>CM061549.1:22085274-23512774 GCA_030864215.1 Capsicum pubescens
AAAACGGCACAAAGGGGGCATTTTCAGGCCTAATAAGTGTGCTATAGCCCACAGTTTTAGGGGTGGACCCGTGGTTCGGGCATCCTGTGGGCCAAAAATAGACCGAGGCAAGCTAGGGAGGTTAGGGATCATCCCAGAGTGGTCCGTTTTAATTTATGTCGACATTTGGGTGGATAAACGGGAGAAAAGGAGCGAACGGGGAATTTTTGGGCTAAATCAGTGTGCTATAGCCCACGGTTTCAAGGTTGGGCCCAGGTTCTAGGCGTGTTGTGGTCCAAAGATTAATCGGATCGTGCCAGGGAGTTTTGGGGATCGTCCTAGGGTGGTCCGTTTAAATTTTCATGGCCATTTAGGTGAACAAATGGGAGAAACGACACTAACGGGGCGATATTGGGCCAAATCGATGTGCTATAGCTCACAGTTCTAGGGGTGGGCAAAGGGTCAAAGCGTGTTGTGGGTTGAAAATTGACCGGGGCATACCAGGGAGGTTGGGGATCATCCCAATATGGTCCTTTAAATTTGTATGGCCGTTTAGGTGGACAAAAGGGAGAAACGGCGTGAACGGAGCATTTTTGGGTGGGCCCGACGTTCGGGTGTGCTGTGGGCCAAAAATTGACCAGGGCATGCTAAGGAGGTTGGAAATCATCCCAGTGTGGTCCGGTTAAATTTTTGTGGCCATTTGAGTGGACAAACGGGAGAAACAGCGAGAATGGGGCATTTTTGGGCCAAATTGGTGTGCTATAGCCCTCGATTTTGGGGGTGGGCCCGGGGTCTGAGCTTGCTACAGGCTGAAAATAACTGGGGAATACCAAGGAGGTTAAGGATCATCCCAGTGTGGTTCATTTAAATTTTCTTATCCATTTGGGTGGGCAAACGGGTAAAATGGCACGAACGAGGCATTTTTGAGCCAAATCGGTGTACTATAGACCACGGTTTCGGAGATGGGTATGGGGTCCAGGCGTGCTATGGCAAATTGACCGAGGCTTACCAGGGAGATTGGGGAACGTCCCAGTGTCGTCCATTTAAATTTTTGCGGCTATTTTGGTGGACAAACGGGTGAAATGGTGCAAACGGGGCTTTTTCGGGAAAAATTGGTGTTCTATAGCCCATGGTTTCGGGGGTGGGCCCGTGGTTCGGGCATGTTGTGGGCCAAAAATCAACCGAGGTATGTTAGGGAGATTGGGGATTGTCCCAGTGTGATCCGTATAAATTTTTATGGCTATTTGGGTGGACAAACGGGTGAAACAGCACAAACTGGGCATTTTCGGGATAAATCGATTTGCTATAGCCCACGATTTTAAGGGTGGATCCAGGTTTCGGACGTGTTGTGGGACTAAAATCGACCGAGGCATGCCAGGGAGGTTGGGTATCATCCCACTATGGTCTGTTTAAATTTTCGTGGCCATCTGAGTGGACAAACGGGCAAAACAATACAAACGGGGCATTTAAAGGCTAAATCGGTAAGCTATAGCCTACGGTTTTGGGAGTGGGTTCGAGTTCCAGTCATTCTATAGGTCAAAAATAGATCGGGGCGTACCAGGGTGGATGGTGATAATACCATTGTGGTACGTATTAATTTTCATGGCCATTTGGGTGGACAAACATGCAAAACAGCACAAACAGGGAGTTTTCGGGACAAATCGGTGTGCTATTGCCCACGGTTTTGGGGTGGGCCCGGGGTTTACGTGTGCTGTGTGTCAAAAATTGACCGAGGTGTGCTAGGGAGGTTAGGGATCATCCCAGTTTGAACCATTTAAATTTTTGTGGCTATTTGGTTGGGCAAATAGGCGAAATGACGCGAATGGGGCATTTTCGAGCCAAATTAGTGTGCTATAGCCCACGGTTTCGGGGGTGGGCTCGGGGTTCGAGCTTATTCTGGGCCATAAATAGACCGGTGCTCCAGATAGGTTAGGGATCGTCCCAGTATGGTTCGTTTAAATTTTCATGTCTATTTGGGTGGACAAACGGGCAAAACGGCTTGAATGGGGCATTTTTAGGCCAAATCGGTGTTCTATAGCCCACGGTTTTAGGGGTGGGCCCGAGGTCAGGGCGTGCTGTGGGATAAAAATCGATCGGGGCATGTCAGGAAGGTTGGGCATTATCCCAGTATGGTCCATTTAAATTTTAATAGCCATTTGAATGGGCAAACGAGTAAAATAGCATGAATTAAGCATTTTCAGGGAAAATCGATGTGCTATAACCCACGGTTTTGGGGGTGGGCCCGAGGTCCAGGTGTGCTATGGGTCAAAAATTTACCGGGGCATGCAGGGAGGTTAGGGATCATCCCAGTATAGTCTGTTTAAATTATCGTGGCCATATGGGTGGACAAATGGTCAAAACGGCACGAATGAGGCATTTTCAGGCAAAATCAGTGTGTTATTACCCACGGTTTTAAGGGTGGACCCAGGCTTCGGGTGTGCTGTGGACTGAAAATTTTCCAGTGCATTCCACGGAGGTTGGCGATCTTCCCATTATGTTCTGTTTAAATTTTTTTGTCCATTTGGGTGGACAAATGGGCGAAGCAGCACGAACGGAGAATTTTCGGGCCAAATAGGTGTGCTATAGCCCACGATTTTGGGGGTGGGCTCGGGGTCCGGGCATGCTGTGGGCCTAAATCTACCGAGGCATACCAGGGAGGTTGGGATTGTCCCAGTGTAGTTCATTTAAAATTTCGTCCCTATTTGGGTAGACAAACGGGCTAAACGGCGCGAACGGGGCATTTTCATAAAAAATCGGTATAGCCTACGGTTTTGAGGGTGGGCACGGGGTTCGGTCTTTCTGTTGGTAGAAAATCGACTGAGGCGTGCTAGGGAGGCTGGGGAATATCCCAGTGTGGTCCATTTAAATTTTTATGGCCATTTGGGAGAACAAACGGGTGAAACGGTGGGAACTGGGCATGACAGGGAGGTTGGGTATCATCCTAGTATGGTCCTTTTAAATTTTTGTATTCGTTTGGGTGGATAAACGGGCGAATTGGCGTGAGCGGTATGTTTTCAGGCCAAATTGGTGTGTTATACCCCACGATTTTGGGGATGGTCCAAGGATCCGGGCGTGCTGTTGGCCGAAAATTGATCGGGGCATACTAGGGAGGTTGGGGATCATCCCAGTGTGGTACGTTTAAATTTTCATGTCCATTTGGGAGGACAAACGGGTGAAACGGTGGGAACTGGGCATTTTTGGGTAAAATTGGTGTGTTATAGCCCACGGTTTTTGGGGTGGCCCCGGGGTTCGGGCGTGTGTGGGCCAAAAATCAATCGAGGCGTACTAGGAAGGTTGGGGATCATCCCAGTGTGGTCCGTTAAAAATTTTGTTGCCATTTTGGTGGACAAACGAGCAAAAAGGTGCGAACGGGGCATTTTCGAACTAAAACTCTTTGTTACAGCCCACGATTTCGAGGGTAGGCCCGGGGTATAGGCGTGCTGTTGGACAAAAATTGATCGGGGCAAACCAAGGAT
Source organism: Capsicum pubescens (assembly GCA_030864215.1). Taxonomy (NCBI): domain Eukaryota; kingdom Viridiplantae; phylum Streptophyta; class Magnoliopsida; order Solanales; family Solanaceae; genus Capsicum; species Capsicum pubescens. Next base: position 22,088,730 of record CM061549.1, read on the forward strand.
GTTGGGAATCATCCCAGTGTATCCGTTTAAATTTTCATGGCCATTTAGATGGATAAACGGGCGAAATAGCGCGAATGAGTCATTTTCAGGCCAAATTGGTGTGCTATAGCCCACGGTTTCGGGGGTGGGCACGGCGTTCGGGCGTGCTGTTTGCCAAAAATTGATCGAGGCATGCCAGGGAGGTTGGGGATCATTCCAGTGAGGTCCATTTAAATTTTCATGGCCATTTGGGTGGACAAACAGACGAAATAGCGCAAATGGGGCATTTTTGGGTTAAATCGGTGTGCTATAGCCCACGGATTTGGGGTTGGGCTCGGGGTCTGGGTGTGCTGTGGGCCAAAAATCGACCAGGGCATGTCAGGAAGGTTGGGAATTATCCCAGTATGGTCTGTTTAAATTTTTACAGCCATTTGGTGGGATAAACAGGAAAAATGGCGCGAATGTGGCATTTTTGGGCTAAGTGGGCCTGGGGTTCGAACGTGTTGAGGGACGAAAATTGATCGAAGCGTTCCGGGGAGGTTGGGGATCATCTTAGTATGGTCCATTTAAATTTTTGTGGCCATTTGGGTGGATAAACGGACAAAACCACATGAATGGGGCATTTTCGAGGCAAATCGGTGTGCAATAGCCCACGATTTTGAGAGTGGTTCAAGGGTCCGGCCGTGCTGTAGGCTGAAAAATTGCCTGAGGCGAGCCAGGGAGGTTGGGATTCGTTCTAGTATGGTTAGTTTAAATTTTTTGTGGCCATTTGAGTGGACAAACGGGCAAAACAGCGTGAACGGGACATTTCGAGCTAAATCGATGTGCTATAGCCCACAATTTTGGAGTGGGCCCAGAGTTCGAGGTTATTGTACGCCGAAAATCGACCGGGGCATGACAGGGAGATTGGGGATCTTCCCAGTGAGGTACGTTTAAATTTTGTATCCTTTTGGGTGGACAAACGGGTGAAACGACATGATTGGGGCATTTTCAGGACTAATTGGTGTGCTATATACCATGACTTTGGGGGGTGGTCCTGGGGTTCGGGCATGCTGTGGGCCAAAAATCGACCAGGGCATGCCAGGGAGGTTTGGGATCATCCCAGTATGGTCCGTTTAAATTTTTGTGGTCATTTGTGTTGACAAACGGGCGAAACGGAGCAAACGTCCCATTTGTAGGCCAAATCGGTGTGCTATAGGTCAAGGTTTTGGGGATGGGCCTGAGGTTCGGGTGTGCTGTGGGCCAAAACTTGACCGGGGCATGCCAGGGAGGTTGGGGATCATCCCAGTGTGGTCTGTTTAATTTTTTGTGACCATTACGGTGGACAAATACTCAAAACAGTGCAAACGGGGCATTTTTGGGTCAAATCGGTGTGCTATAGCCCATAATTTCATGGGTGGTCCTGGGGTCCGGGCATACTGTGGACCAAAATTTGACTGAGACATGCGAGGGAGGTTGGGGATCATCCCATTGTAGTTTGTTTAAACTTTCGTGACCATTTGGGTGGACAAACGGTGCAAATGGGGCATTTTTGGGCCAACTCAGTGTTTTATAGCCCACGGTTTTGAGGGTGGGCCTGGAGTCCGGGAGTCCTATATGCCGAAAATTGACCGGGGAATGCCAAGGAGGTTGGGGATCATCCCAGTATAGATTGTTTAATGTTTCATTGCCATTTGGGTGGATTACCGAGCGAAACGGTACGTACGGGGCATTTTTGGGCCAAATCAGTGTGCTATAGCCCATGATTTTAGTGGAGTGCTTGTGGTCCGGGTGTGCTGTGGGCCAAAAATCGACTGGGGCATTCAAGGAAGGTTGGGGATCATCCCAGTGTGGTCTATTTAAATTTTCATAGCAATTTGGGTGGACAAACAAGAGATACAGCACCAACGAGACATTTTCGAGCAAAATTGGTGTGCAATAGCCCACGGTTTTGGGGGTGGGCCCATGTTCTGGGTATTCTGTCGGCTAAAAATTGACCAAGGCGTGCCATGGAGGTTGGGAAACATCCCCGTGTCATCATTTTAAATTTTTTTGGCCATTTCGGGGGACAAAAGTTGCGAATGAGGCATTTATGAGATAAAACGGTGCGCTATAGCCCACGTTTTCAGAGGAGAGCCTGGGGTCCGGGTGTGCTATGGGTTGAAAATCAATCGAGATGTGCCAAGGAGGTTGGGGACCATCCCAGTGTGGTCTGTTTAAAGTTTTGTGACCATTTGGGTAGACAAATGGGCGAAATGGTGCGAACGAGGCATTTTCGGGCCAAATCAGTGTGCTATAGCCCATGATTTTAGTGGAGTGCTTGTGGTCCGGGTGTGCTGTGGGCCAAATATCGACCGGGGCATTCCAGAAAGGTTGGGGATCGTCCCAGTGTGGTCAGTTTAAATTTTCGTAGCAATTTGGGTAGACAAACGGGAGATACAGCACCAACGAGGCATTTTCGAGCCAAATTGGTGTGCAATAGCCCACGGTTTTGGGGGTGGGCCCAATTTCTGGGTATTCTGTTGGCCAAAAATCAACCAGGACGTGCCATGGAGGTTGGGAATCATCCCAGTGTGGTCGGTTTAAATTTTTGTGGCCATTTAGGGGGACAAAAGTTGCGAATGAGGCATTTATGAGATAAAATGGTGCGTTATAGCCCACGTTTTCGGAGGAGAGCCTGGGGTCCGGGCGTGCTATTGGTTGAAAATCGACCGGGATATGCCAAGGAGGTTGGGGACCGTCCCAGTGTGGTCCGTTTATATTTTTGTGACCATTTGGGTAGACAAATGGGCGAAATGGTGCGAACGAGGCATTTTTGGGCTAAATCAATGTGCTATAGCCCAAGGTTTTAAGGGTAGGCCCAGGATTTGGGTGTGTTGTTGGCCAAACATTGACCGGGGCATACTAGGGAGGTTGGGGATCATCCCAGTATGGTCTGTTTAAATTTTCGTGGTCATTTGGGTGGACGAACGGGCAAAACGTCTCAAATGGAGCATTTTCGGGCCAAATCGGTGTGCTAGTGCCCACGATTTCTGGGTTGGGCCCGGGGTTCGGGCGTGCTGTGGGCTGAAAATCAATCGAGGCCTCCCAGGGAATTCGGGATCATCCCAGTGTGATCCTTTTAAATTTTCTTAGGCATTTGGGTAGATAAACGGGCGAAACAGAGCGAACGGGGTATTTTTAAATCCCAATTGGTGTGCTATTGCCTACGGTTTTGGGGTGGGCCCGGGGTTCGAGCGAGTTGTGGGATAAAAATTGATCGGGGAATACTAGGGAGGTTGGTGATCGTCCAATTATGTTCCTTTTACATTTTCGTGGCCATTTGGGTGGACAGACAGGCAAAACAGTGAGAACAGGGCATTTTTGGTCCAAATCGGTGTGCTATAAGTCCACGGTTTTGGGGTGGGCCGGGGTCCGGGCGTGTTGTGGGTCAAAAATCAACTGGGGTATGCCAGGGAGATTGGGGATCATCCTAGTTTGGTCCATTTATATTTTTGTATCCATTTGAGTGGACAAACAGGCGAAACGGCGTGAATGGGGAATTTTTGGGCTAAATCAGTGTGCTATAGACCACTATTTTGGGGGTGGGCCCGGGGTCTGGGCATGCCGTGGGCTAAAAATTGACTAGGTTATGCCAGGGAGGTTGGGAATAATACTAGTGTGGTCCGTTTAAATTTCCGTGGCCATTTGGGTGGATAAACGGACAAAACGGCACGAACGGGGAATTTTCGGGCCAAATTGGTGTGCTATAGCCCACGGTTTTAGGTTGGGCCCGGGGTTCGGGCGTGTTGGGTTAAGAAAATCGATCAGGGCATACTAGGGAGGTTGGGGATAGTCCCAATATAGTTCATTTAAATTTTTATGGTCATTTGGGTGTACAAACGGACGAAACCACAAGAAAGGGGCATTCTTGGGCTAAATTAATGTTTTATAGCCCACAATTTCAGGGTTGCGCTCATGGTTCGGGCATGTTGTAGGCCAAAAAATCGATCAAGGCGAGCCAGGGAGATTAGGGTTTGTCCCAGTATGGTCGGTTTAAATTTTTGTGGCCATTTGGGTGGACAAACGGGTGAAACGATATGAACGGGATATTTTGGGATAAATCAATGTTCTATAGCCCACGGTTTCAGAAGTGAGCCCGGGGTCCGAGCGTGTTGTGGGACAAAAATTGATCGGGGCATGCCAGGGAGGTTGGGGATCGTCCTAGTGAGGGCCGTTTAAATTTTCGTAGCCATTTGGGTGGAAAAATAGGAGAAACGACGTGAATGGGTCATTTTCAGGCCTAATCGGTGTGTTATATCCTACGGCTTAGGGGGTGGGCTCGGGGTCTGGGCGTACTGTGGGCCAAAAATTGACCGGGGGGTGCCAGGGAGGTTTTGGATCATCCCAGTATGGTCTGTTTGAATTTTCGTGGCCATTTGGGTCCACAAACTGGCGAAACAACGCGAATATGCCATTTTCGATCCAAATCGGTCTGCTATAGGCCATGGTTTCAGGGTTGGGCTTGGGGTCCGGGTGTGCTGTGGGCCAAAAATCGATCGTGGCATGCCAGGGAGGTTGGTGATCATCCCAGTATGGTCCGTTTATTTTTTCATGGCCATTATGGTGGACAAACAAGCAAAACGGTGCGAATGAGGCATTTTCTGGCCAAATTGGTGTGCAATAGCCCACGGTTTTATGGGTGGGCCTAGTGTCCAAGCATACTATGGGCAGAAAATTGACCAGGTCATGCGAGAAAGGTTGAGGATTATCCCATTGTGGTTCATTTAAATTTTTGTGGCCATTTGGGTGGACAAATGAGAGAAACGGCGTGAACAGAGCATTTTCGAGCCAAATCGGTGTGTTGCAGCCCACAGTTTCGAGAGTAAGCTTGGAGTCCAGGTGTGATGTAGGGCAAAGATCGACCGAGGTACACCAGGGAGGTTGGGGATCATCCCAGGGTGGTATGTTTAATCTTTCACTACCATTTGTATGGACAAACAGGCAAAACGGCATGAATGGGGAATTTTCAGGCCTAATTGGTGTGCTATAGCCCACGGTTACGGGAGTGGGCCTGGGGTCCGAGCATTTTATGGGACAAAAATCAACCGGGGTGTGCCAGAGAGGTTGGGGTACATCCCACTGAGGTCTGTTTAAATTTTTGTAGCCATTTAGGTGGACAAACGGGAGAAACAGCGTGAATGGGGCATTTTAAAGCCTAATCGTTGTGCTATATCCCATGGATTCGTGGGTGGTTCCAGGCATTCTTTGGGTCAAAAATCGACCGAGGCGTGCCAGGGAGGTTCAGGATCATCCCAGTATGGTTTTTTTAAATTTTCGTGGCCATTTGGGTCGACAAGCGGGCGAAACATCGTGAATATGGCATTTTCGGGCTAAATCAATGTGCTGTAGGCCAGGGTTTCAGGGGTGGGCTCGGGGTTCGGGTGTACTGTGGGCTGAAAATCTACCGGGGCATGCCTGGGAGGTTGGGGATTATTCGAGTATGGTCCGTTTAAATTTTTCTCACCATTTGTATAGACAAACGGGCAAAACGGCGCGAACAAAGCATTTTCGGGCATAATCGATGTGCTATATAGCCCACATTTTTGGGGGTAGGCCAGGGGTCTGGGCGTGCAGTGGGCCAAAAATAGACCTAGGCATTCCAGGGAGGTTGGGAATCGTCCTATTGTATTCCGTTTAAATTTTTGTAGCCATTTGGGTTGACAAACGGGCGAAACGGTGCGTACGAGGTATTTTCAGTCCAAATCGGTGTGCTATAGCCTACGGTTTTGGGGGTGGGCCCGGGGTCAGGGCATGCTGTGGGTCAAAAATCAACTGGGGCATGCCAAGGAGGTTAGGGATTATCCCAGTATTGTCTGTTTAATTTTTGTGGCCATTTGGGTGGACAAACATGCGAAACAACACGAACGGGGAATTTTTGGACTAAATCGGTGTGCTATAGCCCACGGTTTCTAGAATGGGCCTGGGGTTCGGGCGTGCCGTGGTCCAAAAATCGATCGAAGCATGCCAGGGAGGTTGGTGATCCACCAAGTATTGTCCATTTAAAATTTCATGGCCATTTGGGTGGGAAAACGGGCGAAACGATGAGAATAGGGCATCTTTGGGCCAAATTGGTGTGCTATAGACTACAGTTTTGGGGGTGGGCCCAAGGTCCGGGTGTGCTGTGGGCCAAAAATTGACCAGGGTGTACTAAGGGGGTTAGGGATCATCCCAGTGTCATCCTTTTAAATTTTTGTGGCCATTTGGGTGTACAAACAAGAAAAACGACACGAACGGGGCATTTTTTAGCCAAGTCGGTGTGTTATATACCACGATTTTGGGGGAAGGCCTAGGGTCCAGGCGTGTTGTAGGTCAAAAATCAACCGAGGAATTCCAGGGTGTTGGGGATCATCCCCGTATTGTTCGTTTAAATTTTTGTGGCTATTTGGGAAGCCAAACGGGTGAAACGGGGCAATCGGGGCATTTTCGGGCCAAATCGGTGATTTATAGCCCATGTTTTTGGGGGTGGTCCCTTGTTTTGGGCGTGGTGTTGGTTGAAAATTGATTGACGCATGACAGGGAGGTTGGGGATCATCCCAGTGTGGACCGTTTAAATTTTTGAGCCCATTTGGGTGGACAAACAGGAAAAACGGCAAAATAGGGCATTTTCGGGCCAAATCGGTATGTTACAGCCCACGGTTTTGGGCGTGGACCTGGGGTCCGAGGGTGCTGTGAGGCTAAAATCGACCGGGGCATGCCAAGGATATTGGGAATCATCCCAGTGTGTCTGATTAAATTTTCATGGCCATTTGTGTGGACAACAGGAGAAACGGCGCGAACGGGGCATTTTCAGGCTAAATCAGTGTGCTATAGCCACGGTTTAGGGGGTGGGATCGGGGTATAGCTGTTCTGTAGGAAAAAAATTGATCACGGCATGCCTAGGTGGTTGGGGATCATCCCAGTGTGGTCCGTTTAAATTTTCGTGGCCATTTGAGTGGACAAACGGGAGAAACGACACAAACAAGGTATTTTTGGGCCAAATCGGTGTTCCATAGACCATGATTTCGCTGGTGGGTCTGGGGTCCAGGCGTACTGTATGCAAAAAATTGACCGGGGCGTGCCAAGGAGGTTTGGGATTCTCCCAGTGTGGTCCGTTTAAATTTTTATGGCCATTTGGGTGGACAAACGGGTGATACGGCACAAACGGGGCATTTTTGGGCCAAATCTGTGTGCTATAGCCCACTGTAACGGGGCTTGCCAGGGAGTTTAGGTATCATCCCAGTGTGGTCCATTTAAATTTTCGTGCACAATTAGGTGGACAAACGGGTAAAACGACACGAATGGGGTTTTTTGGGCTAAATTGGTGTGCTATAGCCCACGGTTTTAGGGGTGGGCGTGGGTCCGGGCGTACCTTAGGCCTAAAATAGACCGGTCCATGCTAGGGAGGTTGGGGATCTTCCCAGTATGATCCTTTTAAATTTTCATGGCCATTTGGTTGGAAAATAGGTGAAACGGCGAGAATGGGGTATTTTCAGGTCAAATCGATGTGCTATATCCCACGATTTAGGGGTTGGACACGGGGTTCGAGCGTGTTGTAGGCTGAAAATCAACCGGAGAATGCCAGGGAGGTTAGAGATTGTCTCAGTATGGTCCATTTAAATTTTTGTGGCCATTTGAGAGGACAAACGTGTAAAATGGTTCGAATGGGGCATTTTCGAGCCTAATCGGTGTGCTATAGCACACAGTTTCGAGGGTGGGCCTGGTGTCTAGGCGTTCTATTAGCTAAAAATCAAACGGGGGGTGCTAGGGGATTGAGGATCGTCCCAGTGTTGTCCGTTTAAATTTTTGTGGCCATTTGGTTGGACAAACGGGCAAAACAGCGCGAATGAGGATTTTTCGGGCTAAACTGGTGTGTTATAGACCACGGTTTTAGGGGTGGCCTAGGGTCCGGGTGTGCAGAAGGCTAAAAATTGACCAGGGTGTTCCAGGGATGTTGGGAATCATCCCAGTGTGGTCCGTTTAAATTTTTACGACCATTTGGGTGGACAAATGGTCTAAACGGCGATAATGGGGAATTTTTAGGCCAAATCGATGTGCTATAGCCCACGGTTTTGAGGGTTGGCTCGGGGTTCGGGCCTGCTGGGGAACGAAAAATTGACTGAGGCATGCCAAGAAGGTTGGGGATCATCCCAGTATAGTCCATTTAAATTTTTATGGCCATTTGGGTAGACAAACGGACGAAACGGGGTGAATGGGACATTTTCGGGCCAAATCAGTGTGTTGTAGCCCACGATTTCGCGGGTGGGCTCGGGGTTTGGGTATGTTGCTCGCCAAAAAATTGATTGAGCCGAGCCAGGGTGGTTGGGGTTCATCCCAGTTTGGTACGTTTAAATTTTTTTGGCCATTTGGGTGGACAAACGAGCGAAACGGCGGGAACTAGTCATTTTTTAGCCAAATTGGTGTGCTATAGCCTACAGTTTTGGGGGTGGGCCCAGGGTTCGGGCGTGCTGTAAGCCAAAAATCAACTCGGGCATGCCAGGGAGGTTGGGAATCATCCCAGAATAGTCTGTTTAAATTCTCGTGGCAATTTGGGTGGACAAACGGGAAAAACGGCGGGAATATGGCATTTTTTAGCCAAATCGGTGTACTATAGCCCACGATTTCGGGGGTGGACCTTAGGTTCGGGCGTTCTGTGCGCCTAAAATATACTAGGGCACGCCAGGGAGGTTGGGGATCATCCCAGTGTGGTCCGTTTAAATTTCTGTGGCCATTTAGCTGGTCAAATGGGCCAAACGGCACGAATGAGGTATTTTCGGGCTAAATCGATGTACTATAGCCTATGATTTTGGGGGTGGGATAGGGGTTCGGCCGTGCTGTGGGATGAAAGTCAACTAGGGTATGCCAGGGATGTTGGGGATCGTACCAGTGCAGTCCGTTTAAATTTTTGTGGCCATTTGGGTGGACAAACAAATGAAACGATATGAACGGGTCAGTTTCAGGCCAAATCAGTGTTCTATAGCCCACGATTTCGGTGGAGTGCCCCTGGTCCGGGTGTGCTGTAGGCAAAATTGACCGAGGTGAGGCAAGGAGGTTGGGGATCATCCCAGTATAGTCCATTTTAATTTTTTTGGCCATTTGGGCGGACAAACGGGAAAAACAGCACGAATGGGGCATTTTGGGCCAAATCGGTGTGCTATAGTCCACGATTTCGAGGGTGGGCCCGGGGTCCGAGCGTACTTTAGGCTGAAAATCGACCGAGGCATGCCTGGGAGGTTGAGAATCATTCCAGTATGGTCCATTTAAATTTTCATGGCCATTAGGGAGGACAAACAGGTGAAACAGCGCGAATAGGGCATTTTCGAGCCAAATCGGTGTGCTATAGCCTACGGTTTTGAGGGTGGGCTCGGGGTTCGGGCCTGCTGTGAGCCAAAAATTGATCTGGGCATGCCAAGGAGGTTAGGTATCGCCCTAGTGTGGCCCGTTTAAATTTTAGTGGCCATTTGAGTTGACCAACGGGCGAAGCGGTGCAAACGGGGCATTTTTGGGCCAAATCGGTGTGCTATAGCCTAAGGTTTTAGAGGTAGGCCCGGGGTCCGGGCGTGTTGTGGGACAAAAATTAATTGGGGCATGCCAGGGAGGTTGGGGATCGTCCTAGTGTGGTCCGTTTAAATTTTCATGGCCATTTGGGTGGTCAAGCAGGCAAAATATTGCGAATGGGACATTTTCGTGACAAATTGGTGTGTTATAGCCCACGGTTTTTGGGTTGGGCCCAGAGTTTGGGCATTTTGTGTGCTGAAAATCGATCAGGGCATCCCAGGGTATTGGTTATTGTCCCAGTATGGTCCGTTTATATTTCCCTGGCCATTTGGGTGGACAAACAGTCGAAACGGGGCGAACGGGGAATTTTCGGGCCTAATTGGTGTACTATAGCCCACAGTTTTGTGGATGGGCCTGGTGTCCGGGCGATATGTGGGCCAAAAATTGATTGGGGCATGCCATGGGGGTTAGGGATCATTCTATTGTGTTCCGTTTAAATGTTCATGGCCATTTGGGTGGGCAAAATGGCAAAACGGCGCGAACGGGGCATTTTCGATCCAAATAGGTGTGCTTTAGCCCATGGTTTCGGGGGTGGGCCCGGGGTCCGGGAGATCTATGGTTTAAAAATCGACTAATGCATGCCATGTAGGTTGGGGATCATCCCAGTGTGGTCCGTTTAAATTTTCGTGGCCATATGGGTGGACAAACGGGCAAAACTGCCCGAACGGGGCATTTTCGGGCAAAATCAATGTCCTATAGCCCATGGTTTTGGGGGTGGGCCCGGGGTCTAACCGTGCTTGATAACGATCAAATTACACTCTTGAATGGGTGTAAGCGATCATTGTCAACATAAAACCCAACTAGGTTGGGGTCGAATCCCACATACAATATGGTGTGAACTCAAGTTGTTTGTGATTTAATTCACTGATAGTTTAACGTCTCCTAAAATGGGGATTTAAGTTTCATAAATAATTGTTTGACACTTTTATTTTTATGTTTGTAACCAAGATTTTGTGAAATAACCAGAATTATGTTCACTAGGGCTTACAGTACATGACTGATGCCAAAGGTGACTCAAGATTCTCACGGTGGTTAGGATAACAAGCTATCTTTATCAATGATATGCTCAAATGTCTCTCGACCTATTTAAGCGTCTCATTTCCTAATCCTATCAGACTTAGGGAATCGCTATTACTGCCCAAATTTTTCCTCAGGTTAATCAACCTTGTTACAGCTTTGATTATTATACAAAGTATTTCCGAGTCCCTATTGATAATTCACTTCCTACTGTTTATGATTTCTTTCTCAAACAAATAAAAGTAGGTATGCCTACTATTTGCAACCAACAGACAATAATTAAAGTCGCAAATTATCAAGAAATCCTAGAACCTATTGAATCTTAAGTACTTAACACCTCACCATGACCTAACCCTAGATCCCATAATTCAGGTTAATGAGGTTTAGCCACTTATGATGCAAGAAACAAGTACACAAATTGAATTCATAATTGAGAAGATTAACTTACAAGTATGATGAAGATCAAAAAGTATAACTTGAATTGATTCACAAGTCAAAACTCCCAAAATATTGGTCTAGAGAGAGAGAGAAAAAAAAATCATCTATTGCAAAGTAAAGATGAGTCAATGATAATTCAATTTATATTCAAAAATCCCTAAAACAAGGCTTTAAATAGTTAAACCTAAATAACGAAACAAAATAGAAGTTTCAGCTTTTTCTCAAAATAAATGACGACGTCAGTGATGGCTTATGAGGAGTCTGACGGCTTATCACGAATGTTGTCAGCTCCTCTGCATTTTTGGCTTCTGGTTATTAGGGATGACGACGACGATGATGGCCTATCACCATCTTGACGACGTGTCATGGATATCTTCACAAAACTTTCTTCAACTTCCTTCTTCTGTTTAAGGCTGACGGCATCCTTGAAAGCTTATCACCAGGCTGACGACGTGTCATAGATGTCGTCATCCACACTTAGTCCTTTATTTGCCTCAGATTTCAGGCTTTTTTCTTCCTTTATTGGTGATTCCCCTTCATCTCTACATTTACTGCAAAATTAAAGTAAACTAATAAAAAAAAACTAAAGTTGCTCAAGACTTTGCAATTATTTAGAGTTAAAAGCTTCAAATGTGTTAGCATAGGCTCGCACATCAATACCCTCAACTTAAACAATTGTTTTTCCTTAAGAAACCATAACATAACTAAGAGTATACAAAGTACAATTTGGCGGCTAACTACTCATATCAGTTCAGACTACATTCACCATCTCCAAGGTCAGTTAAATTAACAGCAACCGTATCTATCATTGAAAATAACCATGCAACTCACAAGGATCAAGATATGGAAAAAAATCAGCAATAACAACCAAGCTCATACCCAAATCACACTATCTAAACAAGTCAATGATTTGCAACATACCTAGTGTTCCCTCACAACAAAGAAATCCCTTTTTCACTCATATCAGAATTCACGTGTATAAACACAGGGATAAACACAAGACTCACTCTCAGAATGAATTTCCAAACATTGTATGTCAAATTCCATAGGCTTGCCCTTATAGTCAATACCCAAGTCTTCAGACAGGTGATGTTAGGCGTATTTACACGCCTAAAGCACCTTAATGCACCCATATTTTAGCTAAGTTTTAAGGACAAAATATATAATTCCTGCACTTTTAGTCCTTTTTCCTATAAGTGAGCTAACCAACGTGATTAGCAAGTTTTCAGGTATAAATGATGAAGATTTCAGCACTTTATGGGTTGTTTGACGCCAAAGGAAACTTCACGTGAGAAGGAAGGAAGCTTTTGGAAGCCTATGGACTGAAAGTGATGTATGGAAGACCTGTCCTGGGCAAAAACAGTATTTCCAAAGACTTGGGGATCAACAGTAACTTAGTAGGATTAGGACAAGGATGCAGTAACCTAGTAGGATTAGGACAAGTATGCAGTATCTTAGTAGGAATGGGATATGGGTGTTATAAAAACCCTATTTTGCTGAACTTTTGAGACACACTCGTTCCTCACCATTCTTTCTTACTACTTACGATTCCTTCCAGTCCATTCGTTAATACATTGTTGACATTATTATTCATCTATTCGACTTTTAATTGATAACAGAGAAAAACGCTAACTCGTGGGAAACACCAAGAGGAAAAATGTCAACCTTGTTGTGATGCCACACTCCTCTCCAATGTGAGATCATTCTAGTTTTGATATGATGATGATGTTTATTGTGATCTCCGTTGCGCTCATGAGTAGCTAAACTTCTCTGTTAGGTTTATGGAAGCCTTATGAGATACTATCTGTTACTATGAGTTTGTGAATTCTTGATACGTATATTGCTTATATCATTACTCTCTTTATCTTAATTGAATTCTTGTGGTTGCAAACATATAGAATATGCCAGTATAGCATTAACTTGTTCGAAAGAAAAGTTACCTGGCTGGAAAAGAGAGAATGACAAGGAAATAGGGATACTAACCCCTGTTTAAAAGTTAGTGTCGTAACTGGATTAACCTCTTGGAGAATTCGTACCATTAGTATACGCTTTAAGCTCGAAAGAGTTAAAGTGATATAATCCTTGATGGTCGAAAGACGCTAGGATTTACCATAGAATATGAATCTCTATAAGCGCATGCAAGTCTGAATTCCGGATAACTCATAGCCAATAGATACGTAGAACTCATAAGGTGGACATAACCCTAACTTACAATTCTCATTGATTAAAAACCTACCAAACATTCCATTTTTATTTTGCTACTTTGATACTCTTAATTCATGCATAAAATCCCCCCTTGTTTCCGCAGAACTTTCACCAAAAGTCTACTAATCATTGCATACTTAGTGACCGAGTATTCCCTGTGGGATTCGATACCCAACCCAGTTGGGTTCTATATTTGACGACGACCGCTTACACTCTTACGAGAGCTGTAGTTTGAGCGTTATCAAATTTTGGCACCGTTGCCGGGGAATACAGTTGTCAACTAAGTTTGTGATAGTTACTAGACCCTTTGGTCAAAAAATTTCAGATTTTACTTTTAGTTGTTGTTTTTGTTTTATTCAGGTTTGTTTGAAGTGCATGCCAAACACTCGAAGTTCAGGTCAACCGTTATTACCCATAAATCCTGAACCTCAACCTATTGGCAGAATGAATGCACAGCGTGACATTGACAGAAGGGCTGCTCAACAGGAGAAGGCTAGATTAGCTGCGTTGGCCGCTGCTCAAGTACATCAACAGAATATTGATAACCCAGGACGAGCAAGAAATCTTGATGATGAGGACCTGGGTGATGATGAGTTACTAAACCCTAAGCGTGATACTGAAGTGGAGACACCTGCAAACAGAAGAGATCGTCAAGCCAGATTTAGGCCTGAACGCCGAGCTATGCAGATCAGATGCCTTTTGATGATAATGATGATGATCTAGATGGAGCTAGTGCCACAGGAGCTATTATTCCTCCACCCTTGGCACCTGGAGCAAAGTTCAATATCACTAGCACCATGATTCAACTATTGCAGTTCAAGGGATTATTTGGTGGACTTGCAGGCGATGATCCGAATATGCATCTGATCAACTTTATCTCAACATGCAAGTCATTTGACAATCCAGGTGTTGGACAGAATGCAATTCGTCTGCGCTTATTTCCATTGTCTCTATCTAGGGAGGCAACTCTATGGTTGAATGGGCTGACTCCTGATTCTATTACTAATTGGAGGCAATTGAAAGACGCTTTCCTAGAAAGATTCTTTCCGCCATCCAAGAGAGCACAGTTGAGAGATGAAATCAGCAATTTTCGACAGCTTCCAACTGAAGCTCTCCACGAAACATGGGAGAGGTTCAAGAAGAAGCTTATGAGGTGCCCAAACCATCATATGACCAACGTCCACTTGATGGAGATATTATACAGATCCTTGAATTCAGTGACTAAGCCAGTGGTTGATAATGCGGCAGGAGGATCATTCATGGACCTCACTTTTATTCAGGCAAGTGATATGCTAGATCGTATGACAAAGCAGAGTAGAGCTTGGCATACCAGGGATTCTGAGGTAGCAAGCTCTACTATATCAATTGGCATGATTGCAGAACAAAGGTGAAGAGAAGAGGAACGTGATCAAGATAGTGCGCACATGAAAACACAGATGGATCTTCTTACCAAGCATTTATTATCAGGGAAGACCAAAAAATTCAAAGCGGTTGCGTCAAAAGGAAGAGATGAATTTGATTCTGAGGAAGAAGCTAACTACTTGAATAATCAGGGGGGTTTCTGAGGCAATGCCCAAGGAAACCAAGGTCGGAACTATTATGATAAATCTGGATACAGGGACCGCGATCAAGGTGGTTGGAATAATAAGACCGAAAGGAGTGGTTTGTATGTTCCTCCTGGAAACCGTGAGGCTGTGGTGTCTGGCTCTGGAAAGATGTCCATGGAAGATATGATGGCTAAGCTGTTGAAAGGGGTGGAGGCAACCAATATGGGCGTTACTGAGGTAAAGAATGATTTGTCATCAATAAATCAATTGGTTGACTCGCATTCGACTGCAATAAAATAGCTGGAGCAATAATTGAGTCAACTTTCAGCGGCATTCAACCAAAGAAAAGCTGGAACGCTACCTAGCGACACAGTGCAAAATCCGAGGAATGATGGATCGTGTATAGCTATTACTACCCGAAGTGGTAAAGTGTTGGAAAATCCATCTAAAGGCAAGCAGGTAGTTGATGATATAGCGGCTAATGTTATTGATGCAGAATGTGAAGAGGCCGAAGAAGCTGAAGAGTGTGTTCATGACGTCACCCCTAGACGTCTGCAGCCTAAAAAGATTGATAGTTGGAAGCATGGTAAAAAGTAAGTGGTGGAGAAAACTATTCCCCTTCCACCACCACCTTTTCCGCAGAGACTGAAGAAGAAAGCTGATGATACCAGGTTTCAGTAAATTCATGACTATGTTAAAGCAGCTGACTATTAATGTTCCTTTGGTGGAAGCACTAGAGCAAATGCCTGGGTACGCAAAATTTATGAAGGATCTTTTAACAAAGAAGTGGGCAGTAAGCTATGAGCCGGCAGATAATATTCATCATTGCAGTGCAATTGCCACAAGGTCCTTAGTACAGAAGAAGGCAGACCCTGGTGCTTTCACTATTCCTTGCACGGTTGGATCTATGAATTTTGCTAAGGCATTGTGCGATTTGGGAGCTAGCATCAATTTGATGCCACTATCCGTCTACAGAAAGTTGGGGTTGGGCGACCCTACACTAACCAATATACGGCTCGTGATGGCAGATAGGTTGGTAAAATGACCTGTGGGTATCTTGAATGATGTGTTGGTGAAGGTGTCTACCTTCATTTTTCCTGCAGACTTTGTGATTTTAGATTGCGAGGTGGATTCTGAAGTTCCCATAATCTTAGGACGTCCTTTCCTTACAACAGAAAGTGTGCTTATTGACATGAGAGCTAATGAGCTTTTATTTTGGTTGAATGACGAAGTGGTCCACTTTGATATATGCAAAGAAATGAAGCAGCCAAGTGATATGAATGTGTTCTCTGTAGCTGATGTTCATTATGAGGATAAGAAAGCATTATCTGTAGAGAAACAGCTTACTGTTGAGCCATTGTCTGCTGCGCTGCTGAATGTTGAGCATGAGGACGATGAAGATTATAAAGAAACTATGTGTGCTCTAACAGAAATAGGGTCCTATTCTCATACTCCTAAGCAGCCGGAACTTGATCTTAAGAATAAACCGTCACCAACAGCGAAGACTTCCATTGAAGAGCCCCCAGTGCTAGAATCGAAAGAGCTCCCCAGTCACCTAAGGTATGCATTTTTGGGAAATGGAAATACACTTCCGGTGAGTGTTGCTGCTGATTTAGGTAAACAGCACGTAGAGGCCCTCATCTCTTCTCTGAAGAAGTACAAGAGAGACATTGGTTGGTCTATTGATGATATAATTGGTATCCCACCTGGGATATGTATGCAAAAGATGCATCTCGAAGAAGATTGCATGCCCACAATTAAGCATCAGCGTCGTCTGAATCCATTCAGAAAATGATGCACCAAATATCTCGATGAAGTCTAAGTAATCGAGATAACTATGTCGTGCCGCGACAATAAATCAAGCGCTTGGTGGGAGGCAACCCATCATTTTTAATTGTTTTTGTTGTTTTTGTTTTCCTAGGATTTTGTCGAGCCACGACCAAAAGTAAGGCGCTTGATGGGAGGCAACCCATCGTTCTAATCGTTTTTGTTGTTTTTGAATAAGTGTAGGTGCAAGAGGTGTAAAGGAGGAGATTGGTTTCAAATTTTGATTTGGAAGTATTGCATGTTGAAGGTGGTAAGATAGGAATGAAGAAGAAAAGGCTATGGGTTAGGCATTGCCTATGAAAATATAAGCAAGGAACAAGGCAAGGCCTATGCAATGGCCTAAGCTCTCGGATTCTACAATGCCATGGCATAGGCGCCTCCTAATCTCAACAATGTCATAGCATAGGCGCCGCCTATGCAAAAGCCTGTTGTCTCTGAATCTAGTATTCCATGGCATAGGCGCCTCCTATGCCTAACAATGCCATAGCATAGGCGCCGCCTATTCTCAACAAGGCTTTGCAAAAGGCGCAGCCTATGCCAAGCATAGGCAAAGCATTAGGCGCCGCCTATGGTCACTTTTGGTCTCCAAATCCGATTCCAAATGGGTCAAAACCCGACCCAATCCTGTCCTATAAATAGAACCTTATTCTTAGAACAAAAATGCATTGCAACTTCAACTTAGGCACCGCCTACCTCTCCAAAATCTCTCAAAAATTTTCCTTTTTCTCTGTTACTTTGCAAGAACATCTTCCGAGGCCATCAACCAAGTAAGTACTTCTTTGTTCTTCTTTTATATTCTGTAAGTACTACACTACTACGCCTATAATGAATTGATAAATCTTGAAGTAGTATTGGTGATTTGAATGTGGTTGATTTGTTGTGATACTACTAAGTGAGTGAAAGAATACGTAAGGATGATCTTGACTTGTTTCCAACTTGTATTTGATTTTGATGCACTGTCATATTTTTGCGGAATCGAAATGGTGAAGTTAATTGCATACTCTTCAAAGTTGAATGCTTGGATGTTTGAATGACTTGTTCATCGAGATAAAGATCATGATTGAATACAAGCATGAGATGTTGTGATTATTTCTATGCCATAACTTGATACGATCTCTATGTAGTAGTCTTGTGCAAAAGGTGCATTAATGCACACATGAAATTATAGTCATGATTATATGACATAGAGCTGAAAAGGATAGTTAAGGTTCCATGAAAGTATGACTGTGCTGAACATATTGTTGGAACATATCGCCTACGTGTATGTCGATGAAGTCTGAGTAATCGACATCGTTCACTTCACTAGTTTATGCCAACAAATTAAGTGTGGGATGGTGCCACTACTGCTTGTTTGTTGATTGTATCCACCGAGATGAAGCTAACATGACTATTATTTTAATCTCAGGTACAATGGCACCAAAAGCAAGACAAGGAAAAGAAAAAGCAACCACTTCACAAAAAGGCCAGAAAAGGGGAAGAAAAGAGCAAGTTGAATCCTCCTCGCTGCAAATACCTCGACGCATGTACGGGATAAAATGGGTCCTAGAGGAGGAAGGAAAGGAGTGGTACAAGAACAATAAAGTAAAAAAATATGTTCATGTGGAGTTGATACAAAAGAAGAGCCTAGCAAAGAAACAACCCCGCATTTTGGCTAAAATCATGGCGCTACATCTTGATTTCATTTTCCAATATATGGGAGAATGCAATCTTGATCTAACGCGAGAATTCTATGCCAATTGGTCCCCAAAGACTACCGGAAGTGAAGTGAAGATTCGGGGCCAAGTCTTGCAACTGAATGCGGAGTTCTTCAACTCCTTTCTAGGTCTTCCATCTGTGAATCCATCACCACTCAAAGAGATTTATCGCAGACCTCCATACAGGTCAATCAGACACACACTATGAGGAACAAGATCAATGGCACGGCGGAGTGGTCGCAAGGATACCGGTCGGCACAATACCTTCCCGTATGCCTCCTTGAACAGAGAAGCTCGGATATGGTTGCGGATAGTCAATTATTGCCTGATTCCAGGGTCAAAGTACACAAAGATCACACGTGATAGAGTGTGTTTGGTGTACGCTTTGATGACGAACATCCTCATAAACATTGGGGCGATTATTCGATCTTCAATGCGTAAGGCCAGGCTGCACAAGAGGTCCCACTTCAGCTTTGGCAATCTGTTGATTGCGATATTGAGGAAGGAGGACATCGAAGGGGAACCTACAGATCATAAGCTCCCACACAACCCGAAGAAGGTTGACCTCACAAAGGTTAAAGATGCTGAATCCATGTATGGCGTCAACCTAACCACTGCAGAAAGACATGCTCGCGATGAAAGCTTCTCCCGCCATTTATATGGCATGATGAAGTTTACCATGATGAGAGGGGGTCGTGTTCCAACTGCTGCAGAGCTCCAACAGTTGGATTATGACTACCCAATGAATGAGCATGCGAGGGCGATGTATGGAGTAGGTGTATATTTTGAGGAACCTCTTGATGACGACATGCCAACCGATGATGATCGACGAATGCCAGACTCCGACGTGGAGGAGAAATCTGATGAAGACGACTCTGATGATGATTCCGATGCAGGGGGTATGACCCCAGACATAGAGGATGAGTCCGACTAATCAGGTTCTTCTTATTTATTTTCCACTGAGGGCAGTGTGTCCCGTCTAAGTGTGGGGTGTTAATATTTGTATGCTATACTTCTTTCTATGCATTTTCATTTATTCTAGTTCTTGTTTGTTTTAATTAGTCGTAATTAGTTAGTTTAATTTTAAATTTTTTAGATTTTGCATGAAATTGTTCTGATAGACGGCAGGGTAGTATAACAAGAGTTTGTGCTAAATCATTACTATTGAGACATTTAGGCTCTACATGTGACTCACTGTGTGATAATTGTGTGGTTTAATTCATTCATCTGTTGGGTCAAGAGTCTATACTGCTCCCAATAAAGTTGACCATGTGCCTTGTGTGTGTGAGGATATAGTATATTCTATGTTGTGACTGATGCTAGAACTTGCCTGGTGTGTGTGTAAAGCGAAATAAAGAGTGTGAGTTTAGGAGATGATTTAGGCATTTCTTTGGCAGCCTGTGATTATTTACCTTCTTTTTACCTACCCGTGGACATTATCTTAGTTAACCCCCTTTGAGACTATTAGCTATTTTCTTTGACAGCCTCATATGTAGCCTAATCCATTTTTTTCAAGACCATAATTTGATCCAAATTCCTAAGCGCTTTAAATTGTAAAGTCATGTGACAAAATAAAAGGAAATTGGGTGAGAGTGATGCCTTAAAGTGAATTGGTACTTGAATTTATTATGAAAAAGAATGGCTATTATAGAGGTGTGTTATGAAAAAAAATGAAAAATGAAATAAAAAAAAAGAAAAATACAAAGTTGATTCTATTTAAAATTGAATAACAAAAGAGGTGAGAAGGGGTGGTAGATTAAAAGAAAGTAGAAAGGTCGTTTGAAAGAAAGTGTAAATGGAATAATGTGATGTATTAAAACGCTTAGGGAACTTAGTCACTATTTCTGTCCAAAATAGTCCTACCCGTCCCTTAGCCTACATTACAACCTGTAAAGACCTATTTGATCCTAAGCTTAACATTCTGATATTAGTAGAGCATTACACTAAGGGCAAGCCTATGGTCATCATTTGCAACATATGAATTCTTTGTGAGAGTGAGAGCAAGGATAATCTTACACCCATGTTTTGAAAAATGAAATACTTGTGAGTAATTATGGGTGATATATTGTGAGACACACATGGTTGATGAGTTTTGGGTAGGGATACTAACCCCTGTTTAAAAGTTAGTGCCGTAACTGGATTAACCTCTTGGAGAATTCGTACCATTAGTATACGCTTTAAGCTCGATAGAGTTAAAGTGATATAATCCTTGATGGTCGAAAGACGCTAGGATTTACCATAGAATATGAATCTCTATAAGCACATGCATGTCTGAATTCCGTATAACTCATAGCCAATAGATACGTAGAACTCATAAGGTGGACATAACCCTAACTTACAATTCTCATTGATTAAAAACCTACCAAACGTTCCATTTTTATTTTGCTACCTTGATACTCTTAATTCATGCATAAAATCCCCCCTTGTTTCCGCAGAACTTTCACCAAAAGTCTACTAATCGTTGCATACTTAGTGACCGAGTATTCCCTATGGGATTCGATACCCAACCCAGTTGGGTTCTATATTTGACGACGACCGCTTACACTCTTACGAGAGTTGTAGTTTGAGCGTTATCAACAGGTTAGTTGGGATCACGATAGGGTTTTTCTTAAGCTTGTAACGTAGGCCAGGGGCTTGTATGGTATTCATGGATATTTCAGAGTGACTATTCTTCCTTGACACTAGGCTAAACTCTCAGGGTTTCAACTCTCAACCTTCTTTTCTTCCTCTCTTTTATTGATCACACATGCTAAATATGGATGCAGTCTTTTCAATTATTAGGTTATCTTTTTATCATCTTTTACACAACTTTTTCTTTTCTTATTCCTTTTTCACCGCACCCAACTTTTTATTCATTTCTCTTATTCTTCCTATCTTCATACACATTTTGTATCACACACCCATATAATAGCCACCCTCAACTTAGGTTGTTTGCCTAAGGCAAGGTGCACAGTGTCCAAGGAAGACCAAGGCCAAAACAGGTTCATTGTGATGTACACGGGAAGATGGGAGGTATCGAAGAAAGAAATATGCTAATTAGGCCCAAACAGGGATCAAGGGATATTATTCACATTGGGAAAGTCATTTAGGCTGAAATGGGCTACAATCAAACCCGGCCTATGATCCTTTCCTAACTCCTATCTTATGACCATGGCAAGACTAACCGGGTAAGTTCTAGATTCAACGCATCAACAGGAACTGAGTAAGACCTTACACATACCTGGCACACAAGTATCTTCTATATCACTACTTATCCGGTTTATGTACTTGTTTAACAATGGTTATTCAGTTGCCAGACTAATGCCACAAAAAGATACACTGTGGTCACAATGGATGTAATTCACACAGTAAACAATATAACAGACCAATGGAGAGGTATGCAAAAATCACAAAACAAGCTAACTGCCTCAAGTACTTGTACTACTCCTAATTATTTACAAAATATGATACAACAACAACCTACCCTACACCCTTACTTAAAATCAAAATAAACTGCACTAAGGGTTAGGGTATACCTGAAAGAAATCAAGCACATGGATCATGGGTCTCTGACCCTAACACTGCATCATCGACTGTCTTCTCTCCATCGGGAGCATCTGGCTATGCAGTGGCTGGAGCCCTGCTAGATAAGGCACCTGCATCCCTAGCTTGGATGGTTGTCTCCCATTTCTCAGTATCAACCAGGGACTATATTCTTGCTTTCTTCAACTTCTCCTTTTCGGCCTTCTTTTTCTCCTTCTTTTTCACTCTTCTTTCTTCCTTACTGTCTGGCTCTTCCCTCTTATATTTTCCTTTCTTCTCACTTTTCTTCTTTTTTTTCTTTGGTGAGTCTCCAGTGAGGTCAAGCATTGGAATTTCTTCTTCTGATTCATGCATGTCCAGGCCTGTTGGCATCATAAACTGGCGTTGTTGCATCACCCTAAATCTACCTTTACCTTATCTAATGTCGCTCTGAATTTAGCCAAATCAGATCTCAACATTTCTCTTGCCCGTGCATCGAATAGGTTCTCCAAATCTGTAATCCGCTCAGGCAAAGTCACAAAAAGCTCAAGGGAAGCCTTAATTCTCTTGTCCACGGTAGCAGCAAACTATTTGGCAAAAGCATGTAGTTGTGCCTCACATCACTTGTCTTGTTTAGCCACTTCTCTGATATCAATAGACTGAAATAAAAATCCTGTTGATGTTATAGGAACTGAGGGACTGGCTTCAGTCTCAAGCACTAAACATTTCTGTGCTGAAGAAGTTAGCTTCCCAGTCGCCAAATCTTACACTTCCACATGAGGTGCTGCTTCTGCATCTGTAACTGGGGGTCCACTGCTACCTCTGCACCTCTATCAAGTCTCAATCCTGGTTGATTCTTATCAAACCGTATGGGGTTATGAGTCTTTTGGGTAGGAACCTCATTATCAACTCCTGCAATCTTCGGCACATTAGCAGCTCGGCACAACTCCGTGATAAGACAAGGAAAAGGATAAGCAGTGTCGGTTCTCGATATCCTGATCTTCATCTCATCAGCAATATTTTCCCCGAAGTTCAAGGGAAGCTGTTGCGCCATGCTTGCTACTAAAATAGCTCGGTCATCACCTAGAATATTGTCTCAATCAGTGGGCATCAGCCAGACACGCACTATACCTCACCAAAACTTTGCCTTTTGAGTCAAAGAGGATTTATAGATTCTATTATTTGGGTTTTTCACCCATGATGGTTCTTCGTTAGCAATGATGTTGGCAAACCACAAATGTTGTTTCTCCCGGTTCTTAATCTGAGCATAGATTGATGGTGTAGTGGCTTGAGGAGTGAAGTTGGGGCCATGCAAGAATTTGTTGATGGTTCTGATGGAAATATCAACCCTTACGCCCCTCACCTGCACTCTATCCAACAGGGGTAGGTCTATTACTCTTTCTCCTAGCCTACACATATTTTCTAACTGATTCTGGTAGTTCGCGTAGAAATCCCGAATCAATGCTGGGAAAAATGATTCTCCTCCTTTTGTGGTCCGCCCCAATCCATACTCTTGGAACTTCTATTCTACTTTCGGGAACCTGCTCAGCCATTTTTTGATACTAAGCTTTTCTTCCTGAAGTATCCTTTTAGCTCTTCTTCTATCAGTTCTGTGAAGTCCAGCAGTGTAGATGCTTTCTGCTCTAGGAATTTACCACCTAGCATTTTCTTAAACTTCGGGGTTCTTACATTTGATAAGTGTTCCCCGAGATGAAGACTCTTCCTATTCTTGTTATTCAGTGGACGAGGACCCCGATGTTGTTTCCTCAGACTTAGACTCCTCAGACTCTTCTTGCTCCGCTTCTTCAGATTCAGCATGTTCAGACGCATGCTGTTTAGAACCCTCTTGCTCAGAAGTTGTTGTTATTTCAGTGTCATCACTATCCTCCACTTCAATGGGTGGAGGTGGTGAAGGTTTCTTCGAACTTGGATTTTTCTTCTGCTTTCTGAGCAAGGGTTCCTCCTCTTCATAATTAGATTCCTCGTCGATGAGCTTACGATGTACACTTTCTTTGGTTGCTTTCTTTGGTGTTGTGGGGTTCTTTCTTTTTGGTGCCATTATAAGGTTTCTGTAGCAGTAGAAAAACCATTGGTTAGTCCTCAAGAGCATAAACACAAACACGTTAATCATTTCAGCTTATTCATGCTTCAGGATCCAGGTATGATGACAATTCTTGATAAGCCGTCACGACTGTGATAGCTTATCACAATTGTCATCAACCTTAGATAGAACCTTCAAAAAAATTTTACAACTTTTGACGACATTCTTGATAAGCCGTCACAATTGTGATAGCCTATCATGGATTTCGTCATCTCTTACTAGAACCCACTTTTTATTTTAAATCAATTTTTGGTCCCTATTATTTTTCAAAATCCACTTGAATTCCGATTGTGAGCAGTCTTTTTGAACCTTGGGCTTGCACAGCAAACCCTAGGTGTGATTTTAGCTCCTTTCCAAGTTGAACTTGGTCCAAGCATCCTTGGGACTTGGGTTATCATCTATCTAACACTTACCACAAGAAGAGAAGCGTTAAAGTTAGAATATACCTGATGGGTGCTCTTAATCTAATTACACACACAAGAGGAAGTAGAAAGTAGGAAGAATTTCTTAATTGTGAAGTTCAAACCCACACACAAGGGAACTACTTGTTTTCTTGGAGTGTTTTGAAAAGAGTAGGAAATAATCTTACTAAGGAAAGAAATAACTAAAAAAAACAAAAAAAAAACTAGAAGAAATTTGAAAAGGTTTCACATTTGGGCTGGGTCAAATCTGCTTTAAAATGGGCCCAAAATTCAGCTTTAAAGGTTATGGGCTGACGATGATTTGTGATGGCTTATCACAAGTGTGATAGCCTATCACGAACGTCATCACCCTTAACATAGAATGCCTCAAGCTTGAACTATCTGACGATAATTGTGATAGCTTATCACAGTCGTGACGGCTTATCATGAATGTCGTCATGGCCTTTCAGCTGACCTCCTCATTTTTCCACCTTCTCTGTACTAAATCCTAACTAAAAAAAAACTCTTGCTTAAACATAAAATTTGGGTTGCCTCCCAATAGCGCCTGATTTACTGTCGCGACACGACTTGGTTGTCTTGACTACTCAAACTTCGCCAAGACAACCTATTAATACCCTTTTACCTTCATCACAGAAAATATCAATGATTGAGAAAACACTCATCTTATGTTGCTGAGTCATGGATGAGTGTATTTTGAAGCGTGTTTCTTTGTTGTTGAACCTGAACTTTAGCTCGTTCAACTCCATGTCTACTAGAACTCTTCTAGTTACAAGAAGCGAACTACCCAAGATGATGGGCACTTCAAAATCCACCTCGCAATCTAAGACCACAAATTCAGCAGGCCGAACAAAAAATGGCTACCTTTACCAAAACATCGTGCAGTATGCCCACAGGTCGTTTCACAGATCTATCTGTCATTACCAACCACATATTTGTTGAGGTAGGATCCCCCAGACCCAATTTCTTGTACACAGCCAGTGGCATTAAATTTATACTGGCTCCCAGATCGCATAGTGCTTTTGTGAACTTCAGGGGGCCAATAGTACATGGGATGGTAAACGCTCCTGGATCTGCCTTTTTCTGCACTAAAGACCTTGTAGAGATAGCGCCATAATGGAGAAAATTATCCTCCGGCTTATGTCTAATCTTCCATTTCTTGGTTACAAGGTCATTAATAAACTTTGCGTAGCCTGGCATTTGCTCAAGTGCCTCAACGAAAGGCACATTAATTGTCAATTGCTTGATCATTGTCATGAACTTTTTGAATTTTGCATCATCAACCTTTTTCTTCAATCGTTGAGAAAAGGGAGGTGGTGGTCTAGGGATAGTTTTCAACACCACTTCCTATTCCTTCTCCTTTTTCTTCTCTGAAGCGTCAACAGAACTATCCATCTTCTCATACTCCACTGGATTACTTTCTTTAGATTCATCAATAATCACCTCATCATTTACAGATTTTCCCACAGAAGGGCCAGGTAAGATCTTACCACTCCTAGTGATAATCGCCATGCATGAGCTATAATTTCTCATATTTTGAACCATATCACTAGGTAAAGTACCACCTTTCTCTGGTTCAGTGTTGCAGAAAGTTAGCTCATCTGCTGCTTCAACTGCTTGATGGAAGTGGAGTGTGACCTAACTAACTGACTCAGGGTAGAGAATTCACTCTTTATAGTGTTTACCCACGAGTTGGAAGCCTCAACTCTTTTTAACAATTTTCCATCATGTCCTCCATGGACATCTTGCCAGAGCTAGTTACAGCAGCTTCCCGATTTCCAAGAGGAACGTATAAACCACTCCTATCATTATTGTTCCTCTAGTGTCCTTGCTCCCTATCTTTATAATCAAGCTTGTCATAAAAGTTCTGACCTTGATTTCCTTGGATATTGCCTCGGAAACCCCCTGATTACTCACATAGTTTTCCTCCTCATCTGTATTAGTAGCAACACTGCACCGAGACTCTACAACCTTAACGTTTTTAGTCTTTCCTAACGGCAAGTGCTTGGTCAGCAAGTCTATCTGAGTCTTTAAGTGGGCCATGTCTTGGTCTCGCTCTTCCTCTCTTCTGCGCTGCTCCAAAGTCATACCAATAGAAATAGTCAGGCTAGCTACCACAGAATCCCTAGTATGCCAGGCCCTACTCTGTTTGGTCATTCTATTCAGCATGTCTGAAGTATCTTGAAAAGAAAGGTCAATGAACGAACCACCCGCAGCATTATCAATAATTGGCTTTGTCATAGAGTTAAAAGCTCTATACAAGTCTCATCAAGTGCAAGTCCATCATGTTGTGGTTTGGACATTGTGCCATCTTCTTTTTAAATCTATCCCAAGTTTCATACAACGCTTTAGTTGGGAGCTACCTAAAGTTACTGATTTCATCCCTCAACTATACCATTCTGGAGGGTGGAAAGAACCATTCTAGGAATGCCTCTTTCAACTGTCTCTAGTTGGTTATAGAATTGGGCTCCAGCGCATTTAACTAAATTGTTGCCTCCCCAGACAAAGACAATGAAAACAATCTCAACCGGATCGCATTCTGGCTCACTCCTGGATTATCAAAAGATTTGTAAATGGTGATAAAGTTCACAAAGTGCATGTTCGGATCATCACTGGGCAAGCCTCCAAACAAACCCTTCAGATTCAGGAGTTGGATCATGGTACTTGTTAAGTTAAATTTTGCACCAGGAGCCAATAGTGGAGGAATGATAGCACCCATTGCACCTTCTCCGTCCATTTCTTCATCATCATCATCAACCTCGTACTGGATAGGCTATTGACCATACCTTCCTCTGATTGAACGGTTTCTATTGAAATTTCATTGCACTGGTGCAGCAAGTTACACAGCTCGCCTTGGGTTTTGAGGATTCAGCAATTCCTCATCACCCATGTCTTCATTATCACGGTTCAGATGAAGTACTTGTTGACCTTGGTTCTGTACGTTCACCTGAGCCCTGGCCAAGGCTACCAGTCTATCAGCCTCTTGTTGCTCAGCCATTCTACCGATCAGCTGAGGTTCTGGATTAATTGGCAATAATGGTTCTTCGAAAATTCTTGTTTTTGGCATAAACAACAAACAACCTTCAATAAACAAAAACAACTAATAAACGTAAATCTAGGAAACTAAACTAACAGTCAATTATCACACATAAACTTTCAGTTTACAACTGTATTTCCCGGCAACGATGACATTTTTGATAACGCTCAAATTACACTCTTGAATGGGTGTAAGCGATCGTTGTCAATATAAAACCCAACTAGGTTGGGGTTGAATCCCTAAGATAATATGGTGTGAACTCAAGTTGTTTGCGGTTTAATTCACTGACAGTTTAACGTCTCCTGAAATGGGGGTTTAAGTTTCACAAATAATTGCTTGACACTTTGATTTTGATGTTTGTAACCAAGATTTTATGAAATAACCAAAATTATGTTCACTAGGGCTTACGGTACATGACAGATGCCAAAGGTAACTCAAGATTCTCACGGTGGTTAGGATAACAAGCTATCTTTATCGATAATATGCTCAAATATCTATCGACCTATTTAAGTGTCTAATTTCCTAATCCTCTCGGACTTAGGGAATCGCTATTACTGCCCAAATTTTACCTCAGGTTAATCAACCTTGTTACAACGCTGATTATTATACGAAGTATTTCCGAGTCCCTGTTGATAATTCACTTCCTAATGTTTATGATTTCATTCTCAATCAAATAAAAGTAGGTATGCCTACTATTTGCAACCAACAGATATTAATTAAAGTCGCAAATTATCAAGAAATCCTAACACCTATTGAATCTTAAGTACTAACACCTCACCATGACCTAACCCTAGATCCCATAATTCAAGTTAATGAGGTTTAGCCACTTATGATGCAAGAAACAAGTACACAAATTGAATTCATAATTAAGAAGATTAACTTACAACTATGATGAAGATCAAAAAGTATAACTTGAATTGATTCACAAGACAAAACTCCCAAAATATTAGTCTAGAGAGAGAGAGAAAAAAATTGTCTATTGTAAAGTAAAGATGAATCAATGATAAGTCAATTGATACTCAGAAAACCCTAAAACAAGGCTTTAAATAGTTAACCCTAAATAAGGAAACAAAATAGAAGTTTCATCTTTTTCTCAAAATAAATGACGACGTTAGTGATGGCTTATCAGGAGTTTGACGGCTTATCACGGATGTCGTCAGCTCCTCTGCATTTTTGGCTCCTGTTGTTTAGGGCTGACGACGACAATGACGGCCTATCACCATCTTGACGATGTGTCATGGATGTCGTCACAAAACTTTCTATAACTTCCATCTTTTGTTTAAGGCTGACGGCATCCTTGACAGCTTATCACCAGGCTGACGAAGAGTCATGGATGTCGTCAGCCACACTTAGTCATTTATTTTATCAGATTTCAGGCTTTTTTCTTCCTTTATTGGTGATTCCCCTTCATCTCTAAATTTTCTGCAAAATTAAAGTAAACTAATAAAAAACAACTAAAGTTGCTCAAGACTTTACAATTATTTAGAGTTAAAAGCTTCAAATGTGTTAACATACGCTCGCACATTAGTGTTGTGGGCCTAAAATTGACCAGGGTATTCCAGGGAGGTTGGGAATCATCCTAGTGTGTTCCGTTTAAATTTTTGCGGCCATTTGGGTGGATAAACGGGGGAAATAGCACGAACGGAGCATTTTCGAGCCAAATCGGTGAGCTATAGCCCACGGTTTTGGGGGTGGTCCCGGGGTTCGGAGATTTTGGGGAACGAAAATTGATTGGGGCATGCCATGGAATTTGGGGATTGTCCCAGTATGGTCCGCTTAAATTTTTGTGGCCAAATCGGTGTGCTATAGCCCACAATTTTGGGGGTAGGCCCGGGGTCCGGGCGTGTTGTGGGTTGAAAAATAAATCGAGGCGAGCCAGGGAGGTTGGGTTTTATCCCAGTATGGTCCATTTAAATTTTTGTGGCTAATTGGGTGACAAATAGGCAAAACGATGCGAACGGGGTATTTTTAGGCCAAATCGATGTGCTATAGCCCACAGTTTAGGGAGTGGGCACGGGGTCCGAGTGTGTTGTGTTCCGAATATCGACCAGGGCATGCCAGGGAGGTTGGGGATCATCCCAGTGAGGTCCGTTTAAATTTTTGTAGCCATTTGGGAGGATAAACGGGCAAAATGGCTCAAACGGGGCATTTTCAGGCCAAATCGGTGTGCTATATCGCAAGGTTTTGGGGGTGGCCAAGGGGTTCGGGCGTGTTGGGGGAAGAAAATCAATCGGGGCATGCCAGGGAGGTTAGGGATCATCCCAGTATGGTCTGTTTAAATTTTTATGGCCATTTGGTTGGACAAACAACCGAAACCAAATGAATGGGGCATTTTCGGGCCAAATCGGTGTTCTATAGCCCACGGTTTTGGGGGTGGGCCCAGGGTCCGGGCGTACTGTGGCCAAAAATTTATTGGGACGTGCCAGGGAGGTTGGAGATCCTCCCATTGTGGTTCATTTAAATTTTTGTGGCATTTGGGTGGACAAACGAATGAAACGGCGCGAACAGGGCATTTTTGGGCCAATTCAGTGTGCTATAGCCTACGGTTTTAAGGTGGGCCAAGATTCCTGGCGTTTTGTTGGCCAAAAATTTACCGAGCCGCATAAGGAAGGTTGAGAATTGTCCCAGTGTGGTTCGTTTAAAGTTTCACTGCCATTTGGGTAGACAAACGGACGAAACAATATGAATGGGGCATTTTCAAGCCAAATTGGTGTTCTATAGCCCATAATTTTTCATGGAGGGCCCGTGGGCCGAGCGTATTATAGGCCAAAAATTGATCGGGGTGTGACAGGGAGGTTGGGAATCATCCCAGTATGGTCTGTTTAAATTTTCTTGGCCATTTGGGTGGAAAAATGGGCAAAACATCATGAACAAGGCATTTTTGGGTCAAATCAGTATACTATAGCCAACGGTTTTGGGGGTGGGCTCGAGGTTCGGGCGTGATGTGGGCCGAAAATTGACCGAGGCATGCCAGAAATGTTGGGAATTATTCCAGTGTGGTCCGTTTATATTTTTGTGGCCATTTGGGTGGACAAACGGGTGAAACAACATGAATGGGGCTTTTTCAGGTTAAATCGATGTGCTATAGCCCACGATTTTGGGGGTCGACCCGAGGTCCGAGCGTGATGTGGGCCAAATATCGATCGAGGCATGGCAAGGGGGTTGAGAATCATCCCAGTATGGTCTGTTTAAATTTTCGCCGCCAGTTGGGTGGACAAACAGGCAAAATGGTGCGAACGGGGCATTTTTGGGCCAAATCGGTGGGCTAAAGCCCACGGTTTTTGGGGTGGGCCCGAGGTCCGGGTGTATTGTGGGATAAAAATTGCCCGGGGCATGCTAGGAAGGTTGGGGATCATCCCAATGTGGTCCATTTAAATTTTTGTGGCCATTTGGGTGGACAAACGGGTGAAACATCGCGAATGGGGTATTTTTGGTCCAAATCGGTGTGCTATAGCCCACAGTTTCTGGGGTAGGCCTGGAGTTCGGGCGTTCTATGGATCGAAAATCTATAGGGGCATTCTAGGGTGTTGGGGATCATCCCAGTATGGTTCGTTTATATTTTCTTGGCCATCTGGGTGGACAAACAGCCAAAACGGAGCGAACGGGGCATTTTCGAGCCAAATTGGTGTGCTATAGCTCACGATTTTAGGGGTGGGCCTAGGTTCCGGGTGAGTTGTGAGCCCAAAATTGATCGGGGCATTTCAGGGGGTTAGGTATCATCCCATTGAGATTTTTTAAAATTTTTTTGGCCATTTGGGTGGACAAACGAGCAAAACGGTGCGAACGGGGCATTTTCGATCCAAATCGGTGTGCTATAGCTCATGGTTTTGGGGGTGGGCCCGGGGTCCGGGCATTCTATAGGTAAAAAATAGACTAGGTCATGCCACCGGGTATCAGTATGGTCCGTTTAAATTTTAGTGGCCATATGGTGGACAAACGGGGGAAATAGCGCGAATTGTGAATTTTCGAACAAAATTGAAGTGCTATAGCCCACGGTTTTGGGGGTGGGCTCAGGGTTCGGGTGTTCTATGGGCCAAAAGTCGAACAGAGTATTCTAGGGAGCTTGAGAATCATCCCAGTGTGGTCCGTTTAAATTTTTGCAGCCATTTGGGTGGATAAACGGGCAAAATGGCGCGAACACGACATTTTTTGGCCAAATCGATGTGCTATAGCCAATGGTTTTGGGGATGGGCCCGGGGTTCAGGCGTGTTGGGGGATGAAAGTCTATCGGAGTGTGCCAGGAGGTTGGGGATCATCCCAGTATGGTCCATTTAAATTTTCATGGCTATTTGGCTCGACAAATAGGCGAAACGGCACGAACGTGGCATTTTTGGGCCAAATTGGTGTACTATATAGCCCACAGTTTTGGGAGTGGGCCCAGGATTCGAGCGTGTTATGGGTCAAAAATCGACCTGGTCATGCTAGGGAGGTTGTGGATTATCCTGGTGAGGTCCGTTTAAATTTTCGTAGCCATTTGGGTGGACAAATGGGCAAAACAGCGCGAATGGGGCATTTTTAGGCCTAATCGGTGTGCTATCCCACGACTTCGAGGGTGGACCCAGGGTTCGGGCGTGCTGTGGGCCAAAAATTGACCGAGGTATGCCAGGGAGGTTCGGGATCATCCCAGTGTGGTCCATTTAAATTTTTGTGGCCATATGGGTCAACAAATGGGCAAAACGGCACGAACGTGGCATTTTCGGGCCAAATCAGTATGTTATATGCCAAGGTTTCGGGGGTGGGCCTGGGGTTCGGGTGTGCTGTGGGTCGAAAATTGATCGGCGCATTCCAGAGAGGATGGGGATCATTCCAGTGTGGTCCGTTTAATTTCTCATGGCCATTATGGTGAACAAACAAGCGAAATGGTGCGAACGGGGCATTTTGGGCTAAATCGGTGTGCTATGCTCACGGTTTCGTGGGTAAGCCTAGGGTCCGGGCATACACTGGGCTTAAAATTGATCGGGGCGTGCGATGGAGGTTGGGGATCATCCCATTATGGTTTGTTTAAATTTTTGTGGCCATTTGGGTGGACAAATAGGCGATACAGCGCAAACGGGGCATTTTCGAGCCAAATCGGTGTGCTATAGCCCATGGTTTTGAGGATGGGCCTGGAGTCCGGGTGTGCCTTGGGTTGAAAATCAATCAAGCATGCAAGGGAGATTGGGGATCATCCCAGTGTAGTTCGTTTAATGTTTCACTACCAATTGGGTGGACAAATGGGCAAAACGGCATAAATGTGGCATTTTCGAGCCAAATCGATGCGCTATAGCCTATTATTTTAGTGGAGGACCTGTGGTTCGGGCGTGCTGTGGGCCAAAAATTGACCGGGGAATGCCAGGGAGGTTGGGGATCATCCCAGTGTGGTCTGTTTAAATTTTCGTGGCCATTTGGACGGACAAACAAGAGAAACGGCATGAACGGGGCATTTTCGGGCCAAATCGATATGCTATAGCCCACGGTTTTGGGGTTGGCCCTGTGTTCTAGGCATGCTGTGGGCCGAAAATTGACAAGGGAATGCTAGGGAGGTTGGGAATCATCCCAGTGTGGTCCGTTTAAATTTTTGTGGCCATTTGGGGGGACAAACGGCGCGAATAGGGAAGTTTTGGGCCAAATCAGTGTGCTATTAGCCCACAATTTTGGGGGTGGTCCTGGGGTCCGGGCGTGATGTCACTCAAAAATTTATCGAGGCATGCCATGGAGGTTGGGGATCGTCCCAGTGTGGTCCGTTAATATTTTTGTAGCCATTTAGATAGACAAACGGGTGAAACGGTGCGAACGAGGAACTTTCAGGCCAAATTGGTGTACTATAGCCCAAGGTTTTGGGGGTGGGCCCTGGGTCCGAGTGTGTTGTGGGCCAAAAATTAATCCAGGCATACTAGGGAGGTTGGGGATCTTCCCAGTGTGGTCCGTTTAAATTTTTGTGGTTATTTGGGTGGACAAAAGGGAAAAATATTATGAACGGGGCATTTTCTGGCCAAATCGATGTGTTATTGCCCACGATTTCTGGGGTGGGCCTGGGACTCGGGCGTGCTGTAGGCTGAAAACCGATCGAGTCCTCCCAGGGAGTTGGGATCATCCCAGTGTGGTCTGTTTAAATTTTCTTGGCCATTTGGGTGGACAAACGGGTGAAACGGAGTGAATGGGGCATTCTTGGGCCCAATTGATGTGCTATTGCTCACAGTTTTGGGGTGGGCCCGGGGTTCGAGTAAGCTGTGGGCCAAAAATTTATCAGGGTATGCTAGGGAGGTTGAGGATCGTCCCATTGTATTCCATTTAAATTTTCGTGGCCATTTGGGTGGACAAACGGGTGAAACAGCGCAAACCTGGCATTTTTGATCAAAATCAGTGTGCTATAGCCCATGGTTTTAGGGGTGGGCCCGATGTCCAAGCGTGTCGTGGGTCAAAAGTTGACTAGGGCGTGCTAGGTAGGTTGGGGATCATCCCAATATAGTACGTTGAAATGTTTGTGGCCATTTGGGTAGACAAACGGGTGAAACGGCACGAACGGGGCATTTTTGGGCCAAATCAGTGTGCTATAGCCTACGGTTTCGAGAGTGGGCTCGGGGTCCGAGCGTGTTGTGGGTTAAAAATCGATTGAGGCATGCCAGAGTGGTTGGGGATCATCCCAGTATGGTCCGTTTATATTTTCATAGCCATTTGGGAGGACAAACAGGAGAAACAACGTGAATGGGGCATTTTCAGGCCTAATCGGTGTGCTATATCCCACAGCTTAGGGGGTGGGCCCGGGGTTCAGGCGGGCTGTGGGCCAAAAATTGACTGGAGTATGCCAGGGAGGTTTGGTCTTATCCCAATGTTGTCCATTTAAAATTTTGTGGCCATTTAGATTGAAAAAATGGGCAAAACGATGCGAACGTGGTATTTTCGGGATAAATTGGTCTGCTTAAAGCCAAGGTTTTGGGGGTGGGCCTGGGGTCCGGCTGTGCTGTGGGCCAAAAATAAACCGGGGCATGTCAGGGAGGTTGGGAATCATTTCAGTGTGGTCCATTTTAATTTTTGTGGCCATTTGGTTAGACAAACGGGGAAACGACGCGAACAAGGCATTTTTGGGCCAAATCGATGTGTTATAGCCTACGATTTTGGGGGTGGGCCAGGGGTCTGGGTATGAAGTGGGCTGAAAATCAACTGAGGAATGCCAGGAACGTTGGGGATCATCCCATTGTGTTCCGTTTAAATTTTTGTGGCCATTTGGGTGGACAAACGGGCAAAACAGCGCGAACGGGGTATTTTTAGTCTACATCGGTGTGCTATAGCCCACTGTTTTGGGGGAAGGCCTTGTTTTTGGGCGTGCTGTGGGTTAAAAAAAGACTGAGGCATGCCAAGGAGGTTAGGTATTATCCCAGTGAGGTCCGTTTAAATTTTTGTGGCCATTTGGATGGACAAACGGGCGAAACAGCACGAACGGGGCATTTTTGGACCAAATCAGTGTGCAGCCTGCGGTTTCTGGATTGGGCCTGGGGTTCGGGTGTGTTGTAGGCCGAAAATTGATTGGGGCCTGCCAAGGAGGTTGGCAATCATCCCAGTGTGGTCCGTTTAAATTTTTGCGGCCATTTGTAGGGATAAACGGGTGAAACGGCGCAAACGAGGCATTTTCTAGCCAAATTGCTGTGATGTAGCCTAGGATTTTGGGGGTTGGCCTAGGTTCAGGCGTAATGTGGGTCAAAAATCGACTGAAGCATGCCAGGGAGGTTGGGCATCATCCCAGTGTGGTCCGTATAAATTTTTCTGGCCATTTGGGTGGACAAAAGGTCGAAACGGCGTGAATGGGGAATTTTTGGACCAAAATGGTGTGTGCTATAGCCCAAGGTTACAGGGGTGAGCCTGGGGTCCGGGGTTTTGTTGGCCGAAAATAGACCGAGGTGCGCTAGGGAGGCTGGGGATCATCCCAGTTTGTTCTGGGCGAAACGTCGCAAACGTTGCATTTTCAAGCAAAATCGATGTGCTATAGCCCACGGTTTCAGGGGAGGGCTCGGGGTTCGGGCGTGCTATGGGCCAAAAATTGACCGGGGCATCCCAGGGAGGTCGGGATCGTCTCAGTGTGGTTTTTTTAAATTTTCATTGCCAATTGGGTGGAAAAACGGGAGAAACGGCATGAATGACACATTTTCGATCAAAATCAGTATGCTATAGCCCAGAGTTTTGAGGTTGGACCCGGGGTCCGGACGTGTTGTGAGAAGAGAATCGATCGGGGGGTGCCATAGATTTTGGGGATAGTCATAAATTTTTGTTGCCATTTGATTGGATAAACGGGTGAAATGGCACAAACGAAGCATTTTCGGGAAAAATTGATATGCTATAGCCCACGGTTTCGGGGGTGGGCCCAGATTTCAGGCGTACTGTAGGCCAAAAATCGACCGGGGCATGCCAGGGAGGTTGAGGATCATCCCATTATGGTCCTTTTAAATTTTTCTGGCCAATTGGGTGGATAAACGGGCAAAATAGTGTGAAGGGGACATTTTTGAGCCAAATCGATGAGCTATAGCCCACGATTTTGGGGTGGGCCAGGGGTTCGGACGTGTTGTTGGCCAAAAATCGATCGGGGCATGCCAGGGAGGTTGGGAATAATGCTAATATGGTCCATTTAATTTTTGGTAGCCATTTGGGTGGACAAACGGGTGAAACGGCCCGAATGAGGGATTTTCGAGCCGAATTAATGTGCTATAGCCCACGGCTTTGGGGGTGGGCCTTGGGTCCGGGTGTGCTGTGGGAAGAAAATCGATCGGGGCATGCAAAGGTGGTTAGGGATCATCCCAGTGTGGCCTGTTTATATTTTGTGTCCATTTGGGAGGACAAACGGGCGAAACATAATGAACGGGGCATTTTTTAGCATAATCGGTGTACTATATCCCATGGTTTTTGGGGTGGGCCCGGGGTTCGGCGTGCTATGGGCCAAATATCGACCTAGGCTTGCCTGGGAGGTTGGAAATTGTCCCAGTGTGGTTTGTTTAAATTTTTGTGGCCATTTAGGTGGTCAGACAGGTGAAACGGCACGAATAGGGCATTTTTGGGCTAAATAGGTGTGCTATAGCCCAAGGTTTTGGGGGTGGGCCCAGAGTCCGGGCAATCTATGGGCCAAAATTGACCAGGTCATGCCAGGGAGGTTGGTAATCATCCCAGTATGGTCCTTTTAATTTTTTACGGATATTTGGGAGGATAAACGGGCGAAACGGCGTGAATGGGGTATTATCGAGCCAAATTGGTGTGCTATAGCCCACGATTTCGGGGGTGGGCCCGAGGTTCGGGAGTGCTGTGGGGAAAAAATTTATTGGGGCATGCCAGGGAGGTTGGGAATCATCCCACTGTGGCCCATTTAAATTTTCATGGCCATTTAGGTCGACAAACGAGCGAAACTGCATGAATGGGGCATTTTGGGCTAAATCGATGTGCTATAACCCACGATTTTGGTGGTGGGCCTAGGGTCCGAGCATACTGTAGGCCTAAAATCGACTGAGGCGAGCCAGGAAGATTGGGGTTTGTCCCAGTGTAGTCCATTAAAATTTTTGTGGCCATTTGGGTGGACAAACGGGCGAAACAGTGCGAACGGGGCATTTAAGGGCCAAATCGGTGTGCTATAGCCCACGATTTTGGGGGTGGGACTGGGGGTCGGGTGTGCTGTGGACCGAAAATCGATCGGGGTGTGCCAGGGAGGTTGTATATCCTCCTAGAGTGGTCCGTTTAAATTTTCATGGCCGTTTGGGTGGACATATGGGCGAAACGGCGTTAACGGGGCATTTTCGAGCTAAATCGATGTGCTATAGCCCAGGGTTTTGGGGGTGGGCCTAGGGTTTGGGCGTGCTGTGGGCCAAAAATCGACCGAGGCTTGCCAGGGGGCAAGGGGATAATCTCAGTGTCGTTCGTTTAAATTTTCGTGGCTATTTGGTTGGACAAATGGGCAAAACTGCACGAACGGGGCATTTTCGAACCAAATCGGTGTGCAATAGCCTGGGGTTTCAGGGGTGGGCCCGGGGTTTGGGCTCGGTGTTGGGTATCATCCTTGTATGGTCCGTTTAAATTTCCGTGGCCATTTGGTTATACAAACGGGAAAAATGGCACGAACGGGGCATTTTCAGGTCAAATTAGTGTGCTATATCCCACGGCTTCGCGGGTGGGCCCAGAGTCTGGGCGTGCTGCGGTTAAGAAATCTACCGAGGTGTGCCAGGGAGGTTAGGGATCGTCCCAGTGTAGTCCGTTTATATTTTCGTGGCTATTTGGGTAGACAAACGATCGAAACTACGTGAACATGGCATTTTCGGGCCAAATCGGTGTGCTATAGCCAACGGTATCGGGGGTGAGCCCGAGGTCCGGGCGTGCTGTAGGCCAAAATTGAACTAGGCATGTCAGGGAGGTTGGGGATCTTCCCAATGTGGTCCGTTTAAATTGTTATGGAAATTTGGGGGGACAAACGGGCAAAATGGCGCGAACGGGGCTTTTTCAGACCAAATCGGTGTGCAGTAGCCCACGGTTTCAGGGGTGGGCCCGGGATTCGAGTGCGTTGTGGGTCAAAAATTGACCAGAGCGTATTAGGTAGGTTAGGGATCATCCCAGCGTGGTCCATTTAGCTTTTTTGTGTCCATTTGGGTCGACAAACGGGCAAAACGGGGCGAATGGGGCATTTTTGGGCTAAATCGATCTGCTATAACCCACGGTTTTAGGGGTGGGATGGGGTCCGGGCGTTCTACAGGCCGAAAATCGACCGAAACATGTCAAGGAGGTTGGGAATCATCCCAGTGTGGCCCATTTAATTTTGTGTGGCCATTTGGGGGGACAAACGGGCAAAACAGCGTGAATGGGGCATTTTTGGACCAAATTGATGTGCTATAGCCCACGGTTTTAGGGGTGGGCCCGGGGTCCGGCATTCTATAGGCCAAAAATTGACCAGAGCATGCAAGGGAGGTTAGGAATCATCCCAGTGTGGCCTATTTAAATTTGTGTGGCCATTTGGATGGACAAAAGGGCAAAACGGGGTGTATGGGGCATTTTGGGCCAAATCGATGTTCTATAGCCTACGGTTTTGGAGGTGGGCTTGGGTTTCGGGTGTTCTGTGGGCCCAAAATCGACCGAGGCATGCCAAGGAGGTTGGGTATCATCTCAGTATGGTCCGTTTAAATTTTTGTGGCCATTTAGGTGGACAAACGGGCAAAATGGTGCGAATGGGGCATTTCGGGCCAAATCGGTGTGTTATAGCCCAAGGTTTTGGGGGTGGTCCCGAGGTCCAGGCGTGTTGTTTGCCGAAAATTGACCGGGGCATGCCAGGGAGGTTAGGGATCGTCCCAGTGTGGTCCCTTTAACTTTTCATGGCCATTTGGGTGGACAAACGGGAGAAACATCACAAACTTAGGACTTTCGGGCATAATCGATGTACTATAGCCCATGGTTTTGGGGGTGGGCCCGGGATTCGGGCGTGTTATGGGCCAAAAATTAACCGGGGAATCCCAGGGAGTTGGGAATCATCCCAGTGTGGTCCGATTAAATTTTTTGGGCCATTTGGGTGGACAAACGGAGCAAACGGGGCATTTTCGGGCCAAATTGGTGTGTTATAGCCCACGATTTTGGGGATGGACTCGGGGTCTGGGAATCATCCCAGTCTGGTCCGTTTAAATTTTTGTGGCCATTTGGGTGGACAAATGGGAAAAACGGCACGAACAGGGCATTTTCGGGCCAAATTGAGGTGCTATAGCCCACGGTTTTTAGGGTTGGCTCGGGGTTCGGTCGTACTGTGGGCCAAAAATCACCCAGGACGTGCCAGGAATGTTGGGGATCATCCCAGTGTGGTCCATTTAAATTTTTGTGGCCATTTAGGTGGACAAACGAGTGAAACAGCACGAACTAGGCATTTTCAGTCAAATTCAGTGTGCTATAGCCTACGGTTTTGGGGTGCGCCCGAGGTCCGAGCGTGTTGTGGGTCAAAAATCAATCGGGGCATGTCAGGGAAGTTGGGGATCATCCCAGCATGCTTCGTTTCAATTTTTATTGCTATTTGGGTTGATAAACGGGTAAAACGGCGCAAATGGGGCATTTTCAGGACAAATTGATATGTTATAGCCAACGGTTTCGAGGGTGGGCCCAGGGTTCGAGCGTGCTGCGGGCCAAAAATCATCTGAGGCGAGCCATGGAGTTTGGGGATCATCCCATTATGGTCCGTTTAAATTTTTGTGGCCATTTGGGTGGACAAATGGGCAAAACAGCGTGAATGGGGCATTTTTGGGCCAAATCGATGTGGTATAGCCCACGGTTTTGGGACTGGACCCCGGGTGAGGGTGTGCTATGGGCCAAATATCGATCAAGGAATGTGAGGGTGGTTACAGATAGTCCCAGTATGGTCCGTTTAATTTTTTTAGGCTAATTTGGTAGACAAAGGGGATAAATGGTGCGAACGGGGGATTTTCAGGATAAATTAGTGTGCTATAGCCCACGGTTTTGAGGGTGGGCCTGGGGTTCGGGCGTGCTGTGGGCCAAAAATCAATCTGGGAGTGACAAGGAGGTTGGGGATAATCCCAGTATGGTCCTTTTATATTTTCGTGGCCATTTGGGTGGAGAAACGGGTTCAACGGCGCGAACGAGGTATTTTCGGGCCAAATCGGTGTACTATAGCCCACGATTTCGGGGGTGCGCCCGGGGTTCGGGCGTACTATGGGTTGAATATTAATTGGGACATGCCAGAAAGGTAGGGGATCATCCCAGATTGGTCCGTTTAAACTTTTGTGGCTATTTGGGTGGGCAAAGGTGAAAAACAACGTGAACAGGGCATTTTTGGTCCATCTCGGTGTGCCATAACCCACGGTTTTAGGGGTGGGATCGAGGTACGGGCGCACTGCGTGTAAAAAATCAACCGGGGCATGCCAGAGTGGTTGGGAATCATCCCAGTATTGTCCGTTTAAATTTTTGTGGCCATTTGGGTGGACAAACAAGCCAAACAGTGCCAATGGGGCATTTTTGGGCTAATTTGGTGTGCTATTGTCCATGGTTTTAGGAGTGGGTCTTGGGTTCGAGTGTGCTGTGGGCTAAAAATCGACCGGGGTTTGTCAGGAAGGATGGAGATTATCCTAGTATGGTCCATCTAAATTTGTGTGGCCATTTGGGTGGACAAACGGGCGAAATGGCTCGAACGGGGCATTTTTGGGCCATATCGATATGCTATAGCCCAGGGTTTTGGGGGTTGGCCCAGGGTCCGGGCGTGTTGTGGGCTGAAAATCAATCGAGTTACGCCAGGGAGGTTGGGTATCATCCCATTATGGTCCGTTTAAATTTTCCTGTCTATTTTTGTGGACAAACGGGCAAAACGTCGCGAACAGGGCATGTTTGGGCCAAATCAGTGTGTTATAGCCCACAGTTTTGGGGGTGGGCCCGATGTCTGGGCGTGTTGTGGGTTGAAAATTGACCGATGCATGCCAGAGAGGTTGGGGATCATTCCAGTATGGTCCGTTTAAATTATTGTGGCCATTTAGGTGGACAAACGGGCGTAACGACGCAAAGGGTGCATTTTTGGGCCAAATTAGTGTGCTATAGCCAGGTTTTTGGGGGTGGACCCGGGGTCCGAGCATGATGTGGGCTGAAAATTGACCGGGCAATGCTAGGGTGATTGGTGATCATCCCAGTGTGGTCCATTTAAATTTTTGTGGCCATTTGGTTGGACAAACGGGCGAAACGGTGCTAATGGGGCATTTTCGGGCCAAATCGGTGTGCTATATCCAACGGTATCGAGGGTGGGCCCGGGGTCCGAACGTGATGTGCGCTGAAAATTAAACGGGGCATGTCAGGGAGGTTGGGGATCGTCTCAGTATGGTCCATTTAAATTTTTGTGTCCATTTGGGGTGAAAAATGGGCAAAACGATGCGAACAGAACATTTTCAGTCAAAATCAATGTGCTATAGCCTACGATTTTGAGGGTGGGCCAGAGGTTTGGGTGTGATGTGGGACAATAATTGACTGGGGAATTCCAGGGAGGTTGGGTATCGTCCCAGTGTGATCCGTTTAAATTTTTGTAACAATTTGGGTGGACAAACGGGTGAAACAGGACGAACGGGGCATTTTCGGGCCAAATCAATATGCTATAGCCCACAGTTTCGGGGGTGGGCCTGGGATCCGGGCGTGCTGTGAACCAAAAATCTACCGTGGCATGCCAGGGAGGTAGGAAATAATTCCAGTGTGGTCTGTTTAAATTTTCTTGGCCATTTGGGTGGACAAACTGGTGAAACGGCGTGAATGGGGAAATTTTTGGCCAAATCGGTGTGCTATTGCCCACGGTTTTGGGGGTGAGACCGGGGTCCGGACGTGCTGTCGGCCGAAAATTGGCCGAGGCATGCCAGGGACGCTGGGGATCATCATAATGTAGTCCGTTTAAATTTTTATGGCCATTTTGTTGGACAAACGGGCCCGGGGTATAGGCATGCTATGGGACAAAAATCGACCGGAGCGTACCAGGGAGGTTGGGGATCATTCCAATGTGGTCCATTTCAATTTTTGGGGCCATTCGGTGGAAAAATAGGCAAAACGTCACGAACGGGATATTTTTGGGCCAAATCGGTGTACTATAGCCCACAATTTCAGGGGTGAGCCCGAGGTCCGGTCTTGTTGTGGGCTGAAAATCAACCAGGGCATACCAAGGATGTTGGGGATCATTGTAGTGTGGTCCGTTTAAATTTTTTGGCCATTTTGGTGGAATAATAGGCGAAACGGCGCGAATTGGGCATTTTCGAGCCAAATCGATGTGTTATAGCCCAGGGTGTCGGCGGTGGGCCCGAGGTCCGGGTGTTCTGTGGGCTGAAAATTGACTGGGGCATGCCAGGTGGGTTGAGGATCATCCCAGTATGGCCCGTTTAAATTTCCGTGGCCATTTGGGTGGACAATGGGGCGAAACATCAGAAATGGGGCATTTTTAGGCCA
Organism: Capsicum pubescens; assembly: GCA_030864215.1. NCBI lineage: Eukaryota > Viridiplantae > Streptophyta > Magnoliopsida > Solanales > Solanaceae > Capsicum > Capsicum pubescens. Next base: position 22,130,948 of record CM061549.1, read on the forward strand.
AATTGGTGTGCTATAGCCCACGGTTTTGGGCCTGGGCCTGAGGTACGGGTGTGCTGTGGGCCTTAAATCGACTGAGGCATGCCAGGGAGGTTGAAGATGGTCCCATTGTGGTCCATTTAAATTTTTGTGGCCATTAAGGTGGACAAACGGGATAAACGGCGCGAACGGGGCATTTTTGGGCCAAATCAATGTGATATAGATGATGGTTTTGGGGGAAGGCCCGGGGTCCGGGCATGCCTGGGAGGCTAGGGATGGTCCCAGTGTGGTCCGTTTAAATTTTTGTGGCCATTTGGTTGGACAAACGGCCGAAACAGCGTGAACGGGGAATTTTCAGGCCAAATCGGTGTGCAATAGACCAGGGTTTTGGGGGTGGGACCAGATTTCAGGAGTGTTGTGGGCCAAAAATCAACTGGGTCGTGCTAGGAGATTGGGGATCATTACTATGTGGTCCATTTAAATTTTTATGTCCATTTTGATGGACAAACGGGTGAAACGATGCGAACGGGGAATTTTCAGGCTAAATCGGTGTGCTATATCCCATTGTTTTGGGGGTGGGCCCAGGGTCCGGGGGTGTTGTGGGACAAAAATCGATCGAGGTATGCCAAGGAGTTTAGGCATCATCCCAGTGTGATCCGTATAAATTTTTATGGTCATTTGGGTGTACAAACGTGCGAAACTACGTGAAGGGTTATTTTCAGGCTAAATCGGCGTGCTGTAACCCTCAGTTTCGGGGTTGGGCCTGGGGTACGGGCGTGCTGTTGGTCAAAAATTACCTGGGCCATGCCAGGCATATTGGGGATCGCCTCAGTATGGTCCGTTTAAATTTTTATGGCCATTTGGGTGGACAAACGGGTGAAATGGTGCTAATGGGTTATTTTCTAGCTAAATCGGTGTGCTATAGCCTACGATTTGGGGATGGTCGAGGAGTCTGGGCATACTGTGGGCTGAAAATTGACCAGGGCATGCCAGGGAGGTTGGGGATCATCCTAGTATGGTCCGTTTAAATTTCCGTGGCTATTTGCTTAGACAAACGGGCGTAACAGCACAAACGGGGCATTTTCGAGCTAAATCGGTGTGCTATAGCCCAGGGTTTTGGGGGTGGGCTCGGGGTTTGGATGTGCTACAGGCTGAAAATCAATCGGACCTTGCTAGGGAGGTTGGGGATCATCCCATTATGGTTTGTTTGAATTTTCGTGGCCATTTGGTTATTCAAACAGGAGAAATGGCACGAACAGTGCATTTTTAGGCCAAATTAGTGTGCTATATCCCACGGTTTTTGGGGTTGGCCCAGGGTTTGGGCGTGTTGTGGGCCGGAAATTGATCGGGGCATGCCATGGAGGTTGAGGATCGTCCCAGTATGGTTCATTTAAATTTTCATGGCCATTTAGGTGGACAAACAAATGAAACGGCACGAATGGGGCATTTTCGAAATAAATTGGTGTGCTATAGCCCACAGATTTGGGGGTGGGCCAGGGGTTCGGGTGTTCTGTTGGCCAAATATCTTCCAGGGCATGCCAGGGAAGTTGAGAATTATCCTAGTGTAGTCGGTTTAAACTTTTCTGGCCATTTGGGTGGATAAACGGGCGAAATGGTACAAACGGGGCATTTTCGGCCAAATCAGTGTGCTATAGCCCACGGTTTTGGGGTGGACCCGGGGTTCAGGTGTTCTGTGGGCCGAAAATTGACTGGGGTGTGCCAAGGTTGTTAGGAATCATCCCAATATGGTCCATTAAAATTTTCGTAGTCATTTGGGCGGACAAACGGGCGAAACAGCGTGAATGGGGCAATTTCTGGCAACATTGGTATGTTATAACCCACGATTTTGGTGGTGGGCCCGAGATCCGTGCGTTCTGTGAGATGAAAATCAATTGAGGTGAGATAGGGAGCTTGGGGTTCATTCCAATATGGTCCGTTTAAGTATTTGTGGTCATTTGGGTTGACAAACGGGTGAAGCAGCGCGAAGGTAGCATTTTCGGGCTAAATCGGTGTGCTGTAACCCACTGTTTGGGGGGTGGGACTAGGGTACGGGTGTTCTGTGGGCCAAAAATTGGCCGGGTCGTGCCAGGGAGGTTGGGGATCATCCCAGTGTGGTCTGTTTAAATTTTTTTTGCCATTTGGTTGGACAAACAGGCGAAACGGCACGAACAGGGCATTTTCGAGCCAAATCGGTGTGCTATAACCCACGATTTTGGGGGTGGGCCCAGGGTCCGGGCGTTCTATGGGCCAAAATTTACCAGGGCATGCCTTGGAGGTTGGGGATCATTCTAGTGTTGTCTGTTTAAATTTTTGTGGCTATTTGGGTGGACAAATGGGCGAAACGTCACAAACGGGGTATTTTCAGGTCAAATTGGTGTGCTATAGCCCAATGTTTTAGGGATGAGCCCAAGGTCCGGGCGTGCTATGGTATAAAAATTGATTGGTGCATGCCAAGGAAGTTGGGGATCGTCCCAGTGTGGTCCGTTTAAATTTTCATTGCCATTTGGGTGGACAAACGGGCAAAACTGCGCAAATGGGGCATTGATCGGGCCAAATCGGTGTGCTATAGCCATCATTTTTGGGGATGGGCCCGGGATTTGGGCGTGATGTGGGCTAAAAATTTATCGAGGTATGCCAGGCAGGTTGGGGATCATCCTAGTGTGGCTCGTTTAAATTTTTGTGGCTATTTGGGTGGAGAAAAATGCAAAACGGCATGAACGGGGCATTTTCGGGCCAAATCTGTGTGGTATCGCTCATGGTTTTAGGGGTGGTCCCGGGGTCCGGGCGTGCTGTCGGTCGAAAATCAATTGGGTCATGCCAGGGAGGTTAGGATCTAAAAATCGATCGGGGTGTGCGAAGGAAGTTAGGGATCATCCCAGTATGGTCCGTTTAGATTTGTGTGGTCATTTGGGTGGAAAAATGGGCAAAACTGTGCGAAGGGAGCATTTTCGAGCTAAATCGATCTTCTATAGCCATCAGTTTTAGAGGTGGGCCCAGGGTTTGGGTGTGTTGTAGGTCAAAAATTGATCGAGGCATACCCAGCAGGTTAGGGATCGTCCTAGTGTGGTCTGTTTAAATTTTTGTGGCTATTTGGGTGGACAAACGGGCGAAATGGCGTGAACGGGGCATTTTCGGGCAAAATTGATGTGCTATAACCCACGGTTTCAGGGGTGGGCCAGAGATCCGGGCGTGCAGTGGGTAAAAATTTGACCAGGGTAGGTCAGGGAGGTTGGGGATCATCCTAGTGTGGTCCGTTTAAATTTTAGTGACCATTTGGGTGGACAAACGGGTGAAACGGTGCAACGGGGAATTTTTGGGTTAAATCAATATGTTATAGCCCATGATTTTAGGGGTGGGCCCGGGGTTCGGGCGTGCAGTGGGTCAAAATCGATCGAGGCATGCCAGAGAGGTTGCGAATCATTCCAATGTGGTCTGTTTAAATTTCTTGGCCATTTGGATGGATAAACGGGTGAAACGATGTGAACGGGGCATTTTTAGGCTAAATCGGTGTGCCATAGGCCACGCTTTTGGGGGTGGGCCTGGGGTCCGAGCGTGTTGTAGGCCAAAAATAGACTGGGGTATGCCAGGGAGATTGGGGATCATCCCAGTGTGGTCTGTTTAAATTTTTGTTGCTATTTGGGAGGACAAATGGGTGAAACGGCGCAAACGGGGCATTTTCGGGCCAAATTGGTATGCTATAGACCATTATTTTGGGGGTGGGCTCGGGTTTAGGGGGTGCTGTGGGCTAAAAATAGACCGGGGCATGCCAGGGAGGTTGGGGATTTTCCCAATATGGTCCGTTTAAATTATTGTGGCCATTTGGGTGGACAAACAGGAGAAACAGCACGAACGGCGTATTTTCGAGCCAAATCGGTGTGCTATAGCCCACGATTTTAGGGGTGGGCCCAGGGTGTGCCAGGGAAGTCAGGGATCATCCTAGTGTGGTCCATTTTCGGTCTAAATCGGTGTACTATAGCCCACGATTCTAGGGGTGGGCCCAGGGTGTGGCAGGGATGTCGGGGATCATACCAGTGTGGTCCATTTAAATTTTTGTGGCCATTTGGGTGGACAAACGGGCGAAATAGTGCGGACGGGGTATATTGGGCCAAATTGGTGTGCTATAGCCCGTTTCGGGGGTGGTCTCGGGTTTCGAGCATACTGTGGGCCAAAAATTGACTAAGGCGTGCCAGGGAGGTCGGGGATCATCCTAGTTTGGTCCATTTAAATTTTTGTTTCCATTTCGGTAGAAAAAAGGGCAAAACGGCATTAACAGGGAATTTTTAAGGCAAATCAGTGTGCTATATCCCACAGTTTTAGGGGTGGGATCGGGGTTCGAGTGTACTGTGGGCCAAAAATTCATCGAGGTATGCCAGAGAGGTTGGGGATCATCCCAGTGTGGTCTGTTTATATTTTTTTGGCCATTTGGGTGGACAAAAAGGTGAAATGGCACGAATGGGGCATTTTTAGGCCAAATCGATGTGATATAGCCCACGGTTTTGGGGAGGGGGGTTGAGGTTCGGGCTTGCTGTGGGCCAAAAATCAAACGGAGCATGCCAGGGAGATTGGGGATCATCCAAATATGGTCCGTTCAAATTTCCGTGGCCATTTGGGTGGATAGCGGGAAAAATGGTGCGAACGGGGTATTTTCATGCTAAATCGGTGTGTTGTAGCCCATGGTTTCAGAAGTAGGCCCGAGGTTGAGGTGTGTTGTGGGCCAAAAATTCATCAGGTTATGCCAGAGAGGTAGGGAATCATCCCAGTGTGGTTCGTTTAAATTTTTATGGTCATTTGGGTGGACAAATGGGCGAAACGGCATGAACCAGACATTTTTGGGCTAATACAGTGTGCTATATCCCACGATTTCAGGGGTGGGCACGTGTCCCGGGCATACATTAGTTGAAAATCAACCAGGGCGTGCCAGGGAGGTTGAGGATCATCCTAGTATGGTCCTTTTAAATTTTTGTTGTCATTTGGGAAGACAAACGGGCAATAGAGTGCGAACGGGGTACTTTCGCGCCAAATCGGTGTACTATAGCCCATGGTTTTGGGGATGGGCCAGGGGTCTCGGCTCGTCGTGGGCTAAAAATCGATCGGGGCATGCCAGGGAAGTTGAGGATCATTCCAATGTGGTCCGTTTAAATTTATTGGCCATTTGGGTGGACAAACGGGCAAAACGGCGCGAACGGGGAGTTTTACAGCCAAATCGGTGTGCTATAGCCCACGGTTTTAGGGGTGGGCTTGGGGTCCCAGCGTGTTGTCGGCCGAAAATTGATCGGGGCATGTCAGGGAGGTTAGTGAACTTCCCATTATGGTCCGTTTTATTTTTTGTGGACATTTGGGTGGACAAACGGGTGAAACGGTGCGAACGGGGCATTTTCAGGATAAATCAATATGTTATAGCCCACGATTTTGGGGATGGGTCGGGCGTTCAAGCGTGCTGTCGGCCAAAAATCAATTGAGTCATTCTAGGGGGTTAAGGATAATCCCAATATGGTCCGTTTAAAGTTTTGTGGCCATTTGGGTGGACAAACGGGCGAAACGGCATAATGGGGCATTCTCGAGCAAAATCGGTATGTTATAACTCAGGGTTTTGGGGGTGGGCCCAGGGTCCGGGTGTGTTGTGGGCCAAAAATTGACCGATCCATGCTAGGGAGGCAAGGGATCATCCCAATTTGGTCCATTTAAATTTTCATTGACATTTGGGTAGACAAAATGGTAAAACGGCGTTAATGGGGCATTTTTAGGGCAAATCGGTGTTCTATATCCCACGGTTTTGGGGGTGGGCTCGGGGTTCGAGTGTGTTGTGGGCTAAAAATTGATCGGGGTATGCCAGGGAGGTGGGGGATCCTACCAGTGTGGTCTGTTTATATTTTTCTGGCCATTTGGGTGGACAAATGGGTGAAACGGCACAAACGGGGCATTTTTGGGCCAAATCGATGTGCTATAGCCCACATTTTTTGAGGTGGACCCAAGGTCCAGGCTTGCTGTGGGAAAAAAATCAAACGGAGCATGACAGGGAGGTTGGGGATAGTCCCAATATGGAAAAACGGGCGAAACAGTGTGAACGGGGTATTTTCGGGCTAAATCGGTTGTTGTAGCCCACGGTTTCAGAAGTGGACCCGGAATTCGGGCTTGTTGTGGATCAAAAATTGACTGGGGCATGCCAGGGAGGTTAGGAATCATCCCATTGTGGTCCGTTTAAATTTTTGTAGCTATATGTGTGGACAAATGGGCGAAATGGCACGAACGTGGCATTTTCGAGCTAAATCGGTGTGCTATAGACCACGGTTTCGGAGATGTGCCCAGGATTCAGACGTGCCGTGGGCTGAAAATTAACTGGGGCATGTCAGGGAGGTTGAGGATCATCCCAGTGTGATCCATTTAAATTTTGTTGCTTTTTGGGTGGGCAAACGGGTAAAATGGCATGAACAGGGCATTTTCGGGACAAATCAATATGCTATAGCCTACGGTTTTGAGGGTGACCCCAGGGTCCGAGCGTGTTGTGGGCCAAAAATCAATCAAGGTATGCCAGGGAGGTTGCGATCTTTCCAGTGTGGTCCATTTAAATTTTTGTGTCCATTTGGGCGAACAAACGGGCAAAACGGCATAACCACGGCATTTTCGAGCTAAATCGGTGTGCTATAGCCCATGGTTTTTGGAGTGGGCCCGAGATCTGGGAGTACTGTGGGCCAAAAATTGATTGGGGTATGCCAGGGAGTTTGGGGACGTCCCAGTGTGGTCCGTTTAAATTTTGTTGCCATTTGAGTGGACAAATGGGCGAAACGGCGCGAACGGGGCATTTTCGAGCCAAATTGTTGTGCTATAGCCCACTGTTTCGAGGGTAGGCCCGGGGTTCGGGTGTCTATTGGGTCAAAAATTGATCAGGGCATGCCAGGGAAGTTGGGGATCGTCCCAGCGTGGTCCATTTAAATTTTTGTGGCTATTTGGGTAGACGAACAGGAGAAATGGCGCTAATGGGGCATTTTCTGGCCAAATTGGTGTGTGCTATGGCGTACGGTTTTGGGGGTGGGTCTGGGATTCGGGCGTGCTGTGGGATGAAAATTGTCAAGGGTGTGTCAAGGAGATTGGGGGTCATCTCAGTATGGTCCGTTTAAATTTTCATGGCTATTTGGGTGGACAAACGTGTGAAACGGCGTGAACGGGCCATTTTTGGGATAAATAAATATGCTATAGCCCACGGTTTTGGGGGTGGGCTCGGGGTCCGAGCGTGTTGTAGGCCAAAAATTGATCGGGGTATGCCAGGGAGATTGTGGATCATCCCAGTATGGACCGTTTAAATTTTTGTGGCCATTTGGGTGGACAAATGGAAGAAACAGCGTAAACGCGGTATTTTTGGGCAAAATCGTTGTGTTATAGCCCACGGTTTTGGGGGTGGGCCCGGGCTCCGGGCGCGCTGTGTGTCAAAAATCGACCAGGGCATGCTAGGGAGGTTGGGTATTATCCCAGTATGGTTTGTTAATATTATTGTGGTCATTTGGGAGGACAAACAGGAGTAACGGCGATAACAGGGCATTTTCAGGCCAAATCGGCGTTCTGTAGCCCACGATTTTAGGGGTGGGCTCGGGGTCCGGGTATGCTGTTTGCTGAAAATCGATCAGGACGTGCCAGGAAAGTTGGGGTTCATCCCAGTATAGTCTGTTTAAATTGTTGTGGCCATTTGTGTGGGTAAACGGGTGAAATTATGTGAACGGGGCATTTTTCGTCAAAATCAGAGTGCTATTGCTTAGGGTTTTGGAGGTGGGCCAGGGGTCTGGGTATGCTGTGGGCCAAAAATCGACAGGAGCGTGGCAGGGAGGTTGGGGATCATCCCAGAGTAGTTCGTTTAAATTTTTGTGCCTATTTGGTTGGACAAACGAACGTAACAGCGCAAGCGAGGCATTATCGAGCAAAATTGGTGTATTATAGCCCAGGGTTTTGGGGTGGGCCCAGGGTCCGGGTGTGCTGTAGGCCAAAAATCAATTGAGGTGAGCAAGGGATCTTGGGGTTCGTCCCAGTGTGGTCCGTTTAAATTTTTGTCATCATTTGGTTGGACAAATAGGCGAAACAGCACGAACGGGGCATTTTTGGGAAAATCAGTGTACTATATCCCACGGCTATGGGGATGGCCCCAGTGTTCGGGCGTGCTGTGGGCTGAAAATCAACCAGAGCATACCAGGGAGGTTGGGTATCCTCCCATTATGGTCCATTAAAATATTCATGGCCATTTTTGTAGACAAACAGGCAAAACAACGGGAATAAGGAATTTTCAGGCCAAATTGGGGTGCTATAGCGCACGGTTTTGGGGGTGGGCTTGGGGTCCTGGCATTTTGTTGGCTAAATCATCCAGGGCATGCCAAGTAGATTGGGAATCATCCCAGTGTGGTTCATTTAAATTTTTGCAGCCATTTGGGTGGATAAACGGGCGAAATGGCACGAACGGGGCATTTTTTGCCCAAATCGGTGTGCTATAGACAATGATTTTATGGGTGGGCCCAAGGTTCGGGCGTGTTGTGGGCCAAAAATAAACCACAGCGTGCCAGGGAGGTTGGGAATCATCCCAGTGTGATCCATTCAAATTTTCGTTGCCATTTGGATGGACAAACGGTCGAAACGGCGTGAATGGGGTATTTTCTGGCAAAATCAGTGTGCTATAGCCCACGATTTTGGTGGTGGGCCTGGGGTCCGTGTGTGTGGTGGGCCAAAAATCGACTGAGGTAAGATAAGGAGATTGGGGTTCATCCCAGTATGGTCCGTTTAAATTTTCATGTCCATTTGGGTGGACAAATGGGCAAAATGGTGCGAACGGGGCATTTTCGAGCCAAATTGGTGAGTTATAGCCCACGATTTTAGGGGTGGGATCGGGGTCCGAGCGTGCTAGGGAGGTTGGGATCTTTCCTGTGTGGTCCATTTAATTTTTTGTTGTCATTTGGGTGGACAAACGGGTGAAACGGCATGAACGGGTCATTTTCAGGCCAAATCGATGTGCTATAGCCCACGATTTTAGGGGTGACCCTGGGGTTCGGGTGTTCTATGGGCCAAAAATCGATCGGGGCATGCCAGGGAGGTTGGGGATCATCCCAGTGTTGTCCATTTAAATTTTCGTGGCTATTTGGGTGGACAAACGGGAGAAACATCATGAATGGGGCATTTTTAGGCCAAATCGGTGTGCTATAGCTCACTGTTTCAGGGGTGGGCCCGTTATTCGGATGTGTTGTGGCCTGAAAATTGATCGGGGCGCGCCAAGGAGGTTGGGAATTGATCAGGCATTCCAGGGAGGTTAGGGATCATCCCAGTGTAATCCGTTAAATTTTTTGTGGCTATTTAGGTGGACAAACGGGTGAAATAGCGTGAACGGGTAATTTTCGGGCCAAATCGATATGCTATATAGCCCACAGTTTTAGGGGTGGGCTAGGGATCTGGGCGTGCTGTGGGCAGAAAATTGAATGGGGCATGTCAGGGAAGTTGAGGATTATCCCAGTGTGGTCTGTTTAAATATTAGTGGCCATTTGGGAGGACATAAAGGTAAATCGGTGCGAACGGGGCATTTTTGGGTCAAATCAATACGCTATAGCCCACGATTTTGGGGGTGGACCCGGGGTCCGAGCATGCTGTGGGCCAAAAATCGACTAGGGCGTGCTAGGAAGGTTATGGATCATCCCAGTGTGGTCCTTTTAAATTTTCGTGGCCATTTGTGTGGACAAATATGCGAAATGACGTGAACGGAGCATTTTTAGGCCAAATCGGTGTTCTATAGCCCACGGTTTTGGGGTTGGTCCTGGAGTTCGGGCATGCCAGTGAAGTTGGGAATCATCCCAGTGTGGTCCATTTAAATTTTTGCGGCTATTTGGGTGGACAAAAGGGCGAAACAGCGTGAATGGAGCATTTTCAAGCCAAATCAGTGTGCTATAGCCCACGGTTTTTAGGGTAGGCATGGGGTCTGGGCGTGTTGTAGGCCAAAAATCGATCGGGGCATGCCAGGGTTGTTGGGGATAGTCCTAGTGTGTTCCGTTTAAATTTTTGTGGCCATTTGGCTGGACAAACGAGCGAAATGGCATGAACGGGGCATTTTTTTGCCAAATCGATGTGCTATATCCCACAGTTTTGAGGGTGGGCCCAGTATGGTCCGTTTAAATTTTTGTGGCCATTTGGATGGACAATAGAGCAAAATGGCGCGAATGGGGCATTTTCGGGCCAAATCGGTGTTCTATAGCCCACAGTTTTGGGGGTGGGCCCGGGGTCCTAGAGTTCTGTTGGCTAAAAATCATCCAGGGCGTGCCAGGGAGGTAGAGAATCATCCCAGTATAGACCTTTTAAATTTTCGTGGAAATTTGGGTTGACAAAGGGGTTAAACGGCGCGACCGGGGCATTTTCGGCCAAATTGGTGTGCTATATCCCACAATTTCATGGGTGGGATCAGGGTCCGGGCGTGCTGCAGGCCGAAAATTAACCGGGGTGTGCCAGGGAGGTTGAGAATCATCCCAGTGTGGTCCGTTTAAATTTTTGTGGCCATTTGGGTGGACAAACGGGCGAACGGGGCATTTTCAAGCTAAATCGCAGTGCTATAGCCCACGCTTTGAGGGGTGGGCCTGGGGTCCGGGCATGCTATGGGCTGAAAATCGACCGGGGCATGCTAAGGAGGTTGGGGATCGTCCTAATATTGTCCGTTTATATTTTTGTTGCTATTTCGGTGGACAAACAGGAGAAAAGTCACAAACGGGGCATTTTTGGGTCAAATCAATGTTCTATATTCCACTGTTTCAAGGGTAGGTCTGAGGTCCAGGCATACTGTGGGAAAAACAATCAACCAGGGTGTGCCAACGAGGTTAGGGATCATCTCAGTTTGGTCCGTTAAATTTTTTGTGGCCATTTGGGTGGACAAATGGGCAAAACTATGCGAACGGGCATTTTTAGGACAAATCAGTGAGCTATAGCCAACGGTTTTGGGGGTGGGCCAGGGGTTCAGACGATATGTGGGCCGAAAATTGATTAAAATGTTCTAGGGAGGTTGGGGATCATCCCAGTGTGGTCCGTTTAAATTTTCATGGCTATTTGGGTGGACAAACGGGCAAAATCGCACGAACGGGGTATTTTCGGGCCAAATCGATGTGCTATAGCCCATGATTTTTGGGGTGAGCCCGGGATCCGGGCGTGTTGTAGGCAGAAAATTGACTGGGGCATGTCAGGGAGGTTGGGGATCATCCCAGTGTGGTCCGTTTAAATTTAAGTGGCCATCTGGGTGGACATACGGATGAAATGGTGCGAACGGGACATTTCCAAGCCAAATCAATATGCTATAGCCCACGGTTTTGGAGGTGGGCTCGGGGTGCGGGCGTGATGTGGGCTTAAAATCGACCGGGGCCTACCAGGGAGGTTGCGGATCATCTTAGTGTGGTTTGTTTAAATTTTTGTGGCCAATTACGTGGACAAACAGATGAAACGGCATGAATGGGGCATTTATGGGCCAAATTAGTGTGCTCTAGCCCACGGTTTTGGGGGTGGGCCCAGGGTCCGGGCGTGCTGTGGGCCAAAAATTGATCGAGACATGCTAGGGAGGTTGAAGGTCATTCCAGTGTAGTCCGTTTAAATTTTTGTGTCCATTTGGGAGGACAAACGAGCAAAACATTGCGAACGGGGCATTTTCAGGACAAATTGGTGTACTATAGACCACGGTTTTGGGGGTGGGCCCAGGTTCTGGGCGTGCTGGAGGCGAAAAATCGATCGGGGCATGACAGGGAAGTTGGGTATCATCCCAGTATGATCCATTTATATTGTTGTGGTCATTTGTGTGGACAAACGGGAGAAACAGCGTGAACGGAGCATTTGCGGACAAATCGGTGTGCTATAGCCCACGGTTTCGGGGGTAGGCCCGATGTCTGGGCATTTTGTTGGCCAAAAATCAACCGGGGCATGCCAAGGAGGTTGGGGATCATCCCAGTGTGGTCCGTTTAAATTTTCGTGGCTATTTGGGTGGACAAAGAAGTGAAACGACGCAAACGGGACATTTTCGGGCAAAATCGGTGTGCTATAGCCCACGGTTTTAGGGGTGGGCCCGGGGTCTGGGCATGTTGTAGGCCTAAAACTAATCAGGGTATGTCAGCCAGGTTAGGGATCATCCCAGTGTGGTCCATTTATATTTTTCTGTCCATTTGGGTGGACAAAATGGCAAAATGGCATGAATGGGGCATTTTCGGGCCATATCGGTGTGCTATAGCCCACGGTTTTGGGGGTGGGCTCAGGGTACGGGTGTGTTGTGGGTCTAAATTTGACCATAGCATGCCAGGGAGGCTAGGGATTATCCCAATATGGTCCCTCTAAAGTTTTGTAGCTATTTCGGTGGACAAACGGGCAAAACGTCGCGAACAAAGCATTTTCAGGCCAAATCGGTGTGTTGTTGCCCACGGTTTTAGTGGTGGGCCCTAGTTCAAGATGTACTGTGGGCCGAAAATCGATCGAGGCATGTCAAGGAGGTTGGGGATCTACCCAGTATGGTCCGTTAAAATTTTCGTGGCCATTTGGGTAGACAGACGGGCGAAACTACCCGGGCGGGGCATTTTCTGGGCAAATCATTGTGCTATAGCCAACGGTTTTAGGGGTGGGCCCAAAGTTCGGGCGTGCTGTGAGCCAAAAATTGACCGAGATGAGCCAGGGAGGTTGGGGTTCATCTCAGTGTGGTACGTTTAAATTTTTGTGTCCATTTGGGTTGATAAACAGGTGAAACAGAGCAAACGGGGCATTTTTGGACAAAATTTGTGTGCTATAGCCCACGGTTTTTGGGGTAGGCCCGATGTCTGGGTATTCTTTTGGCCAAAAATCAGCCGGGGCATGCCAAGGAGGTTGGGGATCATCCCAGTGTGGTCTGTTTAAATTTTCATGGCTATTTGGGTGGACAAACATGCAAAACTGCATGAAAAGGTCATTTTCAGGCCAAATCTGTGTGCTATAGCCAACGGTTTTGGGGGTGGACCCGGGGTCCGGGAGTGCTGTGGGCCAAAAATTGACCGGGGCATGCCAGGGAGTTTAGGGATCGTCCCAGTGTGGTCCGTTTATATTTTTGTGGCTATTTGTATGGACAAATAGACAAAATGGTGCGAACGGGGCATTTTCGAACCAAATCGTTATGCTATAGCCTATGATTTCGGGGGTGGACCCGAGATCCGGGCATACTATAGGCTAAAAATTAACCGAGGCATGTTAGGAGGTTTGGGATTATCCCAGTATGGTCCGTTTAAATTTTATTGGCCATTTGTGAGGACAAACGGGTGAAATGGCACGAACGGGGCATTTTTTGCCAAATCAATATGCGATGGCCCACGGTTTCGGGGGTGGGCCGGGGGTCCGGGAGTGTTGTGGGTCAAAAATCAACCGGGGCATGCCACGGAGGTTGGGGATCATCCCAGTGTTGTCTGTTTAAATTTTCATGGCAATTTGGGTGGATAAAAGGGCGAAATGGTGTTAGTGGGATATTTTTTGGCCAAATTAATGTGTTATAGCCCACGAATTTTGAGGTGGACCTAGGGTTCGGACGTGCTAGGGACCAAAAATCTTCTAGGGCATGCTAGGGAGGTTAAGGATCATCCCAGTGTGGTCCGTTTAAATTTTCATGGCCATTTTGGTTGACAAACGTGCAAAATGGAGCGAACGGGGCATTGTCGGGCTAAATCTGTCTGCTATAGCCCATGGTTTCTAGGATGGTCCTGGGGTTCGGGCGTGCTGTAGGCCGAAAATTGAATAGGTCATGACAGGGAGGTTGGGTATCATCCCACTATGGTCCGTTTAAATTTTTGTGGCCATTTGGGTGGACAAACGGGCAAAATGGCATGAACGGGGCAGTTTAGGCCAAATCGGTGTGCTATAGCCCACTGTTTCGGGGGTGGTTCTGGGGTCCGAACGTGTTGTGGGCCAAAAATTGACCAAGGCATTCCAGGGAGGTAGCGGATCGTCCCAATGTGGTCCATTTAAATTTTCGTGGCCATTTGGGTGGACAAAAGGGAGAAACGGCATTAACGGTGTATTTTTGGGCCAAATCGGTGTGCTATAGCCCACTGTTTCGGGGGTGGTTCTGGGGTCCGAACGTGTTGTGGGCCAAAAATTGACCAAGGCATTCCAGGGAGGTAGCGGATCGTCCCAATGTGGTCCATTTAAATTTTCGTGGCCATTTGGGTGGACAAAAGGGAGAAACGGCATTAACGGTGTATTTTTGGGCCAAATCGGAGTGCTATATCACACAGTTTTAGAGATGGACCCGGGATTCGAGTGTGCTGTTTGCCAAAAATCGACCGGGGTATGCCTAGGAGGTTGGTGTCCAACTCTGGTTCATTTATATTTTCGTAGCCATTTGGGTGGACAAAGAGGCAAAACGGCGTGAACGGGGCATTTTCAGGCCAAATTGATGTGCTATAGCCCATGGTTTCGAAGGTGGGCTCGGGGCTTGCTGTGGGCCAAAAATTGAATGGGGCATGCCAAGGTGGTTGGGGATCATTCCAGTGTGGTTCGTTTAAATTTTTGTGGCCATTTGGGTGGACAAAATGGTGAAATAGCACAAATAGGGCATTTTCGGGCTAAATTGGTGTGTTGGAGCCAACGGTTTCGAAGGTGGATCCGGGGTCTGGGTGTGTTGTGGGCCAAAATTCGACCAGGGTGTGCCAGGGAGGATGTAGATCATCCCAGCGTGGTTCGTTTAAATTTTTGTGGCTATTTGCGTGGAAAATGGGCGAAACGGCACGAACGGGGCATTTTTGGGCCAAAACGGTGTGCTATATCCCATAGTTTTGGGGGTGGGCGCGGGGTCTGGGCATGCTGTGGGCCAAAAATTGATCGGGGCATGTCAGGGAGATTGGGGATCATCCCAGTATGGTCCGTTTAAATTTTTATGGCCATTTAGGTGGAGAAACGGGTGAAATGGGCATTTTGGAGCCAAATTAGTGTGCTATAGCCCATGGTTTTTGGGGTGGGCCAGGGGTTCGGGCATGCTGTGGGCCGAAAATTGGTCGAGGCATGCCAGGGAGGTTGGAAATCGTCCCAGTGTTGTCCATTTAAATTTTTGTGGCCATTTGAGTGGACAAACGGATGAAACGGCGCAAACGGGGCTTTTTGGGGCCAAATTAATGTGTTATAGCCCACGGTTTTAGTTTTGGGCCCAGGGTTCGAGAGTGATGTGGGCTGAAAGTTGATCGGGGCATCTCAAGGAGATTTGGGGATCGTCCTAATGTGGTCAATTTATTTTTTTCGTGGCCATTTGGGTGGACAAAAGGGCAAAACATCGTAAATAGGGCATTTTTGGGCCAAATCGGTTTGCTACAGCCCACGATTTAGGGGGTGAGCTCAGGTCTGGCCATGTTGTGGGCCAAAAATTGGTCTGGGAATGTCAGGGAGCTTTGGTTTCATCCCAGTATGGTTCGTTTAAATTTTTGTGGCCATTTAGGTGGACAAACGGGAGAAACAGCGTAAATGGGGCATTTTCAGGCCAAATCGATGTGCTATAGCCCATGGTTTCATGTGTGGGACCGGGGTCCGGGCGTGCTATGGGCCGAAAATCGATCGGGGTGTGGCAGGGAGAATGGGGTTCATCCCAGTATGGTCCGTTTAAATTTTTATGGCTATTTGAGTGGACAAACGGTTGAAATGGTGCGAACTGAGCATTTTCAAGACAAATCGGTGTGCTATAGCCCACGGTTTTAGGGGTTGGCCTAGGGTTCGGGCGTGCTATGGGATGAAAATCGACCGGGGCATGCTAGGGAGGTTGGGGATCATCCCAATGTTGTCCGTTAAAATTTGTGTGTCCATTTTGATGGACAAACGGGAGAAACGTCACAAACGGGGCATTTTCGGGTCAAATCATTGTGCTATAGCCCACTGTTGCAGGGTGGGCCCGAAGTCCAGGCGTGCTATGGGCGGAAGATCGACCGGGGTGTGCCAAGGAGTTTGAGGATCATCCCAGTTTGGTCCGTTTAAATTTTTGTTGCCATTTGGGTGGACAAATGGGCAAAACTATGTGAACGGGACATTTTTGGGCCAAATCGGTGTGCCATAGACAACAGTTTTGGAGTAGCCCTGGGGTTCAGGCGTTATGTGGGTCAAAAATTGATCGAGACGTTCTAGGGAGGTTGGGGGTCATCCAAGTGTGGTCCTTTTAAATTTTTGTGTCTAATTGGGTGGACAACGGGCGAAATGGTGTGAACGGGGCATTTTTGGGCCCAATCGATGTGCTATAGCCCACGATTTTTGGGCTGGGACAGTGATCTGGGCATGTTGTGGGCATAAAAATGACCGGGGCATGCCAGGGAGGTTTGGAATCATCCTAGTATGGTTCGTTTAAATTTTAGTGTCCATTTGGGTGGACATACGGGAGAAACATCGCGAACGGGGCATTTTCGAGCCAAATCAATATGATATACCACACGATTTTGGGGGTGGGGCCGGGGTTTGGGCGTGTTATGGGCCGAAAATCAATTGGGGCATACCAAGGAGGTTGTGGATCATCCCAGTATGGTCCGTGTAAATAATCATCGCCATTTGCATGGACAAACGGGCAAAACGGGGTGAACGGGGCATTTTTAGGCCAAATCTGTATGCTATAGCCCACGGTTTTGGGGGTGGGCCCTGGTTTCGAGCTTGTTGTGGGCGAAAAATTGACTAGGGCATGCTAGGGAGGTTGGAGATCATCCCACTGTGGTCCGTTTAAAATTTTGTGGCCATTTGGGTGGACAAACGGGAAAAACATTGCAAACGGGGTATTTTCGGGCTAAATTGGTGTACTATAGACCGTTATTTTGGGGGTGGGTCCAGGTTTCGAGCGTGCTGTGGGCCAAAAATTGACTGAGGCATGCTAGGGAAGTTGGGGATCATCCTAGTATACACCGTTTAAATTATTGTGGCCATTTATGTGGACTACCGGGAGAAATGACACAAACATAGCATTTTTAGGCCAAATCGATTTGTTATAGCTCACGGTTTTGGGGGTGGGCCCGGGGTTCGAGCGTGTTGTTTGCCGAAAATCGATCGAGGCAAGACAGGGAGGTTGGGGATCATCTCTATGTGGTCCGTTGATATTTTTGTGGCTATTTAGGTGGACAAACAAGTGAAACGGCATGAATGGGACATTTTCAAGCCAAATCGGTGTGCTATAGCCCACGATTTCGGGGGTGGGACCGGGGTCCGAGCATGCTGTGGGCCAAAAATTGATCGGTGTATGCCAGTGAGGTTGGGGATCATCCCAGTGTGGTCCATTTACATTTTCACGGCCATTTGGTTTTATAAAAGAGCAAAACAGCATGAATGGGGCATTTTTGGGTCCAATCGGTGTGCTATAGCCCACGATTTTGAGGGTGGACCAGGGATCTGGGTGTGCTGTGTGCCGAAAATCGACCGGGTCGTGCCAGAGAGGTTAGGTATCATCCTATTATGGTCCCTCTAAATTTTTGTGGCCATTTGGGTGGACAAACGGGCGAAACATCATGAACGGGGTGTTTTTGGGACAAATCGGTGTGCTTTATCCAACAGTTTCAGTGGTGGGACCGAGGTTGGGGCGTGCTGTGGGCCAAAAATCGATCGAAGGATGTTAAGGAGGTTGGGGATCTTCCCAGTATGGTCCGTTAAAATTTTTGTGGCCATTTGGGTGGACAAACGGGCGAAACTACGTGAACGGGGCATTTTTTGTCCAAATCATTGTGTTATAGCCAACTGTTTTAGGGGTGGGCCCAGGGTCCGGGTTTGCTGTGAGCTCAAAATTGATCGGGGAGAGCCAAGGAGGTTGGGGTTCATCCCAGTGTGGTCCGTTTAAATTTTCATGGCCATTTGGGCTGACAAACGGGCGAAACAGCACCTATAGCCCACGATTTTAGGGGTGAGCCTGGGGTCCGGGCGTGCTATGGGCTGAAAATCGACCGGGGCGTGCCAGGGAGGCTGGGTATTATCTCAGTGTTTTGTGTTTAAATTTTCGTGGCCATTTAGGTGGACAAACGGGAGAAACATCACGAACGACGCATTTTCGGGAAAAATCGGTGCGCTATAGCCCACTGTTTTAGGGGTGGGCCCGTGGTCCGGGCGTGTTGTGGCGTGAAAATTGACCGATGCATTCCAAGGAGTTTGGGTATCTTCCCAGTGTGGTCAATTTAAATTTACGTGGCCATTTGGGTGGACAAACGGGCGAAACTACGCAAACGGGCATTTTTGGACCAAATCGGTGTGCTATAGCCGACGGTTTTGGGGGATGGCGCGAGGTTTAGGCGTGATTGATCGAGCATTCCACGGAGGTTAGGAATCATCCTAGTGTAATCCATTTAAATTTTTGTGGCTATTTGGGTGGACAAACGGGCAAAATAGCACAAACGGGAAATTTTTGGGCCAAATCGATGTGCTATATAGCCTACGGTTTTGGGGAAGGGCCCAGGATCCGGGCATGATGTAGGAAGAAAATTGATTGGGGCATGTCAGGGAGGTTGGGTATCGTCTCAGTATGGTCCATATAAATTTTAGTGGCCATTTGGGTGGACATACAGGTGAAATGGGGCGAACGGGGCATTTTCAAGCAAAATCAATAATAGCCCACAGTTTTGGGGGTGGGCCCAGGATTCGGGTGTACTGTTGTCCGAAAATTGATCGGGGTGTGCCAGAGAGGTTTTGGATCATCCCTGTGTGGTCCGTTTAAATTTTTGTGGCCATTTGCATGGACAAACGGGTGAAAAGTCATGAACGAGGCATTTTTGTGCCAAATCGGGAGGTTAGGGATTGTCCCAGTGTAGTCCGTTCAAATTTTTGTGGCTATTTTTATGGACAAATAAGCGAAACGTTACGAACGGGGTACTTTCGGGCCAAATTGGTGTACTATAGACCACTGTTTTGGGGTTGGGCTCGTGTTTCGGGTGTGCTGTGGGCCGAAAATCGATCGAGGCATGCCAGGGAGGGTAGGGATCATCCTAGTATGGTCCTTTTAAATTATTTTGGACATTTGGTTGGAAAAACGGGAGAAACAGTGTGTACGAAGCGTTTTAAGGCAAAATCAGTTTGCTATAGCCCACGATTTTGGGGGTGGGCCTGGGGTACGGGCGTGCTGTTGGCCAAAAATCGATCGGGGCATGCCAAGGAGGTTGGGAATCGTCCCAGTATGGTCTGTTAAAATTTTTGTGCCTATTTGGGTGGACAAACGGGCGAAACATTGCAAACGGGGCATTTACGGGCCAAATCGGTGTGCTATAGACCACGGTTTTGGGGGTAGGCCCGGAGTCCAGGCGTGATGTGGGACAAAAATTGATCGGAGCATGCCAGTGAAATTGGGGATCATCCCGGTGTGGTTCATTTAAATTTTTGTTTTCATTTGGATGGACAAAAGGGCAAAACGGCGTGAATGGGGCATTTTAGGTCAAATCGGTGTGCTATAACCTACAGTTTTGGGGTGGGCCCGGGTTTTGGGCATGTTGTGGGTCGAAAATCGATCGGGGAATGGCAGGATGGTTTGGAATAGTCCTAGTGTGGTCCATTTAAATTTTTTTGGCCATTTGCTTGGACAAACGGGCGAAACGGCGTGAATGAGGAATTTTTGGGCCAAATCGGTGTGCTATATCCCACGGTTTTGGGGGTGGACCCAGGGTTCGGGCATGCTACAGGCCAAAAATCGACTGAGGCATGCCAGGGAGGTTGGGGATTGTCCCAGTGTGGTCTTTCTAAATTTTTCTAGCCATTTGGGTGGACAAACAGGCAAAACAACGCGAATGGGGCATTTTCGGGCTAAATCGGTGTGCTATAGCCCACGGTTTTGGGGGTGGGCCCGGGTTCCTGGTGTTCTGTGGTCTAAAAATCATCCTAGGCGTGCCAGGGAAGTTGGGAATCATTCCAGTATGGTTCGTTTAAATTTCTGTGAAAATTTCGGTGGATAAACAGGCGAAATGGCGCAAACTGAGCATTTTTAGGCCAAATCGGTGTGCTACAGCCCCCGATTTTTAGGGTGGCCCTGAGGTTTGGATGTGTTGTGGGCCAAAAATTGACCGGGGCATGCCAAGGAGGTTGGGAATCATCCCAATGTGGTTCATTTAAATTTTTATGGCTATTTAGGTGGACAAACTGGCCAAACCGCGTGAATAGGGCATTTTCTTACCAAATCGGTGTGCTATAGCCCACGATTTTGGAGCTGGTCCCAGGGTCCGGGTGTGCGGTGGTCCAAAAATCGATCGAGGTGAGCTAAGGATCTTTGGGTTCAAGCCAAATCTGTGTGCTATAGCCTACGGTTTCAGTAGTGGGCTCGAGGTTCGGGCGTTCTGTGGATCGAAAATCAACCGGGGCAGGCCAAGAAGGTTGGGGATCGTCCCAATTTGATTCATTTAAATTTTCATGGCCATTTGGAGGAAAAAATGTGAAAATTTACATGAACAGGACATTTTCGGGCAAAATCTGGGTGTTATAGCCAACGGTTTCGGGGGTGGGCCTAGTGTCCGGGCATGCTGTGGGCCAAAAATTGACCGGGGCGTGATAGGGAGGTTGGGGATCGTCCCAGTGTGGTATGTTAATATTTTCTTGGCTATTTGGGTGGACAAATAGGCAAAATGGCTCGAACGGGGCATTTTCAAGCGAAATCGGTGTGCTATAGCCCACGATTTCGGGGGTTGGCCCGAGATCCAAGCATGTTGTGGGCTCAAAATTAATCGGGGCATGTCAGGGAGGTTTGGGATTGTCCCAGTGTGGTCCGTTTAAATTTTTGTTGCCATTTGGGTGGACAAACAGGTTAAATGGCGCGAACGGGGCATTTTCGGCCAAATCAATATGCGATGGCCCACGGTTTTGGGGGTGGGCCCAAGGTCCGGGCGTGCTGTGGGCGAAAAATCTACCGGGGTATGCCAGGGAGGTTGGGTATTGTCCAAGTATGGTCCGTTTAAATTTTTATGGACATTTGGGTGGACAAAAGGACGAAACGATGTTAACGGGGTATATTAGGCCAAATCGGTGTGCTATAGCCCACGGTTTTGGGGGTGGTCCCGGGGTTCGGGCATGTTGTATGCCGAAAATTAATCCCAGTGTACCAAGGAGGTTACCGATCATCCTAATTAGGTCCGTTTAAATTTTTGTGGCCATTAGGGCGGACAAACATGTGAAACGGCATAAATGGGGCATTTTCATGCCTAATATAGCCCAGGGTTTTGGGGGTGGGCCTAGGGTCTGGGCATGCTGTGGTCCAACAATCAAACAGGGCATGCCAGGGAGGTTGGAGATCGTCCCAGTATGGTCCATTTAAATTTTTGTGCCCATTTGGGTGGACAAACGGGTGAAACAACGTGAACGACACATTTTGGGCTAAATCGGTGTGCTATAGACCACGGTTTCCATGGTTGGCCCGAGCTCCGAGTGTGTTGTGGGTCAAAAATTGACCGAGGTGTGCCTGGGAGGTTGGGTATCATCCTAGTGTGGTCTGTTTAAATTTTCAAGACCATTTGGGTGGACAAACGAGCAAAACGGCCCGAATAGAGCATTTTCAGGCCAAATCGAAGAGTTATATCCCACGGATTTAGGGGTGGGCCTAGTGTTCGGGAATGCTGTGGGATAAAAATTGACCGGGGTATACCAGGGATATTGGGGATCATTCTAGCGTGGTCCGTTTATATTTTGTTGCTAGTTGGGGGGACAAACAAGCAAAATAGCGCGAATGGGGTGTTCTCGAGCAAAATTGGTGTTCTATAGCCCACAATTTTGGGGGTGAACCCAGGATCCGGGCGTGCTGTTGGCCAAAAATCTCTTGGGGCATGCCAATGAGGTTGGGGGTCATCCCAGTGTGTTCCATTTAAATTTTTGTGGCTATTTGGGTAGACAAACGGATGTAACGGCATGAACGGGGCATTTTTGGGCTAAATCGGTGTTCTATAGGCCACGGTTTTGGGAGTGGGCTCGGGGTTCGGGTGTGCTGTAGGCTGGAAAACAACCAGGGTGTGATAGGAAAGTAAAGGATCATCCCAATATGGTATACTTAAATTTTTATGGCCATTTGGGTGGACAAAAGGGCAAAACGACACGAACGGGGAATATTCGGGCCAAATCGATGTGCTATAGCCACAGTTTTGGGGGTGTCCTCGAGGTTCGGGCGTGTTGTGGGTCGTATATCGACCGGGCTATGCCAGGGGGATTGAGGATCGTCCCAATGTAGTCCGTTTATATTTCCGTGGCCATTTGGGTGGACAAATGGTCAAAACGGCGCGAATAAGGCATTTTTGGGCCAAATCAATGTGCGACAGTCCGCGGTTTTGGGGGTGGGCCAAAGGTCCGAACTGATGTGGCCCAAAAATCAACCAGGGTATTTCAGGGACGTTGGGCATCATCCAGTGTAGTCCATTTAAATTTTTGTGGCTATTTGGGTGGACAAACGGGCAAAACGGCACGAATGCGGCATTTTCATGCCAAATTGGTATGCTATAGCCTAGGGTTTTGGGGGTGGAACCGGGTTCCGGGCGTGCTGAGGGCCAAAAATCGATTGGGGCATGCCAGGGTGGTTAGTGATAGTCCTAGTGTGGTCCGTTTAAATTTTTATGGCCATTTGGGTTGACAAAAGGGCGAAACGGTGAAAACAAAGCTTTTTCGGGCAAAATCAGTGTGCTATAGCCCATTATTTTATGGGTGTACCCAGAGTCGGGGTGTGATGTTGGCCAAAAATCAATCGGGGCATGCCAGGGAGGTTGGGATTGTCCTAGTGTGGTCCGTTTAAATTTCTGTGGCCATTTAGGTGGACAAACGGGAGAAAAGGCGTGAACTGGGCATTTTTGGCCCAAATTAGTGTGCTACAGGCCACGGTTTCGAGAGTGGGCCCGGGATCTGGGCGTGCTGTGGGCCAAAAATTAATAGAGGCATGCCAGGTAGGTTAGGGATCGTCCCAGTGTAGTCCGTTTAAATTTTTGCGGCTATTTTGATTGATAAACAGGCAAAACAGCATAAACGGGGTATTTTCGAGCCAAATTGATGTGCTATAGCCCACGGTTTAGGGGGTGGGACCGGGGTTCGAGCATGCTATGGGCCGAATATTGATCGAGGCATACCAGGGAGGTTATGAATTGTCCTAGGGTGGTCCGTTTAAATTTTTGTGGCCATTTGGGTGGACAAACAGGCAAAACGGCACGAACGGGACATTTTCGGGGCAAATTAGGGTGCTATAGCCTACGGTTTCAGGGGTGGGCCCGAGGTCAGGGCATCCTATAGGCTAAAAATTGATTGTGGCATACCAGGGAGGTTGGGGATTATCCCAGTGTGGTCCATTTAAATTTTCGTTGAGATTTAGGTGGACAAACGAGCGAAATGGCGTGAACGGGGCATTTTTGGGCCAAATCGGTGTGCTATAACCCACAGTTTTGGGGGTGGGCCAAGGATCCAGGCGTGTTGTGGGTCAAAAATCGATCGAAGCATGCCAGGGAGGTTAGGAATTGTCCCAGTATGGTCCGTTTAAATTTTTATGGCCATTTCGGTGGACAAACGGGCAAAATGACGTGAACGAGGAATTTTCGGGCTAAATCACTGTGCTATAGCCCACGGTTTCAAGGGTGGGCTCGGGGTCCGGGCGTGCTGTGGGCCAAAAATTGATCGGGGCGTGCCAAGGAGGTTGGGGATCATCACAGTGTGGTCCGTTTAAATTTTCTATAATATTTGGGTGGACAAACCTACTAAATGGTACGAACAGAGCATTTTTGGGCCAAATCGGTGTGCTATCGCTCACGGTTTGATGGGTGAGCTCGGGATTCGGGCGTGCAGTGGGCCAAAAATCAATAAGGGTGTGCCAGGGACGCTAGGGATCATCCCAGTTTGGTCCGTTTAAATTTTTGTGGCCATTTGGGTAGAAAATTGGAGAAACGGACCGAACGGGGCATTTTTGGGCAAAATTGGTGTGCTATAGCCCACGGTTTTGGGGGAAGTAGCCCGGAGTCCGGGCGTGCTGTGAGCCAAAAATTGATCGAGGCATGCCAGGGAGGTTGGGAATCATCCCAGTATATTCCGTTTAAATTTTCATGGCTATTTGGGTGGACAACTGGGCAAAACTGTGTGAATGGAGCATTTTTGGGCCAAATTATATGCTATATCTTATGGTTTCGGGGGTGGGCCTAGGGTTCAGGCGTGTGTTGGGCCAAAAATCGACCGAGGTATGTTAGAAAAGTTGGGGATCATCCCAGTGTGGTCTGTTTAAATTTTTTTGACCATTTGGGTGGACAATCGGGAGAAACAGCGCGAATGGGGCATTTTCAGGGCAAATCGGTGTGCTATAGCCCACGATTTTGGGGGTGGGCTCGGGGTCCAGGCGTACTGTGGGCCAAAAATTTATAGGGGCATGCCAAGGAGGTTGTGGATCATCCCAGTATAGTCCGTTTAAATATTCGTGGCTAATTGGATGGACAAACGAGCGAATCGACTCAAATGGGTCATTTTCGGGCCAAATCGATGTGTTATAGCCTACGGTTTTGGGGGTAGGCCAAGGGTCCGGGCGTGCTGCAGGCCAAAAATCTACCTGGGCGTGTCAGGGAGGTGAGGTATCATCCCAGTATGGTCCGTTTAAATTTTCTTGTCCATGTGGGTGGACAAACATGCAAAACGGTGCGAACGGGGCATTTTCGGGCTAAATCGGTGTGCTATAGCCCACGGTTTCGGGGGTGGACCCGGGGTCCGGGCATGTTGTGAGCCAAAAATCTACCGGGATATGACAGGGAGATTGGGGATCATCCCCATTTGGTCCGTTTAAATTTTCTGGCCATTTGGGTGGACAAACGGGCGAAAAGGCGCAAACGGGGCATTTTCGGGCCAAATTTGTGAGCTATAGCCCACGGTTTTGGGGTTGGGCCGAGGATCCAGGCGTGCTGTGGGACAAAAATTGACTGAGGTATGTCAGGGTGGTTGGGGATCATCCCAGTATGGTTCGGATAAATTTTTGTGGCTATTTGGGTAGACAAACGGGCGAAATAGCGCGAATGGGGCATTTTCGGGTCAAATCGATGAGCTATATCCCACGGTTTTGCGTGGTGGTCCTGGGTTCCGGGTGTGTTGTGGGCCAAAAATCAACTGAGGCATGCCAGGGAGGTTGGGGATCATCCCAGCGTGGTCCGTTTATATTTTCGTGGCCATTTGGGTGGACAAACAGGAGAAATGGCGCGAACGGAGCATTTTCGAGCCATATCAATATGCTATAGCACATGGTTTCGGAGGTGGGCCCGGGGTTCGGGCGTTCGGTAGACCAAAAATTGAATGGGGAGTTCTAGGAAGGTTAGACAAATAAGCAAAATGTCCCAAACGGGGCATTTTATGCTTAATCGGTGTGCTATAGCTCATAGTTTGGAGGTGGGCCCAGGGTCCGGGCGTGCTATGGGGTGACAATCGATAAAGGCATGCCAGGGAAGTTTGGGATCATCCCAGTGTGGTTTTTTTAAACTTTCCTCACCATTTGGATGGAAAACGGGCGAAACGGTGCGAATGGGGTATTTTCGAGCAAAATCAGTAAGGTATATCCCACGATTTTTGGGGTAGGCCTGGAGTCCGGGCGTGCTGTAAGATAAAAATCGACTGGGGCATGGATGGGAGATTGGGGATCGTCCCAGTGTGGTTCATTTTATTTTTGTGGCTATTTGGGTGGACAAACGGGTGAAACGGCAAGAACGGGGCATTTTTGGGCCAAATCGGTGTGCTATAGGCCACAATTTCAGGAGTGGGCCCGGGGTCCGGGCGTACTGTCGGCTGAAAATTAACCAGGGCATACCAAGGAGGTTGGGGATCATCCCAGTGTGGTCTGTTTAAATTTTTGTGGCCATTTGGGTGGACAAACGAGTGTAACAGTGTGAATGGCTTTGGGGGTAGGCCTGGGGTCCGAGCATGCCGTGGGCTAAAAATAGACCAAGGTGTGCCAGTAAGGTAGGGTATCATCCCAGTGTGGTTTGTTTATATTTTTGTGGCTATTTGGGTAGACAAATGGGCAAAACGGTGCGAACAAGGCATTTTTGGGCCAAATCAGTGTGCTATATCCCACCTTTTTTAGGGTAGGACCGGGGTTCGGGCTTGCTGTTGGCCAAAAATTAACCAGGGCATGCCAGGGAGGTTGGGGATTATTCCAGTGTGGTCCGTTTAAATTTTCATTGCCGTTTGGTGGACGAACGGGCGAAACGGTGCGAATAGGGTAATTTTGGGCCAAATCGGTGTGCTATAGCCCAAGATTTAGAGGGTGGCCTCGGGGTTAAAGCGTGTTGTGGGCTGAAAATCAATCGGGGCATGCCAGGGTGGTTCGGGAACGTCCCAGTGTGGTCCATTTAAATTTTTGTGGATATTTGGGTGGACAAACAGGTGAAACGGCGCAAAAGGGGCCTTTTTGGGCCAAATCGGTGTGCTATAGCCTAGGGTTTTGGGGGTGGGCCCACGGTTCGGGCGTTTTGTGGGCCAAAAATCAACTGGGTCATGACAGGAAGGTTAGGGATCATCCAAGTGTGGTCCTTTTAAATTTTTGTGGCCATTTGGGTGGATAAAAGCGTGTAACGGCGTTAACGGGGTATTTTCTGGCCAAATAGTTGTGCTATAGCCCACGGTTTTGGGGGTGTTCCCGGGGTTTTGGCATGCTGTTTGCTAAGAATCAACCGGGGCATGACAGGGAGGTTAAGGATCATCCTATTGAGGTCCGTTTAAATTTTTGTGGCCATTTAGGGGGACAAACGTGCGAAACGGCTCAAATAGGGCATTTTTGTGCCAAATCGGTGTGCAATAGCCCACGGTTTCAGAGGAGGGCCCGGGGTCCGGGAATGCTGTAGGAAAAAAATCGAATGGGGCATGTCAGGGAGGTTGGGGATCATCCCAATATGATATGTTTAAATATTTGTGCCCATTCGGGTGGACAAATGGGCAAAACAGCGCGAACGGGGCATTTTGGGCCAAATTGGTGTACTATAGCCTATGGTTTTGGGTGTGGGCCCGGGGTCCGAGCGTGTTGTGGGCCAAAAATTGATCGAGATATGCCAGGGAGGTTTGGGATCATCCCAGTGTGGTCCGTTTAAATTTTCATTTCCATTTGGGTGGGAAAATGGGCAAAATGGTGCGAATGTGGCATTTTTGGGCCAAATCGATGAGCTATATCCCACAATTTTGGGGGTTGGCGCGGGGTTCGGGCGTGTTGTGGCCCAAAAATTAATCGTGGAGTGCCAGGGAGGTTGGGGATCATCCCAGTGTGGTCCGTTTATGTTTTTGTTGCTATTGGGTTGACAAACGGGAGAAAAGGCGTGAACACGACATTTTTGGGCCAAATCGGAGTGCTATAGCATACGGCTTTTGGGTAGGCTCGGGGTCCAACGTGTTGTGGGTCAAAAATTGACCGAGGCGTGCCAAGGAGGTTGAGAATCATCCCAGTGTGGTCCATTTAAATTTTCATGGTCATTTGGGTAAACAAACGGGCATAACAGCATGAACGGAGCATTTTTTGGCTAAATCAGTGTGCTATAGCCCACAGTTTTGGGGGTGGGCTCGGGTTCCGAGCGTGCTGTGGGCCGAAAATCATCCAGGGTGTTTCTGAGAGGTCAGGGATCGTCCCAGTGCAGTCCATTTAAATTTTTGTGGAAATTTAGGTGGACAAACGGGCGAAATAGCGTGAACAAGGCATTTTTGGGAAAAATCGGTGTGCTATATCCCACAGATTCAGCGGTGGGCACGGTATCCGAGCGTGTTGTGGCCCTAAAGTTGATCGGGGCATGCCAGGATGGTTGGGGATCATGGTCTGCTTAAATTTTTGTGGACATTTGGGTTGACAAACGGGTGAAATGGCGCGTACGGGGCATTTTCGGGCAAAATTGGTGTGCTATAGCCCACAGTTTTGGGAGTGGGCCCAGGGTCCGGGCGTGTTATGGCACAAAAATAGACCTAGGTGTGGCAGGGAGGTTGGGGATCATCCCAATATGGTCCGTTTAAAATATTTTTTTCCATTTGGGTGGACAAATGGGCGAAACGGGGCATTTTCGGGCCAAATCGATGTGCTATAACCCACGATTTTAGGGGAGGGCCCAGGTTTCGAGCGTGTTGTGGGCCGAAAATTGATCGGGGCATGCCAGGGAGGTTGGGTATCCTCCCAAAGTGATTCATTTATATTTTTGTGGCCATTTGGATAGACAAATAGGACAAACAGTGCGAACGGGAAATTTTAGGGCAAAATCAATGTGCTATATCCCGCAGTTTCAAGGGTGGGCCTAGGGTCCGGGCGTGCTGTGGGCCAAAAATTGACCTTGACATGCAAGGGAGGTTGGGAATCATCCCAGTGTGGTCCGTTTAAATTTTCGTAGCCATTTGGGTGGAGAAACGGGCAAAACGGTGCAAACGGGACATTTTCGGGCCAAATCGGTGTGCATAGCCCAAGGTTTAAGGGGTGGGACTGTGTTCCAGGCGTGCTGTGCACCAAAAATTAACCGGGTCATGCCTAGGTGGTTGGGGATAGTCCTAGTAAGGTCCTTTTAAATTTTTGTGGTCATTTGGGTGGACAAACGGTGCGAACGGAGCATTTTCGGGACAAATAGGTGTGCTATAGCCCATGCTTTTTGGGGTGGACACGGGGTCAGGGCATACTGTTGGTCGAAAATCAATCGGGTAGTGCTAGGGAAGTTGGGGATTGTCCCAATGTGGTCCGTTTAGAATTTCATGGCCAGTTGGGTAGACAAACATGCAAAACGGTGCGAATTGGGCATTTTTGTGCCAAATCAGTGTGCTATAGCCCATGGTTTCAGGGGTGGGCCCGTGTTCCAGGTGTGTTGTGGGCTGAAAATCAATTGAGGAATTCCAGGGAGGTTGGAGATCATCCCAGTGGGGTTCGTTTAAATTTTTATGGCCATTTGGGTGGACAGACGGGCGAAACGGCACGAATAGGGCATTTTAAGGCCAAATCGGTGTGCTATAAACCACGGTTTAAGGGGTGGACCCCGGGGTCTAAGTGTGCTATAGGTCAAATATCGATCGAGGTATGCCAGGGAGGTTGGGGATTTTCATAGTATGGCCCGTTTAAATTTTTGTGGCCATTTGGGTGGACAAACAGGTGAAACGGCCCGAACGGGGTATTTTTGGGCCAAATTGGGGTTCTATAGCCAATGGTTTCGGGGGTGGGCCCGAAGTACGGACATCCTATGGGCCAAAAATTGACCGGGGCGTACCAGGTAGGTTGGGATCATCCTAGTGTGGTCCATTTAAATTTTTGTGGCCATTTGGGTGGACAAACGGGCGAAACAGAATGAACGAGGCATTTTTGGGCCAAATCGGTGTGCTATCGCCCATGGTTTTGGGCGTGGACTCGGGGTTCGGGCCTGCTGTGGGCCAAAAATAGATCGGGGCATATCAAGGAGGTTGGGTATGGTTTCAGTGTGGTCCATTTATATTTTTGTGTCCATTTAGGTGGACAAACGGGCGAAACGGTGTGAACAGGGCATTTTTGGGTTAAATCGGTGTGCTATTGCCCACGATTTCGAGAGTAGGCTTGGGGATCGGGCGTACTGTGGGCCAAAAATCATTTGGGGCATGCTAGGGAGGTTGGGGATCATCACAGTATGGTCTGTCTAAATTTATGTGACCATTTGGGTTGACAAACGTGTGAAACGGCACGAACGAGGCATTTTTGGGCTCAATTCGTGTGCTATAGCACACGGTTTCATGGGTGGGCCCGGGATTCGGATATACTGTGGCCCAAAAATTGTGCGGGAAGTACCAGGGAGGTAAGGGATCATCCCAGTATGGTTCGTTTAAATTTTTGTGTCCATTTTTGTGGATAAAGTACAAAACGACGCGAATTGGGCATTTTCGGGCCAAATTGGAGAGCTATAGCCCACGGTTTTGGGGGTGGCCCCGGGGTTGGGGCATGTTGTGGGCCTAAAATTGACCGAGGCATGCCAAGGAGGTTAGGGATCATCCCAGTATTATCTGTTTTAATTTTTGTGGCCGTTTCGGTGGACAAACGGGCGAATCTGCACGAACGGGGTATTTTCGGGCCAAATCAGTGTGTTATAGCCCATGGTTTCAAGGGTGGGCCAGATGTCCAGGTGTTCTGTGGAAAAAAAATTGAGCAGGGCGCACTAGGGAGGTTAGGGATCGTCCCAGTGTGGTCCGTTCAAATTTTCATAGCTATTTTGGTCGACAAACAAGTGAAATGGCACGAACGAGGCATTTTTGGGCTAAATCGGTGTGCTATAGCCCACGGTTTTGGGGGTGGGCTCAAGGTCCGGGCGTACTGTGGGCCAAAAATCAATCGGGGCATGCCAGCATAGTTGGGGATCGTCCCAGAGTGGTCCGCTTAAATTTTTGTGGCTATTTGGGTGGACAAACGGGCAAAACGGCATGAATGGGGTATTTTTCGAGCTAAATCTGTGTGCTATAGCCCACGGTTTCGGGGGTGGGCCCAGGGTCCGGGCGTGCTGTGGATCGAAAATTGACTGGGGCGTGCCAAGGAGGTTGGGGATCGTCCCAGTGAGGTTCGTTTAAATTTTCATGGCTATTTGGGTGGACAAAAGGGAGAAACGGTGTGAACTGGGCATTTTCGGGCCAAATCCATGTGATATAGCCCACGATTTTGGGGGTGGGCCCGAGCGTGCTGTGTGTCAAAAATTGGCCGGGGCGTGCCAGGGAGCTTGAGGATTATCACAGTGTGGTTTATTTAAATTTACCTAGCCATTTGGGTGGACAAACGTGCAGAACGGCGCAAACGGGGCATTTTTGGGCCAAATTGATGTGCTACAGCCTACAGTTTCAAGGGTGGGACAGGGGTCCGGGCATTCTGTGGGTCGAAAATCGAGAGGGGCATGCCAAGGAGTTTGGAGAGCATTATAGTATGGTCCGTTTGGGTGGGAGAGACCATTTGGGTGGGAAAACGGGTGAAACAGCGAGAACTGGGCATTTTTGGGCCAAATAAGTGTGTTATAGCGCACGGTTTTGGGGGTGGGCCCGGGGTCCTGGCGTACTGTAGGACAAAAATTGTCCGGGGCATTCTAAGAAGGTTGGGGATCATCCCAGTATGTTCCTTTTAAATTTCTGTGGCTATTTAGGTGGACAAACGAGCGAAACAGCACGAGCGGGGCATTTTTGAGCCAAATCGGTGTACAATAGCCCACAGTTTTTAGGGGTGGTCCCTGCGTTCGGGCGTGCTGTGGGCCAAAAATCTAATGGCGTGTGCCAGGGAGGTAGTAGATCATCCCAGTGTGGTCCATTTAAACTTTTGTGGCCATTTAGTTGGACAAATGGGCGAAACGACGTGAACTAGGCATTTTTGGGCCAAATTGGTGTGCTATAGCCCACGGTTTTGCGGGTGGGCCCGGATTCCGGACATGATGTGGGCTAAAAATTGACCAGGGCTTGCAAGGGAGGTTGGGGATTATCCCAGTACGGTCTGTTTAAATTTTTGTGGCCGTAGGGTCCGGCGTGCTGCGGGTCGAAAATCTACCTAGGTATGGCAGAGAGGTTGGGGAGCATCCCAGTGTGGTACTTTTAGGTGGGAGAGGCCATTTTGATGTTCAAACATGCCAAACAGTACGAACAGAGCATTTTTTAGGCATATCGGTGTGCTATAGCCCATGATTCTTGGGGTGGGCTCGGGGTTCGGGCGTGCTGTGGGCTAAAAATTGACCTGGGCGTGCCATGGAGTTTGGTGAGCATCCCAGTGTTGTCCGTTGTGTGGATGGGGACATTTGTGTGGTTAAACGGCTGAAATAGTATGAATGGGGCATTTTTGGGTTAAATCGATGTGATATAGACCACGATTCCTGGGGTGGGCCTGGAGTCCAGGCTTGCTGTGGGCCGAAAATCGAATGGGGCATGCCATAGAGGTTGGAAAGCATTATAGTATGGTCTGTTTGGGTGGGAGAGACTTTGGGTAGGCAAACGGGTGAAACAGCGAGAACTGGGCATTTTTTGTCGAAATCAGTGTGATATTGCCTATGATTCCTAGGGTGGTCCCAGGGTCCGAGCGTGTTGTGGGCCAAAAATAGACCTGGGCATGCTAGGGAGGTTCGTGAGAATCCCAGTGTGGTCCATTTGGGTAGGGCGGGGCTATTTGGGTGGTCAATTGGGCAAAAAGGCGCGAATAGGGCATTTTCGAGCCAAATTGATATGTTATAGCCCACTGTTCCTAGGGTGGGCCCGGGGTACGGGCATACTGTGGGCCAAAAATCGACCTGGGCATGCAAAGAAGGTTGGGGAGCATTCCAGGTTTCTCTTTTTGGGTGGGCGGAGCTATTTAAGTGGTCAAACGAGCAAAACAGTGCATTGTCGTGCCAAATCGGTGTGTTATAGCCCACAGTTCCTGGGGCGGGCCGAGGGTCCGGGTGTGTTGTGGGCTGAAAATCAACCTAGGCCTATAAGGGAGGTTGGAGAGCATCCCCGTGTAGTCCATTTGGGTGTGTGCGGCTATTTGGGTTGTCAAATGGGCGAAACAGCGCTAATGGGGCATTTTTGGACCAAATCGATGTACGATAGCCCTCGGTTCCTGGGTGGGCCCGAGGTCCGGGCGTGCCTGATATGTGAGAAGACGCTAACACATTTGAGGATTTTAACTTAGAATAATTGCAAAGTCTTAAGCAACTTTTGTCGTTTTTGATTGTTTTATGTTTGATTTTACAGTAGAAGCTAAGATGCTAGAGAACCAACAAGGACGGAAAAAAAGAGTTGAAATCTGAAGTAAATAGAGGCAAAGTGTGGCTGACGACATTTCTGATAATTCGTCAGCCCTATGATAAGTTATCTACTTCATCGTCAGCGATAGATAGAGAATAGACCTGTGTTGAGAGTTGTGATGACATTTTGTGATAAGGTGTCAAAGAGTTGATAAGTCGTCAAGATTGCCGTCATTCTAAGGCAGAACATGAGAGCTGAGGTAGAGACTTGACGACATTCGTGATAAGTCGTCAAGGAGTTGATAGGACGTCAAAGTTTGGCGTCAGCCTAAGGCAACGAGTATCAAAAGCAAAGAGGAGTTGACGACCTTTGTGATAAGTCGTCAGCCTCCTGATAGGTTGTCACGAATGTCGTCACCTAATTCGAGGGATTATTAAACTCTGTAATTTTCTTTCCTTATTTAGGCTTAACTATTTAAAGTCTTGTTTAGGGTTTTATTGGAGAGTTCCAAACTTGAGTTTTGAGACATGATATTTTGATATTTTCTCTCTCTAGTTTCTTGACTTGAAAAAGCAATTACTTTGAAGAGATTATCATCATTATTTTGGGATTTCCTTTGTGATCTAATCTGAGAATCATTAGTTACTATTCATATTGTGGTAAGTTTGTCTTTCAAATCATGAATACAACTAGTTGTTTCGATTATTACACCATGAGCGGCTAAATTCCTTTAACCTAAATTATATGATCTAGGGTTAAATCATGATAAGTTGCTAAGCGTTTAAGATTCGAAAGGTAATAGGACTCCTTGATAATTTTGAGGTTTTAATTATCTTCTATTGGTTGCAAACGATAGATAAAACCTACTTGATTTGCTTAAGAAAGAAATCAATTATAGTAGGAAGTGAATTATCAACAGGGACTTGGAAACTTCCAACCTTCTATTTAATAATTGACGTTGTAACAAGATTGATTAACCTGAGGTAACATCTGGCCAATGAATATAAATTCCCTAAGTCTGAGAGGATTAGGTAATTAAATTCTTAAGTAGGTCGAGAGATATTTAGTCATAATTTTGATAAAGATAACTTGTTGTCCAATCTACTGTGAGAATCTTGAACCGCTATTTGCATCTGTCAAGTACCAAAAGCCCTAGTGAACATAATTCTGGTTTTTCCATAAACTCTTGATTATGAACACTGAAACTAAAGTAACCAACAATTACTTGTTAAACTAAAAACCTCCATTTCAGGAAACATCCAACTATCAGTTGATTAAATCGCAAATGACTTAAGTTCACACCATATTCCCTGTGGGATTCGACCCACACCTAGTTGGGTTTTATATTGACAACGATCGCTTACATTCTCATTGAGTGGTGTAGTTTGAGCGTTATCAGTGTCGTGGGTCAAAAATCAACCTAGACGTGCCAAGGAGGTTGGGGAGCATCCCAGTATGGTCCATTCTATTGCACGGGGCTATTTGGGTGGTCAAACGAGCAAAAAGGGGCATATTCGGGCCAAATAGTTGTGTGATAGCCCACGATTCCTAGGGTGGGCTCAGGGTCCAGGTGTGCTAGGGGCCGAAAATTGACCTGGCATGCTAGGGAGGTTGGGGAGCATCCTAGTGTGTTTCGTTTGGGAAGGCAGGGCCTTTTGGATGGTCAAAAAGGTGAAACGTCACGATCGAGACATTATCGGGCCTAATCTGTATGTTATAACCCATTGTTCCTGGGGTTGGCCTGGGGTCCGGGCATGGTATAGGCCAAAAATTGACATAGGTATGTCGGGGAGGTTGGGGAGCGTGCTTATGTGGTTCGTTTGGGTGGGCGGGGATATTTGGGTGGTCAAATGGGTAACACGGAATGAACGGGACATTTTCAGGCCAAATCGGTGTGCTATAGGCCACGGTTCCTGGGGTAGGCCTCGGGTTCGGTTGTGTTGTAGGCCGAAAATTGACTTGGGAGTGATAGGGGAGTTAAGAAGTGTCCCAGTGTGGTCTATTTGGGTGATCGAGGCTATTTAAGCGGTCAAACAGGTAAAACAGCACGAACGGGGCATTTTCGAGATGAATCGGTGTGCTATAACCCACAGTTCCTCAGGTGGGCCCTAGTTCAGGTGTGCTGTGGGCCAAAAATTGATCGGGGTATGCCAAGGGGTTTGGGGAACGTCCTAGTGTGGTCCGTTTGGGTAGGAGAGGCCATTTCGGTGGTTAAACGGGCAAAACAGCACAAACGAGGCTTTTTTGGGTTGAATCGGTGTGCTGTATCCTACGGTTCTGAGGGTGGGCCAGGGGTTCGAGCGTGTTATGTGCCGAAAATCAACCCAGGCGTGCTAGAGAGGTTGGGAGCATCCTAGTATGGTCTGTTTGGGTAGGCGGGGCCATTTAGGTGGTCAAAATAGCAAAATAGCACAAACGGGGCATTTTTTAGCCAAATCAGTGTGCTATAGCCCACGGTTCCTCGGGTGGGCTCGGGGTCTGAGCGTGATGTGGGCTGAAAATCAATCTAAGCATACCAGGGAGATTGAGGAACGTTCCAGCATGGTTCATTTAGGTAGGCGGGGCAATTTGGATGGTCAAATGGGCAAAACAACGCGAACGAGGAATTTTCGGGATAAATCGGTGT
Source organism: Capsicum pubescens (assembly GCA_030864215.1). Lineage (NCBI taxonomy): Eukaryota > Viridiplantae > Streptophyta > Magnoliopsida > Solanales > Solanaceae > Capsicum > Capsicum pubescens. The sequence goes on from CM061549.1 coordinate 22,166,100, forward strand.
GCTATAGCCCACGATTCCTGGGGTGGGCCCGAGGTTCGGGCATGTTGTGGGCAAAAAATTGACTTGGGCATGCCAGGGAGGTTGGGGAGCATCCCAGTGTGGTCCATTTGGGTGTACGAAGCCATTTGGGTGGTCAAACGATTAAAACGGAGTGAGTGGGGCATTTTTGAGTCAAATCAGTGTACTACAGCCCACAGTTCCTAGGGTGGGCCCGGGGTCAGGGTGTTCTATGGGCCAAAAATTGACCTGGGTATGCCAGGAACATTGGGTAGCATCTTAATATGGTCTGTTTGGGCGGGTAGGGCCATTTAGGTGGTCAAATAGGCAAATGGAGCATTTTTGGGCCAAATCGATGTGCTATAGCCCACGGTTCCTGGGGTGTGCCTGGGGTTCAAGCGTGTTGTAGGACGAAAATCAACCTGGATGTGCCATTATGGTTGGGGAGCATCCCAGTATGGTTTGTTTGGGTGGGCGGGGCCATTTGGGTGTTCACACCGGCAAAATGATGTGAATGGGGCATTTTTGGGCCAAATTGGTGTGTTATAGCCTACGTTTCCTAGCTTGGGCCTGGGTGTGCTTTGGGCCAAAACTCGACCTACGCATTCCAGGAAGGTTGTTAATCGTCGCTATGTGGTCCGTTTGGGTGTTCGGGCTATTTGAGTGGTCAAACGGGTGAAACAGCACGAACGGGGCATTTTCAGGCCAAATCAGTGTGCTATATCCCACGGTTCCTAGAAATGGCCAAGGGTCTAGGCATACTGTGAGCTGAAAATCTACCTGGGCATACCAGAGATGTTGGAGAGCATCCCAGTATGGTCCGTTCTGGTGGATAGGGCCATTTGGGTGGTCAAATGGGCAAAACAGCGCAAAAGAGGCATTTTCGGGCCAAATCGGTGTGCTATAGCCTACGGTTCCTATGGTGGGCCCGGGGTCTGGGTTTGTTGTGGGCTAAAAATTTACCTAGGCATGCCGGGGTGGTTAGGGAGCATCCCAGTATAGTCCATTTGGATGGGCAGTGCCATTTGGGGGGTCAAATAGGCGAAACGACGTGAATGAGGCATTTTCGGGCTAATTTGATGAGCTATAAACAACGATTCCTAGGATGGGCCCAGGGTCTAGGCGTGTTGTGGGATGAAAATTGACCTGGGCATGCCAAAGAGGTTGGGGAGTGTCCTAATGCAGTCTGTATGGGTGGGCGGGGCAATTTGGGTTGTCAAATGGGAGAAACGGCGCGAACAGGGCATTTTCAAGCCAAATCGGTGTGCTATAGCCCACGGTTCCTGGGTGGGCTTGGGGTCCGAGCGTGTTGTGGTATAAAAATCAACCTGTACATTCCAAGGAGGTTGGGGAGCATCCCAATAAGGTCCATTTGGGTGGACAGGGTCATTTGGGTGGTCAAACTGGCAAAACGGCGCAAACGGGATATTTTCGAGCCAAATCGGTGTGCTATAGTCCACGTTTCCTGGGGTGGGTTCGGGCATTTTATGGGCCAAAAATTGACCTGGACGTTCCATAGAGGTTGGGAAGAATCCCAGTGTGGTCCATTTGGGTGTATGGGTCCATTAGGGTGGTCAAACAGGCAAAACGGTGTGAATGGAGCATTTTGGGGCTAAATTGGTGTGTTATAGCCCACGGTTCCTAGGGTGGGCCCGAGGTTCGGGCGTGTTGTGGGCCAAAAATCAACCTGGATGTTCTCGAGTGGTTGGGGAGCATCCCAGTGTTATCCGTTTGGGTGGGAGGTCCGTTTGGTTCGTCAAACAGGTGAAACAATGTGAACGAGGCATTTTTGAGCCATATTGATGTGTTATAGCCCACGGTTCTAGGGCTGGGCTAGGGGCCCGGGCGTGCCATCTGCCAAAAATTGACTCGGGTATGCCAGAAAGGATGGGGAGCATCCCAGTGTAATCCGTTTGGGTGGGCGGATCCTTTTGGGTCGTCAAACGGTGAGAACGGGACATTTTCAGGCCAAATTGATGTGCTATTGCCCACAGTTCCTGGGGTGGTCTCGAGCGTTCTGTGGGCCAAAAATTAACTTGGGCATGCTAGAAAGGCTAAGGAGCGTCCCTGTGTGGTCCATTTGGGTTTTCGAGTCCATTTAGGTGATCAGACAGGCAAAATGGCGCTAACGGGACATTATTGGGCTAAATCGGTGTGCTATAGCCCACGATTCCTGGGGAGGGCCCAAGGTATGGGCGAGCTATGGGCCAAAAATTGAGATAGGTGTTCTTGGGAGGTTGGGGAACATCCCAGTGGTGGTACGTTTGGGTGGGCGTAGCCATTTGAGTGGTCAAACGGGCAAAACGGCACGAACGGAGTGTTTTGGGGCCTAATCGGTGTGCTATATCCCACGGTTCCTGGGGTGGGCTCAGGGTCCGGGTGTGCTGTGTGCCAAAAATCGACCCGATCCTGGCAGGTATATTAGGGAGCATCCCAGTATGGTTCGTTTGGGTGGGAGGGGCTATTTTGGAGGTTGAACGGGTGAAATAGTGCGAATGGGGCATTTTCGGGCCAAATCGATGTACTATAGCCCACGATTCCTAGGGTGGGCCTGGGGTCTAGGCGTTTTGTGGGCCAAATATTGACTCGAGCATTCCAGGAAGGTCTAGGAGCATCCCAGTATGCTTCGTTTGGGTGGGAGGGGCTATTAGGATGGTCAAATGAGCAAAACGGCACGAACGAGGCATTTTCAGGCCAAATCGGTATGCTATAGCCAACGGTTCTTAGGGTGGGCCCGGGGTCTGGGCGTGCTGTGGTTAGAAAATCAACCTGGGCGTGCCAGGGGGGTTGAAAAGTGTCCTATTGTGGTCCATTTGGGTGGTCAAATAGGCAAAACGACGCGAACGGGGCATTTTTGGGCTAAATCGGTATGCTATAGCCCACTGTTTCTAGGGTGGGCCCAGGATCTGGGAGTTCTGTGGGCCAAATATTAACCTGGGCATACCATGGAGGTTGGGGAATGTCCCAATATGTTACGTTTAGGTGGGAGGGGCTATTTGGGTAGTCAAATAGGTAAAACAGCACGAACGGGGCATTTTCGGGATAAATCGATGTTCTATAGCACACGATTCCTGGGGTGGGCCAGGTTCTGGACGTGCTGTGGGTTAAAAATTAACCTGGGCGATCCAGGGTGGTTGGGGAGCATCCCATTGTGGTCCGTTTGGGTAAGAACCGCTATTTGGGTGGTCAAATATGTGAAATGGCGCGAACAGGGCTTTTTTGGGCCAAATCAGGTGCTATAGCCGACGGTTCCTAGGTGGGCTCGGGGACCGGGCGTGCAGTTGGCCAAAAATTAACCTGCGCATGCCAGGGAGGTTGGGGATCATCTCAGTGTGGTCCATTTGGGTGGGTGGGTCCATTTAGGTGGTCAAACAGGCGTAACGGCGCGAACACGATATTTTCGTGCCAAATCGGTGTGCTATAGCTCAATGTTCTATGATGGGCCAGAGGTACGGGCATGCTGTCGGTCACAAAATGACCTGGATTCTAGGGATGTTGGAGAGAATTCGAGTGTGGTCCGTTCTAGTGGGAGGGGCCATTTGTGTGGTCAAACAGGAAAAACAGCGCAAACGAAGCATTTTTGGGCTAAATTGGTGCTATAGCCCACGGTTCCAGGGTGGGCCCGAGATCCGACGTGCTGTCGGTGGAAAATCGACCTAGGCATGCCAAAGAGGTTGGGGAGCATCCCAGTTTGGTCCATTTGGGTGAGCGGGGCCATTTGGGTGGTCAAACGGGCAAAACGGGGCATTTTTAGGCCAAATCGGTGTGCGATAACCCACGGTTCCTGGGGTAGGCTCGGGGTACGGGTGTGTTTTAGGCCAAAAATTGACCCGAGCATGCCAGGCAGGTTGAGGAGCGTCCCAGTATGGTCTGTTTGGGTAGGCGGGGCCATTTGGGTGGTCCATAATGCGAAACGGCGCGAATGGGACATTTTTGGGCCAAATCGGTGTGTTGTAGCCCACGGTTCCTGGGGTGGGCCCGAGGTTCGAGCGTGCTGTAGGCCAAAAATTAATCTAGGCATGCCAGGATAGTTGGAGAGAACCCCAGTGTGGTCCGTTTGGGTTGGCGATGCCATTGGGTGGTCAAACGGACAAAATGATGCGAACGAGGCATTTTCGGGTAGAATCGATGTGCCATAAACCATGGTTCCTGTGGTGGGCCTGGGGTCCAGGCGTGCTGTTGGCCAAAAATTGACCTGGGCTAGCCAAAGAGGTTGGAGAGCATCCCAATGTAGTCCGTTTGGGTTGGCGAGGCAATTTGGGTGGTCAAATGGGAGAAATAATGCAAACGGGGTATTTTTGGGCTAAATCGGTGGGCTATAGCCCACGGTTCCTGGGGTGGGTCCGGTTTCTGAGCATGTTGTGGGCCGAAAATAGACCTGAGCATGCCAGGAAAGTTGGGGAACATCCCAACATGGTCTGTTTGGGTGGGCGAGGCTATTTGGGTGGTCAAACGGGTGAAATGACGTGAACTGGGCATTTTCGACCTAAATCGGTGTGATATAGCCCACGGTTCCTGGGTGGGACCAGGGTTCGGGCGTGCTGTAGGTTGAAAATCAACCTAGGCGTGCCAGGGAGGTTGGGGAGTATCCCAGTGTGGTCCGTTTAGGTGGGCGAGGCCATTTTGGTGGTCAAACGAAGTAAATGGGGAATGGGCATGCTAGGGAGTTTTGAGAGTATCCCAGTATGGTCCATATAAGTGGGAGGTGCCATTTGGGTGACTAAATGGGTGAAACAACACGAACAGGGCATTTTCGGGCCAAATCAGTATACTATAACCTACGGTTCCTGGGGAGGGCCTGGGGTACGGGCGTACTGTGGGCCAAAAATCGACATCGGCATGCCAAGGAGGTTGGGGAGCATCCTAGTGTGGTCGGTTTGGGTAGGTGCACAATTTGGGTGGTCAAACGGGCAAACAAGGTGTTTTCGAGCAAAAAAGGTGTGCTATAGCCAACAATTCCCGGGGAAGGCTAGGGGTTCGGGCGTATCGTAGGCCAAAAATCGACCTAGGCATTCCAGGGAGGTTGTGAAGCATCCTAGTATGGTTCGTTTAGGTGGGTAGGTCCATATGGGTGGTCAAACGGGTGAAACAACGCAAACGGGGTATTTTCAAGCCAAATCGTTGTGTTATAGCCCACAGTTCCTTGGGTGTACCAGGGGTCCCAGCGTGCTATGGGTCAAAAATTAAACTTGGCATGTAAGGGAGGCTAGGGAGCATCCCAGTGTGGTCCGTTTGGGTTGGCGTGGCTATTTGGGTAGTCAAACGGGTGAAACGGCGTAAACGGGGCATTTTTAAGCCAAATCAATATGATATAGCCCACTGTTCCTAGGGTGGGCCTGGGGATAGGGCGTATTGCGCGCCAAAAATTGACCTAGGCATGCTAGGGAGGTTGGGTAGCATTCTAGTTTGGTCCGTTTTGGTGGATAGGGCTATTTGGATGGTCAAACGGGCGAAACGGCATGAATGGAGCATTTTCGGGCCAAATCGGTGTGCTATAGCCCACAGTTCCTGGGGTGGGCTCGGGTTTTGGAAGTGCAGTTGGCCAAAACTTGACCTAGGCATGCCAGGGAGGTTGGGATGCATCCCAGTGTGGTCCATTTATATAACGCCCCGATTTGCTGAACCGGAATGCTACACGGTGCCTATGACCCCGAGGGACCACAAGCTAACCCATGGCTGATATTTGTACCTATACACTGCATAATATAGAACATAAATGCAGAATACATAATACTGTAAGGCCACAAGGTTCAAAACGGAATAATCATAACATGAGAGTGGGGTATAGAATACCCAAACCAACTGTAATACTATCTGAAGTCTGAATATACTAGTTTAAAAATCCTCTAACATGACTGTCTGAATAGGGAGTTGATGGGACATGTCCCCAACTAACTCCGACTAGCAAAACGGAACTGAAATAAACCATAACATAAGTAATGATCATGCCCTTGAGAAACGAGGACTCACTGCTGGAACTCTGACAGCTGAGATGTTACTGTTACTGCTGGCCTGGAAATCATGTATCTGAACCTATGGTGTAACATAAAAGAAAGCACCATAGCACAAATGCGCCAGTACAACTGAGAGTACTGAGTATATGAGTGAGGTAGGCTAAATGCAAAGGGTTTGTATGCATGAACAATGCTGACTGATATAAACGTGAGAACACATACATACATAAGTAACTTCTACTGAACTCGTGACGATACAGACTACTAAGTCTGAATACTGACAACATGAGTTTACTGATTCCGAGATACTAAATGACTATATTTACTGATATTGATCTGTGAATCACTAATAAGTGAGGAACTGATAATGTATTACTAAATACTAGGAGACTGATACTTTATTACTGATAAAGAAATGATTGTTTCTGGCAGTCCTGATTAGGAAGGACTGGTCTAATTAATTGTATCTAACAGTCCTGAAACTGAGTACTGATAGCATAAGTTTACTAAAATCTAATATGACTGGAAAATGATTTATGATAGCTGATATAGCTGACAACATGTGTGACTATATCTGATAGCCTTGATACTGGATACTGATAACATGGGTGACTGTAGCTGACAGCCCTAAATCTGATGGAACTACCTGAGTTTCATACTATATCTGAGTTGACTGTATCTGACAGTTCTGATATTCTGAAGAACTATCTGAGTTCTTTTACTAAGACTGAATGACTGAAACTATGGGAGGTAGTAGTTTAACCGACATGCCTCATGTATGCTAATGAAGCTGAACTGGGGTCCAATTCTTGCCCTGATTGGAATGGTGTCAATATCGTGCCACGGGTAAAGACAAGCTGTGAGTGACCCTCAAATATGGCAGTGTCCCCAAAAGAGAACGGCGGATATCTGCCTCATCAACCCCCAAGCTGGCAGTGTTGATGTCTCAACTTATGCTGGCTACATAGTTCTGGAACACAAGGATGACTGCTAAGAATCACACCCTCATCTGACAGTTTGTGTTCCCATCCTTGGGTTCACTCGGTGCTAACTTCTACTCCCATCTGAATAGACACCGAGCATAACTGACTGAACTGATTAACTGGACTGATAGTGTTGCTTAGCTGAGCTAAGCTAAATTTAATGAGTTCCGTTGACTGATGAAATACTACTGAGATCTGAGGACTGACTGAGAGAACTGAAGTTACTGAGTGCTGAGTAGAACTGGACTGGTACTGAGTTTACTGAATTTTCATTGACTGGCGGAATTACTACTGATGTCTGGTAACTGACTGAGTTCATGATATTACTGAGATTTCTTGATTCACATGACTGACTGAATTCTACTGAGTATGGCTTGATTGAGGATATCGTGACAATATGACATAGCTCTAGGCACACAACTATATTTTTCTGGTACAAGTACCCCCAGGACTCGATGGAAGGAAACTGACACACATGACTGACTTGATCATAAGCATAGAGTCCATAATTCACAATATCATAAGTAGGGGATTTCATACTACACATGGCTATCATATTCTTGGTCATGAAAAGGGAATGCATATAACATGTAAACACTTGCATAAATTCAATTTCATGAGCATTCCATATTACAACAACAATGCGTAACAATTTGCATGGAAATCATGTTGAACATAAGCATAGAACATGGACTAGTCATTTAGGACCTATTATGTCATAAAAGCATGATTTCTAGTCTCTTAGGTATTTTCACAAACACCTTACATGCAAATCTTTTGCATAGGTGGATTCATCAAGATTACAAGTATTCAACCACCAATTTTACATGTTTATACATCATATACCACCATAGTTTTATACAAACATACTAAGATCCCATCTTGGGCATCATCAAATTTCAAAAACATGATCATCAACCATCAACATCATAAATATCATAATACATAATTTAGAAGATGATTTTTTTGAGCTTAATGGATTAAAGGAATCCATAAATCAACACACACATACCTTAGTTCGTGATTCTTGGAAGATTGATGGAAAGATTCTTGAAATTAAATCCCCAATTGAAAACTATCTTCTTGTTCTTGAGAGAAAATGGAAGAAAAGAGACTATTTTGGTTGAAAATGGGGTTAATTACGTATTTATGGGTATATATGGGGTGGGAGATGACCAAAATGCCCTTAAGAAAAGAGAAAAAGACGCAGATGTCCCTTTGTTGACTGTCTGACAGGCTGAAGTAAATTGATCATAACTTTTTACTCAGATGCCCAAATTGGATGAAACCAATTGTATTGGAAAAATACTCTCATAGATTTCATTTGATATATAGCAGCTCTCATATTCCATTATATACAGGGAGTTATGATCGTTTGAAGTTGACCCTGAAATGCTGAAAAAAACTGGGCAATCATTGGAGTTAGAAGGCGGCGCGGGCTAATCTCCCGGGGCTTCTATTTTGGGCACCCAAACGTGCCCTTACACTACTCCAAAAATTTTGAAAATAACCCGGGATATACTACGAGCTTTCCCGATCGTAACGCAACTTGAAAACTGAAAAATGGATGTCGTAAAGGTCGTCAAATAAATCCCCGAAGTTCGGAGGTCTAAAATAAAAATAAGTGTTTAATCTTGAACACTTAGCAAAAATTTTCTAAATCTTGGGATCTTTCGTGGAGCTTTACGAGCTGAATTTGACACGTGATTTTGTGGGGTATTACAGTTTAGGTGGGCGGGGCCATTTGGGTGGTCAAACGGGCGAAACGGCGTGAATGGGGGATTTTCAAGCCAAATTGGTGTGCTATAGCCCACGGTTCCTGGGGTCCGAACATATTGTGGGCCAAAAATTGACCTAGGCGTGCCAAGGAGTTTGGGCAGCATCCCCGTGTGGTCCGTTTTAGTGGGCGAGTTCGTTAGAGTAGTCAAACGGGTGAAATGGAGCGAACGGGTTATTTTTTAGCCAAATCGGTGTGCTATAGCCCACGGTTCTTAGGGTGGGCCCAGGGTCCGGGCGTGCTGTGGGCCAAAACTCGATCTGGGCATGCCAGGATGGTTGAGGAGCATCCCATTGTGGTTCGTTTGGGTGGGAGAAGTCATTTGGATGGTAAAATAAGTGAAACATCGCGAATGGAGCATTTTTTATCTAAATCGGTGTGCTCTAGCCCACGGTTCCTGGGGTGGGCCCGGGGTCCGGGGGTTCTATAGGATGAAAATTGACCTGCACGTGCTGAGGAGGTTGGGAAGCATCCCAGTATGGTCTGTTTGGGTGGCCAGGGCCATTCGGGTGGTCAAACGGGAAAACAGAGCGAACATGGCAATTTCGGGCCAAATCGGAGTGCTATAGCCCATAGTTCCTAGGGTGGGCCCGGGGTTCGAGCATGTTGTGGGCCAAAAATAGCCCTGGACATGCCAGGAAGGTTGGGAAGCATCCCAATGTGGTCTATTTTGATGGGTAGGGCCATTAGGATGATCAAACGAGCAAAATGGTGCGAACGAGGCATTTTTGGGACAAATCGGTGTGTTATCACCCACGGTTCCTGGGTAGGCCCAGGGTACAAGCGTGATGTGTGGAAAAAATAGACCTGGGAGTGCAGGGAGATTGGGGAGCGTCCCCGTGTGGTCCATTTTGGTCAGGGGCACCTTTTGGGTTATCAAACGGATGAAACGGCGCGAACGGGGCATTTTTGGGCCAAATCGGTGTGCTATATCCCACGATTCCTGGGGTGGGCCTGGGGTTCGGGCATGCTGTAGGCCAAAAATCAACCTGGGCATTCTAAGGAGGTTGGGAAGTATCCCAGTCTAGTCTGTTAAGGTGGTCGGGTCCATTTGGGTGATCAAATGGGAGAAACGGTATGACTAGGGCATTTTCGGGCCAAATTGGTATGCAGCCCATGGTTCCTGGGTGGGCCCAGGGTCCGAGCGTGATGTGGGCCAAAAATCAATCTGGGCTTGTCAGGGAGGTTGGGGACATCTCAGTGTGGTCCATTTTGGTGGGCGGAGCTATTTGGATGGTCAAACAGGTGAAACGGCGCGAACGGGGCATTTTTAGGCCAAATCGGTGTGCTATAACCCATTGTTCCTTGGGTGGACCCGGGGTCCGAGTGTGCAGTGGGAAGAAAATCAACTTGGGCATGCAAGGGAGGTTAGGAAGCATCCCAGTATAGTCCGTTTGGGTGAGTGGGGCCATTTGGGTGGTCAAACGGGCAAAACAGCACAAACGGGACATTTTTGGGCTAAATCAGTGTAATGTAGCCCACGGTTCCTTGGGTGGGCCCGAGGTCCGGGCGTGCTGTGGACCAAAAATTGACCTGGGTGTACCAGAGGGGTTGAGGAGAGTCCTAGTGTGGCCCGTTTGGGTGGACGGGTCTATTTGGATTGTCAAACGGGCGAAACGGCACGAACGGGGCATTTTCAGGCCAAATTGGTGTGTTATAGCTCACGGTTCCTGAGGTAGGCCTGGGGTCCAGGCATGTTGTGGGTCAAAAACTGACCTGGGCTTTCCAGGGAGGTTGGGAAGAATTCCAGTGTGGTCTGTTTGTGTGGGAGGGGCCATTTGGGTGGTCAAACGAGCAAAACAGCGAGAACAAGACATTTTTGGGTCAAATCGGTGTGCTATAGCCCACGGTTCTTGGAGTGGACTCGAGGTTCGGGCGTGTTGTGGGCCAAAAATTGACCTGGGAATTCCATGGAGGTTGGGGAGCATCCCAGTGTGGTCCGTTTGGGTGGGTGAGGCTATTTGGGTGGTCAAACGGGCGAAACGACACGAACGGAGAATTTTTGGGCTAAATCAGTGAATATAGCCCACAGTTTCTGGGGTGGGCACGAGGGTCGGGTATTTTGTGGGACGAAAATTGACCTGGGCGTGCCAGGGATGTTGGAGAGCATCTCAGTATAGTCCGTTTAGGTGGGTGGAGACATTTGAGTGGTCAAACGGGCGAAACAACGCAAACGGGGCATTTTAGTGCCAAATCGATGTGCTATAGCCAACGATTCCTGGGGTGGGCCAGGGGTCCTGGCGTTCTGTGGGCCAAAATTCAACCTAGGCATGCCAATGAGGTTGGGGAGTTTTCCATTATGGTCCGTTTACGTGGCTAGGGCCATTTGTGTGATCAAACAAGTGAAATAATGTGAACGGAGCATTTTCAGGACAAATCGGTGTGCTTTAGCCCACGATTCCTAGGATGGGCACAGGATCCGGGCGTGCTTTGGGTCAAAAATCGACCTGAGCATGCTAGGGTGGTTGGTTAGCATTCTAATATGGTCTTTTTGGGTGTGCGGGGCCATTTGGGTGGTCAAACGGGAAAAACGGCGTGAATGGGGCATTTTCGGGCTAAATCTGTCTGCAATAACCCACGGTTCCTGGGGTGGGCCTAGGGTCCGGGTATGCTGTGGGCCGAAAATCAACCTGGGTGTGCCAGGGAGGTTGGGGAGCACCCTAATATGGTCCATTTGGGTTGGAGGGGCCATTTGGGTGGTCAAACGGGTGAAACGGCGTGAACGGGCATTTTTGGGTCAAATCAATGTGCTATAGCCCACGATTCCTAGGGTGGACCCGGGGTCCGAGCGTGCTGTGGGTGAAAAATTGACCTAAGCGTGCCAGCGAGTTTGGGGAGCGTTCCAATGTGGTTCGTTTTGATGGGTGGGGCCATTTGGGTGGTTAAACGGGTAAAACGGCGCGAACGGGGCATTTTTGGGCCAAATCGGTGTGCTATAGCCCACAGTTCCTAGGGTGGGTTTTGGGTACGAGCGTGTTGTAGGCCGAAAATTGACTTGGGCATGCCAAGAAGGTTGGGAAGCATCCCAGTATGGTCCGTTTGGGTAGGCGTCCCATTCGGGTAGTCAAACGAACGAATGGGGTGTTTTTAGGAAAAATAGGTGTACTATAGCCCACGGTTTCGGGGGTGAGCTTGGGGTTCAGGTATGTTGTTGGCTGAAAATTGACCTGGGCGTGCCATGAAGTTCAGAGAGCATTCTAGTGTGGTCCGTTTGGGTAGGCGGGGCCATTTCAGGAGGTCAAACGGTAGAAATAGCGTGAACGAGGCATTTTTAGGGCAAATCAGTGTGCAATAGCCCATGGTTCTGGGGTGGGATTGAGGTCCAGCCGTATTGTGGGCCGAAAATCAACCGAGCATGCTAGGGAGGTTATAGAGCATCCTAGCGTGATCCGTTTGGGTGAACAGGGCTATTTGGATATTTAAACAGATGAAACAGCGTGAATGGGGTATTTTCAAGCCAAAATGGTGTGCAGCCCAAGGTTTTAGTGGTGGGCCCGGGGTTCGATGTGTTGCGGGTCAAAAATTGACCTGGGCTTGCCAAGTAGGATAGGAAGCATCCCAATGTGGTTCTTTTGGGTTGGCGAGGCTATTTTTGTGGTCAAATAGGCGAAACAGTATGAACGGGATATTTTAGGGCCAAATCGGTGTGTTATAGCCCATGATTCTGGGGGTGGGCCTGGGGTCCAAGTATGCTATGGGAAGAAAATTGACTTGAGCATGCCAGAGAGGTTGTGGAGCATCCCATTATGGTTCATTTAGGTGGGAGGGGCCATTTGGATGGTCAAACAGGCAAAACAGAGCAAACGGGCCATTTTTAGGACAAATCGGTGTGTTATAACCCACGGTTCTGGGGTTGATCATGATTTCCAGGCGTGCTGTGGGACAAAAATCAACCTGTGCGTGCCTGGGAGGTTAGGGAGTGTCCTAGTTTGGTCCGTTTGGGTGGACGGGGCCATTTGGGTGGTCAAACGGGCGAAATGAGGCATTTTCGGGCTAAATCGGTGTGCTATAGCCCACGGTTCTAGGGGTGGGCCAGGGTTTCGGGCATGCTATGGGACAAAAATTGTCGTGGGCATTCCAGGGAGGTTAGGGAGCATCTCAATGTGGTCCGTTTGGGTGGTCGAGTCCATTTGGGTTGTCAAATATGCGAAAAGGCGTAAACGGGGCATTTTTGGGCCAAATCGATATGCTATAGCCCACTGTTCCAGGGTGGGCCCAGGGTCTGGGCGTGTTGTAGGCTGAAAATTAACCTGAGCGTGCCAGGGAGGTTAGGGAGTGTCCAGTAGTATCTATTTGGGTAGGTGGGGTCATTTAGGTGGTCAAACGGGTTAAACAACGTGATTGGGGAATTTTTAGGCTAAATCGGTGTGTTATAGCCAAAGGTTTTGGGGGTGGACTCAGGGCTCGGGCATGTTGTGTGTCAAAAATTAACTTGGGTGTGCCAGGGAGATTTGGGAGTATCCCGGTATGGTCCACCTTTGACTTGGGCGTGCCAGGGAGGTTTGGGAGCATCCCGGTGTGGTCCGTTTGGGTGGGCGGGGCCATTTGGGTGGTCCAACGAGCGAAACAACGCAAATGAGGTATTTTTAGGTAAAATTGGTGTGCTACAGACGATGATTTCGAGAGTGGGCCCAGGGTTCGTTCGTGATATGAGCCAAAAATTTCCCTGGGTGTGCCAAGAAGGTAGGAGAGCTTTCTAGTGTGGTCTTTTTGGGTGGGCGAAACCATTTAGGTGGTCAAGTAAACAAAACGACATGAATGGGGCATTTTTGGTCCAAATCGGTGTGATATAGCCCACGGTTCTGAGGGTAGCCCCGGGGTCCAGGCATGTTGTGGGCCAAAAATAGACCTAGGCGTGCCATAGAGATTGGGGAGCGTTCCAGTGTGGTACGTCTGGGTGGGAGGGACCATTTGGGTGGTCAAACATGGGAAACGGCGCGAACAAGGCATTTTTCAGCCAAATCGGTGTGCTATAACCCACGGTTCTGGGGGTGGGCCCGAGGTTCGGGATTGTTGTGGGTCAAAAATTGACCTGGACATGACAGGGAGGTTGGAAAGGGTCCCAATGTGGTTTGTTTGGGTGGGTAGGGCCATTTGGGTTGTCAAACGGGTGAAAAGGCGTGAATGGGGCATTTTCGAGCAAAATTGGTGTGCTATAACCCACAATTCCTGGGGTAGGCCCGGGGTCCGGCGTGCTGTCGGCCAAAAATTAACCTGGGCATGTCAGAGAGGTTGGGGAGCGTCCCAGTGTAGTCCGTTTGGGTGGGCGGGGCAATTTGGGTGGTCAAACGAGCGAAACGACGTAAACGTGGCATTTTTGGGCCAAATTAATGTGCTATAGCCCACAGTTCCGAGGGTGGGCTCGGGGTCTGGGCATTTTAGGGAGGTTGGGGAGAATCCCGGTATGGTCCATTTAGGTGGGCGGGGATATTTGGGCAGTCAAATAGGCAAAACGGCACGAACGGGGCATTTTTAGGCTAAATTAGTGTGTTATAGACGACGATTTCGGGGGTAGGCCCGGGGTCCTGGTATTCTGTTGGCTAAAAATTGACCTAGGCGTGCCGAGGAGGTTGGAGAGCATCCCGGTGTGGTATATTTGGGTGGGCAGGGCCATTTGGACGGTCAAACGAGTGAAACAACGCGAATGGGGCATTTTCAGGCCAAATCGATGTGCGGATGATTTCGGAGGTTGGCCCGGGTTCGGGCGTGCTGTGGACCAAAAATTAACCTGGGCATGCCAGGGTGGTTGGTGAACGTCCCAATCTGGTCCGTCTGGGTGGGCAGGGCCATTTGTATGTTCAAACGGGCAAAACGGCGCGAACGTAGCTTTTTCAGGCAAAATCGATGCGCTATAGCCCAAGGTTTTGGTGGTAGGACCGAGGTTCAGGTGTGTTGTGGGTTAAAAATCAACCTGGGCATACCAAGGAGGTTGGAGAGCATTCAGTTGTGGTCCATCTAAGTGAGCGGGGCCATTTGGGTAGTCAAACGGGTGAAAAAGCACGAACGCGGAGTTTTTGGGCTAAACTGGTGTGCTATAGCCCACGGTTTTGGGGGGTTTCCCGGGGTCCGGACGTGTTGTGGGGCAAAAATCGACCTGTGCATTCCAGGGAGGTTGGGGAGCATTCCTATGTGGTAGGTCTAGGTGAGCGGGGCCAATTGGGTGGTCAAATGGGAAAAACAGAACAAACATGCCATTTTCGGGCTCAATCGGTGTGCTATTACCCGCGGTTCTGGTGGTGGGCCTGGGGTTCGAGCGTGTTGTGGGCTGAAAATCGACTTGCGCGTGCCATGGAGGTTGAAGAGCGTCCCAGTGTGGTCCATCTGGGTGGGCGGGGCCATTTGGTAGTCAAACGGGTGAAACGATGCGAACACGATATTTTCGGGCCAAATCGGTATGTTATAGCCCACGGTTCTGGGGGTGAACTCGGGATTTGAGCATGTTGTGGGCCAAAAATCGACCTAGGCGTGCTAGGGAGGTTGGGGAACATCCCAGTGTGGTCCGTCTGGGTGGGTGGTTCCATTTGGGTGCTCAAATAAGCGAAACGACGCAAACGCAGCGTTTTTGAGCTAAATCGATGTGCTATTATCCATAGTTCTAGGGGTGGGCCAGGGGTTCGGGCATGTTGTGGGCCAAAAATTGACCTGTGCATGCCAGGGAGGTTGGGAGCATCCCAGTATGGTCCGTTTGTGTGGGCGGGGCCATTTGGGTAGTCAAACGGGCGAAACAGCGCGAATGGGGCATTTTCAAGCCAAATCGGTGTGCTATATAGCCCACGGTTCCGGGGTAAACCTTGGGTCCGGAAGTGTTATGGGCCTAAAATCAACTTGGACGTGCCAAGGAGGTCCCAATGTGGTCCGTTTGGGTGGGCGGGGCCATTTGGGTGGTCAAACAGGCGAAACAACGTGAACGGAGCTTTTTCGGGCCAAATAGGTTTGCTATTGTCCACGGTTTCGGGAATGGGCTTGAGGTTCGGGATTGTTGTGGGACGAAAATCGACCTGGGTGCGAACGGGCATTTTTGGGTCAAATTGGTGTGTTATAGCCCACGGTTTCGGGAGTGGACCCGGGCCCCGACATCGTTTTTGGCCAAAAATCAACGGGTGGCCACCCGGCTGGCTGGGAAGCGGGTGAGTAATTAATTTTAGAATGAGTTTATATCATGTTTGATTGAAATTAAATGGTGAGATAACTTATTCCAATATTTAATTATTTCGATATTGCAGTATTATTTTTATCCCATATGAATGACAGAATAACAATCTCATAATTTATTCCTCTTATTTTTTTGGAAAATTTACATATTATAGACAAAATACTATATTAATTACATGATATGGTTCACGTTTTAAAAAATTACAATTCATAGTCATTTGGTAGTTAAAAGTTAGTTTTTTTTGTGGGCCCTTTATACAAATATATTAAGATTTGTATATATCAATTTTCTCTCTCATATAGTTATTTTTGGTATTTTCTTTATATTCTCTCTGTATCCTATTGACTCAAAAAAAGGCAACAATGGAATATAAAAAGAAAAGATTTTTGATGATATCTTCTTCAACTATTTTTTTCCTTAATTTTCTCTCAAAATCACTCTAATATCCTTGATTTTAAATTAAAGAAACGACAACATTGGCAACATCATAATACATGATTATTCAAGACATCTTCTTCAACTTTTTTTCTTCCTATTTTTCTCTCAAAGTCACTCTAATAGCACAAAATATAATCCTTGATTTCTCTGTGATAAATTATTTTTGTGGATTTTTCACCACAGAAAATCAGTTTAGGATATTTATTGACATTAGATTTAATTTTGTTAAAATTTTTATATATTATGTCAGTTAGTCGTTAAATTTCTTCGTTGTTCATATATTTTACAAAAAAATAGAAAAGGGGGAGCACTCCCCCGTTTTTATAATTTTTTCGTTTTTGCGAATTTTTATATATTATGTAAGTCACTTCCCCTTTTTTTATGAATGATTTATCAAAAAAAAAAGAAAAAAAATTGCATCTTCTAGCAAGGCGGAAAGGAAAAGATATTTTAAGGTATCTAAATCTAAAAGGGGGAACAATGAAGTTGATAATGATTACGAGGCCTTTTTGTATATATTCTCATGAAACAGAATTGTTGGTCAATATACATTTTTGTTTCAATATATGTAGATACGTATACTTAATTTTTGTAGAATAATACATGCATATATATACAAAATTAGAGTGTATATATGTATATACAATTTCTATTTTTTATATATGTATATACAATTTACATATATGTATATACAGTTAACTTTCACATATACATTTTGAAAAATAATGCATATGTAGATATATACAGTTTTAGAGTGCATATATGCATATACATTCAAATTTGTTATTATGTAAAACATTCAAATTTGTATATACAAATATACAAACAACAGATATACAAATAATAAACATATATGTATATGTTTATTTCGTTTGCATATATGTATATACAGATATACAAACAACATATATACAAATATGTATATTTCATTTACAAACAACATTCAAATTTGTATATACAGATATATAAATAATAAACAATAATTTTGATCTGAATATATGTATATTTCGTTTGCAATATCGCTTACAAACAACATTCAAATTTGTATATACAAATATACAAACAACAGATATACAAATAATAAACAACAGTTTTGATTTGAATATATGTATACTTCATTTGCATATATGTATATATAGATATACAAACAACAGATATACAAATATCAAATTTATGCAAACTAATATACAGATATACAAATAATAGATATACAAATAATAAAAACAATCTTTGTAACTTTTAAAACAGATATACAAATACATTTATACACTTATGTTAACAGATATACAAAAATTCAAATATACTATTAATAGATATAAATAAAAAAATTATTAAAAGTCTGTCAATTGTATATTATGAAATATGCAGTAGAGTAATGAAGGAATATATCACACAAATTGCAATTACATATGGGATTTAGAAAGAAAAAAAAAACTAACACAAACAAGGATTATAACCTTTTAACAACTTCTGTGAATTTTTTTTTTCAAAATTACGAAAATAAAAATTGAATACGAAAATTGAAACATAAAATTACAATTGAAGTTATTGTATACAAAAATAATAGTAATTACAAAATTGACAATTTGAAAGTTTTTGAAGTTTATATTGTGCATTCAATTTCGAAAATCTAATTTAAACCAATAATAAAATCGATTTTCATTATGTTGAAACTGAATCAATTTTTATTGCGTATTAGATTCAAAAAAAAGATTTCAGTACATAAATTCAAGTAAAACAATAATTTGCGTAAATCGTATATACTAGAATTTTGTATGCACGAATTACCAACTTTCTCCTGTAGATCACAATTTAAAAAAATATTATCAACTTTTGAGGGAGTAATTAACGCGTAAATTCATATTTATTGATATGTTATATCAGAAAAATAAATGAAAAATTGGAGAAGATTAAGGACATTTATTACATTAAAATTTCCTTTTTTATCTCTTTTTGTTGTTATGGACTTTTCCTTCTTTTTTGTATATATATACATAAAACTGTCATTTATTTTGTCTATGAATTGTAAATATGAAATTTAGACTAGAAAGTTAGTTATAGATACTCTAAGGAGACTATATGTGAAATTTTACCTATTGTTTTTAGTTAAATGATTTTTTTCTCCCTTTTATTAGTTTAGTGAATGACAAAAAGTTTGAATCATTTCTTTAAAAAATTTCGCACTTTTAATATATTATGGATGTAGATATTAATTGATATAAATTTTTTCGCACTTAATATATTATAAAATTCGCCTTGTGTTTAATTTTACACGATCATATTTGACTAGTCACAAAATTTAATCCAAGCTGAGAACACTCATCAAAATGTATATATATATATTTTTTTTTAGATAATACATAAATATGACCCTAAACTTGACACTAAATTATAACTTTGACCTTAAACTTTGATAGTGCACAAATATGACATTTAACTATTCAAAACTGCACAAATATGACCTCCGATCCTACATGGCAAAACGCGTGTTCAACATGCAAAACTGGACGCGTCCAGCTTAAAATCTAAGGGCATAATACATAAATATGACCCTAAACTTTGACAGTGCACAAATATAACGTTTAACTATTCAAAACTGCACAAATATGACCTTTAAATGACTTTTCACTATTATTTTTTTATTATTTTCGGCTCAAAGATGAAACTGACATCTAATTTCTTTTGTCATTACGGAAAAAGAGCAATATTGAAGATTTATTAATTAGGTGGGTCAGCCTCATATGAAAAAATCGCGCGGGTATGTATATATATTATAAAGCTGAGGGCGAATTTAAGTTATATAATATATCTAAATATTAAATTAAAGATGAAACTATACTACTAATAAAAAAATTATAGTTTTAATAAAACGTTATTAAATTAATGTATTAAGGATAGTAGTAGTAATATATTAAATTAACGTGATCAAATTAACGTAATTAAAATGTTATTAATTTAACGTTATTAAATTAATGTATTAAGGATAGTAGTAGTAATATATTAAATTAACGTTATCAAATTAACGTAATTAAAATATTATTAAATTAACGTTATTAAAACGTTATTAAATTAAGGTAGGGGCGGGCCTACGTGGTTGCATGGGGTTCACCCGAACCCCCTCAGTAAAAAAATTACGTTGTATACATATAAGGTAGAAAATGTATATTTATGTATGTATATTAATGTTGAACCACATGAAACAAGACACTTAGATAGCCCAGACACTTAGATAGCCCGGTGGTGTTATTTGATCTTCTTGTGCGCTTCCTTCAGCCTACTGTGCGGGTTCGATCCCTGCTAGTAGCTGTTTTTTTTTAATTAAAAAAAAGCTAGGTGTTGCTGCTATAGAAATAAATAATAATAATAATAATAATAATAATAATAATAATAATAACAACAATAACAATAATAATAAATAATAATAATAATAATAATAATAATAATAATAATAATAAAAACGATGCCTTTTTAACACAAAAAGCAAAACTTTGACAGTGCACAAATATGACCTTTAACTATGCAAAACTGCACAAATATGACCTCTCTCCAAGTCAGCCCTTTTAACGACGTGGCACCGTGTGATTGGATTGCCTTTCCACGTAGGCGCGAGTGAGACTCACACATGGGGTTGCAAAATCGGAGGTCATATTTGTTCAGGTTTTGAATAGTTAAAGGTCCTATTTGTATACTATCAAAGTTATAATTTAGTGTCAAGTTTAGAGTCATATTTATGTATTATCTCTTCTTTTTTTTCAACCATCAAAATGTATATATGACATGTACTCTTTAAACAGTTCAAAGGAGTAATAAGGAATTAACACACAACATACACATACATTAAATTAAAACATAATATAAGTACACAGTACACATGTGAGGATGTGATATATATGGATCATGAAGATCAATATACACCAATCTGCCTTATTTAGGATACATTTATCTATTCAAAGCGATAAATTAAAATATATAGTACATACGAGCAGTCACTTATTTTAGCTTATAATAAAAGTGAGACAAATATTACGAATATATAAGACCTTAAAATGATGGAATAATTCAGTGCACTAAAATGATCGCTACATACTAGCTAGTGCAACCCATCCTTCCCCTAAGCGGCCTGTAGGCGCAAGTGTTACACATAAATCCATTGCAATCGTCATTACTTTCACAACGAGAGCCACACCCTCCCAACCGGTTAAGATTTGGGGGTAAAATCTGCGCAAACACATCGAATTCATCAGGTAGATCTCGCACAGCCATCACTTCGATGTTCGATGTATGAACTGCAAGGACAAAATCAGTGCGCAAAGCATTATGAAAAGGGACACATATATAACATGATCACTAGTCAAATTATTGAAAATAAGTATAATATATTTAAGCAAATATAAAAATCATTACTAAAAAAGAGAAAATTAATATGGACAAATGCATAAAGCATTATGAAAAGGGTCACATATGTTAATATAACATGATCACTAGTCAAAATATTGAAAATAAATATAATATAATTAAGCAAATATAGGAATCACTTCCAAAAAAAAGAGAAATTTAGGATGGACAAATTCTGTAGATAAATAACAAAATTAGTCACGAAGTTATTAAAAGAATGTGCAATAAAGTAGTGATGAAATTCAAAGATAATTCTATTATATAACTAAATTAAGGATGATGAATTAACTGACCAGACAGTAGTACTACTACAAGGAGAAAGCCAAACAAGTTAATAGCAAGATTGTGAGATTGAAGCTTTCTAGCCATGATTTTTCTTTTTTTTTAAGAAGAAGAGCTAATTAATTGTGTGTATGTTCTTGCTTATGAAAGACCATATATATAGGCCTTTTAAATTGTTTAGATATAAAAATATATATTCTTTTTACCATAAAAAATTTATCTCTTAAAACTTCAGACTTAATTGGATGCTTGTTTCCCATGTGCTCTTTCGTACACATTTTCAGTAAAGAAAAAGAAAGCACAATTAGCAACATTGCTCAGTTGATGGACCACATCCATATGGTTCCATTTATTTGGGACTGAATCTTTGTACCCTTTGAATAAATAATTTAATATATAATTAGGTGTATTATTTAATTACTAAAAAATATTCTTCTTCTTTTTTGTTATTTAAAAATAATAATTAAATATAAATGTATAATAGCGATATAATTGTTATATAAAATATGTATCTATGTAAGTTATATGTATAGAAATTGGATAGTTCTATCAAATATGTATATGTATAAAATATATATATAAAAATTATATAATTGTTGTACAAAATGTGTAAAAAAAAAAAAATACAATTATTGTATAAATTGTGTATCGAAACTATATAATTTTCGTATAGAATATTTATATGCATAGGATATGTATAGAAACTGTATAGAATATGTATAGAAACTATATAGAACAAGCCAACAAATTAAAATGGATAGAAAATGAAATTTGAATACCATAATTATTTTTGTGAAATTAATTTCGATCGAGTAGCCATTTGTGTCCTTTTCCCATAATTTTAGTGATGATATATCAACATAGAACCAAATATCTAAATTGAATTTGTTTGCATATGTAGATTTGTGTGGACAAAAATTCCATACAACTCACACGTGAATATTATGGCAAACAAACGGACCATCTTCCCCATGCATGATAACCCCACTAATTTTGAAATTAATTTAAAAATTAATTTATTTAATATTTGATTGAGATAAAATCGTAAAATAATTTATTAATGATCAAAAAATAACTGGCAAGACAAATACTATTGATTATAATGTGAAATGTATTTGTATTTGAGCAATATCTTTTGCCATTCTCTAGTGCTTTCACAGTTAAATGAAAACAAAGAGAAAGGAAAAAAATATTTAAAGGCGTTTTTTTCTATCGATTAAATCGAAAATCAGATTATTAAGGACAGAAAATCAATATTAGCAAACATCTTATTTGGTAATTAGATTAACATATTTATAATTCGATAGATCAAACCCATAATATACAAAATCAGACCGAATCTACCAATAAATAACCTTAGAAGTAAAATAGGAATGAAGTAAAATACATACCCTTGAACATTTTAAAGAATAGAAAGGAAATTAATACACACCATCTCATAGTACATTAAGACATATTTTACGTGCATACTTGATAGTACACATGTGATGATGTGATATATCATATATATGATCTTGAAAGATCAATATATACCAATCTACTTAGGATATTTATTGGATATTCATTAAATTTATTTATATCGAATGTTATATATATAAATATGTATATATGAAAAGTGACACAAATATTATACACATACAAGGCCTTAATGGGACATGACAACTGAAGTCTCTAAGCAGAGGGACCGTCACTTTATGTGCTCTATAATGTCTAAGCTAATTTTCTTTTGCTTGTGACTATTGAATTCAAATGCACATACGAGTAAACACGGTCATATAAGTAATATAGTGACTTTTGCGAATCGGATGTCGAATTCATAAAGACTTGGTAACTTGAAAAAAGATCCAACTAGAGTAATACTACCGTGAAATTCAACGCGTGCGATTATAACCAAGAATAAGTTGGTTTTTATATAATTCTAAATTAACAATAAAAGCAAAAAACGTAATGAAATGGGTTGTAGACAATATTAGGAAAGGATTTCAGGGTTAAGGCATAATTCACAATCATGTATTGCATTGGTTTCTCGTCAGCTAAGTTGTCCATTTAAATTATTGACTTACGATGTTGATTATATAATTTTAAAATGGTCATTCTCTAATCGTCTATTTAAATTAACTTCACAACTACATCGTGAAGCAATGATATGAGAAATTAATTCAAAATATTTATATGTATTCCTGTTTCACAGTATTTTAAGAAAAGAAAGAAAAAAGAGAGATTACGAGAACATTTGATGTTTGCAGTGAGGTTTGGTATTCTCATAGCTTATATGTTCCTTTGTTACTTTTTTAAAGTTTCACACCTCTTAAAAATATCATTAACTAGAAGATAATTTAACTAAATTATTCTTATTTATTATTCATCTTTATTTAATATTTCTCTTATTTTATTTTTTTGCACTATCTTAATGGTGGCTGGTGATGGGTTAGGCGATGAAAATACGAGGGAGATGGTGAAATTGGGTTATTAAGTTGTTAATTTTGATGGTGATAGTAGAATTAATAGGAATTTGTTGGTTGTTCGTGTTTTGGTTGTTGTGGAGAAATCATTGACGGTGTGATTTTTCTCCATTAATTTCCAGCAAAATTAAAGTGAAGAAGACGGGTGGGGTGTGAAGAAGAAGAGTTGTGGGAGGGTGGGATGGGGAGGGGGATTTTTGATTTCTTTTTTTAACTTTAATTTTGATTTAAATGTGCCTAATATTTATTTTAATTAATTTTTCTTATCTCATTATTTTAGGGAGTAAATAAATTTACTTTTACATAATATAAATATGTAGTAGATCGTGATAGTAATTTAAATGTGTAAATAATTTTTTGAAATAAGTTCGAGATGGAAATGATGATTTTTTGTTATTAAAATATGAAATGTGACGTAATTAAATAAAAGATGTGGGATAATATGTATATATGATAAGGATGCTAGTGGTGTGATGTAATTTATCCTAAATTTTTACTTCGACACATGATCTGTCGGGCAATGACCTTACTTTTTCTAGCCGTCTGTTCAAATTATTTATTTTCGTATACATTGGTGGAGTCAAAATTTAGGGATTAATGGTACTTGAGAGGTTTGAACATATATATTGACATCTAAAATTCGAAGATTCTACTTGAAAAAATAAATAAAGCACTGAGTTATCTTTTTAGTTTCAAGATTGATTTTCTTCACTATGAATCACTTTCTATACATTTCTTATATAATTATACCTAAACTGCATTAATTTTAACGAGTGACAGAACACCACATATTTATACCTAGGTCCGGCCCCACCCTCACGCAATAATTTATAGAAAAAGACACCACATAGTCATTTTTAAAACAAATAGCCCAAGTTTGACATTTTGCCAAAAATTAGCCAGCTTTTTTTTTTTTTCACATTGTAGTCATTTTCTAATTTGGATCATTTTGGTTCATGTAGTTCAGATACAGTTTATATACCATATTAATACAGTCAATATACAATACTGATACAGTTTTCAACTTGGGCCATTTGGCCCTTTTCTAAAAATAATTTTTTTTTTTTAATACAAATTTTTTAACTAAAAAATATTCTGCTTTTTTTTGTTATTTAAAAATAATAATTAAATATAATTGTATAATAGTGATATAATTGTTATATAAAATATATATGCATAAAATATATATACAAAAATGTATAAAATGTGTATAAAAATTATATAATTGTTGTACAAAATGTGTAAAAAAAAAAATATACAATTATTGTATAAATTGTGTATCGAAATTATATAATTTTCGTATAGAATATTTATATGCATAGGATATGTATAGAAACTGTATAGAATATGTATAGAAACTATATAAAACAAGCCAACAAATTAAAATGGATAAAAAATAAATTTTGAATACCATAATCATTTTCGTGAAATTAATTTTCATCGAGTAGCCATTTGTGTCCTTTTCCCATAATTTTAGTGATGATATATCAACATAGAACCAAATATCTAAATTGAATTTGTTTGCATATGTAGATTTGTGTGGACAAAAATTCCATACAACTCACACGTGAATATTATGGCAAACAAACGGACCATCTTCCCCATGCATGATAACCCCACTAATTTTGAAATTAATTTAAAAATTAATTTATTTAATATTTGATTGAGATAAAATCGTAAGATAATTTATTAATGATCAAAAAATAACTAGCAAGACAAATACTGTTGATTATAATGTGAAATGTATTTGTATTTGAGCAATATCTTTTGCCATTCTCTAGTGCTTTCACAGTTAAATGAAAACAAAGAGAAAGGAAAAAAATATTTAAAGGCGTTTTTTTCTATCGATTAAATCGAAAATCAGATTATTAAGGACTGAAAATATTAGCAAACATCTTATTTGGTAATTAGATTAACATATTTATAATTCGATAGATCAAACCCATAATATACAAAATCAGACCGAATCTACCAATAAATAACCTTAGAAGTAAAATAGGAATGAAGTAAAATACATACCCTTGAACATTTTAAAGGAATAGAAAGGAAATTAATACACACCATCTCATAGTACATTAAGACATATTCTACGTGCATAGTACACATGTGATGATGTGATATATCATATATATGATCTTGAAAGATCAATATATACCAATCTACTTAGGATATTTATTGGATATTCATTAAATTTATTTATATCGAATGTTATATATATAAATATGTATATATGAAAAGTGACACAAATATTATACACATACAAGGCATTAATGGGACATGACAACCGAAGTACTAACGCTTTCACTATGCTCGAGGGAGGCCATCAAGTCGATTACTTTATTGAAGTGAGGCAACCCAACCTTCCCCTAAGCCAACTTTGGCGACAAGTTGGACAAAATATAAGTGCCACATACATTTAATATGATCATTAGTCAAATTATTAAAAATAAAGATAATATAATCAAGCTATATAAAAATCATTACTAAAATGGGAAAAATTTAGGACTGACGAATTTTGTAGCTAAACAACAAAATTCGTCACTGAATTATTGAAAAAATATTAACTACGAGCAATTTAACAATAGATTAGTGACAAAATTTAGTGTTAATTCCAATTTTTTTTTGTTATAATGAATACAAGTGCTCTATTATATAGTACTTGGTTATAACAAGTACTTCTTGTTTGATGCTAGTTTGCCATGTGCACTCTGACTCACATTTTTACTAAAGAAAGAGAAAGCACAAGTGACATTGGTCCTTAATTGATAAGATTTGTTTAGTACGAAGTATAAGGTATGATAATTTAAAGATATAGTATAGTAGTATGTGATGATTTATTTTGTGTTGAGAAAATGGTCTATTATCCTCTCAATTTTTAGTTGAAATTTCAATTACACACAATCTTTAAAGGAGATTTATTATCCCCTAAATTTTTTTTACCGAATTTATTACCCCTCAATTGCTGAACTGTCAACATAAAAAAATTAATAACACATTCGTGTATTTCACGCACCTGAGCCCACACGATATTCTCATTTTTCTTTACAAAAAGTATCGCATCTCCATTCTCTTTCATCCTTTCATTTTCAAGAAAAACTTTTCATCTTCCTCTTTTCTCTCTCTTCCCTCTTAACACCACGATTTCATCTTCTTTTTTTTTTTTTTTGGGGGGGGGGGGGGGGGAGAGATTGTTGTTGTAATTTAAACTTTTGGTTGTGGATTTTTAAACAATCATCTTGTTGCTACTATAAGGTGTGTTTTTCCTCAACTGAAAAAAATTGAATTAGGATTTTTATTTATTCTCTAAATTTGAGTGAAATTAACTGGTGCTTTAAGTTGTCTAAGTGTTCGATTAATAGCGTATTACATTCGTAAGTACATCAAATTAGGATTTTTGTTGATTGTGTAAGTCGGTTTAGGGGGGGAATTATCGGTTTAGGGGGGAAATTAGGACTTTTCTCCGATTTGTTGTTAATGTGAAAAATTTCATATTTACATCTACGATTTGTTGTTAATGAAGTTTGCAAGTTCAACAAAATTCCATGTTTGCATCTCACTACAACATTGAGCATTGGATCTGATTCATCCATACAAAGCTTATTCAATTCCACATTTGCCATATGAAGAATTCTGACAAAATCAGTCAACAAATTACGAACCTCAAATTGAAGTTGGACAAGATTATAAATCACAACTTCAAGAGTTCAACAAGAAATCGGTATTACAAACTAAGCTAAGAAGATGTTTGACAGAAATTGAAAAAAAAAATGGAGGAGAAGAAGTCTCATCGAAGAAGATGAGTTTGGACCGTTGGGGACACACACTTTAATAAGAAATTAGAAATTCTCAATTAGAAAGAGGAGAGAATTGAATAATATATAATATAATAAAATATTTATTATATTATTAAAAATAATGACGTGGCAATTAGAAAATAAATAATTTAAAGTGAAAATGAGTCGTCTGACGCACCCGTGGGCGGTGTAGTCACGTTCATTGACAGGTCAGCAATTAGGGGTAATAAATTTGGAAAAAAAAAGTTTATGGGGTAATAGGTCTCCTTTAAAGGTTGAGTGTGTAGTTGAAATTTCAACTAAAGGTTGGGGGGTAATAAACCATTTTCTCTTCTGTGTTTGATTGAAAGTATTACTTAGTTCTAAAATTATTTATTTCGCCATTTATACCATAATGATAGAATTAGTTATCTCTTATAAATGATGGGATAACTTATTGTGGAGTAGTTATATCTCGAAATAACTTGTTCCTAACCAAATAATATTTAAATTATTAATTCAACCCATATTTTGAACTTGTTTTCTAGCCTGTTATATTAATTTTTTTTTTTAATTTTATGGTCTTTTAATGAAAGATGTTGCCTTTTTAAACATAAGTGATATTTAATTTTACACATAAAAAATCTCTATTTATTTTTTTAATGAGTCTAAAAATCTCATTTCCTCGTCAGACTAGGCCTGACCTTCTCTAGCTTATCTGAATAAATTATTTGTCCCATACACAATGAGTATGGAAAATGATACTCCCTTCGTTTCATAATAAATGAATTATTGGATTTTGACATACAGATTAAGAAAAAAATATTAAAGATATAAATTTAATACAACTTTTCATTTTACCCCCCAAAAATAAAAAGTTGACCTTGTAATACCTTTTCAAAAATTAATTGATTATCAAATCATAAGGGTAAATTTGAAAAAAAATTCAAGGTGCAATTAACTTACACATGCATATTATGGCAAATTAAACGGACCCAACGAAATATGATAGATGAGATATGTAGCAATTGGATTCAAATAAGTTTAGAAAAGTAACTTATTTAAATAATCCAAAAAGACATTCCTCTTCCTCTTCTTTTTTCTTGTTAATTATAATTTTTTTCTTTTAAAAAAATTAATTTAGGCGTATAAGCAAGCTGAAGAAGAAAAAGAAAAGAAATATTATATTTGAAATTGTTTTATGCACTTAAAAGAGGAAAGAGAGTGAAATACACTCTTTTGCCATTTCAACTTTGTATAGTGTTTGATCTTGTATTATCTGAACTATTTATTTTATTTCTTAAGCAAAACCCAAATAATTATGCTTACTCTAAATGCAATTTTACAGACTTTCTGCACCAAATGACAATTAACTCCTAAAGAAAACTACATTTTTATATGAACTTTCAAGGTGAAAGATTACGTCATGAGAAAAATTTACTTTTTTGAGATTTTTTTTCCTCTATAAAAATATTATTTAGTCATAAAAACTCCAAATACAACTTGTGAAAATATATCTCAACCTGTTTGCATTTTTTTCAATCAACTCCAACTTCTCTCTTATATTTAAAAAAGTGGTTTCAAAAGTCTAAAAAATCTTTTCAAAAAGATATGGTGAAACACAACTTCAATTTCAATTCTAAAATATTTTGATTTTCATGACCGAACGCCTACTAAATATAGTATTTGGGCTAAATCTTGGCCCATCCATTCCCGCATTTGGGCTTGGAAAGGAAAACTTATCTATGGGCTTGGGCTGGGTGGCTCTCAACTTCTAATCTATCCCAACCCCATTCATCCATTTTGCCTCTTTTTCCAATGATATTTTGCTAGCTCATACATAGACTTGAGTCGAGTCGAGTCGAGTCGAGTCGAGTCGAGTCGAGCTGAGTTGAATTGAACTGAGTCGAATGTAGTTCGGCTTCGTCTATTCCTTCATTGAGTAAAGTTTGAGTAGGCCTAATCGAACTTTTGCACAAGTCTGAGTCGAACAGAATTTAATCGAACTTTACTATAATTTAATCGAGTCCAAATCACGTGTGTTACTTATCCTACGTGCCTCACTAAGCATAAAAATAAAACATAAGAAGTAACTGATCACTATTAACAAAAAGGAATTAGCAATGAACAAATTTTTAGCTAAACAACAAAATCTGTTGCTACTCTTATTTAGTAACAAATGAGTGATTTAGCCCACTGTTTTGGGGTGGGCCCAGGGCCGGCATCGTTTTGGGCCAAAAAACGACTGGCACCCCCGACTTGGGGAGCGTGTGAGTAATTAATTTTAGAATGAGTTTATATCATGTTTGATTGGAATAAAATCGTGAGATAACTTATTCCAATATTTAAGTATCTCAATGTTGTAGTATTATTTTTATCCCATATGAATGATAGAATAACAATCTCGAAATTAATTCCTCTTATTTTTTTAGTTAATTGATTTTTTTTCTCCTTTTTATTAGTTTAATGAAGGACAAAATGTTTGAATCATTTCTTTAAAAATTTTCGCAATTTTACAATATTATAAATGTAATATTAATTTTTTTTGGTCAAGATGTAAATATTAATTGATGTAGATGTATATATACAAATAAACAAAAATTCACCTTGTGTTTAATTTTACACGATGATATTTAACTAGCACAAAATTTAATCAAAACTGACAACACTCATCAAAATGTATATATGACATGTACTCTTTTAACAGTTTAAAGGAGTAATAAGGAAATTAAAACACAACAACATACACATATATTATAAAGAGATAATACATCGAAACACCTCTGAACTTGTTAGCAAAACTTACTTTAGATCCTAAACTAATTGAGCAATTATTTACCCCCCTTATAAACTTTAAAATGTATTATTTTGCCCCCTTAAGAGCTGACGTGGCAATAAATAAATAAAAGCGCGTTTTAGTGGAAAAAAAAGTATAAATTTTTTTTAGTGGGGCCCATTTTAATATTTTTAAACATTATTTTTTTTCCTTCTTCCTCACACCCCACCACCCCTATTTCTTCTTCTTCCTTTTTTTTTTTTCACTTCTATTCACCAAAATCTTCAATCAAATACATAATAATAAAATACATAAATTATACAAAAATAAACTTTCATATAAAAATCAAGAATCAACAAAATAAACTCAAAAAATACATAAAAGTCATTGTGTAAAGCACATCACATGCCATTAGTCTTTGTCACTCCCTTCTTCTTCTACTTTCCGAACTGAAACTTTTTTTTTCAGTTCATAGGCTTCTCTCTTCCCCATTTTCAACACGAATCGACGATCCCTACCACTTAATTTTCGATCACCGCTACCAATTTTCAACTATAAACAGTTAATCAAACGGGTTTCCACTATATATATATTTTTTATTTTTGAGTTCATTTTTCTTGATTTGGGTATGTTTTGTTATGTGTTTTTCAGTTAGATTCTAAATTTGATTTGTTTTGTTGGGTAATGATCTATTTTGTTGTTGTGGGTGATCGTTGGAGTGTTCAAGATTGAATTTTGATTGGTGTCACACCCCTTTTTCGACTCCAAAATAATTATAGTTTAAGTTTCGAAAGGGCTTTATTATTTAAGTGACAAGAAATGAAAATTTATTTTGGAAAAGGATTATTTACATTTTTTATTCAGAGTCGCCACTTGGCATAATCTGGTGTGCCAAGTCACCGTTGAAAATCCTTTTTCAAAAAAAAAACAATTTTGACTCTTTTAAACTGATTTGCGAACAGAGATTCCGGCTAAGGAATTCTGTTGACCGAGGGGAAGGTGTTAGGCACCCCTCGATCCCGTGGTCCAACCACGGTCGCTTGGTAGAGTGTATCGACTATTTTTGACATTAAGAAATGTATAACCACACAAAAAGCACGCAAAAACAATCATACAATAAACAAAACAAAACAATCCAAATTGTAAAGTCCAATTATTACAATCCAAAAATAGAAAATTGCGAAAAATATAAATCCTATTCTAAGCTAGTCCTAGACTAAGCTCCAATGCTTCACCCGATGCCTCGAGCCTTTATCTCGATCATCTTCCACCAACATAATATTACGGGGGCATTCCCTGATGAATACATACATTGAAACCTCGGGGCATTCCCCGGTGAATAAATACATGAAACCTCGGGGCATTCCCCGGCCAAATGAATACACTTGAATCCAATGCGATAAACTAGAAGACATGCCACAAACGCGCAACCAAACATTCAATGGAAACACCATTCCTAAATTTCGCCTACCCAACCTATGTTTGCCTAAACCAATCGACGTATCACTATACTACCAAGATCAATTAAATTTCATTTCAAGTCAAACAACCCATGAATCAAGCTAACCAAAATTCACCAATTATATCAAGTTTTCAATTCTCACCCCCCAAATTCCCTTTTAACTCTAATTTTTCTCAATTCATGATTTCTATTTCAATGAAATTAAGCAACAAGTCAATATCAAAGTAGCAATTCATCACTAATCAAGATCAAACAACTCACAGATTCCATCCAATGCATCATATTCCATCAACAATGAAATAAAAAAAAAGAGTAGAAATGGACCTCAATGATGATTTTACTCCAAATATCAGTCAATCGAGAGGAAGAATCCGCGTGCTGAAGAACCTCGATTCGGAACCTCAACTCAAACCCCCAGCTCCGGTATGCATCCCTCAATGCCGCTTTCAATCAATTATTATTCGATTAAACGAAATAAAATCCACATCGGAACCTCAACTCAAACCTCAACAACGACGAACCTCAAATCCAATTTGCATCAAGAACTACAACCCGGGCAGATTCAATCCCAGCAAAAGAAACTCAATACGAACCGCAAACCAACAAATATCGAGACGAATCAACTATGAAAACTCCCGAATCTAGTTTGAACTCAAACCCACTAAGAAAACGAATCTCAAAACAATGACACGCAAAAAATACAAGCGAGATACAAACACATATATGGTTCAAAGTCGGATTTTGGGAAGATTGGTCCTGCTGACATCGTTTTCCAGCGACTTTCACCGGAATAGTGATAAACGGTGACTGAGCGTTTTCTGGTGGCTAACTCAATGGAGTTTCAATGAAATTCCAATGAGAACTCATCGAAAAAAATAGTCACACTACCTCTGATTTCTCTCTCTCTCTATCGATCTATCTTGTTCAACCTTTTCTCTCCGTTCAACTCTATTCGGTGGTGGGTGTGTGAGTAAAATAAGAGTATGCGAGTGTGTGTGTACGTTCTTTTTTGTGTAAATTTTTGTGCGTGTGTATCGTGGGTATGTGTGTGCGTGTTTTCCTTCTCTGAGATCTGTGCGTATGTTGTGCTCTATGTGAGTGACGAATGGAAAATCCCCCCACAATAGAGCAGTCTGTATTCTGTGAGAGTATGTGTGTATATATTGAGGTGAGGGTGGGGTAGTGGTGAGGTAGGTGGGGTTACGTGGGGTAGGGGGTAGGGTGTGAGGTGTTTTTTTTTGGTTGGATGGGATAAGGATTAGGTGTTGTTTTTTTATTGGGTGGATTGTTAGAATATTAGAATAAAACAAAATTAGTTAGGGGTTGTTATTTTTGTCATTTTGTGGAGAGATTATCACACGGGTGAGGGTACACGGTAGGATAGGGTAAACAATAGGTAAAAACAATATCGGGGAGGGACGAAATTAGGTGTCTACATCATGCCCCCTTTGAATGTAAACACGAAGTGTTTTCAGGCAAAGAAGTAGACAGCGAGACCAAATTTTGACCCGACCATTATTCAAAGAAAGAAACAAAAGGAAGAAGGACAACCGAGTCTTGACTTAACACATCCTTCCTACCCAAATTACGAGAGAATCATGTCACAGGTATTTTAAAGGATTGGAAGAGGTGGACTATACCGAGTTGGAGAGTCGAGTGAGGTTCCGTCGAGGTTCCGGTCTGCGGCTCTGTTATTACATCAAAATTATAATTACAAGTAAAAACATAAATGAAATTACAAAAATCCTATCTATACAGCTTCTGTTGGTTCTTGACTCGACTTTCATCACCCTATTCTTCAGGCGGGCTCCTGACTTGCAATTTCTTTCAACTTGTTGCTTGGCTTTCAATTGCTTCGCTTTGTTGCTTGACTTTTCGTTTCTTCACCCTATTCTCCAGGCGGGCTCCTGACTTGCTATTTCAACACCCTGTTCTTCAGGCGGGCTCCTGACTTGCTATTTCATCACCCTATTCTTCAGGCGGGCTCCTGACTTGCTAGTTCATCACCTTGTTCTTCAGGCGGGCTCCTGAAATCCAAAATTAAAACTAGAACGGAAATTATCCTAAACAAAGATTATAGTAAAGTAATATTTCATTTTTGAAAGCATTGTCCCATTTTCCAGGAGGGTACTGAACAGAAAGTAAAATCCTATTTTTCAGAAGGGTCCTGAGCATAAAGTAAAATCCCATTTTTCAGGAGGGTCCTGAACATAAAGTAAAATACCATTTTTCAGGAGGGTCCTGAACATAAAGTAAAATCCCATTTTTCTGGAGGGTCCTGAACATAAAGTAAAATCCCATTTTTCAGGGGGTCCTGAACAAAAGTAAAATCCCATTTTTCAGGAGGGTCCTGAACATAAAGTGAAATCCTATTTTTCAGGAGGGTCCTGAACATAAAGTGAAATCCCATTTTTCAGGAGGGTCCTGAACATAAAGTAAAATCCCATTTTTCAGGAGGGTCCTGAACATAAAGTAAAATCCCATTTTGCAGGGGTCCTGAACATAAAGTAAAATCCCATTTTTCAGGAGGGCCCTGAATAGAAAGTAAAATCTCATTTTTCAGGAGGGTCCTGCACAGAAAGTAAAATTCCATTTTTCAGAAGGGTCCTGAACATAAAGTAAAATCCCATTTTGCAGGAGGGTCCTGAACATAAAGTAAAATCCCATTTTTCAGGAGGGTCCTGAACAGAAAGTAAAATCTCATTTTTCAGGAGGGTCCTGAACAGAAAGTAAAATCCCATTTTTCAGGAGGGTCCTGAACATAAAGTAGATTCCCATTTTCCAAGAGGGTCCTGAACATAAAGTAAAATCCCATTTTCCAGGAGGATCCTGAACATAAAGTAAAATCCCATTTTTCAGGAGGGTCCTGCACTGAAGTAAAATCCCATTTTTCAGGAGGGTCCTGAACTGAAAGTAAATTCTCATTTTCCAGGAGGGTCCTGAACATAAAGTAAAATCCCATTTTTCAGGAGGGTCCTGAACAGAAAGTAAAATCTCATTTTTCAGGAGGGTCCTGAACATACAGTAAAATCCCATTTTTCAGGAGGGTCCTGAACAGAAAGTAAATTCTCATTTTTCAGGAGGGTCCTGAACAGAAAGTAAAATCCCATTTTTCAGGAGGGTCCTGCACTGAAGGTAAAATCCCATTTTTCAGGAGGGTCCTGAACTGAAAGTAAAATCTCACGGATGTGCATTTTCAATGGTAGCTGAATTAAGTGAAGCGAATTTGCCCCTATTTCAACAAAGAAAATTTGTCAGTTAAAACTTAGTGGTGGCTTGCAACTTTTGGCTTCTCAGGTATCTGCCCCAACACTCGTTCCTTTCATCTTTGTTCCAAATCGCTGACACTTGCCCTGTCTTGCCGCATCATTGCCCCGGATCCAGATTGAGGGAAATGAGTTCTGACTCGAACAATGGGTTTCCATTTTACCATGCCTCTGAGGTGCACTCTTTTCCCAAATCTGAATGCTTCCACGAATCCAATAGCCTGTCGGTTGATAGACTTCCTTTGCTTCGTGTTGAATTACGATCATATTTCTTTCTTGTGCTGTTCCTTGGCTTTTCCTCATATAATTGGAAAGACTGGTAGTAAATTTTGAAATCTTTTCTCGCTTGTGTTGACACAGACTTGACTTAAAATGTAAAGAAATGATAGTGACTTTTGTTTTGATAAATGATATAACAAAAGACAAAAAACATGAATATGTAAATGAAAGAAAAGGGCAATGTCCCAGATTCAAAAAAAAAAAAAACTTATCTGAATACGACAAACAACTCCAATGAGTATGGCATGCATTTTGGATTGAGCTGCCTGATCTCCCTATCCAAACTCCCCATTTGTTGTTGAGTTCGTGCCTCTGCCGCTGAGCCGCTTCTTCAAATCCATTGGACTCATTCATCACATTCGATTGTCGACATCTTAAATGACTTTCGCCAACAAATCTCTTTCTTTTCACTTTTCACTTTTCTCTTGAACTCTCCATCGCCTTACAGTGCCCGTGAGGGTTTTCACCAATAAGACTACCTTATTTTTATTTCTCTCCACTCACCATCGCCTTATGGTGCCTGCAAGGGTTTTCACCAATAAGACTCTCTCATTTTCATTTCTCTCAACTTACCATCGCCTTATGGTGCCTGCAGGGGGTTTCACCAATAAGACTCTCTCATTTTTATTTCTCTCCTGATTTCTTATGCTGAGGAAGACAAGTGGTACCTCACAATGTATCATCATATCCATTGCATGCTTAGCCTTAACATTATCAAAAATTGATCTTAAGGACTTTCTTTGGTTGTAACTTGGCTTTTGGATAAGGTTAGAAAAGGATGGCAAGGGGTTCAAACAACACTTGAAGTAGGGGTGGGACTTACAACTTTTGGAATCGGCTCAAACATGTTAACTCATGCCTCAGTTTTTGTTGACTGGGTGACTCTTTGATCTTTATTTGGTTGGACCGAGCCCGAAATAGGGCAGCCTACGTATCTCACTCCCGAGAGAGGAGAATCAGGTCGCACGTAGTTCCATCAGCTTGCTCTTTGTTTTGATTTGATTTTTTTTCTTTTATTTTCGAACTCTTTCTTTTATTCTTATTTTCTTGACATTTATCTTTGACTCTATTTTGATTCCAAAAGAGGATATGAAAGAAAAATAAATGAAGCTCAAACGGGTAAACAAAGGATGACACAATGTTTGGATAGAAGAATAAAATGTCTTCATCATATCAATCTTGAAAAATGCAAGTACTAAACATGCAATAAACTCAACAAAGGATCAAATATCATACATAGTATCTTTTGACCGCATCAGCATTGATATCCATTTCTGCCATTTTACCTTCAATATCTGTCAAATATAAGGCTCCATTGGGAAATACTTTCTTCACAACGAAGGGACCTTGCCAGTTAGGGGAGAACTTGCCTTTCGCTTCAACCTGGTGAGGAAGGATACGTCTCAATACCAACTGACCAACTTCAAAATTCCTGGGACGGACCTTTTTGTTATACGCTCGAGCCATCCTCCTCTGATACAACTGGCCATGACACACAGACGCTAGTCTTTTTTCCTCAATCAAACTCAAATGCTCTAGTCGGGTTTTTACCCATTTGTCATCATCGATCTCTGCTTCTACAATGACTCGAAGAGAGGGAATTTCAACTTCTGCAGGGATGACTGCTTCTGTCCCATACACTAATAAATATGGAGTTTCCCCTGTTGAAGTGCGAACAGTGGTGCGATAACCTAGCAATGCAAACGATAACTTTTTATGCCACTGTCTAGACCCTTGTACCATTTTTTGCAGTATCTTTTTAATATTCTTATTGGCGGCTTCTACAACGCCATTGGCCTTTGAACGATATGGAGTAGAATTTTGATGTGCGATCTTAAATTGTTGACATACTTCTTGCATCAAATGACTATTGAGATTGGCAGCATTGTCTGTAATGATCATCTTAGGAATTCCAAATCTACAAATGATATTGGCATGAACAAAATCTACCACAACTTTCTTTGTCACTGGCTTGAAAGTTACTGCTTCTACCCACTTTGTGAAGTAGTCAATGGCTACTAAAATGAATCTATGCCCATTTGATGCCTTCGGCTCAATCAGTCCAATCACATCCATTCCCCAAGCCACGAACGGCCATGGAGCGGCCATTGCATGCAACTCAACAGGAGGAGAACGTATCAGATCATCGTGTACCTGACATTGATGACACTTCCGAACAAATTGAATAGAATCCCTTTCCATAGTAAGCCAGTAATAACCTGCTCGAAGAATCTTCTTTGACAAGACATGACCGTTCATATGCGACCCGCATACTCCAGAGTGTATTTCAACCATGATTGCCGAGGCTTCTTTTGAATCTATACACCTTAAAAGTCCCAGATCTGGGGTTCTCTTATACAAGACTCCCCCACTTAAGAAAAATCCACTAGCCAAACGCCTAATAGTCCTTTTTGATCGTTGGTGGCATATGCTGGGTATTCTCCTGACTGAATGTACCGCTTGATATCCAAGAACCAAGGTTCTCCATCGAGCTCTTCTTCAACCACATTACAGTAAGCATGCTGATCACGACTCTGTATATGCACTGGATCAATGTAGGCTTTGTCAGGATATTGGAGCATTGAAGACAGAGTGGCTAAAGCATCAGCAATTTCATTACGAATCCTTGGAATATGCCTAAACTTTACTAACACAAACCGTTGACATAGCTCCTGCAAGCATTGTCGATACGGGATGAGCTTCAAATCTCGAGTCTCCCAATCGCCTTGAATTTGATGGACGAGCAAATCTGAATCTCCCAACACCAATAATTCTTGGACTTCCATATCAACAACTAACCTCAAACCAAGAATGCAGGCTTCATACTCTGCCATATTGTTAGTACAGTAGAATCGAAGTTGTGATGTTACCGGGAAATGTTGTCCCGATTCAGAGATAAGAACCGCACATATTCCGACTCCTTTCATATTAACAGCTCCATCGAAGAACAACTTCCAACATGGATTAGCATATATAACGACTTCATCGACACATGACACTTCTTCGTTAGGAAAATATGTCTTCAATGGCTCATACTCTTTATCG
This sequence comes from Capsicum pubescens, assembly GCA_030864215.1. Classification (NCBI taxonomy): domain Eukaryota; kingdom Viridiplantae; phylum Streptophyta; class Magnoliopsida; order Solanales; family Solanaceae; genus Capsicum; species Capsicum pubescens. The sequence continues at coordinate 22,204,142 of CM061549.1, forward strand.
ATGGGATTCTCAGCAAGATGATCTGCCAAGGCTTGGGCTTTCATGGCGGTTCGAGTCACATATACAATGTCGAACTCGGTAAGCAATATTTGCCAGTTCGCCAATCGACCTGTCGGCATAGGTTTCTGAAAGATATACTTCAAAGGATCCAGGCGGGAGATGAGATAAGTAGTATAGGATGAGAGATAGTGCTTCAACTTCTGTGCTATTCAAGTTAGGGCACAACACGTCCTTTCAAGAAGAGTATACCTGGCCTCATATGCGGTGAACTTCTTGCTAAGATAATAAATAGCCTGCTCCTTTTTTCCTGTGACATCATGTTGACCCAGGACACAATCGAAAGAATTGTCCATGACTGATAAATATAAGATCAAAGGCCTACCAGGATCCGGGGGTACCAACACGGGTGGATTTGACAAATATCTCTTGATTCGATCAAACGCTTCCTGACATTCTTTAGTCCATTTTACCGCAACACTCTTTTTCAGCAACTTGAATATGGGCTCACAAGTGGTTGAGAGTTGAGCAATAAACCTGCTAATGTAGTTCAGTCTACCAAGCAAACTCATCACCTCCGTCCTATTCTTGGGTGGGGACAAATCCTGAATGGCTTTGATTTTCGAGGGATCCAATTCAATTCCCCGACGGCTGACCACAAACCCCAACAGTTTTCCAGACGGAACTCCAAGTACACATTTTGTCGGGTTGAGTTTGAGATTATACCTGCGAAGCCTTTCAAAGAACTTTCTTAAATCTTTAACATAGTCTGCCTGACTTTTTGACTTAATAATCACATCATCCACGTAGACCTCAATCTCCTTATGCATCATATCATGAAACATAGAGGTCATGGCTCTCATGTATGTTGCTCCAGCATTCTTCAAACAGAACGGCATCACTCGATAACAATAAGTTCCCCATGGTGTGATAAAAGATGTCTTCTCCGCGTCTTCATCATCCATAATGATCTGGTGATATCCGGCATAGCAATCCACAAAAGAGGCAACCTCGTGTTTAGCACAGTTGTCTAACAAAATGTGGATGTTGGGCAGTGGAAAATCATCTTCCGGACTTGCTCTGTTCAAATCACGGTAATCAACACACACTCGAATTTTGCCATCTTTCTTTGGTACGGGAACAATATTGGATAACCACATGGGATAACGAGACACTCGAATTACTTTGGCTTCAAGTTGTTTCATGATTTCCTCTTTGATTTTAATACTTACATCGGTTTTAAACTTTCTCAACTTCTGTTTGACAGGGGGGAACGCGGGATTAGTTGGCAACTTATGAGCCACTAATTCAGTGCTTAAACCGGGCATATCATCATAAGACCATGCAAAAACATCCTTATAATCAATTAATGCTTGAATCATTCCCTCTTTTAGCTGTGGCAAAATAACATAAACAAACTAAAATCCGAATTACAACCCTGAAGTAACTCGGATAAATAGAAAGAAAAATAAAATAAACTACCAAAACTCCCTCCTGATGGGGAGAGGAGTGACTTCCCAATTATTGAGACGGACAGCTGGACCTATGAATTTCACGTCTGCCATACCGGTACCTTCTCCTGCTTCGACCATATCAACTTCAATACAAAGGTTCTGGAAGTCATCAACCAATTCAACCTCAAATTCCACATACTTCGTGACACCGCTCTTAACAAATGATTCACTGAGTAGTGGCATTGGGCGAGGGAGTGACCATATTTCCTTTTTCCTTCCCTTGGCTTTCTTCAGATCTTCAGCTATAGGCTCAAATCCCAGACCAAACGTGCCCACGTTCTGACTCGAACATATGGGATGAACTATACCGTTCAGAGACGCTCCCAAACCCTTTCCTGGCTCAAATCCGTATTTCCAAAGTTCACTCACCATCATGATAGAAGCAGAAGACAATTGCGGTTTCGTTATATCCTGCCATTCAAGGATACGATTCACTGACACTGTATCAAAAATCTGCTAGATGAATGTCTCCTCTACGTTATTTGCTTCAATAAGAGACAAGGGAGAATCTTCGTAGGTTGACAAATCTCCTTCACCATGAATAACTACTTCTTGCCTGTCATGCTCAAACTTAATCATGTGGTGCAGTGTAGATGCAACCGCCTTGGCCTTGTGGATCCACGGCCTTCCCAACAACAGATTGTAAGAGGAGTCTACATTCAATACTTGAAACTCTATGGCGAACTCAACAGGCCCTATGGTCAACACTAGTTCTATTTCACCAATGGAATTTGATTTTGCACCATCGAAAGCCCTGACACATACATTGTTGGGCCTGATCCTCTCAGCACCAATATTTAGCTTTTGCAAAGTAGAAATAGGGAAAATATTTGCACCTGAACCTCCATCAATCATAACATGAGTGACATAAAAATCTTCACACTTCACTGTAATGTAAAGGCCCCGGTTATGCCCTGTACCTTCAATAGGCAATTCATCGTCAGAAAAGCTGATACGATTGACCTCAAAGATTTTTCCAACCATTTTCTCAAGCTGGTTGATTGTAATCTCCCTTGGAACATATGTTTCATTTAATACCTTCAGTAAAACATCACGATGCTCCTTGGAGTGCAACAACAAAGATAAAAGGGAAATTTGAGCAGGGGTTTTCTTCAGCTGGTCTAATATTGAATACTCTGGCAATTTCATCTTTTTCAAAAATTCTTTGGCTTCTTCTTCGGTGATAGGCTTTTTGATAGATGACGGTACACTCTCCGTTGGCTTGGACTTTCTTAATCTTTTAGGCACGAAACATCTTCCTGACCTAGTCAAACCCCCTACCTCATCTACATCTTCCACTACTTCTTTCCCATGATAGGTCATCACGGTCTGCCCATAATTCCAGGGAATCCTTTTCGTATCAACTATCGGAGGTTGGGTCACCGGTTTGAGGACAATAAGCGCTGTCAGTGCTCCTTTCACCGTCAAGATAGGCTGACTCAGAGCTCCCACCACCGTCAACTTAGGTTTATCCTGACTTGAATCAACATACCTTCTGGTGCCCTGTACTGTGATCAGAGGTTTCTTTGTTATTTCTTGGGCTTTATCTTCTCTCATTCCTTCCTGGATCAATGACATTGCTTTCAAAGACTCCGCTACATTCACCGATTTCTCCTCAATGGTTTGTATTTTGACAATAGGCTTATAACCCCTCAAAGACTCCTTCCCGTCATATATCAATTCTAACATATTGGCTTCAGCATGGGTTGGCAATGGATTCTGGTTAATGTTTGGGCCTTTCGGGGCCTGGACCACCATCTGATTTGTGTCAATTAAATCTTGGACAACTCTCTTTAAATGCCAGCATTTCTCGATATCATGGCAGGGCATATCAGAATAGTACGCACACCTTAAAGAATAATCGAGATTCCTCGGCGGTGGATTTGAAATCCTTCCTTGAATTGGGCTTAAAACCTTCAACTTTCTCAACCTATCAAACAAACTAGCATATGACTCCCCAAGATGTGTGAATTGATTTTTGACCGCCTTCTCTTTTCTATACTCGGGCCTAGGTTGAAAACTGGGTCTGGAAGGGTTTTGGTAATTTGGTGGAGCGAATGGGCGATTTTGTGGAGCTTGTACACGCCACTACGGGTAAGAAGGGGTTTGGGCATATGGCTGCGCGCTATATACTGGGTACGGGGGTGGTGGAATGGAATATAAAGAGTTTTGTGGAGGGTAGTAATGGTGGGGAGGAATATATGGAGCTTGGGCGTAGACTTGGGCTTGGGATTGGGGATAGGGGTGAGGTGGTCTTTTGGGATAGTAATGGGTTCCAGCTATAATAGTCGCCACGTCCTCTTTCCTCTTTTTACCTCCAAATACGCCAGATTCACCTTGAATCGCTTGTGTGGTGGCTTTTAATGCGGCAAAACTCACTATTCGGTCGGTCTTAATTCCGTTCTCTATCATCTCCCCCATCTTGAGGACTTCCATAAAAGATTTTCCCATTGCCGGAAGTAAATGCTGAAAATAGGTCTTATCCTGCGCCTGAATGAAAACTTCTACCAACTTACTTTCTTTCGTTGGAGGCTTTACCCTAGCGGCCTGTTCACGCCACCTTATCGCGTATTCCCTAAAACCTTCAGTGCTCTCTTTCTTCATGTTGACCAAGGATTTTTCGTCCGAAATTAAGTCGATGTTGTACTGAAAATGTTGAACAAATTCAGAAGCCAAATCATCCCAAGACTGCCAGGATAATAATGTTGCGGAGTGAATCCTGGCGCATACTCAGGTGACTCAGTAGGAGTAGAGAATTGCGCCTGAGAGAGCGGTGGGCAGTTAGAGATATTCCCAAGACCTTCAGGGAGCGGAGAAAGAGGCATTCCGCTGGCCCATGCCCAGTGTAAATCTATCAATTGTTGCCTGAGCCTTACTACCTCATCATTGTGTTCAGAACTTTCTTACCTGTGATCCTGATCCGGGTCAATGAGCGAATTTTCAATCTCCCTGCTAGCCATGGTGAGCTTTGCTTTGGATCTAGTGAAGTATGGGTGACTAGCCAGAGTGCTGCAAACCTACCACTGTTATCTGAAAGAACATGCTCATCAAAGACGACATCCGTTAGGATTAGGGCACACAACAAGCATGAGAATCACATTGGTAAAATTGTCCTAAATTCATGTTCATTTCTACCAGCTTTTGAGGGTAGTGAGGTCATTTTAACATCATCCTGATTTTTGTCTACACTTTTTTTTCTTTTTTTTTATCTACACCTATTATTATTATTATTTTTTTATTTTATTTTTTTTTGTCTCTTCTCTTCTTCGTATCAATCTCTGTTCTTTTTCTCACGTTATCTACCTTTATTTTATCATTCTTTATGGCTTTTGTTTTTCCTTAAAATAATGAAAAACAACGAAACAAAATGATTAGATCGAACCCAAAAGTAGGTTGCCTACGTATCATGTTGTACATGAATCAGATCTTGCGTAGTTCGGGCAGCTTATGCATAAACATCACACAATGGAAGGTTTTTTTTTAACAAGTAAACAAAAGAAAGACGTAACATCCTAACATTTCGATGAAAGACAGCAAAACATACAACGAATTTAGGACCACTTTAAAACTAAACAACAAATACATAACAACATTCTAAACCCCTAACGACATGCGTGCAATAAAAACCCGAATATCAAAAACAATTTGACTCCGACTTAACACAGACACCAACCTACAATGACAGAAACATAAAAAACTCAAAACTACATAAAGATAAGACATGCTCTTTCAAACTGGTGCTCTGTGTGATGACCCTGGTTGAGATGGACCTGCCTCTGAAGTTCTCTTTCTCCCATTTAAACTTTGTAGCATATCCCGTAAAGACACCCTGATATTAGGGAAGAAGCTTCGGGCCCGTATTCCTTCCTTATGAGGAGAGCACTTGGAAAGATTATTCTGATACCTTTCTACCGTCTTGAACAAATCTGCTAACTGAACTCTCAGTGTTTCCACTTTGGACCCTACACTTTCATCCTGATGGTCGTCTACTATGCATTCTTCCTGTATTCTCCCTCTAAGCTGCGCTGGTAATCGTTGACTTATACCTCGAGGGATAGATTGAAGCCAGACCCCATATCCCTGAGTGTACCCTGAATTATCCAAACTTTCTTTGAGTGTGTCCACACCTAGCTTTGTTGCATGCTTCCAAAACTGCCCATACTTGCTCTCACCTAAGGCTTGGTCCTTGAAGTACTCAACATTCTTCAGAAGATCCACTGCTGGTGGCACGTCCTGCAGCCTACCCAACTGGCGCATTACCCTAGAAGGACTGTATGGTCTAGTACAATTGAGCCCTAACATAACTAAAGGGAGCTGCATCTAACAACCCAACAAGATTGTCTTTGGTCGAAGCCACAGATAAGTCCACAAAATGTTATCCCCGGCTCTTGACTCAAGAAATTCAATCCAAGCCTCGACTCCCACGGGTAGCGAGAATTTATCCAAATACAACCTGGAGTCCATGGCTTTCACTCGATTGGGAATACAACGATCTACCACTTCTGGTCTAACTAAAGAAGGCGCATGCAAATGCTCCATCATCCATAACTGCAATATCAGGTTACTGCCCTAAAAAAATCTCATCCCCCCTTCACTTCGGTTAAAGCCTTATATATTTCTGTTAAGATCATGGGTATGAGAGTGAACCTGCTATTTTGATTAATGCCCTTGTCGTTTTGATCCTTATGAAATAGGGCCATCACCACAGATTGCAAACGGGTATTAATACGTCTTTCTTCTAGTGGAAACACTAAAATGCCTAACAAAGCGAGGGTGAAGACTTCAAGACGCTTTCTCTCCCACTTCTCCTTAGTCATATGAAATTCATCCCCAAAACAATCAAAACCTTCCAAGGGCCCGAATCTAGCGAACAAAAAATCTATGGAAACCCACGAATCACTTAAACAACCCAAACGCATACCTTTACTTTTTAAACCACAAGACTGCAAAAATCTCACGCTAGTATGATTTCGTGCTCGGATCATATCCTTCTCGATATAGGGCAAATGCAACAAACCGGATATTTCTGCCAAAGTAGGAGTCATTTCACATTCCCCAAACCTGAACACCAAACTACTTGGATCCCAAAAGGTCAACAAAACCTCTATTAAATCTGGACGAGGGGTAACATGCAGAAGTTCCGTAAGATCACCTAATATTTTAATCAGTTTCTGCTGATCAACATAGTTAAACATTTCCCACCACTTGATTAACTTTTTGGGCACCTTGACAACCATCAGAACTCTAGACTTGGTGGACAAATCCATCCTGTAATAACACATAAGACACTATCTCAAAAATTCGACAGGAGTAGAAGATTCCCAACCCTTGGGATTTTTTACGCAAGCACACGTCGATGGGACAGACCACATTCATGACTCCAATTTGCCGAACAGAAGTACTGAGCTAAATCAATCTACTTGGCAAACAACTCTAGATTACGGGGCGAGAGACCTAGGCTAATAATAAGACAAAGGCCAACACAAAGAATTACCGGACCCACCGAGGGTTGCCTACGTATCCCAACCCGAGGGAAGGGAATCAGGTATGCGTAGTTCATCCAGATTGGACAATTAGCGATTAACTAATAAATTGTCCCTAAATTAAAAGACACAACCAAAAATAAACGAATAAAAACTTTTTGGATTTTCAACTAGACACTTTAACTAAGACTGACACCATCAATTATGGAAAAAATCTTTTTGGTATTTTTGCTTTTGAAAAATAAGTAGAAAAGGCAAACAAAAATCTTTTTTTTTTTTTGAGTTTTTTGGATCGTGAAGAACAAAAGCCATTAAGAACTTCTGAAATAAACTACGACACTCCTTTTGATTCATTCTTTTCGACTAACTTTTTTTTTTCTTCTTCTTCTTTTTTTCTTCTTCTTCTTTTTTTTTTCCTTTTTTTTCATTTTTTACCTACGCACCTTACTCCTAAAATATATATATATATATATTTTCAAATCAGTCCGTCAAATGACCACGTTACCCTTAAAGATGCAACAGTTAGCACGTAGGGATGCTTTAGAGGTGAGTCTCCTACAAAGGGCCATGTGGGTCCCGCTAGGTCTCCGCATGATGCACATAAGCATGACCTAAAGGCTGACCTACGGTGTGGTTCACTAACAAAGCTGTTTGGGGGAGCGTATGGTCGATAGTGGCTGCTTTGCTTTCCTCCTACTCCATAACACCGACGGCTCCTCCCCTAAAATAAGGGTGACTCAACTAGAGGTTGTGTACAACACGTGTACTACGGACTTGTTGCAGAAAGAAGGCCGGGGGGCGGACTCATGATAACAGATATAAAGCGGTAACACATAGGATAAATACTATAAACAAAGAGAACGAAAACGCACAAAAGTGAAAACAATAACACAAACAATAATCACAAACAATGCTTATACACTCGTAATGCCAAACAAAGCCGATACGACTCAAAAATATAAGCTCGAATTCTGAAATAGTCCCCAGCTGAGTCGCCAGAGCTGTCACATCCCTTTTTCGACTCCAAAATAATTATAGTTTAAGTTTCGAAAGGGCTTTATTATTTAAGTGACAAGAAATGAAAATTTGTTTTGAAAAAGGATTATTTACATTTTTTATTCAGAGTCGCCACTTGGCATAATCTGGTGTGCCAAGTCACCGTTGAAAATCCTTTTTCAAAAAAAATAAAATAATTTTGACTCTTTTAAACTGATTTGCGAACAGAGATTCCGGCTAAGGAATTCTGTTGACCGAGGGGAAGGTGTTAGGCACCCCTCGATCCCGTGGTCCAACCACGGTCGCTTGGTAGAGTGTATCGACTATTTTTGACATTAAGAAATGTATAAACCACACAAAAAGCACGCAAAAACAATCATACAATAAACAAAACAAAACAATCCAAAATGCAAAGTCCAATTATTACAATCCAAAAATAGAAAATTGCGAAAAATATAAATCCTATTCTAAGCTAGTCCTAGACTAAGCTCCAATGTTTCATCTGATGCCTCGGGCCTTTATCTCGATCATCTTCCACCAACATAATATTACGGGGGCATTCCCCGGTGAATACATACATGGAAACCTCGGGGCATTCCCCGGTGAATAAATACATGAAACCTCGGGGCATTCCCCGGCCAAATGAATACACTTGAATCCAATGCGATAAACTAGAAGACATTCCACAAACGCGCAACCAAATATTCAATGGAAACACCATTCCTAAATTTCGCCTACCCAACCTATGTTTGCCTAAACCAATCGACGTATCACGATACTACCAAGATCAATTAAAGTTCATTTCAAGTCAAACAACCCATGAATCAAGCTAACCAAAATTCACCAATTATATCAAGTTTTCAATTCTCACCCCCCAAATTCCCTTTTAACTCTAATTTTTCTCAATTCATGATTTCTATTTCAATGAAATTAAGCAACAAGTCAATATCAAAGTAGCAATTCATCACTAATCAAGATCAAACAACACACAGATTTCATCCAATGCACCATATTCCATCAACAATGAAATAAAAAAAAAGTAGAAATGGACCTCAATGATGATTTTACTCCAAATATCAGTCAATCGAGAGGAAGAATCCGCGTGCTGAAGAACCTCGATTCGGAACCTCAACTCAAACCCCCAGCTCCAGTATGCATCCCTCAATGCCGCTTTCAATCAATTATTATTCGATTAAACGAAATAAAATCCACATCGAAACCTCAACTCAAACCTCAACAGCGACGAACCTCAAATCCAATTTGCATCAAGAACTACAACCCGGGCAGATTCAATCCCAGCAAAAGAAACTCAATACGAACCGCAAACCAACAAATATCGAGACGAATCAACTATGAAAACTCCCGAATCTAGTTTGAACTCAAACCCACTAAGAAAACGAATCTCAAAACAATGACACGCAAAAAATACAAGCGAGATACAAACACATATATGGTTCAATGTCGGATTTTGGGAAGATTGGTCCTGCCGACATCGTTTTCTAGCGACTTTCACCGGAACAGTGATAAACGGTGACTGAGCGTTTTTTGGTGGCTAACTCAATGGAGTTTCAATGAAATTCCAGCGAGAACTCATCGAAAAAAACAGTCACACTACCTCTGATTTCTCTCTCTCGATCGATCGATCTCTCTTGTTCAATTTTTTCTCTCCGTTCAACTCTATTCGGTGGTGGGTGTGTGAGTAAAATAAGAGTATGTGAGTGTGTGAGTACGTTCTTTTTTGTGTAAATTTCTGTGCGTGTGTATCGTGGGTATGTGTGTGCGTGTTTTCCTTCTCTGAGATCTGTGCGTATGTTGTGTTCTATGTGAGTGACGAATGGAAAATCCCCCCACAATGGAGCGGTCTGTATTCTTTGAGAGTATGTATGTATATATTGAGGTGAGGGTGGGGTAGTGGTGAGGTAGGTGGGGTTACGTGGGGTAGGGGGTAGGGTGTGAGGTGTTTCTTTTTGGTTGGATGGGATAAGGATTATGTGTTGTTTTTTTATTGGGTGAGTTGTTAGAATATTAGGATAAAACAAAATTAGTTAGGGGTTGTTATTTTTGTCATTTTGTGGAGGGATTATCACACGGGTGAGGGTACACGGTAGGATAGGGTAAACAATAGGTAAAAATAATATCGGGGAGGGACGAAATTAGGTGTCTACAATTGGTTTTCTTGATGTGGGCATGGCTGATTTTCTTGGTTCAAGATCTTTAGATTGTCGATTTGTGTTGGAGGGGGGATGGGGTTGTGAAGAAGAAAGAAAGGGGGGGGGCATATATATATATATATATATACATAAATAGTATATATTTTAATTTTTTTAAAAATATATATAAAAATAGTATGTGTGTGGGATTATTTTTTTTTTAAAAAAAATTCTAATTTCTCACGTGGCAATGACATAGCACTGATGTGGCACTGATTTGGCAATGACATGGCGCGTGTGTAGTGCACTCTCCGTTGTGAGAGTAGGATTTTGATTTTGAGGCTAAAATTAATTCACTTGAAAGTTGTTAAGGGGGTTAAATAATTGTCTGATTAGTTTAGGGTCTAAAGTAAGTTTTGCTGACAAGTTAAGGGGTGTTTTGTTGTATTATCTCTATTAAAACATAATATAAGTACACAGTACACCTGTGATGATGTGATATATATGGATCATGAAGATCAATATACACCAATCTGCCTTATTTAGGATATCTACTATTGATATTCATTACATTTATCTATTCAAAACGATAAATCAATATATATATATATATATATATATATATATATAATGGAGAAACAAGATAGACAAGGATGATGTGGCACCTCTCTATGGCCACTATTCCTATTTATCTTTTTTCTATTTTTTTTGAATTTTTTTCACCATTTCTTGCATTGATCAATTTGTTTAATAAATAAAAAAATTATTATATTCAATTATTTCTCATGAGTTACAAAAAACCTCTATCCATTTACATTCTCTATTTAAGTAACATGTCCCTTCAACTTTCTTCTATCAAATTCTTATGACTTGAACAATCTATATATAGGCAATGGTTTATTAAGAAAGTTGAAGGGACATGTTACTTAAATAGAGAATGAAGTAGGAAAAAATGCAAAAAAGGGAGAAAAACATAAAATAAAAATGGATGAAAAATAATTAAATAAAAATGGATAAGATGAAAGGACTTATGTAAATTTTCTAATTAATAGAAGATGAGAGGACTTATCTAACACAAAAAAAATCTTTGATTATGTATAACGTTTACTTATCACTACAATAACTATAAATATTTTTATTTACATAATTAACGCATTATGTATGAAACAACAAATAAATAAGAATAGATAGCTCATCAAAATTTTATTATTATAAAAAAAATTATATAAATTCAACAAGTTCTTACACATCGCGCAAAGCGCGAACCTATTCACTAGTTAAAATATATAGTACATACGAGTAGTCACTTATTTTAGTTTATAATAAAAGTGAAACAAATATTATAAATATTTAATGTGAGCTTTTCCGTTCATGAATGACAATGAATTCATTTCTCTCCAATTAATTGTGGAGATTAAAATGCAAAGTAAAAATTTTGCATTCATTCACTCAAATTAATTATCGTGATGAGAGTTAAAGATGGTACATTCCTTAATGTGATGAAATGAAATACTTGTCTTAAATGAGATATTAACCATCTTATTTATTTCTTCACCAAAACGTGCATTTTCACACCTATATAAGTGTGCTCTTCACTTGATGAAAAAGTACATCCACAGAAAGAAATGTCATTTGCCTTTTCTTGACTTTCTTTCTTAATTACTTTTTCCCTCATTGGTATTCTATTCCTTGTGAATTTATGGGCAATAGTTTTGTGCAACTCCAAACTTTCAGCCACGAGTGCACGTGTTTAGAAGTAGTTGTGGAACCTTGGGGAGCGATTGGCTAGACGGATTTGCACCGGAGTCGGGCCGAAATCGCTTTCAAGGCAGTTGCTTGCTACGACACAGTGTTTGTGACAACTTTCTTACTATTACTAATCCAGTTCTAATATCAATATTGTAGTAATTTTTCCAATAGTTTGAAAGTGATTTTCGTTACATACAATATTGATAAATGACTCTTTCTTTGAATAAAACTTTTTCTGATTTGTCAAAACTTGAGCCATTGGACGAAAATAATTTTAAACGTTGGTCACAAAAACTTTTGATTTTCTTCGAATAATTAGAAATTGATTATGTTTTGTTTAATAAATCCCCTAATGATAATTCTAACATTTCTATTGGATCTAACAATGTTGTGATTGATGAAGTTGCTAAAAGGAAATTTGAAAAAGATAACAAAACAGTTAGAGGACATTTGTTGAACCATATGACTAATCATTTATTTGATTTATTTGTTACTTACAAATCTGCTAAGGAAATATAGGACAGTTTAGAAAAGAAATATGGTGCCGATGATGCAGGAAAGAAAAATATGTTGTCGTACAATAAATTAAATTTCAATTGATCGATAATAAATCAATCATGGAACAAGTCCACGAATATGAAAATTTAACTGTTGATGTTCTCAATGAGGGTATGAAGATGTATGAGATTCTTCAGGCGAATGTTCTTTTTAAAAATTTCCACCATTCTGGAGTGATTACAGAAATCAATTGAAACATAAGAAAAAAAATTTAACTCTCCAAGAACTTATCAATTACATGAGAACAGAGGAGGTAAACCGTCTTAAATATAAGATGGAAGCTCTTTCTCTTAATTCTTCTAAAGCTAACCTTGTGGAATCTTCTGGTACTATTACAAAAGACAGGTACGAAGGCAAACAAAAGAATGTTCAGAATAAGGAACAAATGAAAAAGAAAAATAATTTCAACAAGCCAGAGAATAAAATTAAAAAATTAAAGGGGCCTTGTTTTGTCTGTGAAAAACTTGGCCATAGGATTGTCCGGTGTTATCTAAGAAAAGAACAAAAGCCAAAACAGGGAGGACAAAATGATGTCCAAGTTCACCTTGCTGAGGGTGATGAAGTAATTGCGGCAGTAGTCGTCGAGACGAACTTGGTGTCTAACAAGACTAAGTGGGTGTTGGATACAGGGGCTTCAAGGCATTACTGCGCCAACAATGAGTTATTCCATGACTTTGAGGAATCCACCAATGACGAGTGTGTCTACATGGATAACTCCACTACTACTGAAGTTTTGGGTAAAGGAAAATTTGTACTTAAATTAACTTTCAAAACAATATTATCCTTGAACAATGTTTTGTATGTTCCCTCGCTCTGCAGAAACTTAGTTTCTGGAGCACTTCTTAATAAAGTAGGCCTTAAACTTATTTTTGAAGCAGATAAAATAATTATTTCTCGTGGAGAAAATTTTGTTGGGAAGGGATAACTTAATGGGGGCTTATTTGTACTGAATATTGATCAAGAGATTGTCAATGCAAATATTTCTAATTCTGCTTATATTGCTGAGTCTGTTAATTTATGGTATGGTAGACTAGGTCATGTTAATATTGCTTCTATTAAAGGACTTAGAAAAATGGAATTAATTCCTGCAGTAACTATTGACGATATTTCTAAATGTCCTATGTGTGTAGAAGCAAAGCATGCCAAGAAACCTTTTAAATATGTTACTAGTAGAAAGACCGGGTTGCTTGAACTAGTACATTCAAACTTAGCAGATTTTAAGAACACTATTAGTAAAGGTGGAAAGAAGTATTACATTACTTTTGTTGATGATTTTTCTTGGTACACTAATGTATACCTTATTAAATCTAAAGATGAGGTTGAAAACATGTTTTTAAAATTCAAAACAAAAGTAGAAAATCAATTAGACGAGAAAATCAAGAGATTTAGATTTGATAGGGGCGGTGAACATACTACTAAAACTTTATTAGATTTTTGTGAGAAAAATAATATTATTCATGAATTTAGTGCTCCCCATACTCTCCAACAAAATGGTGTAGCCGAACAAAAGAATAGAATACTTAAGAAAATGATGAATTCTATGCTTTTAAGCTCGAGTCTACCTGACTATATGTGGGGGGAAGCTTTCTTATCTGCATGTTATATTCTTAATAGAGTTCCTCATAAAAAGTTAGACAAGACCTCATATGAGTTATGAAAAGGATTTGCCCCTAACTTGAAATTTCTGAAAGTGTGGGGGTGTTTGGCTAAGATTGGTCTACCTAATTTTAAATGAGTAAATGTAGGTTCTAAGACCTTTGATACTTTCTTTATTGGTTATGCTCAAAATAGTGTTGTATATAGATTTATGTCGTTAAATGATTATTCTATTTGTGAATCTAGAGACACAAAATTTTTTGAGCATATTTTTCCATTGAAAAATGATGTGCCTAGTGATGTGCAAAATAATACTTCTATATCTATGTCTATTAATTCTCATGTTATTTTTGCTCTTAATGATCCATAGCCTTAAGGTGATCTATGAGATAGACTTGATGGATCACCTACGTGAGAGTAAAAAGTTGGTCACCTTTTTATGAAAGACTTGAGTTGTCTTTATAGACCACTCATAAGACCCAAGGTTTGTGTGCATGACCATAAAAACAATTTATGAGTATCGCGGAGTTTGCATAAAATCAAGGATATAGTATGTGTTGTGGGGTTCTCAACTTATGTCCATATAGTTCAAGAATACTTCACTTTTTGGATATTTGTTGTTGCCTCATATCACTACGTGTCAATTAAAATCGAAAGATATTGACACTTAAGTACATGTTCCTTTCTTTGGCCCAGAAGTTATTCCTATTATTTTTTTCTTTGCATTTTGTAGGGGATTGTGAGCTTTTCCATTCATGAATGACAATGAATTCATTGCATTCATTTCTCTCCAATTAATTGTGCAAATTAAAATGCAAAGTAAAAATTTTGCATTCATTCACTCAAATTAATTATTGTGATGAGAGTTAAAGATAGTACATTCGTTAATGTGATGAAATAAAATACTTGTCTTAAATGAGCTATTAACTCATCTTATTTATTTCTTCACCAAAACATACATTTCCACACCTATATAACTGTGCTCTTCACTTGATGAAAATGTACATCCACAGAAAGAAATATCATTTGCCTTTTCTTGGCTTTCTTTCTTAATTACTTTTCTCCTCATTGGTATTCTATTCCTTGGAAATTTCTGGGCAATAGTCTTGTGCAACTCCAAACTTCCAGCCACGAGTGCACGTGTTTGGAAGTAGCTGTGGAACCTTGGAGAGCGACTGGCTAGAAGGATTTGTATCGGAGTCGGGCCGAAATTGCTTTCAAGACAGTGGCTTGCCACGACACAGTGTTTATGACAACTTTCTTACTATTACTAATTCAGTTCCAATATTAATGTTGTAGTAATTTTTCCAACATATAAGACCTTAAAATGATAGGATAATTCAGTGTACTAAAATGATCGCTACATACTAGCTAGTGCAACCCACCCTTCTCTTAAGCGTCCTGTAGGCACAAGTTTTACACATAAATCCATTGCAATCATCATTATTTTCACAACGAGAGCCAAACCTTCCCAACCGGTTAAGATTTGGGGGTAAAATCTGGGCAAACACATCGAATTCATCAGGTAGATCTCGCACAACCATCACTCCGATGTTCGATGTATAAACTGCAAGTGTAGACACATAATTTTGTCAGCCCAAAAATTAATTTTACTCATTTTCACATCTCCCTACCCTACCCCCTACCTTACCCTACCCCGACCTAATCCTACCCACTTTCTTACACACCCACCTAACACTCATCCTCACCATTGACCAAAAAATAATACACAATTCAGCACAGACACACATTGTCAATCTCCATCTTTTCTTCTTCTTCAAGAATACACACAGATAAATAGACTTCCAATCACACTCATCCTCACCAACACACTCTCACTAGAACATCACTCACACACAGAGAGAAATACACATACACGTACACAGTGGAGAGGGAGGGTCGACGGTGATCAGGAAAAACTGGAGTAGGGAGAATAGTGAAAGAGAGTGATGAAGAGAGGAGAATATAGAGATATCGAATGAGAGACGGAGAGAGCTGGTCGAAGAAAAAAAGGAAACGGATGGAGTTGACTGTCTCCAGCAAGTTTTTTTTCGAAATCGGCATCACCTGTTAAAGCCCGTCACCCGCAGCTCCGTGAAATACCCTACCCTTCTCTGTTTCCGGCTTTTTTCAGTGAGATCTAGCAAGAGAGAGACCCCAATTCATGGGCTAAGTGGTCTGCCGGAGCTCTAGCGAGGCATAAACGACCAACCAGCTCCGATTCCAGCGGGTTAGTTTATAGAAGGTTGGAAATAGTTGATTTTGGGGTTTTTCTGTTAGCGTCAAATATGTTCGGGTTATATTTCTCGATACTGAGTTGGATTTTTGGTCGCTGTTGAGGTTTTTATTTGGGATTTCGAGTTCGTGCCTAGTTAACTCGTTATTATCAACAAAAATTAATTATTTTGAGGTCTAAATTCTTAACTCTACTCTTTTATTATCTTAACGTGTTTGATGATATGATTTGGTGATGTGTTTGAATGTGTTTGAGTTTCTCCATAATTATCGTAGTTTGATTGGTTGATTTTAAGTTTAAATTTATTAATCGTGGGGTGTGAATGGAAAAGTGATAAAAAGGGTGGATGTCAGTTAGTTTAATTCGTTGAATTGTTGTTTAATTTGAAATGGACACTATATTATCGAACTTGATAGTATCATGATAGGTCGAATGGGTAGGCAAACGTAGGTTGGGTAGGCAAAGTTTAGAATTTATGGTTTTGTTGAATTTTTGAAATATGTGCTGAATGGTTTTGTTTTATCGCATCTGACTCAATTTGTACTTATTTGGCTTGGGAATGCCCTGAGGTATCTGTATTGTTTATACGGGGAATGCCTCGAGAAAGTTGTACGCAAAGGAGGCTCGTGATCAAGGCCCGAGGCACTGCGTGGAGCGTAGTTTAAGCTTAGTGTAGGTTAGCGTAGGTTTACATTTCAGTGCCTTTTTATTTTGGGTCTGTAATAAATTGGACTGGACACTAATTTTGATTTTGTTTGTTTGATTGTTTGTTTCTTGTTTATGTATTTGTTGGTTTATACATTCATAATGTCGTACTAGCCGATACGCTCCACCAAGCAACCGTGGTCGAACCATGGGATCGAGGGGTTCCTAACACCTTCTCCTCGGTCAACAGAATTCCTTAGCTGGAATCTCTATTCGCAGACCAGTTTTAAAGAGTCAAATCGATTCGAAAAGGATTTTCCAAAGGTGTCTTGGCACACCGGATTATGCCAAGTGGAGACTCTGAATTTAATTGTGAAATAAATCCTTTTTTGAAACCAATCTTTATTTTTGTCACTTTAATAATAAAACCCTTTCAAAATTTAAAATCAATTCTTTTTGGTTAAAAAGGGGGTGTGACAGTCTGGCGACTCTGCTGGGAAATCTTTCAGAATTTGATCTTATTTTTTGGAGTTATATCGACTTAGTTTTACATTATGGGTGTATAAACGTGTTTGTGTGATTGTTTGTACTGTTTTATCATTGTGCTGTGCTTACGTGCTCTTTGTTTACAGTTTTTTCTTATGTGTTTCTGCTTTATATCTGTCATCATGTGCATAACCCGAGTCAATTCTTTCTGCAACAAGATCTGTACACGACCTATAGTTGAGTTACCCTTATCTTGGGGAGGCAGCCGTCGGCTGGTATGTAGTGGGTGGAAAGCTAGCACAACCACTATCGACCATACGCTCCCCCGAACAGCCTTGTTAGTGAACCCCAACGTAGGTCAGCCTTTACATCATGCTTATTTGTATCATATTGAGACCTAGTGGGACCCATTTGGTCCGTTGTAGGAGACTAACCTTTAAAGCATCTCTATGTGCTAAATGTTGCATCCTTGAGGGTAACGGGATAATTTGACAGACTGATTTGGGCAAAAGCATGTGTTAGAAGAAAAGTGTGTAGGTAAGAATTTGTTAAAGGAAAAAAGAAAAAGAGTGGAAAAAAAAGTTTCGTAGTTTTTTAGAGTTCTTTATGGCTTTTATTTTTCACAATTCAAAAACTCAAAAAAGATTTTTCTTACCTTTTTCACGCATTTACTCAAAAAGAAAAAAAAAGAAAAAAAGATTTTTCCTTTATCGCCTTTAGCATGCATTCATAATTCAAAATTTTCGAAAAACATTTTTAGGAGCTTTTTATATAAGAAAAATTCAAAAAAAAAATTGCAGAAGTTTTGTACATTTCATATAATGAAAATACCAAAAAGATGTTTTTCTTTATAGTTGTTGGTGTCATTTTTATCTGAAGTGTCTAATTAAAAACCCCAAAAGATTTCTTTTGACGTTGTGCATTGTCTGTCTTTGGTCGTGTCTCCTCAGTTAGGTTCAGTCGGTTGTTTAAACTTTAATTGTCTAATCTGGACGAACTACGCACCCTTGATTCTCCTCTCTCGGGAGTGAGATACATAAGCAACCTATTATTGGTTCAGGGATCTTATTTGAAAAATCCAAAAAGATTTTCTTCACTCTTTATTAGAGTAGGTGTCATATACATCTCTAAAAGAAAACCACAAAAAGATTTTCCTTTAATAGCTTCAAGTCTCATTTTGGTTTGAAATTAAAAATCGAAAAACCTAAAAAGATTTTTCTTTGGTAATCATAGGTTTCATTTTGTGTAGAAAGTTTAAACCTGAAAAATTCAAAACAAAAACATCAATTATTTTGACAGATTATTATTTTCTTTTCTTCTTAAAGTTTCAAGAAAAAGAAAGAGAAAAAGAAAAGAAAGAGAGTTTGATCGGCGATGTTGTGTCAAAACTTCACGAACTACGCACACCTGATTCTCTCCTTTCGGGGGTGAGATACGTAGGCACTTAGACAAAGAGCCAAAAAATGGGAGTTTAAAGCAAGAGACTTCGAGACTAAGGCAACAAATGATGGAAATGTATCGAGTTTGGGCCTGTGGGTTGCCTCCTCCTCTATTCCCCGATATTGATCCCGCAAATATCTTGAGTTTTTCATCACAATTTCAAACTTCATTCCCTAATGTTGTTGATGCACCACAACATGCCTCAGAATTCATTCCAAGCCAAAAGCAACCCAATGTTTCCATCACTTATTCTCTAACTCTTCAGCATAAATCTATCACATTGACAACACCATATTGTTTGTACTTTTGTTTGTCAACCTACTACTGAGGCTTCAACTTTGGCTATCAATCCAACGATTGTGCTTCCCCAATTTGCTATAGAGTGAGAGAAAATGGCCAGGAAAATAAATGGTACAGAAAGGGGTATGAAAAATTCTCTAGGACTTGCGAATTATGAAGATGTTGCATATAAGGACTGGGGTATGTTTTCAAGTGTTGACCGCCCTTCTAACTTTGAGGTATCCAAATTTGAGGAACATAATGGGTATGAGGATTTTGAAAAACACTTGAGACGACATTGTCATCAGTTGAGGGGGGACTGAAGAGAAGAACAAGGAAAACATACCTATTGTCGTTGCAGGGGCAAAGAAGAAGTCGAGAGGTCCAACTCAGCAATATTGTCAGTCTCAATCCCAAGCTTACACGTCAAGTCCACATGCTCACCTGCAATAAGGTTCTTCTTCGCAAAATCTAAGATATTCTATTCCAGTTCCTCAGTATCCTTTGAATAATGCACAACTGTATACTCATTCGCCTTCATATCCACAATGGTGCACCGATCCCTCAACATCGTCCTCAACCCCCACACATTTACTAAGGAACTCCTGAGTTCAAGTTTTAACCAAGGTCGGAGGTTGCAAAAAAGAGGAAGTCAAAGGATAATTTTACATGAAATGTGTCCGATAGCGGTGAAATCTCTAGTCACGATGATGTGCAACTTAGTGGCTAAGATGTCAAGCTCAGCAATTGAGAAGTCACTCTTCCCCTTACCCGGAAGGATCATTGGTAGTTTATTTTGTTTTCCTTTTTATTTTCTGAATTATTTCAGGGTTGTAGTTTAGAATCTATCTTGTTTTGTTTCTCTGTCATTTTTGTTTAAACCCTTCTATCTTTTCTTTCAATGAAATGTGGCATCCCTTGTCGTTGTGACTTATTTCAAATTATTTGTTTGTCTTTTTTTTACACAATATATTTTAGGTTGATTCTAGTGTTATGACATGCTAGCGAAATTTTTAGCCAGATCTTAAAATCCAATTTAACCATGAAAATATTGAATCAAAGGGCTAAAATTAGAAAAGAGCATCTGAGAAAATAGATAGAGTGTTGAGGCATTTGGTGATCAAGTTGAAGCCTTCTTTCAAAATTAAGGCAATTGTTTTGAGAATTACAAGAATAACTTGGTCATCAATTGAAAGACATGTCTCAATTAGGTTAAATAGTGGATGTGTGATCCTACATCAAAAGGAATAGAAAAATTAGCTCCACGAAAGCATGAAGAATATACAACAAAGGTGGAGTTTGCAGAAGAAGTAGCGATGCGTAGGCTCAGTTAAAGTTAGTGTTGTCAAATGTCACGAATGATCTTCATTTCTCATTTCATATTGCATGATATGTACTTACATTTTCAAAGATTGATATGACTAAGGCATTTCATTCTGCTATCCAAACATCGTGTCATCCTTTGTTTACCCCATTTGAGCCTTAGTTTTATTTTCTTTCATATCCCTCTTTTGGAATCAAGATAGAGTCAGCAAAATTATAAAAAAAAGTTTTGAGTAAAAAATTAAGAGTCAAAAAGTAATAAAAAAAAAGTAAAAAAAGAGAGAAAAAAATGTGTCAAAAGAAAGAAAAGAAAAGAGTGTCAAAAAAAGCAAAGTCAGAAAATCCCAAAGAGAAAAAGAGTCAACAGAAGAAGAAAAAAGAAATCAGAATCAAGCAAAAAAATGAGTTTCCAAAACTACGCGTGACCTGATTCTCCTCTCTCGGGGGGTGAGATACGTAGGCTGCCCTGGTCGGGGCTTGGTCCAACCAAATAAATAATTTAGAATTGCCTAGTCAAAAGAAACTGGGGCATGAGTTAATTTTCATTATTTGAGTTGATTCAAAAAGTTGTAAGTCTCACCCCACTTCAAGTGTCGTTTGGGCCTCATGCCATCCTTTCTTTCTAACCATATCTAAAAGCCAAGTTACAACCAAAGAAAGACCTTCATATTAATCTTTGGAAATGTTAAGGCTAAGAATGTAATGGATGTGATGATGCATTTGGGAACTACTTGTCTTCTGCAGCATAAGAAACCAGGAGAGAAATAAAAATGAGAGAGTCTTATCGGTGAAAACTCTCACGGGCACTGTAAGGCGACTCTGAGTTGAGAGAAATGAAAATAAGAGAATCTCATTGGTGAAAAACCCTCTCAGATACCATAAGGCAATGGTGAGGTGATAAAAAGATAATGAGAGAGGCTTGTTGGCGAAAATCCTTCAAGGCGCCACTAGCCGAATGAGGTCCCCGAATGCAATTGGCCCAAGGAAGCAACTCAGTTCATGGTCATTAACATTACAATAATTTGTGAGAGTTTTGGATGGAAAGGTCAGGCAGTTTAATTTGATATGCATGTCATAATCATTAGAGTTGGCTGTCATTTCCAGATAAAATTTTCTTTCATCTTTTTCAATGGGGACATTCATTGTCGTTTCTTTCTTCTCTATAGTTATATTTTTATTCCCTTGAGTTAGTTCTCCAAATAAAATAAAAAAATTTGTCATTTTTCTGTTGTTTTTGAGTCCAGTCCATGGCAAAACAAGTGAGAAAACATTTCAAAACTGGCTACTAGCTTCTTCAATTGCACAAAGCAATACAAAAGGCCAACACATGAAAGGGACATGATTGTGAGCTGAAATAAGACATGCAAAAGTTTTGTCAACAGAAAAATCTGGAAACTCATGGAAATACCAAGGCTTAAAGGGTTTATTCAAAAAGCATGGCAAAGCAGAGATACTGTGTTTATTTCAGAGTCACTCTTAATAATCTGAGTTTGGATCAATGACGCGACAAAGCAGGGGCAAGTTCTAGCAATCTGAAACAAAATAAAGGGAATGAACACTGGAGCAGGTGTCGGGACAGCCAAGTGTTGCAAGCCATCACTAAGTTTTTAACTGACAAATTTTCTTTATTGAAACAGGAGCAAATTCGTTTCACTTAATTCAGCGACCATTGGAAAAGCACATCCATGAGAATTTACTTGTTCAGGACCCTCCTGGAAAATGGGAATTTACTTTCTGTTCAGGACCTTCCTGGAAAATGGGAATTTACTTTCTGTTCAGGACCCTCCTGGAAAATAGAAATTTACCTTCTGTTCAGGACCCTCCTGAAAAATGAGAATTTATTTTATGTTTAGGACCCTCCTGAAAAATGAGAATTTATTTTATGTTCAGGACCCTCTTGAAAAATGAGAATTTAGATTATGTTCAGGACCCTCCTAGAAAATGGGAATTTACTTTATGTTCAGGACCCTCCTAGAGAATGGAAACTTACTTTATGTTCAGGACCCTCCTGGAGAATGGGAACTTAGTTTATGTTCAGGACCCTCCAGGAAAATGAAAATTTATTTATGTTCAGGACCCTCCTGGAAAATGAGAATTTGATTCAGTTCAGGACCCTCCTGGAAAATGGAAATTTACTTATGTTCAGGACCCTCCTGGAAAATGGAAATTTACTTTATGTTCAGGACCCTCCTGGAGAATGGGAACTTAGTTTATGTTCAGGACCCTCCTGGAAAATGGGAATTTAGTTTATGTTTAGGACCCTCCGGAAAATGGAAATTTACTTTATGTTCAGGACCCACCTGAAAATGAAAATTTACTTTTTGTTCAGGACCCTCCTAGAAAATGGGACTTTACTTTCAGAAAAATGAAATATTTCTTTATCATAATCCTTGTTAGGGATAATTTTTGTGCTAGTTTTGATTTTGATTTCAGGAACCCGCCTAAAGAATAAGGTGATAAATGAAAAGTCAGGAGCCCACCTGAAGAACAGGGTGATGAAAAATTAAAAGTCAGGAGCCCGCCTGAAGAACGGGATGATGAAATTATAAGTCGGGAGCTCGCCCGGAGAACAGAGTGATGAAGTAGCAAGACAGGAGACCGCCAGAAGAACAGGATGATGAAACTAAAAAGTGATGAAAAATTACAAGTCAGGAGCCCGCCTGAAGAATAGGGTGAAGAATTTCAAATCTAGGTTCAAGTTCAGAGATACCACCTGCATAACATGGCCAACTTTGAGTTCATCTCCAACACCAAATTTTGTATGAAGAAAGAATCTATCTTCAATTTCAACCAAAAGAAGATAGGATCTTTTGTCACTTTTGAAAGCATCGGAAACCCGAGACAAGAATCGAGAGATGCTGTAAAGATAGGTCTTTTGTAATTTCATTTATCGTTTAACTTGTAATTTCATTTTGATGTAATGACAGGGCCACAGATTGGAACCTCAATGGGACCTCACTCGAATCTCCAACTCGGTATAGTCCATCTCCTATTCAACCCTGGAACTATATATGACTTGACTCTCCCATAATTCGGGATAGGTAGGATAGCCAAATCAAGACTCGGTTTCCCTCCTTCCTTGTGTTCCTTTCTTCTGAATAATGGTCGATCAAAATTTTATCTCGTTGTCTACTTCTTTGTCTGAAAATACTTTGTACTTACATCCAAAGAGGGACATAATGTAGACACGTAATTTTTTCCGCCCAAAAATTAATTTATACGCATTTTCACATCTCCCTACCCTACCCCCTACCTTACCCTACCCCCACCTAATCCTACCCACCCACCTAACACTCATCCTCACCATTGACCAAAAAATAATACACAACACCACCCACACAATTCTGCACAGACACACACTGTCAATCTCTATTTTTCCTTCTCCTTAAAGAATACACACAGAGAAATACACTTCCAATCACACTCATCCTCACCAACACACTCTCACTGGAAAATAACTCACACACAGAAAGAAATACACATATACGTACACAGTGAAGGGGGAGGGTCGACGGTAATCGGGAAAAATTAGAGTAGGGAGAATCGAGAAAGAGAGTGACAAAGAGAGAAGAATAGAGAGAGATAGAGTGAGAGACGGAGAGAGATGGTCAAAGGAGAAGAGGAAAACGAATGGAGTTGATTGTCTCCAGTGAGTTTTTCGCCGGAATCGACGTCACCCGTTAAAGCCCGTCACCCGCAGCTCCATGAAATCCCCTACCCTTCTCTGTTTTTGGATTTTTTTGGTGAGATCTAGCAAGAGAGAGCCCCCGATTTGTGGGCTAAGTGGTCTGTTGGAGCTCTAGCGAGGCATAAACAGCCAACCAACTCCGATTCCAGCGGGTTAGTTTATGGAAGGTTGGAAATCATTGATTTTGGGGGTTTTCTGTCGGCGTCAAATCTGTCCGGGTTATATTTCTCGATACCGAGTTGAATTTTTGGTCGCTGTTAAGGTTTTTATCTGGGATTTCGAGTTTGTGCCTAGTTAACTCGTTATTATCAACAGAAATTAATTATTTTGAGGTCCAAATTCTTAACTCTACTCTTTTATTATCTTAACGTGTTTGATGATATGATTTGGTGATGTGTTTGAGTTTCTCCGTAATTATCGTAGTTTGATTGGTTGATTTTAAGTTTAAATTTGTTAATCGTGGGGTGTGAATGAAAAACTGATAAAAAGGGTGGATGTCAGTTAGTTTAATTCGTTGAATTGTTGTTTAATTTGAAATGGACACTATATTATCGAACTTGATAGTATCATGATAGGTCGAATGGGTAGGCAAACGTAGGTTGGGTAGGCAAAGTTTAGAATTTGTGGTTTTGTTGAATTTTTGAAATATGTGTTGAATGGTTTTGTTTTATCGCATCTGACTCAATTTGTACTTATTTGGCTTGGGAATGCCCTGAGGTAGCTGTATTGTTTATACGGGGAATGCCTCGAGAAAGTTGTACACAAAGGAGGCTCGTGATCAAGGCCCGAGGCACTGCGTGGAGCGTAGTTTAAGCTTAGTGTAGGTTAGCGTAGGTTTACATTTCAGTGCCTTTTTTATTTTGGGTCTGTAATAAATTGGACTGGACACTAATTTTGATTTTGTTTGTTTGATTGTCTGTTTCGTGTTTATGTATTTGTTGGTTTATACATTCATAATGTCGTACTAGCCGATACGCTCCACCAAGCGACCGTGGTCGAACCACGGGATGGAGGGGTTCCTAACACCTTCCCCTCGGTCAACAGAATTCCTTAGCTAGAATCTCTGTTCGCAGACCAGTTTTAAAGAGTCAAATCATTTCGAAAAGAATTTTCCAAAGGTGGCTTGGCACACCAGATTATGCCACGTGGCGACTCTGAATTTAATTGTGAAATAAATCCTTTTTTGAAACAAATCTTTATTTTTGTCACTTTAATAATAAAACCCTTTCAAAACTTAAAATCAATTCTTTTTTGTTAAAAAGGGGGTGTGACAGCAAGGACAACATCAGTGCACAAAGCATTATGAAAAGGGTCACATATATGACTTGATCACTAGTCAAATTATTGAAAATAAGTATAATATATTTAAGCAAATATAAAAATCATTACTAAAAAAATAGAAATTTAATATGGACAAATGCACAACGCATTATGAAAAGGGTCACATATATAACATGATCACTAGTCAAAATATTGAAAATAAATATAGTCTAATTAAGCAAATATAGAAATCACTACTAAAAATAAGAGAAATTTAGGATGAATAAATTTTGTAGATAAATAACAAAATTAATCACGAAATCATTAAAAGAACTAGTCAAATATACGTGCTTTGCACGTGTGTGTCATGTTAATTAATAATAAATTTTTATAAAAAAATAAATTATTATGTGTATGTTAGAGTACTAAGTAAACAACTTTTTTAAAAAATAACATAAAACTTTTAAGATAAAAAATATACTTAAAGAAAAATATGATAACTCATCACCACATTTTTTCTCATATTGTCGCAAAAGGGAATGATTCTCAATTTATAAAAATTCAAATTCAAAAAAAATTCCTTCAAAGAAAGTCACCAAACTATGAAAAAATTTATTTTTCTTTCATAAATTATTTAATATATTATTTCAAATAAACCTAAACACTTAATTCTAAACTATTGACGTGAATAAATATTTTAAAGTAATTATAATACAACTTTAGTTCATTTCATTTTACTTTTTGTCAACTTTACTATTTAAGACTTTCTCTATGTTACTTATTTTTTTTATTTGTGTGTTCTACTATAATTAATTTAACAATACGCGTTATGGAATTAGTAATACCCCTTTTCCGTGCACAAAAAAATTATTAAAATAATAATTTTATTTTTTGAGCTAAAGTAATTATTTTTCTACTATCATATATTTTAGGATTCTTTAATTATTAATCATAGAGAAAATCATAAAATCATAGTCTAACAATACAAAATTTATAGAAAATATACATGAAAAAATATTTGGATATAAACCTTTGAGAAACTACATATTCCTGCAACACAAATAGAAAAAAATAAAATAAAGACATTTATTATCAATAGAAAAATCGAGAAAGATGAAGAATAATACACATATTTATTCTTTAATTTTTATTTACATCATCAAGAAATAAAAAAAAATCTTGAACGACAATAAAAAAGAGAAATTTATTCATCATATATTTTAGAATTCTTTAATTATAAATCATAAAAAATCATAAAGTGATAGTCTAATAGTGCAAAATTTATAGAAAATATAACTGAAATACCTGATTATAAACTGTTGAAATGCATATTCCTACAACACAAAATAGAAAAAAAAAAGAAAAAGAAAATAGAGAAAGATGAAGAATAATACAAATATTTAATTTTTCTTTATATTATCAAGAAACAAAGAAATCTTGAACGACGATAACAAAGAGAAATTTTAAAAACATAATTTGTAATAAATTAAATTTATATATGACTGATATAAAGAAAACTATAATATTGCGAGAATAATATCTCTACGTTGATGTGAAAGGAATAATAATCAATTTATAGAAGTTCAAATTCTTTTCTTCTAAGAAAAGGATTCTTTAAATAAGGAAAAAAAAATATTTTTCTTTGGAAAAAGTAACAATCCCCACTTTGTGGGAATACACTGGGTTTGTTGTTGTTGTTGTTGGAAAAATTAACAATCAATTATGTTTATTTTTAGTGTATTTATTTTAATTTTATTAATGTTCATATCTTGGGGGGTGATTAGATGATATTTGATTAAATGTTTTACTGTAATATTCTTTAGTTTTTTCTCTAAGTCTTTGTAATTCTTGTATATTATTTTGGAGGTATTCTAAATATTCTATATCTTTTGTTCTAAAATATTCAATTGAAATTTCTTTCATAAGTATCTCTATTGCTCTTATTTCTTCCATGTCTTGTCTCCAATATTTTAAATACTCATAGTCTATCATTTTATCCTAAAGTAGTTGTGATACTGCAAATTTCTTTGTAATAATTTATTCTAATTGTACTATATCTGATATTAAATTCTAGGTTATCTATTTCGTTAATTATCCTGTCTTTTTCGTCTATGAATAATTCTATATCTAAATCATATTCTAAACTGTCTTTTAATTTTAATTGTTTTATGGTTTTATTTATCCAAATTAATCTTTCTTTTAGTTGTTCTTTTCCTTTTCTAAGCTGGTTTCTATAATTAATTTCTTCGTATAGCCAACTTTATTTTTCTTTAACTCTTTGAATATATTCTAGCATTTCTTAATCTGTATAATATCCATTTGAATAATTATCTAGGTAGTAATAGTGATTATCATCACTTAGGTATATTTCTCCTAACTTGTCTTCTATCTGATTTATATCTAACTCTTCATCTTCAATGTTAAATATTTTTTCCCATATTATTTTCTTTACGTCTATAATTTCTATATCTCTAAGAAAGTATAAAACTAGTACTTCAAAATTATTTATCATTTAGGTGGGTTAATTAAATGCTTTTTCATAATTTTCTTTAGTTGTTTGTTTTAATCTTATTAATTCTTCTATATTTTCATTAAGGTATTCTATATATTTTATATCTTTGGTTCTCATATATTCTTCTAAATTTGTTTTCATTAGTTTTTCTATTAATTGTATATTTTCCATATCCATTTTTCAATACTCTAAATATACGTAATTTATCATGGTTGATGTGTAGGTTTGGTGTGTAAGTATTTATAAGAGTAGTTAGGTAGGTGTGGTATATAATTTATTCTAGTCATAAAATATTTATCAAATATTTTTTCCAATATGATTTTTCTTATATCTACAATTTTTATATCCTTAAGTACATACAAAATAAGTATTTTAAATTTATCTACCATTTCGTCAGATAAATAAGTATTCATTTTTCATATGATTCTTTTTTCAAAATATTCCCTTCAATCATACACATAACAAAATATGATCATTTTAGATTACTATAGACTAGATTATTCTTAAATAACATATTCTTCGGTCACTATTAGCATGGTAATCTGGATACTTTTCCCTTAAACAGCGCCTCTACTCTGGCTACTCCCCTATCACGACATTCTTGCCTCACCGGTTTCACCTTTAGGATGACATAGTTCTTA
The DNA here is from genome assembly GCA_030864215.1 of Capsicum pubescens. Classification (NCBI taxonomy): domain Eukaryota; kingdom Viridiplantae; phylum Streptophyta; class Magnoliopsida; order Solanales; family Solanaceae; genus Capsicum; species Capsicum pubescens. The sequence goes on from CM061549.1 coordinate 22,232,695, forward strand.
GGAATTTTTCTCCTTTTCCACTTTGCTAATAAACTTCTTAACATGCTAATTTTCGAATAATTCTACTATAAAGCAACTAACATGAACTTATTTTATCATATCATGATTGTTAGGAATTTATGAATTTAGCTATTCATAATCATAAATAAATATACCTGTTCTGGTAGATTTGATAATTCTAAGCTTTGTTCCTCCATAGATTTTTCCATTGAAATATACCTGTTTTTAATAAATATTTCAAAGTTTGTTGTGAAAGAAGAGTGCTTGCTTCAACGCATGAAGGCTTGCTTTCATTCTGCCTTCGATGCCTTGTATTTATAATGTTAAAAAACGCATAAATTTTTTACATCTTTACACCTATAACCTTACACGTAACCTACCTACTTCAAAAAGTCTTCTAAAAAGATAAAAACTAATTAAATCCTATAAATGTCTATACAATTTAAGACTAAGCTATGAATAGCTTTACAAAAAGTCTTTCTACATGAAGACAAAAACTAAAATATCAAAGACTAATAATGGCACATGTTTGCCAAAAGTCTTAAAGTAAATAGTATCTAATAAATAATTTACGTAAAGTTTTCAAGAAAAAATATCTATTCTTCCATATGTCACTTTCAACTTTAATTAACTTGTCTCTCTATTATTGCTCCGGTGTTATCTTCTTCTTGTCGTATTTGCTGCTTTTCTATCTTCTTTCCAGCTGGCATGCTTATCATCATTCTAGTTGTACGTCTGGTATAACGTTATCTTCTCCTTTACATCTCGAACATTGATGGTCTGAATATTTGTGTCCAATTATCTTGCAATATCTTGTTAATAATCCGTTTGAAATAAATCCTTTCTTAATTGCTCTTGCAGTAGATTTTTTTTCTGTGTTAAGTAACGTCATTATCCATTGTCTAACATCTTCCATATCTGTTTGTCGTAGTTCTCTTGAATTTGAATAAATCATTTTATGGTCTCTTGAATAATAACTCCATATTGGGTTTTCATTGATATAATTATTTGCTAATTCTTGAATAATTGTAGCTAGTCCAATAAGTCGTTTATTTGCGTAGAAATCAGGTATCTCAATTCTGGGTATCTCTGATTGTTGTACAATATCTTCCGGTATAATCATATCTCTGGTTAATCCTATTTTTACAACTTGTATAACTGGTTTGATCTCGTCGTATAATATCTCTGCTGGTGCAGTATAAAACTTTATATAAAATAGATTTCCTTTGGTTACTCTTTTATAAGTGGTGAATATTTTATGTAATTCTTCCATAGTTGATAGTTCTTCTCCATCTTGGGTATATATGGTATTTAATAATCCATAATCGAAATAAGTTTTTATTAAGCTTGGGTTAGTTTTGGGTAGTGCGATTAGCTTGTTATGACCTTGCAATCTTTGGGTTATATAGTTTGTGTTTGGTTCTTGGATATCTATAGCTCTGGGGTTAAGGTTTAGAAAAGTTTGTACTTTGTAGATATTTTCTATGTATCCTCGGGCTAGATGGTTATAAGTCTTTTTATCTTGGTTCAAACCATCTCTATATGTGGTAATTTGTGGGGGTATGTACAAGGGGTCTTTTTGTATTTTTGGTATAAATGGCTTCTCAAATATCTTATTCATGTTCATGTTCTGGTATCTTTGTCCACTAACTCCTTTGCTTGTACCTGCAATTATAGATTGATAAACGTTATGGGTTTTATGGAGTGTCCCCACGTCTCCTTTTAGCTCTGGAATTTTAATGTCTTCCGATCGACATAGCTCTACACACTGCTTAGTTAGCTGATTTGTAGCTTCAGACTTCAGTTTAACTTCATTAGTCTTTAGCTTTTCTATTTCATTACCCATACTGTCCACTTTCATTGAAAGTGTAGTTAGGGTTTTGAGTATCTTTTCTAAAGCATCATCTTCTATTATATCAGTCTGTGTAGCTTTGTCTTGATATGTAATCTGCAATAACATTTTTGTTAGTACTAATTACTTCAATTGTAAATGTAAAATTTAATATATTCAATACTAGTCTCTGAATCTCTTTTGTTGTAACTGAATTTTGTATTTTCTTTGTTAGCCACCACCGAACCTGGGTATTATCTGTTCTCACAATAAATTTGTTATATACAATATATGGTTCAAATGCCAATAAACATTTATATAATGAACATAATTCTTTTCTATTTATTTTCCATTTTATTTCTGTTTCATTAAACGTACCTGAGTAGTATCTGCAATGATATTCTAATTTTTCATTTTCGTATCTATATTTAAGTACTCCTCCATAACTATATTCACTTGCATCTGCTTCTACTATATATGTAAATTTTTTATTTTCATCTGGGAATTGTAATTTTGGTAACTTTTTACAAAGTATTTTTATTTTTTGAACTTGTTTTTTATCTTCTTCTTGTAATTATATTCTACATTCTTTTTAAATTTTTTCTGTAAAGGCTTTAGGTTTTCTGCTAATTTTGGTATATATTCTCTTACTTGGTTTACTAATCCAAAAAATGATTGTAATATCTTTTTTGCATCTAATTCTTCTTTTGAATTTATTATTTTTTGTACTATATGTTGTTGCATTTTTACTCCACTTTTTATCTATTTGTATTCCTAAAAACTCTACCTGATTTTTCATAATTTCGGATTTCTTTTCACTTAAACTTATTCCCGATTTTTCTATTATATCTGTAAATTGTTTTAATAATTTTAAATGTTCCTCTTTAGTTTTTGTATATAGTAGTATATCATCTATGTATATTATACAATTAGGTAATTGTTTAAAATAACTATCCATAAAATGTTGATATCTACCTGGTGCATTTTTATATCCAAATGGTAATACATTCCATTCATAAAATCCTTGTGGTACCGTAAATGCGGTTAATTCCTTAGATTCTTCTTCTAACTTTAAGTGGTAAAATCCTGATTTACAGTCAAATTTACTAAAATAGTTATATCCTTGTATTTGTCTTATTTTTAATATCTTATTTGGTATTGGATAATTATATGTCATAGTTTTTGCATTTAAATTTCTATAATCAATAACCATTCTACTTTTACCTCTTTTTTGTTCACTATGTTTATTTACTATAAATGCTGGACTATTGTCTTTACTATTATTTTTTTGTATATACTATTTTTCTAATAATTCATCTATATGCATTTTAAATTCTTTTAAATCGTCAAAATTATATGTTAATGGTTTTTGAGTTATTATTAATTCAATTTTTATAGAAGTTTTATGTTTTTCCCATCCTTTTAATGGATCTTCACTATATAATTGTCTTAATTTTTTCTTTATTATTTCTACTTTATCTATTGAAAATATAGTTATTTCTTTTTTATTTATCGAAAATACAACTAGTTCTACTGTGTCTTCTGTATTTTTTATATTTTCTAACTTTTGTGTAATATTTTCACTCCTTCTATCCAATCAGTTTTCTTTCTTATTTTATTAATAACTCTTTTTGCTCTTACTTTTTATTTACATGGTGTTGTAAACCACCAATCTGTTTTAGTTATTATATGTGGGTATAATTTATCTAAAAATGACATTCCTAAAAGCATATCTTTTGATGTTAGTTCATAATTATAGATTTCTTCTATTGTTATTATTTTATCTCATATCTGTATTTTTACATTTTTAGCTTTATATGTAATTAAGTTTCCTTCATTATTAAATCCTTTGACTACTATTGGTGTTTTTAATTTATTTCATTTATTTTCTGTTAAACAGTTGTATCTACATAAGTTTGCTTCTGCTCCTGTGTCTATCATAGGTGTATAATACCTATTATAATATCCTTCTACTATTATTTTTACAAGTACATATATTTTTTCATATCATGTTAAAGTTCTTTTTATGAATAATCTTTCTTTATTATATGTTATAGATAATTGTGTATGTTCTATATTGTATGGTTTTACTTGTTCTAACCATTTTATTCCTAATATTATGTCTGCTTTTTGCATTTCTTCCTTTATTTCAAATTCTATTTTTATTTTTCTGACTCCTATTATTATTTCTTTTTCTGTCGTATCTTTAATGTTTATTAGACTCCTTGGTAGATCTGGGCATATATCACTATTAGATTTTATTTCTTCACTTTTTACTAGATATTTTGCTATATAATTTTCTTCTTGTCCTTTGTTTAAGAGTATTAAATATTCTTTTTCATTTATTGTTCCTGTTATGTAATATTGATTTAAATTAATTGTTGAAGTTGTTTCATAACTTGTTCTTTTTTATGAGGTTGATGATTTTGGTTTTTCATGAGCTATTCTTTTTGTTGTACTTATTCTATCATTTATTATTTCTAAATCTTCTTCTATATCTATGTTTTTGTAACTATAATCATTATTATCAATTGTTTTTACAAATTGTTCAAAAGGACTTTCTATTTGTATTTTATTAATTTTATTTTTTCCCGTTATTTTATGTTTTGTTGTTAATACATATAGATTTTTACATCTTGTTGTAAATATTTTACTTCCTGGGGTTAGTTCTATTTCTGATATTTTTCAATATAATACTAATGATTTATCTATATTTTTATCTGTTATTGCTACTGAATATTTCGCACTTATTATAAATTTTAATTTTTGGTATATTAAATTTCCTTTTACAGCGGTTATTATACTTTTTTCTATAGGTTTTATAATTCTATCATCTGCTAAATATAATTCTGTTGGTGTATCTATTCCTTCTCTAAAACATGTTTTTATCAATATCTCTGTTCCTCCAAGGTGTACATATTTTGTTGGGTCTTTACTTTTTATATCGTTTATTTCTTTATTAACTATTCTTTTTGCTACTAGTGGTATACTAGCTCTTCCTTTTGCATATCTACAATCTATTACATGTTCTTTTTGACTTACTACGTAGTATTCTTCCTTTTTCTACTAAATATATTTTTTATTGTTGGTATTTTAAATATTTTTTCTACACTTAAGTCTAACTCTTTTCCTTTTATTTCGTCAAATATATTACTGTCAAATATTATTTTTTGATCTGCTCCTTCTTCATTTAAATATTCTTCCTTTGTTATTATTTTTATATCTTCTTCAGTTATTTGGTTCATTTTTATATCTTCTTCAGTCATTTGATTCATTTTTATATCTTCTTCAGTCATTTGATTCATCTAATTCACTATCTATTTCATTATCTGTTTCATTCTCCGAAATTTCATATATACTATCTTCACTTTCTAATTCATAATCTATATAATCTATCTGCATATATTCTGTATTTTTTATTTTTATTTCTGATTTTTTTTTGGGCTTTTTGATAATTTACAATCTCTAGCTAAATGTCCTAGTTTTCCACAATTATAACAAGTACATTCTTTTATAGATTTCTTTTTCCTATATGGTCTTTTATGTTTATAATTTTTTACATAATATCTTTTTCTTGGTTTCTTATATTTATATTTTGATTTTTTGTATTTCTTATATTTCTTATGTCTTTTTCTTTTCTTATAATATCTTTCTTCACATCCAAATTGAGGTGTTATTTTATCTTTGCAACATGCTAAATTTCTTATTAATGTTTTTTCCATTTTTATTTCTTCTCTATAATTTTCACATAGATTTCTATACCGTTGTTGTAAAAATTTTATTCTTGCTCCTAGGGTATCTACTATTTTTGCTTCATCCCAACTTTTTATTATTTTTGAACTAAATGGTTCAGATAATTTACTAAAATATAATTTTCGTATTTCTTTACTTTCTTCTATATTATATGTTCCTTTATAATAATATTCCTTAAATGCGCACGTATACGCATCTATATAGCACATATTACATATTGCTAGTTTTAACATTAAATTCCTATTCATATCCTTCTCTTTATTTTGCTCTTCTTCTTCTATTGTTATACTACTAAATTCTTCTCTTATAGCTATTTCATATTTTTTCAATATTTCTGTTGGTAGTATTTTAGTAGGTATTGATGTTCCTTCTGTTTTATTATCAAATCTTAATACTTTTTTACTTGCTTCAGCTAGGTTTAAAAATCATAATTTTATTGTTCCTATTAATGTTTTTTCTATATATTCTGGTGTATTTGTTGTATCTATTTTATTATCTAATAATTGTTTTGACATGTATCCTACCCATAGTTGTATTATTTTATTTGTGTCTATTACACAGTCTAAATCTAAAAAGTTGCAATTCATTATTTGTTTTGGTGTCCATTTATTATATTCATCCTTTGAATTATATCTTTTAAACTTATTTTTGTAATTATAGGTTGGTCTTATATCTGATGTACTAGGTATTATATTTTTATGTAGAGTATTTACTTCTGTATTTATTAGTTCTAGATTTTCTTTATTAATTACTTCTTGTTTTTCATTAATTTCTAGTTTTCCCATGTTTTCTAGAATTTATGTATATGTTTCACTATCTTCTGAATCATAATTATCTGTTTCTTCAGCATCTATTGTATTTATTTCTATTTCACAGGTTTCTGGTTCTTTATTTTTTATTTCTAATTTTTCTTTAAATTGATTTATCTCAATTAATAATTTTTGTTCTTTATCTTTTTCTTTTTTTTCTTTCTGTCTCTTTTCATATAAATCTTTTAGCATTTGTAGCTCTTTTTCTAATTCAGCAATCCTACTATTTTTAGTTTCTTCTATTTTTCGTATTTCTTCTGTGGTTTGTTGTTTTATTTTATCTATTTTCTTTTTTCTGTCTATCTCTTCGTTTTCTCTTTTTATTCTTACTATGACTGTCAACTTATCTTCTAATTTTAATTCTTTTTTTCTAACATTAAATATAAATGTTCACCTATTTTCTTATATCTCCTTCCTAAATTAGAGAATACTATTTTTATTTTTAATCCTTCGTAATTTTCATGTTTTTTCATCGATTATAAATTCTTCTTTGTTCATTTTAGTTAAATGTATATAGGTTATGTTGATATATATATATATATTCTAGACTATCTATTGTTGATTCTAAATTTGATATTTCTTCTTTTTGTGCATTTATTGAGTTTTTACTAACTCCGACAATTATGTTATACTGTAGTCTTTCTATCCTTATTTTTAATTCTTTACATTTTTCAGATATTATTTGTTTTAATTCTTTATATTGTTGTGGTTTTTGTACGTTATTCATCTAAACAAATATTATAAATATTGTTTTGGTGAATATCTAAATCTAATTGTTTCATAATTAATAAATTAATCAAATAAATCCAAATATATACTACTTCCGTAACTTTAATTAGTATAGGCTTTAATACCAATTGTAGGGGAGTGCGGATAACTTGGGTAATAAATAGATCTATTATAGCTCTAAATGGATCTATTCTTTACCCAAGTTATGCGCACCCCCTACAATTGGTATCAAAACATATGCTAATTACGAAAGTAGTACTAAATTATTTAAGGTACTATATTATGTTTTTAACTAAACAAATAACTTAAGGTAGCTTTTTTTTCCTTTTAGGACATAACGTGAAAATGGGGGGGGGGAGGGGGTGTTGCCATATATTATATTATACTTTAATATATTTTAGGAATCCTTAGTTTTATATATTTTAGAAATTAATATTATAAATTAATGCTGTGAAAACATGATTTTATTTATTGCGAAGACTTTTAATGAAGGGCAAAAAGTTCAAATCACTTTTTTAAGAGTCTTCACATTTTTAATATATTATATATATATTATAGATATAGATTATAGATGTGCAATAAATTAGTGACGAAATTCAAAGCTAATTCTATTAAGGATGATGAATTAACTGACCAGCCAGTTATTGCTTTTTTTTAAGAAGAAGAGCTAATTAATTGTGTGTATGTTCTTGCTTATGAAAGACCATATATATAGGCCTTTTAAATTGTTTAGATATAAAAATATATATTCTTTTTACCATAAAAAATTTATCTCTTAAAACTTCAGACTTAATTGGATGCTTGTTTCCCATGTGCTCTTTCGTACACATTTTCAGTAAAGAAAAAGAAAGCACAATTAGCAACATTGCTCAGTTGATGGACCACATCCATATGGTTCCATTTATTTGGGACCGAATCTTTGTACCCTTTGAGTAAATAATTTAATATATAATTAGGTGTATTATTTAATTACTAAAAAATATTCTTCTTTTTTTTGTTATTTAAAAATAATAATTAAATATAAATGTATAATAGCGATATAATTGTTATATAAAATATGTATCTATGTAAGTTATATGTATAGAAATTGGATAGTTCTATCAAATATGTATAAAATATATAAAAATTATATAATTGTTGTACAAAATGTGTAAAAAAAAAAATACAATTATTGTATAAATTGTGTATCGAAACTATATAATTTTCGTATAGAATATTTATATGCATAGGATATGTATAGAAACTGTATAGAATATATATAGAAACTATATAGAACAAACCAACAAATTAAAATGGATAGAAAATAAATTTTGAATACCATAATCATTTTCGTGAAATTAATTTCCATCGAGTAGCCATTTGTGTCCTTTTCCCATAATTTTAGTGATGATATATCAACATAGAACCAAATATCTAAATTGAATTTGTTTGCATATGTAGATTTGTGTGGACAAAAATTCCATACAACTCACACGTGAATATTATGGCAAACAAACGGACCATCTTCCCCATGCATGATAACCCCACTAATTTTGAAATTAATTTAAAAATTAATTTATTATTTTCGGCTCAAAGATGAAAATGACATCTAATTTCTTTTGTCATTGCGGAAAAAGAGCAATATTGAAGATTTATTAATTAGGTGGGTCAGCCTCATATGAAAAAATCGCGCGGGTATGTATATTTATTATAAAGCTGAGGGCGAATTTAAGTTATATAATATATCTAAATATTAAATTAAAGATGAAACTATACTACTAATAAAAAAATTATAGTTTTAATAAAACGTTATTAAATTAATGTATTAAGGATAGTAGTAGTAATATATTAAATTAACGTGATCAAATTAACGTAATTAAAATGTTATTAATTTAACGTTATTAAATTAATGTATTAAGGATAGTAGTAGTAATATATTAAATTAACGTTATCAAATTAACGTAATTAAAATATTATTAAATTAACGTTATTAAAACGTTATTAAATTAAGGTAGGGGCGGGCCTACGTGGTTGCATGGGGTTCACCCGAACCCCCTCAGTAAAAAAATTACGTTGTATACATATAAGGTAGAAAATGTATATTTATGTATGTATATTAATGTTGAACCACATGAAACAAGACACTTAGATAGCCCAGACACTTAGATAGCCCGGTGGTGTTATTTGATCTTCTTGTGCGCTTCCTTCAGCCTACTGTGCGGGTTCGATCCCTGCTAGTAGCTGTTTTTTTTTAATTAAAAAAAAGCTAGGTGTTGCTGCTATAGAAATAAATAATAATAATAATAATAATAATAACAATAACAATAATAATAAATAATAATAATAATAATAATAATAATAAAAACGATGCCTTTTTAACACAAAAAGCAAAACTTTGACAGTGCACAAATATGACCTTTAACTATGCAAAACTGCACAAATATGACCTCTCTCCAAGTCAGCCCTTTTAACGACGTGGCACCGTGTGATTGGATTGCCTTTCCACGTAGGCGCGAGTGAGACTCACACATGGGGTTGCAAAATCGGAGGTCATATTTGTTCAGGTTTTGAATAGTTAAAGGTCCTATTTGTATACTATCAAAGTTATAATTTAGTGTCAAGTTTAGAGTCATATTTATGTATTATCTCTTCTTTTTTTTCAACCATCAAAATGTATATATGACATGTACTCTTTAAACAGTTCAAAGGAGTAATAAGGAATTAACACACAACATACACATACATTAAATTAAAACATAATATAAGTACACAGTACACATGTGAGGATGTGATATATATGGATCATGAAGATCAATATACACCAATCTGCCTTATTTAGGATACATTTATCTATTCAAAGCGATAAATTAAAATATATAGTACATACGAGCAGTCACTTATTTTAGCTTATAATAAAAGTGAGACAAATATTACGAATATATAAGACCTTAAAATGATGGAATAATTCAGTGCACTAAAATGATCGCTACATACTAGCTAGTGCAACCCATCCTTCCCCTAAGCGGCCTGTAGGCGCAAGTGTTACACATAAATCCATTGCAATCGTCATTACTTTCACAACGAGAGCCACACCCTCCCAACCGGTTAAGATTTGGGGGTAAAATCTGCGCAAACACATCGAATTCATCAGGTAGATCTCGCACAGCCATCACTTCGATGTTCGATGTATGAACTGCAAGGACAAAATCAGTGCGCAAAGCATTATGAAAAGGGACACATATATAACATGATCACTAGTCAAATTATTGAAAATAAGTATAATATATTTAAGCAAATATAAAAATCATTACTAAAAAAGAGAAAATTAATATGGACAAATGCATAAAGCATTATGAAAAGGGTCACATATGTTAATATAACATGATCACTAGTCAAAATATTGAAAATAAATATAATATAATTAAGCAAATATAGGAATCACTTCCAAAAAAAAGAGAAATTTAGGATGGACAAATTCTGTAGATAAATAACAAAATTAGTCACGAAGTTATTAAAAGAATGTGCAATAAAGTAGTGATGAAATTCAAAGATAATTCTATTATATAACTAAATTAAGGATGATGAATTAACTGACCAGACAGTAGTACTACTACAAGGAGAAAGCCAAACAAGTTAATAGCAAGATTGTGAGATTGAAGCTTTCTAGCCATGATTTTTCTTTTTTTTTAAGAAGAAGAGCTAATTAATTGTGTGTATGTTCTTGCTTATGAAAGACCATATATATAGGCCTTTTAAATTGTTTAGATATAAAAATATATATTCTTTTTACCATAAAAAATTTATCTCTTAAAACTTCAGACTTAATTGGATGCTTGTTTCCCATGTGCTCTTTCGTACACATTTTCAGTAAAGAAAAAGAAAGCACAATTAGCAACATTGCTCAGTTGATGGACCACATCCATATGGTTCCATTTATTTGGGACTGAATCTTTGTACCCTTTGAATAAATAATTTAATATATAATTAGGTGTATTATTTAATTTCTTTTGAGTATGAATATCATGCAGATAACGTATTAATTTAATTCTAAAAAATATTTACTTAAAATATCTAAGCAGAGGGACCGTCACTTCATGTGCTCTATAATGTCTAAGCTAATTTTCTTTTGCTTGTGACTGTTGGATTCAAATGCACATACGGGTGAATACGATCGTATAAGTAATATAGTGACCTTTGTGAGTTGGATGTCGAACTCATAGAGACTTTGTGTCTTAGCAAAAATACAATTAGAGTAATACTATAAAATTCAACGAGTGCGATTGTAACCAAGAATAAGTTGTTTTTTATATAATTCTAAATTAACAATAAAAGCAAAAAACATAATGAAATGGGTTGTCGACAATATTAGGAAAGTATTCCAGGGTCAAGGCACAATTCATAATCATGTATTGTATTAATTTCTCATCAGTTAAGTTGTCTATTTTGATTGTTGATTTACAAAGTTGATCATATGATTCAGAAATAATCATTCCCTAATCGTCTATTTAAACTAACTTCACAATTACATTGTGAAGTTGCGATGTAAGAAGAATAACATTTGATGTTTGCAGTGAGGTTTGGTATTTTCATAGCTTATATGATACTTTTTTTGTTTTTATTTACTTGTCACTTTTTTAAGTTGCACACCTCTTAATAATAACATTAACTAGAAGATAATTTGACTAAATTATTCTTATTTATTACTCATCTTTATTTAATATTTCTCTTCTTTTTTGTTTTGGACTATCTTAATGGTGGCTGGTGATGGATTAGACGGTGAAGATATGGGAGAGATGGTGAAATTGAGTTTCAAAATTGTTATTTTTGATGGTGATGGTACAATTAATAGGAATTTGATGATTGTTCTTCAATGATGTTTTCGTTGGTGTGGAGAAATCAGTGACGGTGTGATTTTTCTCCATTACTTTCCAACAAAATTAAAGTGAAGAGGGGTGGTGTGAGAAAAAGAAGAGATGTGGGTGGGTGGGATGGCAAGGGGGGATTTTTGACCTTTTTTTTAATTTTAATTTTGACTCAAATGCGCCTAATATTTATTTTGATTAATTTTTTTTGTCAGGTCAATTTTAGGGAGCAAATAAATTTACTTTTATATAGTATAAGTATGTATTAGATCGTGACAATAGTTTAAGTGTGTAAATAACTTTTTTTTGGACAATTCGAGGTGGAAATAATATTTTTTTTCTATTAAAATATGAAATGTGAGGTAATTAAATAGAAGATGTGGGATAATATGTATATATGATAAGGATGTTAATGGTGTGATGTAATTTATCCTAAATTTTTACTTCGACACATGATCTGTCAGGCGATGACCCAGTTGTCTGTTTAAATTATTTGTTTTCGTACACAGTGACAGTGACGGATTTAGAATTTAGGGATTGATGGTACTTGATAGGTTTGAACACACTTATTGATACTCAAAGCTTTAAGAGCCCGTTTGAAAAGCAAAAAACTAAGTTATCTTTTTAGTTTCAAGGATGATTTTCTTTATTATATATTAATTTTTATATATTTCTTATATAATTATACTTAAACTGCATTAAATTTAGGCCAAACCCATCGTCAGAGCAGACCCCTTAAGTACGTACGATCTTTCACTTAGGCACCTTAAGCGAACAGGTTACATTTTAAACACCTAAAGTAGCCTAAAAGTGGATCACTTTGACACCTTTTGCCTAGTTGGCAAAACGCGTGTGGAACACTCCGCAAAGGCGCGTGAAAGCCTTTTTTTTGCTGATATGGCATATAAATGACCCCCCAACGGTAATATACCTATATTTCATCTTCTTCTTCATTCCCAAATGAAATTTTAACCCTAATTTATCACTATTCTTGGAATTTTTTTTATAAAAAACTTGTCTCTTCTTCATCATCTTCTTCAATTTTTCATAAGTTTGAACTTTTTCTTATTTTATTCGAATTGAATTGGACAATGTCGAGCTCGACGTTCATGGCTTTTTGCGAAAAAGATTATCGCTATTGTAAATGTGGTAATGAAGCATTACTAAAGACTTCTTGGACTCAACAAAATCCCGGTCGTAGATTTTTTTCGTGTAAAAATTTAAAGGTAATATTTTTTACTTCTTAACTTAATAAGTCGATTAATTATTGATTTTGTAATCATTTTTGTTATTAATTTTGTAGAAAATTAACAGGCGTGATTACTTTGATTGGTATGAAGAACGACACTCTTCACAAACAAATAGGTTGATTTGGGGTTTGTTGAAGAAAGTTAAGTTCTTTGAAGAGAAAAAAAAATTGAGCTAGAAGATATAATATTATTGGTGTCGTTGCTACTTGTTTGTTGTTGTGGGGAATATGGACATTGAAGCCAAATTGCTGAAGTTTGGCCTTGAAGTTTTGATGGCCTTGAGGTTATTGCCTTCAAGTGTTGAAGTTGCAAAATGACTTAAATTCCTTCTTGTAGTCATGAAGTTTAGGTGTATTTTTGTGGTTAGTGTTAAGCCTTGTTAGGTTTCGTTTGTTGATGTAATGTTGGTCTTGTAAGAATGTTACATTTTGATGAAATGGAATTTTATTTTGATTCTAAATAATGTCAATGTTTTGATTCTAAATAATGACTATGTTGGTCTTGTAAAATGAAGTATCCAAATAGAAAAGAAACAACACCAACAATATTTTACTATATGCTCCATATTGAGTTGATATCAACACCCCAACAACTAACTATACTTTCCTATTGAGCTGAAAACACCACCACCAACAACTTCATCTATACACTCCATATTGAGCTGAACGCAACAACAACAACTTCATCAATACGCTCCAAATTGAGCTCAAAGAAACACTAACAACAAGTTCATAAATATGCTCCATATTGAGCTCAAAGAAACACCAACAAGAAGTTAATAAATATGCTCCATATTGAACTTCAGTTAACACTAATTAATAATCCAAAAACATGCTCCATATTGGAGCTCACAGTTTACATGATACTACTTAAAGAACCTGAATTTACAGGTTTCAAAAACTAAAGAACCAGAATGTTTACTTCAAAAACTAAATTGATTGTTTGGTACTGCACATTACACAATAGAATCACAATACACCATCAGACTAAAATGCTTCTTCTTGACTACTTCTTCTTCTTTTTATTGGCCATCTGCTGCAATTGATAAGTGGTGACAATATCTTTGTTTTTCCATTTCAAGCCTCTAGGCTTATAGCCAACATCAACCCCTTAGAACTTGCATCCTTGTAAGTTGTACCACTTTGTAGAATCATTTGACTTGATGTCCCAGGCTATTTGTTGAAGAAAAAAGAAGAATCAATAAACATTATATATATGCCCTTTATTTTTAAAGAAATAATGTGAGTTAACTTACATTCAGTACTTGGGTTCCCCTTGCACTAGTGTAGATTCTAAATTCAGCATTCTTTGACCTTTTTTATCCACCTTCATCAACATCCTTTGTGGTTCCAACTCTTCTCCTCTTCTACCCAATAGTTGCTCTACTTCTAGGAGGTAGTTGACTCTTGATTCCTTCAGTAACAGAAATTCTTGTATCACCACAAAAGGTAGATTTTGTAACTTCTTTCAAGTTTCTAACTCTGCTTGTATCACCACAAATTATAGTTGAAGATGTAGGTTGACTTGAGCTACATGATGCTGATTTTTTTTAGGTTGAAGGTGCAGGTTGACTTGAGCTACATGATGCTGATTTTTTTGAGGTTGAAGGTGCAGGTTGGCTTGAGCATTTAGGCTGGCAGCTTCCTTGTGAACTTTGACCACTAAACTGAAATCCTTGGCTATGTCCTTGTGCATTGGGATCAGGAATCTATAAAATCATAGCACACCAGTTAATAAGTTATAAAATCAACATAAAAAATAAACTTCTAAAATCAAATAAAAGTGACTGTTTTACCTTGCAAAATCTTCTGTTATGGCCTTGTTGATGACACATGGAGCATGTTATTGTCTCACCTTTTTTGGACATCTTTTCAGATTTCTTTACTGGTTCTCCTCTGCCTCTCTTTCTAATTTTTGCAGGTCTGCCAGGCATTTTTTTAGGTTTAGAGGGCTCAATCTTTGGATTATTTGTCTCAGGCCACATCTTCATATTGGAGATTGGTTGGATAAAGTAATTATAAGCCTCTATGAAGGTTTTCTTCTTATACTAATGTTCCACATAAGGTTCAGGCTCTTTTTCAACATAATATAAAGAACAAATGGCATGTTGGCAAGGAATGCCTCTCAATTGCCAAGTTCTACAACTACACGACCTATTAGTCAAGTTCACAATATGCCTATACTCCCCTTCTCCAACCTCAAATCCAACATCAACATTCCAAAGCAACTTGCAAACTCTTGCCCTGTCCTTATTCTTTTCCAAAATAAGTCTAGCCATAGATGCAATATCACATATCCAAGTATTGGCAAACTTAATCATATCCACAGTTCTAGTCATGATTTTTCTCCTAATTTTCTCCAACATGGTAACGATAGATTTATGTCTAGGGACTAAGATCCATTAATTAATGGTCTCACACATGTTATTCTCAATAACATCACACTTACAATGCTCTTTAAATAATTCCCTAACCCATGACTTCCTAGAATAATGCAGCAAATCACCAATGATTGTAGACACCTAATTTTGTCCCTCCCAAGTCCAATTTTATTTATTTTTAGCTCACATTACCACACACCTTCATCCATTTGATTATACCCCACAAAAATACAAAAAATAACAACCCCTAACAAATTAACAACCCTATCCTAACCAACTTTACACCTAATCCTAACAACCTACCCCACACATACCTCTACCCACCTACCCCACCCTTCACCCTATTCACGTTTTTCTCATCTTTTCTTTTCCATAACAAAATACAAGAGAATTCAACAAATACAAACTCAGAAGAACATGCCATTTGGGAGGGGGCAATTTTTTTTCCTTCTTCTTTTCTGGCTCCCAACGAAAACCCACACAGAAGATACCCCATCATTTTCTTCTTCTATTTTTGGAATAGATACACAGCAACACAGGATACTTATCCTCAAGCTGCACATACAGCTACACCGACTGAATTTTACACACACACGGAGAGAGATTGAGAGCAAAAATAGTGAGAAATGGAGGGAGATTGAGGAGGGAGAGTGAAATCAAGAGAGTGAGGAATATAAACGGAGGAAAATTAAAAAAGGGTGAGCAAAGCTCCGGCTGACGTCGAGTTTTGCGGCGACTGTCTCGCCAGAATCCGCGCTACACGTTGGATTAAGCATCGCAGACTCGAGATCTGCCTTCCCCGACTCCAAAATCCCTAATCAATAGCGAAAACTAGTCGAGATCGGCCTTGTGGCAGATTCCAGTGACATTTGAGCTGACTCCGATGAGATTTCGTGGTTTCGAGTACGGATTCTCTGGTTTTCGCAATTTCAGTCTTGGTTTGAGTGTTATTTCTTCTTTATCTGGGTTTCAAATCTGTCTGAGTTTTCTATATCCCGATATCGAGTTTGTTTATCATTGAGGTTCGATACGAGATTTTGAACGCGGTTCTAGTTGGAAGGAGCAATTTCAATTAAAAAGCATTGAGGTTCATTTTCCATCTCATTCTCTATTCTATTTTAGAATTTTGATTGTTTGTTATGCGTGTGAATAACTTATTTTTTTAGCATGCTTGAATCTTTGTTGTGTGTACGTGGTTGATATTGAATTTGATAGTCGAAGAATCAGTTTAATCATGCTGAGAATGAATTTGGGGAATGGGAATCAAAAATTGATAAAAGTGAATATTATGGTATTTTGATTCATTGTTGATGTTGAACGTGATATATCGTCGAGCGGGTAGAAAAATAGTAGGCTCGGGAAGGCAAATTTATAATTGGTGGATTGTTTGGAATGTTTTGTTGAATAGTTTGATTTTCTCGCACAAAAAATATATTCATGTGTTTGATTGTTTTATGTGTTTTTGTGTGGTTTATACATTTGTAATGTCAAATAAGCCGATATGCTCCACCAAGCGACCGTGGTCGAACCACGGGATCGAGGGATGCCTAACACCTTTCCCTCGGTCAATAGAATTCCTTAGCCGGAATCTCTATTCACGGATCAGTTATAGAGTCAAAATTATTTTGAAAAGGATCTCCAAAGGTGACTTGGCACACCGGATTATGTCAAGTGGCGACTCTGAATAAAAAATGTAAACAATCCTTTTTCGAAATAAATCTTCATTTTGTCACTTCAATAATAAAAACCATTTCGAACCTTAAAACTAATCTTTTTGGTTGAAAAAGGGGTGTGACAGCTCTGGCGACTCTGGTGGAGATTTTTCAGAATTCAAGCTTATTTTGGAGTTGTATCGGCTTAGTTTGACACTATAGGTGTATAGGCATTTGTTTGTGTTGTTTTGTGTTATTGTTTATCATTGTTGAGTGCCTATGTGCTCTTTGTTTACAGTTTTTACTTTATGTGTTATCGCTTTATATCTGGCATCATATGCATAACCCGAGTCTTTCTTTCTGTAACAAGTCCATAGTACACGTGTGTACACGACCTATAGTTGAGTCACCCTCATTTTTAGGAGGGGAGCCGTTGGGTTGTATGGAGTAGGTGGACAGCTAAAGAAATCCACTATCGACCATACGTTCCCCCGAACAACCTTGTTAGTGGGCCCCAGCATAGGCCAGCCTTTAGGTCATGTTTATTTGTATCATATTGAGACCTAGCAGGATCCACGTGGCTCTTTATAGGAGACTCACCTCTAAAAGCATCCCTACGTGCTAAATGTTGCATCTTTGAGGGTAATGTGGTCATTTGACAGACTGATTTGGGGAAAACATGTGTTAGAAGTAAGGTGCGTAGACAAGAAATGTTGAAAAAAAAAATAATAGAAAAAAGTGAGTTGAAAAGAAAAAAAGAGTGTTTCGTAAGTTTTTAGAGTTATTTATTACTTTTGATTTTCTTTCAGAGAGTATGCGATTAGATGGCGCGAACAAGCTGCTAGAGTAAAACCGCCAATGAAAGAAAGCAAAATAGTGGAGGTGTTTATTCAAGCACAGGATAAAACTTATTATCAACACTTGTTACCCGCATTAGTTAAGCCATTTATTGAGGTCCTCAAAATGAGGGAGATGATAGAGGATGGAATTAAGACCGGTCGCATTATGAGTTTTGCAACATTGAAAGCGACTGCTCAAACGATTCAAAAAAGGTTCGGAAAGTGTGGGAGGAAAGAAGAATGAGGAAGATGCATCTGCCATTATAGTTGGACAACAGGCACGGGCAAGAGGACCACGCCATCGTTACCCACAGGCTCAAACCCAAGTTTATGCCCAAGCTCCACAGAATCTTTCCCAAAATCCGTTATACTCTATTCCCTCACCTCCATATCCAATATACAATGCACAACCCTATGGTCAATTCCCTTCTTACCTACAATGGTGTGTACCAACTCTTCAGAGTCATCCTCAAACTCCACAAACATACCAAAGCCCTTCTAGGCAAAATTTTTGGTCTAAGCCAAACAATGAAATGAGGTAGAAGTCGTGGGATAGCTTCACGCCAATTGGAGAGTCGTATGCAAGTTTATTCCAGAGATTGGTACAGCAGGTCATGATCACTCCCCTCCTTGGGTATACTCCTGACCCACATTCAAGAAGTTTTGATCCTAATATACGATGTGCATATCATTCTGATGTTCAGGGTCACAGTATTGAAGGTTGTCGGGCTTTGAAAAGAGAAATTAAAAAGATGATTCAAGATAGATCAATTATGGTGCAAAACATTGACAGTGAGGAAAGCTCTAGTCATGTTGATATGCAAACCAGTGGCTAAGATGTCAGGCTGAGTAATTGAGAATTCACCCCTCTCGCTACTAGAAAGAGGTCTGGTAGTGTGTTTTGTTTTATTTTCTATTATTCGAATTATTTCAGGGTTGTAGTTCGTGATCTATATTGTTTTGTCCTTTTGTCGTTTATGTTCAAACCCTTCTATCTTTTGTTTCAACTAAATAAAGTGTCCCATTTTTCTTTGTGTTTTAAATATGTGTTGTTTGTTTGTTTTCTTTACATAGTACATTTTATGTTGACTCTAGCGATATGACATGCTAGTGAAATTTTCAGCCAGATCTTAAAAACCAGTTTAAGCATGAACATTGAATGTGAGGGCTAAAGTTAGGAAAAACATCTGAGAAAATAGGTAAACTGCTGAGACATTTGGTGACAAGTTGAAGCCTTCTTCGAAAATTAAGGCAATTATTTTAAGAATCGCAAGAATAACTTGGTCATCAATTGAAAAACCTAGCTCAATTAGGTCAAATAGCGGATGTGTGCTCCCGAGGAACAAAACAAAAACAAACTTCACGAAAGCATGAGTCATTCAATGTGAGGGATGCACAACAAAGGTGGAGTTGTATGTTCGGCAAGTGTAGAAGAAGAGGTGGCACATATGCTCGGGGCAAGTTAGTGTTGTAAAACATGTCACAAGTGATGTTGATCGTGCACTTTCATATTGCATGCTATGTACTAGTATTTTCAATGATTGATATAACGAAGGCATTTTATTCTGTTACCCAAACATTGTGTCATCCTTTGTTTACCCCGTTTGAGCCTTAGTGTTATTTTCTTTCATACCCCTCTTTTGAAATCAAGATAGAATCAACAAAGCTCAAAAGAAAAGTGTAAAGCAAAAAATAGTGTCAGAAAAAAAGAAGAGAAAAATGTGTCCAAAAAGGAAAGAAAAGGGAAGAATGTCAAGAAAAATAGAGTCAGAAAAAAAAAGAGTCAATAAAAGAAAGAAACAAAAATCAGAATCAATCAAAAGAACAAACTGCCAGAACTACGCATGACCTGATTCTCCTCTCTCGGGGGTGAGATACGTAGGCTGCCCTACTCCAGGCTCGGTCCAACCAAATAAATAATTTAGAGTCACCCAGTCAAAAGAAACAGGGGCATGAGTTAATCCTCATTGTTTAAGTCGATTCCAAAAGTTGTAAGTCCTACCCCACTTCAACTGTTGTTTGGGCCTCATGTCATCCTTTCTTTCTAACCCTATCCAAAGCCAAGTTACAACCAAAGAAAGACCTTCAGATCAATCTTTGAGAATGTTAAGGCTACGCATGCAATGCATATGATGACGCATTTTGTGAACTGCTTGTCTTCCTCAGCATAAGGAATCAAGAGAAAAATAAAAATGAGAGAGTCTTATTGGTGAAAACTCTCACGGGCACCATAAAGCGATGGTAAGTTGAGATAAATAAAAATGAAAGAGTCTTATTGGTGAAACCCCTTACGGGCACCATAAGGCGATAGTGAGCTGAGAGAAAAATGAGAGAGGCTTGTTGGAAAAAACCCTTCAAGGTGTCACTAGCCGAATGAGGTCTTAAATACAATTGACCTAAGGAAACAACTCAGTTTCAAGGCCATTAACGTAACAACAATTGGTAGAAAGTTTGGATGGAAAGATCAGGCAGCCTGATCCAAAATGCATGGCATAATCATTAGAGTGAACTATCATTTTTAGATAATTTTTTTTTTAAATGGGGACATTCATTGTCTATTCTTTCTTCTCTTTATTTTTTGTTTTATCTTTCTTGATTCAGTTATTCAAATAAAAAATCATTATCATTTTTCTCTTGTCGTTGAGTCAAATCTATGTCGAAACAAGTGAGAAAAGATTTCAAAATTGGCTATCAGCTTCTTCAATTGTGCAAAGCAAGACAAAAAGCCAACACATGAAAGAGACATGATTGTGAACCGAAATAAGGCATGCAGAAAGTTTTGTCAACCGATAAGTCTGGGACTCATAAAAATACCAAGGTTCAAAGGGTTTATCTGAGAAGCATGACAAAACATAGATAATGTATCTGTTTCAGAGTCACTCTTAATAATCTGAGTTCGGGTCAATGATGCAGTAATCCAGTGACACATGCTAATGGTTGAAAGAAAGATTAAATGTGACAGGGGCAAGAGTGATTTCCACGAAAGCCAAAGCCACAAACCAGCCACCATGTTTTTAAAGTAAAAAATTTTCTTTGTATGAAACAGGAACACATGCTACCTTCGAATCAAGGATTTAAAAGCCTAAACATCAAAGGTCGTAATATTCTCACTTCTACAAATGCAAGAGGCAATGTTTCTGCACAGATTTGGTATTCAAAACCACGGTAAAACTCATAATCCAATATCTCTAGGAGACACACTTCCTTATTTGGGTAATTCAAGCAACATTTGTAAGGAGACGCACTTTCTTATTTGGGTGATTCAAGCAACATTTGTAAGGGGACGCACTTTCTTGTTTGAACAATTCAAGCAACATTTGTAAGGAGACGCACTTTCTTATTTGGGTAATTCAAGCTGCATTGGTAAGAAGACACACTTTCTTATTTCGGTAATTCAAGCGACATTTGTAAGGAGACGCACACCCTTATTTGGGTAATTCACCCGACATTTGTAAGGATACACATTTCTTTGTTTCAAACATTTGTGAGGAGACACACTTCCTTGTCTGTATAATTCAAGCAACATTTGTAAGGAGACGCACTTCCTTGTTTGGATAATTCAAGCAATATTTGTAAGGAGACGCACTTCCTTGTTTGGTAATTCAAGTGGTATTTGTAAGGAGACGCACTTCCTTATTTGGACATTTCAAGCAACATTTGTAAGAAGATACACTTCCTTATTTCGGTAATTTAAGTGGCATTTGTAAGGAGACGCACTTCCTTGTTTGGGTAATTCAACCGACAGTTGTGTGATACGCCCAAATTATAACTCTCGTTAGAAAGTGCAAGCGTTCGCTGTTAAATATAGAACCCAACTGGGTTAGGTGTCGAATCCCACAGGGAATACTATGATCGCTAAGTATTGTGATTATTATTAGACTGTTGATCGAAGGTTCCAAAGTAAAGGGGGGTTTCAGTTTAAGTGCACAATAATATTATCGGTGTAACAATGAGATGATATGTGTAATAATATTTGATCACAGAGAATGACAAGTTAGGGTTATGTCCACCTTGTAGCTTCTATTTCCCTATTAACTATGAGTAATAAGGATTTATACATGCATGCACTTATAAAGAGATGTATTCTAATTCTAAATCCAAGTGTTTCTCAATCATCAAGGATTTATTCACTTTAGTTCTCTCGAATCCAAAGTGTACAACCAATCATACGAACTCTCCAAGTAGTTAATCCTGCTAAGGCATTAACGTGTAAAATAGAGGTTGGAAACCCTATTTTCTTGTCACACTCTCTTTTCCAAATAGTAACTTTTCTATCGAACAAGTTATTGCTATAATGGCACATTCCCTATGTTTGCAACCACGAGAATTCAATCATAACAAAGAGAGTAATGATATAAGTGGATTAACACATCATAAATTCAAAAACCCATAGCAATAGAGAGTATACTACAAGGTTTCCATAACCCTAACAAATAAACTTAGCTACTCATGAATAAAACGGAAATCACAATAGAAATATTCATCATACCAAAACTTAGAACGATCTTGGTGGAGAAGATGAATAGCGAAAATAAGAGAGAAAAACGTTTCTCTCTCTCTCTCCTCAAGCTAAGCCGCTTTTTTTTTTTTTTAAAATACAGAATGTGAATTATCCCTAAAAATTCAGCAATAAGTCTTTTAATAACATCTTCTCTAATAAATTGCTACTGCATCCTTAACTATTTAAAAATATTATGTTTGCCCGAGAAAAAGTTCCCATACATCACATTCAGTCCAAAAGCTGCTTTCCTTTTTATGTGAAGTTTTCTTTGCTGTCCACAGGTCCCCAAAGTGCTGTAATCTTCCTCATTAGTACCTGAAAAGCATGCTAATCACATAGGTCATCTCACTTAACTAAAAATAGACTAAAAGTGCAAGAATTATGTATTTTATCCTCAAAACTTAGCTAAAATATGGGTAAGTTATGGTGCTTAGACGTATAAATGCACCCAACATCATTGTAAGGAGACGCACTTCCTTGTTTGGATAATTCAGGCAATATTTGCAAGGAGATACACTTCCTTGTTTGGTAATTCAAGTGGTATTTGTAAGGAGATGCACTTCCTTGTTTGGACAATTCAAGCAACATTTGTAAGGAGATGCACTTTCTTGTTTGGGAAATTCAAGCAACATTTGTAAGGAGACGCACTTCCTTGTTTGGGTATTTCTAGCAACATTTGTAAGGAGACACATTTCTTTGTTTGGGTAATTCAAGCGGCATTTTGTAAGGAAACACACTTCCTTGTTTGGGTAATTCAACCGGCATTTCTAAGGAGATGCACTTCCTTATTTTGGTAATTCAAGCAACATCTGTAAGAAGACGTACTTTCTTGTTTGGGTAATTCAAGTGGCATTTGTAAGGAGACACACTTCCTTGTTTTGATAACTCAAGCAACTTTGGAGCCCGCCCGAAGCACAAGGCGAATAAGTGAAAAGTCAAGCAACAAGGTGAAACAATTGAAAGCCAAGCAACAAATTGAAAAATTGCAAGTCAGGAGCCCACCTGAAGAATAGGGTGATGAAACTCAAGTCAAGAGTTCAAAAGAAGCTGCATAGATAGGATTTTTGTAATTTTATTTATCTTTTTAACTTGTAATTTTTGTTTTTGATGTAATGACAGAGCCGCAGACCGAAACCTCGACAAAACCTCGCTCGACTCTCCAACTCGGTATAGTCCCTCTTTTTTCAGTTCTTGGGAATACCTGTGGCTTGATTCCCTCATAACTAGGGATGAGTATGATGTCCAAA
Organism: Capsicum pubescens; assembly: GCA_030864215.1. Classification (NCBI taxonomy): domain Eukaryota; kingdom Viridiplantae; phylum Streptophyta; class Magnoliopsida; order Solanales; family Solanaceae; genus Capsicum; species Capsicum pubescens. Next base: position 22,256,527 of record CM061549.1, read on the forward strand.
GTCAAGACTTGGTTTCCCTCCTTCCTTTTGTTTCATTCTTTTGAATAATGATCGGGACAAAATTTTGTCTCGTTGTCTACTTCTTTGTCTGAAAACACTTCATATTTACATTCAAAGAAGGCATGTTGTAGACACCTAATTTTGTCCCTCTAAAGTCCAATTTTATTCATTTTTTAGCTCACATTACCACACACCCTCATCCATATGATTATACCCCACAAAAATGCAAAAAATAACAGCCCCTAACAAATTAACAACCCTATCCTAACCAACTTTACACCTCATCCTAACAACTTACCCCACCACATACCTCTACCCACCTACCCTACCCTTCACCCTATTCACGTTTTCCTCATATTTTCTTTTCCATAACAAAATACAAGAGAATTCAACAAATACACACTCAGAAGAACACGTCATTTGGGGGGCGATTTTTTTTCCTTCTTCTTTTCTGGCTCCCAACGAACCCACACAGAAGATACCCCATCACTTTCTTCTTCTATTTTTTGAATAGATACACAGCAACACAAGATACTTATCCTCAAGCTGCACACACAGCTACACCGACTGAATTTCACACACACGCGGAGAGAGATTGAGAGCAAAAATAATGAGAAATGGAGGGAGATTGAGGGGGGAGAGTGAAATCGATAGAGTGAGGAACAAAAATGGAGGAAAATTGAAAAAGGGTGAGCAAAACTCTGGCCGACGTCAAGTTTTCCGGCGACTGTCTCGCCAGAATTCGCGCTACACGTTGGATTAAGCATCGCAGACTCGAGATCTGCCTTCCCCGATGCCAAAATCCCTAATCAGTAGCGAAAACTAGTCGAGATCGGCCTTGTGGCAAATTCCGGTGACATTTGAGCTGACTCCGACGAAATTTCGTGGTTTCGAGTACGGATTCTCTGTTTTTCGCAATTTCAGCCTTGGTTTGAGTGCTATTTCTTCTTTCTCTGGGTTTCAAATCTGTCCGAGTTTTCTATATCCCGATATCAAATTTGTTTGTCGTTGAGGTTCGATCCGAAACTTTGGACGCGGTTCTAGTCGGAAGGAGCAATTTAAATTAAAAAGCATTGAGGTTCATTTCCCATCTCATTCTCTATTCTATTTTAGAATTTTGATTGTTTGTTATGCGTGTGAATAACTTATTTATTTAGCATGCTTGAATCTTTATTGTGTGTACGTGGTTGATATTGAATTTGATAGTCGAAGGATCAGTTTAATCATGCTGAGAATGAATTTGGGGAATGGAAATAAAAAATTGATAAAAGTGAATACTATGGTATTTTGATTCATTGTTGATGTTGAACGTGATATGTCGTCGAGCGGGTAGGCAAATAGTTGGCCGAGTAGGCAAATCTAGAATTGGTGGATTGTTTGGAATGTTTTGTTGAATAGTTTGATTTTCTCGCACCAAAAATGTATTCATTCGGCCGGGAAATGCCTCGAGGGATTTGTATTGATTTATTCGGTGAATGCCCCGAAGTATCTTGTACCCGGAGGACGTTCGTGACGAAGGCCCGAGACATCGGGTGAGGCATTGAAGCTTAGTCTAGGATTAGTTTAGAATAGGATTTATATTTTTCGCATTTTTCTATTTCGGACTGTATAATTGGACTGGACACTATATTTTGAATTGGTTTTGTTTCATGTGTTTGATTGTTTTATGTGTTTTTGTGTGGTTTATACATTTGTAATGTCAAATAAGTCAATATGCTCCACTAAGCGATCGTGGTCGAACCACGAGATCGAGGGGTGTCTAACACCTTCCCCTCGATCAACATAATTCTTTAGCCGGAATCTCTGTTCGCGGATCAGTTATAGAGTCAAAATTGTTTTGAAAAGGATCTCCAAAGGTGACTTGGCACACCAGATTATGTCAAGTGGCGACTCTGAAAAAAAATGTAAACAATCCTTTTTCGAAACAAATCTTCACTTTGTCACTTCAATAATAAAAATCCTTTCGAACCTTAAAATTAATCTTTTTTGTTGAAAAGGGGGTGTGACAATGATATCATTACCTTGCCTACCAAGTTATTCGTGTTATCAAGTTCTTCTTTGAACTTCACTTCAAAACTTGCCTTTGAGCATTTTCAAAACTATTTTTTTCTCTCTTCTCCCTTCTACTCTTGACTCCAGTTAGCCCAAATGTATCTAGCACATCTTCTAATTTCAGCATTTGGTAACAACTCAAGAACAGCAGCATGAAAACCCTACATACGAAAAAAACAGTTAAAGTACTTAACAAATAAATTCTATTTTTTAATTAATTACCAGTTAAAAAAATATCAAATATTACCTTTTGCATATTAGCCATCACAGTAAGACCTGCTCCAGTACCCAATTGCAGATCCTCTTTCAAGTAGTTGATAAAAAAATTCCAACTATGCTTGATTTTCTTGTCCACAACAGCCCAGGCTATAGGAAACATCTGATTATTTCTATTTTTCCCAGTTGCAACTAGAAGTTCACTCTTACAAGCACCCTTTAAGAAACATCTATCAAACCCTATAATTTTTCTACATCCTTTCATCCAACTTTTTTTCAATGCATCATGACACACATAGAAATACACAAACAGATTTTTACCTGGGACAGTTTCACTGTCCATTCTCATCCAAATAGAACTGCCAGGATTTGTTTGTTTGATCATCTCAGCATAATCACATAATCTTGCAAATTTCAAGTTCCAGTCCCCCATGGCCTTTCTTAGGATCTGTAACTTTGCCCTGTAACAGATTGTTTTACCCACATATAATCCTAATTTTTCTCTGCACAATTTCTATATTTCCCAAATGTTCAAAGATGGTTGTTTACTTATTTCATTCCTAAATCTGTCAGCAATAAACTTAGTTTTACACATCTTATTCTTGTTTGATGTTATACACTTATGCACTGGATTATAATTCTTAATCAAAAAATTACTACAGTCTCTGTCAAGTGCACCATAACACAACCAGTTGCATAGTTGCATTTTGTCTTGAATTTGCACTTAGCCCCCACTCTATGAGCTTCATTAGGTTTTAAGATAATCTGAATTCTATTTTGCACTGCATACCTCCCCAAAGCTTTTCTAAATTCCTTAGGACCATTAAAAATCATACCAAGTTAAAAAACAATAACACTACAATCATCATCAAATCTGATTTTATTACTTCATCATCTTCTTGGAAAATCAACGCCAGCAACAACATCCTCATCTAACAAATCAGTGCTATCAACACTATCACAGTTTGAACTATCAATATACTCTTCATCACCTCCTAATCTACCCACATATCTATCTTTCTTATTCCTGCCACTGTCTTGAAAACCTTTATCAATACCAGCTTCCCCTACTGGTATTTCTTCTCTTGATTTGAATTTTTTCTTGGATTTTTTTTGCTTCTATTTTCAGCCCTAAAGGCTCTCAACTCTTTATCAATGTCTGAATCATCCTCATCAGGGATATCATTACCAATCAGATCTGATTCACTACTGGGAAGATCTGTTTCATCACCATTCAGATCTTCATTAAGACTTCTATTTTCATTCTCATCATTGCCTATATCAACTTCATCATTAGATTGTGGCCCTACTAAAAGAGGCACAACATTTTCCAAAACATCAACATTTTCATCAATGTCATGAAAAACATACACATCAAGCTTATCACCATCTTTTAACTCCTTCACAAACTCTAGCAATTGACCATCAGAAGTGATTTGAACTAAACCATTACCATCTATATGTTGATAATAGAACCCCTTAACTTTTGAGTACCCAAGATCTTTGGTGTAGGAAAGAAATTCAACAAGACTGAAATGGTCTTTATCAATGGCAACAACAAAGATATCTAACTCACCTTTATAACTAAGATTAGGGTCGGATACAATTATTCCCCCATGATGAAAACAGGTCAAAATATAGCTGTCCATTTTTTTAACAAATCCCCAAAGATTCTGCACAAAAAAAAATACCCAAAATACCCTTAAATTTAAAAGTATCAAAATAACCCTATATTATTAGTGAAATCTCCAAAATAAACCCTAAATCTGTGAAATTCCCAAAAAGCCGACAAAAAATCCCTACTTTATAATTGAATTTTCAAAAAAAATCATAAAAACATACATTCAACCCAGCACTACAATTTCAAGCAGGAAACAGTCCAAATAGCAAGGAAAAATATAAACTTAAAAGAAAATGTTTAGTTCAACCTTCAATTTCTTCAACTTTAAACTAGATTCTTCAAATTCGTCACTGAAAATGAATCAACACTTTCATGCAAGCATTGTACCTCAAAATACACCGTAAATAGTTATAAATCACTAACATTAAAAGAAGAATCAAAGAAAAAATGAAAAAAATCAACAAGACGTACAAAGGGGAAAGGAATAAGGTTTCAATCGGATTTGAAAATGAAAAATTGGTTTGGGGATTTTCTGATTTTCCTCCTTTTAGTGGATGTGGATGACGTGGAAAGGATCTGGTACATGGCATGTTTTAATTCGTATGCAAAATTCACGTGTATGGATTGAAATACACGCGCCTGAGTTTTATTTTAATTAGGCAAAAAGATGTCAAAGTGACCCACTTTTAGGCTACTTTAGGTGTTTAAAATGTAACCCGTTCACTTGAGGTGCCTAAGTGAAAGATCGTGCGTACTTAAGGGGCCTGCCGATGGGTTTGCCTTTAGGATATCTACTATCGATATCCATTACATTTACTTATTCAAAACGATAAATATATAAATATATAGTACGCACGAGTAGTCACTTATTATAACAAGACAATTCAGTGCATTAAAATGACCACTAATACATACCAGCTAGTGCAACTGCAACCCATCCTTCCCTTAAGCGGCCTGCAGGTGCAAGTGTTGCAAATAAATTCATTGCAATCGTCATTACTTTCACAACGAAAGCCACACCCTCCCAACCGGTTAAGATTTTGGGGTAAAATCTGCGCAAGCACATCAAATTCATCAGGTAGATCTCGCACAGCCATCACTCCAGTGTTCGATGTATGAACTGCAAGAACAACATCAATGCACAAAGCATTATGACAAAGGTCACATATATAACATGATCACTAGTCAAAATGAGTTTTTGGTGAAACTTCTTGAGTGGACTCAAGACAGTTTATTAAATTGATTGTGTAGGTTTAGAAGGGCACGTGAAGGTTTTTTAAGACATATGAATGAAATGCTAAAACTGAGGATGTTTTGTGTTTTTTCGGTGTGCTTAGCCTATAGTTCAATGGGGATGTGGGTATCGGAATGGCTTTTGGCGAAATTTCTTGAGTGGGTTCGTGATGACCTATTAAATGGATAGTGTTGATTTGGTGGGGCCGGCGGAGATATTTTTACGATATATGAACGACATACTAAAAACTGAGGATTTTTGCGATTTTTCTGTATGTTTAGCCTATGGATCGGTAGGGGATGTGGGCATCCGAATGGATTTTGGGAAATACTTCTTGGATGGGTTTCGACGACGTATTAAATGGATCATGTTGGTTTGAAGGGTCGGACGGAGGTTTTTAAAATTTTTAAAAGCATTAACAATCCATCACCTGTTTTTATTTGTCTTTTAAATATTTACTAGGCCGACCTGACAAACTTAAATTTTCTATAATATATTTAGTAACAATTTTTTAAAATCATCCAATATGACACAAAACAATAAATTTTTAACAAACTCAAAAATGAGGATTAATAAAGATATGAAGTGGCAAATCACTAGTAAGTAGTAACAGATTTATCGGGTTTACCGATTTGAATTTAAAAGTGGATGTATTTAATTTTAAATTAAATAACATACATGATCAATTTTCATAAGTCACATGACTTTTTAGAAAAAAAAAAAAAAAAGCTATTATAGGTTTAGGACGTAAGTTTGAATGATATTTTTGAGCTCCCCCTAAAAATAAAAAAGGTTAAGGAATTTTTTTTAAAAAGAAAATTAATGGATAGATGAAGGGCATTTATAAACCATTCTCGATGCATTAATGTAGGCCTAACTTTTTCGAGGCGTCTGTTTAAATTATTTTCTCTCGTACACAATAATTTTTTAGAAGAATGATATATCAACCTACCACCAAATATCTAAATTGAATTTGTTTACATGTGTAGATGATTTGTGTTTGGACAAAGATTGCATACAACTCACACGTGAATATTATGGCAAACAAATGGACCATCTTCACACGTGAGGGATAACGAATAAAAGATAATTAATTTTAAAAATAATTTTAGGAAAAGTTTATTTTATAGTTGATTGAAATAAAATTATGAGAAAACTTATCTTAATATTAATTATTTCGAGAGTGTAGAGTTATTTTTATCCCGCATAGAGGGTGGAATAATAACAATAAATAATAGATTAATTTTTTACTACGTGTAATTTCGAATTCGTCTTGTTGCATTACATTAATTAATGTATTGTTCAAATCGAAAGATACATTACTCTATTCATGAACATGACTTGATCTTTGTGTCCTTATTTATATTTAAATACGAGGGGGGTTGTTGGATATTTGTGTTCAAATTAATTTAATAAAAGGTCTTTTATGAAGAGGCACCTTGTAAATCAAAGAATGTGTTCTTTCAATATATTATAAATATAGAAATAGATAGATGTCGATATAAATATATAAATAAACAAAAATTCCCCCCACGATCATATTTGACTAGCACAAATTTTTAATCAAAGCAGAGAACACTCATCAAAATGTACATATTATATGACATGTACTCTTGAACAGTTTAAAGTAACGAAAAGGACATCAATAGACAACAACATACACATACATTAAAACACAGAGTTAATACATAAAAATAACCCTAAACATGATACTAAATTATAACTTTGACCTTAAACTTTGATAGTGCACAAATAGGACTTTTAACTATTCAAAACCTGAACAAATATGACCTTCGATTTTGCAACCCCATGCGTGAGTCTCACTCGCGCCTACGTGGAAAAGTAATCCAATCACACGGTGCCACATCGTTAAAAGGGCTGACATGGAGAGAGGTCATATTTGTACAGTTTTGAATAGTTAAAGGTCATATTTGTGCACTGTCAAAGTTTTGTTTTTTGTGTTAAAACGACGTCGTTTTTTTTTTTGTTTTATTATTATTATTATTATAATAATAATAATAATAATAATTTTATATATTTTTATAGTAGCAGCACCTAAATTTTTTTTTAAATTTTTTTAATTTAAAAAAATTATTATTATTATTATTATTATTATTTTATTTATTTCTATAGCAGCAACACTTAGCTTTTTTTTAATTTAAAAAAAACAGCCACTAGCAGGGATCGAACCCGCACAGTAGGCTGAAGGAAGCGCCCAAGAAGAGCAAATAACATCACTGGGCTATCTAAGTGCCTTGTTTCGTGTGCTTCAACATTAATATACGTACATAAATATACATTTTCTATCTTATATATATACAATGTAATTTTTTTACCGAGGGAGTTCGGGTGAACCCCATGGCAACCACGTAGGTCCGCCCCTCGTTAATTTAATAACGTTTTAATAACGTTTTAATAACGTTAATTTAATAACATTTTAATTATGTTAATTTGACAACGTTAATTTAATATACTACTACTACTACTATCCTTAGTAACATTAATTTAATAACGTTTTATTAAAACTATAATTTTTTTATTATTAGTATAGTTTCATCTTTAATTTAATAGTTAAATAAATAATATTTAGATATATCATATAACTTAAATCTGTCCTCTGCTTTATAATATATATACATATCCGCTCGATTTTTCGTATGAGGCTGACCCGCCTAATTAATAAATCTTCAATATTGCTCTTTTTCCGCAATGACAAAAGAAATTAGATGCCATTTTCATTTTTAAGCCGAAAATAATGAAAAATAATAGTGAAGAGTCATTTAAAGGTCATATTTGTGCAATTTTGAATAGTTAAAGATCATATTTGTGCACTGTCAAAGTTTAAGGTCATATTTATGTATTATTCCCTTAGATTTTAAGCTGGACGCGCCCAGTTTTGCGTGTTGAACACGCATTTTGCCACGTAGGATTGGAGGTCGTATTTGTGCAGTTTTGAATAGTTAAAGGTCATATTTGTGCACTGTTAAAGTTTAAGATCAAAGTTATAATTTAATGTCAAATTTAGGATCATTTTTATGTATTAACTCTAAAACATAATATAATTAATACATAGTACTTAAGTGATATATATGGATCATGAAGATCCAATATATACCAATCTACCTTATTTAGGATATCTACTATTGATATCCACTACATTTACTTATTCAAAACGATAAATATATAATACGTAGTTACTTATTTTTTAAGTCACTTATTTTTAGTTTATTTATAATAAATATTTGGGGGTGCAACCCTTCCTTCCCTTCATTGGCCTGTAGGCACAAACGATACACATAAATCCATTGCAATCGTCATCACTTTCACAACGAGAGCCACACGCTCCCAACCGGTTAAGATTTGGAGGTAAAATTTGCGCAAACACATCAACTTCATCAGGTAGATCTCGTACAGCCATCACTTCGATGTTCGATGTATGAACTGCAAGGACAATATCAGTACACAAAGTATTATAAAAAGTGCCAGATATATAAGACGATCACTAGTCAAATTATTGAAAATAAATATAATATAATTAAGCAGATATAACAAAAAGAGAAATTTAGGATGGACAAATTATGTAGATAAACAATAAAATTCATCACGGAATTATTAAAATAATGTGCAATAGATTAGTGACGAAATTCAAAGATAATTTCGTTATAAGATTAAATTAAGAATGATGAAGTAACTGATCAGTCAGTAGTGCTGCTATAAGGAGAAAGCCAAACAAGTTAACAGCTAAATTGTGAGATTGAAGCTTCCTAGCCATTTTAACACAACTTAGAGTAGAGAATTTTTTTCTTTTTTTCTTTTTTTGAGAAGAAGAGCTAATTAATTGTGTGTATTTTCTTGCTTGATGAAAGGCCCTATATATAGGCCTTTTAAATTGTTTAGACTTTAGATATAAAAATAGGGTAAAATTCATACGTAGCATACTTAATACCATAGTTATGAGATTCATAGCAACACTTTTATAATTACTTAAACTAGTAACTTGTATTTTGTATTTGAACAAACTGTTGCTATAAAAATACTTATACAAATCATTTTACTGTCCAGATTTAACTCTAATCAGTTGAGTTAAATATGGGATAATTAGCCATGAATTAAATGTGGAGATTACTTTTCCAATAAAACCTCTTAATTAATGTGATTTTCGTTATTTGTGACCAACCGAAATCAAAATTCAAATTTCAGTTTCACATTATCATCTTTATCCCAAAAAAATCAAAATCAAATTCAACTGAAGCTTCTTCAGTTCAATATCTTCAAAAATTCAAATTAAACCATTACTGTTGTTGAAGGTATTTAATCGTAATATTGGTTTCTTATATGAATTTCATCAGTTGTTCGAAATCGATCAAAAAATTTTTGTTCTGAATTTTTTTCTGAACCATTACTGTTATTTCGTACAATTTTTTTGAGCAATTACTGATGTTTCGTTCAAATATAGTGATCAAAATTGATTTTTCGTTAAATTATTATTGAATATTTTGAGCCATTAATGATTTTTCGTTAGAGTGATCAAAATTAATTTTTTGTTACATTGTACAATTTAACAATTTATTTCGTTAAATTATTTTTGAATATTTTGAAAACGGATTTTGAAAAAAAAAAAGTAATGCAACAGTAAATTGAAATGATCGAACAATATAGTGATCAAAATCAATTTTTCAAGCTGCTCAAATTCAATTTTTTGGAGTTCTGATTCTCAAAATTTAAGAGTATATTTGTATTTCTGTAAAGTTCGATTATGTATATTTTGGTTGTATTTTCATATGTATATTGAACAGAACAAAAATACAAATTAATATGTATTTGTATTTCAACAAATACAAATATGTCTATAACCCCAACTGCATATTTAAAACAAAAAGAATACTCAAATATAGATTTCAACATTCCAATATAATGAAAATACATAATAATTATAAAAAAAATACATATAGGCAAATAGCTCTTCATAAATAGTTCATATATAAATGTATTTTTCATACATGCAACTTAGCATATGTATTTAACATACAAATACACATAAATACATATTACCCAAAGTGTATATTTAAGCTATCAGCTTGACCAAAATACATATTACCCAAAATGATATCAACTTTATTGAAATCCCTAAATTCATATCATTACGTAAAAATACATATACACTAAAAAATATCTCTTCCTCCTCATATTCTTCAGAATCATTACAGACGAATTTTCAACATCATCATTTACAACATTACTTAACTTTTCCACGATCATTTACCTCATTATCACCGAAATGCAACAAATTCGAAGCCAATTTCGAAATCTCAGAAACACTCGATTTCAAGCTATATCCGATTTCTACTAAATCGCTTTTGATTCTGCTGAATTTCTTCGATTGTTGCTCCGACTGAGTTGACGGCGACAACGACGGAGGAGTGAGAAAGGCGGCAACGCCGTGGAGATGGTGGGTGACTATTTGGAAAATGGAGGACAAATCTTTCTTTATACTTAAGGAATTGGGATCGGAATCGGAGGGTTTTTCGCCGCTGTCGACAACGGTAGTGGAGGCGGTGTCGTCGTCAGATTTGAAAGGATTTAGAAGGGGAAGAGAGAACAAAGATGACATTTTTTTTCTTTCGTATTTCTTTTTTCCTTCTTTAAAATAAAAATTGTTTTTCTATTTATATATTTTTTCATTTGAAAGATAAGATATTTTTAAAGCAATAAAAGGTAAAGTAAAAAAATCAGTTCAAGGAAAGGGAAAAAAAGTGGAGTGAAAAAGGGAACCTTATACATGGTAACTTCTCAAAGGCTATAAGTGAGGGACCACACTTAAAATAATGTTATGTTTGCTACACAAGGTAATTTCATTAAAGTATTGCTATTTTTCATAATTTAAGTCTTAAGTATGCTACTTCTTGTAGTTTTTCCAAAAAAATATGTATTCTTTTTACTATAAAAAATTTCTCTCTTTAGGTACAAATATATTCCCGCCGTTAATGATTTGGTATATATATACCCTTCTTATTAACGGCATGCCACGTGTCACGATCCTAGCAATTTATCCATTTTTATTTATTTTATTCCCAAATAATTAATCTATCCTAATTAAAAATTCATTACCTGACTCATTCCATCCCAATCCGACCCGATCCAAACTGAAGTTTCACGCCTGTACGCCTAAAGCTTCTAAGAGCTGCAGAAGCAAACAAGGCAACTAATGCTGCCAAAATATTTACGCGAGAAAATTCTTACTTCATGATAACTCTTGGAGGTTATAACGTAGTAAGGAACCAGATTCTGATAAGGTTAAATTGAATGTGTTGATTTTTTTCCTCTGTAAACTATTCTGTATGTCAATATATTCATACTCATGCATATTAATCTTTCATTCTTCTTTATGCATACTTCAAAACTCATCACAATTTGCAGATTATATTAGTTGACTTTATGCGAGAGTATATGCCAAAGACTTCAGGTGTAATTGAACTTCAAGATTCTGATGGAAATAAGTAGAATGTTCGTTGCATCAGGAGGAAAATGCGGATGATTTTATGCAAAGAATGGTCGAAATTTGTTAGGGATATCGGTTTAGTAGTAAGAGACGCGTTTGTAGGGTTAAAATGCCTTCAGATCTAGTTCGTCGCTGCCATTTGCATCAATCCTTCGTTCAATTCTGAGTCTCAGAAGCTTTTGGCATAAACGTGTCTCTTAGAAACTTCAATTTGGATCAGGTTGGGTTGGAATATAATGGGTCGGGTAATGGATTTTTAATTAGAATGGATTAATTATTTGAGGGTAAGATAAATAAAAATGGGTAAATAGCTAGGATCGTGACACGTGGCATGCCGTTAGTTAGGAGGGTATATATGTATCAAATCATTAACGGCAGGGGTATATTTGTACCCAAAGTATGACATAGGGTATATATGTGTAGACACCTAATTTTGTACCTCCCAAAGTCTAATTTTATTCATTTTTAGTTCACCTTACCATGTGTCCAACCCCATGTAATTATATCCCACAAAAATACAAAAATAAACAAAAAAATACCTCTAACTAATTTATCTTATCCTAACAACCTACCCAATCAAAAGCTTCCATCTACCCTAACCACCCATGTGATTCCCCCCTCCTTTTTCTTGTCCACAAAGAAAGAATATATGGGGGACCCACCAAAATTTCCACATCATAACAAATCTATGCTCATTATAAAAGAAAAATTCTAAGAAGAAACAGGAGGCTCATTCTTTGATCATCATCTTCTCCACAATAACAACAATCACAAAATAATCTTCCTCACAAAAAAAAAACAAAACAAAAAAAAAACGGTGAACAGTAACCGTGAACAACACCCGGTGAACAGTACCAACGTGAAAAGTGACGGTGAACGGGTCATTATTTGTCGAGTTGGATTGTTGGTGTTAAGGTTCGGCTCGAGGTTTCCGGGTGCGGACTCTCTTTATTCGAATAACATTGAGTTTGAAAACTTCAAATTTAAGGTCCAATTCTTTCTTCTCTTTTATTTAATTCTTATGTGATTGTGATTGTGATTGTGATTGCGTGTGATTCGATACCGTGGTTTGTTTGTTGATGTGAACTGTTGGTGACATTTGGGTGTGTGATGTGCTAAGCATGATTGGTGAATTTTCGTTATTCTCGATTGGTGGATTGTGTATTGAAATGGGTTAATCACGTGGTTAAAAATGAATTAAGGTGGGGATTAAAAATGGAGGAAAATGAATATTGATTAATTTTGATGTATTGATAATGTTAAACATGATAGAATTGTGATATGTTGAATTTGGTAGGCAAACGTAGTCCGGTTAAGCAAATTTAGGAATAACGATTTATTGAAGTGTTTGAATATGTGCGTGAATGGTACTTTCTACTTTATTGCACGAAAAGTTTAAATTGTACTCATTTGGCCGGGGAATGCCCCGAAGGATTTGTATTGATTTATCCGGGGAATGCCCTGAAGTAGCATGTACGCAAAGGAGGCTCGTGATCAAGGCCCGGAACGTTGGGTGGAGTTAGTTTAGGATTAGTTTAGAATAGAATAGGTTTTATATTTCAGCACCTCTTTTATTTTGGATTGTATAATTTGGACTGAACATTATTTTTGTTTGTTTTGAATTTTGTGTGATTTATTTGTTTGTTTGTTTTGTGTGTTTATGTGGTTTGTACATTTGTAATGTCAAATTAGCCGATACGCTCCACCAAGCGACCGTGGTCGAACCACGGAATCGAGGGGTGCCTAACACCTTCCCCTCGGTCAACAGAATTCCTTAGCCGGAATCTCTGTTCGTAAACCGGTTTAAAGAGTCAAATAGTTTCGAAAAGGATTTTCCAATGGTGACTTGGCACACCAGATTATGCCAAGTGGCGACTCTGATTTTGAATGTAAAAACAATTTTTTTCGGAACCAATCTTCATTTTGTCACTTTAATAAAAAAACTCTTTCAAACCTTAAAATACATATCTTTTTTTGGAGTCGAAAAAGGGGTGTGACAGTTTGGCGACTCTGCTGGGGACTATTTCAGAATTCGAGCTTTTTTTGGAGTCGTATAGGCTTTGTTTGGCATTACGAGTGTATAAGCATTGTTTGTGATTTTTGTTTGTGTTTTCACTTTTGTGCATTTTCGTGCTCTTTGTTTACAGTATTTATCCTATGTGTTACCGCTTTATATCTGGCATCATTTGCATAACCCGAGTTAATTCTTTCCGCAACAAGTCTCGGAGCGCACGTCGTGCGCACGAACTCTAGTTGAGTCACCTTTATTTTAGGGGGGGAGCCGTTGGATGTATGGAGTAGGTGGAAAGCAAAGCAGCCACTATCGACCATATGCTCCCCCGAACGGCCTTGTTAGTAAACCACAACGTAGGTCAGCCTTTAGGTCATGCTTATGTGCATCATATTGAGTCCTAGCGGGGCCCACTTGGTCCTTTGTAGGAGACTCACCTCTAACGCATCCCTACGTGCTAAATGTTGCATCTTTGAGGGTAATGGAGTCATTTGACGGACTGATTTGGTGAAAACATGTGTTAGAAGTAAGGTGCTTAGGCAAGAACTGTTGAAAAAAATAAAGAAAAAAAAGTGAGTCGAAAAGAATGAATCAAAAGGAGTGTCGTAGCTTTTAGTGTTCTTTATGGCTTTTGTTCTTCACAATCCAAAAATTCAAAAAAAAAAGATTTTTACCTTTTGCACTCATTTCTCAAAAACGAAAATATCAAAAAGATTTTTCCTTTTGCTTCCTTTAGCAAGCTTTCACAATTCGAAAACTCCAAAAAAGATTTTTTTTTAGGGGCTTTTTATAAAAGAAAAATTCAAAAAAAAGGTGGTAGAAGTTTTGTACATTTCATTTAACGAAAATACCAAAAAGATTTTTTCTTTCATAGTTGTTGGTGTCATTTTTTATGTAAAGTGTCGAATTAAAAACTCAAAAAAAAAGACTTTGTTATGTTGTTCATCATGTGTCTTTGGTCGTGTCTCAAGTCAGGGTGTCATCTGTTATTTAGTCATTCATTGTCCAATCTGGACGAACTACGCACCCCTGATTCTCCTCTTTCGAGATGTGAGATACGTAGGCAGCCTATTGTTGGTTCGGGGATCTTATTTAAAAAATTCAAAAAGATTTTCTTCACTCTTTATTTAGAGTAGGTGTTTCATACATATCTTGAAAAGAAAAAATAAAAATAAAAATAATAATAATAATAATAATTTTCCTCAATAGTTGTAGGTTTCATTTTTGGTTGATCTTATTTAAAAAATTCAAAAAGATTTTCTTCACTCTTTATTTAGAGTAAGTGTTTCATATACATCTTTAAAAGAAAACTACAAAAAGATTTTTCTGTAATAGGTTCAAGTTTCATTTTCATATGAAATTCAAAATTGAAAATCCAAAAAAAAAGATTTTTCTTTGGTAATCATAGGTTTCATTTTGTATGGGAATTTTAAACGTGAAAATGCAAAAAAGAGTCTATTCTTTTGACAATTTGTTATTTTCTTCTCTTTTTAAAGTTTCAAGAAAAGAAAAAAAGAAAGGAAAAAGTTTAATTGGCCATTTTGGCAAAACTTCACGAACTACGCACACCTGATTCTCCCCTTTCGGGGGTGAGATACGTAGGCGCCCCTTCTTGGGTTCGGTGATCTTTTCAAGAAAAAAAAAGAGGTTTTGAAAAACTGTTGAACTCTAACCATTTGCTATCTCTTGCCCAGCTAGTTTAAGGTGGTTGGTTTGTGGCATTTTGGCTGGTCCTCCATATTGCTCCAAGTCACAGAGGAAGTTATGGCCAACAAGGATACCGAGTTAGTTGTCACTAATCAGATAGGGAGTTCGGGGAATGAGAATGTAGGAGATAATGAAGAGATTTGGAAATTAAGGCGGCAAATAATAGAAATGCATCGAGCTTGGGCTAACGGGTTGCCGCCTCCTCCAGTTCCCACGGATAATCTGGAATATCTTTCTAGCTTGCCTCCCGTGTCACATGCACAATGTCCCATTTATGTTGTTATGGCACAATATGCATCAGGATCGACTCCGGGGCAACAATATCCAACCACTTCCAATGTTCATTTTCTCACTCCTCAATCCAAGGCTACCACATACTCGGCTCCAGCTGTTGTTCATGCTTTTGTGGCGCCACCCCCACCTCCTACTTTTGATGTTCATCCACAAGTTATGCCTCCCTACTCTACAAGAGAGCCTGCATTGAATATTTTTAGTGATCAGCATTATGCTCTCGAGCCTACATTTAAATCGACTGGTCCTTACGATTGCCCTCAACCTCCTGAATTTCCTCCTAACACTGAGAAGCCTGTTATGACAGAAGAACAAGAAGAAATAGCCAGAAAATTGAGTAGTTTGGAACTGACTATGAAAAACTTGCAAGGACTTGGGGGGTATAAAAGTGTCTCATATAAAGATCTGTGCATGTTTCCTGGTGTACATCTTCCTCTTGGTTTTAAAATGCCGAAGTTTGAGAAGTATGATGGACATGGCGATCCTGTAGCACATTTGAGACGCTATTACAACCAGCTAAGGGGCGCTGGAGGGAAGGAAGAATTACTCATGGCATATTTTGGTGAGAGTCTTTCAGGTCTAGCTTCAGAATGGTTTGTTGACCAAGACATTGACAAATGGATTAGTTGGGATGACCTAGTTAACAAATTTGTGCAACAATTTCAATACAATGTGGAGTTGATCCCTGACGAAAAATCCCTAACTAGTATAACAAAGAAAAATACTGAGAGTTTCAGGGAGTATGCAATTAGATGGAGCGAAAAAGCTGCTAGAGTAAAACCGTCAATGAAAGAAAGCAAAATAGTGGAGGTGTTTATTCAAGCACAGGACGAAACATATTATCAACACTTGTTACCTGCATTAGGCAAGCCGTTCATTGAGGTCCTTAAAATGGGGGAGATGATAGAAGAGGGAATTAAGACTGGTCGCATTGTGAGTTTTGCAACATTGAAAGCGACCACTCAAGTAATTCAAAAGGGTTCAGGAAGTGTTGGGGGGGAAAAGAATGAGGAAGATACATCTGCTATTATAGTTGGACAGCAAGAAAGGTCAAGAAGACCACGTCGTCGTCGATCTCAGGCTCAAGCTCAAGTTTATACCCAGGCTCCACATAATCACTCCCAAAATCCATTGTACTCTGTTCCTCTACATCCATATCCAGTGTATAATGCACAACCACATGATCAACCCTCATCTTTCCCACAATGTCATACCCCAACGCCCCAGAGTCATCCTCTAACTCCACAAACATACCAAAACCCTTCTAAGCCAGATTTTCTATCCAAGCCAAACAATGAAATGAGGCAGAAGTCGAGAGATAGCTTCACACTAATTGGAGAGTCATATGCCAGTTTATTTCATAGATTGGTACAGGAAGGAATAATCACTCTTCTCCTTGGGCACGCCCTTAATCGGCGTTTAAGAAATTTTGATCCTAACGCATGATGTGCGTATCATTCTGAGGCTCAGGGTCATAGTATTGAAGATTGTCGAGATTTGAAAAGAGAAATTGAAAAGATGATTCATGATGGATCAATTATGGTGCAGAACATTGATAGTGAGGGAAACTCTAGTCATGCTGATATGCAAACCAGTGGCTAAGTTGTCAGGCTGAGTGATTGAGAAGTCACCCCTCTCCTTACCAGGAAGGGGTTTGGTAGCTTGTTTTGTTTTATTTTCTGTTCTCCAAATTATTTCAGGATTGTAGTTCGGGATCTGTCTTGTTTTGTCCTTTTGTTGTTTATGTCCAAACTCTTCTATCTTTTGTTTCGACTAAATGAAGTGTCTCATTTTCCTTTGTGTTTAAATATGTGTTGTTTGTTTGTTTTCTTTACATAGTACATTTTGTGTTGACTCTAGTGATATGATATGCTAGTGAAATTTACAGCTAGATCTTAACATCCAGTTTAAGAATGAACATTGAATCAGAGGGTTAAAGTTAGAAAAAGAGAGCATCTGAGGAAATAGATAGAGTGATGGGGCATTTGGTGATCAAGTTGAAACCTTCTTTGAAAATTAAGGCTATTATTTTGAAAATCGTGAGAATAACTTGGTCATCAATTGAAATACATGTCTTAATTAGGTCAAACAGTGTCTATGTGATCCTATCAAGAGGAACAGGAAGAAAATTAGCTCCACGAAGTCATGAGTCCTTCAGCATGAGGAATGTACAACAAAATGGAGTTGTATGCTGGGCAAGTGTAGAAAAGAGGTGGCACACATGCTCGGGGCAAGTTAGTGTTGTAAAACATTTCATAAGTGATCTTGATCGTGCACTTTCATATTGCATGATATGTACTTGCATTTTCAAAGATTGATATGATGAAGGCATTTCATTCTGCCATCCAAACATCGTGCCATCCTTTGTTTACCCCATTTGAGCTTTAGTTTTATTTTCTTTCATACACCTCTTTTGGAATCAATATAGTCAGCAAAGCTCGAAGAAAAAATGTCGAGCAAAACAATAGTCAGAAAAGTTCAAAAAAAAAAAAAAGAGAAGAGAGAAAAAATATGTCAAAAAAAAGTGAAGAAAAATAGAGTCGGAAAAATCCCCCCCCCAAAAAAAAAATTAAAAAATCAGAATCAAGCAAAATAAGCTGCCAGAACTACGCATAACCTGATTCTCCTCTCTCTAGGGTGAGATACGTAGGCTACCCTACTTAGGGCTCGGTTCAACCAAATAAACAATTTAGAGTCACCCAGTCAAAAGAAACTGGGGATTGTTTGAGTCGATTCCAAAAGTTGTAAGTCCTAACCCACTTTAAGTGTCGTTTGGTCCTCATGCCATCCTTTCTTTCCAACCCTATCCAAAATCCAAGTTACAACCAAAGAAAGACCTTCAGATCAATCTTTAAGGATGTTAAGGCTAAGTATGCAAGGGATATAATGATGCATTTGGGAACTACTTGTCTTCCTCAGCATAAAAAATCAAGAGAGAAATAGAATGAGAGAGTCTTATTGGTGAAAACCTTTACGGGCACCATAAGGCGATGGTAAGTTGAGAGAAATAAAAATGAGAGAGTCTTATTGGTGAAAATCCTCACGGGCACCATAAGGCGATAGTGAGCCGAGAGAAAATGAAAGAAGCTTGTTGGAGAAAACCCTTAAAGGCGCCACTAGCCGAATGGGGTCTTAAATGCAATTGACCTAAGAAAGCAACTGAGTTTCAAGGTGATTAACTCAACAACAATGGGTAGAAAGTTTGGATGAAAAGATCAAGCTGCTTAATCCAAAATGCATGGCATAATCATTAGTGTTGACTGTCATTTTTAGATGAATTTTTCATTTCATTGTTTTAAAAGGGGATATTCATTGTCTTTTCTTTCTTCTCTTTATTTTAATTTTATCTTTCTTAAGTCAGTTATCAAAACAAAAATTGTCATTTTTTTTTGTTGTTTCTTGTCTTTGAGTCAAGTCCGTGTCAAAACAAGTGAGAAAAGATTTCAAAACTGGCTACCAGCTTCTTTAATTGCACAAAGCAAGAAAAAAGCTAGCACATGAAAGAGACATGATTGTGAGCCCAAAAAAAAAAAGGCATGCAGGAAGTTTTGTCAACAGAGAAGTCGGGGAACTCATGGAAATACCAAGGTTCAAAGGGTTTATTTGAGAAACACGACAAAGCAAAAATACTATGTTTGTTTTAGAGTCACTCTTAATAAGCTGAGTTTGAGTCAATGATACAGCAAGTCAATGACATATGCTAATGGTTGGAAGCAAAGCTAAATGTGACGGGGGCAGGAGCAATTGTCTCAAAAGCCAAAGCCACAAACTAGCCACCATGTTTTAAACTCACAAGTTTTCTTTGTATGTAATAGGAATACATGTTGCATTCAGATCAAGGATTTTAGAGCCTAAACATCAAAGGCCGTAATTTCTCACCTCAACAAATGCAAGAGGCAAGGTTGCTGCACAGGTTTGGTAATCAAAACCATGGTAAAATTCATAATTCAAGATCTCTAGGAGACGCATTTCCTTGTTTTGGTAATTCAAGCAGCTTTGGTAAGGAGACGCACTTCATTGTTTTGATAATTCAAACAACATTGATAAGTAAACACACTTCCTTGATTGGGTAATTCGAATTTTGCTTCTTAGGTAATGCACTTCCTAACTTAAGTCTTGATTCCTAGAAGACGTACCTTTTAGTCGAGTCATCCCCTTTGATTCCTATAAGACGTACCTTTTAGTCGAGTCATCCCCTTTGATTCCTATAAGACGTACCTTTTAGTCGAGTCATTCCTATTGATTCCTAGAAGACGTACCTTTTAGTCGAGTCATCCCCTTTGACCCCTAGAAGACGTACCTTTTAGTCGAGTCATCCCCTTTGATTCCTATAAGACGTACCTTTTAGTCGAGTCATTCCTATTGATTCCTATAAGACGTACCTTTTAGTCGAGTCATCCCCTTTGATTCCTAGAAAACGTACCTTTTAGTCGAGTCATCCCCTTTGATTCCTATAAGACGTACCTTTTAGTCGAGTCATCCCTTGATTCCTATAAGACGTACCTTTTAGTCGAGTCATCCCCTTTGATTCTTATAAGACGTACCTTTTAGTCGAGTCATCCCCTTTGACCCCTATAAGACGTACCTTTTAGTCGAGTCATCCCCTTTGATTCCTTTAAGACGTACCTTTTAGTCGAGTCATCCCCTTTGATTCCTATAAGACGTACCTTTTAGTCGAGTCATTTCCTTTGATTCCTATAAGACGTACCTTTTAGTCGAGTCATCCCCTTTGATTCCTATAAGACGTACCTTTTAGTCGAGTCATCCCTTGATTCCTATAAGACGTACCTTTTAGTCGAGTAATCCCCTTTGATTCCTATAAGACGTACCTTTTAGTCGAGTCATCCCCTTTGACCCCTATAAGACGTACCTTTTAGTCGAGTCATCCCCTATGATTCCTATAAGACGTACCTTTTAGTCGAGTCATCCCCTTTGATTCCTATAAGACGTACCTTTTAGTCGAGTCATTTCCCTTGATTCCTAAAAGACGTACCTTTTAGTCGAGTTATTTCCCTTGATTCCTAGAAGACGCACCTTTTAGTCGAGTCATCCCCCTGGATTCCTATAAGACGTACCTTTTAGTCGAGTCATCCCTTGATTCCTATAAGACGTACCTTTTAGTCGAGTCATCCCCTTTGATTTCTATAAGACGTACCTTTTAGTCGAGTCATCCCCTTTGACCCCTAGAAGATGTACCTTTTAGTCGAGTCATCCCCTTTGATTCCTAGAAGACGTACCTTTTAGTCGAGTCATTTCCCTTGATTCCTATAAGACGTACCTTTTAGTCGAGTCATCCCCTTTGATTCCTATAAGACGTACCTTTTAGTCGAGTCATCCCATTTGATTCCTAGAAGACGTACCTTTTAGTCGAGTCATTTCCCCTAATTCCTATAAGACGTACCTTTTAGTCTAGTCATCCCCTTTGATTCCTATAAGACGTACCTTATAGTCGAGTCATCCCCCTTGATTCTTAGAAAACGTACCTTTTAGTCGCGTCATTTCCCTTGATTCCTATAAGACGTACCTTTTAGTCGAGTCATCCTCTTTGACCCCCTATAAGACGTACCTTTTAGTCGAGTCATCCCCTATGATTCCTATAAGACGTACCTTTTAGTCGAGTCATCCCCTTTGATTCCTATAAGACGTACCTTTTAGTCGAGTCATTTCCCTTGATTCCTAGAAGACGTACCTTTTAGTCGAGTTATTTCCCTTGATTCCTAAATGACGTACCTTTTAGTCGAGTCATCCCCCTGGATTCCTATAAGACGTACCTTTTAGTCGAGTCATTCCAATTAACTCATAGAAATTGCATTTCTTTTTTTTGGGATAATTTTCTTTTCAGTTTTGATGTGATTTCAGGAGCATGCCCGAAGCACAGGGCGAATAAATGGAAAACCAAGCAACAAGGTGAAGATATTGAAAGTTAAACAGATTGAAAAATAGAAAGTCAGGAGCCCGCCTGCAGAACAGGGTGTAGAAGTTGAAAGCATGGCAACAAGTTGATGAAATAGCAAGTCAGGAACCCGCCTGGAGAACAGGGTGAAGAAATTGAAAGCATAACAACAAGTTGATGAAATAGCAAGTCAGGAGCCCGCCTGCAGAACAGGGTGCAGAAGTTGAAAGCATGGCAACAAGTTGATGAAATAGCAAGTCAGGAACCCGCATGGAGAACAAGGTGAAGAAATTGAAAGACAAGCAACAAGTTAAGGAAATAGCAAGTCAGGAGCCCGCCTAAAGAATAGGGAAATGAAAGTCGAGTCAAGAACCAATAGAAGTTGTATAGATAGGAATTTGTAATTTCATTTATGTTTTAACTTGTAATTTTTATTTTTTTTATGTAATGACGGAGCCGCGGACCGGAACCTCGATGGAACCTCACTCGACTCTCCAACTCGGTATAGTCCATCTCCCTCCAAAAGTTGAGATACTTGTCACTCGATCCTCTCATAATGTGAGTAGGTGGGATGTCTTAAGTCAAGACCCGGTTGTCCTTCTTCCTTCTGTTTCTTTCTTTGAATAATGGTCAGGTCAAAATTTGGTCTCGCTGTCTACTTCTTTGTCTGAAAATACTTTGTGTTTACATTCAAAGGGGGCATGATGTAGACACCTAATTTTGTACCTCCCAAAGTCTAATTTTATTCATTTTTAGTTCACCTTACCATTTGTCCAACCCCATGGAATTATATCCCACAAAAATACAAAAATAAACAAAAAATACCTCTAACTAATTTATCTTATCCTAACAACCTACCCAATCAAAAGCTTCCATCTACCCTAACCACCCATGTGATTCCCCCTCCTTTTTCTTGTCCACAAAGAAAGAATATATGGGGGACCCACCAAAATTTCCACATCATAACAAATCCATGCTCATTATAAAAGAAAAATTCTAAGAAGAAAAAGGAGGCTCATTCTTTGATCATCATCTTCTCCACAATAACAACAATCACAAAATAATCTTCCTCACAAAAAAAAAAAAAACGATGAACAGTAACCGTGAACAGTAACTGTGAACAGTACCCGGTGAACAGTACCAACGTGAAAAGTGACGGTGAACGGGTCATTATTTGTCGAGTTGGATTGTTGGTGTTAAGGTTCGGCTCGAGGTTTTCGGGTGCGGACTCTCTTTATTCGAATAACATTGAGTTTGAAAACTTCAAATTTAAGGTCCAATTCTTTCTTCTCTTTTATTTAATTCTTATGTGATTGTGATTGTGATTGCGTGTGATTTGATACCGTGGTTTGTTTGTTGATGTGAACTGTTGGTGACATTTGGGTGTGTGATGTGCTAAACATGATTGGTGAATTTTCGTTATTCTCGATTGGTGGATTGTGTATTGAAATGGGTTAATCACGTGGTTAAAAATGAATTAAGGTGGGGATTAAAAATGGAGGAAAATGAATATTGATTAATTTTGATGTATTGATAATGTTAAACATGATAGAATTGTGATATGTTGAACTTGGTAGGCAAACGTAGGCCGGTTAGGCAAATTTAGGAATAATGATTTATTGGAGTGTTTGAATATGTGCGTGAATGGTACTTTCTACTTTATTGCACGAAAAGTTTAAATTGTACTCATTTGGCCGGGGAATGCCCCGAAGGATTTGTATTGATTTATCCGGGGAATGCCCTGAAGTAGCATGTACGCAAAGGAGGCTCGTGATCAAGGCCCGGAAAGTTGGGTGGAGTTAGTTTAGGATTAGTTTAGAATAGAATAGGTTTTATATTTCAGCACCTCTTTTATTTTGGATTGTATAATTTGGACTGAACATTATTTTTGTTTGTTTTGAATTTTGTGTGATTTATTTGTTTGTTTGTTTTGTGTGTTTATGTGTTTTTTACATTTGTAATGTCAAATTAGCCGATATGCTCCACCAAGCGACCGTGGTCGAACCACGAAATCGAGGGGTGCCTAACACCTTCCCCTCGGTCAACAGAATTCCTTAGCCGGAATCTCTGTTCGTAAACCGGTTTAAAGAGTCAAATGGTTTCGAAAAGGATTTTCCAATGGTGACTTGGCACACCAGATTATGCCAAGTGGCGACTCTGATTTTGAATGTAAAAACAATCTTTTTTTCAGAACCAATCTTCATTTTGTCACTTTAATAAAAAATTCTTTCAAACCTTAAAATACATATCTTTTTTTGGAGTCGAAAAAGGGGTGTGACAATATGTACCATTTATCAAAGTTCAGGAGTATATTTGTACCTTTTTTCGTATAAAAATGGGTAAATGGCTAGGATCATGACACATGACACGCCGTTAGTTAGGAAGGTATCTATGTACCAAATCATTAACGGCAGGGGTATATTTGTACTCAAAGTATGACGGAGGGTATATATGTACCATTTATCAAAGTTCAGGGGTATATTTGTACCTTTTCCGTTTTAAAAATAAGCAGTTACGTGTTTGGATAAAAGTGCTGAAACTTGAAAAAAAAATTGTTGATGTGTTGGTAAACAAGTGCTGTTAAACACTTTTTTTTTGTCAAAATGTCTGAAATACCCTCAAAGTTGTTAACAATATATAAAGTTAATTATTATTAATTTTTATTTCTAAAATAATTCAAATTAAAATTAATATATATTTTAATTCAATTTCAATTTAAACTACTCTCTCTCTCTCTCTCTCTCTCTCTATATATATATATATATATATATATAATATTTTCATGAATGACGATTAAATTTATGCGCTAAAAAATCTTTTTTTTTCTGGTTTAAAAAGGTTTAAATCATCAAGCAAAATATATATGTTACTAATTATTATAATTACATTAATAGATAAATAGCTGGTCACAAATGATACTATTTGTTTGACAAAATGACTCTTAATTGAAAAATATATTACTCGTTGATTGAGTACTGACTATATCACTATTAAAATATTGTCGAATATTAATGTTGCGTTGTGAAATATAGATGGATCATTCATTAATTGTTCATGAAATTGTATGTCTTCAGTGAATATTCTCCATATATCTTGATTGGTGAGTTATTATTTTCTTTAAGAAGTTCATATGTTGTACAATAATAATTGTTCAAATTTTAAAAAAATATATATTAAATAAGGAGACTAATATATAAAAATCATATTTCATAAATTAGAACGATGTTTTAAGGTTACACGAGGATAATCTTGAAATAAGGGTCGAGAGTAATCTTGAAATAAGGGAGAATTATAAGGGATAAAAATATCTTTTTATTGGTCAACTTAATTGGATGCTTGTTTCCCATGTGCTCTTTCGTACACATTTTCAGTAAAGAAAAAGAAAGCACAATTAGCAACATTGCTCAGGTGATGGACCACATACATATGGTTCTATTTATTTGGGACCGAATCTTTGTACCCTTTGAATAAATAATTTAATATTTAATTAGGTGTATTATTTAATTTCTTTTGAGTATTTGTTACAATCATGTATTGCATTAATTTCTCGTCAGTTAAGTTTTCTATTTTGATTGTTGATTTATTGAATTGATTATATGATTTAAAAATGGTCATTCTCTAATAATTGTCTATTTAAACTAACCTCGAAACTATTGAGCAATGATGTCAAAGCATTTATATGTCTTTTTGTTCTACAATCAAATAAGGCCTATTAGATATATTCTTATGTTAAATGTAAATCTAATCCTTAATTATCAAAGTGAAAATCTTACTTTGCTCACTCTTCGTTCTATTCTTCAGTTTCCTTAGCGAGTTCACTCTGAGATTATAGATTTATTTTAATGACCGCGAATTAATAAAATAATAATAGAGAGCAATTGATGTTTGCATATAAGCTATTCTCATAGCTTATATGATACTTTCTCCGTTACTAATTACTTGTCATCTTTCTTAAAAAAAAAAACATTAACTAGAAGTAGTGGCGGAGCCAACTTGTATTGAGGGGGTTCGTGAACCCTCTTCGAGGGAAAATTATACTATTTTTGTACAATTTTTATATGGTCAAAAATATTTTTATGCATATATAGTAGATGTTGAACCCCCTTTGACTAGTCCGTATGTTTACTTCTGAACCCGCTCAATGAAAATCCTGGCTCCGCCACTGACTAGAAGGTAATTTGATTAAATTATTCTTATTTATTACTCACCTTTATTTAACGTTTCTCTTTTTTCTTGCACTATCTTAACATCTATCTATATTTATTATTCCATTCGTTCGGTTTTACTTGTCACAAATTGAGATGAGACACCTATTAAGAAAAATAATTAAAAACATGATTATCTTACCATTATATCCCTATTAAATGATGTCTACATGTCTACATTGTGTCTTGAAATTAATTTGAAGGAAAAACAATTAATGTTTAGGTTAAAATAGAACAAAAAATTGTTTTATCTTGATATGTTAAAAATGACAAGTAAAAATAGAAATTCATTTAGAAAATTAGTGACAAGTAAAAATAAACAGAGGGAGTATTAAGGATAAAAGAAAAAATAAACAACAAATCATGGGATGTATCAAGTACTTTGGAGAGACCAACATGAGTTGTGGTGCAGTGGATGGAGCTGCTCCACCATTAATCAGAGGTTGAGGGTTCGACCCTAGGTATGAAGAAAACTATGTTGGGAGCGCTGCCACCTTAATGGGCCTTGCAACGCGCGATCCGAATTAATCGGGACTTCAGTACGGATACCGAATATTGGATGACAAAAAAAAAAAAACTTTGGAGAGAGAAATATTAAAATATGAAATGTGAGGTAATTAAATAGAAGACGTGAAATAATATGTATATATGATAAGGATGTTAAATTTTTACTTCAACACATGTTCTGTCAAGTAATGGCCTTACTTTTTCCAGCTGTCTGTTTAAATTATTTGTTTTCGTACACAATGACGGATGCAGAACTTAGAGATTAATGATATTTGCGAGGTTTGAACAAACATATTGATACTGATCAAAGCTTTAAGCTAAGCTTCCTTGCGCTTGAAAAGCAAAGCACACATTATGATTTTAATTTCAAGGGTGATTTTTTTATGTATCAATTTCTATACATTTATTATATAATTATATTTAAACTACATTAAATTTAACGAGTGATAAAATACCACATATTTACACCTAGGTACGACCCGCCTGCATGCAATAATTACAGTGATGATATATCAACATAGAACCAAATATCTAAATGGAATTTGTTTGCATATGTAGATTTGTGTGGACAAATATTGCACACAATGTTATATTAAAATAGAAACACATCATACGTTCACATAAACCAAGAACACTTATAAAGTAGCGGAATATACGAGAGGAAAGGTGCGTACCTTTGTCCGTCATTGTATTACGTAACTGAAGACGAAGAAGACTGAGTCTTCCTCTCCTTTGTTTATGACGGCTGGTAGCTCATGAAAATACGTCCTATGTTAAAGCCAGGAGAGAGGACCTAGCCTATAGTTTGGAAAAGTAATTCTATTTGAAAAATCCAAAAAGACATTTCATTATTTCAAGAACCCTCTTCCTCTTCTTTTTTCTTGTTAATTACTCCCTCCGTTTAAAAAAGAATGATCTACTTTGATTTTTATTTTGTTTCAAAAAGAGTGACCTCTTTTCTTTTTTGGCAATACTTTAATTTCAACTTTCCACATGACATGTTTATGACCACAAGATTAAAGGGCATTTTGGTACATTTGACACAACTTTAATTTAAGGCCACAAGATTCAAAAATCTTCTTCATTTTCTTAAACTTTGTGTCAAGTCAAAGTAGGTCATTCTTTTTTAAACGGTGGGAATATAATTTTTCTATTAAAAAATAATAATTTAGGTGTATAAGCTGGAGAAGAAGAAAAATTATATTTGAAATTTTTTTATGCACTTAAAAGAAAATGAAATACATTTTTTTGCCATTTCAACATTGTGTAGTGTTTTATATTGTATTATCTGAACTATTTATTTTATTTCTTAAGCAAAATAAAAATAATTATGCTAGTCTAAATACAATTTTTCATACTTTCTGCACAAAATGACAATCAACTCTTAAAAAAAACTACATGTTTATATACTTTCAAGATGAAAGACTACTCTTAAAAAAAACTACATGTTTATATACTTTCAAGATGAAAGACTAAGGGTGTGTTTGGTACGAAGGAAAATGTTTTCCCTGGAAAATATTTTCCTAGAAAATGTTTTCCTGGAAAACAGGTTGATTTCTTACTTGTTTTCTTATGTTTAGTTGGTGGATGAAAAATATTTTCTAATATTTGGTTGGTGAATGAAAAATATTTTTCAAAAAATACATTTTAGTGTTTAGTTAAAGCGTAAAAATACATTTTAGAATTCTTTTTTAAAAAATAAATTAAAAAAATTAAAGCTTTTTTGGGGAAAGGGGTTGGTAGGCGGGTGGAGGTGTCATAATAGGTAGTAGGGGTGAGGGTAAGAAATAGTTTTGAATTTCTTTTGTTAAAGAAATTTTTAAAAATCGGGGGGGGGGGGGGGGGGGTTAGTAGGAGTTGGGGGTCAGGGTAGGGGAGAGTGAGGGGGAAGGGGGGAGAAAAAATTGATTTTTTTTAAAAATAAATTTAATTTTCTTTTTGAGGTTGTTGGCTGGGGGAGGGGGGGTAAGGGGGTGGAGCGATGGGAGAGGGGGTTGGTAGGGGGGAAGGGAGGGTGGGGGTGTGGTGGTGTAAGAGAAAAGTTTGAATTTTTTAATAAAATGTAGATATTGTTTTTGGAAGGGGGGATGGTAGGGGTAGAGGTGGGGTAGAGGTAGAGGATGGACTAAGAAAAAAATTTGAAATACTTTTTAAAACAATTGAATTTTGGGGTGGGGGTGGGGGTAGGGGTAGAGGTAGGGAATGGGGGTAGGGGTAGGAGGTGGGGTAGGGATAGGGGGTGGACTAAGAAAAAATTTGAAAATACTTTTTAAAACAATTGAATTTTGGGGTGGGGGTAGGGGTAGGGATGGGGTGGGAGTAGGGGTGGTATCGGGGTGATAAGGTATTGGGGGTGGGGGACGGGGTAGATGATTTTGAGAATTGTATGAACATTTCAACTTTAAAGTGAGGTTGAAAGAGAGTTTTGGAAAATGTTTTCCTTACTTTTTGAAGGAAAGTCATTTTCCTTAGATTTCAGGAAAATAAGTTGGTTTGGAAAACATTTTCCAAAACATATAAGCCAACCAATCATAAGAAAACTGGAAAATGACTAAGAGTCCCGTTAGGCCATGAGAAAAACTAGCTTTTTTTGAAAAAAAAATTCTCTTTATAAAAATATTGTTTAGCCATAAAAACTCTAAATACAACTTGTGAAAATATGTCTCAACTTGTTTGCATTTTTTTCAACTCCAATTTCTCTCGTATATTTCAAAAAAGTCTGCTCAAAAGTCTAAAAAATCTTTTCAATAAGATATGACGAAACATAACTTTAACTCCAACTCCAAAATATTTTAATTTTAAAGAAAAATTACATAAACTAACAATCTTAAGACATTAATTACAATTAATAGCAATGGTTTCTCAAAATTACAATTAATAACAAAACTAACAATATTTTACCTTCTTTAGAAAAAAGCGCATGTTTTTTACTCATTTTTTTACCTTACCCTTTTTTCACGCCACATACCATTAAAGTTTCCTCCAACACTTTTTTTTTTTCAAATTTTAATTTTTTCTCTCTAAACTTGATAAACATTGCATCCAACTATTAAGGTAAGTTTATTTTTACACTTAATGCATGTTAGATTTTCCATGTAAATTCTTTTATATATTTTATTGCCGATTTTTTTTTCTTCAAATTTTTCATTCTTTTTCTACGATTTCTACTGTTAGTATTTTTTTTTGGGGGGGGGGGGGGGGGGAGGGAGGGGGGAATTTTTTGTGTGTGTGTTGAAATCTTTATAGTTCCGCTATAATGGAACAACATGCAAATCGTAGTAGTTCAGTTATTGAGATTTAACCGATAAATTTAGTTTCCGATGAACTACCATCTTTTAGTTTTGGGTTAACATAAGATGAAGATTTTAACTTGGGTTCTACTAATATTTAGCCTAAGGGAGGTGTTAGCAGTGAAGAAGCGAGATTGAAGCACCGTAACAATCTGAAAAATATTGGAAAAAATTGAACTAAAAATGGTTGGCTGATATATATGTGTAAGATCATTTATTATTAGTGTATATCGGCTAGAAAAAATAAACAATAAATCTACCCAGCTATTATGAAAATTCCTAAATATTTAGTGTTTGATTGTTGACTTTTATTTTACCTTGAACTTTTATATTTGTATTTGCTTTTTTTTTTTGCTCTCAGTGATTGCAGGTTTTACTATATTGAAAGTTTGCATTTGATTAGCTATGGTGAAGCACACAGAGTATTATGACATATTGGGGGTTGATGTGACCGCTACTCCTGCTGAAATTAAGAAAGCTTACTATTTTAAGGTAAGTTCGCTTTAGATTGTTGTTTTCTTTTTCTGGAGACTTTCAATTTTGAGAATACACTCTATCCTTTGTTAAAAATACATTTATGCCTACTTGATGATTATTATCTGCCCTTTTGATGTGATAAATATGTACAATCTCCTGAAATTGATATATACTTGCTTTCTCGTTCAACTTATTTTTATTTTTTGTTTTCTTTTCCCATTTGAATTTGCATTTCTTTTTAGTTATGTTTAAGTTTATTTTAGATTCAATATCTGCTAGTAGTCTTTTAGATTAGTTAGAGATTTATGTGCTAGTAGAAAATAAAGAGAACTTCTAGTGCTAGAGAAATTAAATTGGGGTTTAAATGGAGCGACTTGGACATTGAGGAATAAGTCAAATATCTCCAAGCACGGCTTCATTAGTTGGGTGGTTATGCATAACAAAGTACAAACCAGAACTCAATTGGCTAAATGGGGTGTGTGTCAATACGATAGTTGCATATTATGTGAGCATTTATTCTTTGCCTGTCCTTTTTCACAACAATGCTTAAATACAACACTGAAATGAATGAGCATAATACTAGGGAGGTGCAACGGCTATTGAAGAGAATGGCAAGACACGTAGTTGGCAAGATTAGTAGAGGCTTGATTTGGGCAGTTTTAGCTGCACTTATCTATCACATATATGGCAAGTGAGAATGAAGCACTTTGGAATCAAGCAGTACCACAACCACATATGATGATCAAGATACCACAACCACATATGATGATCAAGAAGATAAAGGAGGAGTGTAAATATAGATGTTTTGATTTCATTAACAGAAGAATCAATAGCAACCACTTATAAGATTTATATTTATTGTTAAGTTGTATTTGCTATTCATTAAATTTTTACAATGACATATACTTACTTCTCTTCATAAGCATGATTTTTGTATTTAAGATATTTTTTATATTTATTTGTATTTAAGATATTTGTATTTGTAATTGATATGTATTTGTATTATATTCTGGTTACTTAAATTTGAACCATTCATGTATTCATAAAATAGATATGTATATGTTGTAATATAAGTATAATATGTATTCTGTAAATACAAAGTGCCCCTACTTTTAAATGTAAAGTATATACATGTCATAGTTTAGATATGTTTTATGAATACATATTGCTAAGATTTGTATTTAAGTTAAGTTGAATTTGTTATTTATTAGATTTTGACTATGATATGTACTTCTTTTTTCTTGCTAAGCATGATTTTCGTACTAGTTATGTATAAATAATATACATATGTATTTGATTTGTTTGAAATAAATGAAATGTATTTGTTATCCGTTAGATATTTTTTTTTTGTTATTGCTAACATTTATATTTATTGCTCACTTGTATTTGGTATTCCTGAGAGGATGACAATGTTTGTATTTTGATGTTTGATAATTTAGATTTGGAACAGTGATGTATTCACAAAATACATATGATAGTTTTATGATATATTGTATAATGAAACTGTAGGATGTATATTATAAATACACATGTGTCACTGTTTTTACATATAATTATATTTTTATGGTGTATAGGTGTTGCGTGATCAGATATACATGGCAAGAGTATTGCCCAAATTTACTCCACATATAGAATGTCATACGGTCAACGACATTGAAGATCGTATTAAGTCTATGTTGATGAAGAATCAGTACAAGATGTTTTGTAACAATAGCATTTTACCAGATACACATATGTATTTAAGCAGATTTGCATATGTATTTATGAGTTATCCATAGATTTTTTTCAATTATGCATATATATCTATGAATAATGCATATTTATGTATGATTAATGCATATATATTTTTAAAAAAACATATGTATTTAAAGTTTTGGTTACGTAATTGATATGTATTTATATGTATTTTTTATTATTACATAAAGGTATGTTAACTTATTCTTAGTTTTTATAGATGGGCATAGGTACTTAATAGATTCTCATATATATTTTTTCAAATTAAAATTTGGTAAGTGTGGCTTCCAGTTTCTTAGGTATAAATCAATGATGTTCTATGTCTTGTACAATATATTCATAATGAATTAAGTTAAGCAAGTTCAGTAAAAAAAATTACAATAATTTAACTATAACAAGTTCAATAACATCAAATATTTTTATAAAAAATTATAATCATATAATTATCAGTGAAAAATGAAGCAATTATTTTTTGACATAATGCTACATCATGAACAAATCAACATTTAAACTATAACTGCAACAGTTAAACTATAACAATATTATTGTACATTTTCCCATAGACGCCACATACATGCATAATGTGGTACATCATTGTACACACCACCACCAACTTTTATGATGCTTGCAGTTTCATTATATGTTTTTGTCACGACCCGAACAACGGTCTGGCCGTGACGGACATCCCGAACCATGAAGGCCCCAATGTCCTACTCTATCTGGTAGTCATGTACAACATTCATATAATAAGGGAAGGAGCGGAAATACAATCTGATACAGAAACATGGTCATACTCTGAATTCAGTTTAACAATAAGGAATGAAATTCGAAATCAACTAAACAACATCTAGAACAATCTGCGAAATCTCTACTACATGATCAAATGACAATTGTATGAAAATTGGGATAAGGCCCCCAGTAGACCAAAATAAAAGGAATAACATAATCTGATATAATAGGCCTTCTGGAACAAAGAAGACTCACCACTACACTGATCACTTCTCTCTGAATACTCTACTGCTTAGCCGGACCCCTAGATTGAGCCTCCGAATCTGGGAGGTAGGGGGTCAATACAGATGTACTGGTACGCAGAGTAAATTCAAAATAATAATTTTTATTCAACATATATGAGAGTAATTTTAAAAAGTTCATAAATATGTCATATGGTAAAAATCACATGGACATTTTTAAAAGACTCTGTAAAATCATCTGAACTCTGTAACACTCTTTGTTTTACTTCTGCGCTAGGTGGTATACCCTACAATTTCACAGCTTTTACCGACTACCTTATCTTGGTTGCCGACAAGATAGAAGTACTAGTGAGGGAAGAGCACACAAGATCACACAGCAGGGTGCCACAACCCCAATCAAGTCATTATATCGTGGTTGGGCTCAAGATCACGAAGCAGCGCTCCAAACCATAAGTCCCGATTTGGGATGACAAAGTACTAGGTACATAAGATCACATAGCAGGGTATCAAATTTCCGTGTCGACAAATCACGGTTTTCAGCATAGAGTCATTTGACTCGGGCTTTCTTCGGGTAACCACCTAACTCACATCAACCCAGTTTTTAACTCTTTAAAAAATAGATTCTCTGAAATCAAACTCTAACTCTGTCATGGCATACATTTATATGGTATCATTATACTATTGACTTGAAAGTCACATTCTCTGAGCAATTTAGCAAATTATATCTATGTTCTCAAAACATGAAATTTAGGACCACCATATCAACAATTCTTTTCAAGAAACTCATTCTTTAAAACTCATGTAAACATATGCAAGGAAACTCTCTTTGTCAACATTTCAGGAATTCAAGGTGGTCATGTCAAAGTTCTTAATTACATGTATTTTTTTCTCTTTAACACAAGAACATCATAGTAACATCAAGAAACACCCTCTCATTATTTCTAAATCATATTTCAATTACTATGACATTGAGAAAACTACTTTCAAATCACAAGGCATGCATTTCAACTCTTTTTTGACAAAACCATAATCTTTAATTCAACATACGAGAGGGGTTTCATAATATGTGCTCTCAAACAATCTTCACTCTCAGTTTTCATACATATACATATACTTGTAAATAAATTCAAGGGGGAAAGACCTAAATGCCAAATCAACAATATCATAAAATATTTATAATGCATAATTAAAACATAGATTTAAAAAAAAAACCTTTAAAGTTCATGCTTGATAATCTTTAAATCATGATCTAGTGTTTACAAGCCCATGTAGTTTTTATGATAAACCCCACGTACCTCAAATTAGAAATTTGATAGATGCTTCTTGAAGCCTACGGTTTGGGGATTCAAATCTTCAATCAATTTCTAAAACCTACGGTTGAATCTTGAGGGATCTTGATTCTTAGGTTGAGACCTAAGTGTTTAGTTCTTGAGGGAGTTGGAGAAAATGACCATATTTTGGTCAATTTGGGGCTTAATCACGTGTTTATGGCTGAATAAGGGTGGAAAAAAGGACTAAAATACCCCTAAGAAAACAAAGAAAGTCGCAGCAGTCCCTCAGTTGACAGGCTGATATGCTGAAGTAAATTGGGCATAATATTTTACTCCGATGTTGGATTTGGATGAAATTAGATGCATTAGAAAGAAGACTCACGGATCTTTCATTTGGTATACATCATCCCTCCCAGTTCATTATATACAGAAAATTATGGTCGACGAAAGTTTACACCAGTTGAAGTGTCCACTAAAACAAAATCGATAGAATTGTTTTCAGCTTGTCTTAGAGTTAGTGGATTCTTGTGACCTCAATTCATAATCAAAGGTTTTTACACACTATAGGAGTGATCACCACACATATATTAACAAGGAATAATTTAGTTCGGGTCTATACGTGTAGGAACGATGGTCTA
Source organism: Capsicum pubescens (assembly GCA_030864215.1). NCBI lineage: Eukaryota > Viridiplantae > Streptophyta > Magnoliopsida > Solanales > Solanaceae > Capsicum > Capsicum pubescens. The sequence goes on from CM061549.1 coordinate 22,291,144, forward strand.
AATTTTAGTCCGAAAGTACGGGGTGTTACATTATCCCCCCCTTGGGATCATTCATCCCCGAATGATGGGTAGGGACTTTTGAAGCTCTAAAAGTGTAGAATAAAGAACGTAACATCTCATTGAACATTTTTCTTCAACATAATATACGAAGACAGTCAACGAGATTCATGATAACCCCTAGGGAACGTGTAAGCATGAAACATACGATAACGAAACTTGATGTTGACATGATCTTGGCATGTGTTTTATAGCACATGATCAAAACATTGTAAAACATGAATTTTTTGATAAGAATCTTCGGCCTGATTAAGATTGGTACACGACATGAGATGAGATTCTCGCGGGACATAAGAATTGAAACATTAAAGATACAATGAAAAGACTTAAACATTAGAGACACTACTCGTCTACACCACAAACAATAAATTTCATGCTTCATCATTTCCAACTTACAATTATCCCAATACACAACTAACCACACGAGCTTGAGTCCCACTGTATAATACTTTTATGTTGAAGCCTAACTCGGAGAAAAGAGGTGCTAGCTTAAGCTATTGGACTCCATATTCTACATCTCCTTAAGAAGATTTACTTCACCTTATCACTAATGTCAAACACACTCAAGTTTTAAATCAAGGAGTACTAACCATACAACACATTGGTTTGCATTTTCAACAATCACAACATTCAAGCCTAATTATTACTACACCCACTACATGGATCTCCCCACTAAGACCAAAAATTTTCAATTACTTTTGCAAATATTTTCGCCATATTTCTCCATCTTAGCTATTCCACACAATAATAGTTCATCTCCTTCTTTTCCCTTTCACCAATAACCTTAGTTCGAGAGTCACATCAATTTTTTTTTCACCTTAAAATATAACAAATTATTTTAGCTCATCAATGTTAACACACTGCTGCAGCATTGTTCCATTTCTTTCAAATAGATCTCCAAACAGCTCATCTATCTCTGCCAGTGTAGCCTCTTCGTCTTCATCATCATCATCATAATCAAGGATGCTATCATCGTCATCCTCTTCTTCTTCTACCCCGCCTCTGAACGTACAGTCTGCACATAATAATCCTCAAACTAATTCTCCTTCAAGATTTACCTGACAACTAACTTTGTGAACCACCTAGGTATCTTGTTTCTAGAAAGAAATGTCCTGAAGATGCCTTGCTCGTACTAGCCCTGTGGCGGAAGCATTTCATCTTGTAACTGAAAAAAAAAGTCCATTTTCAGCACAGTATTTTCCACCATCAGGAAAACAAAGTCTTAAGTTATCTCATTCTATACCATCCCACATATCATCCAATACAATAAGATATCTCTTTCCGATTAAGATTTTCCTCAACTTGTCAGCAAGGATGTCATCTTTTTCTCCCTTATCCATTGAACCAGTAACTTGACTAAAAATCTTTTGTAATAGATCTCTCCGGTTATATCTTTGAGAAATGATGCACCATGCTCGAACATAGAATTAAGAAACAATGCTCTTATTATCCTACACCTTTCTAGAAATAGTCGTTTTCCCTTGTTCCCCCATCCCGACAGTAGGGATGACATCTAGCTCACTTGTCTCTCAAGTCAGATACCGAATTAGTTTTTTATGTTGCTATTTCAAAACCCACTATCTCATCATCATCACTCACGAGATTGCTATGTTGACTTGGTAAATGTTTAGATGGCTCTACCACAAAGTAAGGCTTAAGAGCGACGTCTGCAAACCACATCACAGTCACCTCTGCATTAATTTGCTTGATCTCTTTTAAGATTGTAGGAAGTGAGTAAAAATGTACCAAAACACATTATACTGAGCAAGAATAGAAGAATAGAATCAATGGCAACTTCAGCTTCATATGCCAAATTAATAGTACGCCTCCGAAATCTTTAAGAATTTCATGTTCATTGTGCACCTTTGCGACATCTTTAAAAATAGATGATAAAAATGACAACTCCTCCTCTAAAATGGATGTTAAAGATCATAACTATCTCTCCAAATTATCAAAAAGTGGTTTCATCAGGAAATCTAAATTTGATTTAGATTTCAACACCTCATTCAATTTACTCAAAATAGAATCCAGAAATCTCAATCCACCAAAAATGCGGTGGAACTGAGATGGGGTAAATTTTAAGGACTTGTAGTATGACTTCACTGGTTCCTTCAGATCTTTACTTTTCTCCAGTACCCGCATAGAGTTGATATCTCCAGTGCCACTGGTTTCATCTCCGTCTATAGATCCAGGAAGAGGCTTTTGAATTACATATAGAACATCACCTACTATAACTGCAACCTTTTTCCATAACCTCATTCAACCAGTTACCATTATTAACATGATTCGATACATCGGCATCAAAGAAAACCAACAAGAAATCTATTTCCACATTAATATTTTCAGCAATGATATTATTAGGCAATTTCTCGAGCTTTTTTTTTTAGATATATCAGTAAACTGTAGAGATGATGTGAAAAATCCTTTTGGTAATTTCTTGTCCTTGAAAATTTTTGATTGAGTAAACTTTGAAGCCTGTAGTTCACCAAGAAAGATCTCATTCATTTTCAGCTCCACTAACACAATCAAACATAATAGATAGGGAGGTTTATTGAAGATATCATCTTAAGACTCAGCAGCGTCAACTAAAACAGCAAGACAAAATTGCCCCACATTGTTAGCCATGAACTGAAGTCAAGTCTCCAGACATTCCAACTTCTCATGGTTGACGTAACCATTTATCTCTATGGCATACAAGTATCTAAAAAGATTCATTTTCTTTTGAACAATTTCCAGTTGCTTTGAAAATTGATTTCTTTCAAGGTAAAACCTATTCGATTCCCTGTGGCGCTCCAGTACATCATTTAGATTCTCTCTGGGGCAATCCATATATTCCGACAGATCAGAACCATTCAACTCAGAATTGTAACTTAAACTAGTATTACCATCAATGACTTCCAACAACTGTGATTCTACCTTTTCAGATCAAGGTTAGTTTTACATTCATCTGGAATTCCCACAAAGCATTTTCACAATCCTTCTGGCCTTCTTTGTGATTTTTACTATGGAATTAGGCCAAAAAAATTGATTGCACTTTATAAAAGTTCTCAACAATCTTAGATCCATTTCAAGTTTATCAATTTGATCAATCTTGAAGCTATCTAGATCACCTCCACTCTTGATCCTTCTTAGGTGATCTAACATTTCTTTGATTTTATTTTGAAAACTTACCAGACCATTATGTCTTTCTGAAGTCTTATTCACATCAGCAAGTGTCACACCCCTTTTTCGTACTCCAAAGAAGATTATGATTTTAAGTTCGAAAGGGTTTTATTAATTAAAGTGACAAAAGAAAACGATTGTTTCAAAAAAGGATTATTTACAATTTTTTTATTTAGAGTCGCCACTTGACATAATCCGGTGTGCCAAGTCACCTTTGAAAGATCCTTTTCAAAACGATTTGACTCTTTAAAACTGATTTGCGAACAGAGATCCTGGTTAAGGAATTCTGTTGACCGAGGGGAAGGTATTAGACACTCCTCGATCCCGTGGTTCGACCACGGTCGCTTGGTAGAATGAATCGGCTAAGTTGACACTAAGATGTACAAATCACACAAAAACACGTAAAACAATCAAATGAACAAACAAAATAAAATGAATAAAAATATAGTGTCCAGACCGAGTTATACAGTCCCGAGATAGAAAAATACGAAAATGTAAATCCTACTCTAAACTAATCCTAGACTAAGCTCCAATGCCTCACCCGATGCCTCGGGCCTTCATCACGAACGTCCTTCGAGTACAAAATACTTCGGGGTATTCCCCGGATAAAATAATACAAGTACCTCGGGGCATTCTCCGGCCAAATGAGTACAATTGAATCAAGTACGATAAACTAAAAAATATTCACCACATATTCAAATTTTCAACATTCAACGATATTCCTAAATTCGCCTACCCAAACCTAGCTTTGCCTATTAAGCTCTCGGCCTAAAATATGCTCCTATCGAGTTCACAAACATTCCGAATTAAACAAAACAACAATAAATAAAAATTAAAATAAATTCACCCTTTTTATCAATTTCTCAATTCCACCCCAAACAACCAATTTCAATTCTCAAATGAGATACCATTTCACCAAACCATAATCAAGCAAACCAACCATGAGTCAAAATAATTAACACGCATTCATCACCAATAAGGACCTAATAACACAATATTCAATCCAACACCAAATATAATAAACAATGAAATAAAAAGAGAAAGAGAGTAGAATTGGACTTCAATTTGAAGCTTTCAAACTCAATGCTATTCGAATAAAGAGAGTCCGCACCCGGAAACCTCGAGCCGAACCTTAACACCAACAATCCAACTCGACAAATAATGACCCGTTCACCGTCACTTTTCACGGGGCTACTGTTCACCGGTACTGTTCACTGATTACTATTCATCGGCACTGTTCATCGGTTACTGTTCACTGGTACTGTTCACCAAATCTTTTTTTTTTTCGCAATTCTCTCTTTCTCTCCCTCGGTTTTTGTTCTTGTGAGGAAGATCGATGGGTGGAGAATTGTTGTTGTGTGTGTGTGGATTGTTATCTTGTTCTCCAAGATGGAAGAAAAATGGAGGATTTTTTTTTCATGGGGAAGATTATTTTGTGATTGTTGTTATTGTGGAGAAGATGATGATCCAAGAATGAGCCTCTTCTTTTCCCCTTTTATATTTTTAATTTGGTTTTTCTTTTTCTTTATTTATTATCTTATGTGGAAGCATATAATTGGTGGCTTGTGGGAATAAGTGTGTGGCATGTGAAAAAGTTAGTGTGGCATGTGGAAAGATGAGGGTGGGGTGTGGAAAAATGAGTAGGGCGTATGCCTTTTCCATGTATCCAATGAAAAATGGAAAGTGAGGTGTTGAGGTGGCATAGTGAGGTGACAAAGATGCTATGTATTTAATTATTTTTAATTCATTTTTTTTGAGAGAAATTATCAATTAAACAAAAGTATGGTAAGGTGAATAAAATAATAAAAAAAAAATGATTAAAATATTTTCGGAAAAGAACAAAATTACGTGTCTACAACAAGAAAGTTGCTGCCATCAAATTTATCAAAGTTAAGATTGTAAGCAGTCTTGACTAGGGTAGATTTACCTATTCCCCCCATACCATATATAGCCATAATATCAACTCGAGAATCTATTCCAACGGGGTGAAGAGCAACACTTAAAACTGCACGACTGAGGTTTCCTGTAACCACCATTACAATCTCTTGAATAAACCTTGACTCACTCCCATCAGAATTGTTTTGTAAGACCATTCCTCCCAAATCAGCAATTATTGCTACCACATTAGTCTATCACTATAAAATGGCGAACCATCCCCCAATCAACAGTTAAACAACTAAATCTATTTATTTACACAAAAGTCACCCTCACTCTAACTTCTAACATTGTGACTTCGTATCACCAACTTCCTGGCCAATCTCACTACCAATAGGTCATGACACTTTAACAAATACTACTACTCGGGTGAAAATACAATTCCAACATTTTGCTACACATCATTACCCTTATACATGACATCTGCAGTATGAATTTTGAAAGGGGGCTGAATAGACTTTGTACCTTGGGCGGATAAGCACGATTTCACCAGAATAAAGGCATACACTCAAATTAATACAACGTGAAGAACTAATGGACTCCTCTCAAGTCCTTGCACAATTTTTATAATCTTTTATGGTTCAATCAGCAAGGACCATACCATTTAGATTCTAGACTTATACACTTGAATCACCTCAATAATGAGACATATCTGAGAACATCAGAGTAAGGAAAGAATTGGAATAACTTTACTTTCGTATGGGATACACCATAGCATGAATTAGAGTATGAAAGAGAAACATTCTGACTCTATAGCATGAACTAGAATATGAAGAAAGAGAAACATTCCTAAACACCTTATAGCCTCCTGCTTATAAGTGTGGCGTGCTACACACCCACAATCAAGATGCTACTCGACGCGATTTCGCAGACACCATGAGAACATGAACCGTGCTCTGATACCAATTTTTTCACGACCCAAACTAGGGCCTGGCCGTGACGGACATCCCGAACCATAAAGGCCCGAATGTCCTACTCTATCTGGTAGTCATGCACAACATTCATATAATAAGAGAAGATGCGGAAATACAATCTGATATGGAAACATGGTCATACTCTGAATTCAGTTTAACAATAAGGAATAAAATTCGAAATCAACTAAACAACATCTAGAACAAGCTGGAAAATCTCTACTACATGATCAAATGACACCTGTCTGAAAACTGGGACAAGGCCCCCAGTATACCTAAACAAAAGGAATAGCATAATCTGATATAATAGGCCTTCTGGAACAAAGAAGGCTCACCACTGCACTGATCACTTCTCTCTGGATACTCTACTGCTTAGCCAGACCCCTAGATTGAGCCTTCGAACCTGGGAGGTAGGGGGTCAATACAAATGTACTGGTACGCAGAGCAAATCCAAAATAATAATTTATATTCAACATAGATGAGAGTAATTTAAAACAGTTCATAAATATGTCATATGGTAAAAATCACATGGGCATTTTTAAAAGACTCTGTAAAATTATTTGAACTCTGTAACACTCTTTGTTTTACTTCTGCGCTAGGTGGTATACCCTACAATTTCACAGGTTTCACCGACTATCTTATCTCGGTTGCCGCCAAGATAGGAGTACTAGTGAGGAAAGATCACACAAGATCACATAACAGGGTACCACAACCCCAATCAAGTCATTATATCGTGGTTGGGCTCAAGATCACGAAGCAGCGCTCCAAACCATAAGTCCCGATTTGGGATGACAAAGTACTAGGTACACAAGATCACATAGCAGGGTACCAAGTTCCCGTGATGATAAATCACGATTTTCAGCATAGAGTCATTTGACTCGGGCTTTCTTCGGGTAACCATCTAACTCACATCAACCCAGTTTTTAACTCTTTAAAACATAGATTCTCTGAAATCAAACTCTATCATGGCATACATTTATATGGTATCGTCATACCATTGACTTGCAAGTCACATTCTCTGAGCCATTTAGCAAATTATATCTATGTTCTCAAAACATGAAATTTAGGACCACCATATCAACAATTCTTTTCAAGAAACTCATTCTTTAAAACTCATATAAACATATGCAAGGAAACTCTCTTTGTCAACATTTCAGGAATTCAAGGTGGTCATGTCAAAGTTCTTAATTACATGCATTTCTTTCTCTTTAACACAAGAACATCATAGTAACATCAAGAAACATCCTATCATTATTTCTAAATCATGTTTCAATTGCTATGACATTGAGAAAACTACTTTCAAATCACAAGGCATGCATTTCAACTCTTTTTCGACAAAACCATAATCTTTAATTCAACATACGAGAGGGGTTTCATAATATGTGCTCTCAAACAATCTTTAATCTCAGTTTTCATACATATAGATATACTTGTAAATCAATTCAAGGGAGAAAGACCTAAAGGCCAAATCAACAATATCATAAAAACATTTATAATGCATAATTAAAACATAGATTCCAAAAAAAATCCTTTAAAATTCATGCTTGATAATCTTTAAATCATGATCTAGTATTTACAAGCCCATGTAATTTTTAGGATAAACTCCACGTACCTCAAATTAGGAATTTGATAGATGCTTATTGAAGCCTACGGTTTGGGGATTCGAATCTTCAATCAATTTCTAAAACCCACGATAGAATCTTGAGGGATCTTGATTCTTAGGTTTAGACCTAAGTGTTTAGTTCTTCAGGGAGTTGGAGAAAATGACCATATTTTGGTCAATTGGGGGCTTAATCACGTGTTTATGGCTGAATAAGGGTGGAGGAAAGGACTAAAATACCCCTAAGGAAACAAAGAAAGTCGTAGCAGTCCCTCAGTTGACAGGTTGATATGCTGAAGTAAGTTGGGCATAACTTTTTATTCCGATGTTGGATTTGGATGAAATTAGTTGTATTGGAAAGAAGACTCAAAGAGCGTTCATTTGATATACATCAGCCTTCCTAGTTTATTATATTCAAAAAGTTATGGTCGATGAAAATTGACCCCAGTTGAAGTGTCCACTAAAACAAAATCGATAGAATTGTTTTCAACTCGTCTTAGAGTTAGGGGATTCTTGTGACCTCAATTTATACTCAAAGGTTTTCCCACACTATAGGAGTGATCACCACACATACATTAACAACAAATAATTTAGTTTGGATCTATATGTGTAGGAATGATGGTCTAAATTTTAGCTCGAAAGTACGGGGTGTTACAGTTTTCTTTCACCATATGTTTTCTTCAGATTCTCAAAGAACCAAGTCCAAGATGCATCATTTTCAGAATCAAGAACACCATATGCCAAAGGAAATATATGTCCTACATATTGAAAAAATACAAATAAGAATACATAATTTTTATACATAAAATACTGAATATGTATATTATAAATACATACAACTGGAAATATATGTAATCTTCATAATGTTGTTAATATGTCCATCTATAAGTGTGTTTAACAAAAACAGGTATGCTTCTCATTGTCAATCTCCAGATCACAAAAAAATAATAAAAATAAAAATAAATATCAAATACGTACTATACACAACAACTAATTCGTATATACAAAATTGCAAAAACAATTCCAACAAAAAAGAAATTTTTTATTCGAATACTAGTTATCATCGACTAAAATTCAAATTTAACGTATAACAATTGTATCTCAATTTTCACATTACATAACAACACAAATAACTTTGAATGTTAAAAAAACATTTCGATCAAATCTTTTTTTTCGAGAACTGATAAAAATCATATACGATCTCAGATTTTTGAATTTCACGACTGTTACACAATTTTGTTATAATTTTTTCAGTAATTTTTGCAATTTTATTTTATGAAAATCACAAATAGAATCAAGTTTGTTTAAATCTCAAATACGTACTATATACAAAAACTAATTCGTATATACAAACTGCATATGTATAGTATAAATACTGCATATGTATATTATAAATACATACAATTGGAAACATATGAAACTGTCAGTGAACACATAAACGTACCGCATTTGTATATTATAAATACATATAGCTGAAAACATATGTAATCTTCATAATGTTATTTATATGTCCATCTACAAGAGTGTTTAACAAGAACGAGTATATTTTTCATTGTCAATCTCCAGAACAAAAAAAGCAGTAAAAATAAAATTAATTATCAAATACGTACTATAACAACAACTAATTCGTTTATACAAAACTGCAAAACGAATTCAAAAAGAAAAAAAAATTATTCGAACACTAGTTATCCTAAACTAAAATTCAAATTTAATGATAAAAATTTCTCAACTTTCAAATAACAAAACAATAAGGGCAAATTTGAAATTGAAAAAGAAAAATTCGCTTAAACAACTTTTTTTCGACAACTGAGAAAATTGATATACGATCTCAATTTTTTTGAAACTTTCGACTGCTACACTAATTTGTTACAATTTTTCATCAATCTTCGCACTTTTATTTTAGTGAAACCACAAATAGAATTAAGTTTGATGATCAATACATGTAATTGTACCGTTGTATTTTTAATCTTTTCTTCAAAATGTTAGTCGATCAGCATAAAAAATAACTTGAAGGAAAACGTTTTTGAATTTGAATCTGTATTTTGGATTTGAATTGAGATGCTGATTATGAAAACCTTTTTTGATTTGAATTAGTAGTTGTAATTTAACGGTTGTGGTAAAAAAAAGTTCTAAAAGGTTAAGAAATCTGTAAAATTAAATGTCCCTTAAAAATAAGGAACCGTTTTTTCCCTTATTAAACTCAAACAGATTTAAGTTAAATTAGAAACGGAATCTTTAATTGTATATGTATTTAAATGGCAACAGTTTACTCAAATATAAAATACATATTGCTATTTTTTGTAATTTTGAAACTGTTGCTATAAAAGTTACAATTAAGGCTCTACAGTTGCTATTTCCGAAATTTTTCCTAATTTTAATTGCCAAAAATCTTGGCCCGTCCATTTCCCATTTGGGCTTCGAAAGGAAAACTAATCCATGGGCTTGGGCTGGGTGGTTCTGAACTTCTAATCTATCCCAAGCCCATTCATCCATTTTGCCTCTATTTCCAATGATACTTTGCTATCTCATACATAGACTTGAGTCGAGCTGAGCTGAGTTGAACTAAGTCGAATTTAATTCGACTTCATCTATTCAATCGTTGAGTTGAGTTGAACCGAGTCGAATTCAGTTCGACTTCATCTATTTCATCGTTGGGTAAAATTTGGGTAGAGCCTAATCGAACTTTTTCTCAAGATTGAATTGATCTGAATTTAATCGAACTTTACTACAATTTAATCGAGTCCAAGTCAAAAGTGTGTTACTTATTCTACGTGTCTTACTAAGTGCGAAAAGAAAACATAAGAGGTAACTGATCACTATTAACAAAAAGGAATTAGCAATGAACAAATCTGTAGTTAAACAACAGAATTTGTTGCAAGTAAATTAGCTATGGAATTCATGGTTGATTTAATTTTTTTTTATATTTTTAGTGAATGAACATGTAAAGACTTCGAAAAAATTATAATTCAGTAGGAAATGACATTCTAATATAAAGAATTTTTATACTGTTAGGTTATATGATGTACAACATGTTAGTAACTTGTTACTACGATGAATTACATTACACTTTCGTGATAAAAACTTATTATATTAATGATGTATAAACTTAAAACTTAATGTAATTAAGGCTAATTGTGAAATTAATAATTAAATCACTTGCCAGAGACTTTCTTTTTGAAATCATTTGCAGCATCTTTGGCTTTATCCCATGCACCTTTCTCTTCTTTTTCAGTTGCCTTTTCTAGTGCTGCCTTTGCCATCTCTGAGATCACCTAATTAATTAATCAACATATAATTAATCTTAGTTTATTCTTCATAATAAAAGGTTAATAAAAAAATGATTCTGTATAAAGTTATCTTCACTATAAAATAAAATAAAATAAGTATTAATTAGAACAACTTTTGTCGCTAAACAATAAATTAAAATGTCACTGTAACTTACGCTGGTAAAAATACCTAAGTAGCTGTGGAATATGTCGATAATTCCTAGCTAATATGTCACTAAAGATCTCTTAGTTAATTTCCTTATAATCGATCGCTAAAGCGTAGCTAAATAAAATTAGCATGAGATTCTAGTTGTTTAGCACAGAATTTTGTCCGTCGCTAAATCCTTGTCTTTTTTATGTGCGGTGCACTAAAGCTCTCGCTATGCGCGGGGTTCGGAAAGGGTCGAATCACAAGGGTTATCATACGTACACAATCTTACCTTGCATTTCTGCAAGGGGTTGTTTCCACGGCCTGAACACGTGACCTCCAAGTCATATTGCAACAACTTAACTAGTTATTCCAAGACTTCCTTCAATTACATACTATATAGAAATAAAAGGACAGTCTGGTGCACTAAAACTCCTACTATGCGCGGGATACGGAAAATGGCCGAATCACGGGGGATTATCGTACACAACCTTACCTTTCATTTCTGCAAGAGGTTGTTTCCTCAACTTGAACACGTGACCTCCAAGTCATATCGCAATAACTTTATTAGTTATTCCAAGACTCCCTTCAATTACATATATAGAAATAAAAAAGGGAATTGAAATAATCCTATTCTTTTTCCTTTTTGTACAATTAATAAAAAAATTAAATGTAGAATAAGTAAACCAACTGTGAGAAATATATAAATATGTGAAAAAAGACTTACATTTCCAGCACTGGAAGAAACAGTTTCTTTGACAAATTCACCTACACTCTTTACTTCTTTAGCTCCTTCTTTCACTGCTTCTGCTGCTTCTATTATCTTTTGGCAAGTCTCTTTATCAATCTTCTTTTAATTTTCCAATTATTTTTTTTTAAAAAAAAAAGAAGAAGAAAAAAGGTCATATAAATATTAATATATATAAAAAAAAAACATGATTTTTGAGGTACTTCATGAACCAAATCCATCCATGTGATCAACATTCCACAAACAAAAATAGATGTCTCTTAAGTTTAGATTTTAGCGGTGACATGCATGCAAAAGTATACGTGATTTTTTTTTATCTGTTCAAGTCTTAGTGGATATGAGCTATTTGATACCAAGAGATAGCAAGTAGAATCTATCGAGGTGCGCACAGGTTAACATGCACCACCACGTGACATATTCTATATACTTCTATCTCGGATATGAAAAGGGTGGAGTGTACGCAATCTTTACATCCTATCTCAGATAGATAGTGAGGTTGTTTCGAAAGTAAAACATTTTGAAAGAGGAAATATAGAAATGAAGGAGACATGATAATTACTTTCTCCGTTTATTTTTACTTGTTCACCATACTTGTTAGAGTTTGTGATCCGAATTTTATTGATCCGGCCCAAAAAAATCATGGTGCGACCCATGTTGGTAAAACTGTAAAAGAAGAACACACAGATTTTACGTGAAAATCCTAGACGGAAAAAACCACAGGCATGCAGAAGAGGAGAAAAATCTCATAATTGCCTATTTCCTGTTTGATTTCATAACAATACTAAAAATAGACGTCTAAACAATGTTCATTCAATTTGAAAAACCAATGTATAAGTAACCACTTCTATCCATTTTATCCGTAACATTAAATATGATTTATTATCCAATGTATTTCTCAAAATATTAAATTTATTATATTCAAAGGGTAGTATAGTAAAAATACCCCTATCATTTATAATTTTTTAACATATACACCAAGTCATTAGTAGTAGACAACTATAGATAGACGGAGAGAATAATAAGAGAAGCAATAAATATATCATTCCAAAAACGAGTAATGTACTAAAAAATAAAATAAAAATAAGACACAAAATCAATGCAAACTGACTCGAACAACATATTTATAAAAAATGATAAACATACAAATTAAAACTCACTTTTTGAGAAGGTCTGGTGGCACTAACAAAGTCTCTATAGATCCATAAACTTCCTATAGGCACCATCATGAATCTTGTAGATATACAATTGGACATGGTGGCTACAACTTTCAAATTATGAGCCATTTTTTTTTCTTATGTTTTTCTTCTTGATTTGCTATTTATTTCTCTTGATTGAGATAGTAATCTTTGATTAATTAGGACAATAACTGAAGTTTTGTTTTGCCTGTGTTATTGTTAGTAGTTGTACAAACTTGGTAAGTGTGGAAGCGATCATGTAGCCACTTGTCTCTTTTTGAGGCTTTTGTTGCGTAAATAAAGAATTTTTTTCTATGGTTAATAACTAATCATGCTAATTAATTTACATGTTGGTTCTAACTCAAAAGTAGTTGTAGAAAATTGTTAGAGTTTGTGACCCGAATTTTGTTGATCTGGTCCTGAAAAGTTCGCGGTGAGCTCCATGTTTGTGATTTTTCATGGGTTTTGTGGTTGTAGCGTAGGGATCGGGCCTATCACCATTGATCCCGTTGGGGGTGCGGGGGCTTCGCCCCCGCGGTATGAACCTGTATGTTTTTTGGCCTAAGATTTATTTGTATGCACGTATTATATAAGTGTGCTTAGTGGGCTGTTTCGGGTTGTTCTGATATATACACGAAATTGATACTATCGTCTTCACATTGTACTCCTCTCCATTATAGTGAATTCCTCTGCTTCTGTTCATGGTTTTTTTCCGCAAGAATTTTCACGTAAATCTGTGTGTTCTTGTTTTTCTTTTTGCTTGTGGTTTGCTTATTCTGCCCGATTCATAAGAAAAATAAATTTATTTGGAGAACGTAGAGTAGAGTAGAGGGTTAGTGGGTAGGAGTGCGTCCTTACTTATAGGGAGGAGTGTTTTGTTTGTAACTGTGTCTGTAGTCATAGTGTTATTACTTATTTGTGATATTTTGGTGATGTTTTTTATTTTGAATAGATAGTTTATAATATTAGTGGTGTTTTATTTCATTTTGTTGTTTGTTTTTATATATTTTGTTTGTTTTAATGTTATTTGTCCTGAGCTACTTTATATGAGGTAATGATATAGACTGCATACATTTTATACTTTTTAGACCTACTTTATGAGAATATACTGAGTATGTTATCGTTGTTGTAGAAAAGTTTGTCCACGTAGACTCTTAATTAATAAAAGAAAAAAAAACATAGTGTTAATAATATCTGTAAAAAAAATAAGCATAGTGTTAATAATATCTGGTAAAAAGGGAGGTTTAGGAATAACTATTAAGCATGTGCGCATAAAAGCGAAGTTTAACTGTTAACTAACCTTTTATTCTAATTTAAAATAAGTGAAGTGTCAAAAACACACCTAAAGTATCTCATTTTTTAAATTTCATACCTAACTATTAAATATTTGAGTTTCCTATCTAAAGTATCAAAAATTGTTTAGCAAAACACACCTGAACTATCAGTTGGTAGTGAAACACAAGCTCAAAACAACTAATAGTTTATGTGTGTTTTGCTAAACGTTTTGTAAAACTTCAGATAGAAAATTCAAATACTTAATAGTTTAGGTATGAAGCTCAAAAAAAAAAAAAAAAGATAACTTAGATATGATTTTGACCCTTAATCTTTAAAAAAAATATACAAAGTAATAATTTGTTACTATAATTTAGTCAAAATAGGGTTAGAATTTAGTATGAAAAAGGAGCCTTAAAGTAACTGTTAAAGTTGTTGTCATGTGATCAGGAGGTCATGGGTTCAAGTCTTGGAAACAACCTCTAACAGAAATACAAGGTAAAACTGTATACAATAAACCCTCGTGATCGAATCCTTCTCCAAATTTTACACATAACAAAAATTTTAATGCACCAGACTTTTTTTTTAGGATTAGAATTTAGCACAAAACTCAAATTAAATAGCAAATTAAAGAGCCTTCATTAGTTGATGTTGTTATAAGTCGGACAGAATAAAGCAAAAAAAAAAAAAAGACACGAACATAGATTTACGTGAAAATCTTTGTGGGAAAAATCACGGTAGAGGCAGAGAAATTTCACTCTGAAAGGAGAGGAGTACAATATGGAGCACGACGTAATTTTTGAATATCCAAAACCGACCCACTAATTGCACTTATATAGTATGTGCGTACAAATAGGTCCTAGGTCCAAAAAATATAAAGGTCCCCGACTCAATTCCGGAGTCCACCACCACAGACCCAATTAAAAATCACAACTATAAATTACACCGTAAAATTTTTAGGGCCGAATCAATAAAATTTGTATCACAACTCTTAACAGATGCTCTAATGATCAGTCAACAAAAGATTATCACCAAATTCATGCAACACTGCATCAATTGCATTTATCTACTTCTAATGCATGCCTTTCAAAAGCAATCTCATCAGACTGACAAAGACTTGAATTTTTGTTTCATTATTTTTGGTCCCAACATATATTATTGTAGCTTCATCAATTGAGGTTCCCTAGGTCCAACTAATTCATTTCTTATTTGATTAGTTTCCTCAAAGGTTTTTGTCAAATAATTGACGAGCAATTGTCCTACTTTTTTTCTTTCCTTATATATCATAATGCTCTCATTGCGGAGAAAATATTTCAATCTGGTTTGTCGGAAACGGCCTTTCTATTTTCAGAAGGTAGAATAATGCTGCATACACAGAGGCGGAGCCAGGATTTTAACGAAGGGGGTTCCATATTCAAAGAAAACTTAGTATTTCAAGTAAGAGGGTTCCGTATTCAAAGAAAACTTAGTCGAAGGGGGTTCAACACCTACTATAACCACATAAAAAATAATTTTAATCATGTATAAATAGTATATTTTTCCGTCGAAGGGGGTTCGGCCGAACCCCCGAACAGAAGACTGGCTCCACCTCTGACATACACACAGCTCACTTAAAAATCTTATTTATGAAATTACATTGAATATGTTGTTATTTATAAGAGAATTTACTAACGACTAATATGTAAATGATATACAAAGGACAGTAGCGAATTTAGAATTCATATACCGTATATAGGTGCTAAGGAGGAAACATATAAGTTAAAATATGTATTTAATAGAATCTACGTTGGATTTTAGTGCAATATAAATGAAAAATGGAGGAAAGAAATATAGAGGGAAAGTGAAAATATGTGTTCATGTGGGAGAAAAGAACATGCTTGTACTTAAATATAGAAGCACTCCTTCATATGGAAAGTAAGGCAAGAAGAAGACAAGATTCGCTTCGTTATTGTCGCTCAGTCTGCTTCGACTTCAATCAAATGATCGAGAGAGTATCTTTTTGGATAAAATTCATTTGAAATTTGAGAGTTAATGATCAGAAATCAAATATGAAATTACTTCATTTGCGAACACATATATACGCACCATTCAATAATATGTACTACTTTAAATAAAGTATATACTACAATATATATATATATATATATATATATATATACATATATACTAATTTATAAAACATATACACTTGTATACGTTAAAGATATAAGTCTATAGAAGATATAAAAACATATATACGCACCAATTCAATATATATGTACTACTTTAAATAATGTATATACAACAATATATATATATATATGTGTGTGTGTGATAGTTAATTAATAATATATTAAAAGTAAGTTTTTAATTTAAACTAGAAATTCATTTTAAATCATTTTAAATCAATATATAGGTACTACTTTAAATAAAATATATACTACAATATATATGTATATACTATGTATGTATATATATATATATATATATATATATAGTTATATACTAATTTATAAAACATATGCACTTGTATACGTTAAATATATACGTCTATAGAAGATATATACACATATATACGCACCATTCAATATGTATATACTACTTTAAATAAAATATATACTACAATATACATATATATGTATTACAATGTATAGATGGTTATATTATACTAATTTATAAAACATATACACTTGTATACATTAAATATATACATCTATATAAGATATATACACATATATACGCACCAATCAATGTATATGTACTACTTAAAATAAAATATATACTACAATATACATGGATTACAATACATAGATAGTTATATTATACTAATTTATAAAACATATACACTTGTATACGCTAAATATATACATCTATATAAGATATATGCACATATATACGCACCATTCAATATATATGTCATACGTTAAATAAAATATATACTACAATATACATATATATATACTACAATATGTATATATATATAGTTATATACTAATTTGTAAAACATATACACTTGGATACATTAAATATATACATCTGTAGAAGATATATACACACCATTCAAAATATATGTACTACTTCAAATAAAATATATACTGCAATATACATATATATATATACTACAATATGTATATATATATATAGTTATATACTAATTTGTAAAACATATACACTTGTATACGTTAAATATATACGTCTAGAGAAGATATATACACATATATACACAACATTCAATATATATGTCATACGTTAAATAAAATATATACTACAATATACATATATATATATACTACAATATATATATATATATAGTTATATACTAATTTGTAAAACATATACACTTGTATACATTAAATATATATATTTGTAGAAGATATATACACATATATACACACCATTCAATATATATGTACTATTTTAAATAAAATATATACTACAATATACATATATATATACTACAATATGTATATATATATAGTTATATACTAATTTGTAAAACATATATACACTTGTATATGTTAAATATATACGTCTATAGAAGATATATACACATATATACACTTCTATAAAAGATATCCAATTTATAAAACATATACACATGTATACGTTAAATATACACTTCTATAGAAGATATATACACGTGTATACGCACCATTCAATGTATATATACTACTACTTATAAAATATACTACATTATATATACATTACAATATATATAGATATACTTATATACTAATTTATAAAACATATACACATGTATACGTTAAATATACACTTCTGTAGAAGATATATGCACAAATATACAAAACATATGCTACTTAATATAATAAATTAATAATATTTGATAGTAAATTAATAATATATTAGAAGTAAGGATTTAATTTAAAGTAGAAAACTAGAAATTCAATTTAAAATTTTAAATCGTTAAATGAAAAAATATAAAAAACCAGGACTAAGGAGTGAATGAATTTGGGGAATTTTATTGATTGCAAAATGATCCAAAATTTATAATTTACATGAATGAAAAATCTATAAATTATGCATCATTTTTTCCAACTCATTCATGTTAATATTAATGGGAACTTGCATAGGATAGTCGAAGTCAACGGGGGCAAAACCATGCATTGGACTTGATTCTGCTGAGTTCTCCCGTGAAGTCATAATTTCTTCAAGTTTCAGCTCATCGCTCGGCTCCGGTTCCATTCCTTGGTTTCTTCTTTCCGCTCTAATCCAATCTCTGAGGCAAACTAGAACATTCATTGCATTGCTTCCCAATGAGTGTCGGTTGTCTCCAAGATGCTGTCGTCCATGACTAAAGGCGCTCTCTGATGCAACGGTTGACATTGGAACATTCAAGATATCTCTAGCTAATCTTGAAAGCACAGGATATTGTGTTTCATTACTCCTCCACCAATCCAACGTGTTGATCCGTCGTCTACGATCCTCCGGTGCCGTCCGAAGATAATATTTCAGCTCTTCCCGATAAGTTGATGTGTAAGTTCTCTCATCAACACCGTTCCAACAATTTAAATCATAAAACGAATCAGAAAAAAACACTATGTGCCGGCCTTTTAGAAGATGATGGCTCCTCGGGAGGATGAGGAGCGACAGTTGGAGTGATATTTGTAGGTAAGGCTAAATCAAATAAATCAGCATAGTGATTATATAATTTTTCTATGTAATCCTTTGCATCAGCCGTAGCCGTCCACAAATCAAGTTGTACTTGTTCAGAATCATGGTTAATATTTATTTCTAAGTTAGTATAAATAAGAGTACTAAAGTGACACATATTATTATATTTCATGCACGGATTTAGCATAGCACCAACCAAGTAAATAGGGGGAATCGGGAAAAAATATTTTTTAAATTTCGTAAACATGGCGCCAACAGCTTCTTTATAACCTTCTTTATTTTTATATTCTTTGAGCAAACAAAAAATATCAGCTATATATGCCAAAATATTACAAACAATAGGATAATAAGCACCGAAAAATTCAACCGTAGCTACATAAAATTTTTCTAAAAACTTAACAAGATCATTAATTACAACCCAATCAGAATTATGTAGCATGCAATCAGCAGAATCAGCAAATAAACCGCAATATTGGTTAAAAACTAGTGTAATAGGAATTCTATATTTATAACAAGTTTTTAAAAATTCATACGTAGAATTCCATCTAGTATCAATTTCCTCAGGCATCAAAATCGGTGTAAGTCCATTTTCTTGACATTTAACTTTAAATTCTCTAATTCTCGATCTACGATTATTTCCTTGAATAAAACCAACAGCAAGGCGAATTTTTTCAATATAAAACTCAAAAAACTCAAGACCATCTTTTACAATTAAATTATATATATGACATGCACACTTAATATGAAAAATTTCAGGCAAGGGAGGAGATAGCGTAGATTTTAATTTTTTTATAGCAGTGTTGTTGCTAGAAGCATTATCAAAAGCAATACATAAAATTTTATTTTCGATACCATAATATCCGACAATTTTAACAATAGAATCAGCAATAAATTGTCCAGTATGTTTACGATCTTCATCATATAAAAAAACAAGAATACGTTTTTGCATCACGAAATTACTATCCATCCAATGACAAGTAACGATTAAATAATCATTTTTATTTACAACACGACCACGATCAGAAGTTAGGGACAATCTACATTGAATATTTTTTAACAATGTTGATAAATAAAAACAATATTGTGAATGAAGTCTAAAATATTAGACCGACAAGTAGTTCTAGGAATACCGTTAAACATAGGATTATAAATTGTTTGTATATAACGAATAAATGCATCAGAAGAAGGAAAATTAAAAGGCAAACAACCCACAGCTACCATTTTAGCTATTTCTTCCCGGTCTCTCAATTTATTATACTTCTTCGCTACGTGACCGGTTGCTGGGTCCATTCTAGTTTGCGTTGGCCCACCAACATCCCCACCACCTTGTGCAATATTTAACTCTCTTTTGTGATCTTCAGCTACGTGTCTCATTAACGTACCCGCACCCCCTTGCTTGCCTCCACTTCTATGCTTATATATTTGTTGACAAATATTGCATTGCACCTCAATATCTGATATACGTTCAAAAAATTGTCATGCAATACTAGTTCTTTTACGAGGTCTTGGGCACTGGGAGGACGGGGAGGGAGATTAACCGATTCAGATCTAACGTTAGCATCTCCTACTGCGGGTGTCTCTGCAATATTTTCATTATCTTCGTCTAAATTAACCGCATCTACTTCATTTTCTTCTTCTATACCGTAATTTTTCTGAGCTTCTACATAATCCATATCGTGAGCACCTACACCTATTTCTTCCTCAAAAGGTGTACCAAGCGGTACCGGAGGCGAAGGCACACGGGTATATCTACTACTTGAACTACCTCTACCGCTAGTAATTCGCTTTTTACTACCACTACCGCTTCCGGGAAAATTTTTTTTAACACCTTTAGTAGCGAGGTTTCTTAATTTATCCATAATATAAATTAAATTAAACTAAAAATATTCAAAATACACAAATATAATAAAATTAAATATTAAACAATTAATACAATAAATAAAAATTAAACGTAAGAGATGGAACGACAATACCAAATTTCGGAAGTATCCGAAGATTGCGACTTTAGAAACTTCCGCTCGTACTTTGTAAACGAAAAATTAAAAAATTAAAGTGAACACTTTAAGAAATTAAATATATTGAATATTTGAGAATTGAGAATTGAGATTTGAGAAAGAATGAGATTTGAGAGAGAATGAGATTTGAGAGAGTGAAAAATGATTTGAAGTTGTAGGGTATTTATAGAATTTTTTTTGGGATTAAAAAATATTTTTTAAAGTTAAATTTTTATTTTTTTAATAAATGGGCCCAAACTAGCCGTTTGGACCCAAAAACGGCTATATAGCCGTTGGGCCAACAGCTAGTTTGGCCCAAAATCCCATTTTTATTTTATTTTTTTTTTTTAAAAAAAGGTGTCCGGGCCGGGCCGATTAACCGGCGGGCCTGGACCGGGCTTGGTCCGGGTCGGGTTAACCGGGCCCATTTTTAAAAAATAACCGGCTCGGGACCCAGAACCCTAAAGCCCTAGGGCTTACCGGGCCGGATCAAACCGGACCGGGTTAGTTACGAGGGCCGGATCGGACCGGATCGAACCGAATCGGGTCGGCCCACTTGACACCCATGGACTGGTGAGACAAATGATCTCGATTGAGATTTTTTCATTATTAATCAACGCTTTTAAGCTCGAGCAAATTTAATTTATCGATGCAAGGAGAAGAATCATAGGTCGTGAACCTTTTCTTTCCGCTGTTGCCAGCGCTTTTTTGAACTTAGCTAGAATATTTTATTATAAAGACCAGACAAAGCTCGAAGTAAACCTGTCAAACGGGCCGGGCTGGCCCGGCCCGAACCGGCCCGAACCGGCCCTACATATCAAACCGGACCGGTTTGACCCGGCCCGGTAAGCCCTAGGGCTTTAGGGTTCCGGGTTCCGGTCCGTTTTTTTTTTTAAACTGGGCCCGGTTAACCCGGCCCGGACCAACCCGGTCCAGGCCCGCCGGTTAACCGGCCCGGAACCGGCCCGGAATTAAAAAAAAAAAAAAAAAAATTATTGGGCCAAACTAGCCGTTGGCCCAACGGCTATATTACCGTTTTTGGGTCCAAACGGCTAGTTTGGGCCCATTAACTTAAAAAAAAAAAAAAAAAAAAAAAAAAAAAAATTTAATCCCCAAAATAAATCTATAAATACCCTACAACTTCAAATCATTTCTCACACAATTTTTCACTCTCTCAAATCTCATTCTCTCTCAAATCTCATTCTCTCTCAAATCTCAATTCTCAATTCTCAAATATTCAATATATTTAATTTCTTAAAGTGTTCAATTTAAATTTTTAATTTTTCGTTTACAAAGTACGAGCGGAAGTTTCTAAAGTCGCAATCTTCGGATACTTCCAAAATTTGGTATTGTCGTTCCATCTCTTACGTTTAATTTTTATTTATTGTATTAATTGTTTAATATTTAATTTTATTATATTTGTGTATTTTGAATATTTTTAGTTTAATTTAATTTATATTATGGATAAATTAAAAAACCTCGCTACTAAAGGTGTTAGAAATTTTTGTCCCGGAAGCGGTAGTGGTAGTAAAAAGCGAATTACTAGCGGTAGAGGTAGTTCAAGTAATAGATATACCCGTGTGACTTCGCCTCCGGTACCGCTTGGTACACCTTTTGAGGAAGAAATAGGTGTAGGTGCTCACGATATGGATTATGTAGAATTTCAGGAAAATTACGGTATAGAAGAAGAAAATGAAGTAGATGCAGTTAATGTAGACGAAGATGATGAAAATATTGCTGAAACACCCGCAGTAGGACATGCTAACGTTAGATCTGAATCAGTTAATCTCCCTTCCCGTCCTCTCAGTGCCCCAAAACCCCGTAAAAGAACTAGTATTGCATGGCAATTTTTTGAACGTATATCAGATATTGAGGTGCAGTGCAATATTTGTCAACAAAAATATAAGCATAGAAGTGGCGGTAAGCAAGGGGGTACGGGTACGTTAATGAGACATATAGCTGAAGATCACACTAGAGAGTTGAATATTGCAAAAGGTGGTGGGGATGTTGGTGGGTCAACACAAACTAGAATGGACCCAACAACCGGTCAAGTAGCGAAAAAGTATAATAAATTGAGGGACAGAGAAGAAATAGCTAAAATGGTAGCTGTGGGTTGTTTGCCTTTTAGTTTTCCTTCTTCTGATGCCTTTATTCGTTATATACAAGCAATTTATAATCCTATGTTTAATGGTATTCCTAGAACTACTTGTCGGTCTGATATTTTTAGACTCCATTCACAATATTGTTTTTATTTATCAACATTCTTAAAAAATATTCAATGTAGATTGTCCCTAACTTCCGATCTTGGTCGTGCTGTAAATAAAAATGATTATTTAACCGTTACTTGTCATTGGATGGATAGTAATTTCATAATGCAAAAACGTATTCTTGCTTTTTTATATGATGAAGATCGGAAACATACTGGACAATTTATTGCTGATTCTATTATTAAAATTGCCGGATATTATGGTATAGAAAATAAAATTTTATGTATTGCTTTTGATAATGCTTCTAACAACAAGACTGCTATAACAAAAATAAAATCTACGCTATCTCCGCCCTTTCCTGAAATTTTTCATGTTAAGTGTGCATGTCATATATATAATTTAATTGTAAAAGATGGTCTTGACTTTTTTGAGGTTTATATTGAAAAAATTCGTCTTGCTGTTGGTTTTATTCAAGGAAATAATCGTAGATCTAGAATTAAAGAATTTAAAGTTAAATGTCAAGAAAATGGACTTGCACCGATTTTGATGCCTGAGGAAATTGATATTAGATGGAATTCTACGTATGAATTTTTAAAAACTTGTTATAAATATAGAATTCCTATTACACTAGCTTTTAACCAACATTGTGGTTCATTTGCTGATTCTGCTGATTGCATGCTACATAATTCTGATTGGGTTATAATTAATGATCTTGTTAAGTTCTTAGAAAAATTTTATGTAGCTACGGTTGAATTTTCCGGTGCATATTATCCTACTGTTTGTAATATTTTGGCATATATAGCCGATATTTCTGGTTTGCTCCGACAATATAAAGATAAAGAAGGTTATAAAGAAGCTGTTGGCGCTATGTTTACGAAATTTAAAAAATATTTCTTCCCGATTCCCCCTATTTACTTGGTTGCTGCTATGTTAAATCCGTGCATGAAATATAATCATATGTGTCACTTTAGTACTCTTATTTATACTAACTTAGAAATAAATACTAACCATGATTCTGAACAAATACAACCTGATTTGTGGACGGCTACGGCTGATGCAAAAGATTATATAGAAAAATTATATAATCACTATGCTGATTTATTTGATTCAGCCGTACCTACAAATATCACTCCAACTGTCGCTCCTCATCCTCCCGAGGAGCCATCAGCTTCTAAAAGGCCGGCACATAGTGGTTTTCCTGATTCGTTTTATGATTTAACTTGTTGGAACAGTGTGGATGAGAGAGCTTACACATCAACTTATCGGGAAGAGCTAAAATATTATCTGCGGACGCCACCAGAGGATCGCAGACGACGGATCAACACGCTGGATTGGTGGAGGAATAATGAATCACAATATCCTGTACTTTCAAGATTAGCCAGAGATATCTTGAATGTTCCTATGTCAACCGTTGCATCAGAGAGCGCCTTCAGTCAGGGACGACAGCAGCTTGGAGACAACCGACACTCATTGGGAAGCAACGCAATGAATGTTTTAGTTTGCCTCAGAGATTGGATTAGAGCAGAAAGAAGAAACCAAGGAATGGAACCAGAGCCCAACGACGACCTCAAACTTGAAGAAATTATGACTTCACGGGAGAACTCAGCAGAATCAAGTCCAATGCAGGGTTTTTCCCCCGTTGACTTCGACTACCCTATGCAAGTTCCAATTAATATTAACATGAATGAGTTGGAAAAAATGATGCATAATTTATAGATTTTTCATTCATGTAAATTATAAATTTTGGATCATTTTGCAATCAATAAAATTCCACAAATTCATTCACTCCTTAGTCGTTGTTTTTTATTTTTTTTTATTTAACGATTTATAATTTTAATATCTTCTATACAAGTGTATATTTAATGTATACATGTGTATATGTTTATATATCTTATATAGAAGTGTATATTTAATGTATACAGGTGTATATATCTTCTATAGAAGTGTATATTTAATGTATACATTGTGTATATAGCGTATATAGTGTATATATGTGAATAGATCTTCTATAGACATGTATATTTAGCGTATACATGTGTATATGTTTTATAAATTAGTATATAACTATACAAATATATATTGTAATGTATATATATTGTAGTATATCTCATTTAAAGTATTACATATACATAGAATAGAGTGTATATATGTGAATAGATCTTCTATAGACATGTATATTTAACGTATACATGTGTATATGTTTTATAAATTAGTATATAACTATACAAATATATATTGTAATGTATATATATTGTAGTATATCTCATTTAAAGTATTACATATACATAGAATAGAGTGTATGAATGTTAATAGATCTTCTATAGACGTGTATATTTAACGTATATATGTGTATATGTTTTATAAATTAGAATATAACTATACAAATATATATTGTAATGTATATATATTGTAGTATATCTCATTTAAAGTATTACCTATACATAGAATAGAGTGTATATATGTGAATAGATCTTCCATGTATATTTAACGTATACATGTGTATATGTTTTATAAATTAGTATATAACTATACAAATATATATTGTAATGTATATATATTGTAGTATATCTCATTTAAAGTATTACATATACATAGAATAGAGTGTATGAATGTTAATAGATCTTCTATAGACGTGTATATTTAACGTATAGTCGTTGTTTTTTATTTTTTTTTATTTAACGATTTATAATTTTAATATCTTCTATACAAGTGTATATTTAATGTATACACGTGTATATATCTTCTATAAAAGTGTATATTTAATGTATATATTATGTATATAGCGTATATAGTGTATATTTGACCGGTTTTTAACCGGGTTTGACCGGGTTTTAGTGGGTTTGACCGGATTGGGTTAAGTGGGCCGGTTCCGGGTGGGTTTTAATATTTTTACTGTGCAGCCCGGCCCGGCCCGGACCGGTTAAGGCCAAACCCGGCCCGTAACCGGCCCGGAACCCGGTAAGAATGAGAGGGCCGGTTCCGGGTTGAACCGGCCCGGCCCGTTAGACAGTCTTAGCTCGAAGGCAACTATCCAAACAGGGGTGGAGCTACGTGGACACCCGGGGGTTCATCCGAAATCCCTTCATCGAAAAATTACAACATATATATATATATATATGAAGTTTTTTTTCTATGTGTATATATATTAAATTGACCCTCCTTAACACAAGCTAAAAACTTGGTTTAATAGCAAATGGGGTGCAAACTTTCACGCAGAGGGCCTCACGGTCTTTGAGTTTGAGACCCATTCACGATAGATTTTTAATTTTTCTTTTTTTTGCTTCCTGCGTTTAAACCCCCTTGATAAAAATTCTGCTTCTACCACTGTATCTGAACAGAAAGGATGAAACGTACATGACATGAATGGCCGGCATTCCTCCATCAATATTTACTAAATATTTTAGGTTTAAGTTCTTAAAATAAAAAAATATCTGATAAGGAATGCTTAGACCTTACACGAATAAACTTTAATTAATCGAACTAGTAAATTTCAAATACAACTGATTATTCTAATAGAATAGTGAATAGGCAATGAAAAAGAAAAAAAAAATGAATACCATATGATAAATTAAAGTAGAGAAAGTGCATGACTACTCCTTACTTATGTACGATTGTTACAAGTGTTGAAGAAACAACATGCATGAATTTGCATGGCCAACTTGAATTGTGTGATAATATGAACACAATAAATACATGGAATTTTGTTTTTATTGAATTGACATTTATAAAAACATTAATGATCTATACCTTTCCTTCACCTAACTCTGATGTTATGGTTGAGTTTTAATGCCAAACTTTTATATTATGCCTCGGCGATGCAAGGGGCGGATGAAGATGGTTAGTATCGGATTCATATGAATCCAGTATTTTTAGTGTATAACATAAATTAATATATAATAATTTAAAATTATAATGAAGAATAGATATGAATTAGTAACTTTAAAAACAAATTAAGTCAAACACTAAAATTCTGCATTTGAGACCTTCGACTCAAATATATTACTCTGTCTTGTAGTAATTAATAATTTTGATTTTAAGAAACTACCGTTTATTTGACTATCATTGATCTATCTTTAAATATCCCATTTAACTAATACTTGACGAATTAGATAAAAGTTAGTAAATTTAAAAAAAGTGCACAATTTTTCTAGTCTGTTGACTTACTTTTTTTTTTAAAGTAAGCTTTCAGAGGAATGACACATTTTAGAATATAAAAATAATTTACTTTACGCTTCATATTTGACCTTTAATGAGATGCTTTTATAACAAAACAAATGCTATAATAAAATATGTTTTGGTCCATAACTTCAAAGTTCTCTAATCACACAAATATTATGAAAACAAAAAGGTAATTCAGTACATCAAAGTTTTCGTTATGTGCGAGGTTCGAGAAAGAGCCCTATCAATCTTATCTGGTATTTCTACAAGAGGCTGTTTCCAAGACTTTGAATTCGTAACCTTTTAATTACATACTAACAACTTTACCAGTTACTCCAAATGTAATGATACATTTAATAAGATCGATCGTAAGTTTCGAAGACTTCATTTATTTTAAAACTATGTGTCAATTCAAACTATATTAGAGAAATTGTAACAGATAACATAATCTGATCAACAAATATATCAAATACTTTGAAACAAATTCAGTTTACCAAACCGACTAATATTTGAACCGAGGAAAGGTACTACATTTATTGCATTTTACCTTAATTACTCAATTGTCCCTCTAATTTTACCTTTAAATAGACCTCTTGTCACCCTTTCTTCCATACCACAATCCACCATCCTTAGTCTATTTTTGTTTGTGTGTAAGAGATAGAGAAATAGAGAGTGAAAAAAAATAAAATCAACAACATAAATTTTAGAGTGAACAAAATGGCAAGTTGGTACATAATGTTCATGTTTGCACTAGTACTAGTGCATGTCACAGCAAGAAATATTCCTGAGGTGCAAACTCATGATGAGGGTAAAAATGTGAACACTGAGATTGTAAGTAGTACTAGTACTGCAGCAACACCAAGCAATGTTGGACTTAATGACAAGAAAAATTTCATCACATTTGGTGGCATAGGTGGTTGTACTGGAATTGGTGGCTATGGTGGTGTTTTGCCAACTCTTGGTGGTGTCGGTGGTGGCGCTGGCGGTGCTGGTGGCGGTCTTGGTGGTGCCGGATTCAAAGGGATCGGCGGCGTTGGCGGTGTTGGTGGTGGAATTGGTGGTTATAAAGGTGTGGGAGTTATTATTCCTTGAAGTGTTACTAGTGTTAGTTAATATTTATTTTGCTATTGCATGTATGTCCTAGTTCTTGTATGTTGTTTCAAGTGTCTAGTTTTTATATTTGATGTTTTTAAAGTGTTAGTAGTATTATTCCTAGACAACTATGTTATCTAGTATTGTTCCAACCTAAGTCATTGTAATAATAAGGACATAGTGATATAGTTTGTTTAGGTTGTATTGTTTATGTATGCTCCCAAGTCATTGGGATTGTTATTAGCTTAATTAACTTGTTTCTAATGTAGTATGAACTTTTTTTGTCCAAGAATTTACTCCTCATATATAATCTTTATTAGCATGCATGTTTTTAAAGTTTGGTCATGCTTTTGTATAATTGATGATATAAAAAATATTTATACGATAAGGTCACTATCGATGAGGTACGTATATACGTACACGAAAATTTCTATGATTTATCAATTATTAATATCATAAAAATAGTGTTTCTTTTGCTATAATAGATTAAGCTATATAGTAACAGTGTAAAAATTCTTTACACTGTATTGTACGATATGATTTATCCATCTTGACGTAGGAACATAACCAAAAAATGTGAAAGATAAATTACAAGTAATGAGTCACATATGATATATAGAAATATTGTATGAGATTTTATTAATATAACATATTATTGTACAAGTACTTCCTCTTAGGATAAGAAAATGGGAATTTACAATTTTACATAGTAGTAACTTTTCCCATTCCATCCCCATTAGAGATCAGTATTAAACAGTCCTCATTGCCTATGTTGCTCAGACTCTTCAAAAATGTCTGCGGGTCTATATCAAATTCTCCAAAAATAGTGTACATTTTGGAAAAATCCGACACGAATGCGATATCGAGAGTGAAAAATCTGCAGAACTTAGCTTTGTACTATTACTTCAATATTACATACAATACACCTTTAATCCACACACACAAATTATACTTACAATAGTAAATTTAATTTGTTCACAACTTCACCTCCTTTTCACCACCTCAGCTTTGCTGGAAAATACTTTTCAATTAGAGACATGTAATAAGGCTTGACCTCTTCCACATTAACATAAACTTTGCTTTTGCTATATAAATCATATTTATTAAAAATATGGAGCCACTTCAAATTGTCTTCATCTTCTTCATTCATCAAATGTTTATAAGCTCCATTTTTATGCAGTGGATAAAATGAATGATACCTTATAATAAAGAGTCCAGCTGATGGCAATGTTGTACCATTCTCTTTAGCAACCATGTACATATAGTCATCATGACCAAATGACATCATAACATTTTCTAGTCCACAATTTTCAGAATATACACCATATTTTGTGTTGTAAATTGGGTTGTTAAAATCTTGATTTTCTTGAAAGTATTTGTGGTGGACAATTGATTCATCAAATGCACACCCCACAGGGAATGTGTCACCAACAACAGCCCATTGAGGTAGACCACCAAACTTAGGTAAAGTAATTATTTTACCTAAGTCATGAATTAAAGCTGTTAAATGAAGCCAATCTTCATTAGGATAATCTTTTCTAATTGCCTCAGCACTTTGTAATAAATGTTGGATTTGTGGTTCATCTAAATCAGGATCACTTTCATCAACAACATCATTTAGTAATTCACAACATTCCCATATGCTCATTGCTGCCTTGTCCAATTTTGCATAATCTTGTCTTATTTTCTTGACAAACTCATAGGTTTGATTTATGTGTTGTGTTTTATAGAACTTTTCTACCCCTTTTTGCCTTTCATTTTCTACATTGTTGTAGTCCCTAAAATTATGGCCAAATGCATTGGTTTGAGGTACCATGAATTGGTCATGGATTTTTTGTACCTCTACTTGCATAGTCATTTTTTGTGATTAAAAGTAAAAATATAAAGTAGAGGAAACTAACAAATAGAACTACAACAAGGACAACAAATCTCAAATTTGAGAATTAAAAGTAATTAAAGCAAAGCAAAGAGGGATAAGCAAGAAGCAAAGAAGGTGATTAAAATTTTTTTGTTTAATTAATCTCAAGAAAAGAAGGGAATTGAAGTTATGTGTTGGGATATTTAGATAAAAAGAAAAAAGGTTTAAGTATTTATAAGTTCTAGAAATTAAAGTCCTTCCTCAAAAATCTCATACTAGATAATGTTTTCACCTCCCATTTTATGGTTATAATTCTATCTTTTTTATATATGTTTATTATTATCCACTTCACAAATGTTTGGATAATAGATTACATTAGAGGATAAGAACAGAAGATAGTTTGGGGTTTGGGGTTTGGAGATGTAGATTGCCCATGCAAATAGGTGTTCAGTTTGTACTATTTATCCTAATCTAATCAAGTACTATTTTAACAAATCCCTAATATTTTTAGTCACTTAATGAGTTCTCAATAAATTATTTATACATATTAAATAAACTTTTATTAAACATAGAGTTAATTACATGAACAAAAAACTCCATTACTATTCTTGAAATATCACAACAACAAATGTCATTTTCTCACTTAATTCCCTTCTTGATTTCTCCTTTAATTCTTTTCCTTTATTTTCCACTATCACATTCATTCTTTATAACACTCACTATTTCATCTACTTTCACTTTTCCATTTTCTTTTCTTTCTACTTCTAAACCAACACCAAGTTCCATCATATATCTTGAAGCTACACATATTGATCAACTAGCATTGGCATAGCTATTAATGGTACACCAAAATGTAAACTTTATAGTATAGACTACAGAATTTGATCCACGATATATAGAAATCCACATATACTAATATGAGTTAGTATTTTTGCTTGTGGTGCCCATTTGGTCACAATATTTGGTCTCAGTACACTTTCAATTGTTGATCAAAATAATGTCTTGTGGCATTTCAACACCACCACTAGCAACAAAAATGTCATCAACAAATTTAGTCATGGATGCATTTTCCAAGCACATTTTTTCTAACTCTTAATGAGGTAGAAAAAACTCTGAGAATGAAAAATTTCTCGATCCATCGAATGTATATAGATGAATGATATAGCTAGCTAATACATGGAATATGTAACGATAAGGCTATTTTTGGTGCCCAATTTTGAAAAATGTCATATATGATAAAATTTGGATTGAGATTTTTGACTATGTTCTAAGAGTGTCAAGTGGGCCGGGCCGGGCCAACCCGGAACTGACCCGTTTAGTTTTACCGGGTCGTGGGACGGTTCCGGTCCGGGTTGGAGTTAAGTGGGCCGGGCCGGTTCCAGGTTCAACAGTAAAAATGTTGAAAACAACCCTGAACCGGCCCACTTAACCCAACCCGGTTAAACCCACCTAAACCATGTCAAACCCGGTTAAAAACCGGTCAAACCTGTTTTAAAAAAAAAATCCAATATACACTAGATACACTACAACTATATACACTATATACACTCCAATATACACTATATACACTCCAATATACAATATATATTTTTTAAAAAATATATAAACAATTACACATATATACGTACCATTCAATATATAATTATATATGACTATACGTACTACTTTAAATAAAACATATACTACAATAGTACAATATATATATACACTACAATATATATATATTTATATACTAATTTATAAAACATATACACATTTATACGTTAAATATATACGTTTATAGAAGATATATACACATATATACGCACCATTCAATATTTATGTACTACTTGTATACTTTAAATAAAACATATACTACAATATATATATATATATAGTTATATACTAATTTATAAAACATATACACATGTATACGTTAAATATATACTACTTTAGAAGATATATACACATATATATTCACCATTCAATATATATGTACTACTTTAAATAAAATATATACTACAATATACATACATACATATATATATATATACATACATATATATATATATATATATATATATATATATATATATATACTTACATACTAATTTATAAAACATATACACTTGTATACGTTAAATATATACTATTTTAGAAGATATATACACATATATACGCACCATTCAATATATATGTACTTCTTTAAATAAAATATATACTACAATATACATATATATATACAACAATATGTATATATATATAGTTACATACTAATTTATAGAACATATACACTTGTATACATTAAAGATATACGTCTATAGAAGATATATACACATATATACGCACCATTCAATATATATGTACTACTTTAAATAAAGTATATACTACAATATATATATATATATATATATATATATATATATATACTTATATACTAATTTATAAAACATATACACTTGTATACGTTAAAGATATAAGTCTATAGAAGATATATACACATATATACACACCATTCAATATATATGTACTACTTTAAATAAAGTATATACTACAATATATATATATATATATATATATATATATATATATATGATAGTTAATTAATAATATATTAAAAGTAAGTTTTTAATTTAAATTAGAAATTCATTTTAAATCATTTTAAATCAATATATAGGTACTACTTTAAATAAAATATATACTACAATATATATGTATATACTATGTATGTATATATATATATAGTTATATACTAATTTATAAAACATATACACTTGTATACGTTAAATATATACGTCTATAGAAGATATATACACATATATATGCACCATTCAATATATATGTACTACTTTAAATAAAATATATACTACAATATGCATATATATGTATTACAATGTATAGATGGTTATATTATACTAATTTATAAAACATATACACTTGTATACGTTAAATATATACATCTATATAAGATATATACACATATATACGCACCAATCAATGTATATGTACTACTTAAAATAAAATATATACTACAATATACATGTATTACAATATATAGATAGTTATATGATACTAATTTATAAAACATATACACTTGTATACGTTAAATATATACATCTATATAAGATATATACACATATATACGCACCATTCAATATATATGTCATACGTTAAATAAAATATATACTACAATATACATATATGGATACTACAATATGTATATATATATAGTTATATACTAATTTATAAAACATATACACTTGGATACATTAAATATATACATCTATAGAAGATATAGACACATATATACACACCATTCAATATATATGTACTACTTCAAATAAAATATATACTACAATATTCATATATATATACTACAATATGTATATATATATATATAGTTATATGCTAATTTGTAAAACATATACACTTGTATACGTTAAATATATACATCTATATAAGATATATACACATATATACGCACCATTCAATATATAGGTACTACTTTAAATAAAATATATACTACAATATACATATATATATATACTACAATATGTATATATATATAGTTATATACTAATTTGTAAAACATATACGCTTGTATACATTACATATATCCATCTGTAGAAGATATATACACATATATACACACCATTCAATATATATGTACTACTTTAAATAAAATATATACTACAATATACATATATATATATATATACTACAATATGTATATATATATATATAGTTATATACTAATTTGTACAGCATATACACTTGTATACGTTAAATATATACGTCTATAGAAGATATATACACATATATATACACCATTCAATATATATATGTACTACTTTAAATAAAATATATACTACAATACATATATATATACTACAATATGTATATATATATATAGTTATATACTAATTTATAAAACATATACACTTGGATACATTAAATATATACATCTATAGAAGATATAGACACATATATACACACCATTCAATATATATGTACTACTTCAAATAAAATATATACTACAATATACATATATATATACTACAATATGTATATATATATATAGTTATATGCTAATTTGTAAAACATATACACTTGTATACGTTAAATATATACATCTATATAAGATATATACACATATATACGCACCATTCAATATATAGGTACTACTTTAAATAAAATATATACTACAATATACATATATATATATACTACAATATGTATATATATATAGTTATATACTAATTTGTAAAACATATACGCTTGTATACATTACATATATCCATCTGTAGAAGATATATACACATATATACACACCATTCAATATATATGTACTACTTTAAATAAAATATATACTACAATATACATATATATATATATATACTACAATATGTATATATATATATAGTTATATACTAATTTGTACAGCATATACACTTGTATACGTTAAATATATACGTCTATAGAAGATATATACACATATATATACACCATTCAATATATATATGTACTACTTTAAATAAAATATATACTACAATACATATATATATACTACAATATGTATATATATATATAGTTATATACTAATTTATAAAACATATACACTTGGATACATTAAATATATACATCTATAGAAGATATAGACACATATATACGCACCATTCAATATATATGTACTACTTCAAATAAAATATATACTACAATATACATATATATATACTACAATATGTATATATATATATAGTTATATGCTAATTTGTAAAACATATACACTTGTATACGTTAAATATATACATCTATATAAGATATATACACATATATACGCACCATTCAATATATAGGTACTACTTTAAATAAAATATATACTACAATATACATATATATATATACTACAATATGTATATATATATAGTTATATACTAATTTGTAAAACATATACGCTTGTATACATTACATATATCCATCTGTAGAAGATATATACACATATATACACACCATTCAATATATATGTACTACTTTAAATAAAATATATACTACAATATACATATATATATATATATACTACAATATGTATATATATATATAGTTATATACTAATTTGTAAAGCATATACACTTGTATACGTTAAATATATACGTCTATAGAAGATATATACACCATTCAATATATATATGTACTACTTTAAATAAAATACATACTACAATACATATATATATACTACAATATGTATATAAATATATAGTTATATACTAATTTATAAAACATATACACATTGTATACGTTAAATATATACGTCTATATAAGATATATACACATATATACGCACCATTCAATATATATGTACTACTTTAAATAAAATATATACTATAATATATATATATATATATATATATATATACTACAATATGTATATGTATATATAGTTATATACTAATTTGTAAAACATATACACTTGGATACGTTAAATATATACGTCTATAGAAGATATATACACACCATTCAATATATATCTACTACTTAAAATAAAATATATACTACAATACATATATATGTACTACAAGATTTATATATATATAGTTATATACTAATTTATAAACCATATACACATTGTATACGTTAAATATATACGTCAATATAAGATATATACACATATATACGCACCATTCAATATATAGGTACTGCTTTAAATAAAATATATACTACAATATATATATATATATATATATATATATATATATACTATGTATGTATGTATATATATAGTTATATACTAATTTATAAAACATATACACTTGTATACGTTAAATATATACGTTTATAGAAGATATATACACATATATACACACCATTCAATATATATGTATTACTTTAATTAAAGTATAGACTACAATACATATATATACTACAATATGTGTGTATAACTATATATATATATATACAAATTTATAAAACATATACACACTGTATATGTTAAATAACTATATATATATATAGTTATAGTTATAGTTATAGTTATAGTTATAGTTATAGTTATAGTTATGTCATAGTTATAGTTATATACTAATTTATAAAACATATACACATGTATATGTTAAATATATACTACTTTAGAAGATATATACACACATATATATATACTATTCAATATAAACACTGCTTTAAATAAAACATATACTACAATATATATATATATATATATATATAGTTATATATATAGTTATATATATATATATATAGTTATAGTTATATACTAATTTATAAAACATATACATAACATATACATTAAATATACTCATCTATAGAAGATATATACACACACATATATATATACCATTCAATATATTCACTACTTTAAATAAAACATACACTACAATATATATATATATAGAGAGAGATATAGTTATATACTAATTTATAAAACATATACACATCTATACGTTAAATATACACTACTTTAGTAGATATATGCACACACACACACATATATATATACCATTCAATATATACATTACTTTAAATAAAACATATACTACAATATATATATATATATAGTTATAGTTATATACTAATTTATAAAACATATACACATGTATACGTTAAATATATACTACTTTAGATTTAGAAGATATATACACACACACATATATATACACCATTCAATATATACACTACTTTAAATAAAAATATAAAACATATGCTACTTAATATAATAAATTAATATAACTTGATAGTAAATTAATAATGTATTAAAACTAAGTTTTAAATTTAAGTTTGTGAAATTCTGAATTTAAAAAAAAAAAAAAAAAAAAAAAAACTTAACCAGGTCGGACCAGTTAACCGGCGGGCCCAAATCGGGTTGAGTCCGGGCCGGGTTAATCGGGCCCAAATAAAAAATCCAACCGAACCGGGACCGAACCCCTAAAGCCCTTGGGCTTATCGGGCCGGGTCAAACTGGGCCGGTTTAATGATGTGGACAGGTTCGGGCTGATTCGGGCCGGTTAAAACCGGCCCGTTTGACACCCTTACTATGTTAGAAAAAATTGGACTTGTATTTTTTGTAACATTGCAAGAGAATGGGAAAAAGATGTCTAGGTAGGCCTTTTATTGTTTGATTTTCTTGAGGAATTTCATGGGTAAATGGCAAGTGAAGTTCTGTGAATTGGATTTTTGTGTTTGAATGACTATTTGAGAAGTAATTGGATTGAAACCAACATGGGTTGTGGTGTACTGGTGGGACTACACCCTTAATTTGAGGCCTTGTTACGAAGAAAATCCTGTTGGGAGCGCCACCCCCCAGAATGGGCCCTGCGCGATTCGGATTAGTCGGGACTCCAATGTGAGTACCGGACACCGAGTGAGGAAACAAAAAAAAGAGAAGTAATTGGATTTGCTTTGTTTGAGAAAATTAAATATGATTGGAGTTGAACAAAAATATATAGAAATTGCATTTGGATAGTCTTTTGGCTAATTCAAAAAGTGGGGTTGCATGACCATGGGCTAACCATGGCACCACGAATAATTGGAACTAATTTATCTTAATGTGTCTTTGTGGTTTAGTTGTTAAAGAAGATGCTTCGATTTAAAGGATTGGTTAATGATTTTAAAAATAGTTTCCCAAAAGCTTAAGATAAAATTTTATTTAAGTTGTCATTTTTTTATATGTTTAAATTGGTAATGACCTATCCATCAAACAGGTAATCTTAGTAGCTTAGCTGATTGACGACTACTTAAATTTTCATCTTTTCGCGAGATTGTGAGGGGTTAATTCCCCACGCCTTGTAATTTCCTACCTCATTTCCCCTTTCCCAACCCCAGCTTTTTGAAAGGAAAACAAAAGACTCATCCATCGAACTCGTCAACTTTGATATGATAAAATATTTTCATGCACCCTATATTTACACCAAATCGAATATCATACCAGATATATATTCACACACATTGTTATACTAAATCATAATTAACTATATATTATACCTTAATTTAGTCATATTAAATTAATATTTGATTTGATATAAATATTGAACACAAATAAATTTTACCTCTGTAAGACTTTGACAATCACATGATAGAGGTACTATAGTTTCCCACACTTGTTCTTTCCAATTTATCCAACCACATCAATTGGGAGAGAGTCAATGGATTCTTTTTCAACACCAATTCATTCTTTCAACATACCTCATTAGTAACATATGGTTCCGGCCCCCAAGGGGGTCATTGAATTGGTTTGAGGGGATTTCCCATAGCGGATCGGAGGTCGCGGGTTTCGATCCACCCCCTAATGTCTTTTCAATCGAGCTCGTCGCATGGGGTTTACCTAGTGCGATTTACATCTCCTGTGTGGTTTGCGAGCTATGGCACAGTGAGGGGTTTACATAGTGCTCACCACAGAGTGCTCACCCGAAGGGCAGAAGCTGTGACAGAGGATGTAGATTTTTCTGGAGTTTCCAAAAAAAAAAAAACATATGGTTCCGTTGGACCATCAAGAAATGTGGTGGAATGCGTATTATTTTTGGCCGATAGTTACGAAAATATGTAAAAATATGGTCAATGAAAAACATAAAACATGGTCTGATTGGTTCAGATTTTGTAAATACTAAACCAAACCATTTGCGTTGGACCATGGTCGCATCATGTACTAAATCCGGAACCAATCCGACCATGGTTTGATTTTTGTAAAATATTTTTTCGGCGATAGTTAAAATAATTTTTTTTGTGTTATTTACTTCTTCATATTTTGAAATCTCTTACTCAAAATCCAGTAAAAACAGACAGAGAAAGTATAATTTAATTAAACACTTAACTCTATTTTCTATATCATTTGTTACCAGCACTAAAGAAATTTGTCTTGCCCCAGGCTGTATGATGCACGACTTTAAAGTTTAAATCAAATAATGCAACCAATATGCCTTAAATATATGGAAGATCATTTCAAATAAAAAAGAAAAAAAAAATAATAAAGAAAAGAAAAGAAAACGAGTGATTACCAGCAGAGCAGTCTATTAATTAACAAACAAAATATTATTTTTTTTCCAATTTGAGGACAACTAAAAATTGAAAATTTCAAAGGGATACTATATTTAATATAGCATGCCCTTTTACCACATTTTCCACTCCGGCAAAAAATAATTAGATTCGTTAACATATATATCTATAAAAAAAAATACATAATAATAATGTATAAAATAAATTTATTATATATTATCATCAATATTTAAAAATTATATATTCATCGACTATTATTTTTTGTGTGGAAAATACATGTTAGAGCATTACTGCTCGAGATCGCCATTAAAATGTAACTCAAAATCCTAGCAATCATAGAGACGAGAAAAGAGAGAGGAAAAAATATCTTTTTCATTCAACTGAAGGATCTAGAAGGACCTTTTTGTCCTTTTTATATCTATCAATACTAATGAAAATAAAAATACAATGTAAAAATAAAATGAACCTTATGCTATTGGGCCTGTGTATCTGGGCCACTGTTAACAGCCCCCTCAAGCTGAAGGGTGTGTGCACTCCCAGCTTGGAGAGTATATGATGATGAAGGGGTCCACTGAGTGATTTAGTCATTATATCAGCAAGTTGATCAGCAGAAGCAATATGATGGAGGGAAATAAGTTGTGCAGCAAGGCAATCACGAACATAGTGGCAATCAATTTCAATATGCTTCGTCCGTTCATGGAAAACAGGATTTTTGGTAATGTGAAGTGCAGCCTGGCTATCGCAAAAAATAGGAACATGAGTAGAAATACGAAGACCCAAGTCAACAAACAAACGTAAGAGCCATACAATCTCAGCAACTACTTTTCGTAAGGCGCGATACTCAGCCTCAGTGGAAGAAAAAACAATTGTAGGTTGCTTCTTGCTCTTCCAAGAAATGGGACATCCCCCCAAAAACACATAATAATCAGTGACAGTCCTCTTCGAAAGAGGGCATGCAGTCCAGTCAGAACCAGTAAATGCAGAAAGCGAGAAATTAGGGGAAGCTGGGAAAAAAATGTCTTGATCTGGTGCATTAAGCAAATACCGAAGAACATGAATCCCAGCCTTCATATGGGCAACACAAGGGGATTGTAAAAATTGACTCAGGTGCTGTATAGCAAAAGAGATATCCGTTCTGGTATGCTGCAGAAAATTAAGTTTACCAACTAACCTTCTGAACACAGAAGGCTCAGATAAAGGCTCACCCATATCAGGAATCAACTTCACAGAAGGTTCCAAAGGAGATGCAACAGAAGTGAATTGGGAGCAATGGAATTCTTCTAGTAAATCAAAAGTATATTTATGCTGATGCATAATATAACCATCATCATGAGAAATGATTTCCAGTCCCAAAAAATAATAAACTAGACCCAAGTCCTTAATCTTGAATTGGTGATCAAGAAATGACTTTAGACTATTTATTTCAACAATGTTTGACCCAGCCAATAGAATATCATCAACATAAACCACAAGAACAACCAGAGAGTCACCAAAAGATTTAGTGAAAAGGGAATAATCATTTTTGCTAGCAATGTAGCCTCTAGATTAGGCTTTAGACAGTTTTGAAAACCACTTCCTGGATGCCTGTTTGAGGTCATATAAGGATTTCCTAAGCTTCCAAACCAAAGGAGTTGCACAAGAAGAAGAGGAAGAAACATCAAGGACAGGGTGAAATTTCATGTATACATCTTCATGGAGATCACCATGAAGAAAAACATTGTTGACATCCAGCTGGAAAACGGTCCAATGATGCTTAGCAACAAGAGATAAGAGATATTTAACAGTAGTGAGTTTGACCACATGAGAGAAAGTCTCATGATAATCAATGCCTTCCTTTTGATTATCATCCCCAATAAAAAGCCTAGTTTTATACCTCTCAACAGTACCATCAGACCTTTGCTTGATTTTGTACACCCATTACAAGGAATAGCTTTCTTATTAGGAGGAAGAGGAATAATATTCCAAGTATGGTTGTCCTCAAGAGCCTTAAATTCTTGTAGCATGGCCGCTTGCCAAGCAGGGATAGAAGCAGCCTGCTGGTAAAATAAAGGCTCATGCATGTGTATGTCAGCACTAGACACCTTGGAATTAACTTGTAGAGGAGAAGAAATAACAGAGGAGCAGACATAGTCCTGAAGATGAGCAAGAGGTTGAGAAGGTCTAGAACTCCTCCTAAGAGGAGCGGGAGAAGAAAAAAAGGAATGGATGATAGGAGGAGTAGTTGGAGGTGGAGCAGAAGGAGTGGGATCAACATATGCAGGAGGTGTAGGAAAAGGAGACGGAGGAGAAGAAGTAGGATAAGGAAAAATGTATTCATGGAATAGAACATCTCTAGAATAAAAAATGGAGAAATTTGAGAGATTGAGAAGTTTGTAACCTTTCTTACCAAAAGGGTAACCTAAGAATAAACTAGGAATGGATCTAGGTTTAAGTTCATCCCTAAGAGGTACAGGAATTGCTGCATAAGCAAGGCACCCAAAACTTCTCAAATGATCATAAGATGGAGGGAATCCATGAAGCATTTCAAAAGGGGAAATATTATTCAGAGGAACAGTGATAACGCTCAAACTACACTCTGTAATAGGTGTAAGCGATCGTTGTCAATATAAAATCCAACTAGTTTGGGGTTGAATCCCACAGGAAATAGGGTGTGAACTCAAGTTGTTTACGAAATAATTTATTGGTAGTTTATTATTTCTTGAAATGGGGGTTTAAATTTCTCAGAAAATTGTTAGTCACTTTGAAATTAATGTTTGTAACCAATATTTTTATGAAATAACCAGGATTATGCTCACTAGGGTTTACGATACATGACAGATGCTACAAATAACTCAAGGTTCTCACGGTAGTTAGGATGACAAGCTATCTTTGTCGATGGTATGCTCAAATGTCTCTTGACCTATTCAAGCGTGTAATTTCCTAATCCTCTCGGACTCAGGGAATCGCAACTCACTGTCCAGATTTTACCTCAGGTTAATCAACCTTGTTACAATGCTGATTATTAAACGAAGCCTTTTCGAGTCCCTGTCGATAATTCACTTCCTACTATTTATGATTTCTTTCTCAAGAAAACCAAAGTAGGTACGCCTATTGTTTGCAACCAACAAACATAAGTTATAATATCAGAATTATCAAGAAATCCTAACACCTATTAAACCTTGAGTAATTAATTAACACTTTATCATGACCT
Source organism: Capsicum pubescens (assembly GCA_030864215.1). Lineage (NCBI taxonomy): Eukaryota > Viridiplantae > Streptophyta > Magnoliopsida > Solanales > Solanaceae > Capsicum > Capsicum pubescens. The sequence continues at coordinate 22,333,504 of CM061549.1, forward strand.
AAACCTAGATCCCACAATCCAGGTTAAAGATGTTTAGCCATTCACGATGCAATAGATAAGTACACAAGTTGAATTCATAATTGAAAGGATTAACTTACAACGATGAATGAAATTAAAAGTGAACTTGTATTTGAATCACAAGGCAATACTCTAAAATATTGTTCTTGAGATAGACAAAGAGAAAAGTCGTATGTTGTAAGATAGATTCCTCAATGAATTCTTCATAAAAACCCTAAAACAAGTCTTTAAATAGTCGATCCTAAATAAGGAAATAATATTAAAAAAAAATATTTTCTTCGGATTAGGTGACGGCACCTGTGACGTCCTATCACGATCTTGACGGCCTGTCACGGACGTCATCAACTTCTCTATAATTTCAACTCCTGCTGCCTACGGTTGACGGCAATTTTGACGTCTTATCAGGATCTTGACGGCGTGTCGTGATTGCCTTCACAAAACTTCCTGCAGCTTTACATCTTCTGTTAAGATTGACGGCATCCATGACAGCCTATCACGAGGCTGACGGCATGTCATGGATGTCGTCATCCACTCACAGTTATTTCAGTCTTTTTGCTTCCTTTATTGATGGTTCTTCCTCTTCTCTACTTTTGCTGCAAAATCAAAGTAAAATAATCAAAAATGACTAAAGTTGCTCAAGACTTCACAATTATTTAGAGTTAAAAGCTTCAAATGTGTTAGCATGAGCTCACACATCAACACCCTCAACTTAAACAATTGCTTGTTCTCAAGCACCCATAACATAACTAAGAGTATACAAAGTACAATTCGGTAGCTGACTACTTCCATCAGTTCAGAATACATGCACCATCTCCATGATCAGTCAAAGTAAGATTAACTGTGTCTATTATTTGAAAACAACCATGCAACTCACAAGTATCTAGATATGGCAAAAATCTCAGCAATAACAACCCAACACATACCCAAATCACATTATCCGAATAAAACAGCTATTAGCAACATACCTGGTGTGCCCTCACAATAAAGAAATCCCTTTTTCACTCAGATTTACATGTATAATCATAGGGATAAACATAAGACTCACTCTCAGAACGAAGTTCCAACATTTCGCATCAAATGCCATAGGCTTGCCCTTATAGTCAGTACCTAAATCTTCAGACAGGTCAATTGGAATCACTATAGGGTTTTTCTTAAGCTTGTAACGTAGGCTAGGGGTTGGTATGATATCCATGGATATTTCATAGTAACTACACCTCCTTAGCACTACATTAACTCTCGGGGTTTCAACTTTTGACCTTCTTTTCCTTTCTCTTTTATTGATCATGCATGCTCAAGCTGGATGCGGTCTTTTTAATTAACTGATTATCTTTTTATCATTTTTCACATAGTTTTCTCTTTTCTTATTTCTTTTTCACCGCACCTAACTTCTTATTCTTTTTCCTTCTTTTACCTCTCTTCATACTCATATTGCATCACGCACCCCTATAATAGCCACCTTCGACTTAGGTTATTTGCCTAAGTCAAGGTGCACAGTGTCCAAGAAGGACCAGGGCCAAGACAAGTTCATTGTGATGTAACGGGAAGGTGACAGGTGTACAAGAAAGAACTAGGCTATTTAGGCTCAAACAGGGATCAATGGATATTAGTCACATTTGGATGGTCATTTAAGCTAAAATGGCCTAACATGCAATAACGGCCTATGATCCTTTCCTAACGCCTATTCTCTGACTATGGCACGACTAACAGGGAAAGTTCTAGATTCAACGCACAACGGGAACTGAGTAAGAACTTACACACACATGGCACACAAGTATGTAGCATATCACTGCCGATCCGTTTCATGCACTTGTTTGATACAGGTTATTCAGTTACTATACTCATGCCATAAAAAGATGCACAGTGGTCACTATAGATGTAATTCATACAGTACACAACAGATCATACTAAAGACACTTAATTTTATCCTCCCAAAATTGAATTTTATTCATTTTTAGCTCACCTTACTATATACCCTCACCCATGTGATTATACCCCACAAAAATACAAAAATAACAAAAATTCAATAAATTCCTAACCTTATCCTAATCCTAAAAACCTACCCCACATACCCCTTACCCCCACCATCTAATGGGCTCTTGCCATTTTTTTTCCTCTTAATAGAATTCCCAAGGACTCCACAAGGATATATATACAACTTCTTCTTCACTGATACAAAAGGAAAAGGGGGGGCCCACCACTAAGAAATTGAATCCACAATTATCATACATACATATACAGCAAATCACAAGAAAAAGGGGGGTTGGGGTTTTCTTCTTCTTCACTATTCACGCACACACACACTCACTGGAAACCGAGACCGCGATAGACAAACCATTTTATTTTCTTCGACAGAGGATAGACACACATATCCTCACTGCTTACATAGAATTCCCATACACCTAATTTAGAATACACACTCACCAATACACAATCGACGAGAAGCGAAAGAGAGGGAAGATCGAGAGTGAGAGATGTGAGAGAGAACCGAGAGAGATAAAGGGAGAGACGGGGGAACAGAGAGAAATTAAAATCAGGGAGTGAGGTGTCTGGAGAAAATACGAATCGAGAAGGTGAGAAAGATCGAAGAGAGAGAGAGTTGGCGGTGGTGGACTGTTCCGGCGATGTCTCGCCGGAAACCGCTCGGAATTTGATCTGATTCTTCTTTTTCTGTTCTTTCTAAGTTTATCGGAGTTTCATTAGCTCCGGTCTAACAGATTTCCCAAGTTTTTGTTTGATATTTTTGGTTCTCAGGTTGCTCGATTCGTGCCCGTGGATTTCTATTTGGACTGCATTTTTTTGGGAATATTCCATTTTCGGAGTCAGTTGATAGTAGAGATTCGTTGGTTGTTGAGGATTTTCGGGACGACTCTTTATTCCCTTTATAAATCAATCGAAAGTACTCGGAAGGAATCGAATCAGTCTGTTCCTTATTTTTTAATACCGAGGTTGGATTTGGAATTCATGTTGAGGTTCGATTTGAGATTTTGGTACGGACTTCATCTCGTTTGATTGAATAAAAGTGATATTTTGAGGTCCAATTCTACTCCTTCCCTATTTTTATTTCATTGTCTATCATATTGATGTGTTGGATTGAATACCGTGTGTCGTTTGATCTTGGTTGGTGAATATTTGCTTGTTTTGATTCGTTGTGGGTCCTCTCGATCATGAATTGTGTGATGAAACAATATCTCATTCGAGAAGCAGAATCAGTTATTTGGGGGTTGGAAATTAAAAATTGATAAAAAACTAATGTTAATTTACTTTGATTCACTGGCGTCGTTGATCGTGATAGTGCCACGATAGGTCGAGTTGGGTAGGCAAATATTTAGGAATAAGTGCTTGCTCGTTGAATTATTGCTTGAAATACGTGTTGAATGGTTTGGTTTTATTGCTTTTGGATCGAATGTATCATTTAGTCGGGGAATGCCCCGAGACACATTGTATTTATTCACCGAGGAATGCCCCGACGTACTATGTTGGCGGAAGACATTCGTGATGAAGGCTCGAGGCTTCGGATAAAGCCTGGGAGCGTAGTTAGGATTAGTATAGGTTAGATAGGATTTATTTTCGCATTTTTATTTTAGGACTGTATAATTGGACTGAACACTATACTTTTATTCATTTTGTTTGGTTTGTTTGATTGATTGCTTCACGTGCTTCTTTGTGGTTTGTACTACCGTAGTGTCAAAATTAGCCGATACGCTCCACCAAGCGACCGTGGTCAAACCACGGGACCGAGGGGTGCCTAACACCTTCCCCTCGGCCAATAGAATTCCTTAACCGGAATCTCTATTCGCGGATCAGTTTAAAAGAGTCAAAAAATTATTTTGAAAAGGATTTTTCAAAGGTGACTTGGCATACCGGATTATGCCAAGTGGCGACTCTGAATAAAAATGTAAAAAGTCCTTTTCGAAACAAATCTTTATTTTTTCACTTTAATAATCAAAACCCTTTCGAAACCATAAAATCTAATCTTTTGGAGTTGAAAAAAGGGGTGTGACAGCTCTGGCGACTCTGCTGGGGACTTTTCAGAATTCGAGCTTATTTTGGAGTCGTATCGGCTTTGTTTGACATTACGAGTGTATAAGCATTGTTTGTGATTTTTGTTTGTGTTATTGTTATCACTTTTGTGCGATTGCGTGCTCTTTGTTTACAGTATTTATCCTATGTGTTACCGCTTTTATATCTTCCATCATGTGTCTACCCCCAGGCCTTCTTTCTGTAACAAGTCCGTTGTACACGTGTTGTACACGACCTCTAGTTGAGTCACCCTTATTTTAGGGGGGGAGCCATCAGTGTTATGGAGTAGGTGGAAAGTTGTTGCAGCCACTATCGACCATATGCTCCCCCGAACAGCCTTGTTAGTGAACCCCAACATAGGTCAGCCTTTAGGTCATGCTTATGTGCATCATATTGAGACCTAGCGGGTCCCACTTGATCCTTTGTAGGAGACTCACCTCTAACGCATCTGTACGTGCTAAATATTGCATCTTTGAGAGTAATGGGGTCATTTGACGGACTGATTTGGGGAAAACATGTGTTAGAAGTAAGGTGCGTAGGCAAGAACTGTTAAAAAAACAGAGAAAAAAAGTGAAGTGAGTCGAAAAGAAGAAAAAAAAGAGTGTCGTAGCTTTTAGTGTTTTTTATGGCTTTTGTTTTTCACAATTCAAAAATTCAAAAAGATTTCTTTAGTTTTTGCACTCATTCATTCAAAAACCAAAACATCAAAAGATTTCTCACTTTGTCTCCTTTAGCATGCATTCATAATTCAAAATTTTCAAAAAGATTTTTTTTAGTAGTTTTTATAAAAGAAAATGAAAAATGGTAGAATTTTTGTTCATTTCATATAAAGAAAATACCAAAAAGATTTTCCTTCATAATTGTTGGGGTCAGTTTAGTTGAAGTGTCTAATTAAAAAAAAAAAATTTTATTCGTTTGTCTTTGGTTGTGTCCCTTAAGTTAGGGTCAATCTGTTAGTTAATCGTTAATTGTTCAATCTGGACGAACTACGCACACCTGATTCTCCTCTTTCGGGATGTGAGATACATAGGCAGCCTATTGTTGGTTCGGGGATTGTATTTAAAAAAAAAAAATCAAAAATATTTTCTTCACTCTTCACTTAGAGTAGGTGTTTCATATACATCTCTAAAAGAAAACTACAAAAAGATTTTTCTTTAATAGGTTCAACTTCCATTTTCATATGAAATTTAAAACTGAAAACCCAAAAAGATTTTCTTTGGTAATCATAGATTTCACTTTGTATAAGGATGTTAAAGCTGAAAAATTCAAAAATATTTTCGGCAATTCTTTTGACAAATTGTTATTTTCTTTTCTTCTTAAATTTTTGAAAAAAAGAAAAGAAAAAAGAGTTCAATTGTCCATTTTGGCACGACTTCACGAACTACGCACACCTGATTCTCCTCTCTCGGGGGTGAGATATGTAGGCGCCCTTCTTGGGTTCGGTGATCTTTCTAAAAAAAAGAGGGGTTTTGAAAAATGTTGAACTCTAACATATTTGTTGCCTCTTGTTCAGTTAGTTTAAGGTGGTTGGTTTGTGGCTTCCTGGCTGGTCCTCCATATCACACCAAATCCAAGGAAGGTTTAGTTGTGTCCAACAAGGATATAGAGAGTGACACCTTGGATGAAACAACGAGTCAAGAAATTGAGAGTTTAAAGAAAGATAATTTGAGACTGAGACAACAAATGATGGAAATGTACCGAGCTTGGGCCAGTGGGATACCTCCACCTCCGTTCCCTATTTTTTACCCTGCAAATACCTTGAGTCTTCCACCAAAATCGCAAAGTCAGTTTCCTACTGTTGTTGATGCACCAGTGGATGCCTCAGAATCCATTCCACATCAAATGCACCTCAATACTCCCACCACTCTTTCTTTAGCTCCTCAGTATAAGTCTACCACATTCACAGCACCACATACCGTTTGTGCTTTTGTTGCTCAACCTTCTACTAAGACTTCCACTTTGGCTATCAATCCAACGATTGTGCTTCCCCAGTCCACTAGTGAATCCACTTTCAATACTCTTGATGATCATACTCTTGAACCTACCGTTAAATTAAGTGGACCGCCAAAATTTCTTACTAAGAAGCCTAGCATGCTAGAAGAGCTAGAGAAAGTGGTTGGGAAAGTTAAGAGTGTAGAAAATAATATGGAAAATTCCCTTGGACTTATGGTCTATGAAGATGTTTCATATACAAACTGGGGAATGTCTTCAAGTGTTAACCTTCCTCCCAGCTTTGAGACATCAAAATTTGGGGAGCCTGATGGACAGAAGAATTCTATGAAACATTTGGGATGACATTGCAATCAACCAAGGAAAACTGAAGGAAAGAAGAAGGAAAACGCACCTATTGTCATGCCAGGGCCAAAGCAGAGTTTGATAGGTCCAACACACCAATACCTTCAGCCTCAATCCCGAGCTTACATATTAGATCCACATAACCACTTGCAACAAGGTTTCTTTCCCCAAAATCCAAGAAATCCCATTCCACTTCCTCAATATCCTTTGAACAATGCACAATTGTATTCTCATCCATCTTCTTATCCACAATGGCATGAACCTGTCCCTCAACATCGTCCTCGACCCCCACAAATTTACCAAGAAACCTCTAAATCCAAGTTTCATCCGAGGTCAGAGTTCACAAAGAGGAGGTAGGAAAAAGATAATTTCACTCCTATTGGGGAATCCTATGCCAGTTTATTCTAGAGATTGGTACAGCAGGGCATGATCACTCCTCTCCTTGGGTATACTCCTAACCCACATTCAAGAAGTTTTGATCCTAATGTACGATGTGCATATCATTCTGATGTTCAGGGTCACAGTATTGAAGATTGTCGTGCTTTGAAAAGAGAAATTGAAAAGATGATTCAAGATGGATCATTTGTGGTGCAGAACATTGATAGTAAGAGAAGATCTAGTCATGCTGATATGCAAATCAGTGGCTAAGATGTCAGGTTGAGCAATTGAGAAGTCACCCCTCTCCTTACTAAGAAGAGGTCTGGTAGTTTATTTTGTCTTCTTTTCTATTTTTTGAATTATTTCAGGGTTATAGTTCGGGATCTATTTTGTTTTGTCCCTTTGTCATTATGTTCAAACCCTTCTATCTTTCATTTTAATTAAATGGAGTGTCCCCTTTTCCTTTGTGATTTAAAAGTGTTGTTTGTTTATTTTCGTTACATAGTATATTTTATGTTGATTCTAGTGATATGATATGCTAGCGGAATTTTCAGCTAGATTTTAAAATCCAGTTTAAGCATGAGCATGGAATCAGAGGGTTAAAGTTAGAAAAAATATCTGAGAAAATAGGTAGAGTGTTGAGACATTTGGTGACCAAGTTGAAGTCTTCTTTGAAAATTAAGGCAATTATTTTGAGATTACAAGACTAACTTGGTCATTAATTTAAATACATGGCTTGATTAGGTCAAACAGTAGCTGCGTGATCCTATATCAAGAGGAACAGAAAGAAAATCAGCTCCACGAAGTCATGGGTCCTTCAGTATGAGGAATGTACAACGAAAATGGAGTTGTATGTTTGACAAGTGTAGAAAAAGAAGTGACATAAATGCTAAGTTGAAGTTACCGTTTTTAAAGTGCCACAAATGATCTTCATCTTCCACTTTCAAATTGCATGTTATGCACTTGTGTTCTCAAGGATTGATATGACGAAGGCATTTCGTTCTGCTATCCAAACATTGTGTAATCCTTTGTTTACCCCATTTGAGCTTTAGTCTTATTTTCTTTCATACACCTCTTTTGGAATCAATATAGTCAGCAAAGCTCAAAAGAAAAGTGTCGAGCAAAACAATAGTCAGAAAATTTCAAAAAAAAAGAAGAGAGAAAAAAATGTGTCCAAAAAAAGAGTGTCAAGAAAAATAGAGTCAGAAAAATCCCCAAAAGAAAAGAGTCAATAAAAGAAAAGAAAAAGAATCAGAATCAAGCAAAAGAACAAGCTGCCAGAACTACGCATGACCTGATTCTCCTCTCTCGAGGGTGAGATACGTAAGCTGCCCTACTCAAGGCTCGGTCCAACCAAATAAACAATTTAGAGTCACCCAGTCAAAAGAAACTGGGGCATGAGTTAATCCTCATTGTTTGAGTCGATTCCAAAAGTTGTAAGTCTTACCCCACTTCAAGTATCGTTTGGTCCCTATGCCATCCTTTCTTTCTAACCTTATCCAAAAGCCAAGTTACAACCAAAGAAAGACCTTCAGATAAATCTTTAAGGATGTTAAAGCTGAGCATGCAAGGGATATGATGATGCATTTGGGAACTATTTGTCTTCCTCAGCATAAGGAATCAAGAGAGAAATAAAAATGAGAGAGTCTTATTGGTGAAAACCCTTACGGGAACCATAAGGCGATGGTAAGTTGAGAGAAATAAAAATGAGAGAGTCTTATTGGTGAAAACCCTTCAAGGCGCCACTAGTCGAATGGGGTCTTAAATGCAATTTACCTAAGAAATCAACTCAGTTTCAAGGCCATTAACTCAACAACAATTGGTAGAAAGTTTGGATGGAAAGATCAGGAAGCCTGACCCAAAATGCATGGCATAATCTTTGGAGTTGACTGCCATTTTTAGATAAATTTTTATTTCGTTGTTTCAATGGGGACGTTCATTATCTTTTCTTTCTTCTCTTTATTTTTTTTATCTTTCTTGAGTCAGTTATCAAAACAAAAATTGTCATTTTTTTTTCGTTTCTTGTCTTTGAGTCAAGTCTGTATCAAAATAAGTGAGAAAAGATTTCAAAACTGGCTACCAGTTTCTTCAATTGCACAAAGCAAGACAAAAGGCCAACACATGAAAGGGACATGATTGTGTGCCGAAGTAAGGCATGCAAAAAGTTTTGTCAGAAGATAAGTCTAGAAACTCATGAAAATACCAAGGTTCAAAGGGTTTATCTGAGGAGCATGGCAAAGTAGAGATACTGTGTTTGTTTCAGAGTCACTCTTAATCATCTGAGTTTGAGTCAATGATGCATCAAGTCAATGATATATGTAAAGGTTAAAATCAAGGTTAAATATGATGATGGCAAGAGCGTTTGCCACGAAAGCCAAAGCCACAAACCTGTCTCCATGTTTTTAAACTCACAACCTTTCTTTGCATGAAACAGGAACACATATTACCTTCAAATCAAGGATTTCAAATTCTAAACATCGAGGCTCGTAATTTCTCACCTCAACAAATGCAAGAGGCAAGGTTGCTGCACAGGTTTGGTAATCAAAACCATGGTAAAACTCATAATTCAAGATCTCTAGGAGACGCACTTCATTGTCTCGATAATTCAAACAAAATTGGTAAGGAAACACACTTCCTTGATTGGGTAATTCGAATTTTGCTTCTTAGGTAATGCACTTCCTAACTTAAGTCTTGATTCCTAGAAGAAGTACCTTTTAGTCGAGTCATTCCCCTCGACCCCTAGAAGACGTACCTTTTAGTCGAGTCATCTCCCTTGATTCCTATAAGACGTACCTTTTAGTCGAGTCATCACCCTTGATTCCTATTAGATGTACCTTTTAGTCGAGTCATCTTCCTTTGATTCCTATAAGACGTACCTTTTAGTCGAGTCATTCCCTTTGAACCCTAGAAGACGTACCTTTTAGTCGAGTCATCCCTCTTGATTCCTATAAGGCATACCTTTTAGTCGATTCATTCCTTTGATTCCTATTAGACGTACCTATTAGTCTAGTCATCCTCTTGATTCCTATAAGACGTACCTTTTAGTCGAGTCATTTCTTTGATTCCTATAAGACGTACCTTTTAGTTGAATCATTTCCCTTGACCCCTAGAAGACGTACATTTTAGTCAAGTCATCTCCCTTGATTCCTATAAGACGTACCTTTTAGTCGAGTCATCCCCTTTGATTCCTATAAGACGTACCTTTTAGTCGAGTCATTCCCTTTGATTTCTATAAGATGTACCTTTTAGTCGAGTCATTCCCTTTGATTCCTATAAGATGTACCTTTTAGTCGAGTCATCCCCTTGACCCCTAGAAGACGTACCTTTTAGTGAGTCATCTCCCTTGAGTCCTATTAGACGTACCTTTTAGTCGAGTCATCCCTTTTGATTCCTATAAGACGTACCTTTTAGTCGAATCATTCTCTCTGATTCCTATAAGACGTACCTTTTAGTCAAGTCATACCCTTTGATTCATATAAGACGTACCTTTTAGTCGAGTCATCCCCTATGATTCCTATAAGACGTACCTTTTAGTCGAGTCATCCCCTTTGATTCCTATAATACGTACCTTTTAATCGAGTCATCCCATTTGATTCCTACGAGATGTACCTTTTAGTCGAGTCATCCTCCTTTGATTCCTAGAAGACGTACCTTTTAGTTGAGTCATTTCCCTTGACACCTAGAAGACGTACCTTTTAGTCGATTCATTTCCCTTGACCCCTAGAAGACGTACCTTTTAGTCGAATTATTCTCTCTGATTCCTATAAGACGTACCTTTTAGTCGAATCATTCTCTCTGATTCCTATAAGGCGTGCATTTTAGTCGAGTTATTCCAATTAACTCATAGAAAATGCATTTCTTTATTTGGGATAATTTTCTTTTCAGTTTTGATGTGATTTCAGGAGAATGCCCGAAGCACAGGGCGAATACATGGAAGTCAAGCAACAAGGTGAAGCAGTTGAAAAGCAAGCAACAAGAGTAAGAAAATTAAAAGTCAACAATTGAAAAATGGTAAGTCAGAAATCCGCCCGAAGAACAGGGTGATGAAATTGAAAGTCAAGTAACAAGGTTAAGAGATTGAAAGTAAAACAACAAGTTGAAGAAATTGAAAGTCAGTTAACAAATTGAAAAATAGTAAGTCAGGAGCCCACCTGAAGAATAGGGTGATCAAACTCAAGTCAGGAGTCCAAAAGCAACTGCATAGATAGGATTTTTTGTAATTTCATTTATGTTTTAACTTGTAGTTTTCATTTTTGATGTAATAACAGAGTCGCGGACCGGAACCTCGATGGGACCTCACTCGACTTTCCAACTCGGTATCGTCCATCTTCTTCCAATCCTTTGAGATATCTGTCAATTAATTCCTTCGTAACTTGGGTAGGTAGGATGTCCTAAGTGTAGACTCGATTTCCCTCCTCCCTTTTATTTCATTCTCTTTGAATAATGGTCGGGACAAAATTCTGTCTCGTTGTCTACTTCTTTGTCTGAAAACACTTCGTGTTTACATTCCAAGGCGGCATGTTGTAGACACCTAATTTTGTCCTCCCAAAATTGAATTTTATCCATTTTTAGCTCACCTGACTATATACCCTCACCCATGTGATTATACCCCACAAAAATACAAAAATAACAAAAATTCAATAAATTTCTAATCTTATCCTAACAAACTTTATCCTAATCCTAACAACCTACCCCACATACCCCTTACCCCCACCATCTAACGGGCTCTTGCCATTTTTTTTCCTCTTAATAGAATTCCCAGGGACTCCACAAGGATACATATACAACTTCTTCTTCACTGATACAAAAGGAAAAGGGGGGGCCCACCACTAAGAAATTGACTCCACAATTATCATACATACATATACAGCAAATCACAAGAAAAAAGGGGGTTGGGGTTTTCTTCTTCTTCTTCTTCACTATTCACGCACACGCACACTCACTGGAAACTGGGACCGCGATAGAAAACCCATTACCTTTTCTTCGACAGAGGATACATGCACAGATCCTCACTGCTTACATAGAATTCCCACACACCTAATTGAGAATACACACTCACCAATACGCAATCGGCGAGAAGCGAAAGAGAGGGAAGATCGAGAGTGAGAGACGCGAGAAAGAACTGAGAGAGATTAGGGGAGAGATGGGGGAACAGAGAGAAATTAAAATCTGGGAGTGAGGTGTCCGGAGAAAATACGAATGTAGAAGGTGAGAAAGATCGAAGAGAGAGAGAGCTGGCGGTGATGGACTATTCCGGCGATGTCTCTCCAGAAACCGCTCGGAATTTGATCTGATTCTTCTTTTTCTATTCTTTCTAAGCTCGCCGGAGTTCCATTAGATCCGGTCTCACATATTTCCCAAGTTTTTATTTGATATTTTTGGTTCTCGGGTTGCTCGATTCGTGCCCGTGGATTTCTGTTTGGACTGTATTTTTTGGGAATATTCCATTTTTGAATTCGGTTGATAGTGGAGATTTGTTGGTCGTTGAGGATTTTTGGGACGACTTTTTATTTCCTTTATAAATCAATCGAAAGTACTCGGAAGGAATCGAATCAGTCCGTTCCTTATTTTTCAATACCGAGGTTGGATTTGGAATTCATGTTGAGGTTCGATTTGAGGTTTCGGTGCGGACTTCATCTCGTTTGATTGAATAAAAGCGACATTTTGAGGTCCAATTCTACTCCTTCCCTATTTTTATTTCATTGTTTATCATATTGATGTGTTGGATTGAATACCGTGTGTCGTTTGATCTTGGTTGGTGAATATTTGCTTGTTTTGATTCGTTAGGGGTCCTCTCGATCATGAATTGTGTGATGAAACAATATCTCATTCGAGAAGCGGAATCAGTTATTTGGGGGTTGGAAAATAAAAATTGATAAAAAAGCTAATGTTAATTTACTTTGATTCACTGGCGTCGTTGATCGTGATAGTGCCACGATAGGTCGAGTTGGGTAGGCAAATATTTAGGAATAAGTGCTTGCTCGTTGAATTATTGAATGCTTGAAATACGTGTTGAATGGTTTGGTTTTATTGCTTTTGGATTGAATGTATCATTTAGTCGGGGAATGCCCCGAGACACATTGTATTTATTCACCGGGGAATGCCCCAACGTACTATGTTGGCGAAAGATATTCGTGAGGAAAGCCCGAGGCTTCGGGTAAAGCCTGGGAGCGTAGTTAGGATTAGTATAGGTTAGATAGGATTTATTTCCGCATTTTTATTTTGGGACTGTATAATTGGACTGAACACTATACTTTTATTCATTTTGTTTGGTTTGTTTGTTTGATTGTTTTACGTGCTTCTTTGTGGTTTGTACTACCGTAGTGTCAAAATTAGCCTATACGCTCCACCAAGCGACCGTGGTCGAACCACGGGATCGAGGGGTGCCTAACACCTTCCCCTCGGTCAACAGAAATCCTTAACCGGAATCTCTATTCGCGGATCAGTTTAAAAGAGTCAAAAAATTATTTTGAAAAGGATTTTTCAAAGGTGACTTGGCACACCGGATTATGCCAAGTGGCGACTCTGAATAAAAATGTAAAAAATTCTTTTCGAAACAAATCTTTATTTTGTCACTTTAATAGTTAAAACTCTTTCGAAACCATAAAATCTAATCTTTTGGAGTTAAAAAAGGGGTGTGACACATACCACTGGAAAGGTACTCAAAAACCACAAAATAAGCTAACTGCCTCAAGTACTTATACTACTCCTAATTATCTACAGAATATGTTACAACAATAGTTTACCCTACACCCTCAACTTAAAAATCAAAAATGAAATGTACTAAGGGTTAGGGTATACCTGAAGACAATCAAGCACATGGATCCTGGGTCTTCGCCCCTGCTTTTACATCATCTGTTATCTTTTCTCTACTCGGAGCATCTGGCTTTGCGGTGGCAGGAGCCTGGCTAGATGAAGCACCTGCAGTCCTAGCTCTGATGGTTGCTTCTCATTTCTCCGTATCGGCCAGAGACTCCAATCTTGCCCTTTTCAACTCTTTCTTTTTTGCCTTCTTCTTTGACTTCTTTTTCACTCTTCTTTCTTCCTCACTGTCCGACTCTTCTCACTTATTCTTGCCTTTCTTTTCCCCCTTTTTCTTCTTTTTCTTTTAGGAGTTCGCAGTGAGATCAACTATGGGAATTTTTTCCTCCAAATCTTGCATAGATGAACCTGTTGGAACCATAATTTGGTGCTTCTGCTGCATCCCAACCTCAGCCTTCACCTTATCCAATGCATCCCTGAATGTAGCAAGATCAGCACCTGTCATCTCTTTTGTTCGGGCATCGAATCTGTTCTCCAAATCTGCAACCCGCCCAGGCAAATGCATAAAAGGTTCAAGTGCAGCTTTGATTCCTTTGTCTACAGCAACAGTAAACTGTTTAGCGAAAGCATGTAGTTATGCCTCGCACCACTTGGCTTGCTTAGCCACCCTCCTAATATCAATCGGCTGAAATGCCAAACCTGTTGCTGCTGGAGGAATTGAGGGACTGCCTTCAGTCTCAGACACTGATGCTGCCTGTACTGAAGAATCCGGTATATCCACATGAGATGTTTCTCCTGAATCTGTAACCAGTGGGTCCTCTGCTACCTCTGCACCCCTGTCAAGTCTAAGTCCCGGCTGAATCTCATCAAACTGGATAGGGTTGTGAGTCTTCCAGGCATGAACAACTTTATCAACTCCCATAATCTTTGGCACCTCAGCAGCTCTGCACAGCTCTGTAATAAGACACGAAAAAGGATAAGCAGTAGCTACCCTCGATATTCTGATCTTTGTCTCATTCGCAATGATTTTCCTGAAGTTCAGGGGAAGCTGCTGCACCAAACTTGCTACCAAAATAGCCCGGTCATCACCTAGAATATTGTCTCCCTCAGTAGGCATTAGCCACACTCGCACTATGCCCCATCAAAATTTTACCTCCTGAGTCAACGAGGACTTACAAATTCTCTCATTTGGGTTTGTCACCCAAACCGGTTCTCCGTCAGCGATGATATTGGCCAACCAAGGACGTTGTTTGTCCTTATTCTTTATTTGGGCATAAAATGATAGTGTGGTGTCCTGAGGTAAGAAGTCGGAGCCATGCAAAAATCTGTTGATGGCTCTAGTCGAAACATCAACGCTTATACCCCACACCCGAACTCTCACAAGAAGAGGCTGATCTGCTACTTTGTCACCTGGTTTGCACATATTCTCTAACTGGGCTTTGTAGTTCGCGTAGAATTCCCAAACCAGTGTGGGGCAAAATAAACCTCCCCTTTCTGCAGTCCGTCCTAAGCCGTATTCTTTGAATTTCTTCTCCACTTCAGGGTATCTGTTCAACCCTTTTGTAATGATCATATTTTCTTCTTGGATTGGCCTCGTTGCATTCCTTCCATCAGTTCTTTGCAACCCAGCAATATAGATGTCTTAAGATCGAGGAATCTGCCATCTAGCATTGTTCCTCACCTCTGGATTCTTACACTTGATAAGAGTCCTCCGAGGTGGAGACTCTTCATCCTTTTGTTGATTAGTGGATGAGGACCCATAAGTTGTCCCCTCGGACTCAGATTCTTCAGACTCTTCTTGATCCCCTTCATCAGAGTCAGCATGTTCAGACTCATGTTGTACACAATCACCTTTTTCAAACCCCTCTTGCTTAGAAGTTGTGGTCAACTCAATATCATCACTGTCCTCCACCTCAATTGGTGGAGGTGGAGAAGTTTTCTTTTGGCTCTACTTTTTTTTAGCTTTCTAAGCAAGGGTTCCTCTTCCTCGTAGTCAGATTCCTCGTCAAGAAGCTTACGATATACATCATCTTTGGCCATTTTCTTTGGTTCTGTTAGGCTCTTTCTTTTTGGTGCCATTTTAAAGTACCTGGAGACATTAGAAGAACATCAGTCAACCCTAAAGATCATAAGCAAAAGTACATTAATCATTTAAGCTCATTCATGTTTTAGGTCCCAAGTGTGATGCCAATTCTTGATAAGCCGTCATGATTGTGACAGCTTGTCACAATTGTCATCATCCTCAGGTAGAGTTCAGTAAATTTTGCCATTTTGTGACGACGTTCCTGATAAGCCGTCACAACCGTTATAGACCGTCACTAATGTCGTCAACAAAAAGCAGAGATTTTCTCAGATTTGATCTAGCTGGCGGCATTCATGATAGCTTGTCACGAATGTGACGGCTTGTCACGGATGTCGTCATGACCTTCCAGCTGATGTTTTTCATTTTTTCACCTACTCTATACTAAATCCTAATTTAGAAATTAAAAACACTTGCTCAAACATAAAAATTTTGGGTTGCCTCCCAATAGCGCCTGATTTACTATCACGGCATGACTGGGCTATCTTGACTACTCAAACTTTGCCAAAAAGACCTGTTGATCCCCTTTTTTATCCTCATAGAAGACGTCAATCGAGAAGACATTCATATCGTTTTGTTGTGACATGGGTTGATGCATTTTGAATTTTTTCTCCTTTTTACCGAACCTAAACTTAAGCTCATTCAACTCCATGTCAACTATTACCCTTCCTGTTGCCAAGAATGGTCTTTCCAAAATAATGGGTACTTCAAAGTCCACATCACAATCCAGCACCACAAAATCAGCAGGAAGAATAAAGTCTGCCACTTTCACCAACACATCATGCAAAATTCTAACATGCCGCTTTATCGACCTATCCGCCATCACCAGTCGCATGTTAGTAGGTGTTGGATCTTCTAAACCCAGCTTCTTGCATACAGCCAGTGACATCAGATTCACGTTGGCACCCAAATCACACAATGCCTTTGCAACATCCTTAGACCCAACTTTGCACGAAATAGTGAATGCACTTGGGTCAGCCTTCTTTTGCACTAAGAATCATGTGGACACCGCGCTACAATGGTGGATATTGTCCACCTGCTCACTGCTGACCATTCTCTTCTTTGTGACGAGGTCTTTCATGAACTTAGCATAGCCTGGCACTTGCTCAAGTGCCTCAACTAAAGGCACATTAATTGTTAATTGCTTGAGCATAGCCATAAACTTACCAAAGTTTGCATCATTGACCTTCTTCTTCAATCGTTGAGGAAAAGGAGGTGGTAGTCTAGGGATAGTCTTTAACACTACTTTCTCTTCCTTCTCGTCTTTTGTCTCCAAAATATCAACAAAACCGTCCATCTTATCAGACTTCACTGGATTACTTTCTTTGGGTTCGTCAATACTTACCTTATTCTCCACAGATTTGCCCACAGAAGGGCCAAATAACATCTTACCACTCCTAGTGGTAATCTCCATATACGAGCCATCATTCTGTGGGTTCTGAACTGTATCACTAGGTAAAGTACAAATTTTTCTCTGGTTCAGTGTAGCAGAAAGTTGGCTCATCTGCTGCTCTAACTGCTTAATAGAAACAGAGTATGAGGTAACCAGTTGACTGAGGGTATAAAATTCACTCTTCATAGTAGTTACCCCCGAGTTGGTATCTTCAAATCCCTTTAACAACTTTTCCATCATGTCCTCCATGGACATCTTGCCAAAACTAGTTGCTGCAGTATCCCGACTTCCAGGAGGAACATACAAACCACTCCTGTCATTATTATTCCTCCAGTGTCCCTTCTCCATATCTTTATAACCAGGCTTGTCATAGAAGTTCCGACCTTGATTCCCTTGGCTATTGCCTCGAAAACCCTCCTGATTACTCACATAGTTTGCCTCTGCATCAACACCTATAGATACAGTCCCCTGAGATTCTACGGCCTTAACCATTTCAGTCTTGCCTGACAGCAAGTGCTTAGCCAGCAAGTCCATCTGTGTCTTCAAATGGGCCATGTCCTGATCTCGCTCTTTATCCCTTCCACGCTGCTCCACAGTTATACTACCAGCAACAGTCGAGCTAGCCACTATAGAATCCCTAGTGTGTCAAGCCCGACTTTGCTTGGTCATTCTATTCAGCATGTCAGAAGCATCTAGAAAAGAAAGGTCAATGAACGAACCACCCGCAGCGTTGTCAATAATTGTCTTTGTTACATAGTTGAATGCCCTATACAAAGTCTCCATCAAGTGTAAGTCCGTCATGTTGTGGTTCGGATATTGTGCAAGCTTCTTTTTAAATCTCTCCCAGGTTTCGTGCAACGCTTCAGTCAGGAGCTGTCTGAAGTTACTAATTTCGTCCCTCAACTGTACCTTTCTGGAGGGTGGAAAGAACTGTTCTAGGAATGCATCTTTCAACTGTCTCCAGTTGGTTATTGAATCGGGCTCTAACTCGTTCAACCACATTGTTGCCTCTCCAGACAGAGACAACGGAAACAACCTCAACCTTAGTGCATTCTGGTTCACTCCTGGATTGTCAAAAGATTTGCAAATGGTGATGAAATTCATCAAATGCATGTTCGGATCATCACCCGGTAGGCCTCCAAACAACCCCTTCAGATTCAGGAGCTGAATCATAGTGCTTGTTATGCTGAATTTTGCACCCGGTGCCAACGGTGGAGGAATGATAACACCCGTTGCACTAGATCCGTCCATTCATTCATCATCTTCATTAGCCTCGTATTGAACAGGTTGTTGGCCATACCTTCCTCAGATTGGACGGTTTCTATTGACATTTTGCTGCACTGGTGCAGCAAGTTGCTCAGCTAGCCTTGGGTTTTAAGGATTCATCAATTCCTCATCACCCAAATCTTCGTCAGCAGGGTTCTGGTGATGTGCTTGTTGACCCAAATTCTGTACATTCACCTGAGCCCTGGCTAAAACGGCTAGTTGTTCAGCCATTCTTCCTATCAGTTGAAGTTCCGGATTGATTGGCAATAACGGTTCTCCGGAACTTCTTGTTTTTGGAATAAACAACACAATACCTACAATCGATAAAAACAAAAACTAACTGTAAATCTAGAAAACTTAACTAAGAGCAAATTAGCGCACACAACTTTTAGTTTACAACCGTATTCCTCGGCAACGACGCCATTTTTGATAACGCTCAAACTACACTCTGGAATGGGTGTAAGCGATCGTTGTCAATATAAAACCCAACTTGGTTGGGGTCGAATCCCACAGGGAATAGGGTGTGAACTCAAGTTGTTTACGAAATAATTTATTAGTAGTTTACTGTTTCCTGAAACGGGGGTTTAAATTTCTCAGACAATTGTTAGTCACTTTGAAATTAATGTTTGTAACCAATATTTTTATGAAATAATCGGGATTATGCTCACTAGGGTTTACGGTACATGACAGATGCTACAAATAACTCAAGGTTCTCACGGTGGTTAGGATGACAAGCTATCTTTATCGATGGTATGCTCAAATATCTCTCAACCTATTCAAGCGTCTAATTTCCTAATCCTCTCAGACTTAGGGAATCGTAACTCACTGTCCAAATTTTACCTCAGGTTAATCAACCTTGTTACAGCGCTGATTATTAAACGAAGCCTTTTCGAGTCCCTGTCGATAATTCACTTCCTACTATTTATGATTTCTTTCTCAAGCAAACCAAAGTAGGTACGCCTATTGTTTGCAACCAATAGACATAAGTTATAATATCAGAATTACCAAGAAATCCTAACACCTATTAAACCTTGAGTAATTAATTAACACCTTATCATGACCTAACCCTAGATCCCACAATCCAGGTTAAGATGTTTAGCCACTCATGATGCAATAGATAAGTACACAAGTTGAATTCATAATTGAAAGGATTAACTTACAATGATGAATGAAATCAAAAGTGAACTTGTATTTGAATCACAAGGTAATACTCTAAAATATTGTTCTTGAGATAGACAGAGAGAAAAGTCGTATGTTGTAAGATAGATTCCTCAATAAATTCTTCATAAAAATTCTAAAATAAGTCTTTAAATAGTCGATACTAAATAAGAAAATAATATTAAAATTTCTGGTTTTCTTCGGACTAGGTGACGGCGCCCGTGAAGTCCTATCACAATCTTGACGGCCTGTCACGGACGTCGTCAACTTCTCTGGATTTCAACTCCTGCTACCTACGGTTGACGGCGATTTTGACGTCCTATCAGGATCTTGACGGTGTGTCGTGATTGTCGTCACAAAACTTCCTGCAGCTTTACATCTTCTGTTAAGGTTGACGACATCCATGACAGCCTATCACGAGGCTGATGGCGTGTCATGAATGTCGTCAGCCACTCACAGTTCCTTATTTTCTTCCAATTTTAGTTTTTTGCTTCCTTTATTGATGGTTCTCCCTCTTCTCTACTTTTGCTGCAAAATCAAAGTAAAAAATAAAAAATGACTAAGGTTGCTCAAGACTTCGCAATTATTTAGAGTTAAAAGCTTCAAATGTGTTAGCATGGGCTCACACATCAAACAACAGGGAACCTATTGATCAAATTGTCACACCCCCTTTTTTTTTAACCGAAAAAAGATTGATTTTAAGTTCGAAAGGATTTTTATTATTAAATGACAAAATGAAGATTTATTCCGAAAAAGGATTATTTTCAATTAAATCAGAGTCGCCACTTGACATAGATCGGGCGTGCCAAGTCACCTTTGGAAATCATTTTCAAAATGATTTGACTTTAAAAATTGGTTTGCGAACAGAGATTCCGGCTAATGCATTCTGTTGACCGAGGGAAAGGTGTTAGGCACCCCTCGATCCCATAGTTCGACCACGGTCGCTTGGTGGAGTGTATCAGCTAATTTGATACTACGAATATATAAACCACACAAAACACATAAAAACAATCAATCCAACAAACAAAATAAAAACACTCCAAAATATAGTGTCCAGTCCAATTTATACAGTCCCAAAATAGAAAAATGCGGAAAAGTAAACCTATGCTAACCTACAATAATCCTAAACTACGCTCCCATGCTTTACCCAAAGCCTCGGGCCTTGATCACGAGCCTCCTTTTCATACATGATACTTCGGGGCATTCCCCGGTGAATAAATACAGTATAACCTCAAGGCATTTCCTGGCGAATGAATACATCTTCAAATCTTGCGTGATAAAGTAGAAAGAAATGTTCACACGCATATTCAAACATTCAACAAAATACCATTCCTAAAATTTGCCTACCCGACTTAGCATTTGCCTACTAGATTCAGTTTATCACAGTTCCAACAAATTCAATATAATCGAAGATCCAAAAATTAACACGAATTCACTTCATTAATTTCAATTCCGCCCCAAACAGCAAATTTTATTTCTCAAACGAGATACCATTTCACCATACAAACCATAATCAAGGGATTAACCACGAATCAAAACAAACACGCATTCATCATCAACAGGAATTAAACCAACACACGATATTCAATCCAACACACCAAATATAGTAAAAAATGAAATGAAAGAAGAAAAGAGTAGAATTGGACCTCAAAATATTTTGATTGACTTAAGAAGAAAAATAAGAGTCATTTCGTAGCCTCGAAGAATACCACAATCCCGACTATGATCCAACTCCAACACGATAGTCTTCAAAATCCAATTCGAAACCACGACGAACAGTGAGCCCAAAAATTGAGAATCACAAGAAAATTACATGCCCGAGGCTCCGATAAACTCGGACAGTCACGAATATCAACGAGCATGGATGATTCCGGTGACTTTTAGTGTTTTTCGGCCGGGTTAGCCTAGAAACCACCAGAAAAATAGAGAAATTTGGGGATTTAGGAGCTAGGTCGTCTGTTTCAACGTTACCCAAAATGGGATGGAGCTGATGAACTCCGACGAGCTCAGAAAGAATAGAACTAAAAAATCAGATCAAATTCGGAGCCACGATGATGCTTTTACCAGTGATGATTCACTGGAAAAGTCTACCACCACCAGTTCTCTCTCTCTCTCCTTATTTTCACTCTCTCTTTCTTTGATATGTCTCGCTCTTCACTCGATTCTCAGTTTCCTGTCTTTCTCGCAGGTGTATGTGTGATTCCCCCTTTCCGATGGTGTGTGTATGAACTGTGGGTTGTTCTTCAATGGAGTGTGTCAATCTCGTAGAGGAGAAGAGGAGAGTCGGGTCTCTGTGTATGTATTTTTTTCTCTCTCTCTTTCGAATCTCTCACTTTCCTATGGTGTATGTTCTCGTGAAGGTGTATGAATGGAGAAGATGATGTTGTCCCCCCCCCCCCCTCTATTTGTTGTCTTGTATGTATCAATCTCTATGGAAAATAGTATCTATCTCTATTATTGTTGGGCCCACCTGTATATCATGGAAAATGAAAGAATCCTCTTCTTTATTCTGTTAGAGGGGACTTAAAAATATGAAGGGAAAGGGGGGCCACGTGGATATAGGGGTGTGGGGTAGTGGGTAAGGTGTTGTCTTTTGATTGGGTAGGTTGTTAGGATGAGGTGTAAAGTTGGTTAGGATAGAATTAAAACAAGATAAAATTTGTTAGAGATTATGCTAAAGGTAGTTATTTATTATTTTTTTTATATTTTTGTGGGGTATAATTACATGGATGAGGGTGTACAATAAAGTGAGGTAAAAATGAATAAAATTGGACTTGGGAGGAACAAAATTAGGTGTCTACACAAATATGTAGCAGTTAAGACACATTCACCCCAGTATTTCAAAGGGAGTTTTGATTGGAAAAGTAATGCTCTAGAAACCTCTAAAAGATGCTTGTGTTTTCTCTCTACAACCTTATTTTGTTGAAGAGTGTGTGGAATAGTGGTCTGGTGGAGAATGCCATGATCAGTAAAGAAATTTTGCAGATCAGTGATGTGCCTAGTTCAAAAGCATTATCAGACCTGGAAATTTGAATAGTATGTTGATATTGAACTTGTACCATAGTCATAAATGTTTTTATGACAAATGAAGCACTAGATTTTGATGACAGGAGGTGTGTCCAGGTAATACTGGTAAAATCATCCACCAATGTGAGAAAATATCTGAAACCATTGTAGGTTTGTGTATGATAAGGACCCCAAACATCAATATGGACAAGTTGGAAAGGAATAGAAGAAGTGGAAGAACTAGGTTGGAAAGGTAATATGTGTTGTCTAGCTTTAGGACATATATCACAAACAAAAAATTGTTTGAAAGAAATCCTCCCAATCAAAAAAACAATAGATTTTATTTTGTGGAAGGGAATGTGACCAAGCCTTTGGTGCCAGAACAAGTCAGTTTTATTTATACTTTGTGAAAAAAAAAGTAGAACTAGTAGAACCAGTAACACTACAAGATACATTTGGAAAGATAGAGTCAGAGGGAGAAAAATAGTACAACCCATGTACAGCTTTACCAATTCCCAACTGTTTCTTCAGAAAAGGGCCATGTAAAACACAGTTAGATTTGGTAAAAATAGCAGTACACTCAAGTTGAGAAAGAAGCTTGTGTATGGAGATAAGGTTGAACTGAAAAGATGAGACTAAGAGTACATTGTGCAAAGTCATATCTGGTCTGAGATTTAGTGACCCAGTTGATACAACTTTGACCTTATATCCCTTTGGAAGGCTAATTAACAGAGGTAAATCTAGAGGGACTATATTGTGAAGAAGATTTTTGTGGGGAGTAATGTGATTTGTAGCTCCAGAGTCAAGTATCCAATGATTGAGTCCTAGATTTGACACAACAGTAGCATGAAAAGCAGTAAACAGTACAACAGGGTGATTGAACACACCTGCAAAATAAGCAAAATCCTCAGTAAAGTGGTGATGAGACCCATGATGTGGAGAAGAGGATTTGCCATCAGATGTACTGTGTAACTGTTGAAGATGCTGATAGTGGTGAAATTGATCCTTGATCAATTTATAGTCACCATCTTCAATCTTAGCATGAGAAGTAGAAGGATCAGCTGAGGAGCTGTCAGATTGTGCAAAAGACACATACCTCCTGCCTTTTGTGAATTTAAAATCAGCAGGATATCCATGGAGTTTGTAACACTTATCAATAAGATATCCATACTTCTTGCAACACTTGCAGAAAATAGGTGAAGGAGCCGGGGGACCAAAAGTAGGATTGGGAAGTTTTCTGCCATCAGGGTAATTTCTTCTAGCATCATATGGAAGGGGTGAGGGAAGAGGTCTTTTAGAATCAAAATTAAATTTTTTATTGTACCCTTTTCCTACAGAAGTGTTCTGAGACACTGCATTGAAGGTAGCTGAATTATTTGAGAACCCAGGAATAGGAGAGAATGTCTTATTCTGTTTCTCAACATATTGCAACATAGCATAAGAACTACTAAGGGAAGGTAGTGTAGGCATCATCAGAAGGTTACTTTTACAGAGTGAATATTCATCATTTAAGCCACTAAGAAATTGGAACAGCTTTTGTTGTTCCATGAACTTCCCTAAATCCCCACAAGTACACTCAAGACCAACATAAGAAGTGCTCAATTCATCCCAGAGTGTGCACAACCTAGTGAAATAGGATGATATATTGGAATATCCTTGCACAGTAGAATTGATTTCTTTCTGAATTTGAATGTACTTAATTAGTACCATTTGATTGACCAAACCGTTTATTCATATCAGACCAAATGTCTTTGGCAAAATCAAAACACATAACACTAGTTGCCAGTTCAGTGGACAAAGAATTTGTCAGCCATGCCATAACCATATGGTTACATCTCTCATAAAATTGAAAATAAGGTGAATTGGGAGCAGGTTTGGTCACAGTACGAGTAACTAGTCCCAATTTATTCTTAGCAGATAAAGCAGTTATCATGTTCTTACGCCAGACCACAAAATCAGTACCATCAAATAAAGGAGTCACCAAATGGGTACCAGGATTATCGGAGGTATGCAAGTATAATGGATGAGTTGGGGAGACAGTGAACTCATCGAAACCAGAAGAACTAGTCACATATTCCGTAGATGTAGTCATACTAACCAACTTTCAATAGAGACCCACCGTCAATGGGTCTAGCCGCACTTAGTCTAGGAAAGGACCAGAAATTTACAACAAAACTAAGAGTGCACAGGCTCGATTTCAGAAAATTACACCAAATCTAAGAGCATACACACTAGATTGAGAAAATTACAGCAAATCTAAGAGTATACACACTAGATTTTCATCAAATATCGGAAAATGATACCAAAATTTGATAAATCACAGTATATAAGTAAGATTCAAAAAAACAAATTGATCGATTACCGCCCTTCTTCGCAATCTGAAGAAGTAAGGCCTTGTGTAAACCGATTTCGAAGACAAAAATAATAACGGCGACGAACTTTCGCGTGAACAGAAAACCTTTCGAGGGTAGTATCGGAAGATAGAGGGACTCGTAAGGATCACAAACCTGGCTCTAATACCATGTTAGTGCATTACTGCTCGAGATCGTCATTAAAATGTAACACAAAACCCTAGCAATCATAGAGACGAGAAAAGAGAAAGAGAAAATATCTTTTTCATTCAACTAAAGGATCTAGAAGGACCTTTTTGTCCTTTTTATATTTATCAATATTAATGAAAATAAAAATACAATGTAAAAATAAAATGGGCCTCCGAGTCTTGTATATGCTATTGGGCCTGTGTATCTGGACCATCGTTAACAATACAATGCATAAATCTCTTCTTCTTTTTAATTACAAATGGCAACATATATAAAAAAAAAATGCATATATTATCATCAATATTTAAAACTAGTATATATTTATCGAATAATACTTTTGGTGTACAATACAATGCATAAATCTCTTCTTTTTTTTCTAATTATTAATGGTCCTCCTCTCTAATATAATCCATTTTCTTGATTTGTATTTTTATTGCCTTCAATATTCGTGGACCATTTTTTCCTTTCTGAACTCCCTCGGAAATCATTTAGGCGATGTAAATTCGCTTTTGTGCATAGCTAGCAAAATACATAAAAGATGTAAATTTTACTAGAAAAATTCGATGCATACCTTGCAGGGGCGGAGCTACATTTGGGATACGGGGTTTGTCCAAATCCCCTTCGACGAAAAATTATACCATATATACATGATTAAAATTATTTTTATGTATATATAGTAGATGTCGAACCCCCTTTGATTAGTTCGTATGTTCACTTGTGAATCCCCTTGATAAAAATTCTGACTTCAACTAACTAGAATATTCCAAGAGATAAGACACAAGTATCCTCCAAATTATACTCAAAGTTGCTATGATATATCTAAACTTTACGGAGGTCCTATTACCCCTACTCCTCCCCCGTACCCCCCTACCCCCAAAAAAAAATCATTTTTTTTTATGTATTTTGGTGCTCCTTTGGTGTTGATATGGCTGCCAAATCAGCAAATAAGGAGCACAAAAATATTTTACTATTTGACAACCACGTCAGTAAAAAAGAGCACAAAAATATTTTAAAAAATGAATTTAGAGAATAATAAGACTCCCGTAAAATTTAGGTGTATCATAAGAACGGATATATTTTAGGGATACTTATATCTTATCTTAATATTCCAACATGTACAATATCTTTGTGCAGTTTTTTTACTACTCTTAAAAAATCATGCACCACTTGTTGTGTACATGATCATTTATATATAGGGTCAGCACTATACTAGCTAAAGCTTAAAGTCTTTGAAGAATGATTTTAGATATATGATAGAAACTCCTCCATCAATATGTATGGTTACTTTCACATAAAAAAAAATTCCTCCATCATATAACTTAATCTAGTTCAAAAAATATTAATATATCCTCCATTTTAAATAAAGTCATCTAGCTACCAAGCAATATATATCCCAATTCTAAGTATTTCTTTTCGATCCTACGTTGATTGATCGTTAATTTATCTTTTAAAATTCCCATGCATGTTCATGTGTGCCAATTGGAGAATGAATTATATGATATGGAGGCTCAACATCGATAAACAAAATACTAGGATGAACTCTGATACCATAATAAATAAATAGTATATTTTAGGCCTAATTCAATCCCAAACATTAATCTGTTAGTAGTTGAAAATATTGTTCAAGACCATATGTGAAAATTCAACATCCGTTAATGATAGCACAAAATGATCATAAAGGGGTGTGATCTAAAAATACCGAATCTGAATCTTGAGAATAAGAAAATCCTAATAGGAAATTCGCTCTCTTTAAAAAGTCCTATACAATGCAATGCAAAATTGAATTAGTCAGATTAATATGTACTCCCTTCGTTTAAAAAGGAATGGTCTACTTTGAATTGACACAAAGTTTAAGAAAATAAAAGACTTTTGAATCTTGTAGCCGTAAATTAAAGTTGTGTCAATGTACCAAAATGTCCTTTAATCTTGTGGTCCTACACATGCCATGTGGAAAGTTGAAGTTAAAGTATCGCCAAAACAAAAAAGGGATCATTCTTTTTTAAATGGACTAAAAAGAAAAATAAGTCATTCTTTTTTAAACGGAGAAAGTATTGAGTACCATACGATTATATAAAAGAAAAATAGAATAAATATATATATATATATATATATATATATATATATTTATAGCTAGCTACCATACCAATTTATCCTTTAGTAAAAAGAAGTTTATTTGAATCAATATATCTTAGATAGTCATCAAAAGCAAAAATATGATCCAGTAGAATTAGCTCATAAAAATATGATCCGTCAAATCTATTTTAGCTTGGATTGATTATTAATTCATCGATTTATTATTTCAATGAATTTCAACTCATAAAAATTAGGTTGATATATAGCTCAAATTGACTCATGAGAAATTTTGTCAAAATATTATTAAAAAAATATTTTTTTATTTGATTTGTTAGATATAACCATAATAAAGAGAGAAAGTTTTGTTAGGTACTGGATATTATAAAAGGATCAAAGAAAGAAACTAATTAAATCTCAGTAAAAATTAAGTGGGTTATGTTATGACCTGGCTTTTAACCCTTTCAAGTTTCAACCCAAATAACTTTAATTTGTCTATTTATTAACTGAATCTATTTTGACCTGTTTAAATTCAGATCAAGCCGCCAATTTAATACCTCTAATATCGCTTATATGTAATTCCAAAAAAGAATTCATAAATATCATGATGACCAATTATTAAAATCTTGAACAATATTAATATTATTGGATCAAAAGCATGCTTGTTTACATGAATTACAGGGGATTTCAACATATGCTCAATCAGTAGGCATGAAACCTAGCAAATCGATCTTTAGGATAAAATTTAAAAGTTTATAAATGTTTTTTTAGCACAGTACAGTCACTCAAAAGTCTAATCAGAAAATGCACACATTAAAACTGTGCTAGTTATTTACCTAAATATTCTCTCCGTCCCATTTTACTCGTTCCAAATTTTTTCATTTGATTTCTCATTTTACTTGTCATTTTTCATTAATCAACACAAGACAATTTTTTTTCCTTTTTTACCTTTAATATTAATTATTTTTTCTTCAAATTAAAATGTAAACATCATTTAATAGGGGTACTATGATAAAATAGTCATGTTATTAATTGTTTTTCTTAATCAATGTATAATGTCAAATTGGGATGAGTAAAATAGGACGGAGGAAGTATAAGATATTGTTTTTTGGCGTTTTCTATTTTTTTTCTTCTTTATGGTTCTTATCTAAATCTTTAGCCTGTTGATAATGCATAACCAGGAATAGAAGCATGAAAGCAACGACCATAATAGCATAACACAAAAAGGAATGAAACTAAAAATTGAAAGAAGTAATGTGCACACCTCGACTAATTTCACTGAATACGTGTCATTTTCCATCTATAATATAACAAGTATCAGGTAATTTTGTCCATCAAAATTAGCACAGATAGAAAGAAATCAATTACAGTATTTAGTACTTTTATCTCCGTTGAGATTTGAACCTGAGACCTCATGAAATAATGTGCAATATAACCCTCAATATAATGTTTTAAAAAAAAAAAATATATATAGGAACAACCCCATAATTTTTGGAAAATTTTAATCATAGTTTCACTTAGGTACAAATTAGCACATTCTGTTATGCAAAAACAAGTTCTACTAGCTCTTAATGGAATTGCATGTTTTGTCCTTCAAATGAACTGATCTTTAATTTTTATCCTTTAGTAATTAAACGTATGATTAGCGGGATATAAGTCTCTTAGAAATTAAAATCATGTCCGAGCATAACTCGTAGAATATTAAGATACGAAAATATGTATGGCCTACAGAAAATCCCACAAAGTGACAAAACCATATATATGGTCTAGTTTGACATGGTCAAAGAGTTGGTAATAGAAATTTGAAACTTTCAAAAAACCTCAAGGTGTCAATTGCATGTTCTACTTTTCTTAATAACATTCAAAAATCAAGATATACATAAAAATTATTTTAATAGTATAATTTTTCGTTGAAAAGGAGTTCGAACGAACCCCTTATTAATAGGCTGACTTCGACAAGAACATGTGCGTAATTCTATCAACCAGACTTGCACATATAGAAAAAGATCATCTTTTTATCTTCGCCGGAAATTTAATTTGAACCTGACACCTTATAGTTAGTTCTCAAAATCCGCTTTCAACAATAACAACAATATATCAAGTAAAATCTCACAAGAGCGGTCGGAGGAAGATAGAGTATATGTACACCAACCCTACAAAAAAATTCACTATGTTGGCCACTAAACTAAATACCTGAACAGTATATATTTCATTTTCATAGTACACCACTTAATACTATAAAGTAAAGCCAGCTGCCAATATCTATATATAGCCCCTACAACTTCAACTATTTTTTTCATAACCATCCACTATATACATTATATTACACAACTACATAGTTGATAGCACCAAATCATGAAGGCACCCAACATTGTTCTCCTCATATTAGGCCTAGCTACTTATATTACTTTCATTTCTTTAAAACAACCTTATCATAACTACTACTATTTTGGCAACAACATCTACAATGTCCACATTATCAATGGCTTCACCAACAACTCTTCCCTTCCATTGGTGGTGTGGTGCTCATCCGGTGGTGACTCCGGTGACATAGGGGGGCGTGCGCTCCAAGAGCGCGATGATTTTAGTTGGAGTGTTGAGACAAAATTTTGGAAGAACACTATGTACTTGTGCACAATGAAATTGGATCAAAAAAGGAGGAAGTTTCAAGCTTTTCATGGAATTAGGGATGTTCAAAGGTGTAACCCTACTAAGCATTGTTTTTGGTTGGTGAAAGAAGATGGTTTTTATTTTAGTAATGATGAGATTTATTGGAAAAAAGATTTCTCTTGGATTTGAGAGATGAATTTTTCAAAGTCCTTTTTTGCTCGTAGCTGGAGCTTTAGTGTACCAGGTTGTCCTTTTTCTTTTTTGCTCGTCTTGTCAAGAAGGTTAGAGATTGTACTTTTTCGGACGAGTTTAACTTATATACATCGATAGTATGAAGAAATTTTGAAGTTCCATTTTAGGTTTTTGTGGAGAATGTTGTTAAGCTATATCTTTGAGAATTCAGAGTGTTTCTTTGTTACTTTTCTCAGTACTTGTTGGTATACATATTATATACTCCCAAGGTTTTATTTTATATGATTTAATTTGACCGAGTACGATATTTTTAAAAAATAATGTATTTGTGACCTTAAAATAAAGATGTTGTGTTATGCAACAGAATGTAAGGTGAAATGTATATTGAAATTAAAGATTAGCTAAACAAGAAAAGTGACACATTTATCTTGAAAATTACACAATAAAAATAAAGAGAATAGTCTGTCGAAGCACTATATTTATGTTTAGAACTATTATATTTTATCAAGATAAAAAGTGTTATTTGATTTGACAAGTGTCATTTTCTATGAACCTTTTTCTGGTGTTTGGTTGGTGAGCGAAAAAAATTAATGTACGCGTCCATGTTTTCTTGTAACAACCAATCCGTTAACGAATAGGAGAAATGTGTCACGGCGGAACCTAAATAGGCATAATAACTAACGAGTGGCGTGTCTGAGTCCTTTCTGATAGTTCGATGACATATTTAAATTTTGATCCATTACAATTATTTCAATACACCTTTGGCAAGTTTCTATTTACTTTTTCTTTTGTTACATTCTATTTACTTTCAAATGACACGAAAAAGATAAAACTTAATATTATATCAGTTCAATCATATGGTATTTCAACCATCTTTTATCTCCACTTCTATTAGTTTCCATTTTTGGACTGACTTTGTCTTAAGTTTTAGTGTAATATGGGACATTATGATTACATCCAACTTTTCAAAATAAATTAATTAAATCCTTCAATAATTCTCAAAAATTGTTAATTAAGACAACTTACATGTACATAGCAACTTCCTATGAAATGCAACTATATAAAATTATAGTATATCTTTGGGATAAGCATCTAGTACTCCCCGGTCAAAGTTGCTACGATACATTCCAAATTCACAGGGGTCTTATTACCCCTGAACTAAATTTTAGTGTATCTTTATCACCCATTTTGTGCTAACATGACACCTTTTATTACATAAAAATGAGGCCCACATCAAAGGTGTCGCGTCAGCTAAAAGGGTGACAAAAATACGCTAAAATTGAGTTCAAGAATAACAGGACCCTATGAAGTTGGAGTGTGTCGTAGCAAATTTGGTCATCGTTCAGAGGGTAACAGGACCCCTTTGAAGTTAGAGAGTGTCGTAGCAAATTTGGTCATAGTTCAGGGGGTAACAGGACCCCTGTGAAGTTGAAGTGTGTCGTAGCAAATTTGGTAATAGTTCAGGGGGTAACAGGACCCCTTTGAAGTTGGAGAGTGTCGTAGCAAATTTGGTCATAGTTCAGGGGGTAACAGGACCCCTTTGAAGTTGGAGTGTGTCGTAGCAAATTTGATCATAGTTCAGGAGGTAACAGGACTCATGTGAAGTTGAAGTGTGCCGTAGCAAATTTGGTCGTAGTTCAAGGGGTAACAGGACCCCTTTGAAGTTGAAGAGTGTCGTAGCAAATTTGGTCATAGTTCAGGGGGTAACAGGACCCCTTTGAAGTTGGAGAGTGTCGTAGCAAATTTGGTCATAGTTCAGGGGGTAACAGGACCCCTTTGAAGTTGGAGTGTGCCGTAGCAAATTTGGTCATAGTTCAGGGGTAACAGGACCCCTCTGAAGTTGGACTGTGTCGTAGCAAATTTGGTCATAGTTCAAGGGGTAACAGGACCCCTGTGAATTTAAAGTGTGTCGTAGCAAATTTGGTCATAGTTCAGGGGGTAACAGGACCCCTTGAAAGTTGGAGAGTGTCGTAGCAAATTTGGTCATAGTTCAGGGGGTAACAGGACCCCTTTAAAGTTAGAGAGTGTAGTAGCAAATTTGGTCATAGTTCAGGGGGTAACAGGACCCCTCTGAAGGTGAAGTGTGTCGTAGCAAATTTGGTCATAGTTCAGGGGGTAACAGGACCCCTTTGAAGTTGGAGAGTGTCGTAGTAAATTTGGTCATAGTTCAGGAAGTAACAGGACCCCTTTGAAGTTGGAGAGTGTCGTAGCAAATTTGGTCATAGTTCAGGGGGTAACAGGACCCCTTTGAAGTTGGAGTGTGTCGTAGCAAATTTGGTCATAGTTCAGGAGGTAACAGGACCCCTGTGAAGTTGAAGTGTGCCGTAGCAAATTTGGTCATAGTTCAAGGGGTAACAGGACCCCTTTGAAGTTGGAGAGTGCCGTAGTAAATTTGGTCATAGTTCAGGGGGTAACAGGACCCCTTTGAAGTTGGAGAGTGTCGTAGCAAATTTGGTCATAGTTCAGGGGGTAACAGGACCCTTTTGAAGTTGGAGTGTGTCGTAGCAAATTTGATCATAGTTCAGGAGGTAACAGGACTCCTGTGAAGTTGAAGTGTGCCGTAGCAAATTTGGTCGTAGTTCAAGGGGTAACAGGACCCCTTTGAAGTTGGAGAGTGTCGTAGCAAATTTGGTCATAGTTCAGGGGGTAACAGGACCCCTGTGAAGGTGAAGTGTGTCGTAGCAAATTTGGTCATAGTTCAGGGGGTAACAGGACCCCTTTGAAGTTGGAGAGTGTCGTAGTGAATTTGGTCATAGTTCAGGGAGTAACAGGACCCCTTTGAAGTTGGAGAGTGTCGTAGCAAATTTGGTCATAGTTCAGGGGGTAACAGGACCCCTCTGAAGTTGGAGTGTGTCGTAGCAAATTTGGTCATAGTTCAGGAGGTAACAGGACCCCTGTGAAGTTGAAGTGTGCCGTAGAAAATTTGGTCATAGTTCAAGGGGTAACAGGACCCCTTTGAAGTTGGAGAGTGCCGTAGCAAATTTGGTCATAGTTCAGGGGGTAACAGGACCCCTTTGAAGTTTGAGTGTGCCGTAGCAAATTTGGTCATAGTTCAGGGGTAACAGGACCCCTCTGAAGTTGTACTGTGTCGTAGCAAATTTGGTCATAGTTCAGGGGGTAACAGGACCCCTTTGAAGTTGGAGTGTGCCGTAGAAAATTTGGTCATAGTTCAGGGGTAACAGGACCCCTCTGAAGTTGGACTGTGTCGTAGCAAATTTGGTCATAGTTCAGGGGGTAACAGGACCCCTGTGAATTTGAAGTGTGTCGTAGCAAATTTGGTCATAGTTCAGGGGGTAACAGGACCCCTTGAAAGTTGGAGAGTGTCGTAGAAAATTTGGTCATAGTTCAGGGGGTAACAGGACCCCTTTGAAGTTAGAGAGTGTCGTAGCAAATTTGGTCATAGTTCAGGGGGTAACAGGACCCCTGTGAAGGTGAAGTGTGTCGTAGCAAATTTGGTCATAGTTCAAGGGGTAACAGGACCCCTTTGAAGTTGGAGAGTGTCGTAGTAAATTTGGTCATAGTTCAGGAAGTAACAGGACCCCTTTGAAGTTGGAGAGTGTCGTAGCAAATTTGGTCATAGTTCAGGGGGTAACAGGACCCCTTTGAAGTTGGAGTGTGTCGTAGCAAATTTGGTCATAGTTCAGGAGGTAACAGGACCCCTGTGAAGTTGAAGTGTGCCGTAGAAAATTTGATCATAGTTCAAGGGGTAACAGGACCCCTTTGAAGTTGGAGAGTGCCGTAGCAAATTTGGTCATAGTTCAGGGGGTAACAGGACCCCTTTGAAGTTGGAGAGTGCCGTAGCAAATTTGGTCATAGTTCAGGGGTAACAGGACCCTTGTGAATTTGAAGTGTGTCGTAGCAAATTTGGTCATAGTTCAGGGGGTAACAGGACCCCTTTGAAGTTAGAGAGTGTCGTAGCAAATTTGGTCATAGTTCAGGGGGTAACAGGACCCCTGTGAAGGTGAAGTGTGTCGTAGCAAATTTGGTCATAGTTCAGGGGGTAACAGGACCCCTTTGAAGTTGGAGAGTGTCGTAGTAAATTTGGTCATAGTTCAGGAAGTAACAGGACCCCTTTGAAGTTGGAGAGTGTCGTAGCAAATTTGGTCATAGTTCAGGGGGTAACAGGACCCCTTTGAAGTTGGAGTGTGTCGTAGCAAATTTGGTCATAGTTCAGGAGGTAACAGGACCCCTGTGAAGTTGAAGTGTGCCGTAGCAAATTTGGTCATACTTCAAGGGGTAACAGGACCCCTTTGAAGTTGGAGAGTGCCGTAGCAAATTTGGTCATAGTTCAGGGGGTAACAGGACCCCTTTGAAGTTGGAGTGTGCCGTAGTAAATTTGGTCATAGTTCAGGGAGTAACAGGACCCCTTTTAAGTTGGAGAGTGTCGTAGCAAATTTGGTCATAGTTCAGGGGGTAACAGGACCCCTTTGAAGTTGGAGAGTGTCGTAGCAAATTTGATCATAGTTCAGGGGGTAACAGGACCCCTTTGAAGTTGGAGTGTGCCGTAGCAAATTTGGTCATAGTTCAGGGATAACAGAACCCCTCTGAAGTTGGACTGTGTCGTAGCAAATTTGGTCATAATTCAAGAGATAACAGGACCCTGTAAAATTGAAGTATATCATAATAAATTTGGTCATCGTTCAAAGGTACTAGATGCTTTACTCTATATCTTTTCTGCCCCACAAAAAAAGTAGGGCTAAGGTTAGACGGAATCTTTCCTATTCTTTTATATTATTTTCCTTCTTCAATCCTCACTAGTGATATTACGTACTAACACGTTGTTATTTGTCAGGGCTATATAAACTTAAGAAGTCATAAAAAAAAAAATGAAAGAAACTACTTTGTGCTATTCCACATCATGTATAGGGAACCCATAACCCATATATAGGATAGTGGGGTTTTCCATTTAAGAAATTAGATAACATGTTATAGGAACATTCTTAATGAACCATCTCTTTCTTTTACTTGTTTGCATAATTTGCGGGAGGCAAAATATCTACCAAAATCTTATCATTCAAAATTTTGATAACAACAAAGGGTGAACACATTTGCAAAAAGAAAAAAATAAAGGTGTATATGTGCATTATTTTGTATGAGTAATATCAATTTATTGTCACAAATTGATTTGTAGAATGAGTTTTAAGTCTTAGATGATAGAGTTTTAAGGCTTTAATAATTCAAATCCTACATTATGAAAAAAAAAAAAAAGAAAAAAAAAAGAGTAACAATAAAATGGGACAGTCGATGCACAAAGTATTCGATGTTCACGTTAGGTCTAATTAAGGAAGGGTTGCATACTGGAAGTGAAATGAATCTATCCTAATATAAGCATTAATTAACAGTCGATTTTACTGTTTAAACTCATGACTTCTACACGAAGAAAACTTTATTGTTGCTTCGAAATCTAACGCTCCCCTTCAATAAGAGCAAGAATAACAAAAACAGTACCTCGGTTTCAAATTTATTTTTCTTAATTTTCTTTCTAGTCCGTTTCGAAAGGAATGCCTCTTTTGTTTTTTTGGTAACTCTTTAAGTATAATTTTTCACGTGACATATTTAAAATCATAAGATTAAACGATATTTCTATACGTTCAACATATTTTTAGTTTAAGATAAAATCTTTTTTATTTTCTTATATTTCATTTCAAGTTAAAATCAGATAAATAAATTTAAACGGAAGGATAATTACTTTCTTAATTTTCAAACGTGACAAATATTTTTATAAAAAAAAAAAAAAAAAATTCTAACTAAATGACTGCCCTGTCTGTGCTAGCATAGGATCTTTGTGGGACTGGAAGGATCGATTTTTTAATTCCATGCAAAAAAGCAAACATTCTTTTACATCAATATATTTGACTTTCCCTAGTCCCTCTTAAGTCTTAACTTAAAAAGCAACAAGCATAGTATATTAAATTTTTTAAAATATGATATCTCGTTGAGTTGCCAATTATTATAAAGTTGTCATGCATCCCACTTAAACTAAAAAGAAATTAAAAACAAAAGATAACACTTTTTGTTTGTCTCAAGTTGCAAAATGGACTTTGGGCTGATTCAACCCTAAAAGTTAGTTCAGACCTCGCCTTAACACTAGCAAGAATCCTCCTAAGGTCAGAAATGTCAAGTCGAACCATTAAGTTGGCTAAGGACTAGATGTCCCGCGCCAGTGACATTTGCGAAACTTAGATAAAAGCCAAGATGCCCATACCATCTTTCAGCTCAAGGAGTCCGCTACCACATTCGTCTTGCCCAGATGATATAAGGTAGAGATGTCATAATCCTTAAGCAACTCCATCCGTCTACGCTGCCTGGAGAAAATTTTTCGAGATCATATAATTACACAAACACTCATCCACAATTGATATGGGAGAATCAACCACCCCCGCACCCTCAGGACTGATCATCGGGAGCGTGAATAATATAAGTGGAGCCCAATATCAGTGAAATAAAGAATTGAGATAAGCCTGATTCGATACCATGTTAAAGAACTGGATCTCGATCTAACTGAACCCAAAAACTAGATTATAAAAGGAGGATTATTCAAGACCATATAAGGAGACCGAACATCCATCACTAAATCATAAAAACTTGTCACTAATCCTATTTAAAGACTGATTAGTGATGGATTATTATTGAATTTTTTTAATCAACTATGAGCTACTTAATGATAAACTTTGTAGTTAAATCCTATTTCTCTTAGTGATGATACACTCCTAAGCCTTTTGCTTTGCAACTTGCCCCATTTAGATAGTTGATAAGTTTTCCTAATGGTTTCTTTTTAAGGGATAAACTTATTCAATTAAGGAAATTAATTAAGTAATTATTAAAAAGAAGTTGGTTTTTTTTGTCCTTTTCTCCATCATAGAGCTTAGGTTCCAACTTGTACAATTTACCTTTGAACGTGTATTAAAGCCAAAAGGTTTATGAACTTATGCATCACTAAAGTAACAATTTTATTTTTATTAATTTAATCAATCTTGATAAGTAAAACATGCAAATGCTTTATGTCAGCAGCTACCATATTCCACAAAAATGCAATTTTATCTTAGTTTTATGTAACTTGTGACTTGTCCTATATCAATCTTCAAAAAATAAAAAAAGAGGGGGGGAGGGGGGCGGATCGAAGTTGGTTGAATATGTGATCTCTCAAATAGTTAGTCCCATATTAGAAAGCCTCCCCACATGTTTTCTCGGTCGAGCTCGTCGTATGAGGTTTCCTATATAATTTGCAAACTATTAGATTGAAGCAGATTTTACCTTATGTACACTCGTAGGATAGCAATTGCAGATTCCCTTCTCAAGAAAATGAAAAAAAAAAAAAAAAAAAAGTTGAGTTGAAGGCAACTAGCTTATAATTGGAAAAAAGGTACTTTTAATTAACTAATGCTTAAGAACCTATAATATAATTGAGGAGTAAATTAAGAACTTCTAGTGGTGTAAAATATTAATTAGAACCAACTTGCTTTTGGTTAATAGGATTTTGAGAATATGCTGATCTTTTCATAAGAGGTTTTACTATTTGGCAAAGTGATTAAAAAAAATATAAATCACTATAATGATAAGTGGATTCATTTTTTCTTTTCTTAAAAAAATATATTCAGGTTATCATTTCTTCCATTCAAATTGTAAATGTTTTTCATTACTTCCTCCTCTTTAAGAGTAGTGGAAATATTTTCTTGCAATAATTCGAACGCTGGTTAGAGACTTAAGTCTTCATATTGTACTCATATTTTTTAATTTAATAATGGCACAGCTTGATAAATAAAATCGTAATATTTATTTGATCAAAACGGACAACACGTGTCATGAACTCGAATAGTAACAATTATGATACTTCCATATATCATATGTTGTTGAATAGGCAAGGACTTGGTGTCTTACAATGTACTTGAGCACATCTATTAGTATATACTAGTTTAATCGGACGTATAATGTTTGATAATTTAAAATTAAATGATTTTATTTATTGCAAAAAAATTTAACAAAGTGTAAAAAATTCAAATCATTTTTCAAAGATCCTTCATACTTTTAAGATACTAATGTAAACATAAACATATATTTTAGTGTAAACACATATATATTTTACCACCAGAAATTTCAAGTGATTGCTGAACATCATTTTTGCGTTTGTCATGCAGTACCTCTTTCTCTTGATGTCGGAGTCTAAGAGAGATGCATCAATTTGAACCATATTTTTGGTATACAATTTTTTTTCTTTTTATGTTTAAAATCTTTTCTTATTTTTAAAGTCAAATCTTACACTATCATTGATTACATTCTTATTACGTATTTAATAAAACTTTTTAAAATGTGGTACTTCTTAAATTTTTCTTATTCTAACGCTTTTATATTCATTTTTAGATTTTTAAAATCTTCTTAAAATCAAATTTGGTTGATTTAGAATTCTTAAACTAATGGAAAAAGTAAATGACTTCTAATAAGTAATGGTTTTATCATAAATATATTTAATTAATTTTCAATCTGTAGATATTAGGAAAAAAATAATTAAAAGATGATTTTGTCTAAAGTAACTTTTAATGAAGGGCAAAAAATTCAAACAATATTTTTAAGGCCTTTCACACTTTTAATATATAGATATAGATATAGATATAGATATAGATATAGATATAGATATAGATATAGATATAGATATAGATATAGATATAGATATAGATATAGATATAGATATAGATATAGATATAGATATAGATATAGATATAGATATAGATATAGATATAGATATAGATATAGATATAGATATAGATATAGATATAGATATAGATATAGATATAGATATAGATACTATAGATATAAATATAGATATAGATATAGATGTAGATGTAGATATAGATATAGATACTATAGATATAGATATAGATACTATAGATATAGATATAGATACTATAGATATAGATATAGATATAGATATAGATATAGATATAGATATAGATATAGATATAGATATAGATACTATAGATATAGATATAGATATAGATATAGATATAGATATAGATATAGATATAGATATAGATATAGATATAGATATAGATATAGATATAGATATAAATTATAGATTATAGATATAGATTATGGATATAGATATATACCTAGATAATTAATCAATTTGGTACAATTTTTCTTCTAATTTTTTTTTTTCGTTTTTAACTTTTCATTACGTCTAAATAAATTGTCAAGGAAGTGGTGAGTGGTCAGCAAGTGGTGGGTGCCCATATTTGTTGTGGTGTTTATAACTTAATTACGCTACCCATATTTGTTGTGGTGGTAATAACTTAATCACGCTCGATATTTACATCAAATCAATAAAAACATAATATGTGTTTGTATATAATTTCATACCACTTACCGTAATTAATTAACATGCATTTCACCTCATTGTAATCACTTAATTATAATAAATTTATACGATTCAGCATAAACACCTAGTGACAATAAGTAATTACCCTAATGTATGCAAATTCTTTTAAAAAGACAATAAATCCATGTATCTCATATATGAATTCATGTATAATATGTGTATCATTATATAAAATTAGTGTATATCACCTCCAAACTCATTATACAAAGTGGGATATAATTTACATTTTGAGAAACTTGTGGTAATTTCTATTATTTGGCTGTAGAATACAATACATTTGAGAACTATCTAGCACTAGGAAGCTTATTAGAGTTAATGGAAGGTGTTTTCTATACACTTAACCTATGTTGCTCGGACTCTTCAAAAATGCCTCGGAATGCATGTCCGATCCTCCAAAAACACGGCTGTTGTAACATTTTTGGAGAGTCGGAGCAACGTAGAATTATCAAGTTTGAGACAAGATGAAGTTACCTTCTTGCTCATCAGACTCTTTCAACATCAACACGACCTCGCGCATTGAAGGGCGTTCAGCCGGGGACATACAAGTGCATACTAAGGCAATTTTCATCACTGTAAGCATGTGACTAACAGTAGTTTTATCTGTCAAATCCAATCGGATATCGAGTACCCCTGGTGTCAATGAATTGTCGCGAATATAATGCCTAACACGCGTGACAAGATCACCTCCTTGATCGAGTGGTTGTACTGGTGTTCTTCCGGTTAACAGCTCCAATAGGACTACTCCGTAACTATAGATATCACATTTTTCTGTTACCTTCATGGTGTAAGCATATTCTGCAGTAGGAAAAGCAGAACGATTAAACAAAGGTTCGGTAGCAGAAGGAAGAAGTATACGCGTTTCCTTACTCTCTTCAAATAGTTCATCAAATAAATATATCGGTATCATAGTATGAAAACGTTCACCAAGGTAACACTAGTACTAGCTATTTGCTGCGATGAAATTAACAAATACTAGTCAGCTCGTGGGAGGAACTCTACGGCCTTATGAGGACTATCTAGGCAGCGATATGATTCATGACATGAATTTAGACAATAAACGGGCTATATACTATAGACAAGTTCTCATGAAAAGAATGAAATGTACTTACCAGGGGCAATGTAGCCATAAGATCCAGCAATTGCAGACATCGACTTTGTCTGAGGCATGTCAACAACTTTAGCGAGACCAAAATCACCAACATGAGCTTCCAACTTCTCATCGAGCAAAATATTATTGGACTTGATATCGCGGTGGATGATCTGTGGTTTGCAATCGTGATGTAAGTAAGCAAGACCTTCAGCTGTCCCAAGAGCTATATTAAAGCGTTGAGGCCAGTCTAAGCTACATGATGCACCGTGAAGCAATTCACCCAAGCTTCCTTTGTCCATGTACTCGTAAAGAAGCAGATTAGAACCCTGATGATAGCAAAAGCCATATAGTTTAACAATGTTACGATGCCTGATCTTTCCAAGAGTTGAAATCTCTGCTCGGAAACTCTTCTCTATGTTATTACCCTCTCTGTTAGAAGCCAGCTTCTTAACAGCGATCTTTTTCCCAGATCGCATGACTGCTTTGTAAACCGTCCCAACACCTCCTCTTCCAACAACACAACTGTCATGAAAGTTGTTTGTAGCCTCAACCAAGTCGTGGAAAGTGAACTCTACTTCGGGAGGGAAATATATGTCCGTAGCTGGAAATGACGCGTCCTTGTCTTTTACGGATACAACTGTCTGAACTGGATGACACATCATCAAATACAAAACTACCATAACCAAAACAAGAAAAACACCAACAACAACAGCGGCAACAACAGTAACAATCTTCCCTCTCGAAGCACCTGCACTTTTGACTAGAGGATCGGAGTTGAATGGAGGAGATTCGTTACATCCACCTAAAAGACCACCGCAAAGGCCTTTGTTTCCAAGAAAGCTACTGACATCCATATTCTGAAACAGCGGTATATTTGGCAGTGGTCCAGTGAGGTTATTGTATGAAAAGTTACAGCTCATTAGACTCGTTAAGTTTCCGAATGTGATTGGTATTTCACCAGTCAGATGATTATTGTCGAGATAGAGACACTCGAGTAGGATGAAATTGCCAAGCTCAGGTGGTATTGTACCAGAGAGATTGTTGTTACTAAGATTCATCGCGATCTGTAGACCAGTAAGATCACCCAATTCTGATGGTATTTCACCCGAATATGAATTTCCACCCATCTGCAACTCTGTCAAACGAGAAAGCCTCCCCAATGCTCCTGGCATCCTTCCAGAAAACTTATTATCCGAGACCAAAAGACGTTCAAGCTGCGCTAGTTTTCCAATTTCATCAGGTATAACGCCAATAAAACCGTTCCTGCT
Organism: Capsicum pubescens; assembly: GCA_030864215.1. Lineage (NCBI taxonomy): Eukaryota > Viridiplantae > Streptophyta > Magnoliopsida > Solanales > Solanaceae > Capsicum > Capsicum pubescens. Next base: position 22,375,023 of record CM061549.1, read on the forward strand.
GAGATCAAGACGTTGCAGCGCCTTGCATTTCAGAATGCTCGGTGGTACTTGACCAGTCAGTAAATTAGATGAGACATTAAAAGTCACAAGTGATTCAAGATTCCCTATCTCCTGTGGCAACTCGTGCGTGAAATAATTTCCTGAAAGATCAAGTCTTTGCAACGTTCGACAGTTTCCAATCTCAGGAGATATTAGACCACGGAACAAGTTCTGTCCTAATTCAAGAGCAGATAGATTATTCAATTTGCACAAGTCAGAAGGAAAATTCCCTTGTAGCCAGTTACCGTCAAGACGAAGTTGTACCAATGAGTCACACTTAATAACACCAGGTGGAATGTCTCCATGCAAGTTATTTGAACCAAGATTTAGCCAAAACAAATTGGAATTCCTACAAATATATGGAGGAATTCTTCCTGTGAGATAGTTGCTTGATAAATCAACCACCCAAAGTCGGCTATAGTTCCCGAGACCTTGGGGAATACTTCCACTTAGAAAGTTCTGAAAGAGCTGTAACTGAACCAATTCAGTGAGATTCTGAAAGGCAAATGGAATAGAGCCAAATAAGTAGTTAATCGACAGATCAAGACGTTCCAAGTTACTTAAATGGGTGAGTTCCTGAGGTATGACACCTTTGAGCTGGTTCTGAAAAAGATACAACAGTTTCAGGTTCTTTAATTGACTGAACTCAGTTGGTATTTCTCCTGTCAAATGGTTCTCCGAGAAGTCAATTTCTATCGCTGAAGAAAGATTCGCAATGACCCTTGGAATTGTACCATTGAATCCATTCCGGTATAGGTATAACCTCTTGAGAAATAGTAGCTCACCTATTTCAGCAGGAATTTCTCCAACCAGGTGGTTCTGGTATAAAGCAAACAGTTCAAGTTTTGTACAATTTCCAAGTTCCTTCGGAATATAGCCCGAGAGTTGATTGTCCCAAAGTACAAGTTGTTCCAATCTACCAAGCGTACCGACCTCTTTGGGTATATTTCCTCCTAGATTGTTTTGTGCAAGACCAAGAACTTGTAAGCTCTCGCAATCACCAATCTCCGCAGGTAAAGTTCCAGAAAGTGAATTCTGTCCCACTCGAAATGTTATCAATTGTTTTAGCTTCCCGAGTGATCGAGGGAGTGGACCAGTGAGGTTATTGGTGTATGCAACAAAAGAAACTAAAGACGAGAGCCTCCCAAACTCCTCTGAAATAGAACCAGATATCATATTGTTGAACAAATTCAAGTCTTCCAAATGAGAAAGGTTGTACAACTCATCAGGGAACTGCCCGAAAAATTCATTATCATGGAGCTGAAGACTCTGCAATTTCGAGCAATTCCCTATCTCTTTCGGAACATTCCCCGTGAATCTGTTGTGAGACAAGTCAAGAACGGTTAAACATACGAGACCACCAATGCTAGAACTCAACGTGCCCGAAAGATTCATAAACCTCAGATCAAGAGATTGAACAACTGGATCATAACCAGAAGTGCAATTTACGCCTTTCCATCTACACGGTGTCTCATCGTCAGGATTCCAATTTTCAAGATTGTTAAACTCATCCTTTAAGTTCTTTTTCAACTCAAGTAGGTACATTCCTTCAGCATTCAATCCTTCAGCAGGACAAACCATCGTCACCGAAGCCAACAAGAAAACTATCCAAATCAGAATTAGACCATTTCTTGAGCCATATACCCCAGACATCACAACAACTCTCATTAACTCAAAGTTGCAGCTTGACCTGTTATCCAACCTATAATAATAGAGATTGAATTTTCTTAAGTAAAGAGGCCAATAATTCAATCATCAAAGTCAAAGCAGATGAATCATCTATTTAGAAAGCAAATAGCTATAGCATATAGTCAGCGGGTTCAACTGTTCGGACTGGAGTACAAATATATATCTATTAAAGGCATAATACATAAACAGACACTCAAACTTGACCTCGGCTGTCAAGTAAGTACTCCAACTTGGTCTAAACTGACAACTAAACACTCCAACTTGTCACCATTGTGTCTCGTGGACACTGTTCGCTGAAATTTTGGGGGTGTCTAGATGATCAGTTTGTAGGCCGGAGTATTCAACCGACACACAGTGAAGACGATTTGAGGCGTTTAGATGTGCATACTCAAATGTTTTAGCGCGTGTTTATGTATTATGCCAAATAAATATCCAGAAGATTGACAAATCAACCATTTCAAAGAACTCCAAAATTCAGAATTTTCAAGAAACTCCACCAAATAATGTATATCCAATATGCTAGATTAACAAGTCAACTATACAAAGCAAATCCATGAAAGATCAAAGCTTTAGCATACCTCTAGGATTTTGTGGCATCACTTCTTCAAAATGCTGGAGACCCCACAGCCCCAGAAAAGCAAAGACAACCAAGAACTGTCAAGTGATTCCTTTTGTTGATGACACAGTAAAAAACATAGAATCATGAAATGGGAAAAAGACAAATGAAAAATTCTATATATAAAAGTAAAAGCTGCTAACTTTTTTCCAAGAATTGTGGTGATCTTCCCATCTATATGCACAATTTGTGAAAAGGGAAAAAAAGATTCAAACTTGTAATGTTTCTAAGTGAAGATTTAGCTACCCTTCTCTTTACAACAACAACATATCCAGCGTAATCCCACAAGCGGGATCTGGAGAGGGTAGAGTGTATACAGAACTTAGTCCTACCTCGTGGAGATAGAGAGGCTATAGATGAAAAATTCTACATACAAAACTAAAAGCTCCTACCTTTTTCCAAGAATTGTGGTGATCTTTTCATCTATATGCACACTTTTTGAAAAGGGAATAATGGTAAAAAGATTCTAACTTTATGTATATAACAAGCCAAAAAGAAACATGGGAAATCAAATGTAATGTTTTTCAGTGAAGATTTTGATACTTTTTTTAACCCCTCCCTAGGAGCTCCCGCCTTTTTGCTTCCTTAATGACTCAAATTTATAACCTCAAGGTCGAAAGTGGAGGGCGCTTGCCATCCGAACAACCCCTCTTATCGAAGATTTTGATACACCTTTTGCATCACTCAGTTTGCTTCTTTTACTATAATATTTGGTTGACTGTCACTTTCTTTCGTCTCTAACTAAAATGCTTGTTGCTTTTGAGTACTTCAAAGGGTCACTAACTGTCAACTTTCTAGGCATTTTACATACACTTTTTCCCAGAAAAATATTCAAATGGACTTTTGAGATTGGGACAGTTGTTTGTTTTCTTTTTCTTGGTTGTTTCTTTTGTACAAAATTGTACATCCGGACTTAAGAGGAAGTGAAATCAGACGTGATGCTAGTAGCAATGGTGTCATCTTCTAAGTTGACGTGTTTAATTGATACTTGTGACCCGAATTTTGTAGATACGGCCCTGAAAGTTTCGCGGTGCGACCTATGTTGGTGATTTTCCACGAGGTCTGTGGTGGTAGCGTAGGTATCGGGCCGATAGGCTCGATCCTGAAGCCCACCACTAATCTCGATAGGGGTGTGGAGGCGAAGCCCCGCGGTATGGACCTTTATGTTTTTGGGCCTAGGACCTATTTGTACGCACGTATTCCCCCGTTTCGTTTTAGTTGACACTCTTTCTAAAAATATTTATTTCAGTTTAGTTGTTCCTTTTGATGAAATCAAGAGTATTTTGTTATATTCTTCCAATACTAGTCTCACCATTAAATGATTAAACAGAGTATATTTACTCAAATTTATATTTTTAAAGCATAATTAATAAGATTAATTTGGTAAAATAAACCTCTAATAAATGTTTTCTTAAGGGGAGTGTCAAGTCAAAAAGGGTCAACTATTTTGAAACGGAGGGAGTATTATATAAGTGCGATTTAGTGGGTTGTTTCGGATTATTCAGAAATTACGTCTCTCCACATTGTACTCTTCTTTCGTAGTGAAATTCCTCTGCCTCTACTCGTGATTTTTTCCGCAAGGATTTTCACGTAAATCTGTGTGTTCTTGTTTTCTTTCTGCTTATGGTTTGCTTTATTTCTGCCCGACTCATAACAGATACAATGAAAACAATACAACAACAACGACAACATATCCAGTGAAATTCCACAAATGAGGTCTAGGGAGGATAGAGCATGCAAACTTTACCACTACTTCGTGGAGGTAGAAAAGTTGTTTCCGAAAGACCTTCGGTTCAAGTGCGACACATCTGGGTACAAAGAAGAAGAAAGAAATCGTGGAGAAAATAGTGCAAAATCTACAAGAATGAAATAAAAACAACAACATAATAGTGCGATAATCGAAGCACAATAAACAACAAACTACGATAGATATCGCAAACAAGGAATACAATACTACGACGATATTTAGATATGCATTTTCAAAGTTGAAGTGTTTTAACGGTCAGTTCAAGTCAAGTTAACGTGTTTATATTTGTATTATTTTTGTTTCTTTTATTCGAGATTTATTGAAAACAATCTTTCTACGTGCATGAAATAGGAGTAAGGCTGCATACATACTATCCGCTTCTATCATTCGTATAATATTTTAAGAAATTATTGAACTAAATAAAAGATATGTAACGTGATGACCATTCTTCCTTCATAATTCATAAATAAGAAATTTAATCATCATGATCATAAGGTGAAGTTTACCTACTCTATTTTTGCATTTTAAAAAAATATATATATTTGAGGATTAATAGAATATACATAGCTCTATAATCGATAAATAAATAATGAAACCGTCCCTCTAATCTTCTCCCTAAATATTAAGTTTTTTTAATTTGTGGGCAATCGATAAGGTTTGAACTCGTAATATATATTTAAAACATATTTAATATATTTTATGTATAATAAATTCTTATAATTTGGTTCTTTTATGAACCTCGAACGTAGTAAAAATTTTAATTTACTGAGCTGAATTCTTTTTTTTTTTCATATTTTTTTTACACATAATACATTCTGCATCATTAATATAGATCAAAAACATTGGGACCAACGCCATTTTCATTTTCAGTGCAAGAATATTTTGAAGATTAAACAAAAAACAATCATTTGTATAATTTAATGTAACAATATCTTTGAATATCTTCTATTATATTGTGTGTAATCAATTGTATCCCATTAATTTATGCAAAAAAAATAAAAAAATTCAGTTTATTTATTCAAAGTCAATGTTAAAGCTCCATTTTGTTCTTAGATAAATGAAATAGTAATAATTTGGTCAACATAAAGCACATATTTATTTATTTATTTTATCTTTTGAATCATTAATGATATAATAATAAAATATACATAAACTATTCCGACTATTTCATCATTAACGCGGAGAGTACTAAATTTATTATTGCTATACATTTTTTCTGCCTCAAATTATCTATCGTACTTTTAAAAAACAGCCATTATAAATTACTCTATTTGTCCTTTTAGAAATTCAAAATAAAATTAATTTATTTTTCATTTATTTTTAGTGATAATTGTTAATTACAAACACAATATTATGACACATAAAAAGAATAAATACTCAATGAAATGAGATATCTTGAAACATAAATAAAAATAAAATAATCAAATATCCCTCCTAATTAGGAGTAATACTTTGCGCCCCTCCCTCCCCTCACCCACCGCACACACCACAAGATATATCTCGCGCCTATGAACTGCTATAACTATCCAAAAGGACACTCGAAACTAGAAGGATAAACTAACTCACTTAATGAAGTGAACCGTCGAGCTACAAGTCCTAAGACTTACAAGGCGGATTCTCTAAAAATCCAATTTCATGGTTGGTTAATTAAGAGGGCCCACTTAGAGACTTGGGATATCAGCAAAAAATGTGAAGGTTGCAATAAGCCGTCCAGCCATAGAGAATTAATTAATTTAGTTCTGATCTGAATTGGCTTAAAGGGCGTACGGTGAAAATTCTACAAATATTTTGAAACAGGAAAAAATACTTTGTGATATTTTTTTTATTACGTATTTTTTTTTTTACTTATTTTTGGTTCAAGATAATGTGGTCCATGAAGCACCAAAACCTAGGTGGGTTATTAATTTTCCGATGCCTGCATATGGATCTCAAAGTCATGGGTAATGATCCCATTTAATTCTCCTGTATGGAACATGCCACTATATCTCAAATTTGATAGAAATTCATGTATATTCTTGACTTATTTTTGTTCTAGTATAAGAAAATTATTCTTATAAGAATGTATTATTTCACAATTTTTATAAGACTTAAATTGCGAAATACAATACTTTTGATGTATCTAATAAAAAACTAAAACGAATTAATCATAATTGTGAAATACAACACTTTTGATGTATTTAATAAAAAACTAAAACGAATTAATCAAGTCAAAGTTTGCGCCAAGAATAAGACAATTTACTTTTGATAAGTCATTGAGATGAAGACAACATTTATAACCTGCATATTCAGTATCTAGGGTGTGTAAAAATCGAACCGATTAATAAATCGAATCGATAAAAATGTTATTGGTTTATTGTCATTGGGTTATTGGGTTAACGAATTTTTAATGGTTTTATAAAAAAAAATTATTGAATTATTGATTCGGTTCGATTTTTTCTTATTGGGTAAACCGATAACCTAATAAGAAGATTATATATATATATATATATATATTATATGACTTATTAGATATTTCTCTTAATTTCTCTTTAATTTTTACAAATTAACAAACCTATTATTTCAATTATACAAACTCTTAATTTCTCCTAACAACATTTCGTCCAAACTTGAAGATTCTTGTAAATTAAAACACATCATGTAGGATTTTTGGCTGCAACTAAAATTCGACTTTTTTTCATGTTAGTTACTACTATTTCAATTTTATGAGTATTTTCTTATCGGTTAAACTGAAAACCGAACCGTTAAGGACTAAAAACCGATAACAAATATGTTATTGGTTTGGTTATTGGTTTAGCATATTTATAAATTGAAAATCGATAAAATATAAAATCGAACCGAACCGACCGATGCACACTCCTAGTATCTGGAATAAGAGTTTGAATAGCAAATATGAGTTTAAACAAAGGCCTCTCGATCGTTTGGTATTGGATCTGATCCAATAATAGCAGCTGATGCGCCCCATCACTGAAGAAAGCTCGCCCGACCAAAACATCTAACTCGGTGTCACTTGGGCCTTGAAAGCCCATCAAATTTATGAACTCGGACCAAACAACAAGGACACGAGCTTCCTTGTTATTTTCAGCCGAGTCCTTAGCTAATCGAAGAGCAGTTCCACCACCAGAACAACCTTGGTACATCATAAATCGCTTAACCGATGGGCTAAGCCCAAGAAGCTCAGTGAGCCGGTAGTCGGCTCCCGGCATGTCTACACCACTACTGGTGCAAAAGACCAAATGGGTAATCTTGGATTTGGGCTGGCCCATTCATTGATGGCCTTTTGGGCTGCCTCCTTGCCAAGTTTTTGCACTTCAACAACTGCCATTTCTTGCCTAACATCAAAGGAAGATGCTTTGTATTCACAAATATTAAGATTCTTTTTCAGGATTTTCTCTGTTAAGTATGAGTATCTCTTCTTAATCATTGTTTTAGCACCTACAACATATGGATCACAATTGTAAACCAACATTAACTAAAGTATAATTTGAGTTTCAATACGAAGAAGTTAAAAGAATTCAACATTTTACAATCTGTCTAACATTGTAATTAATCTCGAAATCGCAGATCAACAATTAATCAAAGCAAAAACTCAGGATCTTCAACCCTTGTTATGTATATGCATTGAAGTTCTAGTAAAGCTGAGCTCTAATATTTTCTCAACTTAGGTTTCAAAAATCCGTTTTTTTTTTTCAAATTAGATAAAAATAATAATATTGATATTGAATAACTGCATGATTAGTTATTTTAAAATAATTTGCATATAGTACCTTATATTTTATAAATTAAAGAAAAGGAAACCAAATAATCTTTATAGGAAATCACTTTGAATTATCGAAATTATGCAAAATGAAGATAACCAAATTGAAAGATGGCCAATACAGTGGCGGGCCGGGCCCCTTGGCCCGTTGTGCTCTATGAAACTCCTCGATAGTGGCTAATTTTTGCCGATGGCGGTGCGGAGGTGAAGGACGTTGGTTTAAATAAATTGGAAAACAAGCATATTACCATCCTTATAAGAAATATTTGCTTTTTCACTAAGAAATTGTACTAGTATTAATTTGTTCTTTTCAAATTCAAATTGTGCTATTGTTAATTACTACTATATACTAATTTTTATTTCTCGAAATTAGCTTCTTCCAGGAGTATTAAATTTCTAGATACTACAAATAGCTAGCTAGGATTCATAGATTTGAAAAATACTAGTACATGTATTTTCTATCTAATGGTTGAACAAGATTAACATATAATGTGATGTTAATTAGCTGTAATACCAATAGATGGATAGATTGCGTTGAAATTAAATAATCATTTCTAAAATATCCCGACAGAAAATTCATACTCACTCAGTTTTATTTTATATGAGATTGATTGATTTACATGATATTTTTAAAAAATGAAGATTTTTAAATATAATGATGTAAAATAATTTCTAAATATTTATGTGGTTATAAGTCACTTTATTAAGATAAAAAGAAGATTTTAAAATTAAATTATTTCTTCTAATCCAAAGTATCTAAAGTTGCTATGATACATCTAGGGGAATGCTATTACCTTCTTAAATTCATTTTTATGGGACTTCGGATGGCTGCTAAAACTAAATACTCCAATCTGATAGTCGAAACTGACTCACTACAGCTCTTCAACAACAACAACAATATATCGAGTGTATTCCCACCTAGTGGGGTCTGGGGAGGGTAGACTGTATGGTGACCATATATACCACTACCTCAAGAGAAGTAGAGAGATTGTTTCCGATAGACCCCCGTCGTAGGAACTCACTACAGCTCTTCAATGAAATCAATTCCGATTGCACTAATGATAATAATTTGATATGTCTTTGCAGGGCTCTGCTACAGAGAATGGGGAACGTGCAGGTTCTCCATGAAGATCGAAGTGCAAATGCTACTGCGGATAGGCTAGCAAAGGACTCTTTTTGCGTTGTTTATTCGGAACCAGTTGAAAGTAGACAAGGAGGGAACTCCTTCTGCTGTTCTATGTCCATCCACCTCGTTGGATGTTTGTAATCGTACTAGTTGTCATGTTAGTGCTTGGAGCTTTAGGGATGATCCCTCCGAAACTGGCCTCTTGGCTCCTAGGTGTACTAAAGTTCTGAACTTTTAGTAGTAATGAATAAAATTTCGTGTTCACCAAAAAAAAAAAAAAAAAGCAATTAGTGTGTACATAAAATCATGTTAGAACTTGAGGGTTGATGTTCAAAGATGATACAAAACTAGAGAATATTTTATGAGCATCATTAATAATGCAATTGTTTGATTTTTTTTATCTGGTTGTTTATTTATGCATATTTGTTATTTAAACAAACAGGCTATTGTCACACCCCATTATGTTCAGTCCAAATTATACAATCCAAAATAAAAGAGGTGCTGAAATATAAAACCTATTCTATTCTAAATTAATCCTAAACTAAACTCCACCCAACGTTCCGGGCCTTGATCACGAGCCTCCTTTGCGTACATGCTACTTCAGGGCATTCCCCGGATAAATCAATACAAATCCTTCGGGGCATTCCCCGGCCAAATGAGTACAATTTAAACTTTTCATGCAATAAAGTAGAAAGTACCATTCACGCACATATTCAAACACTCCAATAAATCGTTATTCCTAAATTTGCCTAACCGGCCTACGTTTGCCTACCAAGTTCAACATATCACAATTCTATCATGTTTAACATTATCAATACATCAAAATTAATCAATATTCATTTTCCTCCATTTTTAATCCCCACCTTAATTCATTTTTAACCACGTGATTAACCCATTTCAATACACAATCCACCAATCGAGAATAACAAAAATTCACCAATCATGCTTAGCACATCACACACCCAAATGTCACCAACAGTTCACATCAACAAACAAACCACGGTATTGAATCACACGCAATCACAATCACATAAGAATTAAATAAAAGAGAAGAAAGAATTGGACCTTAAATTTGAAGCTTTCAAACTCAATGTTATTCGAATAAAGAGAGTCCGCACCCGGAAACCTCGAGCCGAACCTTAACACCAACAATCCAACTCGGCAAATAATGACCCGTTCACCGTCACTTTTCACGTCGTCACTGTTCACCGGTACTGTTCACCGGTCACTGTTCACGGGTACTGTTCACTGGTTACTGTTCATCGGTTACTTTTTTTTTTTTTTCGTTGTTGTTCTTGTTCTTGTGAGGAAGATTATTTGGTGATTCTTGTTATTGTGGAGAAGATGATGATCAAAGAATGAGCCATTTTTCCTCTTAGAATTTTTCTTTTATAATGGGCATGGATTTGTTATGATGTGGGAATTTTGGTGGGTCCCCCATATATTCTTTCTTTGTGGACAAGAAAAAGGAGGAGGGGGATATGGGTAGTAAGGGTAGGTGGAAGTTTTTGATTGGGTAGGTTGTTAGGATAAGATAAATTAGTTAGAGGTATTTTTTTATATATATATATTTTGTGGGATATAATTACATGGGGTTGGACACATGGTAAGATGAACTAAAAATGAATAAAATTAGACTTCGGGAGGTACAAAATTAGGTGTCTACATCATGCCCCCTTTAAATGTAAACACAAAGTGTTTTCAGACAAAGAAGTAGACAGCGAGACCAAATTTTGACCCGACCATTATTCAAAGAAAGAAACAGAAAGAAGAAGGACAACCGGGTCTTGACTTAAGACATCCCACCTACTCACATTATGAGAGGATCGAGTGACAAGTATCTCAACTTTTGGAGGGAGATGGACTATATCGAGTTGGAGAGTCGAGTGAGGTTCCATCGAGGTTTCGGTCCGCGGCTCCGTCATTACATAAAAAAAAAAAAAAATTACAAGTTAAAACATAAATGAAATTACAAAAATCCTATCTATACAACTTCTATTGGTTCTTGACTCAACTTTCATCACCCTATTCTTCAGGCGGGCTCCTGACTTGCTATTTCTTTAACTTGTTACTTGCCTTTCAATTTCTTCACCCTGTTCTCCAAGCGGATTCCTGACTTGCTATTTCATCAACTTGTTGCCATGCTTTCAACTTCTGCACCCTGTTCTGTAGGCGGGCTCCTGACTTGCTATTTTTATCAACTTGTTGCTATGCTTTCAATTTTTTTACCCTGTTCTGCAGGCGGGCTCCTGACTTGCTATTTCATCAACTTGTTGCTATGCTTTCAATTTCTTCACCCTGTTCTGCAGGCGGGCTCCTGACTTGCTATTTTTCAATCTGTTTAACTTTCAATATCTTCACCTTGTTGCTTGGTTTTCCATTTATTCGCCCTGTGCTTCGGGCATGCTCCTGAAATCACATCAAAACTGAAAAGAAAATTATCTCAAAAAAAAGAAATGCAATTTCTATGAGTTAATTGGAATGACTCGACTAAAAGGTACGTCTTATAAGAATCCAGGGGGATGACTCGACTAAAAGGTACGTCTTCTAGGAATCAAGGGAAATGACTCGACTAAAAGGTACGTCTTCTAGGAATCAAGGGAAATGACTTGACTAAAAGGTACGTCTTATAGGAATCATAGGGGATGACTCGACTAAAAGGTACGTCTTATAGGGGTCAAAGGGGATGACTCAACTAAAAGGTACGTCTTATAGGAATCAAGGGAAATGACTCGACTAAAAGGTACATTTTCTAGGAATAAAGGGGGATGACTCGACTAAAAGGTACGTCTTATAGGAATCAAAGGGGATGACTCGACTAAAAGGTAAGTCTTATAGGAATCAAGGGAAATGACTCGACTAAATGGTACGTCTTCTAGGAATCAAAGGGGATGACTCGACTAAAAGGTACATCTTATAGGAATCAAAGGGGATGACTCGACTAAAAGGTACGTCTTATAGGAATCAAGGGAAATGACTCGACAAAAAGGTACGTCTTTTAGGAATCAAAGGGGATGACTCGACTAAAAGGTACGTCTTCTAGGGGTCAAAGGGGATGACTTGACTAAAAGGTACGTCTTATAGGAATCAAAGTGGATGACTCGACTAAAAGGTACGTCTTATAGGAATCAAGGGATGACTCGACTAAAAGGTACGTCTTATAGGAATCAAAGGGGATGACTCGACTAAAAGGTACGTCTTATAGGAATCAAGGGAAATGACTCGACTAAAAGGTACGTCTTCTAGGAATCAAAGGGGATGACTCGACTAAAAGGTACGTCTTATAGGAATCAAAGGGGATGACTCGACTAAAAGTTACGTCTTCTAGGAATCAAAGGGGATGACTCGACTAAAAGGTACGTCTTATAGGAATCAAAGGGGATGACTCGACTAAAAGGTACGTCTTATAGGAATTAAGGGAAATGACTCGACTAAAAGGTACGTCTTCTAGGAATCAAAGGGGATGACTCGACTAAAAGGTACGTCTTCTAGGGGTCAAAGGGGATGACTCGACTAAAAGGTACGTCTTATAAAAATCAAAGGGGATGACTCGACTAAAAGGTACGTCTAATAGGAAATAGGAATCAAAGAAGATGACTCGACTAAAAGGTATATCTTATAGGAATCAAAGGGGATGACTCGACTAAAAGGTACGTCTTATAGGAATCAAGGAAAATGACTTGACTAAAAGGTAAGTCTTATAGGAATCAAAGGAGATGACTCGACTAAAAGGTACGTCTTATAGGAATCCAAGGGGATGACTCGACTAAAAGGTACGTCTTATAGGAATCCAAGGGGATGACTCGACTAAAAGGTACGTCTTATAGGAATCAAAGGGGATGACTCGACTAAAAGGTACGTCTTATAGGAATCAAAACTTAAGTTAGGAAGTGCATTACCTAAGAAGAAAAATTTGAATTACCCAATCAAGGGAGTGTGTTTCCTTACCAATGTTGTTTGAATTATCAAAACAATGAAGTGTTTCTTCTTACCACAGCTGCTTGAATTACAAACATGTGCAGCAACCTTGCCTCTTGCATTTGTTGAGGTGAGAAATTACGGCCTTTGATGTTTAGGCTCTGAAATCCTTGATCTGAATGCAACATGTATTCCTATTACATACAAAGAAAACTTGTGAGTTTAAAACATGGTGGCTAGTTTGTGGCTTTGGCTTTTGAGACAATTGCTCCTACCCCTGTCACATTTAGCTTTGCTTCTAACCATTAGCATATGTCATTGAATTGCTGTATCATTGACTCAAACTCAGCTTATCAAGAGTGACTCTGAAACAAACACAGTATTTCTGCTTTGTCGTGTTTCTCAAATAAACCCTTTGAACCTTGGTATTTCCATGAGTTCCCCGACTTCTCTGTTGACAAAACTTTCTGCATGCCCTTTTTGGGTTCACAATAATGTCTCTTTCATGTGCTAGCTTTTGTCTTGCTTTGTGCAATTAAAGAAGCTGGTAGCCAGTTTTGAAATCTTTTCTCACTTGTTTTGACACGGACTTGACTCAAAGACAAGAAACAAAAAAAAATGATAATTTTTGTTTTGATAACTGACTCAAGAAAGATAAAATTAAAATAAAGAGAAGAAAGAAAAGACAATGAATGTCCCCTTTTAAAACAAAGAAACGAAAAATTCATCTAAAAATGACAGTCAACACTAATGATTATGCTATGCATTTTGGATTAAGCAGTTTGATCTTTTCATCCAAACTTTCTACCCATTGTTGTTGAGTTAATGACCTTGAAACTGAGTTGCTTTCTTAGGTCAATTGCATTTAAGACCTCATTCGGCTAGTGGCGCCTTGAAGGGTTTTAGCCAACAAGCTTCTTTCATTTTCTCTCGACTCACTGTCGTCTTATGGTGCCCGTGAGGGTTTTCACCAATAAGACTCTCTCATTTTTATTTCTCTCAACTTACCATCGCCTTATGATGCCCGTAAGGGTTTTCACCAATAAGACTCTCTCATTTTTATCTCTCTTGATTCCCTATGCTGAGGAAGACAAATAGTTCCCAAATGCATCATCATATCCCTTGCATGCTTAGCCTTAACATTCTCAAAGATTGATTTGAAGGTCTTTCTTTGGTTGTAGCTTGGCTTTTGGATAGGGTTAGAAAGAAAGGATGGCATAAGGCCCAATCGACACTTGAAGTGTGGTGGGACTTACAACTTTTGGAATCGACTCAAACAATGAGGATTAACTCATGCCCCAGTTTCTTTTGACTGGGTGACACTAAATTGTTTATTTGGTTGGACCGAGCCCTAAGTAGGGCAGCCTACGTATCTCACCCTCGAGAGAGGAGAATCAGGTCATGCGTAGTTCTGGCAGCTTATTTTGCTTGATTCTGATTTCTTTTTTTTTCTTTTGGGGATTTTTCTGACTCTATTTTTCTTCACACTCTTTTTTTTTGACACATTTTTTCTCTCTTCTCTTTTTTTTTTTGAACTTTTCTGACTATTGTTTTGCTCGACATTGTTCTTTCGAGCTTTGCTGACTATATTGATTCCAAAAGAGGTGTATGAAAGAAAATAAGACGAAAGCTCAAATGGGGTAAACAAAGGATGACACGATGTTTGGATGGCAGAATGAAATGCCTTCGTCATATCAATCTTTGAAAATGCAAGTACATATCATGCAATATGAAAGTGAAAGATGAAGATCTTTTGACATCTTTTACAACATTAACTTTGACTGAGTCTGTGCATCACTATTTCTTCTGCGTTTATATGGCATACAACTCCACTTTTGTTGCACATTCCTCACGTTGAATGACTCATGATTTTGTGAAGCTGATTTTCTTTCTGTTTCTCTTGATATAGCGATCACACATCCATTATTTGACCTAATTGGGACTTGCCTTTCGATTGATGACCAAGTTATTCTCACGATTTTCAAAATAATAGCCTTAATTTTCAAAGAAGGTTTCAGCTTGATCACCAAATGCCCCAGCACTCTATCTATTTCCTCAGATGCTCTCTTTTTCTAACTTTAATCCTCTGATTCAATGTTCATTCTTAAATTGGATGTTAAGATCTAGCTGTCAATTTCACTAGCATATCATATCACTAGAGTCAACAGAAAATGTACTATGTAAAAAAAAACATATTTAAAACACAAAGAAAAAAAAAGGGACACTCCATTTAATAAAAATGAAAGATAGAAGGGTTTGAACATAAACGACAAAGGGACAAAACAAGATAAATCCTGAACTACAACCCTGAAATAATTTAGAGAACAGAAAATAAAACAAAACAAGCTACCAAACCCCTTCCTGGTAAGGAGAGGGGTGACTTCTCCATTGCTCAGCCTGACATCTTAGCCACTGGTTTGCATATCAGCATGACTAGAGTTTCCCTCACTATCAATGTTCTGCACCATAATTGATCCATCATGAATCATCTTTTCAATTTCTCTTTTCAAATCTCGATAATCTTCAATACTATGACCCTGAGCCTCAGAATGATACGCACATCGTGCGTTCAGATCAAAATTTCTTGAACGCCGATTAAGGGTATACCCAAGGAGAGGAGTGATCATTCCTTCCTGTACCAATCTCTGAAATAAACTGGCATATGACTCTCCAATTGGTGTGAAGCTATCTTGCGACTTCTGCCTCATTTCATTGTTTGGCTTGGATAAAAAATCTGGCTTAGAAGGGTTTTGGTATATTTATGGAGTTAGAGAATGACTCTGGGGTGTTGGGGTATGCCATTGTGGGAAAGATGAGGATTGATCATGTGGTTGTGCATTATACACTGGATATGGATGTGGAGGAACAGAGTACAATGGATTTTGGGAGTGATTATGTGGAGCCTGGGCATAAACTTGAGCTTTAGCCTGAGATCGACGACAACGTGGTCTTCTTGACCTTTCTTGATGTCCAACTATAATTGCAGATGCATCTTTCTCATTTTTTTCCTCCCCAACACTTCCTGAACCCTTTTGAATTACTTGAGTGGTCGCTTTCAATGTTGCAAAACTCACAATGCGACCAGTCTTAATTCCCTCTTCTATCATTTCCCCCATTTTAAGGACCTCAATGAACGACTTGCCTAATGCAGGTAACAAGTGTTGATAATATGTTTCGTCCTGTGCTTGAATAAACACCTCCACTATTTTTCTTTCTTTCATTGGCGGTTTTACTCTAGCAGCTTGTTCGCGCCATCTAATTGCATACTCCCTGAAACTCTCAGTATTTTTCTTTGTTATACTAGTTAGGGATTTTTCATCAGGGATCAACTCCACATTGTATTGAAATTGTTGCACAAATTTGTTAGCTAGGTCATCCCAACTAATTCATTTGTCAATGTCTTGGTCAACAAACCATTCTGAAGCTAGACCTGAAAGACTCTCACCGAAATATGCCATGAGTAATTCTTCCTTCCCTCCAGCGCCCCTTAGCTGGTTACAATGGCGTCTCAAATGTGCTACAGGATCACCATGTCCATCATACTTCTCAAACTTCGGCATTTTAAAACTAAGAGGAAGATGTACACCAGGAAACATGCACAGATCTTTATATGAGACACTTTTATACCCCCCAAGTCCTTGCAAGTTTTTCATAGTCAGTTTCAAACTTCTCAATTTTCTGGCTATTTCTTCTTGTTCTTCTTTCATAACAGACTTCTCAGTGTTAGGAGGAAATTCAGGAGGTTGTGGGCAATCGTAAGGACCAGTCGATTTAAATGTAGGCTCGAGAGCATAATGTTGATCACTAAAAATATTCAATGGAGGCTCTCTTGTAGAGTAGGGAGGCACAACTTGTGGATGAACATCAAAAGTAGGAGGTGGGGGTGGCGCCGCAAAAGCATAAACAACAGCTGGAGCCGAGTATGTGGTAGCCTTGGATTGGGGAGTGAGGAAATGAACATTGGAAGTGGTTGGATATTGTTGCCCCGGAGTCGATCCTGATGCATGTTGTGCCATATCAACAAAAATGGGAAATTGTGCATGACACGGGAGGCAAGCTAGAAAGATATTCCGGATTATCAGTGGGAACTGGAGGAGGCGGCAACCCATTAGCCCAAGCTCGATGCATTTCTATTATTTGCCGCCTTAATTTCCGAATCTCTTCATTATCTCCTACATTCTCATTCTCCGAACTCCCTATCTGATTAGTGACCACTAACTCAGTATCCTTGTTGGCCATAACTTCCTCTGTGAATTGGAGCAATATGGAGGACCAGCCAAAATGCCACAAACCAACCACCTTAAACTAACTGGACAAAAGATAGCAAATGCGTTAGAGTTCAACAATTTTTTTTTTTTAAAAGGTCACCGAACCCAAGAAGGGCGCCTACGTATCTCACCCCCGAGAGAGGAGAACCAGGTGTGCGTAGTTCGTGAAGTTTTGCCAAAATGGCCAATTAAACTTTTTCCTTTCTTTTTTTCTTTTCTTGAAACTTTAAAAAGAGAAGAAAATAACAAATTGTCAAAAGAATAGACTCTTTTTGCATTTTCACGTTTAAAATTCCTATACAAAATGAAACCTATGATTACCAAAGATTTTTTTTTTTTTTGATTTTCAATTTTGAATTTCATATGAAAATGAAACTTGAACCTATTAAAGAAAAATCTTTTTGTAGTTTTCTTTTAAAGATGTATATGAAACACTTACTGTAAATAAAGAGTGAAGAAAATTTTTTTGAATTTTTGAAATAAGATCAACCAAAAATGAAACCTACGACTATTGAGGAAAATCATTTTTTTTTTGTATTTTTCTTTTCAAGATATGTATGAAACACCTACTCTAAATAAAGAGTGAAGAAAATCTTTTTGAATTTTTTAAATAAGATCCCCGAACCCACAATAGGTTGCCTACGTATCTCACTCCCGAGAGAGGAGAATCAGGGGTGCGTAGTTCGTCCAGGTTGGACAATTAATGATTAAATAACGGATTGCACCCTACCTTAACAGACACAACCAAAGACAAACAAATAAAATCTTTTTTTTTTTGGATTTTTAATTAGACACTTCAGCTAAAAATGACACCAACAACTAGAAAAAAAAAATCTTTTGGTATTTTCGTGAAATGTACAAAACTCCTACAATTTTTGCATTTTTCTTTTATAAAAACTCCTATGAATGAAAAATCTTTTTGAAGTTTTCGAATTGTGAATGCATGCTAAACGAGACAAAGGAAAAATGTTTTTGATATTTTCGTTTTTGAGAAATGAGTGCAAAAGGTAAAAATCTTTTTTTTCTTTTTGGATTGTGAAGAACAAAAGCCATAAAGAACACTAAAAGCTACGACACTCGTTTTTTTTTCTTCTTTTCGACTGACTTCACTTTTTTTTTCTCTATTTTTTTTCAACAGTTCTTGCCTACGCACCTTACTCCTAACAATTTTATTTTTTTCAAATCAATCCGTGAAATGACCACATTACCTTGAAAGATGCAGCAGTTAGCACGTAGGGATGCTTTAGAGGTGAGTCTCCT
This sequence comes from Capsicum pubescens, assembly GCA_030864215.1. Taxonomy (NCBI): domain Eukaryota; kingdom Viridiplantae; phylum Streptophyta; class Magnoliopsida; order Solanales; family Solanaceae; genus Capsicum; species Capsicum pubescens. The sequence goes on from CM061549.1 coordinate 22,393,440, forward strand.
ACAAAGGGCCATGTGGGCCCCGCTAGGTCTCAGTATGATGCACATAAGCATGACCTAAAGGCTGACCTACGTTGTGGTTCACTAACAAGGCTGTTCGGGGAAGCGTATGGTCGATAGTGGCTGTTTTGCTTTCCACCTACTCCATAACACCGACGGCTCCTCCCCTAAAATAAGGGTGACTCAACTAGAGGTCGTATACAACACGTGTACTACGGACTTGTTGCAGAAAGAAGGCCTGGGGGTAGACATATGATGACAGATATAAAAGCGGTAACACATAGGATAAATACTATAAACAAAGAGCACGAAAAATGCACAAAAGTGAAAACACAAACAAAATCACAAACAATGCTTATACACTCATAATGCCAAACAAAGCCGATACGACTCCAACAATAAGCTCGAATTCTGAAATAGTTCCTCAGCAGAGTCGCCAGAGCTGTCACACCCCTTTTTTCGACTCCAAAAAAGATATGTATTTTAAGGTTTGAAAGGGTTTTTTATTAAAGTGACAAAATGAAGATTGGTTCCGAAAAAAGATTGTTTTTACATTCAAAATCAGAGTCGCCACTTGGCATAATCTGGTGTGCCAAGTCACCATTGAAAAATCTTTTTCGAAACCATTTGACTCTTTAAATCGGTTTACGAACAGAGATTCCGGCTAAGGAATTCTGTTGACCGAGAAGAAGGTGTTAGGCACCCCTCGATCCCGTGGTTCGACCACGGTCACTTGGTGGAGCGTATCGGCTAATTTGACATTACAAATGTACAAACCACATAAACACACAAAACAAACAAACAAATAAATCACACAAAATTCAAAAAAAACAAAAATAATGTTCAGTCCAAATTATACAATCCAAAATAAAAGAGGTGCTGAAATATAAAATCTATTCTATTCTAAACTAATCCTAAACTAAACTCCACCCGACGTTCCGGGCCTTGATCACGATCCTCCTTTGCGTACATGCTACTTCAGGGCATTCCCCGGATAAATCAATACAAATCTTTCGGGGCATTCCCCGGCCAAATGAGTACAATTTAAACTTTTCGTGCAATAAAGTAGAAAGTACCATTCACGCACATATTCAAACACTCCAATAAATCGTTATTCCTAAATTTGCCTAACCGGCCTACGTTTGCCTACCAAGTTCAACATATCACAATTCTATCATGTTTAACATTATCAATACATCAAAATTAATCAATATTCATTTTCCTCCATTTTTAATCCCCACCTTAATTCATTTTTAACCACGTGATTAACTCATTTCAATACACAATCCACCAATCGAGAATAACAAAAATTCACCAATCATGCTTAGCACATCACACACCCAAATGTCACCAACAGTTTACATCAACAAACAAACCACGGTATCGAATCACACGCAATCACAATCACATAAGAATTAAATAAAAGAGAAGAAAGAATTGGACCTTAAATTTGAAGCTTTCAAACTCAATGTTATTCGAATAAAGAGAGTCCGCACCCGGAAACCTCGAGCCGAACCTTAACACCAACAATCCAACTCGGCAAATAATGACCCGTTCACCGTCACTTTTCACGCCGTCACTGTTCCCCGGTACTGTTCACCGGTTACTTTTTTTTTTTTTTCGTTGTTGTTCTTGTTCTTGTGAGGAAGATTATTTGGTGATTCTTGTTATTGTGGAGAAGATGATGATCAAAGAATGAACCCTTTTTCCTCTTAGAATTTTTCTTTTATAATGGGCATGGATTTGTTATGATGTGGGAATTTTGGTGGGTCCCCCATATGCTCTTTCTTTGTGGACAAGAAAAAGGAGGGGGGATCATATGGGTAGTAAGGGTAGGTGGAAGCTTTTGATTGGGTAGGTTGTTAGGATAAGATAAATTAGTTAGAAGTATTTTTTTTGTTTATTTTTGTATTTTTGTGGGATATAATTACATGGAGTTGGACACATGGTAAGATGAACTAAAAATGAATAAAATTAGACTTCGGGAGGTACAAAATTAGGTGTCTACAGCTATATATCTGGTACCTTTATAATTATCGTGAGCTCTTGAATTGGATGCATGATCTCGATCTAGTAATCCTATATTCCGCGTGAATTCTTGTCAGGTTCATATAATGTTAATAAATCTCATACTATAAAGCATAAAATGAATTTGAAATTGGATATCTAGAATTTAATATATATTTTTAATTCGCTAAACCACTTTACTTACAAGAGTGTAATAATATCGAAGATGCAAGTACGACTTTGAAAATTTTAATTGCACATCAAAAGAACATTATTTGAGTAAAAAAAAGTTAATAAAATTTATAATTATCAAAATTAATTTTGTACCAAGAATACTAAACGGGCGAGGGAGTACAAAACTTATCCATTATATTTTGGCAGCACTATTCTAAATATTTGGACAAAAATGAGCCAACAATGCTCCTATTTGACAAGCCAAACAAAATGCCTATATAAAGAGTGACCATGCAACCAAAATGTATACATATTTCATTCTATTCTACTACTACAATATCGAAAAACCTAGCAAGTAAAAATTATATTGAATCACCACTTTTTTATTTTTGGCAAAAATGGTCACCATCGACGGGATCCCGGCTCAACGGGCCGTGGGGCCCTCCACCGTCTTGTCCATCGGAACAGCCAATCCTCCCAATTGTTTCGATCAAAGTACCTATCCTGACTATTTTTTTCGTGTTACTAATAGTGAGCATAAAGCGGAGCTTAAGGAGAAGTTTAAGCGCATGTGTAAGATATGTGTACACTTACTGTTGTAATATATATATATATATATGTATGTATATATATATACATATATGTATGTATGTATGTCAGAGCAGCTCTACCTTATAAGAAAATAGGCAGCCGCTTTAGGCCCCCAAATTTGAGGGACCTCATTTTTTTAATAATATAAATAATTTTTTTTAAAAAAATTGAATATTAATTATAAAAAAAATAAACTTTTTATATAAAAAAAAAGAATTATTAGAAGAATATATCTAGTGTACTATGTCTTAAAAAAGATTATATGCATAAAATGATTCTATACTTTTGAAAATAGAGCTAATTAAAAGAAAGTTATTTTTTCTTAAAATTTTAAGGTCTCTGTTTGATTTTTATCTTAGGTCAGGAATATGCTTGAGCCGCCCTGATGTATGTATATGCATGTATGCATGCATGTCTTTCAAAAGTTTGATTATATTTGGCCACTATACATGGCCTTGTATACACCTTAAGCTTTTAGTTCATGTTGGTTTACATCTTGCAGGTGAAAGATCAATGATTAAAAAGAGGTACTTTCACTTAACGGAGGAAATTTTGAAAAAAAATCCTAATTTTTGCAAGTACAAAGCACCATCCTTCGATGCTAGGCAAGAAATCGCGATCGTTGAAGTGCCAAAACTTGGGGAGGAGGCAGCCCAGAAGGCCATCAAAGAATGGGGTCAATCCAAGGATGAAATTACCCATTTGGTCTTTTGCACCACTAGTGGTGTGGATGTTCCGGGGGCGGACTATCAACTCACTAAGCTTCTTGGACTTAGTCCATCAGTCAAGCGATTCATGATATACCAACAAGGTTGTGCTGGTGGTGCCACTGTTCTTCGATTAGCCAAGGACTTGGCTGAGAATAACAAGGGTGCTCGCGTCCTTGCTGTTTGCTCAGAAATTAGTTTGTTTTGCTTTCATGCCCCAAGTGAAACTGAGACAGATGTTTTGATTGGACAAGCTCTCTTCAGTGATGGGGCATCAGCTGTCATTGTTGGTTCGGGTCCAGTTCTGACGATGGAGAGGCCTTTGTTTCAAATTGTATCTGCAACTCAAACTCTCCTCCCAGACAGTGGACATGCAATTATAGGTAGCCTCACTGAGGCCGGTCTGATAGCTAAAATACATAAGAATACTCCAATGCTGATCTCAAAAAAGATTGAGGGGATTCTAGTAGAAGCATTCCAACCTCTTGGAATTTCTGATTGGAACTCCATCTTCTGGGTATCTCACGCAGGTGGACGTGCAATCTTGGATCAAATTGAACTAGAGTTGGGTCTAAAGCCTGAAAAACTCAGAGCTACAAGGAATGTTATGAGTGATTATGGGAACATGGGCAGTGTTAGTGTGTTGTTTGTTTTGGACGAGATGAGGAAAGTCTCTATCAAAGCAGAATTAGGTACCACCGGTGAAGGCCCTGCCTGGGGTGTGCTTTTGGGTTTTGGACCTGGGTTAACTATTGAGACAGTTGTCCTTCGCAGTGTATCTATTTAGGTTGGGATATATGGCGGGGGCTTATATAAGTACAAAATAAGATTCATATTAACGAAAAGGAGCAAGAGATTTTCGTTTACCAAATATAGCTCGAGTAAGTTTGTTTTCAAAACATATTGGAAATCAGAATCTCATTCAAGACTTAGAATTTGGCTTACAACTTCATGAATAAGATTATGTAAAATTGATATAAAATATGTAAACAATCACATAAATTCTATATAAAGTTCTTGTTAGGTTTCTGAACAAAAAATTCAAGCTTTGAATCTCGCTCACAATTTCACATATAAAAATTTGTGTAAAAAGGCTTAGAATTTGGCTCACAACTTCATGTATAAGACTATGTAAAATTGATATAAAATATGTAATGTAAGCAATCATATAAATTTTTATATAAAGTTCTTGCTAGGTCTCTCAATAAAATAAATCAAGCTTTGAATCTCGCTCACAATTTCACGTATAAAAATTTGTGTAAATTTTTTTATTAAATATGTATAAAACTGAATAAATTTTATATAAAATTTTTGTTGTTCTGAAAAATTTATATAAAACTCTCATATGATATACATACAAATTTAATAAACCTACAAAAATATGCAAATTTAAAATACATTTTTCATACAAACTCAGCATACAAATATAATACAATTTTCATACAATTTAACTGTAACAGTTAACTTTAAATGTATTATATCTGAAATTCAATTTAAAATTAGCTTAAATTTTAACCCAAATTGTTAGAGTGAGTAAGAGTCCCACATTAGTTGGCGAATGCACTGGTGATTTGCTTACATGTACTTGAATGATCTTTCCTTCATGAACTAATTTTTGAGATTGAATTAGCATCAAGTATCATATTATTATATGGTATCAGAGTCAGGTTTAATCCTATTTGAACTCCTGATTCATGCGCTAGTTGGACTCTGGGCAAGGAGGGGAGGGGGTTGTAGTGTGTTTTACATGTGACGTTTTCAACAGTGTACTCATGTTTTTATTTAGATGATGGGACTTACATGTTATGGAATTGAATTTTGAATGAAAATTAAAGAGATTTTAAATTTTCTGAATGAAAGGCTTATCTTTGTGAATCCTTATGATTAAATTCTTTTTAAATTCTGTAAATAGTGAAAATTTTAATATACCGTATTAATTTTTTTTCTTTTTAAATTGTGGAGGAGATGGAGTTGCACCATCGGTAATATTTAGAATTTGTATCATTATTAAATTTTAAAATAAAAAACAAAAAAATACGTGTAATTTAGGAAGGTCTTTTTGATATTTTGTCACTATATATTTTAAAAAGTAATGATTGTGGGTGAGCCAGAGATGCATGTTAAAAAGCAAAAGCACAAATAGTAGTGCACATTGTTGGTGCATGAGGGTCATGTTATTATTGGTGACCAAGCAGAAAAGGGTTGTGGCAGTTGCCATCCATCGATTTTCATTAAGAAATTTATACGTGAATGTACGAACTAACTGAAGGAGGTTTAATATCTACTATATATCTAAAAAAATAATTTTAATCATGTATATATATCATAATTTTTCATCGAAGGAGGTTTGTCAGATAAATCCCTACCAGAAGGGTAGCTCCGCCCCTGGATAGTGTATAAAATATTTTAAACTATCAGGTAAACTTAATTTACTATTACAGATTATCTAACTTTTATATAAAAAATTAGGTAATCTATAATAGTAACTCAAATTACCTGATAATTTAAATTATTTTATACACTGACAGTACATAAAATTTAATTTTTTTTTTATAATATGATTGGATAGATAAACCATTGACGGTGTGGATTTTATTAGAGGGTTTGCTAGCTACTACATATTTACTTATTGTTCAGTATGTTAAAAATTATGTCCAATAATATTCGTTCCGTTTGAAAAATCACTAGATAATCTATCATTTGAAAAATCACTAGATAATCTAGTATCATCTTACGTTCATTTACTCTTACTATTATTCAATATATTTTTAAAGTATTAGTTAAAGTGATATAATAAAAATATTCTTGTTTTTATTGTTTCTGAGGAATTTTTCAGATTTTACTTTTTGGCCCGAGGCAATTGTTAGATAATGTAATACTTTCCTTTCCATATTAATTGTCCATTATCCTTTTTATAAGATTATATGAAATCATTAATCATAAATAAGACACGCAATTTTACTAATTTAACTATCCCTTAAAGAAATATTTTTGGAACTAATTTCAAACTTGTTTATTACACTTTTTTTTAAAAATAATTGTACGGATAAAATAAAAATATATATATATATAATTACTTCTATTTTAATTTTTGTAAATAGACAAGTCACTTAAGACATTAATTTATATTAAGTTGACAACTACTATAAGACGGATGAAGTACGGTATAAGAATATCAATAATTGCATTGCATCTCTTCAATGCTTTTGGACGCGATAATAACGTCATCGGCAAAGAAAAAGTTAAGAGAGGTAAGGACCATTGCTAAAAAGTTTAGTAGCGATTGTGTTATCAGTGATGGATTCAGGAATTTGACGAAAAATATATAAAAAAAAAAAATTCAGTTGCGTTAAGGATGTGTAGAATTAAATACACGTTTATAATAATTAAAATTTAATTTATATATACACCATAATTTTTTGATGAACTATATGTATCTGACCATTCTTTAATATAAATGACTCCGTCCACGTGTGTCACGTCCCAAAATCGCAATGCCCACAAGTACACTGAGCAAACCCCATCATTACACACCCTAGTTGTCCCATACCATCATGGAAAAGTTAGTTGCACAGCACATAATAATTGACTAGTGATATCTTACAAAAGGCTCAAAATTTAAGTAGTTCGATCAGTGAGACCTAATCCACAGACGAGCGGAGAGTATCAGTTAGTTTTGTTTTTCTTCCAATTATCAACCACTAGTAAATAATGCAATGCATCTTCGTGATATTTTGCTATTTGGATATTAAACATCATAACGAATAGAAATGTAACGGCTATATAATATAGCTCTTATTAAGCTACTGGGAAATCATAACGAAAAAGTCGAGACCCAGCTACCTCTAATTCCTAGGAACTTGTTAATTAAACTTTGCAACATAGATCGTGTGTGTGTGTGTGTTGCAACTTAATGTTGGTTTACATTTCTTCGATATATGTTGCAGGTGATGAATCAATGATTAGAAAGTGTTAACGGAGAAATTCTTGAAAAAAATTCTACGTAATATTTATGAACTAGGGGGACGAGGGCCCGTGCCCAACATCGATTATGTTTAGAGTATTTTAAAATTAAAAATAAATATTCAAAATTTAATACTAATTAGATTTTAAATTATAAGAATGCATAATAAGTTGGGAGACATTTTAAGTTATTAACTATTGTATTTTATAATTTTTTAAATATAATTTAATTTTCAAATAATATACGTTACTCTCCTTGTCCAAATTTTTGTGTCATTGATAGGCAATTATAGAATTTTGAGAGTCAACCAAATATTTTATATCTTTGAAAAATTTTAAGTTGTTCATTATTGTGATTTATAGAAATTTTTACGTTTTTAAAAAATATATATATAACAAATTAAAATGGAAGGAAAAATGAAGGCAAGTCAAAGGATTAATGAAGATGTGCCAAAGCACGCATTTTCTCCTTTAAATTTTTTTACTTGTTAATTATTGTGATTTATAGTATTTTCACATTTTTTTTTTAAATATGTAACATATTAATTTTTTTTAGATATTTTAAGTTGTTAACTATTATGATTTATAATATTTCTCATTTAATTTTCAAATAATTTATATTACTCTCCTTGTCCAAACTTTTGCGGCATTGATAGCCAATAATATTTTTAAATAATTTAAGTTTTTAAGTGGCACAATGTTTAGATAACCATAATAATTAATTGGGATGATATAATATAATCACGATTGAAGCAGTGAAGCAGACATATCTTAACTGACAATTAATTAGAATTGATATAGCAAAATTACTATAAAAAATTATTTTTTAAAAAATAAGTGGGTATCATATAAGTCGTCAAGTTACTTTAAAATATCAAGAGTTGATTTATCATTTCATATCTATTTTACCTTTTTTATTAAATATTATTAATTTTTTAATACTTAAATGACTTATAATAATTAATTAGGGATGATATTTAGTAAAATTACGATTGAAGTAGGTGAAACAAATATGTCATAAATGTCTATTTTATTTTTTAATTAAATATTTTTAATTTTTTAATATATAAATATCTTATAATAATTAATCAGGGGCGATATAGTAAAATCACGGTTGAAGCAACATAAGTAGACATGTCGAAACCTTAAAAAATTTAAGTGAGTCTCATAAAAGACGTCAAGTTAATTTAAAATATCAAAAAATAATTTATCTTTTTATGTCTATATTTTATCTTTTTTATTAAATATTATTAAGTTTTTAATACTTAGATGACTTACAATAATTAATTAGAAAATTTTTAGTTAAATTATGATTAAACTGCTTTTTTATTGATATTATTAATTTTTAATACTTAAATAATTTATAATAATTAATTAGGATGATATTTGGTAAAACTACGATTGAAGCAACTGAAGCAAACATGTCATAAATATATATTTTATTTTTTATATTAAATATTATTAGTTTTTAATATATAAATGATTTATAATAATTAATAGGTAATGACTTATAATAACTAATTATGAGCGATATAGTAAAATCACAGATTGAATATTATTAATTTTTCAATACATAAATGACTTATAATAATTAATTAGGATAATATAGTAAAATTACAATTGAAGCAGTTGAAGCAGACATGTCATAAATGTTTATTTTATTTTTTAATTAAATATTATTAATTTTTTAATAGACAAATAACTTATATTAATTAATTGGAGGTGATATAGTAAAATCATGAAGCAAGCAGCCTGTTGAAGTCAAGTTAGTTTAAGACATCAAGAGTTAATTATCATTTTATATATTTTATCCTTTTTATTAAAGATTATTAATTTTTTAATACTTAGATGACTTACAATAATTAATTAGAGGTGATATTTAGCAAAATTATGGTTGAAGTAATTGAAGCAGACATATTATAAATGTAAATTTTACTTTTTTAATAAAATATTATTATTTTTTAATATATAAATAACTTATAATAATTAATTAGGGGTGATATAGTAAAATTGTTGTTGAACCAGACATATTATAAATATCTATTTTACCTCTTTTTAATTAAATATTATTAATTTTTAATACATAACTGACTTATAATAATTAATTAAGGGTGATATAGTGAAATTACGGATCTAATATTATTATTTTTTTAATACATAAATGACATATAATAATTAATTAGGGGTGATATAGTAAAATCACGGTTGAATCAGTTGAAGCAGACATATCGAAAATGTCAATTTTATTTTTTAATTTTTTAATATATAAATAATTAATTAACAGTGATATAGTAAAATTACGGAACAAGCAGACTGTCGAAACCATCTCTTATATATATCTATATAAAAAAAATAAAAATACAAAGCTCCATTATCCTTTAGTGTTGGGCAAGAAATTGTGATTGTTGGAGTGCCAAAACTTTGGAAGGAGGTAGCCCCAAAGGCCATCAATAAATGGGGCCAATCCAAGTCCAAAATTACCCATTTGGTCTTTTGGACCACTAGTTGGGCCGATCGATTATCAACTCACTAAGCTTCTTTGACTTGGCCCATTAGTCAAGCGATTCATGATGTACCAACAAGTGGTGGCACTAGTCTTCGATTAGCTAAGGACTTGGCTGAAAACAGCAAGGGTGCTCGAGTCCTTGTTGTGTGCTTATTGGTTTAGACCCAATCCTAGAGGCGAAGAGACCTTTGTTTAAAAAAGAATGACCTACCTATCTTTTTACTATGTTTCAAAAGAATGACTCTTTTCTTTTTTGGCAATACTTTAATTTCAACTTTTCACAGCACATGTTTATGACCACAAGATTAAAGGACATTTTGGTACATTTGACACAACTTTAATTTAAAGCCATAAGATTTAAAAGTCTTTTTTTATTTTTTAAAATTTTGTGTCAAGTCAAAATAAGTCATTCTTTTTAAAACGGAGGGAGTATTTGTTTTGGACTAGATGAGGAAAGCCTTCACCAGGACAGGATTGGTTACCATCGGTGAAGGTCTTGATTGGGGTGTGCTTTTTGATTTTGGGCCTGGGTTAACTATTGAGTCAGTCGTCCTTCGAAGTGTACCTATTTAGGTTGGGATATGTTTTATGGGTAACTTACATAAATCCCTGAATCTTTAAGTGATATTATATAAAATTTTAACTATTTTGTTAATTACATTTTATCCCGATTTTTTGAAATGGTGATACATATGTTATATGATGATACATTTAAAAAAATGATACATTTGAAACTAACAAGATATTTATTTAAGGAAATAATAGATTCTCTTTTATTCATTGTATTCTTTTATTTAAGAAAAAATATCTAATTTTTCTCCTTTTTTTTAGATTTAATTTAGGTGTTTTAATTATGTTTCTCTTTTTCGTCTTTAATTATAAAAGATATATTTCTTTTGATCTTTTTTCTCTTTTTTTCGTCTTTAATTTTAGAATGCTTTTTTTTTTATATAGTTAATTTTAATTATGTTTCAATTCTGCTTTTAGTCTCTTTTTTTTTTTTTAATATTATTACTTTTGTTTCCTACACTGACTACACCATTACCTTTCATTAATAACATATGAATCACCCAATAATTGAAATAAATAATTGTATCTATCATATGAATCATCATAATACCATATATATCACTCATTAATATCATATGAATCACCCAATAATTGAAATAAATAATTGTATCTACCATATGAATCACCATAATACCATATATATGAATCACCCAATAATTGAAATAAATAATTGTATCTACCGTATGAATCACCATAATACCGCATATATCACCCATTAATATCATATGAATCACCCAATAATTGTATCTACCATATAAATCACCATAATACAATATGTATCACCCATTAATATCAAATGTATCACCCGTTAAAATCATACAAAATGTATCTATCGTATGAATCACCATAATACCCATATAATGATATCATATTTATCATTCATATGAATCACCATTAAAAAAATAAATATGTATGAATAACTAAACAAATTTATATATGTATCAATAGATTTTTTTTTTAAAATGAGAGAGATTAAAAAAAGTTGCATGCATTAATGGAGGAGAAAAAAATCAGGAAGAAAGATGATTTAAACATTAATGGAAGAGAAAAATCAGGAAGAAAGATGATTTAATTGTTGATAATTAAGGAGATATTTTAAGGAAGAAAATCTTGAATAAGTTAACGGTGGAGTAAAAATAGGATGTGGTTTTTTTTTGTTGATATGTATCAAGAGTAAAGTTGAAAAATGGAACTTTATGAAATTTTTTAAAAAATAAAGGATATTAGGTAATATAATCTCTTAAGTATAAGATTTGTGTAATTTATCCATGTTTTATAGTTAAAAATAACTAAATAAAACATAGTTCGTTGGTGAAATGTTTTAACCACCTGAACTTATCTTGTAACAATCCTTCAGCCCTCGTGAAAGGCATTACTCTCCTAACATGAGTTTTTCATATTCAAAACTCAAATCAGAAATTTTTAATTAAAAGTGAAGGAATCCTATCAGTCTCACACAATTTTATCGGTGGTGCTAAAAATATAAATAAATAATTCAGTACCAAAAAAGAAAGAGTTAGCGACAGGTAAATATAGCTAAACAACAAAATTTGTCCGGTAAGATAGATTATACATCAAGGAATTATATTAGCTATGAGCAATATAACGACAAAGCTTATAGCTAATTACAAAATTTTGGTAGTGAATTTATAATTTTACCTACCACTGTCCTATTGTTATTGAATTTATTCTAACTGATTTTTTCATGTAAATACAATAGAACTGGACATAAATGTAAAAGAACAATTATACAATTAATTACCTACCGTTGTTCTATTGTGGTTGATTCTATTCTAACTCATCTTTTCAAATAAGTACAAAATATAGAGTCTAAAAACTGCTAGACTAATTTTGGTCCACTTGGTATAGAAATATCTGGAGATATTAATTTTTACGAGATTTTCAAAGAGACATTAAAATTAATTAGTATTGATCCTAACTTATAATAATAAGAATAATAATCATAATAATACTATTAATAACTCATTAGTCAGTCCCGCCATTCTCCAAAATACTTAATATTTGAAACTTTTCCTCTTCGAAATGACTTATATATTAATCTTTACTTTTGTATTTATCTTGTAAGTTATATTGTTGAACTTGCCCTTCACGTATATTTTATTAGTCCTGCTTAAAATATCTGATGGTCCAAAAAATACAAATAGTAGTAGTAATTAATTATATCTTTTTCCTAACCTTATGAGTACAATAGTCAGAGTGTTTAATCCATGATAGATTTAATAATAGAGAATAGTTTAGATATATTTTTCTTAAAATAATTTGCAAAAGATATTTCTAGCTTTGAATGAACATGACAAAATTAAGAGAAAAAACATCAAAATCTCTCTGAATTTGTCGCTAGAACTTACTTTAAACCCTAAATTAATCGAACAATTATTTATCCCCTTAACAACTTTAAAGTGTATTATTTTGGTCCCTTAATGGCTGACGTGAAAAAAAATATAAAAGCACGTTTCAGTGAAAAAGAAATATAATTTTTTTTTTTAGTGAGGGTCCACTTTATTTTTTATCCTTCTTCCTCACACCCCACCACCCCTATTTCGTCTTCTTCCTCACACCCCATCACCCCTATATCTTCTTCTTTCTTATATCCCATCAAATTATTTATCAAGTTCTTGGGTCCTACATTTCTTGTTAAATTCGAATTAAGTTATTGATATTAATAATGTTGATGGTGAAATAATGATGTTAATGGTGAAACAATAGTGTTAATGGTGAAATAATGGTGTTAATACTTGAGAGCGTACTTTCAAACTTTTTTATATATCAATTCTATTTCCCATAAAGTCGCCACTCATTTCATAATGTAATCATGCATCCATCAACATTGAGAAACATCATCCAATGGATTCACATGTAGCCTGCAAATTTTGTCTTTCGTAAAAACTATTTCTTGGGTCATATATTATGGACTAGGTAAGAAAATCTTATCATTTTTGTTTGAGAAAAGATATTTTTCTTCCCTGAACTTGTCCTCCAAATTCATTTTATCACTTAAACTTAACTTTCGTTTATTTACCCCCTTAATATCTATAAAGTGAATTATTTTCATCCCTAAAGCTGACATGGATTTAAAAAAGAAGAAAAGAAAAAATAGGCATATTTTTAAATTTTAAAACTGATATGATCCCACTTTTTCCCCAGCCCCCCTCACCCCCCACCCCATTTTTTTTATTTCTTCTTACAACCCACCCTAATTCTTTTTCTTCTTCTTCTAACTCTCCATCTCCACTTCTATCATCTTCATTAATTTCATCAAGAAAGAAAAAAAATGTGTGAAAAGTTATGAATTTTAATGGGTTAGAAAATAATTTTGGAAAAAAAATTCTTTCAATACATGATTGTTGAACTAAATTACTTATGTGATTTTTCAAAAAAACTATTGTTGGATTTATGAGATTGCCCTTTGTATCCGTCATTATTGAACCTTGAAAAAGCTTGAAGACAAGAAAAATGAGTTTATTGTCGAATTTGTGGTTGATGTTCAAATTGATTATTGGGGTTTTCCGATGATGATGTGAAGTTGTACTTGAATTTTGAGTTTGATTGGTATGAAATTTGCTAATTTAATTTTGTATCCGCCATTGTTGAAGCTTAAAAAAAACTTGAAAACACAAAAAAAATGAGTTTGTTGAATTCATGATTGATGTCTAAATTGATCATTGGAGTTTTTTGATGATGTTGTAAAGTTATGCCTGAAATTTGAGTTTCTTGAATTGGTGGTTTGATGAAGGAATAATTGGTGTTTCTTGAATTGGTTGTTTCTTGAATTGGTAATATGTTTAAGTTTAAAGAAGATTGAAAAGGGAGGTGAGAGGAGAGATGGGGTGGTTTGAAGAAGATAGAAAGGGAGAGGGGGGAGGAGGCTGCGTTGCAGGGTTGGGGGTGGAGTAGACTGGGTAGGTAGAGGGTGTGAAGAAGAAAGAAAATGGGGTAGTGGGGGTGGCTTTTATATATATATATACTAGTTTAGGTGTACGCGTTTGTGCGTGTACCTTACTTTAATGAGTTCAAATATTACATTAAATAGGATATTTGTTTAAATAATAAAGATAACTATAATAATTAAATTTAATATCTTTTGAGTATTTATTAAACCTAATCTTTACCAAAAATATTTTTAAAGTCGATCGACATTCATCTATCACCTGTAAATTGCAATAGAAAAATACAATAATAGAGACATCAAAATAATACAATTAAATCTAATCTTTACATGCAAAAATTTTCTTAAAGTCGTCCGACACTCATCTATCACCTGTAAATAATAACAAAATAATACGATAACAAAGATATCAATATAACTAAACCTAACTTTTACATAAAAAAAAATTCTCAAAGCCGACCAATATTTATCTATCACCTATAAACTGCAACAAAATAATACGATAAAAGTAATATCAAAATAATACAACTAAACTTAAATTTTACACACAAAAATTTCTCAAATTCGATCAAGATTCATCTACGAACTGTAAACTACCACAAAATAACAAACTAATAGAGATATTATGATGATACAATTAAACCTAACATTTACCTAAAAAAGTTTTCAAAGACGACTCGCATTCATCTAGCATCAGTAAATTAAAATAAAATAATAAGATAAAAAAAATATCAAAACAAGACAATTAAACTTAACTTTTACAGAAGAAATTCTTCAAATCCAACCGACATTCATCTACGACCTGTAAACTATAAGAAAAATATAATAAGATAATAAAGATATCAAAACAATATAATTAAACCTAACCTTTACACAAGAAATTCTTCAAAGCTAACCGACATTCATCTACAACCTGTAAACTGTAAAAAAAAAAATAGTGATCACAAAACTTAGATTTTGACCCTAAAAAATGATTTTGAATGAAAATAAAGAAGATATATATACACACATGTTGAATTCTATTATGCTGACAAAAACAGTGAAAAAATTGAGGTTTAGAAAATCAAGCATCCACCATCTAGACATGCAATTGAATCAAGTTAGACTCATCAATCATATTCTCCTAATAGGCAAACCGATTTGTTCTCTAGTTTAACGTACATCTCAACATTTATAGAAGTATTTCCTTAATAGAGTCCTATTTTAGAAGTATTTTTCTAATTGAATAGTAGAAAAGAAAATATTAGTTAATTCTCCTACCATATATTTTAGGAGTCTCATATATTTTAGAAAGTCTAGTAGAAAGAAAAATATTAATTAATTCTCCTACCATATATTTTAGGAGTCTCATATGTTTTAGGAAGTCTAGTAGAAAGAAAAATATTAATTAATTATCCTACCATATATTTTAGGAGTCTCATATGTTTTAGGAAGTCTAATTAATATAATAAAAAATAATTAAATATATTTTTTTTTTAAATGAAAGACGGTTTTGTCTAATGAAGTATCTTTTAATGAAGGGTAAAAAGTTCAAATCACTTTTCTAAGGGTCTTCACACTTTTAGTATATTATAGATTATAGATATAGATATAGATATAAAAGGAATAAATTTTTGAAATAGTAAGAGTTTATGTAGAACTCTTCAACCATATGTTTCTATTTTTAAGTTGATGATTTTTTTTCTTTTTAAAAGGATAATATATTTTCAAATTCAAATATTTTATATTCTGTAATTCAAAATTTTTACGACAACATTATTAAATATTGTGTTAAAAATTATTACATGGCTTTTTAATATCTTGCCACTTGACTTCATATCTTACTTTTAATTTTGCATATACTAGTTTAGGTGTACGCGACTTGCGTATATACCTCACTTTAATGAGTTCAAACATTATATTAAATAGGATATTTGTTTAAATAATAAAGATGAATATAATAGCTAAATTTAATATCTTTTGAGTATGTAAAGATGAAGAATTTATTTATTAAATCTAATCTTTACAAAAAATATTTTTAAAAGTTGATCGACATTCATCTACCATCTGTAAATTGCAACAAAACAATACAATTATAGAGACATTAAAATAATACATTTAAATCTAATCTTTACACACAAATTTTTTCTCAAAGTCTCCCGACACTCATCTACCACATGTAAACAATAACAAAATAATACGATAATAGAGATATCAAAATAATAAAATTAAACCTAATCTTTACATAAAAAATTCCTCAAAAGCGACCAACATTTATCTATCATCTATAAACTGCAACAAAATAATACGATAAAAGTGATATCAAAATAATACAATTAAACTTAAATTTTACACACAAAAATTTCTCAAAGTCGATCGAGATTCATCTACGAACTGTAAACTACCACAAAATAACAAACTAATAGAGATATTACAATAATACAATTAAACCTAACCTTTACCTATTTTTTTTTTCAAAGCTGACCACATTCATCTAGCATCTGTAAATTAAAATAAAACAATAAGATAATACAGATATCAAAACAATACAATTAAACCTAACTCTACACAAGAAATTCTTCAAAGTCAACCGATATTTATCTGCGACCTGTAAACTATAAAAATAAATATATAATAGTGATCACAAAGCTTCGATTTTGATCCAACTAATTTTGTCTGAGCGAAAATTTTGACCCTAAAGAATGATTTTGAATGAAAACAAATAAGATATATATATACACACATGTTGAATTTTATTATGCTGACAAAAAACAATGAAGAAGTTGAGGGTTAGAAAATCAAGCATCCACCATCTAGACATGCAATCAAATCAAGTTAGATGAGCATCAATCATATTCTTCCAATAGGCAAACCGTTTGTTCTCTAGTTTAAAGTATATCTCAATATTTATAAAAGTATTTCCTTAATAGAAGCCTATTTTAGGAGTATTTTCTAATTGAACAGTAGAAAGAAAAACATTAATTAACTCTCCTACCATATATTTTTGGAGTCCCATAATTTTAGGAGTCTAGCAGAAAGGAAAATATTAATTAATTAGCCTACCACATATTTTAGGAGGCTCGTATATTTTAGGAAGTCTAATTAATATAATAAAATATAATTATAAAATACTTTTTTTAAGAAAAAGTGAAACGACACTTTTGTCTAATGAAGAGTCTTTTAACGAAGGGTAAAAAGTTCAAATCACTTTTTTAAGGATCTTCACACTTTTAACATATTATAGATATAGATATAGATTATAGATTATTGCGCGTACACCTCACTTTAATGAGTTCAAACATTACATTAAATAGGATATTTGTTTAAATAATAAAGATGAATAAAGATGAATATAATAATTAAATTTAATATCTTCTGAGTATGTAAGGAAAGAGAATTTATTTATTAAATCTAATCTTTAACAAAAATATATTTAAAAGTTGATCGACATTCATCTACAATACAATGATAAAGACATCAAAATAATGCATTTAAATCTAATCCTTACATAAAAAAAATTCTCAAAGTTGTCCGACACTCATCTACCACCTGTAAACAATAACAAAATAATGCGATAATAAAGATATCAAAATAATACAACTAAACGTAACCTTTACAAAAAAGAATTCCTCAAAACCGACCAACATTTATCTATCACCTGTAAACTGCAACAAAATAATACGATAAAAGTGATATCAAAATAATACAATTAAACTTAAATTTTACACACAAAAATTTCTCATAGCCGATCGAGATTCATCTGCGAACTGTAAACTACCATAAAATAACAAACTAATAGAGATATTACGATAGTACAATTAAACCTAACCTTTACCTAAAATTTTTTCAAAGCCGACCACATTCATCTAGCATCTGTAAATTAAAATAAAACAATAAGATAATAAAGATATCAAAACAATACAATTAAACCTAACCTTTACACAAGAAATTCCCCAAAGCTAACCGACATTTATCTACGACCTGTAAACTATATAAAAAAAAAATAATAGTGATGCCAAAGCTTCAATTTTGATCAAACTAATTCTTGTTTGAGCGAAAATTTTGACCCTAAAGAATGATTTTGAATGAAAACAAAGAAGATATATATATACATATATGTTGAATTCTATTATGCTGACAAAAACAATGAAGAAATTGAGGGTTAGAAAATCAAGCATCCACCATCTAGACATGCAATCGAATCAAGTTAGATGAGCATCAATCATATTCTTCCAATAGGCAAACCGTTTGTTCTCTAGTTTAAAGTATATCTCAATATTTATAAAAGTATTTCTTACTAGAGTCCTATTTTAGGAGTATTTTCTAATTGAATAGTAGAAAGAAAAATATTAATTAATTCTCCTACCATATATTTTAGGAGTCCCATATATTCTAGGAAGTCTAGCAGAAAGAAAAATATTAATTAATTCTCCTACCATATATTTTAGGAAGTCTAATTAATATAATATAATTAAAAAATAAATTTTTTAAAAAGTTGAAAAGACGGTTTTGTCTAATGAAGATTCTTTTAACGAAGGGTAAAAAGTTCAAATCACTTTTTTAAAGGTCTTTACATTTTTAATATATTATATAGATTATAGGTTAGGTGTACGCATCTTGCGCGTGTACCTCACTTTAATGAGTTCAAACATTACATTAAATAGGATATTTGTTTAAATAATAAAGATGAATATAATAATATTTAATATCTTCTGAGTATGTAAAGATGGAAATTTATTTATTAAATCTAATCTTTACCAAAAATATATTTAAAAGTAGATCGACATTCATCTACCATCTGTAAATTGCAACAAAATAATACAATGATAGAGACATCAAAATAATACATTTAAATCTAATCTTTACACACAAAATTTTGTCAAAGTCGTCCGACACTCATCTACCACCTGTAAACAATAACACAATAATACGATAATAGAGATATCAAAATAATACAACTAAACCTAACCTTTACATAAAAGAATTCCTCAAAACCAACCAATATTTATCTATCACCTGTAAACTACAACAAAATAATACGATAAAGTGATATCAAAATACTACAATTTAACTTAAATTTTACACACAAAAAAAATTTCAAAGCTGATCGAGATTCATCTACGAACTGTAAACTACCACAAAATAACAAACTAATAGAGATATTACGATAATACAATTAAACCTAACCTTTACCTATTCTTTTTTTCAAAGTCGACCACATTCATCTAGCATCTGTAAATTAAAATAAAACAATAAGATATCAAAACAATACAATTAAACCTAACCTTTACACAAGAAATTCTTCAAAGCCAACCGGCATTCATCTACGACCTGTAAACTATAAAAATATATATATATAATAGTGATCACAAAGCTTCGATTTTGATCCAACTAATTCTTGTTTGAGCGAAAATTTTGACCCTAAAGAATGATTTTGAATGAAAACAAAAAAGATATATATACACACATGTTGAATTCTATTATGCTGTCAGAAACAGTGAAGAAGTTGATGGTTAGAAAATCAAGCATCCACCATCTAGACATGCAATCGAATCAAGTTAGATGAGTATCAATCATATTCCCCCAACAGGCAAACCGTTTGTTCTCTAGTTTAAAGTATATGTCAATATTTATAAAAGTATTTCCTTAATAAAATCCTATTTTGAGGAGTATTTTCTAATTGAATGGTAGAAAGAAAAATATTAATTAATTCTCCTACCATATATTTTAGGAGTCTCATATATTCTAGGAAGTCTAGCAGAAAGGAAAATATTAATTAATTCTCCTACCATATATTTTAGGAGTCTCATATGTTTAGGAAGACTAATTAATATAATTAAAAATAATAAAATAATATTTTTTTTTTAAAAAAGTGATAAGACGGTTTTATCTAATGAAGAGTCTTTTAATGAAAGTAAAAAGTTCAAATCACTTTTCTAAGGTCTTCACATTTTTAATATACTAGTTTAGGTGTACGCGTCTTGCGTGTGTATCTCACTTTAATGAGTTCGAATATTACATTAAATAGGATATTTATTTCAATAATAAAGATGAATAGAATAATTAAATTTAATATCTTTTGAGTATGTAAAGATGGAGAATTTATTTATTAAACCTAATCTTTACCAAAAACATTTTTAAAAGTCGATCGACATTCAATCTAATCTTTACACAAATTTTTTTTCTCAAAGTCGTCTGACATTCATCTACCACCTGTAAACAATAACAAAATAATACGATAATAGAGATATCAAAATAATACAACTAAACCTAACCTTTACATAAAAAAAATTCCTCAAAGCCGACCAACATTTATCTATTACTTGTAAACTGCAATAAAATAATACGATAAAAGTGATATCAAAACAATAAAATTAAACTTAAATTTTACATACAAAAATTTCTCAAAGCCGATCGATATTCATCTACGAACTGTAAATTATCACAAAATAACAAATTAATAGAGGTATTATGATAATACAATCAAACCTAACCTTTACCTAAATTTTTTTTTCAAAGTCGTCTCACATCCATCTAACATCTGTAAATTAAAATAAAACAATAAGATAATAAAGATAGCAACACAATACAATTAAATCTAACCTTTACACAAGAAATTTTTCAAAGCCAACCGACATTCTTTTACGACCTGTAAACTATAAAAAAAATATAATAATAATCACAAAGATTCAATTTTGATCAACTAATTTAATTTTGAATGAAAACAAAGAAAAAATATATATGCACTCATGTTGAATACCACAATAAATTGAAACAGAAAAGTACCAAACTATAAAATAGTGATGATGATTGCTTCAACGTTGATGTTACTAATTTGTTTCAATGGGTGTTAATTAATAATAAAGTGAAAGTTTACATCAATGAAAATAAGAACACAGTGGATACTAAGAATTCATGTCTGCATATATAGAGTTCAAATTATCTTCTACAAATAATTTTTTAATTTATAATTTTAATTTTTAAAAATTAAAAATAATTAAAACTTGCCTTTAATGGGAAGATTGAAGATTAAAAGTTGGCTCACAAAGAAGGAACTAATCAAAGGAAATAATTGTAAGAAAATAAAAAAGGAAAAAAAATGGCTCATGCTCTATTACCCCTTGAAATTAGCTGGCCGTGTAAAAATTCCACTGGCTGTGCATATTATAGAAAGGAAATTCAATATTTATAGAAATAATTTTTTTAATAGAGTCCTATTTTAGAGGAGTATTTTTCGAATTATACAGTAGAAAGAAAAATATTAATTAATTATTCTACTATATAATTTAGGAGTCTCATATATTTTAGAAAATCTAGTAGAAAGGAAAATATTAATTAATTCTCCTACCATATATTTTAGGAGTCCCACATATTTTAGGAAGTCCAGTTAATGTAATAAAAATAATTAAATAATAAATTAAAAAATAGTAAAAAGACAGTTTTGTCTAAAGAACAATTTTTTAATGAAGGACAAAAAGTTCAAATCACTTTTCTAAAGGTCTTCATACTTTTAATATATTATAGATTATATATATATATATATATATATATATATATATATATATATAGTAGTAAATATATACTTTTTAATTTATTTTAAAAAAATATATAAAAATAAAGTGTGGGGGATTAATTTTTTTTAGAAAAATTGAATTTCTTACGTGGCAATGACGTGGCTCCGACGTGGCGTTGATGTGTAGGCGAGTGTAACGCACTCTTCGTTGTGAGAGTGGTATTCAGTTTTGAGGGGTGAAAATAATTCACTTTAAAGATGTTAAGGGGGTAAATAAACGGAAGTTAAGTTTAAGTGCTAAAGTGATTTTGGAGGACAAGTTCAGGGGGGGAAAATGTCTTTTCTCTTTTTGTTTCAACAAGACAACAACTAGACACAAGCGTAAATAGTGCAAGAAAATGATAATATTATTTCTTACGTTTGGGATAGATTTAAATTAAAGTAGTCACTTAATTTAACTCATGAGCAGTTTTGGTCCTTTTAGTTCGTTACGTTAGTAGTGAACGAGGAGGAACGAGGGGGGTAGGGGGGCTGTTGAAGCATAAGGAGACGGAGGAATGAGGGGGGGTGGGGTGGGCTGTTGAAGAAGAAGGAGGAGGAAGGCGTGGGGGTGGGGGGTCTTTTTTTTATTATATATATATATTAAAAATAATATATATATATATATATATATATATTAAAAATAATATATAAATAATGTATATATATATATATATTGTTTTTTTTTTTAAAAATAATGTGTGTTAGATTACTTTTAAAAAAAAGAATTATAATTTCTTATGTGACAATGATATGACACTGATTTGACGATGATGTGGGGCGTGTGTATTTCACTCTCCGTAGTGAGAGTGGTATAATTTTTTTAGAATGGTAAAAAATTATTTTTAAGTTATTAAAGGGATATATAATTATCCGATTAATTTAGGATTTAAAGTAAATTTGGGGATGGTTTGATATCTTTTCTCCAAAATTAATGGCACTTTATTATTTTTGAAGTTTATCTGTTGAATGATCACTCAAGACTTTTGATCTTTATTCGGTTTCGATTAAAAAAATGTAACACTTTAAATCTTCGTTAAAAATTTATCGCTGCCCCTTTTTGTCATGAATATGGCGGCTGTTGTCGTCACACAATATTTGGGAAATGGCCAACTTATTGGAAGTCAAAATAATCTTTTTGGCCATAATTTGGTCACAATGGAAAAAAATTACGTTCACATTATAAATTAGTTAATTTTTAGATTTCTTTATCCTTTTATGATAAAATATGGTAAAATCTAAATAAGACTATGAAAGTTTTTTCATAATTATGACCAAATTTGGGTCAAAAAATTGTGGCCATTTATATACTATTAAGTAGTAATTAATTTGATGTATTTTTAGAAATGGATAATTTAAAAAGTTCTCTTCTTTTTTCATTAAGATGGCACATACTCTTTTTCATTTAAATCTTTTAAGATGTAAAGTTATTGTCGTTAATGTAAGTAATACATTTACTCTTTCCCGACACATAATTCTTTAAATACATTAAACTAAAAAATAATGAGGCCCTTCAAATAAATATAATTATAAGGAGTTAGATCATAAATTTAAAAAATGTGCTTCAAATTTGTTTTTCAACTGATCTATCTATGTAAATTTTCAAATATTTCAAATAAGGTACTCTTTTCTCGTCTTTACAAAAAGTATAATTAAGATAAATATATTCCATTTAACCATTAAAATGTGCAAAATCTTTTTAGACTAACCGGACATGAGAATATTAATTACCTCTATAGTCTATACCCAACACACCATTTATAGTGAGAAATTTTGGACAAAACTTTGCCATTAATTTGACATAACTCTTCAAAATCTTTGGATATAAACGAGCCACCAATTTTTCATATATGAAATGAAAAACAAAATGCCACGTTGCAATGTCAAAACACTATATAAAGATAGACAATGCAAGCAAATTAGTGTATTCTTTCTACTAGCTATTACCATTTTAAAAAGAAAAAAAAACTAACAAATAAAATCAATCACTTGTGAAATTTCGCTAGGTATTATTTCTTTTTTTGGCGAAAATGGTCACTGTCAACGAGATCCGCCGGGCACAACGGGCTGAGGGGGCTGCCACTGTATTGGCGATTGGAACAGCCAATCCTTCCAATTGTTACGATCAAAGTACCTATGCTGATTATTTTTTTCGTGTCACTAATAGTGAACATAAAACTGAGCTTATGGAAAAGTTTAAGCGCATGTGTAAGATAACTAATTCCTCATTTTCTTTTGTGGTGTGTTGGCAAACTTTATAGTCATGTTTAACTTAATGTTGGTTTATATTTTTTTCATATGTTGTAGGTGATGGGTCAATGATTAAAAAGAGGTACTTTCACTTAACAGAGGACATCTTGAAAAAAAATCCTGAACTTTGTGAATATAAAGCACCATCCTTTAATGCTAGGCAAGAAATTGCAATTGTTGAAGTGCCAAAACTTGCAAAAGAGGCAGCCGAAAAGGCCATCAATGAATGGGGTCAGTCCACATCCAAGATCACTCACTTGGTCTTTTGCACCACTAGTGGTGTGGATATTCCCGGGGCGGACTATCAACTCACTAAGCTTCTTGGACTTGGTGCATCAGTCAAGCGATTCATGATGTACCAACAAGGTTGCTTTGGTGGTGGCACTGCTCTTCGACTAGCTAAGGACTTGGCTGAGAATAACAAAGGTGCTCGAGTCCTTGCTGTGTGCTCAGAACTAATCAACTTGCTTTGCTTCCATGCACCAAATGAAACTGAGTCTGAAGTTATGGTTGGGCAAGCGTTGTTCAGTGATGGGGCATCGGCTGTCATTGTTGGTTCAGATCCAATCGTTGAGGTGGAGAGGCCTTTGTTTGAGCTTGTGTTCGCAACTCAAACTCTTCTCCCAAATAGCGGACATGCAATTACCGGTGACCTCAATGAGGCTGGGCTAATAGCCCAAATACATAAGGATACTCCAACCCTAATCTCAGAAAACATAGAAAGGATCCTAGTGGATGCATTCGGATCTCTTGGCATTTCTGACTGGAACTCTATATTTTGGGTATCTCATGCAGGTGGACGTGCAATTCTGCATCAAATTGAACTGAAGTTAAACCTAAAGCCTGAAAAACTCAGGGCGACAAGGAATGTCATGAGCAACTATGGAAACATGGGTAGCGCTTGTGTTTTGTTTGTTCTGGACGAGATGAGGAAATCCTCTATTAAGGAAGGGTTGGGTACCACCGGCGAAGGCCTTGAATGGGGAGTGCTTTTTGGTTTTGGCCCTGGGCTAACTGTTGAGGCAATTGTCCTTCGTAGTGTTTCCTTTTAGATAAGAGAAATGTTTAAAATAAACAAATAAAACATGATGGGTTAGAGAGTAATGTTTAAAATAAATAAATGAATAAAGAATGGTGTGTTGGAGAAATGTTTCAGTGTTGTCTTCCTAGCTATTTATTGGTAATGGACTACTATATATTGTATTGTTGGCAATTAACAGTGAAATTTAGTAAATTTGGTTTTGAAAAGTTCAAGTTATAGTTTTATTTTTGTGGCGACTTAAAATCGCCATTATAATTTTGAATATATATAGAGACTTTGGTTGCCGCTAATGACTATGTTAATAACCTTCTGTGACGTGTTACCTCGCCACGAAAATAATTTTTGGTGGCCAACCCATTTAAGTTGCCGCGAATAACCTTTCATCGCTACTTGTCTCAACATCTTATTCTTAGGGCTAGTTCGAACCCGGGTTGTTGATGCAGAAATGCACACTCTTGACCACTGGACTATGCTTCTCTAGCTTGTCAAAGGTGTGCAACAACATGTATATAACTATAAATATCTATATTTAACCTATATACTCGAAAAAAAATTCCGACGAAGAAGGGTGTTCATCTGACCACCCTTCGTTGGCTGATCGTCACGAATATTAAGTCGACTAACTTTGATATATATATATATATATAGTGACTTTTTTGTGGCGACTCAATTTTTTGTGACGGGTTTGATCCCGCTAAAGACTATCCCTCGCTACCTCACAAAATAACTTCTGTGGCACTGTAATTAACTGCCTAACTTGTTAGGTTGTGGAGCCTGATTAATATGTGACGTACTGTTGTATATTAATATTCACGCAGTTCAAATTTTAGGCTGTACCTTTTATTCTCATTCTCTGTGTAATTGTACATACTCCAAGCCATTAATATAAATAGCTTGTCCGCCGTGGAGGTTACCCACGGGTGTTACCACAAAATTACCTCTCTCTCTCTCCTCAAGAACTCTCTCTAATTTTCTTCATCCTCTTCATAGAGTTAGTGTGTATGAACTGCTAATCGATCCTAACATAACTAACTCCTAACAACTCATTAACAGGCAACAACTGGAGTAACTAACTTCTAACAGTTCATCAATATTTGTACAAAATATCTCCAACGACTGATCTTAGTGTTGAGCTTGTCCAATAGAGTCGACCTCTAATTTTGTGTTCAAAAAAAATTAAAATTTATATACATGCATAAAAATTAATAAAAAATTAAATTATTATAATATGAATTTTTGTCCACTGAATTAGAATGAACACCCTAACAATCTCGGAAATGACAAATCCACTCCTTCACATATTACTAAGGGTGTATAACGGGCCGGGCCGGGCCAACCCGGAACCGGCCCTCCCATTTTACCCGGGTTCCGGGCCGGTTCCGGGCCGGGTTTGGCGTTAACCGGGCGGCGCTGGTGCCGGGCCAAACAGTAAAAAAATTAAAACCCATCCGAACCCGGCCCACTTAACCCAATCCGGTTAAACCCACCAAGACCCGGTCAAACCCGGTTAAAAACCGGTCAAACCCGTTTAAAAAATAAATAAAAAATCCAATATACACTATATACACTCCAATATACACTATATACACTCCAATATACAATATATATTTTTAAAAAAATATATAAAGTATAAACAATTACACATATATACGTACCATTCAATATATAATTATATATGACTATACGTACTACTTTAAATAAAACATATGCTATAATAGTATAATATATATATATATATATATATATATATATATACACTACAATATATATATATATACTAATTTATAAAACATATACACATGTATACGTTAAATATATACTACTTTAGAAGATATATACACATATATATGCACCATTCAATATATATGTATTACTTTAAATAAAATATATACTACAGTATAGTGATATACATATATATATATACAACAATATGTATATATATATAGTTACATACTAATTTATAAAACATATACACTTGTATACTTTAAAGATATACGTCTATAGAAGATATATACACATATATACGCACCATTCAATATATATGTACTACTTTAAAAAAAGTATATACTACAATATATATACTAATTTATAAAACATAAAGTAATGTATACGTTAAATATACACGTCTATAGAAGATCTATTCACATATATACACTCTATTCTATGTATATGTAATACTTTAAATGAGATATATACAATATATATACATTACAATATATATTTGTATAGTTATATACAAATTTATAAAATATATACACATGTATACGTTAAATATACACGTCTATAGAAGATCCATTCACTCTATTCTATGTATATGTAATACTTTAAATGAAATATACTATAATGTATATACATTACAATATATATTTGTATAGTTATATACTAATTTATAAAACATATACACATGTATACATTAAATATACACTTCTATAGAAGATATATACACGTGTATACGCACCATTCAATATATATGTACTACTTTAAATAAAATATATACTACAATATAGTGATATACATATATATATATATATACAATAATATGTATATATATATAGTTACATACTAATTTATAAAACATTTACACTTGTATACTTTAAAGATATACGTCTATAGAAGATATATACACATATATACGCACCATTCAATATATATGTACTACTTTAAAAAAAGTATATACTACAATATATATACTAATTTATAAAACATAAAGTAATGTATACGTTAAATATACACGTCTATAGAAGATCTATTCACATATATAAACTCTATTCTATGTATATGTAATACTTTAAATGAGATATATGCAATATATATACATTACAATATATATTTGTATAGTTATATACTAATTTATAAAATATATACACATGTATATGTTAAATATACACGTCTATAGAAGATCCATTCACATATATACACTCTATTCTATGTATATGTAATACTTTAAATGAAATATACTATAATGTATATACATTACAATATATATTTGTATAGTTATATACTAATTTAGAAAACATATACACATGTATACATTGAATATACACTTCTATAGAAGATATATACACGTGTATACGCACCATTAAATGTATATATACTACTACTTATAAAATATACTACATTATATATACATTACAATATGTATAGATATACTTATATACTAATTTATAAAACATATACACATGTATACGTTAAATATACACTTCTATAGAAGATATATGCACAAATATACAAAACATATGCTACTTAATATAATAAATTAATAATATTTGGTAGTAAATTAATAATATATTAGAAGTAAGTTTTTAATTTAAAGTAGAAAACTAGAAATTCAATTTAAAATTTTAAATCGTTAAATAAAAAAAAATAAAAAACAACGACTAAGGAGTGAATGAATTTGGGGAATTTTATTGATTGCAAAATGATCCAAAATTTATAATTTACATGAATGAAAAATCTATAAATTATGCATCATTTTTTCCAACTCATTCATGTTAATATTAATGGGAACTTGCATAGGATAATCGAAGTCAACGGGGGAAAAACCATGCATTGGACTTGATTCTGCTGAGTTCTCCCGTGAAGTCATAATTTCTTCAAGTTTCAGCTCGTCGCTCGGCTCCGGTTCCATTCCTTGGTTTCTTCTTTCTGCTCTAATCCAATCTCTGAGGCAAACTAGAACATTCATTGCATTGCTTCCCAATGAGTGTCGGTTGTCTCCAAGCTGCTGTCGTCCCTGACTGAAGGCGCTCTCTGATGCAACGGTTGACATTGGAACATTCAAGATATCTCTAGCTAATCTTGAAAGCACAGGATATTGTGATTCATTATTCCTCCACCAATCCAGCGTGTTGATCCGTCGTCTGCGATCCTCTGGTGCCGTCCGAAGATAATATTTCAGCTCTTCCCGATAAGTTGATGTGTAAGTTCTCTCATCAACACTGTTCCAACAATTTAAATCATAAAACGAATCAGAAAAACCACTATGTGCCGGCCTTTTAGAAGATGATGGCTCCTCGGGAGGATGAGGAGCGGCAGTTGGAGTGATATTTGTAGGTAAGGCTGAATCAAATAAATCAGCATAGTGATTATATAATTTTTCTATATAATCCTTTGCATCAGCCGTAGCCGTCCACAAATCAGGCTGTACTTGTTCAGAATCATGGTTAGTATTTATTTCTAAGTTAGTATAAATAAGAGTACTAAAGTGACACATATGATTATATTTCATGCACGGATTTAGCATAGCACCAACCAAGTAAATAAGGGGAATCGGAAAAAAATATTTTTTAAATTTCGTAAACATGGCGCCAACAGCTTCTTTATAACCTTCTTTATTTTTATATTGTTGGAGCAAACCAGAAATATCGGATATATATGCCAAAATATTACAAACAGTAGGATAGTAAGCACCGGAAAATTCAACCGTAGCTACATAATTTTTTTCTAAAAACTTAACAAGATCATTAATTACAACCCAATTAGAATTATGTAGCATGCAATCAGCAGAATCAGCAAATGAACCGCAATGTTGGTTAAAAGCTAGTGTAATAGGAATTCTATATTTATAACAAGTTTTTAGAAATTCATACGTAGAATTCCATCTAGTATCAATTTCCTCAGGCATCAAAATCGGTGTAAGTCCATTTTCTTGACATTTAAGTTTAAATTCTCTAATTCTCGATCTACGATTATTTCCTTGAATAAAACCAACGGCAAGACGAATTTTTTCAATATAAAGCTCAAAAAACTCAAGATCATCTTTTACAATTAAATTATATATATGACATGCACACTTAATATGAAAAATTTCAGGCAAGGGCGGAGATAGCGTAGATTTTATTTTTGTTATAGCAGTCTTGTTGTTAGAAGCATTATCAAAAGCAATACATAAAATTTTATTTTCTATACCATAATATCCGACAATTTTAACAATAGAATCATCAATAAATTGTCCAGTATGTTTACGATCTTCATCATATAAAAAAGCAAGAATACGTTTTTGCATCACGAAATTACTATCCATCCAATGACAAGTAACGGTTAAATAATCATTTTTATTTACAGCACGACCAAGATCAGAAGTTAGGGACAATCTACATTGAATATTTTTTAACAATGTTGATAAATAAAAACAATATTGTGAATGGAGTCTAAAAATATCAGACCGACAAGTAGTTCTAGGAATACCATTAAACATAGGATTATAAATTGCTTGTATATAACGAATAAAAGCATCAGAAGAAGGAAAACTAAAAGACAAACAACCCACAGTTACCATTTTAGCTATTTCTTCTCTGTCCCTCAATTTATTATACTTTTTCGCTACTTGACCGGTTGTTGGGTCCATTCTAGTTTGCGTTGACCCACCAACATCCCCACCACCTTTTGCAATATTTAACTCTCTTTTGTGATCTTCAGCTATATGTCTCGTTAACGTACCCGTACCCCTTGCTTGCCTCCACTTCTATGCTTATATATTTGTTGACAAATATTGCACTGCACCTCAATATCTGATATACGTTCAAAAAATTGCCATGCAATACTAGTTCTTTTACGAGGTTTTGGGGCACTGGGAGGACGGGAAGGGAGATTAACTGATTCAGATCTAACGTTAGCATCTCCTACTGCGGGTGTTTCAGCAATATTTTCATTATCTTCGTCTAAATTAACTGCATCTACTTCATTTTCTTCTTCTATACCGTAATTTTTCTGAGCTTCTACATAATCCATATCGTGAGCACCTACACCTATTTCTTCCTCAAAAGGTGTACCAAGCGGTACCGGAGGCGAAGACACACGGGTATATCTATTACTTGAACTACCTCTACCGCTAGTAATTCGCTTTTTACTACCACTACCGCTTCCGGGGCAAAAAATTTTAACACCTTTAGCAGCGAGGTTTTTTAATTTATCCATAATATAAATTAAATTAAACTAAAAATATTCAAAATACACAAATATAATAAAATTAAATATTAAACAATTAATACAATAAATAAAAATTAAACGTAAGAGATGGAACGACAATACCAAATTTTGGAAGTATCCGAAGATTGCGACTTTAGAAACTTCCACTCGTACTTTGTAAACGAAAATTAAAAAATTAAAGTGAACACTTTAAGAAATTAAATATATTGAATATTAGAGAATTGAGAATTGAGATTTGAGAGAGAATGAGATTTGAGAGAGTGAAAAATGATTTGAAGTTGTAGGGTATTTATAGATTTTTTTTGGGGATTAAAAAATATTTTTTAAAGTTTTTTTTTTTTTTTTTTTAAATTAAATGGGCCCAAACTAGCCGTTTGGACCCAAAAACGGCTATATAGCCGTTGGGCCAACGGCTAGTTTGGCCCAAAATCCATTTTTTTTTTAATTTTTCGGGCCGAGCCAGTTAACCGACGGGCCTGGACCGGGCTTGATCCGGGCCGGATTAACCGGGCCCATTTTAACAAAAAACCCGGCCCGGGACCCAGAACCCTAAAGCCCTAGGGCTTACCGGGCTGGGTCAAACCGGGCCGGGTTAGCTAATCGGGCCGGATCGACCCGGCCCATTTGACACCCTTACATATTACATAAGTAAACAAACAACATGTGATTCACATGCAATAACATTATAAGTACAATAGTACGAGGTGTCCCCTATCAAGCATGCATGAGATAGTTTTTTGTGATAAGATCAGATCATGATCAACAATGGCTTGCAAGTTGCAAAATATGGTACAAAATTTACATTTCAATCAATGACAACTTACTATATACATATGCAGTGAGGGAAAAATTTACTTATATTTCAAGATAAGATTCATATAATTTCACTATATATCTTAATACTTCCTTCCTTTTTAAGGATGCGATCATGTCAGCACTAACGTATCAAATTTTATCAGAATTTTGAAAATAAACATGGTTGGGCAAGAGTAGTATTAGAATGGGTGATGTCCCAGGAAGTCCTCATTTTGCATCCCTCTTCTGTTGCAAAGAGGAGTCTTGGAGTAACTGGTAAAGTTGTTTTCTGTTGCAAAGAGGAGTCTTGGAGTAACTGGTAAAGTTGTTGTCATGTGACCAGGAGGTCGGGGTTCATGCCTTAGAAATAATATGTGATAGAAATGCAAGGTATGACTGCGTATAATAGATCCTTATGGTCGGACCCTTCTCGAATCCTGCACATAGTGGGAGCTTAATTTAGTGTTGGTGCACCGGGTTGCCTGTAATACTTTCTTCTTTTAATTAAGTGATGTTTTTAATTTGGACATACATTTAAAAAGAATTATTCATTTTTAGAAGGTATAATGCATTTTTACTAACTTAGTAAATATCTTTAAAAGGATACAATTAGTTCGTAATTAGTTTCTTTTCTTAAAATAATGATTTTCACAACGAATATTTAAAACTTTTAATTACGTCAAAAATACAACTTCAACTACCAATATTCTTTTTCAACACCAATTTGAAATACTTTGTTTTTTTCAATTACTTCAGCCAAATATTATTCTAACGGCTACAAAAAGGTGCTTGAGCTCAATCTTTTTTAGTGGCGGTTGCGTTATATGTCCAAAATTCATATGATCGCATAAGCGATAACTATGGTATGTCACAACCCAACACAGAGCTAATTCATTATGAGGGTGTTTGGATAGGATTAAAATCTAGTCAAATTAGATTTAATTATCTTTTTAGGTGTTTGGTAAAATTAAAAAGAATTTAAAAAAAAGCTAAAAGTGAATTGAAAAAAGCAAAAATTGAGAAGATGGATACTCCCAGCTTTTTACTTTTTAGATTAATTTTTTTTTAGGTTTGATCAAAACATTTATCTTTTTATCCCTTATATTTTCTTTTAATTTCAATGATACCCTAAACTTTGTAGCCCTTATTGATTTTTTTTTCTGTTGTTTTTTTTTTTTCATCTTTTACCTCTAGTTTTTTCTTCATCTTTCTCCTTTATTTTCAGATAATCTATCATTACATAAGAAAATACTCAAAAACTTTATCGTCAAATTGAGCTTGTGTTAAGTTCTTCTCTATCCGTTCATATACAATCTCTGCGTGTTATTAAATTTTAAAAATTGATTCTTTTTAATAGTTTGTTTCATTCCTAAAAATTTTATGTTGTTTTACAAGCTTACAATATTACAATATAATACTATATTTATATAAAAAATATCTTAAAATTTTTATTTTTTAATATTTAAAAATAAAAAAGTAACTTATATTTATAAATTGACCTGGCATAATCACTTTATGTTGAAAGTGTATTTAAATAGAAATTAATTTTGAAGTATTAGAATTAAAAATCATAAATAATTCACGTTATTATGTGTTAACAACTTTAAGGATATTTAAGTCATTTTGACAACAAAAAATGATTGACAACACTTGTTTACCAAACACATCAACAATTTTTTTTTAGTTTCAGCACTTCTATCCAAACACGTATCTGATTAATTTAAAAACACTTATTTTAAGTTTTTAATCACTTAAGCTAAAAATATTTTTTTTAATCTTATCCAAACGGGCTCTATGTATAACTTAACAAATACAATAATAATAATAATAATATATTCAGAATGATTTCACAAAGTAAAATTTAAAAAGGATAAAATTTGTGCAGTTCTTATTAATAGAGGTTATTTTCGATAGACTCTTAACTAGGGCTGGGCAGAAAATACCAAAAATTAAATTATCAAACCGAATCAAAAAATTTGGTAATTGGTATTCGGTAATACGGTATTTGGTATGGTATTTGGGAGTAAAATTTCAATAGTTCGATATTCGGGATTGGGTTTGGTACAAGATATTAATACAGTTTTATATTCGGTATATATATATATATATATATATATATGTCTAACCCAACCCAATAGACAATAGTACTAGTCATCCCAAAGAATCTCTTGGACCTTGGTAATATATTCGTAAAAAGCAACAAAAAGAATACTAAATAGGGTTTCTATTAAATATACTCTTTGAAGTTTAAACGTACATTTGCACATCTCCAACTTTAATATGGTATTACTAAATACCGTACCGAACCGAAGTTTAATTACCGATTACCGAACGACCGAATCGATGTTTATAAGTATGGTATGTGGTATCTATATTCAAATACCTATTACCAAATTACCGAACTCGATATTTGAAAATACCGAATCGAATACCGTACTGAATGCCCACCACTACTCTTAACTCGAGTGGATAGCGACATAGCCAAAATATATAAAGATCGACGTAGTCGCTCATAGAATAGTCTAGGCTGATACATAAATAGATTTCTCTCCATATAAATAGATAACCCTATGGATAGAAATAAAGATATGATACCATCTAGATCTTGATTCACTATTTTTATTTTTTTTGATTGGTTGCCTTCTTTTAAAAAAAAATATTTGACGATAAGTTTTCATTTTCAATCTTAATCCAGGAGATGAAAGCCACTCAACTCTTAAAAAACTTTTTTTTTTTTTTCATGTATTATTCATCCAAAGCTCCTTAACCTTATGAACGAATTAATCAGTAAGTCATCTTCCTATCAAGGATAAGAAATCCAACTGAGATAACAAACAGTAAAAAAAATTATTTATTACATAATACTTGAAAAGTATAAGATAATTCGGTGAATTAAAGTTTTTGTTATGTGCATAGTTTGAGGAAGGGCCCCACCACAAGGGTGTATTGTATGCAATCTTACCTTGTATTTCTGTCAGAGGCTGTTTCCAAGATTTCAACCCGTGACCTCCTGATCATATAACAACAATTTTATCGGTTACTCTAAAGCTCCCCTTCATAATAATTAACAAGCAATGACCTGTAATTAAAAAGGGAAATTTACGATAGGAGATTCACACGTGTGTTTCGCTTTTTCGTTACTTAACTCTGTCACTAAGTATTTTCTTCATTTTATATTACTTGATCTCATATTAAACATATATAGTTGCGAATTCAAAACTTTCATTAAGGAGATTTTAAAAAATAAAAATATAATAATTAAAATCTCAAAATAAATTTTAAACTCACTAATCCAACCTCTAATCCACTAATGCATATTAACAAGAGTTTAAGTTTGGCGCATCGTCGGTGTATTTTTTTTTTTTTACACCATCATGTGACTTTTACCTGCTGTAGCAAGTCATCTATTTTTACCTGAGAAATGGATGCCCTGCTACAACAGATAAAAGTTACCTGATGGTGTAAAAAAAAATATAGCAACGGTGCAAGAATACATGTGCCCGAAGAACACATGTACCCAAATCTCTACTCCATGTTGAATATTTACCCTTACAGATAAAGTAGTAGTTATCAAAGAGTTTGAAAACATTCATGTCACATAAATTAAAATGAAAATTAAGGTAATTAGAAAAATGAAAATAACATGCTACTTAGGATTCAGGGGAATAGTTATATAACACAAAGGTATATGTTTATATTCACTTCAAAATTTAAGACATAAAAGAAAAAAAAAATACACAAACAAAGTTGTTTCGAATTCAATTTCACACAATTAACAATCCACCATCTCTTGCTTTGAAGAATTTTTTTTTTCAGTAAGTAAGATGGACAGTAATCCTTAACAATGTCTCTGCACCATCTGTAACATGTTGACCTGTTGGTATAAGTGAGCGAATTTCTGCGAATCCGCAAGCATTTTTAAATTTACCAGTTCCTCCAGTGACTGAAATTCTTGACATAGTACTTCCAATTCTATAAACTCCGAAAAAATTGAGGCTATCGCCATATTCGCCTCCTTCCATCATCGCTGTAAATGCCATCATTTGAGTAGTCCCATCTGCAGAACTTGAAACATATATACCTTGTGCTTTCCCAAGGTTTTGTGTGCCTAGCTCAGGGGATGAAGTCAAGTAGTCATCGATAACTGTGATGGTACCTGTCGAGAAATAATATAATTAAGGTTGTTAAAGTTGTCAATTTTCTAATGACGTAAGCTTTTAGATAAGATAATCACATAGTTCAACATGGTGTTGGAGCATGCAAGAGTTCATGACATTTTCACGTGTTTAGCCAATGTAAAAGAATCAAACCTGAACTATATATACATGAGAGTCCTTTTGAAATATAATAAAGTAATTAAAACTGTGATCTATCTCACAACTTAAGAATTCAAATAAAATGGTCACGCAGTTCAATATGGTATTGAATCAGGCAACTGATAAAGCAAAAACATGTTTGTCCAATCATGCAAAAGGTCGTCCTAGGTTCAAATCTCACCGTCATTCAGAATAACAAAACTATTTCGACATGTTTGACCAATGAAAAATAATAATCAGGACAACACGTGAGAAGGCATGCTGAGACATAATAATATAAGGTAATTTTAAAGGCGCGATATCTCTAACAGTTTAAACTTTTATACGTACCAAAGCCGAGGCCCAAACCATCAGGGCCTAATTGAGTAGTAACAGTACTAGTTTGGCTATTCTGGATGCCAGCAAAAGTTGTGCCTGTTAAGCCAGTTCCTAATGGAATACCATTGATATTGAATGTTGGAATTGCACCATTAGAATTTGGAATTGCCACACCATTTTTAGGAGGTTGAAAACCTAAAGGCCTTGCAAAAGGTATTTGTCCACTGTAAATGTTGCCTAGTAAGCCAGTAATTGGCCTAGCTGTTGGATTATTTCCACCAAGAATGTCATGCATGTATAATTCGAGTATCGATACTCCAGGATTTTGAGGGTCAATCGCGACAACAAGGGGTGTCCTTGTTGTCGCGTTGACTATGGCTGCAAATATAATTGCAACGAAAATGGAGTATCGCGATTGACTTGACATTTTTGTGATTTTGGTTATAGGGAAAACTGAGCTATTTTTTTTGTTTATGTTTGTTTGATTTAATATGAAGTTGTGTTCAAGATTGCAAATTAATATGTTGATATGATTATGATGGGAGATGATGGAGTTGTTGTTTACATATGAAGGTATGGTGCAATTGTTGGAGTTATTCCAACAAAACCTTAGAAAAATTATGTGCCATTCATTATTTATTATGTAACAATAGAAAGTTCTACATATGATTAAATTTGTGTTTAAAATGTGTTAAAAGTGAGTTAGTCTCATTTTGTTTGTTTGGAGAATTATATAAGTAATTAAGTATTAGTAGTATTATCTATTGAAAGGTCAATTATAGATCAGAGAATAATGACCCATAGCCCAATTATTGAACCTAATCCATCTTAATTCTCACTTATATTTCTTGGTTTTTCTTTTCCAAATTACATAAATCCCCCAACATCTTTACAGTATCTACTTATTCTCTCACAACCTTTAAATTAATTACATAATAACCCACTTCGTAACAATATCTCAAGATACACGTGGATACATGTCGTAATCGCTCAGGTACATATGGACACATGTAATAAACCCCCAAATACATGCGACTAAAGGCGGAGCCAAAATTTCTACTAAAGGGGTTCAAAATTTGAATAAAAACTAATCGAAGGAGGTTTCACGACATCTATTATATATAGAAAAAAATAAATTTAATCATGTACAAACAATATAATTTTTCATCGAAGGGGTTCCTATGTCAAAGGCCGACTCCCCCATGCATGCGACTAGTCGTAACCCGCATGTATTTGATGAGACTGTGTAACACCCTAACTTAGGAAGGAGTCCCACATCGGCAAAACACAGGTGGGATGCTGGGTATATAAGTGAGAAAGCCTTACTCCCTAGTGACGCGTTTGAAAGCCGGGTGAGCTTGGAGCCAGAGCGAACAATATCACTAGTGGGTGGAGGTGGAGGAGTTCAGGGGTATGTCGAGCTTTCGTTGGTCGGGATATCCATCGCGGCCAGGACCTCGGCTCGGGTACAACATAGAATAGAATGGTTCTCACTATGTCTGCGTTGGCCTTAAAGAAGAGACAAAGGGAAAATGGTATATATATTGTGCTGTAAAGGCAAATGATTAAAGCATAACTAAAGAGTCTCTGAAACAACCAAAAAGGCAAACACTCACAATAATAAAAAAGAAGAAACATTGTTGAATTAATAACCAAAATATTAATGTGAAATTGTAGAATTATAGAAGAAGGAATGAGAAGCACAACGTAGAGAATGGAGATGAGAAATAAGAGTTGCCTAAGCATAATCATAAGGGCAAACAACATATATCCCGGCAATTTGAAGCTTAATTACAGAAAATTTTGATATTTTACATAATTACTAAAAATTTCAACTTTGAATTTGTCGAGATACATAATTAGCTTCCAATACACCCAACGAAGATACTCCCTCCAATACAAAATGATTGAATTATTGGGGTATGACACATCCTTTTAAAAAAAATAAATCTTTTAGGACATAAACTGTAAGTTACTTTCCATTATTAACCTTTCAATTGTTCTTAAATTACTCTCGTAGAAAATGTGAAGTACTTAAAAACTTCATTAAATGGAAAGGTAAGATTGGAAGAATTTTCCACATGTTTCTTGAAGAATGAACAATAATTCATTTATTTTGAACATTGAAAAATAGCTCAATCATTCATTTATTTTGGAATAGAGGGAGTATATTTTTTTTTTCTTTGTAAAGATACATAATTAGAACTCGATAATTTTTTTTCGATTTTGAGTCTGTCTAGATACATAATATATCCAACGAATATACATTTTTGCCTTAGTAAAGATACATAATTGGCTCCCCAAACATTTTTGCTGATTTTGGGCTGTCGAAATACATAATTATCTCCCGATACATCCAAGGAAGACATATAAATAGTTAGAATTTTTGTAATTACTTTTATAAGGGTGGAGATTTATGTAAATATAGTATGTTAAAGTGTGAGTTTATGTTATTTTTCTTAATCATAATTTGCATAAACCGTGTTCTCCTCTCGAATTCTAAGTCCTATTTAATCAATTCATAATTGGGTCTAGATCTCAAATGAAAATCTTCAACATTTCAATCGGTCTAATAATCCCAACAATTCATAATTGGGTCTACATCTCTTACATAAAATAATGCACTTATTGATCCCTTACTAATGGATCATACAAAAATATTTAGGAAAAATTATACAAATTTCATATTTAATACATCATATTACATAATATTCCTTAATATTTTAAAAAATACATAAATCCCGGATTTCATATTTACTAGTGATACAAATGCTATATGTATAAATTAATTAATCACCAAGTGGTAATTTTATAAATCTTCTCATTTCCTCTATCACCTTGCAAATAAAATCCATCTTCCTTCACCATCCATCTACATAAACGTGTCTGACCATTAAGTCGTGAACCTTTAATACATCCAACATTATTATTATAAACTTCGAAAGCTTTGTCTTTTTTACCCCACCAAAAATGATAGAAGAAAAGTGTATCATCAAATATTCTCTCACGAAATGACCATTCTTTTTTGTCATTTTGTATAATGTCATGAAATCCAATATCATTATTTTTAGACGCACAATGAACTTTTAAAACCGATGTATTTGGAGGAAGATTATTCACAACTTGAATATGGTTTTGATTACCTGCAAAAAATTCACTTATCTTGCTGCTTTTTACTTGTAAAATATTTATGGACATAATAAATAGTAGAAAAAATATTTTGATAATATAGGAATTGTCACACCCCTTTTCCTCGTCCAAAAAAGATGGATTTTAAGTTTCGAAAGGGTTTTTATTATTAAAGTGACAAAAGATTGAAAATTTGCTTCGAAAAAGGATTATTTATATTTTTTATTCAGAATCGCCACTTGACATAATCGGGTGTGCCAAGTCACCTTTGAAAAATCCTTTTCAAAATGATTTGACTCTTTGAAACTGGTTTGCGAACAGAGATTCCGGCTAAGGAATTCTGTTGACCGAGGGGAAGGTGTTAGGCACCCCTCGATCCCGTGGTTTGACCACGGTCGCTTGGTGGAGCATATCGGCTAATTTGGCGTTACAAATGTATAAACCACACTAAACACATGAAACAATCAATCGAACACACAAAATAAAATAAATCCAGAAGTGTAGTGTCCAGTCCGAATTATACAGTTCCAAAATAAAAATGTAGAAATATAAATCCTATTCTATTCTAAACTAAACTCCACCCGACGTTCCGGGCCTTGACCGTGCGCCATCTTCCGGTACTACTTTCTCGGGGCATTCCCCGGATAAGGCAATACAGATACCTCGGGGCATTCCCCGGCCAAATGAGTACAATTGAGTCAAAGGCGATAAAACAAAGCCATTCAACATATATTTCGAACATTCCATAATCCACAAGTTCTCAATTTTCCTACCCGAGCCTACTGTTGCCTACCCCGTTCGACCTATCATGATACTATCGTGAAATTGCCAATTAGATGCAAAATTAACAATGACAATGAATCAAAGCAGCTAATTTATCCATCTTTTATCAAATTCCGATCCCCCGATCCATCAACCAAATTATCACATGCTTCGATTATCAATTCAAGTGTTCAAAGTTTGAAACCAATGTCAACCAACACACAACAAAGATTCAAATATACCAAACAACAAATCATTCATATTCATAACATCAACGCATCACGTGAGGGTAAAATAATAGAAGAATAGAGTTGAAGAATTGGACCTCAAATGACGACTTTATTTCGATCAAATCGGATTACATGATTAGAGCGCCACCGAACCTTAAACTGGACCCAAACTCATAAAACTTGATCTCGAACTCGGTTTTAATCGCCAAATCAGACCCAAAATATTAAAATATCAAGAATCCGTAATAGATTTCGCTAGAACCAAATCCAAAAGATCGGTTGACTTATTTTGATGCGGGACTTGGACTGCTACGGGTCGACCGGAGCTCCGGCGACCCCCAACAGCGATAGGAAGATGACAGGATGATGGTTGGGTTTACTTTTCGTATCGTCGAAGCTCCGGCGATCCCCAACAATGAACGAAACGGAGAAGAAAGGACGATAGCACCGTTTTTCCGGTGAGAACTTGACGGAAAAAGTCCTCTCCCGCGAATCTCTTTCACTCTCGCAGATCTTTCCCACTCTTTCGCAACTCTCTCTATCTCCGTTCTTCTCCGATTTCTCTCTCAATCTCTTCTACTTCCCTCTCCCGTTCTTCTCTTCTCTCTCACTCTTTTCTCACGGCTATGTGTGTGGACGATGGAATTCCCCTCTGCTGTATTGGAGAAGAGAGTATTAAAGGGGTGTGGGCTGGGTCCACGGGTAGGGGGAAGGGGTAGGTGGAGGTAGAGTTTGTTAGGGTAGGGTAGGTAGGTGTTGTTTTTTTAATTGGAAGGATAAGTGTTAGGTGTCCCTTTTTTATTGGGTGGGTTGTTGGAATATTAGAAGATAAGGCAAAATTGGTTAGAGTTTGTTATTATTTTTTTTTTTTGTGGGGAATAATTAAAATGGGTGAGACACATGGTAAGGTGAAATAAATAATATGAATAAAATTAGACTTCGGGAAGGATAAAATCAGGTGTCTACAGGAATAATTCATCTTGATAGGTTGAATTAGAACCTTTTTTGGCAACAAGAAGTGATTTGCAATTTTTTTTTTCCTTTTCTTTTTTTTTTCATTTGATACTTGAATTTATAATGCAAAATTGAGAGATTTGATTGTTACAATGTTATGGTTATGAAAATTTCAATTTGAGTTATGTAAGGAAGGACATAAAAAATGCGATAATTTTTCGTCTTATTTTTATAACAACTCTATGATCCATGCATTACGGCGTTGCTTTTGAAAGATTGTAAGCTATTTTTTTAATTTAGTGTTTTATAATATAAAAAAAAGTTGTGAATCACGCAATACAGTAATTTTTTATTGAGGTAGTTATTGTTTTTGTAATTAATAAGTCAATTAATTTTTACGCGATACAAACACTTGTGATCAGGAAATTATTTATTGGAGAATAGAACACGTTTAATGAGTCAAGATTTTAAAAACCGAACACCTCATTTAAGTAATTATCAGATCGATCTTTGACGAACAAGATCTTTTTTATGGTTGACACCACCTGAAAGAGAATTGATGAAAGGTCGTTCAACAATAATTTTTGATAAAAAATAAATAGCTACCAAAAAGAATTAACTTTTTGCAAGAAAAGTGAGATTAATAGAAATCCTTTTGGTGCTTAAGGGGAATCCCTAAATATTTAAAGAGTATGTTGGTGTAGTGATGTAAAATTCATAACTTTATGAAGTATTTCTTAATTAAGATTTTTTAAATGATTTTATACAATAAAGAATTATGTTTAAACTTGTAGACACCTAATTTCGTCCCTCCCCGATATCGTTTTTACCTATTGTTTATCTTATCCTACCGTGTACCCTCACCCGCGTGATAATCCCTCCATAAAATGACAAAAATAACAACCCAACAAAATTTATCTTATCCTAACAACCTACCCAACAAATTTTATCCTACCTCACACCATACCCCTACCCTCACCACTACCCAACCCCCTACCCCTTTACACGTTTTTTGGACCATAACAGAATTGGGGACCTTTTGGCATTTTCTTTAGAATTATATACACACAAAAAAACACACTTAGAAGGGACCCCACTGGAAACCTCCCCTCACTAATATAGACACACTCGCTGATATAGTGAAAGGGAACCGGAGAGGAAAGAAGAAAGGACCCATTATCATCATCATCTGATCTTCTCCACAAAAAAAAAATATTCACAAAAACAAAAACCTTCCTTTCTTCTTCACAAAAAAAATTACGCACACACACATAGAGAAAATAGTGAGTGAGAGATATCTACGGGAGGGAGAGAGATTTGAGAAACGAAAAAATAATAGAGAGAGTGAGACGGATCGAGAGAGAGGTACGACGAGGGTGATTTTATTCCGGTGAAAACCTCACCGGAATTGTCACCGGAATCGGTATCCAACACGCCGGAATCGCCCTTAAGCTCGCCGGTTGGTTTTTGTCTTCTCGTTGTTCGATCGATACCATCTCAAAATCGCTAAAAACTTTCTTATTTTACTTTGATACCTGGATGAGATCTGGTCGGCGTCTACTGTTCCGGTCGTCTCTGTCGTTGTCTGCCCATCGGAGCTCCGGTGAATCGCAAGCGGCGACCCGATTACGACTCCGATGGGGTCGGTCACGGATGGTTTGAAATCCGAGTGTTGGGGGTTCCTTTCCAAGGTTTCCGTTCCGATTTTAAATTTGTCCTGTTTGTATTTATCATACTGAGTTGGATTCTTGGTCGGATTGAGGTTCTCCGATCGAGTATTTTGGGCTTCGGATTTCTTTATTATCAATGATAACGAGTTTTATTAAGGTCCATCTCTTTAACTCTACTCTTTCATTTTCTCGGATTT
The DNA here is from genome assembly GCA_030864215.1 of Capsicum pubescens. NCBI lineage: Eukaryota > Viridiplantae > Streptophyta > Magnoliopsida > Solanales > Solanaceae > Capsicum > Capsicum pubescens. The sequence continues at coordinate 22,436,984 of CM061549.1, forward strand.
TGGTTAATGCCATGATTTTGTGGTTGGTTGAATTTTTAGTAAAATATTGATCGTTGTTGTGGATACGTAGGAGTGGTGTGCTTAAATGCTTGAATCTTCGTTGGATGTATATGTTTGATGTTGATTTTAGATTTTAAAAAGTGGTTTGATAATCGGAAAATTTGTTAACCATGGCTTGAGGATTAAACTTGTTGATTTGGGGGTCGGGATCGAAAATTGATAATCAAATAAGTTGAAGGTTGTTTGTTTTGATTCATTACTGAATATTGTCGAATTGGATAGTATCATGATAGGTCGAGTGGGTAGGCAATCGTAGGTTCGGGTAGGCGAAATTTAGGAATAAGTGTTTCGTTGGATGTGAACGTGGAGTAAGTGTTGAATGTTTTCTACTTTATCGCATTCTATTCAAAGTGTATTTATTTAACCGGGGAATGCCCCGAGGCAATTTGTATTTACTCACCGGGGAATGCCCTGAAGAATTTTGTACGCAAAGGATGCTCGTGATCAAGGCCCGAGGCATCGGGTAAAGCATAGTTTAGGACTAGTGTAGGTTATTTCAATATTTTTTATTTCGGGTTGTAATAATTGGACTGGACTTTACATTTTGTTTTGTTTTGTTTATTGTTTGATTATTTTGCGTTCTTTTGTGTGGTTTATACATTTCGTAATGCCAAAATAGTTGATACAATCTACCAAGAGACCGTGGTTGAACCACGGGATCGAGGGGTGCCTAACACCTTCCCTTCGGTCAACAGAATTCCTTAGCCGGAATCTCTGTTCGCAAACCAGTTTAAAGAGTCAAATGGTTTTGAAAAGGATTTTCTAATGGTGACTTGGCACACCGGATCATGCCAAGTGGCGACTTTGAGTAAAAATGTAAATAATCCTTTTTCGAAACAAATTTTTCATTTCTTGTCACTTAAATAATAAAACCCTTTCGAACTTAAAAAATGTAAATCTTTTGGAGTACGCGTAAAAAGGGGTGTGACAGCTCTGGCGACTCTGCTGGGGACTATTTTAGAATCCGAACTTTTTTTTCTTTGGAGTCGTATCGGCTTTGTTTGGAATTACGAGTGTATAAGCATTGTTTATGATTTTGGTTTGTGTTTTCACTTTTGTGCGTTTTTGTGCTCATTGTTTACAATATTTATTCTATGTGTTACCGCTTTATATTTGACATCATTTGCATAACCCGAGTCAATTCTTTCCGCAACAAGTCTCGGAGCGCACGTTGTGCGCACGAACTCTAGTTGAGTCACCTTTATTTTAGGGGGGGAGCCGTTGAATGTATGAAGTAGGTGGAAATCTAAGCAGCCACTATCGACCATGTGCTCCCCCGAACAGCCTTGTTAGTGAACCCCAACGTAGGTCAGCCTTTAGGTCATGGTTATGTGCATCATATTGAGACCTAGCGGGGCCCACTTGGTCCTTTGTAGGAGACTTACCTCTAAATCATTTCTACGTGCTAAATATGGTATCTTTGAGAATAACGTGGTCATTTGACAGACTGATGTGGGGTAAAACATGTGTTAGAAGTAAAGTGTGAAAAAAAAAAAAAGTCCAAAAAAGAGTTTTGTAGTTTTTAGAGTTCTTTATGTCTTTTGTTTTTCACAATTCAAAAAAGATTTTCCTTTTGCTTCCTTTAGCAAGCTTTCACAATTCGAAAACTCCAATAAGATTTTTTTAGGGGCTTTTTATAAAAGAAAAATTCAAAAAAAAAAAAGGGTGGTAGAAGTTTTGTACATTTCATTTAACAAAAATACCAAAAAGATTTTTTCTTTCATAGTTGTTGGTGTCATTTTTTATGTAAAGTGTCGAATTAAAAACTCAAAAAAAAAAAAAGACTTTGTTATGTTGTTCATCATGTGTCTTTGGTCGTGTCTCAAGTCAAGTGTCATCTGTTATTTAATCATTAATTGTCCAATCTGGACAAACTACGCACCCCTGATTCTCCTCTCTCGGGAGTGAGACATGTAGGCAACCTATTTTAGGTTCGGTGATCTTATTTAAAAAAAAAAAAGATTTTCTTCACTCTTCATTTAGAGTAGGTGTTTCATGTACATCTTTAAAAGAAAACAACAAAAAAAATAAAAAAATATTTTCCTTTAATAGGTTCAGGTGTCATTTTTCCGCATGAAATTCAAAATCAAAAAACCCAAAAGATTTTTCTTTGGTAATCATAGGTTTCATTTTGTATAAGGATGTTAAGCCTAAAAACTGCAAAAAAAAATAAATTTCGTCAATTCTTTTGACAATTTGTTATTTTCTTTTCTTCTTAAAGTTTCAAAAAAAAAGTATTCAATTGGCCATTTTGGCACGACTTTACGAACTACGCACACCTGATTCTCCTCTCTCGGGGGTGAGAAACGTAGGCTCCCTTCTTGGGTTCGGTGATCTTTTCAAGAAGAAAAAAAGAGGTTTTGAAAAACTGTTGAACTCTAACCATTTGCTATCTCTTGTCCAGTTAGTTTAAGGTGGTTGGTTTGTGGCATTTTGGCTGGTCCTCCATATTGCTCCAAGTCACAGAGGAAGTTATGGCCAACAAGGATACCGAGCTAGTTGTCACTAATCAAATGGGGAGTTCGGGGAATGAGAATGTAGGAGATAATGAAGAGATTTGGAAATTAAGGCGGCAAATAATATAAATGCATCGAGCTTGGGCTAATGGGTTGTCGCCCCGCCAGTTCCCACGGATAATCTGGAATATCTTTCTAGGTTGCCTCCCGTGTCACATGGACAATTTCCCATTTTTGTTGATATGGCATAACATGCATCAAGATCGACTCCGGGGCAACAATATCCAACCACTTCCAATGTTCATTTCCTCACTCCCCAATCCAAGGCTACCACATACTCGGCTCCAGCTGTTGTTCATGCTTTTGCGGCGCCACCCCCACCTCCTACTTTTGATGTTCATCCACAAGTTGTGCCTCCCTACTCTACAAGAGAGCCTGCATTGAATATTTTTAGTGATCAACATTATGCTCTCGAGCCTATATTTAAGTCGACTGGTCCTTACGATTGCCCTCAACCGCCTGAATTTCCTCCTAACACTGAGAAACCTGTTATGACAGAAGAACAAGAGAAAATAGCCAGAAAATTGAGAAGTTTGGAACTGACTATGAAAAACTTGCAAGGACTTGGGGGGTACAAAAGTGTCTCATATAAAGATCTGTGCATGTTTCCTGGTGTACATCTTCCTCTTGGTTTTAAAATGCCGAAGTTTGAGAAGTATGATGGACATGGCGATCCTGTAGCACATTTGAGACGCTATTGCAACCAGCTAAGGGGCGCTGGAGGGAAGAAAGAATTACTCATGGCATATTTTGGTGAGAGTCTTTCAGGTCTAGCTTCAGAATGGTTTGTTGACCAAGACATTGACAAATGGATTAGTTGGTATGACCTGGCTAACGAATTTGTGCAACAATTTCAATACAGTGTGGAGTTGATCCCTGACGAAAAATCCCTATCTAGTATAACAAAGAAGAATACTGAGGTTTTCAGAGAGTGTGCGATCAGATGGCGCGAACAAGTTGCTAGGGTAAAACCGCCAATGAAAGAAAGCAAAATAGTGGAGGTGTTTATTCAAGCGCAGGACGAAACATATTATCAACACTTGTTACCTGCATTAGGCAAGCTGTTCATTGAGGTCCTTAAAATGGGGGAGATGATAGAAGAGGGAATTAAGACTGGTCGCATTGTGAGTTTTGCAACATTGAAAGCAACTACTCAAGTAATTCAAAAGGGTTCAGAAAGTGTTGGGGAGAAAAAGAATGAGGAAGATGCATCTGCAATTATCGTTGTACAGCAAGAAAGGTCAAGAAGACCACGTCGTCGTCGATCTCAGGCTCAAGCTCAAGTTTATGCCCAGGCTCTACATAATCACTCCTAAAATCCATTGTACTCTGTTCCACTACATGATCAACCCTCATCTTACCCACAATGGCATACCTCAATGCCCCAGAGTTATCCTCTAACTCCACAAACATACTAAAACCCTTCTAAGCCAGATTTTCTATCCAAGCTAAACAATGAAATGAGGCAGAAGTCGAGAGATAGCTTCACACCAATTGGAGAGTCATATACCAGTTTATTTCAGAGATTGGTACAGGAAGAAATGATCACTCCTCTCCTTGGGCACACCCTTAATCGGCGTTCAAGAAATTTTGATCCTAACGCACGATGTGCGTATCATTCTGAGGCTCAGGGTCATAGTATTGAAGATTGTCGAGATTTGAAAAGAGAAATTGAAAAGATGATTCATGATGGTTCAATCATGGTGCAGAAGATTGATAGTGAGGGAAACTCTAGTCATGCTGATATGCAAACCAGTGGTTAAGATGTCAGGCTGAGCAATGGAGAAGTCACCCCTCTCCTTACCAGGAAGGGGTTTGGTAGCTTGTTTTGTTTTATTTTCTGTTCTCCGAATTATTTCAGGGTTGTAGTTCGGGATTTATCTTGTTTTGTCCCTTTGTCGTTTATGTTCAAACCCTTCTATCTTTCATTTTTATTAAATGGAGTGTCCCCTTTTTCTTTGTGTTTTAAATATGTGTTTTTTTTTCTTTACATAGTACATTTTATGTTGACTCTAGTGATATGATATGCTAGTGAAATTTACAGCTAGATCTTAACATCCAGTTTAAGAATGAACATTGAATCAGAGGGTTAAAGTTAGAAAAAGAGAGCATATGAGAAAATTGATAGAGTGCTGAGACATTTGGTGACAAGTTAAGGCAATTATTTTGAGAATCACAAGAACAACTTGATTATCGATCGAAAGTCAAGTCCCAATTAGGTCAAATAGTGGATGTGTGATCGCTATATCAAGAGAAACAAGAAGATAAGCAACTCCACGGAAGCATGAGTCATTTGATGTGAGGAATGTACAACAAAGGTGGAGTTTACAGAAGAAGTAGTGACGCAAGGACTCAATCTGCTTAAAAAGATGTCGCAAATGATCTTCATCTCTCACTTCCAATTGCATGTTATGTACTTGCATTCTCAAGGATTGATATGATGAAGGCATTTCATTCTGCTATCCAAACATTGTGTCATCCTTTGTTTACCTCATTTGAACCTTAGTGTCATTTTCTTTCATACCCCTCTTTTGGAATCAAGATAGAGTAAGCAAAGTTCAAAGAATAGTGTCAAGCAAAAAGATAAAGTCAAAAGTTACAAAAAAGAGACAAAAATGTTTCCAATAAAGAGTGTCAAGAAAAATAGAGTTAGAAAAAAAAGAATCGCAAAGTGAAAATAGCGAATAAAAAAAAAATCAGATCAAAGCAAAAGGACAAGCCGCCAGAACTACGCATGACCTGATTCTCCTCTCTTGAGGGTGAGATACGTAGGCTGCCCTACTTAGGGCTCGGTCCAATCAAATAAACAATTTAGATTCACCCAGTCAAAAGAAACTGGGGCATGAGTTAATCCTCATTGTTTGAGTCGATTCCAAAAGTTGTAAGTCCTACCCCACTTCAAGTGTCGTTTGGGCCCCATGCCATCCTTTCTTTCTAACCTTATCCAAAAGCCAAGTTACAACCAAAAGAACTTCAGATCAATCTTTGAGGATGTTAAGGCAGAGCATGCAAGGAATATGATGATGTATTTGGGAACTATTTGTCTTCCTCAGCATAGGGAATCAAGAGAGAAATAAAAATGAGAGAGTCTTATTGGTGGAAATCCTTACGGGCACCATAAGGCGATGGTAAGTTGAGAGAAATAAAAATGAGAGTCTTATTGGTGAAAACCCTCACGGGCACCATAAGACGATAGTGAGCCGAGAGAAAATGAAAGAAGCTTGTTGGCTAAAACCCTTCAAGGCGCCACTAGCCGAATGGGGCCTTAAATGCAATTGACCTAAGAAAGCAACTCAGTTTCAAGGCCATTAACTCAACAACAATGGGTAGAAAGTTTGGATGAAAAGATCAAGCTGCTTAATCCAAAATGCATGGCATAATCATTAGTGTTGACTGTCATTTTTAGATGAATTTTTCGTTTCGTTGTTTTAAAAGGGGATATTCATTGTCTTTTCTTTCTTCTCTTTATTTTAATTTTATCTTTCTTAAGTCAGTTATCAAAACAAAAATTGTCATTCTTTTTTTTGTTTCTTGTCTTTGAGTCAAGTCCGTGTCAAAACAAGTGAGAAAAGATTTCAAAACTGGCTACCGGCTTCTTTAATTGCACAAAGCAAGAAAAAAGCTAGCACATGAAAGAGACATGATTGTGAGCCCAAAAAAGGGCACGCAGGAAGTTTTGTCAACAGAGAAGTCGGGGAACTCATGGAAATACCAAGGTTCAAAGGGTTTAGTTGAGAAACACGACAAAGCAGAAATACTGTGTTTGTTTCAGAGTCACTCTTAATAAGCTGAGTTTGAGTCAATGATACAGCAAGTCAATGACATATGCAAATGGTTGGAAGCAAAGCTAAATGTGACGGGGGCAGGAGCAATTGCCTCAAAAGCCAAAGCCACAAACTAGCCACCATGTTTTTTAAACTCACAAGTTTTCTTTGTATGTAATAGGAATACATGTTGCATTCAGATCAAGGATTTCAGAGCCTAAACATCAAAGGCCGTAATTTCTCACCTCAACAAATGCAAGAGGCAAGGTTGATGCACAGGTTTGGTAATCAAAACCATGGTAAAATTCATAATTCAAGATCTCTATAAGACGCATTTCCTTGTTTTGGTAATTCAAGCAGCTTTGGTAAGGAGACACACTTCATTGTTTTGATAATTCAAACAACATTGGTAAGGAAAAACACTTCCTTGATTGGGTAATCCAAATTTGTCTTCTTAAGTAATGCACTTCCTAACTTAAGTCTTGATTCCTATAAGACGTACCTTTTAGTCGAGTCATCCCCTTTGATTCCTATAAGACGTACCTTTTAGTCGAGTCATCCCCTTTGACCCCTATAAGATGTACCTTTTAGTCGAGTCATTCCCTTGATTCCTATAAGACGTACCTTTTAGTCGAGTCATCCCCCTTGATTCCTATAAGACGTACCTTTTAGTCGAGTCATCCCCTTTGATTCCTATAAGACGTACCTTTTAGTCGAGTCATCCCCTTGGATTCCTATAAGACGTACCTTTTAGTCGAGTCATCCCCTTTGATTCCTATAAGACGTACCTTTTAGTCGAGTCATTCCCTTGATTCCTATAAGACGTACCTTTTAGTCGAGTCAACCCTTTTGATCCCTAGAAGACGTACCTTTTAGTCGAGTCATTTCCCTTGATTCCTATAAGACATACCTTTTAGTCGAGTCATCCCCTTTGATTCCTATAAGACGTACCTTTTAGTCGAGTCATCCCCTTTGATTCCTATAAGACGTACCTTTTAGTCGAGTCATCCCTTTTGACCCCTAGAAGACATACCTTTTAGTCGAGTCATTCCTATTGATTCCTAGAAGACGTAAATTTTAGTCGAGTCATCCCCTTTGATTCCTATAAGACCTACCTTTTATTCGAGTCATCCCCATTGATTCCTATAAGATGTACCTTTTAGTCGAGTCATCCCCTTTGATTCCTAGAGGACGTACCTTTTAGTCGAGTCATTTCCTCTTTGATTCCTATAAGACGTACCTTTTAGTCGAGTCATTCCTATTGATTCCTATAAGACGTACCTTTTAGTCGAGTCATCCCCGTTGATTCCTATAAGACGTACCTTTTAGTCGAGTCATCCCCTTTGACCCCTAGAAGACGTACCTTTTAGTCGATTCATTTCCCTTGATTCCTATAATACGTATCTTTTAGTCGAGTTATCCCCTTTGATTCCTATAAGACGTACCTTTTAGTCGAGTCATTCCTATTAACTCATAGAAATTGCATTTCTTTATTTGGGATAATTTTCTTTTCAGTTTTGATGTTATTTCAGGAGCATGCCCGAAGCACAGGGCGAATAAATGGAAAACCAAGCAACAAGGTGAAGAAATTGAAAGTTAAACAAATTGATAAAAATAGCAAGTCAGGAGCCCGCCTGCAGAACAAGGTGCAGAAGTTGAAAGCATAGCAACAAGTTGATAAAAATAGCAAGTCAGGAGCCCGCCTGCAGAACAGGGTGCAGAAGTTGAAAGCATGGCAACAAGTTGATGAAATAGCAAGTCAGGAACCCGCCTGGAGAACAGGGTGAAGAAATTGAAAGGCAATCAACAGGTTGAAAGAAATTGCAAATCAGGAGCCCGCCTGAAGAATAGGGTGATAAAAGTTGAGATACTTGTCACTCGATCCTCTCATAATGTGAGTAGGTGGGATGTCTTAAGTCAAGACCCGGTTGTCCTTCTTCTTTCTGTTTCTTTCTTTGAATAATGGTCAGGTCAAATTTTGGTCTCGCTGTCTACTTCTTTGCCTGAAAACACTTCGTGTTTACTTTCAAAGGGGGCATGATGTAGACACCTAATTTCGTCCCTCCCCGATATCGTTTTTACCTATTGTTTACCTTATCTTACCGTGTACCCTCACCCGCGTGATAATCCCTCCATAAAATGACAAAAATAACAACCCAACAAAATTTATCTTATCCTAACAACCTACCCAACAAATTTTATCCTACCTCACACCATACCCCTACCCTCACCACTACCCAACCCCCCTACCCCTTTACACGTTTTTTGGACCATAACAGAATTGGGGACCTTTTGGCATTTTTTTTAGAATTATATACACACAAAAAAACACACTTAGAAGGGACCCCACTGGAAACCTCCCCTCACTAATATAGACACACTCGCTGATATAGTGAAAGGGAACCGGAGAGGAAAGAAGAAAGGACCCATTATCATCATCATCTGAGGCATCCCTACATGCTAAATGTTGCATCTTTGAGGGTAACGAGGTTATTTGACCGACTGGTTTGGGCAAAAACATGAGTTAGAAGCAAAGTGTGTTGGCAAGAAATTGTTGAAAAAAAATAAAAAAAGAAAAAATGAGTGAAAAAAATTTGGTAGTTTTGAGGGTTCTTTATGGCTTTTGTTTTTCACAATTCAAAATTTTTTAAAAATAAAATATTTTTTTACTTTTTGCACTCATTTCCCAAAAAAATCAAAAACGTTAAAAAATTTTCCTTTTATTTCTTTAGTAAGCATTCATAATTCGAAAACTCCAAAAAATATTTTTTCCTTTCAACAGGAGCTTTGTACATTCTTATATAGTGAAAATGCCAAAAAGATTTTTCTTCAAAATTGTTGGTGTCAGTTTCAGTTGAAGTGTCTAATTAAAAATCCCAAAAAAGATTTTATTTGTTTGTCTTTGGTTGTGTCTCTTAAGTTAGGGTCAATCTATTAGTTAATCATTAATTGTCCAATCTGGACGAACTACGCACCCCTGATTCTCCTCTTTCGGGAATGAGATACATAGGCAGCCTATTGTTGGTTCGGGGATCTTATTTGAAAAATCCAAAAATATTTCTTCACTCTCCATTTAGAGTAGGCGTTTCATATACGTTTTTAAAAGAAAACTACAAAAAGATTTTCCTTTAATAGGTTCAAGTTTCATTTTCACATGAAATTCAAAAATCGAAAACCCAAAAAGATTTTTCTTTGGTAATCACAGGTTTCATTTTGTATAGAGATTTAAACCTAAAAAAAAATAAAAAAAAAATGTAAAAAGATTTTCGTCAATTCTTCTGACACTTTGTTTCAAGAAAGGAAAAAGAGTTTAATTGGCTATTTTGGCAAAACTTCACGAACAAAAAATAAAAAATAAAAAAAAATGTAAAAAGATTTTCGTCAATTCTTCTGACACTTTGTTTCAAGAAAGGAAAAAGAGTTTAATTGGCTATTTTGGCAAAACTTCACGAACTACGCACACCTGATTCTCCCCTTTCGGGGTGAGATACGTAGGCGCCCTTCTAGGGTTCAGTGATTTTTTTTCAAGAAAAAAAATAATAATAAAAAATAAGAAGAGGTTTTGAAAAATCGTTGAACTCTAACGCATTTGCTATCTTTTGTCCAGTTAGTTTAAGGTGGTTGGTTTGTGGCCTTTTGGATGGTCCTACATATTGCTCCAAGTCACAGAGGAAGTTATGGCCAACAAGGATATCGAGTTAGTTGTCACTAATCAGATAGGGAGTTCGGGGAATGAGAATGTAGGAGATAATGAAGAGATTCAAAAATTAAGGCGGCAAATAATTGAAATGCATCGAGCTTGGGCTAATGGGTTGCCGCCTCCTCCAGTTCCAACTGATAATCTGGAATATCTTTCTAGTTTGCCTCCCGTGTCACATGCACAATTTCCCATTTTTGTTGATATGCCACAACATGCATCAGGATCGACTCCGGGGAAATAATATCCAACCACTTCCAATGTTCATTTCCTCACTCCCCAATCTAAGACTACCACATACTCGGCTCCAGTTGCTGTTTATGCTTTTGCGGTGCCACCCCCACCTGAAGCTTCTACTTTTGATGTTCATCCACAAGTTGTGCCTCCCTACTCTACAAGAGAGCCTGCATTGAATATTTTTAGTGATCAACATTATGCTCTTGAGCCCACATTTAAGTCGACTGGTCCTTACGATTGCCCTACACCACCTGAATTTCCTCCTAACACTGAGAAGCCTGTTATGACAGAAGAATAAGAGAAAATAGCCAGAAAATTGAGAAGTTTGGAACTGACTATGAAAAACTTACAAAGACTTGGGGGTACAAAAGTGTCTCATATAAAGATCTGTGCATGTTTCCAGGTATACATCTTCCTTTTGGTTTTAAAATGCCGAAGTTTGAGAAGTATGATGGCCATGTCGATCCTGTAGCACATTTGAGACGCTATTGCAACCAGCTAAGGGGTGCTGGAGGGAAGAAAGAATTACTCATGGCATATTTTAGTGAGAGTCTTTCAGATCTAGCTTCAGAATGGTTTGTTGACCAAGACATCGACAAGTGGAACAGCTGAGATAACCTTGCTAATGAATTTGTGCAACAATTTCAATACAATATGGAGTTGATTCCTGACGAAAAATCTCTAACTAATATGAAGAAAAAGAGTACTGAAACTTTCAGAGAGTATGCAATTAGATGGCGTGAACAAGCTGCTCGGGTGAAACCGCCAATGAAAAAAAGTAAGATAGTGGAGGTGTTTATTCAAGCGCAGGATGAAACATATTATCAACACTTGTTACCTGTATTAGGCAATCCATTTATTGAGGTCCTCAAAATGGGGGAGATGATAGAGGATGGAATTAAGACCGGTCGCATTGTGAGTTTTGCAATATTGAAAGCGACTACTCAAGCAATTCAAAAAGGTTTGGGAAGTGTTAAAGGAAAGAAGAATGAGGAAGATGTATCAGCCATTATAGTTAGACAACAGACATGGGTAAGAGGACTATACCATCGTTACCCATGGGCTCAAACCCAAGTCTATGGCCAAGTTCCACAAAATCTTTCCCCAAATCCATTATATTCCATTCCCCCATCTCCATATCAAGTGTATAATGCGCAACCATATGTTCAACCCCCATCTTACCCACACTGGAGCGCGCGAACTCTGTCGAGTTATCCTCCAGCTCTACATACATACCGAAGCCTTTCTAGGTCTGGTTTTCAATTTAAGCCAAATAATGAAATGAGACCGAAGTCGAGGGATAACTTCACACCGATTGGAGAGTCGTATGTAAGTTTATTCCAGAGATTGGTACAGCAGGACATGATCACTCCTCTCCTTGGGTGTACTCCTGAACCACATTCAAGAAGTTTTGATTCTAATGTACGATGTGCATATCATTCTGATGTTCAGGGTCACAGTATTGAAGATTGTCGTGCTTTGAAAAGAGAAATTGAAAAGATGATTCAAGATAAATCAATCATGGTTCAGAACATTGACAGTGAGGAAAGCTCTAGTCATGCTGATATGCAAACCAGTGGCTAAGATGTCAGGCTGAGCAATTGAGAAGTCACCCCTCTCCTTACTAGGAAGGGGTCTGGTAGCTTGTTTTGTTTTATTTTCTACTATCCGAATTATTTCAGGGTTGTGGTTCGGGATCTATCTTATTTTGTCCTTTTGTTGTTTATGTTCAAACCCTTCTATCTTTTGTTTCAACTAAATAAAGTGTCCCATTTTTCTTTGTTTTAATTATGTGTTATTTGTTTGTTTTCTTTATATAGTACATTTTATGTTGACTCTAGTGATATGACATGCTTGCGGAATTTTCAGCCAGATCTTAAAGTCCAATTTAACCATGAAATATTAAATCAGAGGGCTAAGGTGAGAAAAAGCATCTGAGAAAAATTGATAGAGTGTTGACACATTAGGTGACCATATTGAAGCCTTCTTTCAAAATTAAAGCAATTATTTTAAGAATCACAAGAATAACTTGGTCATCAATTGAAAAACAAAGCTCAATTAGGTCAAATAGCGGATGTGTGCTCCCGAGGAACAGAACAAAAATCAACTCCACAAAAGCATGAGTCATTCAATGTGAGGGATGTACAACGAAGGTGAAGTTGTATGTTCGACAAGTGTAAAAGAAGAGGTGACACATATGCTCGAGGCAAGTTGGTGTTGTAAAACATGTCATAAGTGATATTGATTGTGTACTTTCACATTGCATGCTATGTACTAGAATCTTCAAGGATTGATATGACGAAGGCATTTCATTCTGCTATCTATATATTGTGTCATCCTTTGTGTACCCCATTTGAGCCTTAGTTTTATTTTCTTTCATACCCCTCTTTTGGAATCAATATACAATTAACAAAGCTCAAAAGATAAGTGTCGATCAAAAGAATAGAGTCAAAAGTTTTAAAAAAAATGTGTGTCAAAAAGAAGGAAAAGAAAAAATGTCAGGTAAAATAGAGTGAAAAAAAAAATCAGAATCAAGCAAAAGAGCAAACTGCTAGAACTACGCGTGACCTGATTCTTATCTCTCAGGGGTGAGATACGTAGGCTGCCCTACTCTGGGCTCGGTCCAACCAAATAAACAATTTAGTATTTTCCAGTCAAAAGAAACTGGGGCATGAGTTAATCCTCGTTGTTTGAGTCGATTCCGAAAGTTGTAAGTCCCACCCCACTTCAAGTGTCGTTTGGGCCTCAAATAATCCTTTCTTTCTAACCATATCCAAAAGCGAAGTTACAACCAAAGAAAGACCTTCAGATCAATCTATGAGAATGTTAAGGCTAAGCATGCAATGGATGTGATGATGCATTTTGGGAACTACTTGTCTTCCTCGGCATAAGGAATCAGGAGAGAAATGAAAATGAGAGAGTCTTATAGGTGAAAACCCTCACGGGCATCGTAAGATGATGGTAAGCTGAGAGAGATAACAATGAGAGAGTCTTATCGGTGAAAACCCTCACGGGCACGGTAAGACGACGGTGAGTTGAGACAAATGAAAATAAGAGAGTCTCATTGGTGAAAAACCCTCACGGACACCATAAGGCAATGGTGAGCTAGAAAAATGAGAGAGGCTTGTTGAAAAAAAACCCTCCAAGACGCCACTAGCCGAACGAGGTCTTAAATGCAATTGACCTAAGGAAACAACTCAGTTTCAAGGTCATTAACTCAACAACAATTGGTAGAAAGTTTGGATGGAAAGATCAGGCAGCCTGACCCAAAATGCATGACATAATCTTTGGAGTTGACTGTCATTTTTAGATAAATTTTTATTTCTTTGTTTCAATGGGGAAATTCATTATCTTTTCTTTCTTCTCTTTATTTTTTTATCTTTCTTGAGTCAGTTATCCAAATAAAAGTCATTGTCATTTTTCTCTTGTTGTTGAGTCAAGTCTATGTCGAAACAAGTGAGAAAAAATTTCAAAACTGGCTACCATCTTCTTCAATTGCAGAAAGCAAGACAAAAGTCCAGCACATGAAAGAGACATGATTGTGAGACGAAATAAGGCATGCAGAAAGTTGTGTCAACAAAAAATTTTAGGAATTCATAAAAATACCAAGGGTCAAAGGGTTTATCTGAGAAGCTTGGAAAAGAAAAGATACTGTGTTTGTTTCAGAAGAACTCTTAATAATCGGAGTTTGGGTCAATGATGCAGCAAGTCAATGACATATGCTATTTGTTGGAAGCAAGGTTAAATGTGATCGGGGCAAGAGCAATTTCCACGAAAGCCAAAGCCACAAACCAGCCACCATGTTTTTAAACTAACAAGTTTTCTTTGTATGAAACTGGAACACATGCTACCTTCGAATCAAGGATTTCAAAGCCTAAACATCAAAGGCCGTAACATTCTTACTTTTTCAAATGCAACAGGCAATATCGCTGCACATATTTGATATTCAAAGCCATGGAGACGCACTTCCTTATTTGGGTAATTCCAGCAACATTTGTGAGGAAATGCACTTCCTTGTTTGGTAATTCAAGCAACATTTGTAAGGAGACGTACTTCCTTCTTTGGACAATTCAAGCAACATTTGTAAGGAGACATACTTCCTGATTTGGGAAATTCGAGCAATATTTGTAAGGAGATGCACTTCCTTAATTCAAGTGCTATCATAAGGAGACGCACTTCCAAAGGAGACACACTTCCTTGTTTGGGTAATTCAAGCAACATTTGTAAGGAGACACACTTCCTTGTTTGGACAATTCAAGCAACATTTGTAAGGAGATGCACTTCCTGGTTTGGTCAATTTGAGCAACATTTGTAAGGAGATACACTTCCTTAATTCAAGCGCTATCATAAGGAGACACACTTCCAAAGGAGACATACTTCTTTTTTTGGTAATTCAAGCGCTATCATAAGGAGATGCACTTCCAAAGGAGACACACTTCCTTGTTTGGTAATTCAAGCGATATTGGTAAGGAGATGCACTTCCTTGTTTTGATAATTCAAGCAACATCGGTAAGGAGATGCACTTCCTTGATTGGGTAATTCGAACTTTGCTTTTTGGGTAATGCACTTTCTAACTTAAGTCTTGATTCCTAGTAGATGTACCTCCTAGTCGAATCAGTCCCCTTGATTTTTAGAAAATGCACTTTCTAGTCGAGTTATTGCACTTAATCCTTAGGATACACACTTCCTTGCTAGTTTTCATTTGTTAGGTGACACACTTTTTAACTTAAACTTGTATCTCTAGAAGACACACTTTCTAGTTAGAATCCCTCACTTTAATTCTTAGGAGACGCACTTCCTAGTCTTGGTTATTCAATTTTACTCTCAAGAGATGCATTTCTTGGTCAGAGTCTTGATTTATTATTGCAACATGCAAATAGGTATAATGTGACTTTTCCAAAAGTCTTCTGATGATAAACTGGGGCAAAAAATTCAATTTCTGTTTTTGAAACTTTACTTTTCCGGCAAATGAAACTTCTTTATAATAATATTTGTTTGGGATAATTTTCTTTTTAGTTTTGATGTGATTTCAAGAGCCTGCCCGAAGCACATGGTGAATAAATGAAAAACCAAGCAACAAGATGAAGAAATTGAAAGTTAAACAGGTTGATGAAATAGCAAGTCAGGAACCCGCCTGGAGAATAGGGTGAAGAAATTGAAAGTCAGGCAACAAGTCAAAGAAATTGCAAGTCAGGAGCCCGCCTGAAGAATTGGGTAATGAAACTCAAGCCAAGAGTCCAAAAGAACTGCGTAGATAGGATTTTGTAATTTCATTTATGTTTTAACTTGCAATTTTCATTTTTGATGTAATGACAGAGCCGCGGACCGGAACCTCGATGGAACCTCACTCGACTTTCTAACTCGGTATTGTCCTTCTCTTTCAAGTCTTTTGAAATACCCGTCACTTGATTCCTTCATAACTTGGGTAGGTAGGATTTCCTAAGTCAGAACTCGGTTGTCCTTTTTTCTTTTATTTCTTCCTTTGAATAATGGTCGGGTCAAAATTCTGTCTCGTTGTCTACTTCTTTGTCTGAAAACACTTCGTGCTTACATTTAAAGGGGGCATGATGTAGACACCTAATTTTGTCCCTCCCGAACACCCATTTTATCCCTTTTTAGCTCACCTCACCACGTGCCCTCACCCACGTGATTACATCCCACAAAAATACAAAAATAACAATCCCTAACTAATTTTATCTTATCCTAACAACCTACCCAATCAAAATAAAATACATCACACCCACCTCACTACCCCACCTCACTACCTCACTACCCTACCCCCTACTTGACCCCATCACGTTTCTTTTCTATTTTTCTTGGGATTATATAGATACACAAAGGAAATAAAAGAAGGAGGGGGGAGATATCCACAAAGGGGGACACATATTCTTCATTCATCTTCTATTTTCCTATTCACAGAAACCCACTGACAAAACACTCATCATCTTCATTCTCTTTAACAATTAAACACATGCACCACAGATTCCATTAACAGAACACAAAAAATTTCCAAAATCCCATTTTTTCACATAATTATTCACAATGCTTTCCACTCATCCTCACGTACCTTGCCATTAGTAGACCACACATTAAAATCTCTCACAGAATCCTCACAATACACACAAAAAATTGGGGAATCACATAGACACACATACAGATGTAATGATCACGCACACACGGAGAGAGAGGTAGAGAACAACGAAGAGGGAGAGATCAAAATTGAAAAAAAGAGGAAAATAAAGAGAAACAGAGAGATTGGGGAGAAAACTAGTGAGTTTGAGGAGAAAAACAGATAGAAATCGAGGCGTTGAACGGAAACAGTGCAAATTTGGTTGATTTTGGGGTTTTTCGGTGATTTTTCTTCGGGAAAAGTTACTGTCGGCCGGAATCTGAGCGTCTTCTCCATTTTACGTTCCTTCTGAACTCGCCGGAGCTCCGACGAGATGAAAACAAAGTCACCACCTTAAAACCGACTCATAAACCGCGTCTTGTTCGTATCTGTATTAGATTTGGGCGTCATTATTCGTTTGTTTGTCTGTCTTGTTTCGGATTGAAATTTCTCAAATCGAGTTGACGGGTTGATCTTGAGGTTGGTCTAGGTTCATTGGTTCGTAAGCTTCGATCCGTCGATAATTGTTCGGAATAAAATTGAGGTCCATTTCTCATCTCCTTCTCGATTAATCTTAATCATTTGATACTTTATGTGTTGAATTCATGGTGTGTGGCTTTTATTTTCGTTGATTTTGATATGTTTGGATCATCATATTGATTGTTTGAATTGAATAATTTAAAATCAATTAGAAATAAGTGGGAAGGGAATTGAAAGTTGATAAAGTGTATATTGTTGTTTTGATTCATTGATGTCGTTGATTGATAGGTCGAGTGGGGTAGGCAACAGTAGGCTCGGGTAGGCAAATTTAGATCTGTGATTGTTGAATGATGAAATATTTGTGGAGTGGTTTTGATTTATCCATTGGGATCTATTGTATTCATTTGGTCGGGGAATGCCCCGAGGAATTTGTGTTGATTTATCCGGGGAATGCCCCAAAGTATCATATACTTGAAGATGGCGCACGATCAAGGCCCGGAACGTCAGGTGGAGAAAGCAATGGAGCGTAGTTAGAATAATCCTAGAATAGAGTAGGTTTATATTTTCGTATTTTTTTAATTATTATTTTTATTATTTTGGGACTGTATAATTGGACTGAACACTAAATTTTGGATTGTCTTATTTTGTTTTGCTTGCTTGATTGTTTTGCATGCTTTGTGTGGTTTATACATTCGTAGTGTCAAATTAGCCGATACACTCCACCAAGAGACCGTGATCGAACCACGGGATCGAGGGGTGCCTAACACCTTCCCCTCGGTCAACAGAATTCCTTAGTCGGAATCTCTGTTCGCGGATCAATTTAAAAGAGTCAAAAACAGTTTTGAAAAGGATTTTCCAAAGGTGACTTGGCACACCGGATTATGCCAAGTGGCGACTCTGAATAAAAAATTGTAAATAATCCTTTTTCTAAACAACCTTCATTTTGTCACTTAAATAATAAGAACCCTTTCAAATTCTTAAAAATCAAATCTTTTCGGAGTATGAAAAAGGGGTGTGACACGTTGTTCTCTGCTTCCTCTTTCGTCTCTCTCTCCGTCTCTCACTGTGTGGCTGTGTGTATTGAATATATGGGTGTCTATGTGTTGAATCAAAAGAAAAGAAAAATCTCCATTCCCGTATTCTCTGTGTATATGTTGAATTGGGATCCTTTACTTTATGGTCACTGTGATGTGCGTGAATTCCTGTAGGTGTGTTATTGTGAGATTGTATATGGGTATTGTGAAAAAATGGAAATGGTCCCGTGGTTGTGATTTCTATTCACTGTGTGTAAATATGAGTGAGGGTGAGTCAATTTGTTTTGCTGTGGGGCCCGGAGTGTATGTGAGGTGTCCTCTTTTTTGTTGTTTATGTGTTGGTTAAAAGGAATCAATAATGTGAGGGGTGGTGACGTGAGTGGGGGGTGGGGTAGTGGTAGGGTAGGTGAGGTGTAAGTTGGTTAGAATAATGTGAAAAATGGCTATTCTTGATTGGGTAGGTTGTTATAACTTTGTTATTTTTTGTCTTTTTGTGGGATGTAATTACATGGGTAGGATAAGGTAAAAAAATGGATAAAACAATATCGGAGAGGGACGAAATTACGTGTCTACATCATGCCCCCTTTGAATGTAAACACGCACTGTTTTCAGACAAAGAAGTAAACAACGAGACCAAGTTTTGTCTCGATCATTATTCAAAGAGAGGAGTAAAAGAAAGAAGGACAATCGAATCTTGTCAGACACCTTATCTACCCAAGTCATGAGGAAGTCACAAGTATGTCAAAGGGTTGGAAGAGAAGTGGACTATACCGAGTTGGAGAATCGAGTGAGGTTCCATCGAGGTTCCGGTCCGCGGCTCTGTCATTACATCAAGAAATGAAAATTACAAGTTAAAACATAAATTAAATTACAAAATCCTATCTATACAGCTTCTGTTGGCTCTTGACTCGAATTTTATCACCCTATTCTTCAGGCGGGCTCCTGACTTGCAATTTCTTTCAACTTGTTGATTGGCTTTCAATTGCTTCGCTTTGTTGCTTGACTTTTCAGTTATTTGCCCTGTGCTTCGGGTGGGCTTCTGACTTGCAATTTCATCACTTTGTTGCTCGACTTTTTATTTCTTCACTCTGTTCTCCAGGCGGCCTCCTGACTTGCTATTTCATCACCATGTTCTTTAGGCGGGCTTCTGAAACCTAAAATTAAAACTAGAACGAAAATTATCCCAAACAAAAATTTTAGTAAAGTAGTATTTCATTTGAAAGCGTGGTCCCATTTTTTAGGAGGGTCCGGAACAGAAAGTAAAATCCCATTTTTCAGGAAGGTCCTGAATATAAAGTAAAGTCCCATTTTTCAGGAGGGTCCTGAACATAAAGTAAAGTCCCATTTTTCAGGAGAGTCCTGAACATAAAGTAAAATCTCATTTTTCAGGAGGGTCCTGAACATAAAGTAAAATCTCACTTTTCAGGAGGGTCTTGAACATAAAGTAAAGTCCCATTTTTCAGGAGGGTCCTGAACATAAAGTAAAGTCCCATTTTTCAGGAGGGTCCTGAACATAAGGTAAAATCCCATTTTTCAGGAGGGTGCTGAACAGAAAGTAAAGTCCCATTTTTCAGGAGGGTCCTGAACAGAATGTGAAATCCCATTTTTCAGGAGGGTCCTGAACAGAAAGTAAAGTCCCATTTTTCAGGAGGGTCCTGAACAGAAAGTAAAATTCCATTTTCCAGGAGGGTCCTGAACAGAAAGTAAAGTCCTATTTTTCAGGAGGGTCCTGAACAGAAAGTAAAATTCCATTTTCCAGGAGAGTCCTGAACAGAAAGTAAAGTCCCATTTTTCAGGAGGGTCCTGAACAGAAACTAAAATCCCATTTTCCAGGAGGGTCCTGAACAGAAAGTAAAATCCCATTTTTCAGGAGCGTCCTGAACAGAAAGTAAAATTCCATTTTTCAGGAGGGTCCTGAACATAAAGTAAAATCCCATTTTTCAGGAGGGTCCTGAACATAAAGTAAGATCCCATTTTTCAGGAGGGTCCTGAACATAAAGTAAAATCTCATTTGTCAGGAGGGTCCTGAACAGAAAGTAAAATCCCACGGATGTGCATTTCCAATGGTAGCTGAATTAAGTGAAGTGAATTTGCCCCTATTTCAACAAAGAAAATTTGTCAGTTAAAAACTTAGTGGTGGCTTGCAGCTCTTGGCTTCTCAGGTATCTGCCCCGACACTCATTCCTTTCATCTTTGTTCCAAATTGCTGATACTTTCCCTGTCTTGCCGCATCATTGAACCGGATCCAGATTGAGGAAAATGAGTTCTGACTCGAACAATGGGTTTCCATTTTACCATGCCTCTGAGGTGAACCCTTTTCCCAAATCTGAATGCTTCCACAAGTCCAACAGCCTGTCGATTGATAGACTTCCTTTGCTTCGCGTTGAATTACGATCATATTTCTTTCATGTGCTGGTCCTTGGCTTTTTCTCATATAATTGGAAAGACTGGTAGTAAATTTTGAAATCCTTTCTCGCTTGTTTTGACACAGACTTGACTTAAAATATAAAGAAATGATGGTGACTTTTATTTTGATAAATGACATAAAAAGACAAAAAGCTTGAATATGTAAATGAAAGAAAAGGGCAATGTCCCATATTCAAAAAGAAAACTTATCTGAATACGGCAACCAACTCCAATGAGTATGACATGCATTTTGGATTACAATTCCTCTCCACAAATGTCCATGGAGCGGCCATTGCATGCAACTCAGCAGGAGGAGAACGTATCAGATCACCCTTTACCTGACATTGATGACACTTTCGAACAAATCGAATAGAATTCCTCTCCATAGTAAGCCAGTAATAACCTGCTCGAAGAATCTTCTTTAACAAGACATGACCGTTCATATGCGACCCACATACTCCAGAGTGTATTTCAACCATGATTGCTGAGGCTTCTCTTGAATCTACACACCTCAAAAGTCCCAGATCTGGGGTTCTCTTATATAAGATCCCCCCACTTAAGAAAAATCCACTAGCCAAACGCCTAATAGTCCTCTTTTGATCGTTGGTAGCATATGTTGGGTATTCTCCTGACTGAATGTATCGCTTGATATCCAAGAACCAGGGTTCTCCATCGAGCTCTTCTTCAACCACATTACAGTAAGCATGCTGATCACAATTCTGTATATGCACTGGATCGATGTAGGCTTTATCAGGATGTTGGAGCATCGAAGACAGAGTGGCTAAAGCATCAACAATTTCATTATGAATCCTTGGAATATGCCTAAATTTTACTAACACGAACCGTTGACATAGCTCCTGCAAGCATTGTCAATACGGGATGAGCTTCAAATCTCGCATCTCCCAATCACCTTGAATTTGATGGACGAACAAATCCGAATCCCCCAACACCAATAATTCCTTGACTTCCATATCAACAGCTAACCTCAAACCAAGAATGAAAGCTTCATACTCTACCATGTTGTTAGTACAGTAAAATCAAAGTTGTGTTGTTATCGGGAAATATTGTCCCGATTCAGAGATAAGAACCGCACCTATTCCGACTCCTTTCATATTGACAGCTCCATCGAAGAACAGATTCCAACTTGGATCAGCATCTATAACGACTTCATCGACACACGACTCTTCTTCGTCAGGAAAATATGTCTTTAATGTCTCATACTCTTCATCGATGGAATTCTCAGCAAGATGATCTGCCAAGGATTGGGCTTTCATGGCGGTTTGAGTCACATATACAATGTCGAACTCGGTAAGTAATATTTGCCACTTTGCCAATCGACCTGTCGGCATAGGCTTCTGAAAGATATACTTCAAAGGATCCATGCGGGAGATGAGATAAGTAGTATAGGATGCGAGATAATGCTTCAACTTCTGTGCTACCCAAGTTAGGGCACAACACGTCCTTTCAAGAAGAGTATACCTGGCCTCATATGCGGTGAACTTCTTGCTAAGATAATAAATAGCCTGCTCATTTTTGCCTGTGATATAATGTTGACCCAGGACACAACCGAAAGAATTGTCCATGACTGATAAATATAAGATCAAAGGCCTACCAGGCTCCGGGGGTACCAGCACTGGCGAATTTGACAAATATATTTTGATTCTGTCGAACGCTTCCTGACATTCTTCAGTACATTTTACCGCAACACTCTTTTTCAGCAACTTGAATATGGGCTCACAAATGGTTGTGAGTTGAGAAATAAACCTGCTAATGTAGTTCAGTCTACCAAGCAAACTCATCACCTCCATCCTATTCTTGGGCGGGGGCAAATCCTGAATGGCTTTGATTTTTGAGGGATCCAATTCAATCCCCCGACGGCTGACCACAAACCCTAACAGCTTTCCAGACGGAACTCCAAATACACATTTTGCTGGGATGAGTTTGAGGTTATACCTGCGAAACCTTTCAAAGAACTTTCTTAAATCTTTAACATGGTTGGCCCGAATTTTTGACTTAATAATCACATCATCCACGTATACCTCAATCTCCTTATGCATCATATCATGAAACATAGTGGTCATGGCTCTTATGTATGTTGCTCCAGCATTCTTCAAACCGAACGACATCACTTGATAACAATAGGTCCCCCATGGTGTGATAAAAGACGTCTTCTCGGCGTCTTCATCATCCATAATGATCTGGTGATATCCGGCATAACAATCTACAAATGAGGCAACCTCGTGTTTAGCACAATTGTTTAACAAAATATGGATGTTGGGCAGTGGAAAATCATCTTTCGGACTTGCTTTGTTCAAATCACGGTAATCAATACACACTCAAATTTTTCCATCTTTCTTTGGTACGGGAACAACATTGGATAACCACATGGGATAACGAGCCACTCGAATTACTTTGGCTTCAAGTTGTTTCATGATTTCCTCTTTGATTTTAATACTTACATCAGTTTTAAACTTTCTCAACTTCTGTTTGACAGGAGGGAGAGCGGGATCGGTTGGCAATTTGTGAGCCACTAATTCAATGCTTAAACCAGGCATATTATCATAAGACCATGCAAAAACATCCTTATAATCAATTAATGCTTGAATCATTCCATCTTTTAGCTGTGGCAAAGCATGTACACTGATTTTAGTTTCCCTAACATCTTCTTGATTCCCTTGATTTATTGGCTCATTCTCATTTAAATTAGGATTCGATTTGTCTTCAAACTGTTCCAACTCTTTGCTTATAACACCTTGAAGACTCTTTCCCATCATATATCAATTCTAACATATTGGTTTCAGCATGGGTTGACAACGGATTCTGGTTAATGTTTGGACCCTCCGGGGCCTAGACCAGCATCTGATTTGTGTCAATTAAATCTTGGACAACTCTCTTTAAATGCCAGCATTTCTCGATATCATGGCCTGGCATGTCAGAACAGTATGCACACCTTAAAGAATAATCGAGATTCCTCGGCGGTGGATTTGAAAGCCTTCCTTGAATTGGGCTTAAGACCTTCAACTTTCTCAACCTATCGAATAATCTAGCATATGACTCCCCACGAGGTGTGAATTAATTTTTGACCGCCTTCTCTTTTTTATACTCGGTTCTAGGTTGAAAACCGGGTCTGGAGGGGTTTTGGTAATTTGGTGGAGCGGATGGGCGATTTTGTGGAGCTTGCACGCGCCATTACGGGTAAGTAGGGGTTTGGGCATATGATTGCGCGCTATATACTGGGTACGGGGGTGGTGGAATGAAATATAAAGGATTTTGTGGAGGGTAGTAATGGTAGGGAGGAATATATGGAGCTTGGGCGTAGACTTGGGCTTGGGATTGGGGATAGGGGCGAGGTGGTCTTTTGGGATAGGAATGGGTTCCAGCTACGACAATCGCCACGTTCTCTTTCTTCTTTTTACCTCTGAATGCGCCATATCCACCTTGAATCGCTTGTGTGTTGGCTTTCAATGTGGCAAAACTCACTTTTCGGCTGGTCTTGATTCCGTCCTCTATCATCTCCCCCATTTTGAGGACTTCAATAAAAGAGTTTCCCATTGCCGGAAGTAAATGTTGAAAATAGGTCTCATCCTGTGCCTGAATGAAAACCTCTACCAACTTACTTTCTTTCATTGGAGGCTTTACCCAGGCAGCCTGTTCACGCCACCTTATCACGTATTCCCTAAAACCTTCAGTGCTTTTCTTCTTCATGTTGACCAAGGATTTTTCATTCGGAATCAGGTCGATGTTATACTGAAAATGTTGCACAAACTCAGAAGCTAAGTCATCCCAACTGTTCCATTTTTCGATATCTTGATCGATAAACCATTCTGAAGCCAGATCAGAAAGACTCTCGCCAAAGAAAGCCATGAGCAGCTCTTCTCTTCCTCCTGCCGCCCTCAATTGGTTGCAATAACGTCTCAAGTTTACCATGGGATCACCGTGCCCTAAATACTTCTCGAACTTAGGCAATTTAAAATCGAGGGGAAGGTTGATGTCTGGGAACATGCAAAGATCTTTATAGGAAACACTCTTATAACCTCCGATTCCCTGCAAATTCCTCATGGCCTGTTCAACTTCCGCGCTATAACTTCCTATTCCTCTGTTGCGACAGGTTTCTCCGAATCAAATGGAAATGCAGGTGGCTGAGTGTACCCATACGGTTCATTCATTCTCAAAGTAGGCTCCGGGGCATAATACTGACTATCTGGAACCTTCAATACTGGCTCACTGGCAGACCGAGGAAGCCCCATTATCGGACGCACAACATATGTGGGAGCTTTAGGTAGTGGCGGAGCCACGAATACTGGTGTGATCGGTGGCGCCGACTGAGCAGTGGGTCTTGATTGGGGAGCTGCCAAGGGCACACTAGAACTGCTAGGATAATAATATCGCGGAGTGAATCCTGGCGCGTGCTCAAGTGACTCAATAGGAGCAGAGAATTGCGCCTGAGAGAGCGGTGGGCAATTAGAGATATTCCTAAGACCTTCAGGGAGCGGAGGAGGAGACATTCCGTTGGCCCATGCCCGGTGCAAATCTATCAATTGTTGCCTGAGCCTTACTACCTCATCATTGTATTCTGAACTTTCTTCCCTGTGATCCTGATCTGGGTCAATAAGCGAATTTTCAATCTCCCTGCTAGCCATAGAGAGCTTTGCTGTGGATCTAGTGAAGTATGGGTGACTAGCCAGAGAGCTGCAAACCTACCACTGTTATCTGAAAGAACATGCTCATCAAAGACGACATCCGTTAGGATTAGGGCACACAACAAGCATAGGAATCACATTGGTAAAATTGTCCTAAATCATGTTCATTTCTACCAGCTTTTGAGGGTAGCGAGGTCATTTTAACATCATCCCGATTTTTATCTACACTTTTTTTTTCGTATCAATCTCTGTTCTTTCCCTTTATTGTCTCATCATCCTTTCTTTCTTTTCTTCTCTCGCTATCTACCTTCATTTTATCATTCTTTATGACTTTTTTTTCTTTAAAAGAGGAAAAATAATGAAAAACAACGAAACAAAATGATTAGATCGAACCCAAAAGTAGGTTGCCTACGTATCATGTTGTACATGAATCAGATCTTGCGTAGTTCGGGCTGCATATGCATAAACATCACATAATTGAAGGTTTTTTTTTTTGACGAAAAACGAAAACAAACAAACAAACAAAAGAAAGACGTAACATCATAACCTTTTGATGAAAGAAACAACAAAAACATACAAAGAATTTAGGACCACTTTAAAACTAAACAACAAATATAGAACAATATTCTAGACCCCTAAGATGACATACGTGAAATTACTAATGAAGAACCTAATATCAAAAATAACTTGACTTCGACTTAAAAACAGACACCACCGTACAATGATAGAAACATAAAATACTCAAACTGAATAAAGATAAGAAATGCTTTTTCAGACTGGTGCTCTGCGTGATGACCCTGGCTGAGATAGAGCTGCCTGTGAAGTTCTCTTTCTCCCATTCAAACTTTGTAGCATATCCTGTAAAGACACCCTGATATTAGGGAAGAAGCTTCGGGCCCGTATTCCTGCCTCATGAGGAGTGCATTTGAAAAGATTGTTCTGACACCTTTCTACAGTCTTGAACAAATCTACTAACTGAACTCTCAATGTCTCCACTTTGGACCCCGCACTCTCATCCTGATGGTTGTCAACTATGCATTCTTCCTGTATTCTCTCTCTAAGCTGCGCTAGTAAGGGTTGGCTGATACCCCGAGGGATAGATTGAAGCCAGACCCCATATCCTTGAGTGTACCCCAGATTATCCAAACTTTCTTTAAAAGTGTCCACACGTAGCTCTGTTGCATGCTTCCAGAACTGCTCGTATCTGCTCTCACCTAAGGCTTGGTCCTTGAAGTACTAAACATCTTTTAGAAGATCCACTATTAGTGGCACGTCCTGCGGCCTACCCAACTGGCGCATTACCCTAGAAGGACTGTATGACCTAGTGCAATTGAGCCCTAACATAACTAGAAGGAGCTGCATCTGACAACCAAACAAGATTATCTTTGGTCGAAGCCACAGATAAGTCCACAAAATGTTATCCTCGGTTCTTGACTTAAGAAATTCAATCCAAGCGTCGACTCCCACGGGTAGCGAGAATTTACCCAAACGCAACCTGAGGTCCATGGCTTTCACTCGATTGGGAATACAACGATCAACCACGTCTGGTCTAACTAAAGAAGGCGCATGCAAATGCTCCATCATCCATAACTGCAATATCAGGTTACTGCCCTCAAAAATCTCATCCCCTTTTCACTTCGGTTAAAGCCTTATATATTTCTGCTAAGATCATGGGTATGAAACTGAACCTGCCCTTTTGATTAATGACCTTGCCCTTTTGATTAGTGCCCTTGTCATTTTGATCCTGATGAAATAGAGCCATCACCACAGATTGCAAACGTGTATTAATACGTCTTTCTTCTAGCGGAAACACTAAAGTACCTAACAAAGCGAGGGTGAAGACTTCAAGACGTTTTCTCTCCCACTTCTCCTTAGTCACATGAAATTCATCCCAAAAGCAATCAAAAACTTCTGAGGTCCCGAATCTAGCGAACAAAAAATCTAAGGAAACCCACGAATCACTTAAACAACCCAAATGCATACCCTTACTTTTTAAACCACAAGACTGCAAAAACCTCACGCCAGTATGATTTCGTGCTCGAATCATATCTTTCTCGATATAGGGCAAATGCAACAAACCAGATATTTCTGCCAAAGTAGGAGTCATTTCACATTCCCTAAACCTGAACACCAAACTACTTGGATCCCAAAAGGTCAACACAGCCTCTATTAAATCTGGACGAGTGGTAACATGCAGAAGTTCCGTAAGATCATCTAATATTTTAATCAGTTTCTGCTGATCAACATAGTTAAATATTTCCCACCACTTGATTAACTTTTTGGGCACCATGACAACCATCAGGACTTTAGACTTGGTGGACAAATCCATCCTGTAATAACACATAGGACGTTATCTCAAAAATTCGATAGGAGTAGAAGATTCCCAACCCTTGGAATTTTTGACGCAGATATATGTCGATGGGACAGACCACTGCATGACTCCAATTTGCCGAACATAAGTACTGAGAAAAATCAGTCTACTTGGCTAACAACTCTAGATTACGGGGCGAGAGACCCAGGCTAATAATGAGACAAAGGCCAACACAAAAATTACTGGACCCACCGAGGGTTGCCTACGTATCCCAACCCAAGGGAAGGGAATCAGGTATGCGTAGTTCATCCAGATTGGACAATTAACAATTAACTAATAAATTGACCCTAACTTAAGAGACACAACCAAAAACAAACGAATAAAAACTTTTGGATTTTCAACTAGACACTTCAACTAAGACTGACACCACCAATTATGAAGAAAAATCTTTTTGATATTTTTGCTTTTGACAAATAAGTAGAAAAGGTAAACAAGACCCTCTTTTTTTTTTTTTTTTTTTTGTTGAACTTACGGTACTTTGAGAAGATAAATGCAAAACGTAAATTTTTTTTTTTTTTTGAGTTTTTGGATTGTGAAGAACAAAAGTCATAAAGAATTCTAAAATAAACTACGACACTCATTTTGATTCATTCTTTGCGACTCACTTTTCTATTTTTTTTTCTTTTCTTCTTTTTGTTTCTTTTTTTTTTCTTTTTCGTTTTGCTTTTTTTTTTTGCCTACGCACCTTACTCCTAACAAATGTTTTTTTTTTCAAATCAGTTCGTCAAATGACCACGTTACCCTTAAAGATGCAATAGTTAGCACGTAGGGATGCTTTAGAGGTGAGTCTCCTACAAAGGGTCATGTGGGTCCCGCTAGGTCTCAGTATGATGCACATAAGCATGACCTAAAGGCTGACCTACATTGTGGTTCTCTAACAAGGCTGTTCGGGGGAGCGTATGGTCGATAGTGGCTACTTTGCTTTCCACCTACTCCATAACACCGACGGCTCCCCCCCTAAAATAAGGGTGACTCAACTAGAGATCGTGTACAACACGTGTACTACAGACTTGTTACAGAAAAATGACTCGGGTTATGCACATGATGCCAGATATAAAGCGATAACACATAAGATAAAAACTGTAAACAAAGAGCACGTAGACACTCAACAGTGATAATACAATAACATAAAACAACACAAACAAAATGTTCATACACCTATAGTGCCAAATTAAACCGATACAACTTCAAAATAAGCTCGGATTCTGAAATAGTCCCCAACAGAGTCGCCAGAGCTGTCACACCCCTTTTTCGTACTCCAAAGAAAGATTTCATTTTAAGGTTCGAAAGGGTTCTTATTATTAAAGTGACAAAATAAAAATTCATTTTGAAAAAGGATTATTTACATTTTTTATTCAGAGTCGCCACTTGACATAATCCGGTGTGCCAAGTCACCTATGGAAAATCCTTTTCAAAATGGTTTGACTCTAAAACTGATCCGCGAACAGAGATTCCGGCTAAGGAATTTTGTTGACCGAGGGGAAGGTGTTAGGCACCCTTCGATCCCGTGGTCCGACCACGGTCGCCTGGTAGAGCGTATCGGCTAATTAGACACCACGAGTGTATAAACCACACAAAGCACATAAACCAACATCAAACAACAATCCAAAACCAAAATAATAATGTTCAGTCCAATTATACAGACCCAAAACATAAAGATTGCGGAAATGTAAACCTACTCTATTCTAGGCTAATCCTAACTACGCTCCATTGCTTTCTTCACCCGACATTCCGGGCCTTGATCGTATGCCGTCTTCAAGTACATGATACTTCAGGGCATTCCCCGGATAAATCAATACAAATCCCACGGGGCATTCCCCGACCAAATGAATGCAATAGATCCCAATGCATAAATCAAAACCACTCCACAAACATTTCATCATTCAACAATCACTGATGTAAATTTGCCTACCCGAGCCTACTGTTGCCTACCCCGCTCGACCTATCAATCAACGACATCAATGAATCAAAAACACAATATTCACTTTATCATCTTTCAATTCCCATCCCACTTATTTCTAATTGAGTTTAAATCATTCAATTCAAACAATCAATATGGTGATCCAAACATATCAAAATCAACGAAAATAAAAGCCACACACCATGAATTCAATACATAAAGCATCAAATGATTAAGATTAATCTAGAAGGAGATGAGAAATGGACCTCAACTTTATTCTGAACAATTAGCGATGGATCGAAGCTCCCGAACCAACGAACCTCGACCGACCTCAAGATCAACCCGTCAACTCGATTTGAGAAATTGCAATCCGAAACAAGACAGACGAACCAACAAATAACGATGCCCAAATCTAATACAGATTCGAACAAGACGCGGTTTATGAGTCATTTTTAAGCTGGTGACGTCGTTTTCATCTCGCCGGAGCTCCGACGAGTTCAGAAGGAATGGAAAATGGAGAAGACGCTCAGATTCCGGCAGACAGTAACTTTTCCCGATAAGAAATCGCCGGAAAACCCCAAATCAATCGGATTCGCACCGTTTCTGTTCAACACCTCGATTTCTATCTTTTTTTTCTCCTCAAGCTCACTGATTTCGTCCCCAATCTCTCCGTTTCTCTCTATTTTCCTCTTTTTTTCCGATTTTGATCTCTCCCTCTTCGTTGTTCTCTGCTTCCTCTTTCGTCTCTCTCTCCGTCTCTCACTGTGTGGCTGTGTGTATTGAATATATGGGTGTCTATGTGTTGAATCAAAAGAAAAGAAAAATCTCCATTCCCATATTCTCTGTGTATATGTTGAATTGGGATCCTTTACTTTATGGTCACTGTGATGTGCGTGAATTTCTGTAGGTGTGTTATTGTGAGATTGTATATGGGTATTGTGAAAAAAATGGAAATGGTCCCGTGGTTGTGATTTCTATTCACTGTGTGTAAATTTGAGTAAGGGTGAGTCAATTTGTTTTGCTGTAGGTCCCGGAGTGTATGTGAGGTGTCCTCTTTTTTGTTGTTTATGTGTTGGTTAAAAGGAATCAATAATGTGAGGGGTGGTGACGTGAGTGGGGGGTGGGGTAGTGGTAGGGTAGGTGAGGTGTAAGTTGGTTAGAATAATGTGAAAAATGGCTATTCTTGATTGGGTAGGTTGTTATAACTTTGTTTTTTTTTATCTTTTTGTGGGATTTAATTACATGGGTAGGATAAGGTAAAAAAATGGATAAAACGATATCGGGGAGGAACAAAATTACGTGTCTACAATTAATATATCTTATATCCAGTGTGAGTAAAAATTGTTTCCTAGTTCTGTATATTGATGATATTGTACTTGCTAGTAATGATCTGGGATTGCACATAATTAATTAATGACATGTATATATTGACCAAAATATATGCTTGCACTAAGAGATGAACCAAAACAATAAAATAAAATAAGCTCGTTCATTTCCTATTCTTTATTTGTGGTTCTATCAAAAAAAATTAAAATTTCTGTTGTAAGTGAACGCACATTATTAGAATTTGTATAATAATTTCAAGTTAATATACAGTAATAATAATCAAAATATCAAATGCTTATAGATATTTTGTAAATTTCTTCATACATATACATAACTTACACGCACTCGGTGATATACCAAACTAATGGTCTTTACCATGGTTATGTAATTAAATTAAGTAAAATACATGTTAATTAATCATTTAAATTTAAACACATCTCATACATGTATTGACTTGATGTATACACCGAATGCATGTAAAACTATATAAGGTCTTAGATCTTCTATGGATCTGCCCCGTGCATTACATAGAATAATGCACTTATTCCCTCACTAATATACTACTTTACAAGAATATTCAAACTCCAAATGAAAAAAGCGTCTAGTAATATGTGCGCTTCACAGTCCCGAACAAGTAGGGGACCAGAGCGAATAAATAACTAATTTTTTTTAGATCACAGTGATCATATTGTTATCTTATTTATTTATTTATTTATTTATTCTATTTGTTTCTCCTATCTCATGTTGTATGCTAGTGTCGTTTGTCTACGGTCCTTTGTCTTGAGCCGGGGGTCTATTGGAAACAGCCTCTCTACTTCTTCGGAGGTAGTGGTATGGACTGCGTACATTTTACCCTCCCCAGACCCCACTATGTGGGATTATACTAAGTTTGTTATTGTTGTTGTTGTTTGATGAAGCGGCTCCCATTCATAAAGCATATATTTTTTTCCTCTATCATCTTCCAGAAAAAATCCTGCATCCGTCACAGTCCATTTGCATAGATGAGTCCGTTTGTCAAGCTGTGATTTTCTAATACATCCATTCCATTCATTGAACACTTCAAAAGCCCTTTCTTTTGAATCCCACCAAAAATGACAAAAAAATAACGTTTTCAATCCCTCGTGGAATGACCATTCATACATGCCATTCGTAGTAAGATCGTGGAATCCCAACTCGTTATCTTTAGAAGCACAATGAATTTTAACGGTATTAGAGGGGAACTTAGCAGGATCAATGTTATTTATAACTTGAATATGTTTTTTTGGGTTAGAAAAAAAATTGCTATTTACTTGTAAAATATTTATGGATAATATGATTAATAGTAAGAAAGTTGCTTTGATGTAGGAATAATTCATCTTGAAAAGTAAGATCTTTTTTTTTTTCCTTTTTGTGGATTAGAATTTTTTTTTGTTTTGTTTCCTAAGGATGTTATTTTGCATTCTTTTGTTATTATTGATACTTGAATTTATAATGCAAAATTACAACACTCACAGTTACAAAGCAATGGTAATGAGAATTTTTATGAGGAATGTGAGTTATATATGAAAGTCCATAAAAATGTGAATTATTTTCATTATGTTTATAACCAGTAGATAACCTTTCATTGTGCTTGACCGTTTCGTTTTTAGTGATGTGTATGTTTTTTTTTAACTAATTTAGTGTACGTGTGTATCATGTTAAAAAAATAATTATATATTTAATTTACATATAAAAAAATCAACTAATAATTTACGATGACATTTTATAATCTCATGATATACAATGAGCAAAAGAAGGAAGCTATAAGTTATCTTTATTTATTTTTCAATAATTTGATCAGCAACGAAAGAAGGAAAATCTTTGAGCAATAGACTTCGAAAATTTTTGTATGGACGAACAAAGTACATTACGCATTCAAATGGCTTCAAATTACTGAATTAGCTTTATTTTTGCAATTTTATTTTTTTTATGACGATAGTAGTAAAGAAAGATTTTGTCAAGATTATGAGTACACAATCTATTTAAATCAATGAATTAAAAAACTCATTCTTCTTTCGATATTTATATTAGGGCTCGAATATTTAATTTCATAATGTGAAAATCTCATATTGAGAGTAAATCACTAAATCACTCTCTAACGAAAATAACTATATGTAAAGGGGCTCGAATTCGAGACTGAGATTAAAGATAAAGGAGTTCATACCAGTACCACTCTATTACAAATTCACAAACCCTTAACTTAATGGTTAAATTATTAATTATTTACAACTTGCATAGAAAATAATTTTCATTAGAGAATTACATCTATCACAAGCACAACAATATTAAAGGTTGAAAATTGTTTCTCCCTATAAA
Source organism: Capsicum pubescens (assembly GCA_030864215.1). Taxonomy (NCBI): domain Eukaryota; kingdom Viridiplantae; phylum Streptophyta; class Magnoliopsida; order Solanales; family Solanaceae; genus Capsicum; species Capsicum pubescens. Next base: position 22,469,858 of record CM061549.1, read on the forward strand.
ATCCTCTATCCAAAAATTAAATATATTATAATTGAAATCTAAGTAATTACGATTAATATCTTCATCAAATGCAAATAAACGAGGCTTATGCAAACTCTTTTTCTTCAATGTTATAATGAAGATATTTTCTTTAATGCATACATTGGTGATGACAAAAAAAATATATTGACTTGAACTTTTAGCTTATTTATGTACCTTAACAATAAAAACAAAATAAAAAATAAAGAACTATACATGTCTCGTACTATTTATATTCCAAAACATTGTTTTATAGAACTCGAAATTGAATACATTAGCAAATTATAAACAAAAAAATTTAATCAAAGTTATTTAAAAAAAAAGAAGAAGGTAAACCTATGATTCTTTTGACTATATTTTTTGGTGATAATATGTTTGTTTCATTCAATTTTTTCAATTTTTTTATAAAAAATCTTTAACTGAAAGAAAAAACACAGAAATTATCAACAGAAAAAAATACACGAAAGTTGTTAAGTATATAGGTCATATATAATTTTTAAAGCTATATTAACTAAAAGAAAACGACTTGAACGAAAATCAATCAAAATCAATACAATATAAGAAAGCCTTAAAGGAAAAATTCGATTCATAATTACTTAAATAAAGTTGTAAAATTTATATATATGGTAATTATATATATGATAAAATCGTTACAAAAAAATTATGGCATAGAGCCAATCCTATAAAGTTTCACAAATAATATCGACGGCCAATTAGCCTTTCTAATTAGATTAATTACCAACCTTTCAATTTCTTGGCCGAATTCTAAGTAATTTAAAATTTCTAAATATCATAATTTATTTTAATTAAATGATAATTAATTTCTTAAAAAAATAGTGAAAATATAATTTTATCTAAAGTAAAAAATTTTAATGAAGCACAAAAAGTTTAAATCAATTTTTTAAGGATTTTCACACTTTAAATAGATTATAAATTTGAATATTTTTTTTTTATCAACTGACGATATAAAGTGTGGTGAGAGAATAAAAAGGAAATAGGTTAGTGGTCGGGTATTTTTTTAAATTGGATCTGGTTTTTAATTTTGATTTTAAGTAAAATTTGTTGAGTTGAATTTGGTGATGTGGACCTCTAATACGAGGTCACGTGATAAAAATGACTTTGTAAAATCACTGTAATGGCACGAATGAAACTGACCTGTAATGGTAGTGGCATAGATGAACCCTTTTAAATAATTCGAGAACATATGAGTCATTTCTAATAGTTCAGGACACATTTGAGCCTTATTAATGAACTCCATCCATTCTCTTTTACTTATTACTATTTTTCTAAATGAATTTTTATTTTTACTTGTCACTTTGACATATCAAGAAAAGACAAAAGATTTTTTTTTTTTTTTATCATTTCATTAATTGTTTATTCTCCAAACCATTTTCAAGACATATAATTTTAAACATCAATTAATAAGAGTAATAGTAAAATAATTATATCAATAGTTATTTTCTTAATAGGTGTGCCATGCCAAAAAATAACTAGTAAAAGAGAACAAAAATAATTTAAAAAATCATTTTTGAGGTATTGCGATGAAATAATATTAAACATAACTATTTTTAAATATCGTCAATAAATCACGTGAATTTATTTTTCTGTAAAAGGTTTGTAACCTTTCAAAAGGTTGGACATATATATATATATATATATATATATATATATATATATATATATACTAGTCTACAAGCACGTGCGTTGCACGTGTGTCCCATATGAATGCTTAGAGCATGTTAGGGCGATAAAAATTTTAAAACATGTGTATAATGAATAATTGAATGTGATAATAACAAATAAATCATATTAAGTATGATAACAGACACTTGAAATGGATTTGAGAAAATGTTACTATTTTATGAGGTACATTAATATTGAATTTCTACAATGATTTCAAGTTAATATATGAATAATTGTAAAATCATATACTCTATTAAAATTTAAATCTATCTAAGAAAATATATTTGCATAATAATTAGAATAAACAACTCGATCCAATAAAATTTTATATCAAGAAACAAAAAGGATAACGAGATACATTCATAATACAAATGTTTTAAGGTAATATACTTTCCATACAATTTGAACCACGTAAATGTACCAGAAGTAGTTATTATTCAATAGGCATGTACAATATATAACCAATATTCTTGCATACTTAGTATTATACTTTGAAATTCTTGCATACTTAGAGCTTGTTTGGTATGAGAGATAATGATTAATTCTGAGATTAGTTGTAGGATGTGTTTATTTCATATTTGATCGGGACAGAATGAATGGGATAACTCATTCAGTCGAAATTGCGGTGTTATTTTTACTCCACCTTGAGGGTGGAATAACAAATTTCAGGATAGCTTTAATTTCGTGATCATTATAGCTAATTCCGAGATTGTTAGTGTTAGGATAAATTATTTCCAACCAAAGGACCCCTTAGATTATACTTGTTAAACGTATCACATTAGATATATATGAAATGGGTAATTGATCTCCTAATATTCGAGTGTTGTAGATAAGTAAAGAAATTTCAAATGAACAAAATAATTCACCTTAATGAAGGCATCTGAATTAGGATAGTTATGCATCTCTGAAAAATTTAAATTGCACTTAGCTACCCACTACCATCTCGACGAGGAACTGCAATAAGAAATTCAATCAAAATTTTTGTTTCCTTTATTTAATAACTTGATTTTATTAATTCATTAAAATACTATGATTTTATTTATCATGATCACAATATATATAAAAGTATTGTAGTAAATCGTGCAATGATTTTCTTATTTAAATAGTTGGAGAATGACAAATTTAATATATCAAAATTTATCTTAAACATCTAAACAACTTTTATGTAAAGTATTCCTTACTTGATAAGTATTTGTAATTTGAGGGAAGATGGCAATGTTATATTCTCCGCCACAATGCTTATCAATAATAGCATGATATGAATTAAACATCCAAGTTTGACTATGGGTGACTCCTAAAATCAATATTTTTAGCTCATCGATTAAAAAAATCAATCTATCTAGCAGTAATATTTTATATTCGTAGCCAGTTATATTAAATGTATAATATACGATTAGCGTCCTACCGTAATAATATATGATTTAATACTTCAAACAAAATTAAATTTTAAAGAAATAAAGATTAAAATTAATTTTTATTATGGACTTTGTTGGTTGTTTCACATCATAAAAATTCATAATATCAATCAATTAATCACAACTTAATTTCAAATTAGTTAGAGTAATTATATGAACTTTATGTATCCATTCATCATCGTTCTAATTCAATATTTCGGTGCAAAAACACAAGTTACAAAAATAAACAACCTCTTAGACAAGCATCTAAACATACTTATAAGGGTTAATTTCAAGTATAGTTACTGAATTTTTTTATATAGTTTAAAGATATTTCATTCCTTGTTTTTGTAAATGTAATTCTTGTTGACCAATAAAACGAAAACAAATATCCAAAATAATGTCGTAAACATTAACATAGTCAGATTTTACTTTTTATGTTTCTTCAATAAATTGATTGCATGTGATTGACATATTATGAGGAACTGGAAATTCATATTCATCAAAATCACAATTCTTTTAGTATGATAAACACATATTTATATTAACGAGTACCAGAATTTAGGAATAAGTTGATAAATGAAGAACCATGATGCTCCTGTGTATAAAGAACTCTCTATCACTATAAAATGCACATGATTCTCAGAGTTTTGCAAAGCCAATAATAACATGTTGTTGCACTGAGCCCCATCACAGTGGAAATAATAGGGTTTAATCGTGCCAGATCTAATTAACAGTGATGTGTTTTGGCACGAGAATCTAATGCAAATTCAACTTTATTTGCAACTCAAATAACGTGTACAAACAAATAATATTAAAGGTAGTATATTTATTTGTAGAAATTCTTTTTTAAATAAGGTAAAATTTAATTGATTTAGAAGTGTTAAAATATCATGAAAACACCTCTTACCATATATTTCAGAACTCCTAATTTAGCAAAAAGTCTAACCATATATTAAAATCCTCATCCCATATATTTAGTGATTCAATATTATAAAAATAATTATATAATAAATTAAGAAAAATAGTGAAAAGAAGATTTTGACTAAAGCAAAGACTTTTAATGAAGGGTAAAAAGTTCAAATCACTTTTCTAAGGGTCTTCACACTTTTAATATATTATATAGATTATAGATTATATATATATATATATATATATATATATATATATATTCTTACACTTAATTGATACTTGTTGATTTAAATTTTTTATTTAAACCCTTTAACATTTTTTGGGAGAAAGCGATCAATTAATATTGATATTTTTTGTAAAAATAAATACAATCTTCACACTTTTAATATATTATATAGATTATATATATATATATATATATATATATATATATATATATATATATTCTTACACTTAATTGATACTTGTTGATTTAAAATTTTTATTTTTTATTTAAACCCTTTAACATTTTTTGGGGGAAAGCGATCAATTAATATTGATATTTTTTGTAAAAATAAATACAATTGAACTACCGATCACATCGTTCTGTTTTATAAATGAGTTGACAAAAAAAATCAACTCTCCCTATTTTTAAAAAATTATTTTAAGTACTACATTGAATCTTTGGTAGATTTGTCAAAAGAATAAGTTTCAGGCAAATTTACTTTGTATAAACAAATATCGATAAAAAAATAAAGAACATGCTTAGAGTATAAGGTAAGTTCATGTTTGTGTTAAATGCACTTAAAATATTTATTTATTTAATTTATCGGTATGTGCATATCTATAAAGTATTTATAATTAATTAAACATCGTCCACATATATCAATTTTAACTAATATCTATTATCTAAGTTTAGTACTATCCAACAAAATAGTTGAACTTAATGAAATATATTCATTGAATATTATTCTGAAGAAAGGAAGAAAATAACATGTCGTCCGAAATTAACTCATCGCAATAGGTCAGCGAATTGAAATTTCGATTTCCAACCATTTGGCTTAATCGCCTCCCTTCTTTTGCTTTGTCAGTTTTTGTCCGCTCGAGTTTTGCGCCTGCTTTTTTTTGTCAATTTTTTGTCCGCTTGAGTTTCGCGCCTTCCTTTTTTTGCTTTGTCACTTTTTTGTCGGGTGATGTTTCTTCTTTCCTTTTTTTTTTTGACGAGTGTTTCTTCATCTATTATCTTTGTCTTTTGTTTAATAAATCAGACTGATCACCTTTTCTTTAAAAAATCTATCAAAAAAAACAATCAGTTAAAATTTTATGTTATATCTTTTTTTTTGGTTAACAGTCAAATATAAAATTGAAATATGTAATTGCTAGTCTTTTTCTAATCAATTAAATAAAAAAAGAATGTATTTTTATTGGTTATATAAAAATATTATTTTTATATAATAATACAGGTTTTGTATATATTTTATATAAACTAGTTTAGTTAACGTGCTTTGCACGTGTATCTCACGTCAATTAATAAAATTATATGTAAAAAATAAGCTTATTAAAAGATACAAATAAATGTTAACTTAAATGGAATATTTATTTAAATGATGTGAATAAATATGTACGAAAATAACAAATTATATAAACTTATATAGCAATTGGCATTAAAACAAATGCAAGATTCATTTAAACGATAAAAATAAATGTGATAAGTGTTATAATATATCTCTTCTTAAACGAAATTATTGATGTATGTATACCTTATAACTATTTTTGTAGGATAGAGGGACTGTTTTGGATAGACCCTCATCACACTTAATTACAAAATTAGGATTCAATAGTTATGCTTTCAATCTCAAGATAATTTTCAATATAATATCATACATGGAGGGATAGAATACACACTTTATCACTACGTTTATAGGATAGAGAGCGAGGCCGATCAAATTACCAAAGCCGGTTTACATTAAGATTTTAGATAAAATCAGAATTACCCCTTCAACCCCCACCCCCCCCAAAAAAAAAAACTTGACCCATAAAGATTTTTTAAAATCAAAGGAAAATTCTCAACAACATTAATAGATATGCATAATCTAGATCGAGATAGCATTATTAGATATGGATTAAAAGTAAAAGATACTTACATATGTTTTAAGTTGGAGAATGAAACTGAAGAAATTATTGTGCTTGAAAAATATAGGCAACAATGTGGTGGAGGATTTATGACAATTCTTAACAACAAAATAATTCTTCTGCTTCAAGAAATCACTGCAATGGAGATATCGAAGTTAGTATCCCGTATTAAGAAAATATTTCGAAAAAAAAATATGACAATGAAGAAAATATGTCAATTAGTAAGAAAAACAATGGATAACATTCAGAGAAATAAAGTGGTAATTGAAATACGATATATAATAGAGGGTAATAGACATCAAAAGTAAGAAATACATGTATAAAGTTAAATTACGACAAACACAATGCTCTCAAACTCCCGCCAGACTCCTACTAAACCTAAACCTGTCAAAACACAAGTCAAAGTATAATACCCACTAACCTTCTACCCTAATTCATGACCTCCACATCCTCCTATCTAATGCATGTGTATTAAAAATATCATAATTTTTTGGAAACAAACGTACTATGGGCATGCATTAGAACTAAATTGCATATAAAAATTACAAATCACAAAAGTATGATTCATAAATCAAAAAGAATTTAACCTTTCATAAATCACACTCTTCTTAACGACTCAATTGTAACAGTTGGAGGCATAGACACCCATCAATATGACACAGAGTTTTTGGTGAACTGTAATATGATAACATCAATCATTTGTATCGTGGGTTATAACATTATCCAAAGCATATGTATGTAACACTCCATCGAAAAAAATTGATCATTAAGGAGCAAAATAAATTTAATAAAAGAAATTAAATTACCTCTAAAAAGACTTATTGATCATATTTTATGTGCACGATAACAATTAAAGCCTGTATAAAAAAAGAAGACAATTATTAGGTCTTATTATTATATACTAAATCTTATGATTATTCACATGATTGAAAATAATATAAGTAATTAAAATGTAAAACAAGTAAAAAATTATGTATATAAACAGAGATAAGATGTCAAAACAAACTACTCCAATAAAGGAGACATTAAAAAAAGGATTATGAGTTTGAGGATATAGATATAGATATTATATATAATATTTGACATCATAAACGTGTGTAATTAGAATTTGATTTCTATTGAAAAAGAGAATTTGATTTGTAGCTAAAGAAGGTAATTTTATATAAGGTAAAGTAATAAGTCAATATGAATTTAATATGAAAAAGATTTTCCACTTAAAAGGAAAATCAATTATTTTTCTAATATTAAAAATAGATATTTAATTTTTTCTTATAAATTAAATTTTTTCCTTAAGTTTTTTTTCCGTACCTGATTAGTGATTATTTTGTTTGGGTCCACTTTCAAGTTTATTAGGATTTAAGCTCTTTTTTCATTTTCCAAATATTTTGCCTTTTCCCTCCCACGTTTTTATGCTTTAATTTTTCTAATAAACCGCTACTTCTCTTTATTTATTAATATAATATAAGAATCAAAAAATATCACAGGATTTAGGATTCTTTGCCCTTTTTTCCTTAAATAAAATATAAGTGAAATAACGATTTTACCTATTGTGGAGAGTTTTAATGAAGGGCAAAAAGTTCAAATCACTTTTTTAAGGGGCTTCACACTTTTAATATATTATAGATTATGTAGACACCTAATTTCGTCCCTCCGCAATATCATTTTTACCCATTTTTACCTTATCCTACCGTGTACCCTCAATCATGTAATTATCCCTCCATAAAATGACAAAAAAATAACAAAACTTTAATAAATTCTTAACAAATTAAATTTCTAATATTCCCTTATCCTAACAAACCTTATCTCAACCAACCCACCCTACCCCACCTATCCTATACCCTCACCCTTATCCCACCCTCTCTCCACGTGACCCCTCCCCGATATTTCTTTTCCACAAAGTAAAAGGAATAGACATACACAGATCATCTTCTCCATTTTTCTGATATAGACAAGAGAAAACACATATACACCATAGGAGGCAGAAAACCGGATCAAAAGAAAAAAAAGAAGCTCACAGCTTCTTCTTCCATATACACGGTGAGACTTTAATTTTTTGATGAGCTTTCATTTTTATCCATAGAACACACACACAACTCACGATTCCACAGCCGATATATAAACACACTTCCATCGTCACTGACCTCACGAGATCCACACACGCATACAGATCGAAGGGGGGGGGATCGGGAAAAGAAAACAATGGGAGTTTGATTAGAAGTTTGAGAGAGATATCGACACGGGAGAGAAAAACGAGAGAGAGAGGAGAGAAACAACAGCTCGTTCACGCTACTGTTCCGGCGACCTTTCGTCACCGAAAAACGGCGTCTCCTCGCCGGATTCGAACACAGCTGACCCATAGCTCGCACCCCACGACGTAGAAACACCCAAATCAGCTGTCAAGCTAGCTGAAATCAGCCTGCTCAACTTGATTCCGGTGATGGGCCCATCGGGTTTCGAACTCATCGACCTTCTTCGTCTTCTCCGCGCGATTTCGGAATACTGATTTGTGGTGTTTGTCGTTGGGGTTCCCATTCGAGGATCTTGGTCTTGGATTTCTTTATTATCAACGATAACGAGTTCTATTAAGGTCCATCTCTTTAACTCTACCCTTTCATTTTCTCGGATTTTGGTTAATGCCGTGATTTTGTGGTTGGTTGAATTTTTAGTAAAATATTGATCGTTGTTGTGGATTCGTAGGAGTGGTGTGCTTAAATGCTTGAATCTTCGTTGGATGTATATGTTTGATGTTGATTTTAGCTTTTAAAAAGTGGTTTGATAATCGGAAAATTTGTTAATCATGGCTTGAGGATTAAACTTGTTGATTTGGGGGTCGGGATCGAAAATTGATAATCGAATAAGTTGAAGGTTTTTTTTTTGATTCATTACTGAATATTGTCGAATTGGATAGTATCATGATAGGTCTAGTGGAAGGCAACCGTAGGTTCGGGTAGGCGAAATTTAGGAATAAGTGTTTCGTTGGATGTTTGAATGTGGAGTTATGTGTTGAATGTTTTCTACTTTATCGTATTCAAAAAATGTATTTATTTAACCGGGGAATGCCCCGAGGTCTTTTGTATTTACTCACCGGGGAATGCTCCGAAGAATTTTGTACGCAAAGGATGCTCGTGATCAAGGCCCGAGGCGTCGGGTAAAACATAGTTTAGGACTAGTGTAGGTTATTTCAGTATTTTTATTTCGGGACTGTATAAATCGGACTGGACACTATATTTCGGATCCCTTTTGTTTTTATTTTCTTGTTTGATTGTTTTACATGTTTTTTGTGTGGTTTGTACGTTGTAGTGTCAATTTAGCCGATACGCTCCACCAAGCGACCGTGGTCGAACCACGGGATCGAGGGTGCCCAACACCTTCCCCTCGGTCAACAGAATTCCTTAGCTGGAATCTCTGTTCGCTAACTAGTTTAAAGAGTCAAATGATTTTGAAAAAGATTTTCCAATGGTGACTTGGCACACCAGATTATGCCAAGTGGCGACTCTGAATTTTGAAATATAATGAATCCTTTTCGAAATAAATTTTTATTTTTGGTCACTTTAATAATTAAAACCTTTTCGAACCTTAAAACGAATCTTTTTGGAGTGCGAAAAAAGGGGTGTGACAGCTCTGGCGACTCTGCTGGGGAAGACAAATTTTTCAGAATTCGAGCTATTTTTGGAGTCGTATCGGCTTTGTTTGGCATTACGAGTGTATAAGCATTGTTTGTAATTTTGTTTGTGTTATTGTTTTCACTTTTGTGTGTTTTTCGTGCTCTTTGTTTATAGTATTTATTCTCTGTGTTACCGCTTTTATATTTGTCATCATTTGTCTACCCCCAGGCCGTCTTTCTGCAACAAGTCCGTAGTACACGTGTTGTACACGACCTCTAGTTGAGTCACCCTTATTTTAGGGGGGAGCCGTTGGTGTTATGGAGTAGGTGGAAAGCAAAGCAGCCACTATCGACCATACGCTCCCCCGAACAGCCTTGTTAGTGAACTACAACCTAGGTCAACCTTTAGGTCATGCTTATGTGCATCATACTGAGACCTAACGGGACCCACATGGCCCTTTGTAGGAGACTCACCTCTAAAGCATCCCTACGTGCTAATTGTTGCATATTTTAAGGGTAACGTGGTCATTTGACGGACTGATTTGAAAAAAAAATTAAAAAAAAAATTGTTAGGAGTAAGGTGCGTAAAAAAAAAAAAGAACGAAAAAAAAAGAAAAAAAAAAGCAAAAAAATAGAAAAAGTGAGTCGAAAAGAATGAATCAAAAGGAGTGTCGTAGTTTATTTTAGAGTTCTTTCTGGCTTTTGTTCTTCACGATCCAAAAACTCAAAAAGATTTTTTTTACGTTTTGCATTTATCTTCTCAAAGTACCGTAAGTTCAACAAAATAAAAAAAAAATGAAATGAAAAAAAAGAGAGGGTTTTGTTTACCTTTTCTACTTATTTGTCAAAAGAAAAAAATACCAAAAAAGTTTTTTCTTCATAACTGGTGGTGTCAGTCTTAGTTGAAGTGTCTAGTTGAAAATCCAAAAAGTTTTTATTCGTTTGTTTTTGGTTGTGTCTCTTAAGTTAGGGTCAATTTATTAGTTAATTATTAATTGTCCAATCTGGACGAACTACGCACCCCTGATTCTCCTCTTTCGGGAGTGAGATACGTAGGCAGCCTATTGTTGGTTCGGGGATCTTATTTAAAAAAATTCAAAAAAAGATTTTCTTCACTCTTTATTTAGAGTAGGTGTTTCATACATACATGAAAAGAAAAATACAAAAAAACAAAAAAAAGAATTTTCCTCAATAGTCGTAGGTTTCATTTTTGGTTGATCTTATTTCAAAAATTCAAAAAGATTTTCTTCACTCTTTATTTAGAGTAAGTGTTTCATATACATCTTTAAAAGAAAACTACAAAAAGATTTTTCTTTAATAGGGTCAAGTTTCGTTTTCATATGAAATTCAAAATCAAAACCCAAAAAGATTTTCTTTGGTAATCATAGGTTTCATTTTGTATAGGGATGTTAAAGGCGAAGAATTCAAAAATATTTTCGTCATTTCTTTTGACAAATTTTTATTTTTCTTTTCTTTTTAAAGTTTCAAGAAAAAGAAAAAAAGAAAGAAAAAGAGTTTAATCGACCATTTTGGCAAGACTTCACGAACTACGCACACCTGATTCTCCCCTTTCGGGGGTGACATACGTAGACACCCTTCTTGGTTTCGGTGATTTTTTCAAGAAAAAAAAGAGGTTTTGAAAAACTGTTGAACTATAACCATTTGCTATCTCTTGACCAGCTAGTTTAAGGTGGTTGGTTTGTGGCATTTTGGCTGGTCCTCCATATTGCTCCAAGTCACAGAGGAAGTTATGGCTAACAAGGATACCGAGTTAGTTGTCACTAATCAAATAGGGAGTTCGGGGAATGAGAATGTAGGAGATAATGAAGAGATTCGGAAATTAAGGCGGCAAATAATAAAAATGCATCGAGCTTGGGCTAATGGGTTGCCGCCTCCTCCAGTTCCCACAGATAATCTGGAATATCTTTCTAGCTTGCCTCCCGTGTCACATGCACAATTTCTCATTTTTGTTGATATGACACAACATGCATCAGGATCGACTCCGGGGCAACAATATCCAACCACTTCCAATGTTCATTTCCTCACTCCCCAATCCAAGACTACCACATACTCGTCTCCAGCTGTTGTTCATGCTTTTGCGGCGCCACCCCCACCTCCTACTTTTGATGTTCATCCACAAGTTGTGCCTCCTTACTCTATAAGAGAGCCTGCATTGAATATTTTTAGTGATCAGCATTATTCTCTCGAGCCTACATTTAAATCGACTGGTCCTTACGATTGCCCTACACCTCCTGAATTTCCTCCTAAAACTGAGAAGCCTGTTATGACAGAAGAACAAGAGGAAATAGCCAGAAAATTGAGAAGTTTGGAACTGACTATGAAAAACTTGCAAGGACTTGGGGGTACAAAAGTGTCTCATATAAAGATCTGTGAATGTTTCCTGGTGAACATCTTCCTCTTGGTTTTAAAATGCCAAAGTTTGAGAAGTATGATGGACATGGCGATCCTGTAGCACATTTGAGATGCTATTGCAACCAGCTAAGGGGCGCTGGAGGGAAGGAAGAATTACTTATGGCATATTTCGGTGAGAGTCTTTCAGGTCTAGCTTCAGAATGATTTGTTGACCAAGACATTGACAAATGGATTAGTTGGGATGACCTAGCTAACGAATTTGTGCAACAATTTCAATACAATATGGAGTTGATCCCTGATGAAAAATCCCTAACTAGTATAACAAAGAAAAATACTGAGAGTTTCAGGGAGTATGCAATTAGATGGCGCGAACAAGCTGCTAGAGTAAAATCGCCAATGAAAGAAAGAAAAATAGTGGAGGTGTTTATTCAAGCGTAGGACGAAACATATTATCAACACTTGTTACCTGCATTAGACAAGTCGTTCATTGAGGTCCTTAAAATGGGGGAGATGATAGAAGAGAGAATTAAGACTGGTCGCATTGTGAGTTTTGCAACATTGAAAGCGACTACTCATGTAATTCAAAAGGGTTCAGGAAGTGTTGGGGAGGAAAAGAATGAGGAAGATGCATCTGCAATTATAGTTGGACAGCAAGAAAGGTCAAGAAGACCACGTCGTCGTCGATCTCAGGCTCAAGCTCAAGTTTATGCCCAGGCTCCACATAATCACTCCCAAAATCCATTATACTCTGTTCCTCCACATCCATATCCAGTGTATAATGCACAACCACATGTTCAACCCTCATCTTACCCACAATGGCATATCCCAACGCCCCAGAGTCATCCTCTAACTCCACAAACATACCAAAACCCTTCTAAGCCAGATTTTCTATCCAAGCCAAACAATGAAATGAGGCAAAAGTCGAGAGATAGCTTCACACTAATTGGAGAGTCATATGCCAGTTTATTTTAGAGATTAGTACAGGAAGTAATGATCACTCCTCTCCTTAGGCACACCCTTAATCGGCGTTCAAGAAATTTTGATCCTAACGCACGATGTGCATATCATTCTGAGGCTCAGGGGCAATAGTATTGAAGATTGTCGAGATTTGAAAAGATAAATTGAAAAGATGATTCATGATGGATCAATTATGGTGCAGAACATTGATAGTGAGGGAAACTCTAGTCATGCTGATATGCAAACCAGTGGCTAAGATGTCAGGCTGAGCAATTGAGAAGTCACCCCTCTCCTTACCAGAAAGGGGTTTGGTAGTTTGTTTTGTTTTATTTTCTGTTCTCTAAATTATTTCAGGGTTGTAGTTCGGGATCTGTCTTGTTTTGTCCCTTTGTTGTTTATGTCCAAACTCTTCTATCTTTTGTTTCGACTAAATGAAGTGTCTCATTTTCCTTTGTGTTTAAATATGCGTTGTATGTTTATTTTCTTTACATAGTACATTTTGTGTTGACTCTAGTGATATGACATGCTAGTGAAATTTTCAGCCAAATCTTAAAATCCAGTTTAAGCATGAACATAGAATCAGAGGGTTAAAGTTAGAAAAAAAGAGCATATGAGAAAATAGATAGAGTGCTTAGACATTTGGTGACAAGTTAAGGCAATTATTATGAGAATCACAAGAACAACTTGCTCATCGATCGAAAGGCAAGTCCCAATTAGGTCAAATAGTGGATGTGTGATCGCTATATCAAGAGAAACAAGAAGATAAGCAGCTCCACAAAAGCATGAGTCATTTGATGTGAGGAATGTACAACAAAGGTGGAGTTTACAGAAGAAGTAGTGACACACAGACTCAATCTGCTTAAAAAGATGTCGCAAATGATCTTCATCTCTCACTTCCAATTGCATGTTATGTACTTGCATTCTCAAGGATTGATATGATGAAGACATTTCATTCTGCTATCCAAACATTGTGTCATCCTTTGTTTACCCCATTTGAGTCTTAGTGTTATTTTCTTTCATACCCCTCTTTTGGAATCAAGACAGAGTAAGCAATGTTCAAAGAATAGTGTCGAGCAAAAAGATAAAGTCAAAACTTACAAAAAAGAGACAAAAATGTTTCCAAAAAAGAGTATCAAGAAAAATAGAGTTAGAAAAAAGGAATCGAAAAGTGAAAAAAGTGAATAAAAAAAATCAGATCGAAGCAAAAGGACAAGCTGCCAGAACTACGCATGACCTGATTCTCCTCTCTCGAGGGTGAGATATGTAGGCTGCCCCACTCAGGGCTTGGTCCAACCAAATAAACAATTTAGAGTCACCCAGTCAAAAGAAACTGGGGCATGAGTTAATCCTCATTGTTTGAGTCGATTTCAAAAGTTGTAAGTCCTACCCCACTTCAAGTGTCGTTTGGGCCCCATGCCATCCTTTCTTTCTAACCTTATCCAAAATCCAAGTTACAACCAAAGAAAAACCTTCAGATCAATCTTTGAGGATGTTAAGGCGGAGCATGCAAGGGATATGATGATGCATTTAGGAACTATTTGTCTTCATCAGCATAGGGAATCAAGAGAGAAATAAAAATGAGAGAGTCTTATTGGTGAAAACCCTTACGGGCACCATAAGGCGATGGTAAGTTGAGAGAAATAAAAATGAGAGTCTTATTGGTGAAAACCCTCACGGGCACCATAAGGCGATAGTGAGCCGAGAGAAAATGAAAGAAGTTTGTTGGTGAAAACCCTTCAAGGCGCCACTAGCCGAATGGGGTCTTAAATGCAAGTGACCTAAGAAAGCAACTCATTTTCAAGGCCATTAACTCAACAACAATGGGTAGAAAGTTTGGATGAAAAGATCAAGCTGCTTAATCCAAAATGCATGGCATAATCATTAGTGTTGACTGTCATTTTTAGATGAATTTTTTGTTTCTTTGTTTTAAAAGGGGATATTCATTGTCTTTTCTTTCTTCTCTTTATTTTAATTTTATCTTTCTTAAGTCAGTTATCAAAACAAAAATTGTCATTCTTTTTTTGTTTCTTGTCTTTGAGTCAAGTCCGTGTCAAAACAAATGAGAAAAGATTTCAAAACTGGCTACCAGCTTCTTTAATTGCACAAAGCAAGAAAAAAGCTAGCACATAAAAGAGACATGATTGTGAGCCCAAAAAAAGACATGCAGGAAGTTTTGTCAACAGAGAAGTCGGGGAACTCATGGAAATACCAAGGTTCAAAGGGTTTATTTGAGAAACACGACAAAGCAGAAATGCTGTGTTTGTTTCAGAGTCACTCTTAATAAGATGAGTTTGAGTCAATGATACAGCAAGTCAATGACATATGCTAATGGTTGGAAGCAAAGCTAAATGTGACGGGGGCAGGAGCAATTGCCTCAAAAGCCAAAGCCACAAACTAGCCACCATGTTTTTTAACTCACAAGTTTTCTTTGTATGTAATAGGAATACATGTTGCATTCAGATCAAGGATTTCAGAGCCTAAACATCAAAAGCCGTAATTTCTCACCTCAACAAATGCAAGAGGCAAGGTTGTTGTACAGGTTTGTAATTCAAGCAGCTTTGGTAAGGAGAAACACTTCATTGTTTAGATAATTCAAACAACATTGGTAAGGAAACACACTTCCTTGATTGGGTAATTCAAATTTTTCTTCTTAGGTAATGCACTTCCTAACATAAGTCTTGATTCTTAGAAGACGTACCTTTTAGTCGAGTCATCTCCCTTGATTCCTATTAGACGTACCTTTTAGTCGAGTCATCTCCCTTGATTCGTATTAGACGTACCTTT
The DNA here is from genome assembly GCA_030864215.1 of Capsicum pubescens. Taxonomy (NCBI): domain Eukaryota; kingdom Viridiplantae; phylum Streptophyta; class Magnoliopsida; order Solanales; family Solanaceae; genus Capsicum; species Capsicum pubescens. Next base: position 22,485,695 of record CM061549.1, read on the forward strand.
TAGTCGAGTCATTTCCCTTGATTCCTATAAGACGTACCTTTTAGTCGAGTTATCCCCTTTGATTCCTATAAGACGTACCTTTTAGTCGAGTCATCCCCTTTGATTCCTATAAGACGTACCTTTTAGTCGAGTCATACCCTTTGACCCCTAGAGGACGTACCTTTTAGTCGAGTCATTTCCCTTGATTCCTATAAGACATACGTTCTAGTCGAATCATCCCCTTTGATTCCTATAAGACGTACCTTTTAGTTGAGTCATCCCCTTTGATTCCTATAAGACATACCTTTTAGTCGAGTCATCCCCTTTGATTCCTATAAGATGTACCTTTTAGTCGAGTCATCCCCTTTGACCCCTAGAAGACGTACCTTTTAGTCGAGTCATTTCCTTTAATTCCTATAAGACGTACCTTTTAGTCGAGTCATCCCCTTTGATTCCTATAAGATTTACCTTTTAGTCGAGTCATCCCCTTTGACCACTAGAAGATGTACCTTTTAGTCGAGTCATTTCCCTTGATTCCTATAAGACGTACCTTTTAGTCGAGTCATCTCCTTTGATTCCTATAAGACGTACCTTTTAGTTGAGTCATCCCCTTTGATTCCTATAAGACGTACCTTTTAGTCGAGTCATCCCCTTTGATTCCTATAAGACATACCTTTTAGTCGAGTCATCCCCTTTGACCCCTAGAAGACGTACCTTTTAGTCGAGTCATTTCCTTTGATTCCTATAAGACGTACCTTTTAGTCGAGTCATCCCCTTTGATTCCTATAAGACGTACCTTTTAGTCGAGTCATCCCCTTTGATTCCTATAAGACGTACCTTTTAGTCGAGTCATCCTCTTTGATTCCTATAAGACGTACCTTTTAGTCGAGTCATCCCCCTGGATTCCTATAAGACGTACCTTTTAGTCGAGTCATCCCCCTTGATTCCTAAAAGATGTACCTTTTAGTCGAGTCATTCCAATTAACTCATAGAAATTGCATTTCTTTATTTGGGATAATTTTCTTTTTAGTTTGGATGTGATTTCAGGAGCATGCCCGAAGCACAGGGCGAATAAATGGAAAACCAAGCAACAAGGTGAAGAAATTGAAAGTTAAACAAATTGAAAAATAGCAAGTCAGGAGCCCGCCTGCAGAACAGGGTGAAGAAATTGAAAGCATAGCAACAAGTTGATGAAATAGCAAGTCAGGAGTCCGCCTGCAGAACAGGGTGAAGAAATTGAAAGCATAGCAACAAGTTGATGAAATAGCAAGTCAGGATCCCGCCTGCAGAATAGGGTGAAGAAATTGAAAGCATAGCAACAAGTTGATAAAAATAGCAAGTCAGGAGCCTGCCTGCAGAACAGGGTGCGGAAGTTGAAAGCTTGTCAACAAGTTGATGAAATAGCAAGTCAGGAACCCGCCTGGAGAACAGGGTGAAGAAATTGAAAAGCAAGCAACAATTTAAAGAAATAGCAAGTCAGGAGCCCGCCTGAAGAATAGGGTGATGAAACTCAAGTCAAGAGTCCAAAAAAAGCTGTATAGATAGGATTTTTGTAATTTCATTTATGCTTTAACTTGTAATTTTATTTTAATGTAATGACAGAGCCGTGGACCGGAACCTCTATGGAACCTCACTCGACTCTCCAACTCGATATAGTCCACTTCTCTTCCAATCTTTTGAAATACCCGTGACTTGATTCTCTCATAGCTTGGGTAGGTAGGATGTCTTAAGTCAAGACTCGGTTGTTTTTCTTCCTTCTGTTTCTTTCTTTGAATAATGGTCGGGACAAAATTCAGTCTTGTTGTCTACTTCTTTGTCTGAAAACACGTCGTGTTTACATTCAAAGGGGGCATGATGTAGACACCTAATTTCGTCCCTCCGCAATATTATCTTACCGTGTACCCTCAATCATGTAATTATCCCTCCATAAAATGACAAAAAAATAATAAAACTTTAATAAATCCCTAACAAATTAAATTTCTAATATTCCCTTATCCTAACAAACCTTATCTCAACCAACCCACCCTACCCCACCTATCCTATACCCTCACCCTTATCCCACCGTCTCTCCACGTGACCCCTCCCCGATATTTCTTTTCCACAAAGTAAAAGGAATATACATACACAAATCATCGTCTCCATTTTTCTGATATAGACAAGAGAAAACACATATACACCATAGGAGGCAGAAAACCGGATCAAAAGAAAAAAAAAAGCTCACAGCTTCTTCTTCCATATACACGGTGAGACTTTAATTTTTCGATGAGCTTTCATTTTTCTCCATAGAACACACACACAACTCACGATTCCACAACCGATATACAAACACACTTCCATCGTCACTGACCTCACGAGATCCACACACACATACAGATCGAAGGGGGGTATCGGGCAAAGAAAACAATTGGAGTTTGATTAGAAGTTTGAGAGAGAGATCGACACGGGAGAGAAAAATGAGACAGAGAGGAGAGAAACAACACCTCGTTCACGCTACTGTTCCGGCAACCTTTCGTCGCCGAAAAACGGCGTCTCCTCGCCGGATTCGAACACAACTAACCCATAGATCACACCCCCACAACGTAGAAACACCCAAATCAGCTGTCAACTTGATTCCGGTGACGGGCCCATCGGGTTTCGAACTCACCGACCTTCTTCGTCTTCTCCGCGCAATTTCGGAATACTGATTTGTGGTGTTTGTCGTTGGGGTTCCCATTCGAGGATCTCGGTCTTGGATTTCTTTATTATCAACGATAACGAGTTCTATTAAGGTCCATCTCTTTAACTCTACTCTTTCATTTTCTCGGATTTTGGTTAATGCCGTGATTTTGTGGTTGGTTGAATTTTTAGTAAAATATTGATCGTTGTTGTGGATTCGTAGGAGTAGTGTGCTTAAATGCTTGAATCTTCGTTGGATGTATATGTTTGATGTTGATTTTAGATTTTAAAAAGTGGTTTGATAATCGGAAAATTTGTTAATCATGGCTTTAGGAATAAACTTGTTGATTTGGGGGTCGGGATCGAAAATTGATAATCGAATAAGTTGAATTTTTTTTTTTTTGATTCATTACTTAATATTGTCGAATTGGATAGTATCATGATAGGTCGAGTGGGTAGGCAACCGTAGGTTCGGGTAGGCGAAATTTAGGAATAAGTGTTTCGTTGGATGTTTGAATGTGGAGTTATGCGTTGAATGTTTTCTACTTTATCGCATTCGAAAATTGTATTTATTTAACCGGGGAATGCCCCGAGGTCATTTGTATTTACTCACCGGGGAATGCTCCGAAGAATTTTTTACGCAAATGATGCTCGTGATCAAGGCCCGAGGCGTCGGGTAAAACATAGTTTAGGACTAGTGTAGGTTATTTCAGTATTTTTATTTCGGGACTGTATAACTCGGACTGGACACTATATTTCGGATCCCTTTTGTTTTTATTTGTTTGTTTGATTGTTTTACATGTTTTTTGTGTGGTTTGTACGTTGTAGTGTCAATTTAGCCGATACGCTCCACCAAGCGACCGTGGTCGACCCACGGGATCGAGGGGTGCCCAACACCTTCCCCTCGGTCAACAGAATTCCTTAGCTGAAATCTCTGTTCGCAAACCAGTTTAAAGAGTCAAATGATTTTGAAAAGAATTTTCCAATGGTGACTTGGCACACCAGATTATGCCAAGTGGCGACTCTGAGTTATGAAATATAATGAATCCTTTTCGAAATAAATTTTCATTTTTGGTCACTTTAATAATTAAAACCCTTTCGAACCTTAAATCAAATCTTTTGGGAGTGCAAAAAAAGGGGTGTGACAGATTATAGATTATATATAGATTATATATAGATTATATATATATATATATACAGTCCGCTTTAGACAAAACCGTCTTTTACCCCTTTTCCTGCAATAAATTCTACAAAATAAATATAATAAAATTTTCCTAACTAAAATTTTCCATTACCCATTTTCTATTTTATTTTTACCAAAATTTTCTTTTATCCATAATAAAAATTTTCTAATTAAAATTTTCCTTTACCCATTTTTTTTTATTTTTTTTTACCAAATTTAGCTTTTCTCCCCTATATTTTTTCTTCACCCGTTTTAATTAGTGTCCTTTTTAGTTTATGAATCATCTACAAGATTTTTTTTTCCTTTACGTGAGTGCATGTTAAAATTAAATATATGAAAAATCCTGCTAAAAATTAATTAGTGTCCTTTTTAGTTTATGAATCATCTACAAGATTTTTTTCCCCTTTACGTGAGTGCATGTTTTAAGTTTATTTATGAGGAAAAAATTAAATATATGAAAAACCCTGCTAAAAATTAATTAGTTTCCTTTTTAGTTTATGAATCATCTACTTCTATAAAAACATTCGTAATATGGATTCTTCTATCGTCAACTTTGCCACAATTTGGGTTCACTTTTTGTAGTAGAATTTTCGTTCAAGAATGTTATTCCTAGACAAGCTCATAAGGAGCTATTAGCTATAAGTGAGTTTGTAATTACCTTCGTACACTTGTTTTGTTGTAGTTTTTGATCTATTATTATTTGTTATTTTTTCTTCTTAATACAGGTTGTCGATGAATGTACAGTCAGCTTTTGAAAACTTTTTTTGAGTAAGTTAGGTTTAATATGTAGTAGAATTTTCGTTCAAGAATGTTATTCCTAGACAAGCTCATAAGGAGCTATTAGCCATAAGTGAGTTTGTAATTACCTTCGTACACTTGTTTTGTTGTAGTTTTTGATCTGTTATTATTTGTTGTTTTTTCTTCTTAATACAGGTGGTCAATGAATGTACAGTCAGTCTTTGAAAACTTTTTTTGCGTAAGTTAGGTTTAATATGTAGTAGAATTTTTCGTTCAAGAATGTTATTACTAGACAAGCTCATAAGGAGCTATTAGCCATAAGTGAGTTTGTAATTACCTTCGTGCACTTGTTTTGTTGTAGTTTTTGATCTGTTGTTATTTGTTATTTTTTCTTCTTAATACAGGTGGTCGATGAATGTACAGTTGGCTTTTGAATTATTTTTTTGCGTAAGTTAGGTTTAATATGTAATAGAATTTTCGTTCAAGAATGTTATTCCTAGACAAGATCATAAGGAGCTATTAGCCATAAGTGAGTTAGTAATTACCTTCGTACACTTGTTTTATTGTAGTTTTTGATCTGTTATTATTTGTTGTTTTTTCTTCTTAATACAGGTGGTCAATGAATGTGCAGTCGACTTTTGAAAACTTTTTTTGCGTAAGTTAGATTTAATTGTATTGTTTTGTATCTCTATTATCATTATTGTTTTATTATAATTTATAGGTGGTACATGAATCTTGGTCGATTTTGAGAAATTTTTCTTGTAATCTCGATTATCCTTCAATTTCTAGGTAATTAGGTTAGTAAGTTTTATATATCTATTTATGGTATCTGTTCAGGAAAGGTTTAATCTTGGGTAAGGTAATAATGAGGCTCTTCATTGGCTATTTTCACGGGCATTAGTTCTATTTTTGTCATTTGTGTGTTTGTCCATTTTTATAACATCTGAAAGAAATATCAAGTAAAAAGTGAAAGCTAAATGGCGGAATTAGTTTATCGGCGCATAAGTTAGTGTGTTGAAATTTTTGTTTATTTTGAAAAAAATTATTTCCATCAATATGGTTGAATTGTAGTACTATGGTTTCGTTTGGTGTTCTACCAAACATATATACATATAATGCATTAATTCATGCATAGATAAAGTCAAGCAACTTTTCTGCAACTCAGTCCTTGGAGAAAGAGATGCTTTTATATGGTCTAACCCCTCATTCAGTCACTTACAATCTGTGGATTGGTGTTGCTTGTAATCTTGGACTGATTCCCTCAATACTTCAGCTACATGATGAAATGTTGAAAAAGGGTTGCCAGTCAGATGTAATTACTTACACGAAACTACTTATGTTATTTTGTCTAGGAGGTATAATGAGAGAAGCAGACAAACTATTTGGCAAGTTACTGGCGTCTAATTTAGCAGTTGATCATGTTCTCGTTCTGGTACTCATGAAAAGATACTGCAGAATGGGAGTATTTAATAAAGTCTTTGACCTTTACCAATACTGGTTAGTGACAATGCCTAGATGAGAATGTTTCCCAAGAATTATTATGAAGTTAAGGGAGACTCTAAAATGTATTTATTCCAGAATTAGATAAAGCTACTCAAGCTTTTGCACCTATTTGGCTTACAAATTTTTGGTCTAGAAGCATTGTCCTCATAGCAACAGCTTCTTTGTCGTAACAACTTCTTTGTCTCCTGGGGTATGTTTAGTTGTTGTCACCTTTGCACTGCCCTTTGGAATTCCTTCACTGCCTCTAAGATTGAACCTGGACAACTCTGACATGGTCTGCATCTTATTCTCGGATTTTACGTAGAAGAACTTTCTAATGACAGTCCTGATGATTTTGAAGGCTTAGATGCTTTGGTTTCACATGTCGCGAACTTGTTGTCAATTGAATGTGTTACACAACAACTTGCTTTGCCTGGAAAATATGGAAATGGAAACCCGTTCCCTATTAACTTAATGGCTATTGTATGTCTAAGAGATTGAGTGCTAACTTGAAGGTGTGCTTTCTTACCATTTCTCCAACAAAAATTATTCCTGTGTATCGTTATTCTGTGTTATCTAAGTAGTGATGTGTAGAAAATCCCACATCGGAAATTTACTTTGGTTGGGAGGAGGTTGGGAGTTATAAATAAACTGCACCTCCTTCATTATTTAATACACACAAAAATATTTCTTTCCTTGTTTACTATTAAAGAGGTTTAGAGATAATTCTCTTGGAGATCTCTTTGAGAATAGTATTTTAGGAAGTGAGGGTGTGTGAGAAAAATATTGTGTATTATATGGTGTAATAATTTCCATATAGTGAATATTTTTCTGGGAGGCCTGTGGTTTTTCTCCAATTGGGGAGTTTTCCACGTTAAATCTTTGTGTCGTTATTCTCTTTAATTTCTCTGTTATTTTCTGCTTGAAAGCGGTCCAGAAGGGGCGGGAAAAATAGTCCATTTTTCCCAACACTATCTACACTAGATAATGCATATTGACTCTGCAGATTGTGCAGATATTTGTTTAAGTAATATAAGTTCTGTAGAGATTTTGGATGTCTTGATCTTCAATAGCTATAGAATGGATACTAAAGAGTGAGAGAGAGAGGAATCAAGATGGTTGTTTTTTTAAAAAAATAAAATAAAATATCTCGCTCTGTTAAGTATGAACGGGACTATTTGTTGGCCAAACAATGAAGAAGGTAAACCTGCATATTGTAAGTATATTTTTTGATGGCCTTTTTGTAAATTATCAATAATTATTTATGATTATTTGAGTTTAATAATTTTAATTGGTGCATAAAGTATTCCGCGTTAAGTCTGAGTATCATATGTCGTATTTAGGAATACGATTAAAGGGTTTATGATTGTAACATGTAACAGTTTGTTGATTATATGGTTAAGAGGGTTGTGACTGTAGGGGTGTGCAAAAATCGAACCAACCGATAAACCGAACCGATAAAAATGTTATTGGGTTAACGATTTTTTATTGATTTTATAAAAAAATTTATTGGGTAAACGGTTCGATTTTGGTTTTAGCTTATTGGGTTATCGGTTAAACCGATAACCCAATAAGGATACACTAAGTTATTGTTTTACTCCTATTTGTATTATATATATATAAATATTTATATTACTAATATATATACACACACACACTACTTATTCACAATTCAGAGATTCACAAAGTATTAACCAATTCAGGGCAACAAAGGCACAATACAAAGGTTGGATATTGTCGTATTGGAAAGTTTGAAGCATTTAGTAGCTTCCAACAATTATGATTTAGTTTTTTTCCGAACTAACATTCAGTTCAAGTTTGAAGATTCTTGTAAACTAAAACGCATTGCGTATGATTTTGGCGGCAACTAAGATTTCATTTTTTTATTTTAGTTGTTACTATTTTTATTTTATGAGTATTTTCTTATTGGTTAAGCCGAAAACCAAACCGTTAAGCACCAAAAACCGATAAACCGAAAACCGATAAGAAAATATCTTATTGGTTGGTTATTGGTTTTGCATATTTAAAAACCGAAAACCAATAAACCGAACCAATAACAAATAAAATCGAACCAAACCGACCGATGCACACTGCATTGGCTCTTTGATATTGTATTGTAATATAAAAAGGATTTATTAAGGGACATATAAGGATACTTTTATCTTCATTCACATAATGGTTTAATTATCATGAGAATAGCAAACTAAGAGAGCAACCATGGCCTTACGAACTTGTCACAATAAGCAGTTAGATAGGCCTAGGTTCCGTAGCATAATGACGTGCCAAAATATGATACTATTTGACCTATTTTGACATAATACATTTACAATTAAGTTGTGACATGGTTAATATATTTATACGAATTTCTAAATAATATTGTTCGTTATGTATAACGATTATTTCTTGAATAATACTATTTTTCTATACTTTCCTCTCATCAATGTGTATGTTTGTTATATTTGTAAAGTTATTAGTCCTTCTCGCTTACTTCAAATGGTGTATGACTAAATGTATAGCACTTATTATTGATTGTTTTTTTAATACTTTTATGCAAGTGAAGGTAAATCCATGTTGTGCAGGTGAAGATAGATCTATGTGAAGCATATGATGAAGATGACGTACTGATTAAGAGATGAATTGACATGCTAGCTTAAGGAGGAAACAGGGAAGTGGTCTTATAACAAATAAGGATTTATAAGGGATTCTAATTTTGATGTTAATCAAATTCTAATTTTAAGTCCTAACTGTTCTTAATTAAAGTTAATGACGTAGTATTAATTCATATGAAATAAACACACTGAATTCTAGAATTGTAAGGTTGCAACTGACTGTTGGGGCTCATAGACCAACTTATTCGCTCTTTAAAGATAAGTAAACATTGTGTATTTTTAGTGTTCTTTTATTAGAATGATACTTAAGTGTAGGTAAGATGAAATTTGTCCCTTTTTGATAATTTTTTATGTCTTTTCTTTTGGTTGAACTATTAAACGAAACAAGTGATGCCGTCGATGAATAAAGAAGACCACATAACAATTCACTATTAAGTGGCGAAAAAATTAAAGTTTTTTTCTTTTTGTTTAAGCAAAAACTTTGTCTACGTGAAATAAGTAAAGAGAATAATATATTTTTTATTGACTAATGTATATATACACGTACAAAGCACGTACTCTAAACTAGTATATATACATATGTATGTATGTATGTATCGATCATTTCCTTTCGTTTATTTATGATTCTCCTTAAAAGAATTTAATTTCTAATGTAAATGACAGGTCCATAATTTAAAATTTATGAGTTTTTTATAATGAAATCAAGCCAATATACAGTAATAATTAGGTTAACAATGATCAAATATTCATATATAATTTAGTAAATTTTCTAAATATATACATGAAATAGACAAAAGTTATTGAATTGCATGAATCCACAAATCCCATTGTGGATTTGCCCTAACCTTAATTAGCATAATGAACTTATTAATTCTCTCACTAATGGATCATACAAAAATATTCAAACTCAAACTAACAACTATTTATTACTATGTGCACCTCATAAAATCTCAAACAAATTAGTGATGAGAACAAATAATGAACCACTTTTAATTATGGTTTTAGGGTGTCCCAAGAGAAAATATGTTCTTTATACCCTCTATCATCTTCTATAATAAATCCTGTATCTATCACTGTCCATTTACAAAAATCAGTCTTCCTGGTAAGGAAACCTGATAAACTACACCCGCGTATTGTGTTGAACACATCAAAAGCTTTATCTTTTGAACCCCACCAAAAGTGACAAAAAAATAGAGTTCTAAAAGGAATTTTTTCGTGGAATGCCCATTGAAAATTTTGATTTGGAGCCAGGTTACGGTATCCCAGATCATTATCTCTAGAAGCACAGTGAACTCTAACGGTACTATTATTGGGGAATTTCTTTGGATCAATAGCGTTCACAATTTGTACATGATATTTACTTCTTACTTGTAAAATATTTATGGACAATCTGATCAATAAAATAAAAGGTGCTTTGATGTAAGAAGAACTCATCTTGTAATTAGGCAAGTGGTTCTTCTTTAGCTTGATGTCTGTTATAGAAACTCATAAATTAAACTTTAAATCACTGATCTGTCATTTACTTATGAACTTAAATCCTTTTAAGGAGAATCATAAATAAACGATAGGAAATATTTATATATATATACCCGATCCATCTATGATAATGTGTTTTCATTTACATTAGAAATTAAATCCTTTTAAGGAGTTTCAGAAATAAACAATAGGAAATGAATGATTTTAATTTTTCGATTCATCTCTTAGCACAAGCATGTATTTGTATCTAACTATATATATACATGTTCTTGAATATTTATGTTCAAATTGATCGATCCGCGATAGAACATTAAAAACTAAATTTACTAATATAAAATGTGATGGAAAAAGAAAAGAAAAGAAAAAAAAAAACATGGAAAGAAACAGAAGAAAAATAATTAAGAAGAAATTTTGAGGCGTGACGCTATCACTGTCTAACCTTATAAAAATTAAAGGTTACAAACTTTTTACGAAAAAGTAAATTGTTTCAGGTGATTCATGAACGATACCTAAAAATAATTATTTAATATTATTTCACTCGCGATACCTCAAAATGGTTCTTCAAATCAATTATAATTTCACTATTCAAGCTACCCAAAAATTAGTTCCTTAAATAAATTTATTTTTACTAAGAGATAATACATTGAAACACCCCTAAACTTGTAGCCAAAACTTACTTTAGATCCTAAACTAATCGGGCAATTATATAACCCCCTTAACAACTTTAAAGTGAATTTTTTACACCCTGAATTGTTGACATGGCAAATTCTTTTAAAATCTGTGCGTAAGTGGTCCAAAAAACACAGAAAAAAAGTGGGGCCCACCTTCAAAATTTTATAAATTCTCTTTACATATATATATAATGTAAAAGTAAGAAACCATTTCTTCTTCATTATCTTCGTTGCCCCCCCCCCCCTCCCGTTCTTCATCTTCTTCGTTGCCCCACCTCCCGTTCCCCTCACCCCCCTCCACCCTCCAACACATCATTTCTTTATCTTTTTCATAACCCCTCACCCACCCCATTTCTTCATTGAGGCGAAGCCATGGAATGTTCCGTACAAGGTGAAATTGAATGTTTTGAGAAGTTTATGTGAATTGAAGCTTTTATGTTTTTGAGTTAAAAAATTGTGAAATTTATGATACTTGATAGGCAATTTATGTCAAAATTGTCTCAAAGTTGACAACTTTATTGTTTTAAATGATTTTTTTCGAATTCCCCTCTACCCTGATTTATCCCCTTTCTCTACTCTGATTTTTGCCAATTACCGTACCCCTCAACCCGTCGTCTCTACGTGTGTGTGCTATGTGGAATTGGGAGTCTGTGTGGGTGTTTGTTTGCTGTGAGTGAGCAAAGAAAATTGGAGGCCCTTCTCTGTGAATGAAGAAGCTCTATATGTATATCTCAGTGTGTGCGTATTGTGAAGGGATTGTGATGTGTGTACTTATGATGTGTGATGTAGTGTCATGAGAGTGACGATGGAAGGATTGGTGCTAATTCGCTTCTCTGTGTGTCTATATTATTAATTGAATTGTTGTTCATGATTGCTATCTAATGGTATTAATGGAAAAAATGAAAAAATTAAAGGAGAAGGCATTGGGGTTGGAAGGAGAGAAAGAGAAGAGGGGGGGGGGGGGATGGTCTGAGGAGAAGAAAAATGGGTGGTGGGGTGGGGTGGGGGGTTCGATGAAGAAGGAAAATGGTTGGGGGAGGGGGGGGGGGGTCGAAGAAGAAGGAAATTATAATTTTTTTTAAATAAATATATAAAAATAGTATATGTATATAAAAATTGTATATGTGTGGGATTACTTTTTAAAAAAAAAAAATTATAATTTCTTACGTGGCAATGACATGTCACTAACGTGGCTCAAATTGGGGTGTGTGTACTTCACTCTCCGCAGTGAGAGTAGTATAATTTTTTTAGAGGGTAAAAAATTCACTTTAAAATTGTTAAAGGGGGTATATAATTGCCCGATTAGTTTAGGGTCTAAAATAAATTTTGGCGATAAATTTAGGGGTATTTCGATGTATTATCTCTTTTACTAATGATACACAAGAATATAGTTATTGAGTTTAAACATATCTCCATGGCTCTTATTGACGCAAAAAAAATTATGGTGATACTATATTTGTAAATTGGTTGTTAACATAGATAAGAGCTCTATATATTTTGGAGGTGTTCCACACCTACCAAATAGAGGTTTTTCCCATCGCATTCAATGAGAAATTTGCGCTATGAGCAGAGGCGGAGACAGTCTATAAGTAATAGGGGGTTTGTCTGAACCCTTTTCGATGAAAAATTATATAATTAATACATGATTAAAATGATGTTTATGTCTATATTGTAGATGTCCGTTGAGCTTTTCTTCAGATTTTAAACTATCTTAGCGGAAATTCTGACTCCGCCTCTGGCTATGAGATATTTTTTTCACTCATTTTCTATAGAGGAGGATTTGTGAAACTTAATGTGATGTGTTTAGGTAGAGAGTAGTTATAGTATTTTGTAATTTAACCATGGTCATAGGTTATTGTACTTGTAATGAATTATACTATTTTTGGCATTTTATACAATCGTTTTTCCAATAATCTAATGTAAAATGTTGAGTTCGTGCTTGCAAGAATCAAAACTTTTATTTATTAAATTACAACGCGTTTGACTTTTCGTACGATATTTATCTAAAACTACTAGATTTAATTTCTCATGAATCCACATATCCTATTGTGGATTAAAAATAATAGTTCACTTATTAAGTATCCCAAGAGTACGCGAGATATCTTTTCCTCCTATCATCTTCTAAAAAAAATCCTGCATCCGTCACTGTCCATTTACATAGATGAGTCCGAGGGTCAAGTTGTGAACTTTTAATACATCCATGAAAGACGTTGAACACTTCAAAAGCTTTTTGTTTTGAACCCCACCAAAAGTGACAAAAAAATAAAGTTTTAGAAAGATATTTCTCGTGAAATGACCATTCAAATTGTTGATTTGGAACAATGTTACGAAAACCCATATCATTATCTTTAGAAGCACAATGAACTTTCAGGTTATTAGGGGGGTTCGTAGCAGGAATGTTATTAACAACTTGAACATGATATTTTTTGCGAACAAAAATATCATGTACCTTAATGCTTCTTACATGTAAAATATTTATGGACGATACGATCAATAGTAGAAAAAGTATTTTGATACAGGAATAACTCATCTTGGGTTCACGACTTGGAAATATCCTATTTTCGAAATTCAAGGTAAGATTGCGTATAATGAATCCTAGTGGTCCAGTGCTTTTCTAAACCCCGCACATAGCGAAAACTTTATTGCACCGGACTGGTTTTATTAGTTTTTTTCTTTTGGTGGGGAATCCTAAGAAAATTATTTGTTTACATTTCTTCGTTATTATAGTACTCATAGTTACAGTGCAATGGTAATGAGAATTTTTATGAGGAATGTGAATTATATATGAAAGGCCATAAAAATGTGAATTATTTTCATTATGTTTATAACCAGTAGATAACCTTTCATCGTGCTTGACCGTTTCGTTTTTAGTGATGTGTATATTTATTGTTGTGTGAATATTATGGTTTGTAGGATTAATTGTTAGAACATGCACAACGGAAACAACAATTCTACAGGATCAATAACTTATATATAATCTAGACAACATAAATCATCAAACGAAATTGAAAAAGCTACTTACCTGCTGAAACTTTCACACAATTTGTTCACTGCTTTGACCTCCAGGCCTACAGTCTTCTACTATATCCTGACTGACTTTTGTTGTGAAAGTTGTGTGGACAAGTACTTTTGGATTCAAACAAAATATGTCCAGGAAAACTATCTTAATTTTCTAAGCCAAAACCACTATATATTCTTATTAGGGGAAAGCCAAAAAAAAAAAAAAAATAGAAGCAAAAGTTTCTAGTTTTTCAATTGTTTATTCTTACTTTACATAAAGAGGGAGTCAAGACTCAAGAGGCAAAAGTATATGACTTTTCGATTGTTTATTCTTACTTTACATAAAGAGGGGGTCAAGAGGCAAAAGTTTATGGCTTTTCAATTGTCAAAACGTTTTCTGCCTCTTTAATTTTTCAAAAAGTTTTTTTTTTAGAAAAAAAAAAACAGAAGATTTCTTTTTCTTATAGAAGACCATTAAGTAATATTACTTCTTCTAGTAAGTCCTTTCTCTTTTCCAAAATTGATTAGTTAATTAGGTATAACAGGGACCACAGATTTATTAAGTGAGGCTTCCAATTATGATATTAATTCGCAAATGAATAAATTACCATATCACAATAAATTACAAATTATTCCACTAAAATTTTGTAATTGCACTCCTCGATTTAATTTCAAAATCTACCATTACATCTTATTTAACTCCCCATGTTAGAATTACCGACACCAATCAATTAAATTAAATTCTCTGGAAAATTTAACTCATTAATTAATTTAATCCTTTATTTATAATGCTTAACTTATTTCACATGACGGATACAAAATTCACCTGCAGGGTTTTCACGTGAAAACTTATAAGCAGCCATAAAGGGGTATCTTCTATCTCAAGATCGAGACATGGTTCTATCAACTAATTAATATTTCACTAAGTGATTCGTCATCATCCAACCTATTAGGAATATGTTGACTCACAAAAGAGTCTCACCTTTCAATAGATTTAAACGATAAAATAAACCACAGAGATCATAATAATTATATCAAGATTAAGAGCATAAGTACATGTAATGGTCTAGAGAAATCTTTTATTAATATTCAAAACATAAATGAATACCTCTAATTGGTCCGTTCAATACATACGAAATGTACTTGCACAAGAAGTCGGAATGTTACCACTCTCATAATTAAGATCAAATTATATTTAATCTTGTACTACAATCATCAAAATATTTGTCCTACCTCATCTTTGATTGTGAACATTAATTTATTACTTATAAAAACCGACAATTTTAATCTTCCGTGCATGAGTTAAAATACTCCATACAAAAAATTGTCTATTACATAAGTAAAGGACACACATGTTAACACACTGATTTATTCAAATAAAGATTTTATTAATATAATAAATAGTCTTTACATGGGATAAAAATACAACACTATAACACAAACTACATGGTTAATAGTATATCCCAACAATCTCCCACTTAGACTCATAACCATGAATGCATAATTTTAACACCCATTTCTTCCACATGCTTATCAAAAACCTTCTGGGTTAAGCCCTTTGTAAATGGGTCCGCCAAATTGTTCTTCGACTCAATCTTCAAAACTCTCACATCACCTCTTTGAGTTATATCCCGAATCAAGTGATATTTTCTCTTAATATGCTTACTTCTTTTATGGCTTCGTGGTTCTTTCGAGTTTGCAACTGCAAACTATTGTCACAATAAAATGATAGTGGTGTTTGAATTGAAGGAACAACTCCAAGCTCTTTAAGAAAGTTATCGAGCCAAACAACCTCTTTTGCCACCTCAGAGGCAGCTACATATTCGACTTTCATGGTGGAATCAGTAACACATGATTGCTTGATACTCCTCCAAACAATGGATCCACCTTCTAAAGTAAACACATATCCTGAGGTAGATTTTCTAGAATTTCTATCCGATTGAAAATCTGAATCAGTATACCCAATAGGTACAAGATTGTCGGAGTGAAAAACAAGCATGTAATCCCTAGTCCTTTTTAGGTACTTGATTATATGCTTAACCGCAGTCTAATGTTCTTTCCCAAGATTAGACTGAAATCTGCTAACCATGCCAACAACAAAGCAGATATCTGGTATGATGCACAACATAGCATACATTAGGCTCCCTACAGCAGAAGCATAAGGGACCACCTTCTTTCTCTCTATTTCATCGGTCGTTTTGGGCGACTGATCTTTTGATAGAGTAATTCCATGCTTAAAAGAAAGAAATCCCTTTTTGAAATTTTGCATGCTAAACCTTTCAAAAATAGTATCAATATAAAGTGCTTGAGATAAGCCTAATATCCTTTGTTTGCGATCTCGCATAAGATTGATCCCAAGGATATGAGTAGCTTCTCCCAAGTCCTTCATATCAAAACGCGTGGATAACCACTCCTTAATAGAATTCAACATGCTCACATTATTTCCTATGAACAAAATATCATATACGTACATAATAAAAAATGCTACTCTATCTCCATCCCATTTTTTATATACGCATAACTCATTTTTACATCGATTAAAATTAAAAGTCTTAATCGAATTGTCAAAACAAGTATTCTATGCTCTAGATGCTTGTTTCAAACCATAAATGGATTTCTTAAGTTTGCAAAACTTATGTTCATTACCATTTTTCATGAAACCTTCTGGTTGTGTCATATAAATATACTCGTCAAGACTTTCATTTAGGAAAGCCGTCTTGACATCCATTTTCCAAATATCATAATCATAATGAGCCGCAATAGATAAGAGAATCCTGATGGATTTAAGCATAGCTACCGGCAAAAAAGTTTTCTCATAATCAATTCGTTCTTTTTGAGTAAACTCTTTCGCAACAAGCCTAGCCTTAAAAGTTTGCATTTTTCCATCCACAACTCTCTTTTTCTTATAGATCCATCTACAGTCAATGGGTTTAACTCCCGTAGGTGGTTATACAAGTTCTCAGACATGATTGGAATACATAGAATCCATTCAGATTTCATAGAAGCAATCCACATTTTAGCATCTTTATCATGTAGTGCTTCGGCGTAATTAAGAGGTTCGTATTAGGCTCCTCAGAAATTCTATCATACGATTCTCCCAAGAGCGCAAACCATAAAGATTTTCTAATAATTTTTCCACTACAACGACTAGTCACTACAGGATCTGCTACTACTGGAACTAAATTTTGAATAACTTAAAAGTCATCCTGCACTATGACAGGTTCCTCGATATTACCCTAAACGTTTTCCTTCACAATTGCAGGTTGCTCGACGTTACTCCCACTACTTTGAGGTAGTGTAATGTCAAGTGTTTGCTTTTGTGCAGCCTATTGATATTTCTCCCATTACGTGGATGCAATGGTATGTCAATAATGATTTTTGGAATTCGTTCTTGTATTGCATTATTCGTTATTCTATTGCTCAATTTTCGTAAAATAATTTTACTTCTAGGAACGTGGTTCATTAAATAATTCTCTTCAAGAAATCTGGCATTTGTCAAAACAATTATCTTCTGTTCCACAGGACAATAAAATAAACCCCCTTTTATTCTTTTTGGATATCCAATAAAAACGCACACTTCTGTCCTAGATTCCAACTTATCAGTTTTTTCTTTTAGCACATATGCTGGACAACCCCAAATTCGAATATGTCGTAGACTAGGCTTGCGCCCACTCCACAATTCAGATGGGGTTACAGGTACTGATTTTGAAGGAACCAAATCCAGAATATAATTTGTAGTTTCTAATGCATAACCCCAAAAGGAAAATGACAAATCTGAATAACTTAACATTGATCTAACCATTTCCATAAGAGTTTTATTTCGGCGTTCTGCCACACCATTTTATTGTAGTGTTTCCAGAGCAGAATATAGAGATGTAATTCCTGATTCTAATAAGTATTTAATGAATTCTGTAAAAAGGTATTCACCACCACGATCGGATCGTAATGTAGGGATATGTTTGTTATGTCTCTTTTCCGTTTCCATCTTAAATTCTTTGAATTTTTCAAAGCATTCAGATTTACGACACAACAAATTAATGTATTCATATTTCGAGTAATCATCAGTGAAAGTCACATAATATTCAAAACCACCTCTTGCTTGTATTTTCATTAGACCACATAAATCAGTATGAATTAATTCTAACTTATAACCAACTCTATTTCCTTTGGAAGGAAATGGTCTCTTGGTCATTTTACCTTATAAACAAGAGTCAAAAGTTGGAAGTGCCTCCACTTTCAATGAACTTAAAGGTCCATCAGAAACCAACCGTGAGGTCCTATTTATATTAATATGACCTAGACGTAAGTGCCATAAGTATATTTCACTCAATTCTGAAATATGTTTTCTTTTATGTGATTGATCAACGTTATTCAGTTTTATTTTTTGCAGCATATCATGGGAAACATCAAATATAAAAAAATCATGTATTCTAGGAGAAGAAATAATAAAATATTTATTAAACTTAATAATAGAACAATTATTAGCAAAATAAACATTGTAACCAGCCTCCATTATTCTTGAAACTGAAAGAAAATTCCTTCTTATAGAAGGTACACAAAGAACATTATTCAGTCTTAAAATTTCAGAACTACTAAACGAAATAGAAATATTTCCTATAGCTAAGACTGATGTTGGTTCTCCATTTGCTTGAAACATGTTCAGTTCATTTTTATTTAGGCGCCATGTTTCCTGAAACCTCTGCAAGGATGTGCAGATATGATTAGTGGCTCCTGAATCTATAGCCCAAAATTGGGTAGAAACAGACGCTAAAAATGTTTCAACGACATATGAAAAAAATGTACCTTATTTTTGCATCTTTGCTATGCAGTCGGGAAACTCTTTCTTATAATGACCAGATTGCTTGCAATGAGAACATTTGCCCTTAGGCTTAGCCACACCACCATTAGCACCTGAAACCTTATGAGGCTTCTTTTTCTTTTTCTTTTCACCTTTCGGCTTAGAAGTCAAAGCTGACGGCCTGTCAACCATGAACGCCGCAAGAGTAGCTTGTTACTTAGTGATAGATTCTGCCATTTGCAGCTCATTCAACAGTTTTGCAAGAGATAAGTCTATCTTATTCATATTATAATTCAAGTGAAACTGCTGAAAACTGTCCGGCAAAGTCTGCAGGACTATCTCAATCTGAGATTCCTTTTCAATAACCTTCCAACTCATTCAACAAACTCATTATTTTAAGAACATGTTCCCTTACCGAAGTTCCTTCAACCATTTTTTAGGTCAAAAGAGCTTTCATGGTCGTCTGCTTTGCAGCACGATTTTGCACACCAAACATCTCTTTGTCAGATTAAAGCATATCATAAGCAGTAGTCATGGATTGATGTTGATGCTGCAACACATTTGCCATAAAGGCAAGTATGTAGCATCTTGCCATCTCATCAGCCTTGAGCCACTTATCGTAGACTTTAATCTCATCATCAGTTGGTTCATATGACTTAACAGGACTTTCATCAACCAACACAAATTTAAAGCCCCCAGCATTAAGAACAATATCCAAATTACGTTTCAAGTCCACATAGTTAGGGCCTTTTAGTTTATTTTGATTCAGGATAGAGGTTAAGGGATTGAATGAAGACATGGTTAACCTGTTATATAATCAAATTAAACATAGGTCATTAAACATATTGCAGGATAATAAAATTCTTAAAATCACATCACACATATAACCATGCACATGAATAGTTAGAATCGTTAGGGAAACTTAACCATTTAAGAAAATATACATGTAATGTCAGATATTTTATCTCTTAAACAAAACAGAACCAACTCAGTTGAAGAGTAAGCTGTTGATTTAAGTTAGATAAATATCACATTTTCTAAGTCTCTGTACCATTGAGTCAACATGTAACTTAGTTGGAAAGTTAATACAAGTTATCAAAAATAAGAGACTATAAAACAGTATTACAATATACAAGTTTATTCGATGGGGAAGATGACCAATGTCAACATGTAAACTCATAATATTTACTGTTATTAACCACTGAAAAGCATAAGGAATGATCCCTATCACCATTGGTCTGCAAAGATAATTTTTTCAGAATTTTAAATTTTTTCAAAAATATTAAAATGCCAAAAAACACATCAAAACAACTCCGAATAGCCAAAAACTGGCCTGAGTCACAGTACTCTGTAAGTATTTTTTCAGTGGGTCATTTCCAATAAACGTACCAAATTTCAGTTCATTCGAAGTTCGTCGAAAACTGAAAAACTCCAAAACTGACCAAATCGGTATTTATTGGTCGAGCTGTTGCGATGGACATTAGGGTTGCCTGCACTGCTTGGCCTTACTGCTACTGTTCATACAGTGAGTAACGACTATAGTTGGTCATAGTCGAGACTCATCATCATTTTGCTCTTAAGCTACAAAACTAATTTTCACAAAACTATGCAAAATTCGTATGCTTTCTTGATGAGAAAATTAAATTTTATTGGAATCAATAACATCATTAAAAAATGAACAATAGTCAGCAGCAACATGATATACAAACATTATCCGAAATATGTATAACAAATCATGTAATTTCTTTTACATTATCTAGCATATGTAAGAAGAGCTCTGATACCAATTGTTAGAACATGCACAATGGAAGCAATAATACTACAGGATCAATAACTTACATATAATCTAGACAATATAAATCATCAAAAGAAATTGAAAAAGCTACTTACCTACTGAAACTTTCACACAATTTGTTCACTGTTTTGACCCCAGTGCTACAGTCTCCTACTATATCCTGACTGACTTTAGCTATGAAACTTGTGTGGGCAAGTACTTTTAGATTAAAAAAGAATATGTCCAGGAAAACTATCTTAATCTTCTAAGTAAAAACCCATATATATTCTTATTAGGGGAAAGCCAAAAAAAAAAAAAAGAGGCAAAAGTTTCTAGCTTTTCAATTGTTTATTCTTACTTTACATAAAAAGGGAGAAAGAAGGAAAAAGTATATGACTTTTCAATTGTTTATTCTTACTTTACATAAAGAGGGAACCAAGAGACAAAACTTTATGGTTTTTCAATTGTCAAAACGTTTTCTACCTCTTTAATTTTTCAAAAACTTTTTTTTTTAAAAAAAAAGATTTTTTTTCCTTATAGAAAACCAGTAAGTAATATTACTTCTTCTAATAAGTCCTGTCTCATTTTCAAAATTGATTAGTTAATCAGGTATAGCAGGGACCGAAGATTTATTAAGTGAGGCTTCCAATTATGATATTAATTCGCAAATGAATGAATTACCATATCACAATAAATTACAAATTATTCCACTAAAATTTTGTAATTGCACTCCTCAATTTAATTTCAAAATCTACCATTACATCTTATTTAACTCCTCATATTAGAATTACCGACACCAATCAATTAAATTAAATTCTCTAAAAAATTTAACACATTAATTAATTTAACCCTTTATTTATAATGCTTAACTTATTTCACATGACAGATACAAAATTCACCTGCAGGGTTTTCACGAGAAAATTTATAAGTATCCATAAAGGGGTATCTTCTATCTCAAGATCGAGACATGGTTCTATCAACTAATTAATGTTTCACTAAGTGATTCGTCATCATCCAACCTATTAGGAATATGTTGACTCACAAAAGAGTCTCACCTTTCAATAGATTAAAATGATAAAATAAACCACAGAGATCATAATAATTATATCAAGATTAAGAGTATAAGTACATGTAATGGTCTAGAGAAATCGTTTATTCATATTCAGAACATAAACGAATATCTCAAATTGGTCCATTCAATACATACGAAATGTACTTGCACAAGAAGTCGAAATGTTACCACTCCCATAATTAAGAACAAATTATATTTAATCTTGTACTACAATCATCAAGATGTTTGTCCTACCTCATCTTTGATTGTGAACATTAATTTATTACTTTTAAAAACCGACAATTTTAATCTTCCGTGCATGAGTTAAAATACTCCATACATAAAATTATCTACTATATAAGTAAAGGACACAAATGTTAACAGAATGATTTATTCAAATAAAGATTTTATTAATATAATAAATAGTCTTTACATGGGATAAAAATACAATACTATAACACAAACTGCATGGTTAATAGTATATCCCAACAATCTCCCACTTAGACTCATAACCATGAATGCACAATTTTAACACCTATTTCTTCTACATGCTTATCAAAACCCTTATGGGTTAAGCCCTTTGTAATTGGGTCGGCCAAATTATTCTTCCACTCAATCTTCTAAACTCTCACATCACCTCTTTGAGTTATATCCCGAATCAAGTGATGTTTTCTCTCAATATGCTTACTTTTTTTATGGCTTTGTGGTTTTTTCTAGTTTGCAACTGCACACTATTGTCACAATAAAGTGATAGTGGTTTTTGAACCGAAGGAACAACTCCAAGATCTTTAAGAAAGTTATCGAGCCAAACAACCTCTTTTGCCGCCTCAGAGGCAACTACATATTCGACTTTCATGGTGGAATCAACAACACATGATTGCTTGATACTCCTCCAAACAATGGCTCCACCTCTTAAAGTAAACACATATTCTGAGGTAGATTTTTTAGAATTTCTATCCGATTGAAAATCTGAATCAGTATACTCAATAGGTACAGGATTGTCGGAGTGAAAAACAAGCATGTAATTCCTAGTCCTTTTTAGGTACTTGATTATATGTTTAACCGCAATCCAATGTTCTTGCCTAGGATTAGACTGAAATCTGCTAACCATGCCAACAACAAAGCAGATATCTGGTCTAGTGCACAACATAGCATACATGAGGCTCCCTACAGCAGAAACATAAGGGTCCACCTTTATTCTCTCTATCTCATCGGTCGTTTTGGGTGACTGGTCTTTTGATATAGTAATTTCATGCCTAACAGGAAGAAATCCCTTTTTGAAATTTTGCATGCCAAACCTTGCAAAAATAGTATCAATATAAAGTGGTTGAGATAAACCTAATATCCTTTGTTTGCGATCTCGCATAAGCTTGATCCCAAGGATATGAGCCGTTTCTCCCAAGTCCTTCATATCAAAACGCGTGGAAAACGACTCCTTAATAGAATTCAACATGCTCACATTATTTCCTATGAGCAAAATGTCATCTACGTACATAATAAAAAATGCTACTCTATCTCCATCCCATTTTTTATAAACGAATGACTCATTTTCACATTGATTAAAATCAAAAGTCTTAATCGAATTGTCAAAACAAGTATTCTATGCTCTAAATGCTTGTTTCAAACCATAAATGGATTTCTAAAGTTTGCAAAACTTGTATTCATTACCATTTTTCATGAAACCTTCTGGTTGTGCCATATAAATACACTCGTCAAGAATTTCATTTAGGAAAGTCGTCTTGACATCCATTTGCCAAAACTCATAATCATAATGAGCCGCAATGGATAAGAGAATCCTGATAGATTTAAGCATAGCTACCGGCAAAAAAAATTTCTCATAATCAATTCGTTCTTTTTGAGTAAACTCTTTCGCAACAAGCCTAGCCTTAAAAGTTTGCACTTTTCCATCCACACCTCTCTTTTTCTTATAGATCCATCTACAGCCAATGGGATTGATTTCCGTAGGTGGTTCTACAAGTTTCCAGACATGATTGGACTACATAGACTCTATTCAGATTCATAGAATCAATCCATATTTTAGTATCTTTATCATGTAATGCTTCGATGTAATTAAGAGGTTCGCATTAGGCTCCTCAGGAATTCTATCATACGATTCTCCCAAGAGCACAAACCGTAAAGATTTTTTAATAATTTTTCCACTACAACGACTAGTCACTACAGGATTTGCTACTATTGGAACTAAATTTTGAACAACTTGAATGTCTTCCTGCACTATGACAGGTTCCTCAACATTACCCTAAACGTTTTCCTTCACAATTGCAGGCTGCTCGACGTTACTCCCACTACTTTGAGGTAGTGTAATGTCAAGTCTCCATTATTCTTGAAACTGAAAGCAAATTCCTTCTTATAGAAGGTACATAAAGAACATTATTCAGTCTTACAATTTTAGAACTACTAAACAAAATAGAAATATTTCCTATAGCTAAGGCTGGTGCTGGTTCTCAATTTTCTTGAAACATGTTCAGTTCATTTTCATTTAGGCGTCGTGTTTCCTGAAACCTTTATAAGGATGTGCTGATATGATTGGTGGCTTATGAATCTATAGCCTAAAATTGGGTAGAAACAACTGCTAAAAATGTTTCAACGACATATGAAAAAAATGTACCTTATTTTTGCATCTTTGCTATGCAGTCGGGACACTCTTTCTTATAATGACCAGGTTGCTTGCAATGAGAGCATTTTCCCTTAGGCTTAGCCACACCACCATTAGCACCTGAAACCTTACGAGGCTTTTTTTTCTTTTTCTTTTTGCCTTTTGGCTTAGAAGTCAAAGCTGACGACCTGTCAACCATGAACGTCGTAGGAGGAGCTTGTTGCTTAATGATAGATTCTTCCGTTTGCAACTCATTCAACAGTTTCGCAAGAGATAAGTCTATCTTATTCATATTATAATTCAAGCAAAACTGTTGAAAACTGTCCGGAAGAGTCTGGAGGACCATCTTAATCTGAGATTCCTTATCAATAACCGCACTAAAAATTTCCAACTCATTCAACAAACTCATTATTTTAAGAACATGTTCCCTTACCAAAGTTCCTTCAACTATTTTTGTGGTCAAATGAGCTTTCATGGCCGTCTACTTTGCAGCACGATTTTGATCACCAAACATCTCTTTGAGAGATTAAAGCATATCATAAGCAGTAGTCATGGACTGATGTTGATGCTGCAACACATTTGCCATAGAGGCAAGTATGTAGCATATTGCCATCTCATCAACCTTGACCCACTTATCGTAGGTTTTAATCTCATCATCAGTTGGTTCATATGACTTAACAAGACATTCATCAACCTGTAGACACCTAATTTTGTCCCTCCCGAAGTCTAATTTTATTCATTTTTAGTTCACCTTACCATGTGTCCAACCCCATGTAATTATATCCCACAAAAATACAAAAAAAAATAAAAAAAAAATACCTCTAACTAATTTATCTTATCCTAACAACCTACCCAATCAAAAGCTTCCACCTACCCTAACTACCCATGTGATTCCCCCCCTCATTTTTCTTGTCCACAAAGAAAGAATATATGGGGAACCCACCAAAATTCTCACAGCATAACAAATCTATGCTCATTATAAAAGAAGAATTCTAAGAAGAAAAAGGGGGTTCATTCTTTGATCATCATCTTCTCCACAATAACAAGAATCACCAAATAATCTTCCTCACAAGAACAAGAACAACAATGAAAAAAAAAAAGTAACCGGTGAACAGTAACCTGTGAACAGTGACCGGTGAACAGTGACGGCGTAAAAAGTGACAGTGAACAGGTCATTATTTGTCGAGTTGGATTGTTGGTGTTAAGGTTCGGCTCGAGGTTTTCGGGTGCGGACTCTCTTTATTCGAATAATATTGAGTTTGAAAGCTTCAAATTTAAGGTCCAATTCTTTCTTCTCTTTTATTTAATTCTTATGTGATTGTGATTGCGTGTGATTCGATACCGTGGTTTGTTTGTTGATGTGAACTGTTGGTGACATTTGGGTGTGTGATGTGCTAAGCATGATTGGTGAATTTTTATTATTCTCGATTGGTGGATTGTGTATCGAAATGGGTTAATCACGTGGTTAAAAATGAATTAAGGTGGGGATTAAAAATGGAGGAAAATGAATATTGATTAATTTTGATGTATTGATAATGTTAAACATGATAGAATTGTGATATGTTGAACTTGGTAGGCAAACGTAGGCCGGTTAGGCAAATTTAGGAATAACGATTTATTGGAGTGTTTGAATATGTGCGTGAATGGTACTTTCTACTTTATTGCACGAAAAGTTTAAATTGTACTCATTTGGCCGGAGAATGCCCCGAAGGATTTGTATTGATTTATCCGGGGAATGCCCTGAAGTAGCATGTACGCAAAGGAGGCTCGTGATCAAGGCCCGGAACGTCGGGTGGAGTTTAGTTTAGGATTAGTTTAGAATAGAATAGGTTTTATATTTCAGCACCTCTTTTATTTTGGATTGAACATTATTTTTGTTTGTTTTGAATTTTGTGTGATTTATTTGTTTGCTTGTTTTGTGTGTTTATGTGGTTTGTACATTTGTAATGTCAAATTAGCCGATACGCTCCACCAAGCGACCGTGGTCGAACCACGGGATCGAGGGGTGCCTAACACCTTCCCCTCGGTCAACAGAATTTCTTAGCCGGAATCTCTGTTTGTAAACCGATTTAAAGAGTCAAATGGTTTTGAAAAGGATTTTCCAATGGTGACTTGGCACACCAGATTATGCCAAGTTGCGACTCTGATTTTGAATGTAAAAACAATCTTTTTTCGGAATCAATCTTCATTTTGTCACTTTAATAAAAAAACCTTTCAAACCTTAAAATACATATCTTTTTTGGAGTCGAAAAAGGGGTGTGACAGCTCTGGCGACTCTGCTGAGGAACTATTTCAGAATCCGAGCTTTTTTGTTTGTCGATTTTGTTTTAGTGGGAGCTTCAGTGAGGCTCGTCCATGGTCGTGGGTATGTGCAAAGGTGTATGGATTGAAAATGGAAAACTGATGGAGAAGGTTTGTGACGACGGAGACCCCTGGGAGTATCTTGTGAAGATGCTGGTGAGTGTATATATGTATTCTGAAAAATGAATCCTCCCCCCTTTTCAATTTTGATGTTATTATTATAAGAATGATGACAAAAGGGTCCTTTTTCTATTAGGTGTACCCATGGATCCCCCCCTTCTTTTTTGTTGTCAATGTATTTAATTCCAAAGAATGGAATCTTCCGGGTGGCCCCTCAAAAGAAAATGGAGTCATGTTTTGTTTTTTTCTTTGTGTCCATTTCTTTTTCTCTATACTGTGTATGTATGCATCGTTCCAGAAAAATTCAATGTCCCCCCCTCCCTTACGTGTATATGTGTTTTCTTTGTGAAGAAGAAATGTGAGGGGGTCACGTGGATGGGGTAGTGGGGTAGGGTATAGGGTAGGTTGTTAGGATGAGGTGTAAAGTTTGTTAGGATAGGATAAAATTTGTTAGGGATTTGTTTAAAGTTGTTATTTTTTGTATTTTGTAGAGGAATAATTACCTGGTTGGGGGTACACGGTAGGATAAGGTAAAAATGAATAAAAAATGATATCGGAGAGGGACAAAATTAGGTGTCTACAATGGTCTTATTTGGTTTTAGATCATGGTCCGACCAGGGGCCTTGTCTCGGTTTCAGACAGATTGTTGTTTTTAGTTTAGTAGAGATTTTGTAGGCTTGTTTTAGATGGATTTGGTTTTTTTTTTTCGAACTTACTTTCCACATTGTTATGTTACAATAATAAGATGACTGTTTTCGATTTACTTTCACATTTTGATAATAAATGAATTACACATATGATTGCAAGTTAAGAGGGCTCTCGGGCCTTCATGATTTGGGATGTCCATCGCGACCAGGGCCTCGGTTCGAATCGTGACAGAGATATTCATAGGCCAAGCTCCAATAACTGTAAAAACAAGTGAGGCCTAAAATATTCTTTTGTCAAGCCTTACAAACCTCAAAATGACTAGTTAATCATTCTCTGTTGCATACATTTTGGTCGATTAATGTTTATGCTTTAGGATTTTTTTCATTCAATATAATGCTATGACGGGTGATCTTCCTCAAAGATTCAAGGCACTAACTATTATGAACAAAATGTAAGAGAAAATAAATCAATTCTTATTGATTTATTTTAATTAATGACGTGGACCTCTGATAAGATGACACATGGCAAAGCAGTTTTTGAAAAACCGCCATTAACAAGTACTGACATGTATGAACCTATTTTATAATGGCAATGGCATAAACGAGCCAAACTTTTAGTGGATGACATAAATGAGACATTTTCGATAGTTCGATGGCATATTAGAGCCTTTTTCTCTTTGTTTTAATTAATGATGTGGACCTCTAGTAAGATGACACATGGCAAAGTCGTTTTTAAAAAATCACCGTTAACAAGTAATGGCATGGATGAACCTTTTTTGTAATGGCGATGGCATAAACGAGTCAAACTTTTAACAGATGACATAAATGAGTCATTTCTGATAGTTTGATGGAATATTTGAGTCTTTTCCCTACCACTATTCTCTTTTAAAAGATAGTATAACAACAATCACCAAGCAATAAAAATGATACTCCTCCAGTTTATCTTTACTTGTTCATTTTTAATTGGGAAAAGGCTCAAATATGTCACTGAACTATCAGAAATGGCTCATTTATGTCATCCGTTAAAAGTTGGGCTCATTCATGTCATCACCATTACAAAACTGGCTCATCCATGCCATTACTTTTAACAGCCGATTTTTAGAAAACAGTTTTGCCACATGGCAGCATATTAGAGGTCCACGTCATTTTAAAAAAAAATTTATTTATTTTTCAAAAAAAATTAATTTTAAAAAAATTATTATAAATATTTTAAAAACAAAAAAATTAAAAAATTCCCTCAACTTCCCAACCTTATACATTATATATTTATAAAAAAAATCTTATCCTAAAGAAAACTACCCCAATCATCCCCACCTTTTCCTCAACTCCCTCAACTTCCCAACCTTATACATTATATAGTACACCCACACAGACACAAAGGGGGACATCGAAAAACACAAAGATAAGGGAAACGAATAGGGAGGATTAGGGAAACAAAAAGGACAAAAACAAGAAGAAAGGGGGAGGAACCTTGAAAAAAAAATACGGACTGGGAGAGAAAAAACAAGAAAAGAGAAGAGTTAAGAAGAAAGGGAGAGGAACCTTGAAAAAAAAATACGGACTGGGAGAGAAAAACAAGAAAAGAGAAGAGTTAAGAAGAAAAGGGAGTAACATTTGACAGAAACAAAAATCAAATAACATAAACGGGTAGACAACGAGTTGAAGTTTGAGGTTTGGTTCGTGGTTTCGAGTTCGAAGCTTCTTCTTTCTTTTGTTGGCAACCATTTTTCCAAAAGGTAGCCCTTTACCTTTCTTTGAATAATATAATATCACGATTATGCGAAATTCAATTTCAATATTATGAAGTGGAGTTGCTCTTATTTTACATTTGTTATCGTAATACTAGAGTATTCAAATCTTTGTTATGATTAAATTTGAAGTGAGATTTGATATAGTATATGATCCACGCATGCATGCATAAAAATGATTATCAAAAAAGAATAAATGATACCGTACACATCCACACACAATACTTTACTACATACATTTTGCATGCATACACACAAAGAGGGCGAGAAAAGTAAGGAAAAGAGAATGCACCAACAGAAGAAATTGTTCACATTTTTGCATTCTTTTTCTTTCTCTATCATGTACTTTTTGAAGTGTTAAGAAGGATTAACCATTTAAGGTCTTTGAATTGACCATTTTAATATGGTCACCTTTTTCATTTGGCAAAATATGACAAGAATACGGTTCCGTCCTTTATTATCATTGCATATAAGGACTAGCAATGGTTATGATGAACTAGAATTTCACGTTTGAATATTTTGGGTTCATGTATAAATAAATACCTAGAAGATTGGTCAAATATATATATAATTATTTTTAAAAATAAGAATCCAGAAAAAACATGAACATTAGTTATATGCAAAATTTATTATTCGTTATTTGATAAATAAAAGCATAGAAATATGTAATCTATAAACTTCGTAACCAACACCATTTTAAAAAATAAATTATAAAAAAAAAATTATAAATATTTTAAAAAAAAAAAAATGGCGTGGACCTCTAATATGTTGCCACATGGCAAAGCTGTTTTCTAAAAATCGGCTGTTAAAAGTAATGGCATGGATGGGTCAGTTTTGTTACGGCGATGGCATGAATGAGCCCAACTTTTAACGGATGGCATAAATGAGTCATTTCTGATAGTTCAGTGGCATATTTGAGCTTTTTTCCTTTTTTATTTGACATACTACTTAAAACATAAAGTAAAAATAAAATAATAAATTATTTCAAATAAAATTGGACGACTATTTTTGTAGTATAATACTAGATAATATATAGTAGCAAGGATAAAATAAATATAAAATAATAAATTATCTCATATAAAGCTTAATAATTATTTTTAATATATTGGACAAGTAAAAATAGACAGAGTAACCACAACCTAAAATGAAGAATCCAATGAGAGTTCATCTAGAAGTAGTTATTAGCTGATTGTGACATAACAAAAATCAACAATCCAATTAGAATTGTTTAGTAGTATTTACTAGTTGATTATGACATAACTAAAATCAAATCAATTAATTAATTAATTAAAAGACCAAATCAAATCGAGTGACATATATATTTGAATTGATTTGGTATTGAACCAAAAAAAAGAATAGTCAAAAAAACTGGCATTTAATTTGATTATTATTGTTTGAATTATTGTTATCTATTATTTTATAATGTATCGTATTATTTTGATGAAGTCATCATCAATATGGTGTTTAAAGGGTGGATAATTACAATAGTACTAATGTGATGTATTCGAAATATTGGAATTAGTAATATCAAAATCAATACATGTATTATTTTCTCTAATACATTTTGATTTTCAACCACCACCACTTGTCATGACGTCTGTGGACTCGTTTTTAGGGTAGGTACGAGCTCGAGGTGCACAGAAAGCCAGTAAACATCTCACAACAACACCACAATCAATTATATTAAATTTGGTCAGGGTGGGGTGGGATTGGATGGGATGTGTGGGGGTGGGGAGTGGGGCGCGGATGCGGACACGCCACTATCAACCCAATGCAATGACCATTCCCGTACTAGGTTGAATTACTGTTGTGACACGTAAAGTTGCTGGAAATTTCTGATAAGTTGAACGTGGACCACTTCACAATACCCCAATAACCATAAGTCAATAAATATATTAAAATAGTCTATTATAAGTAGTACTAATATAATGACTTTTTGGCCAAGGGCCAAGTCAAAAGTCTTCTTGCATGTTTCCCTGATGTAATTTCTCTCAATAATGAAAAACAATAGGGTACATTTTTTTTTTATGACTTCAAATACTCTTCTTTTCTATTTTTCTTGCCCTGCACGAAAATAATTATTTCATTTTACTTGTTCATTTTAGTAAATTAACACAAATTTTATTATTTCTTTTTTTTACTATCCTTTGTAATAAATGGCTATATAAAGTACCAGTAGTCAAATATAACCTTTCAAAACATCATTAATAAATTAGTTTAGTAAAATATACCTCTAATTAAGCTTTCTTAAGGAGTGTCTCAGATCAGCATTAATCAAGTAATATGAAATGAAGAAAGTAGGAACATGATAAGAAGTTTCCATTTAGACTATGAATAATGAATTAGTGAAAAGGTGAATTTTTGCTCTTTATAAGTTGACATTTGTGAAGTCTTGATGTGTATTAAGTTGAGAATTTGCCTGTTTTTTTCTTTAGCAATTACTTAGTATTCTTCAACAATGTCTCACACTTTTTCATCTTCCAAAATTTGCAAGTATGATGCTTTTTTGAGTTTTAGAGGTGAAGATACACGTAGAAGTTTTGTGAGTCATCTCTATAATGCTTTAGTACAAAGAGAAATAGATGTTTTTAAAGACGATGAGCGTCTGGAAACAGGAAAATCAATTTCTGATGAACTACCAAAAGCCATAGAAGAGTCTAGATTTGCTATTGTGATATTTTCCGAAAGCTATGCATCATCAAAATGGTGTTTAGACGAGCTTGCACACATCATAAAATGTCGAAATGAATTGAATCAAATTGTAATTCCTATTTTTTACAATGTGAATCCATCAGATGTAAGTCATCAAAATCCCCCTTTTGCTAATTGGTTTTCCAAATACGAAGAAAAATACAAAGATGATATCGAAAAGGTTCAAAGATGGAGGGATGCACTTGCAGTGTCTGGGAAAATATCAGGGTACCATTTACAAAATTTCAAGTAAGATTTCTTTCTTTTGCGGTCTCTTAATTTGATTGGATAAAAAAGGGCAGCCCGGTGCACTAAAGCTACCGCTATGCGCGGTGTCCGAGGAAGGGCCCCACCACAAGGGTGTATCGTAAGCAGCCTTACCTTGCATTCTGCCAGAGGCTGTTTCCAAGGCTTGAACCCGTGACCTCCTGGTCACATGAAAGCAACTTTATCAGTTACTCCAAGGTTCTCCTTCCTTGATTGGATACGAAGTTTAATTATGAAATAAAAGTATACCTTGTTTGTGGTCTTAAACTTATCAGGTAGAATATTCAAAAGAGGCACTCTTATGGAAAAATAATAAAGGAAAAACTAAGACATTTAAATTGGGAGAGAATAGTACTTTTCTAGCCCTCATGGATAATTCAAGAAACATAGTGTCTTTATTTTTGTGTAAGAAGAACTAAGAGTGATAAAATAAGGTATGAATCATAAAAGAAAGCATATAGTTTCATTGTTCTAATTTATGTCACACATTTTTTTTTAATACGTCTCAATGTAAAGAATGGATCTTGGGCCTATCTCAACCTCAAAAGTGAGACCAAGTACCCATCCTTCTTCCGATTGGGGCTCTTAACACTCCGCCGCACGCCCAGACCTTGTTATGTCACACACTTTTTTTTAGTACGTCCTGTTGGTGTAATATACCACAAATTACAATATTACGGTTGAAATAATAAAATGAACCAAAAAAACGAAGAAAATAATATAATCTTCTTCTTGGCTGAGGCGCGGATATCTCAGCTTTCTTTAAGGAGATTCAAGTCCACTGCGACATAATCTACACCGATTATCCAGCAGTATATCTCGTGACTTGTCCCCTCCAGGATACAACAGTCCATCAACGATGTACAACTCAAACAACTCCGGATTAGTTAAAGAGTCCAAAGCTCCGCCATAAGAACACCTTTCTTCAATATATATTTACTTTCTTTGTATAGTGAATGTAGTTAAAGACTTAGAATAATTTCCTTGTCTCAGCTCTTTCTTTCACTAATATAATAACTCTCTTTTATATAGTGAATATAATTGTAGACTAAGAATATTTTCTTTATCTCAACTCTCTCTTTCACTATTACACACTATAATCTTTTTTCACACTTATCATATTTGTACATATTCTACATCAACACAAAGCAAGAACCACCACTATTTATAGTTGTAGAATTCTTCCATGTAATGAATATGATGAATGAGGGGTAGTAATGTAGGTAGATGAATAGTCTTGATGTTACATAAGTTAAATGAAAGTAATGACCATGGAGTTACAAGAACTAATGGTCATATGAGTTACAAGAAGTTATGGTCATCTTTATCACAATTCATACCCACTAACACAAAACTATAATGTGGTGAGTTACAAGAATAATGAGACCATTTTCTTCACTTTATGCCTACTAATTGTCATGCACTTTAATATTTTTATTTTAATAATAAAATGCACCAACACGTCTCAATGTAAAAAATGGATCTTGGACTCTACTCAACCTCAAAAGCGACCAAGTACCATTCTTCTTCTAATGTGGGACTCTTACCACTCCGCCACACGTCAAGACCTTATTAACTGTAGCATGAACAAAATAATATGGGGGCCCAACATCGGTGAACAAAGAATTTGGATGGATCTGGCTCTAATATCATGTCTTAGAATGGATCTTGAGCCTAACGCATCCTCAAAAGCTAACTCATGAGGGGAGGATTGCCCAAGTCATATAAGAAGACCAAGTACTCATCCTTCTTCCGATGTGTGACTCTTAACACCCAAAAAATATCATATTTTCATACTTAGAAAAAAATTACCTATAAAATTTCTTTTTACCCTTAATAAAATGATTTATTGCCACATAAATGCCAATCGTTTGTTTTAGACCACAAATCTAAAAGTCGCTCTTTTCTTCTTAAAATTTGTGTCAAGTCAAACAGTATCATATAGCTTGAAACAAAGGGAGTATTTGATTTCTAAAGTTTGATCTAAATAGTTGTTATTTTCATTGTAACATTTAGGGATGAGGCAGATTGCATCAAAAAAGTTGCTGACAGAATAATGTCATTATTGCGTATGGAATTCGATGAGGGCGATGATGAAGTTTATTCCGTTGGAAAAAGTGGTACAGGCGTTAACTCTCCGATTCTTCTTGAT
Organism: Capsicum pubescens; assembly: GCA_030864215.1. NCBI lineage: Eukaryota > Viridiplantae > Streptophyta > Magnoliopsida > Solanales > Solanaceae > Capsicum > Capsicum pubescens. Next base: position 22,519,651 of record CM061549.1, read on the forward strand.
GGAGGCAAACTGGTAGTGTTTCTTTTATAATTTGAATCCTCTTAGTGAAATTCGATATCTATCTGTCACGTACAAAAAGCAGAGGGGTGAGTCCTTAAATATACCAAAATATTTATTCGCGCTTGACATATGACCACAATCAAAATTAGTTTTTTAAATATGTTATTTTCCCGAATATTAGAATATACAACTAATTGCCAATGAAAAAGGACAAATGTCTATGTGTACCGTGTATGGGAGCTAGGACATGTGCAAGTCATGTCAAGTGGGCAGGGTCAGACCATGACCGGCCTAACCCCCTGATAAGAAAGGGCCAATGACTCGCCCGCCCCATGCATAAGGGTTGTTGGGTGATCTGGTCTAGACCACCCTACATGCACGAGAGTTGGACTAATTGTTTCGCCTTATGGCTATGGATGTGTTTTATGGTGGAATGCGCGCGCGGCCAGTTGTAGCTGGTCATGACAAGTGAGTTGGGTTGGGTCGTGATGAGCCCAATCAGACATAGTAAGAATAAGCCAGTTACTAACCTGGCCCATTCATAAGGCCGGGTTCGTTGTTGAGTGGTCTATAGGACCTTTTTCGATTTGTTAATTTTCTACTTTCTGATGGTTTATGTTTGCGATTTGATCTGTCAAATAGAGTATTTCGCTGGATAAGAAGACGAGGAAGAAATGTTTTATGGTACCAGCAAGGGGACTTGATATTGAATGGGGTAAAAATCCAGAGCATTGGGAATGGTTATCTCATCCGGATTCCAGGTTTAATATTTTTCGCGATATATTCCATATACTAGTATAAATTTCGAAAGAAATTACCTTATTACATGTAATAATTGAGCAAGCTAAGGTTAAATTTTTTTGTAGATTCGCGGAAGTGGCTAAACTCAAGTGCGTCTATTGGCTTGATATTCAAGGCAAAATTGAAACTCGAATACTATCAAAAAGAACCAAATATGTTGCTTATCTAGTATTCAAATTGGAGGACAAATTTCATGGACTTGAAACTGTTAATGCAGTTGTTAGATTTGTTGATTCTATGAGTGTCAAAGAGGCCGAAAAACGAGCTAGTGTTGTGCATTTTTCAGGACGAGGACCTAGAGCGACGTTACCTTTTAGAAGAGGTGATGGATGGATGGAATTAAAAATGGGAGATTTTTACAATGATGCAGGAGAAGATGGAGATGTTGATGCACGATTGATGGAGACTACGCGTCTTGATGAAAAAGCTGGGCTCATTGTTCAAGGAGTGGAGTTTCGTCCGGAATGAAGAAGAGAAGAATCATCCTCTTATATTATGCCTTTTTGTTTTTGTCTCATTATTTTTATATATGGTCCTTCTCGAGGAATGTATTGATTGAGAGAACTGAATTTGATTAGACTATGTGCAGTTTATAATAAGGTCTATCTTTTAAATATTTAATATGATTCTACAAGATTTAGTTTCGTTCAAGTGTCAGACTTTCTTTGCTTGGATATCTAGTTGGTTAAAAAAGTTCATGTACTATAACGGAGTGAGTTGATGCACACATGGCACATGCATTTGATTGTTATGATAGCATATGAATATAAGAAGCACATATTGATCATGCAAACAAGTGCTCATGAATACATAATTTTTCAAGTGTTTTTTGTTTTTATTATTTTTTTTTTCAATAAATCTAACTGGCTTTTCGTTGATATGAGTAAAAGTACATGATATGAAGTTTGGTATGTAGATACCTAATTTTGTCCCTCCCGAAGTCTAATTTTATTCATTTTTAGTTCACCTTACCATATGTCCAACCCCATGTAATTATATCCCACAAAAATAAACAAAAAATACCTCTAACTAATTTATCTTATCCTAACAACCTACCCAATCAAAAGCTTCCACCTACCCTAACTACCCATGTGATTTTTCCCCCTCCTTTTTCTTGTCCACAAAGAAAGAATATATGGGGGACCCACCAAAATTCCCACATCATAACAAATCCATGCTCATTATAAAAGAAAGATTCTAAGAAGAAAAAGGGGGCACATTCTTTGATCATCATCTTCTCCAGAATAACAAGAATCACCAAATAATCTTTCTCACAAGAACAAGAACAACAACGGAAAAAAAAAAAAAAAAAAAAAAATAATCGGTGAACAGTGACCGGTGAACAGTACCGGTGAACAGTGACGGCGTGAAAAGTGACGGTGAACGGGTCATTATTTGTCGAGTTGGATTGTTGGTGATAAGGTTCGGCTCGAGGTTTCCGGGTGCGGACTCTCTTTATTTGAATAACATTGAGTTTGAAAGCTTCAAATTTAAGGTCCAACTCTATCTCTTCTAATTTTACTTTACTATACATGTCTGATTTGCCTGATGTGTGGTTGAATTTTGGTGACATTAATTTGGTGTTCGATTTCATTGAATAGATGGTTGTGGATTGTTGAGATGACTGTCTTGAATCGTTGGAATTTGGTATAAAAAATGGAATGTGGGGTTGGATGGTAGGAATTGATAAAGAATGAATATTGTTTTGATTTATTGTCGTTGGTTATTTTGAAGCAAATACGAGTGTTTGATTGGGTAGTATCATGATGCGCCGATTGGTTTAGGCAAACGTAGTTTGGGTAGGCAAAGTTTATAATTTGTGATTTTATTGAACGTTTGAAATATTGTTTGAATGATTTGGTTTTCTCGTATTGAAAAAATGTATTTATTTAGCCGGGGAATGCCCCGAGATCACTTGTATTTATTCACCGGGGAATGCCCCGACGTATCATGTTGGCAAAAAATGATCGTGATGAAGGCCCGCGGCGTCGGGTAAGGCATTGGAGCTTAATCAAGAATTAGTTTAGACTAGGATTTATATTTTCGTATCTTTCTATTTTTGGACTGTATAATTGGACTGGACTTTATATTTTTGGATTGTTTTGTTTATTATTTGATTATTTGGCGTGCTTTTGTGTGGTTTGTACATTTCGTGATGCCAAAATAGTTGATACGCTCTACCAAGCGACCGTGGTTGAACCACGGGATCGAGGGGTGCCTAACACCTTCCCCTCGGTCAACAGAATTCCTTAGCCGGAGTCTCTGTTCGCAAACCAGTTTAAAGAGTCAAATGGTTTTGAAAAGGATTTTTCAATGGTGACTTGGCACACCAGATTATGCCAAGTGGCGACTCTGAATAAAAAATGTAAATAATCCTTTTTTTCGAAACAAATTTTCATTTTTGTCACTTAAATAATAAAACCCTTTCGAACCTTAAAATACATATCTTTTTTTTGGAGTCGAAAAAGGGGTGTAACAGCTCTGGCGACTCTGCTGGGGACTATTTTAGAATCCGAGATTTTTTTGGAGTCGTATAGGCTTTGTTTGGCATTACGAGTATATAAGCATTGTTTGTGATTTTTGTTTGTGTTTTCACTTTTGTGCATTTTCGTGCTCTTTGTTTACAGTATTTATCCTATGTGTTACCGTTTTATATCTGGCATCATTTGCATAACCCGAGTTAATTCTTTCCGCAACAAGTCTCGGAGCGCACGTCGTGCGCACGAACTCTAGTTAAGTCACCTTTATTTTAGAGGGGGAAGCCGTTGGATGTATGGAGTAGGTGGAAAGAAAAGCAGCCACTATCGACCATATGCTCCTCCGAACGGCCTTGTTAGTAAACCACAACGTAGGTCAGCCTTTAGGTCATGCTTATGTGCATCATATTGAGACCTAGCGGGGCCCACTTGGTCCTTTGTAGGAGACTCACCTCTAACGCATCCCTACGTGCTAAATGTTGCATCTTTGAGGGTAATGGGGTCATTTGACGGACTGATTTGGTGAAAACATGTGTTAGAAGTAAGGTGCGTAGGCAAGAACTGTTGAAAAAAATAGAGAAAAAGTGAAGTGAGTCGAAAAGAAGAAAAAAAAAAAGAGTGTCGTAGCTTTTAGTGTTCTTTATGGCTTTTGTTCTTCACAATCCAAAAATTCAAAAAAAAAAAATTTTACCTTTTGCACTCATTTCTCAAAAACGAAAATATCAAAAAGATTTTTCATTTGTCTCCTTTAGCATGCATTCATAATTCGAAATTTTCAAAAAAAAAAAGTTTTTTTTTAGCAGTTTTTATAAAAGAAAATGCAAAAAATTGTAGAAATTTGTACATTTCATGTAATGAAAATACCAAAAAGATTTTTTTTTTTCCTTTATAATTGTTGGTGTCAGTTTAGTTGAAGTGTCTAATTAAAAGAAAAAAAAAACTATAAAAGATTTTATTTGCTTGTCTTTGGTTGTGCCCTTAAGTTAGGGTCAATCTGTTAGTTAATCGTTAATTGTCCAATCTGGACGAACTACGCACCCCTGATTCTCCTCTCTCGAGAATCAGATACGTAGGCAACCTATTTTAGGTTCGGGGATCTTATTTTAAAAATTTAAAAAAAAAAATTCTTCACTCTTCGTTTAGAGTAGGTGTCTCATGTACATCTTTAAAAGAAAGCAAAAAAATATATTTTCCTTTAATAGGTTCAAGTTTCATTTTCGTATTAAATTTAAAATCGAAAATTCAAAGATATTTTCTTCGGTAACCATATATTTCATGTTGTACAGGAATCTGAAAAATTCAAAAAGATTTTCTTCACTCTTCACTTAGAGTAGGTGTTTCATATACATCTCTAAAAGAAAACTACAAAAAGATTAATTTAATAGTTTCAAGTTTCATTTTCCTATGAAATTCTAAATCGAAAACCCAAAAAGATTCTTCTTTGGTAATCATAGATTCCATTTTTGTATAGGGAGTTTAAACCTAAAAAAATGCAAAAAAGATTTTCGTCAATTCTTTTGATAATTTGTTATTTTCTTTTCTTTTTAAAGTTTCAAGAAAAAGAAAAAAAAATTAATTGGCCATTTTGACAAAACTTCACGAACTACGCACACCTGATTCTCCCCTTTCGGGGGTGAGATACGTAGGCGCCCTTCTTAGGTTCGGTGATCTTTTCAAGAAAAAAAAGAGGTTTTGAAAAACTGTTGAACTCTAATCATTTGCTATCTCTTGTCCAACTAGTTTAAGGTGATTGGTTGGTGGTATTTTGGCTGGTCCTCGATATTGCTCCAACTCACAGAGGAAGTTATGACCAACAAGGATACCGAGTTAGTTGTCACTAATCAGATAGGGAGTTCAGGGAATGAGAATGTAGGAGATAATGAAGAGATTCGGAAATTAAGGCGGCAAGTAATAGAAATGCATCGAGCTTGGGCTAATGGATTGCCGCCTCCTCCAGTTCCCACGGATAATCTGGAATATCTTTCTAGCTTGCCTCCCGTGTCACATGCACAATTTCCTATTTTTGTTGATATGGCACAACATGCATCAGGATCGACTCCGGGGCAACAATATCCAACCACTTCCAATGTTCATTTCCTCACTCCCCAATCCAAGACTACCACATACTCGTCTCCAGCTTTTGTTCATGCTTTTGCGGCGCCACCCCCACCTCCTACTTTTGATGTTCATCCATAAGTTGTGCCTCCCTACTCTACAAGAGAGCCTGCATTGAATATTTTTAGTGATCAGCATTATGCTCTCGAGCCTACATTTAAGTCGACTGGTCCTTACGATTGCCCTCAACCGCCTGAATTTTCTCCCAACACTGAGAAGCATGTTATGACAGAAGAACAAGAGGAAATAGCCAGAAAATTGAGAAGGTTGGAACTGACTATGAAAAACTTCCAAGGACTTGGGGGGTACAAAAGTGTCTCACATAAAGATCTGTGCATGTTTCCTGGTGTACATCTTCCTCTTGGTTTTAGAATGCCGAAGTTTGAGAAGTATGATGGACATGGCGATCTTGTAGCACATTTGAGACGCTATTGCAACCAGCTAAGGGGCGCTGGAGGGAAGGAAGAATTACTCATGGCATATTTCGGTGAGAGTCTTTCAGGTCTAGCTTCAGAATGGTTTGTTGACCAAGACATTGACAAATGGATTAGTTGGGATGACCTAGCTAACGAATTTGTGCAACAATTTCAATACAATGTGGAGTTGATCCCTGATGAAAAATCTCTAACTAGTATAACAAAGAAAAATACTGAGAATTTCAGGGAGTATGTAATTAGATAGCGCGAACAAGCTGCTAGAATAAAACAGCCAATGAAAGAAAGCAAAATAGTGGAGGTGTTTATTCAAGCGCAGGACGAAACATATTATCAACACTTGTTACCTGCATTAGGCAAGCCATTCATTGAGGTCCTTAAAATGGGGGAGATGATAGAAGAGGGAATTAAGACTGGTCGCATTGTGAGTTTTGCAACATTGAAAGCGACTACTCAAGTAATTCAAAAGGGTTCAAGAAATGTTGGGGAGGAAAAGAGTGAGGAAGATGCATCTTCTATTATAGTTGGACAACAAGAAAGGTCAAGAAGACCACGTCGTCGTCGATCTCAGGTTCAAGCTCAAGTTTATGCCCAGGCTCCACATAATCACTCCCAAAATCCATTATACTCTGTTCCTCCACATCCATATCCAGTGTATAATGTACAACCACAAGTTCAACCCTCATCTTACCCACAATGGCATACCCCAATGCCCCAGAGTCATCCTCTAACTCCACAAACGTACCAAAACCCTCCTAAGCCAGATTTTCTATCCAAGCCAAACAATGAAATGAGGCAAAAGTCAAGAGATAGCTTTACACCAATTGGAGAGTCATATGCCAGTTTATTTCAGAGATTGGTACAGGAAGGAATGATTATTCCTCTCCTTGGGCATACCCTTAATCGGAGTTCAAGAAATTTTGATCCTAACGCACGATGTGCGTATCATTCTGAGGCTCAGGGTCATAGTATTGAAGATTGTCGAGATTTAAAAAGAGAAATTGAAAAGATGATTCATGATGGATCAATTATGGTGCAGAACATTGATAGTGAGGAAAACTCTAGTCATGTTGATATGCAAACCAGTGGCTAAGATGTCAGGCTGAGCAATGAAGAAGTCACCCCTCTCTTTACCAGGAAGGGGTTTGGTAGCTTGTTTTGTTTTATTTTCTATTCTCCAAATTATTTCAGGGTTGTAGTTCGGGATCTGTCTTGTTTTGTCCTTTTGTTGTTTATGTCCAAACTCTTCTATCTTTTGTTTCGACTAAATGAAGTGTCTCATTTTCCTTTGTGTTTAAATATGTGTTGTTTGTTTGCTTTCTTTATATAGTACATTTTGTGTTGACTCTAGTGATATGACATGCTAATAAAATTTTCAGCCAGATCTTAAAATCCAGTTTAAGCATGAACATCGAATCGGAGGGTTTAAGTTAGAAAAAGAGAGCATATGAGAAAATAGATAGAGTGCTGAGACATTTGGTGACAAGTTAAGGCAATTATTTTGAGAATCACAAGAACAACTTGGTCATCGATCGAAAGAAAAGTCCCAATTAGGTCAAATAAGTGGACGTGTGATCGCTATATCAAGAGAAACAAGAAGATAAGCAGCTCCACGAAAGCATGAGTCATTTGATGTGAGGAATGCACAACAAAGGTGGAGTTTACAGAAGAAGTAGTGACGCACAGACTCAATCTGCTTAAAAAGATGTCGCAAATGATCTTCATCTCTCACTTCCAATGGCATGTTATGTACTTGCATTCTCAAGGATTGATATGATGAAGGCATTTCATTCTGCTATCCAAACATTGTGTCATCCTTTTTTACCCCATTTGAACCTTAGTGTTATTTTGTTTCATACCCCTCTTTTGGAATCAAGATAGAGTAAGCAAAGTTCAAAGAATAGTGTCGAGCAAAAGATAAAGTCAAAAGTTACAAAAAAGAGACAAAAATGTTTCCAAAAGAAAAAAAAAAGAATCGCAAAGTGAAAAGAGCGAATAAAAAATAAATAGAATCAAGTGAAAAAACAAGCTGCCAGAACTACGCATTACCTGATTCTTCTCTCTCGAGGGTGAGATACGTAGGATACCCTACTTAGGGCTCGGTCCAACCAAATAAACAATTTAGAGTCACCCAGTCAAAAGAAACTGGGGCATGAGTTAATCCTCATTGTTTGAGTCGATTCCAAAAGTTGTAAGTCCTAACCCACTTTAAGTGTCGTTTGGTCCTCATGACATCCTTTCTTTCCAACCCTATCCAAAAGCCAAGTTAAAACCAAAGAAAGACCTTCAGATCAATCTTTGAGGATGTTAAGGCTAAGTATGCAAGGGATATGATGATGCATTTGGGAACTACTTGTCATTCTCGGCATAAAAAATCAAGAGAGAAATAGAATGAGAGAGTCTTATTGGTGAAAACCCTTACGGGCACCATAAGACGATGGTAAGTTGAGAGAAATAAAAATGAGAGAGTCTTATTAGTGAATATCCCCACGGGCACCATAAGGCAATAGTGAGCCAAGAGAAAATAAAAGAAGCTTGTTGGAGAAAACCCTTCAAGGCGCCACTAGCAGAATGGGGTCTTAAATGCAATTGACCTAAGAAAGCAACTCAGTTTCAAGGTCATTAACTCAACAACAATGGGTAGAAAGTTTGGATGAAAAGATGAAGTTGCTTAATCCAAAATGCATGGCATAATCATTAGTGTTGACTGTCATTTTTAGATGAATTTTTCATTTCGTTGTTTTAAAAGGGGATATTCATTGTCTTTTCTTTCTTCTCTTTATTTTAATTTTATCTTTCTTAAGTCAGTTATCAAAACAAAAATTGTCATTCTTTTTTTGTGTGTTTCTTGTCTTTGAGTCAAGTCCGTGTCAAAACAAGTGAGAAAAAATTTCAAAACTGGCTACCAGCTTCTTTAATTGCACAAAGCAAGAAAAAAGCTAGCACATGAAAGAGGCATGATTGTGAGCCCAAAAAGGGCATGCAGAAAGTTTTGTCAACAGAGAAGTAGGGGAACTCATGGACATACCAAGGTTCAAAGGGTTTATTTGAGAAACACGACAAAGCAGAAATACTGTGTTTGTTTCAGAGTCACTCTTAATAAGCTGAGTTTGAGTCAATGATACAGCAAGTCAATGACATATGCTAATGGTTGGAAGCAAAGCTAAATGTGACGGGGGCAGGAGCAATTGCCTCAAAAGCCAAAGCCACAAACTAGCCACCATGTTTTTAAACTCACAAGTTTTCTTTGTATGTAATAGGAATACATGTTGCATTCAGATCAAGGATTTCAGAGCCTAAAGTTCAAAGACCGTAATTTCTCACCTCAACAAATGCAAGAGGCAAGGTTGCTGCACAGGTTTGGTAATCAAAACCATGGTAAAATTCATAATTCAAGATCTCTAGGAGACGCATTTCCTTGTTTTGGTAATTCAAGCAGCTTTGGTAAGGAGACGCACTTCATTATTTTGATAATTCAAACAACATTGATAAGGAAACGCACTTCCTTGAATGGGTAATTCGAATTTGCTTCTTAGGTAATGCACTTCCTAACTTAAGTATTGATTCCTAGAAGACGTACCTCTTAGTCGAGTCATCCCCTTTGATTCCTATAAGACGTACCTTTTAGTCGAGTCATCTCCTTTGATTCCTATAAGACGTACCTTTTAGTCGATTCATTCCCTTTGATTCCTATAAGACGTACCTTTTAGTCGAGTCATCCTCTTTGACCTCTAGAAGACTTACCTTTTAGTCGAGTCATCCCCTTTGATTCCTATAAGACGTACCTTTTAGTCGAGTCATCCCCTTTGATTCCTAGAAGACGTACCTTTTAGTCGAGTCATCCCCTTTGACCCCTAGAAGACGTACCTTTTAGTCGAGTCATTTCCTTTGATTCCTATAAGACGTACCTTTTAGTCGAGTCATCCCCTTTGATTCCTATAAAACGTACCTTTTAGTCGAGTCATCCCCTTTGATTCCTATAAGACGTACCTTTTAGTTGAGTCATTTCCTTTGATTCCTAGAAGACGTACCTTTTAGTCGAGTCATTTCCCTTGATTCCTATAAGACGTACCTTTTAGTCGAGTCATCCCCTTTGATTCCTATAAGACGTACCTTTTAGTCGAGTCATCCCCTTTGATTCCTATAAGACGTACCTTTTAGTCGAGTCATCCTCTTTGATTCCTATAAGACGTACCTTTTTGTCGAGTCATTCCTATTAATTCCTATAAGATGTACCTTTTAGTCGAGTCATTCCCTTTGATTCCTATAAGACGTACCTTTTAGTCGAGTCATCCCCTTTGACCCCTAGAAGACGTACCTTTTAGTCGAGTCATCCCCTTGGATTCCTATAAGACGTACCTTTTAGTCGAGTCATCCCCTTTGATTCCTATAAGACGTACCTTTTAGTCGAGTCATCCCCTTTGACCCCTAGAAGACGTACCTTTTAGTCGAGTCATCCCCTTTGACTCCTATAAGATGTACCTTTTAGTCGAGTCATCCCCCTAGATTTCTATAAGATGTTACATTTTAGTCGAGTCATCCCCTTTGATTCCTATAAGACGTACCTTTTAGTCGATTCATCCCCTTTGATTCCTATAAGACGTACCTTTTAGTCGAGTCATCCCCTTTGATTCCTATAAGATGTACCTTTTAGTCGAGTCATCCCCCTAGATTTCTATAAGACGTTACATTTTAGTCGAGTCATCCCCTTTGATTCCTATAAGACGTACCTTTTAGTCGAGTTATCCCCTCTGATTCCTATAAGACGTACCTTTTAGTCGAGTCATCCCCTCTGATTCCTATAAGACATACCTTTTAGTCGAGTCATCCCCTCTTATTCCTATAAGACGCACCTTTTAGTCGAGTCATCCCCTTTGATTCCTATAAGACGTACCTTTTAGTCGAGTCATCCCCTTTGATTCCTATAAGACGTACCTTTTAGTCGAGTCATCCCCTAGGATTCCTATAAGATGTACCTTTTAGTCGAGTCATCCCCTCTGATTCCTATTAGACGTACCTTTTAGTCGATTCATCCCCCTTGATTCCTATAAGACGTACCTTTTAGTCGAGTCATCCCCTTTGATTCCTATAAGACGTACCTTTTAGTCGAGTCATCCCTTGATTCCTATAAGACGTACCTTTTAGTCGAGTTATCCTCTTTGATTCCTATAAGACGTACCTTTTAGTCGAGTCATCCCCTTTGATTCCTATAAGACGTACCTTTTAGTTGAGTCATTTCCTTTGATTCCTAGAAGACATACCTTTTAGTCGAGTCATTTCCCTTGATTCCTATAAGACGTACCTTTTAGTCGAGTCATCCCCTTTGATTCCTATAAGACGTACCTTTTAGTCGAGTCATCCCATTTGATTCCTATAAGACGTACCTTTTAGTTGAGTCATTTCCCTTGATTCCTATAAGACGTAACTTTTGGTCGAGTCATCCCCGTTGATTCCTATAAGACGTACCTTTTAGTCGAGTAATCCCCTTTGATTCCTAGAAGACGTACCTATTAGTCGAGTCATCCCCTTTGATTCCTATAAGACGTACCTTTTAGTCGAGTCATCCCCTTTGATTCCTATAAGACGTACCTTTTTAGTTGAGTCATCCCCCTGGATTCCTATAAGACATACCTTTTAGTCGAGTCATCCCCCTTGATTCCTAAAAGACGTACCTTTTAGTCGAGTCATTCCAATTAACTCATAGAAATTGCATTTCTTTATTTGGAATAATTTTCTTTTCAGTTTTGATGTGATTTTAGGAGCATGCCCGAAGCACAGGGTGAATAAATGGAAAACCAAGAAACAAGGTGAAGAAATTGAAAGTTAAACAAATTGAAAAATAGCAAGTCAGGAGCCCGCCTGCAGAACAGGGTGAAGAAATTGAAAGCATAGCAACAAGTTGATGAAATAGTAAGTCAGGAGCCCGCCCACCGCCTGCAGAACATGATGAAGAAATTGAAAGCATAGCAACAAGTTGATGAAATAGCAAGTCAAGAGCCCGCCTGCAGAACAGGGTGAAGAAATTGAAAGCATAGCAACAAGTTTATGAAATAGCAAGTCAGGAGCCCACTTGCAGAACAGGGTGAACAAATTGAAAGCATAGGAACAAGTTGATAAAAATAGCAAGTCAGGAGCCCGCCTGCAGAACAGGGTGCAAAATTTGAAAGCATGACAACAAGTTGATGAAATAGCAAGTCAGGAACCCGCCTGGAGAACAGGGTGAAGAAATTGAAAGGCAAGCAAAAGGTTGAAAGAAATTGCAAATCAGGAGCCCGCCTGAAGAATAAGGTGATAAAAGTCGGGTCAAGAGCCAACAGAAGTTGTATAGATAGGATTTTTGTAATTTTATTTATGTTTTAACTTGTAATTTTCATTTTTTGATGTAATGACAGAAACGCGGACCGAAACCTCGATGGAACCTCACTCGACTCTCCAACTCGGTATAGTCCACTTCTCTTCCAATCCTTTGAAATACCCGTGACTTGATTCTCTCATAATTTGGGTAGGAAGGATGTATTAAGTCAAGACCCGGTTGTCCTTCTTTCTTCTGTTTCTTTCTTTGAATAATGGTCGGGTCAAAATTTGGTCTCGCTGTCTACTTCTTTGTCTGAAAATACTTCGTGTTTACATTCAAAGGGGGCATGATGTAGACACCTAATTTTGTCCCTCCCGAAGTCTAATTTTATTCATTTTTAGTTCACCTTACCATGTGTCCAACCCCATGTAATTATATCCCACAAAAATACAAAAATAAATAAAAAAAAATTACTTCTAACTAATTTATCTTATCCTAACAACCTACCCAATCAAAAGCTTCCACCTACCCTAACTACCCATGTGATTCCCCCCCCCCCTCCTTTTTCTTGTCCACAAAGAAAGAATATACGGGGAACCCACCAAAATTCTCACAGCATAACAAATCTATGCTCATTATAAAAGAAGAATTCTAAGAAGAAAAAGGGGGTTCATTCTTTGATCATCATCTTCTCCACAATAACAAGAATCACCAAATAATCTTCCTCACAAGAACAAGAACAACAATGAAAAAAAAAAGTAACCGGTGAACAGTGACCGGTAAACAGTGACGGCGTAAAAAGTGACGGTGAACAGGTCATTATTTGTCGAGTTGAATTGTTGGTGTGAAGGTTCGGCTCGAGGTTTTCGGGTGCGGATTCTCTTTATTCGAATAACATTGAGTTTGAAAGCTTCAAATTTAAGGTCCAATTCTTTCTTCTCTTTTATTTAATTCTTATGTGATTGTGATTGCGTGTGATTCGATACCGTGGTTTGTTTGTTGATGTGAACTGTTGGTGACATTTGGGTGTGTGATGTGCTAAGCATGATTGGTGAATTTTCGTTATTCTCGATTGGTGGATTGTGTATCGAAATGGGTTAATCACGTGGTTAAAAATGAATTAAGGTGGGGATTAAAAATGGAGGAAAATGAATATTGATTAATTTTGATGTATTGATAATGTTAAACATGATAGAATTGTGATATGTTGAACTTGGTAGGCAAACGTAGGCCGGTTAGGCAAATTTAGGAATAACGATTTATTGGAGTGTTTGAATATGTGTGTGAATGGTACTTTCTACTTTATTGCACGAAAAGTTTAAATTGTACTCATTTGGCCGGGGAATGCCCCGAAGGATTTGTATTGATTTATCCGGGAAATGCCCTGAAGTAGCATGTACGCAAAGGAGGCTCGTGATCAAGGCCCGGAACGTCGGGTGGAGTTTAGTTTAGGATTAGTTTACAATAGAATATGTTTTATATTTCAGCGCCTCTTTTATTTTGGATTGTATAATTTTGACTGAACATTATTTTTGTTTGTTTTGAATTTTGTGTGATTTATTTGTTTGCTTGTTTTGTGTGTTTATGTGGTTTGTACATTTGTAATGTCAAATTAGTCGATACGCTCCACCAAGCGACCGTGGTCGAACCACGGGATCGAGGGGTGCCTAACACCTTCCCCTCGGTCAACAGAATTCCTTAGCCGGAATCTCTGTTCGTAAACCGGTTTAAAGAGTCAAATGGTTTCGAAAAGAATTTTCCAATGGTGACTTGGCACACCAGATTATGCCAAGTGGTGACTCTGATTTTGAATGTAAAAACAATCTTTTTTTCGGAACCAATCTTCATTTTTTCACTTTAATAAAAAAAATCCTTTCAAACCTTAAAATACATATCTTTTTTGGAGTCGAAAAAGGGGTGTGACACAACCAACACAAATTTAAAGCCCCCAGCAGTAAGAACAATATTCAAATTATGTGTCTAGTCCACATAGTTAGGGCCGTCTAGTTTATTTTGATTCAGGATAGAGGTTAAGGGATTGAATGAAGACATGGTGAATCTGTTATATAATCAAATTAAACATAGATCATTAAACATGTTTCCGGATAATAAAATTCTTAAAATATACATGTAATGTCAGATATTTTATCTCTTAAACAAAACAGAACCAACTCAGTTGGAGAGTAAACTGCTGATTTAAGTAAGATAAATATCACATTTTCTAAGTCTTTGTACCATTGAGTCAACATGTAACTTAGTTGGAAAGTTAATACAAGTTATCAAAAATAAGAGACTATAAAACAGTATTCCAATATACAAGTTTATTCGATGGGGAAGAGGACCAATGTCAACATGTAAACTCATAATATTTACTGTTTTTAACCACTGGAAAGCATAAGGAATGATCCCTATCACCATTGGTTTGCAAAAAACATTTTTTCCAAAATTTTAAATTTTTTCAAAAATATTAAAATGCCAAAAAACTCATCAAAACGACTCCAAATGGACAAAAATTGGCCTGGGTCACAGTACACTGTAAGTATTGTTCAGTGGGTCGTTTTCAATAAACGTACCAAATTTCAGGTCATTCGGAGTTCGTCAAAAACTGAAAAACTCCAAAACCGACCAATTCGATAATTATTGGCCGAGCTGTTGCGATGGACATTAGGGTTGCCTGTACTGCTTGGCCTTAGTGCTACTGTTCATATAGTGAGTAACGACTATAGTTGGTCATAGTCGAGACTCGTCATCGTTTTGCTCTTAAGCTACAAAACTAATTTTCACAAAACTATGCAAAATTTGTATGCTTTCTTAATGAGAAAATTAAATTTTATTGGAATCAATAACATCATCAAAAACATGAACAATAGTCAGCAGCAACATGATATACAAATATTATCCAAATATGTATAACAAATTATGTAATTTCTTTTACATTATCTAGCATATGTAAGAAGAGCTCTGATACCAATTGTTTGAACATGCACAACGGAAGCAACAATTCTATAGGATCAATAACTTACATATAATCTAGACAACATAAATCATCAAACAAAATTGAAAAAACTACTTACCTACTGAAGCTTTCACACAATTTGTTTACTGCTTTGACCTCCAAGGTTGTAGTCTTCTACTATATCCTGACTGACTTTTGCTATGAAACTTGTGTGGGCAAGTACTTTTGGATTCAAAGAGAATATGTTCAGGAAAACTATCTTAATCTTTTAAGCCAAAACCCATATATATTTTTATTAGGGGAAAGCCAAAAAAAAAAAAAAAAAACGAGAGGCAAAAGTTTCTAGCTTTTTAATTGTTTATTCTCACTTTATATAAAGAGGGAGTCAAAAGGCAAAAGTATATGATTTTTCAATTGTTTATTTTTACTTTACATAAAGAGGAAGCCAAGAGGCAAAAGTTTATGGCTTTTCAATTGTCAAAATGTCTTCTGCCTTTTTAATTTTCCAAAAAGTTTTTTGTTTTAGAAAAAAAAAACAGAAGATTTCTTTTCCTTATAGAAAACCATTAAGTAATTATACTTTTCTAGTAAGTCCTTTCTCTTTTTTAAAATTGATTAGTTAATCAGGTATAACAGGGACCACAGATTTATTAAGTAAGGCTTCTAATTATGATATTAATTCGCAAATGAATAAATTATCATATCACAATAAATTACAAATTATTCCACTAAAATTTTGTAATTGCACTCCTCGATTTAATTTTAAAATCTACCATTACATCTTATTTAACTGCCCATATTAGAATTACTGACACCAATCAATTAAATTAAATTCTCTGGAAAATTTAAATCATTAATTAATTTAATCCTTTATTTATAATGCTTAACTTATTTCACACGACGGATACAAAATTCACCTGTAGGATTTTCACGTGAAAACTTATAAGCAACCATAAAGGGGTATATTCTATCTCAAGATCGAGACATGGTTCTATCAACTAATTAATGTTTCACTAAGTGATTCGTCATCATCCAACCTATTAGGAATATGTTGACTCACAAAAGAGTCTCACCTTTCAATAGATTAAAACGATAAAACAAACCACATAGATCATAATAATTATATCAAGATTAAGAGTATAAGTACATGTAATGGTTTAGAGAAATCGTTTATTAACATTCAAAACATAAACGAATATCTCTAATTGGTCCGTTCAATACATACGAAATGTACTTTCACAAGAAGTCGGAATGTTACCACTCCCATAATTAAGATCAAATTATATTTAATCTTGTACTACAATCATCAAGATGTTTTTCCTACCTC
This sequence comes from Capsicum pubescens, assembly GCA_030864215.1. Taxonomy (NCBI): domain Eukaryota; kingdom Viridiplantae; phylum Streptophyta; class Magnoliopsida; order Solanales; family Solanaceae; genus Capsicum; species Capsicum pubescens. The sequence continues at coordinate 22,536,056 of CM061549.1, forward strand.
ATCTTTGATTGTGAACATTAATTTATTACTTATAAAAACCGATAATTTTAATCTTCCGTGCATGAGTTAAAATACTCCATACACAAAATTGTCTACTATATAAGTAAAGGACACACATGTTAACACAATGATATATTCAAATAAAGATTTCGTTAATATAATAATTAGTCTTTACATGGGATGAAGATGCAATACTATAACACAAGCTACGTGATTAATAATATATCCCAATATTAATATCGATATTAATTTTCTTTTGCGTAAAAAGTTTGTAACCTTTAATTTTTAAAAGATTAGACAGTGATAGTATCACGCCTCAAACCTTCTTATTAATCATGATTTTTCTTCTTAGACGGATCGAGCATTTTAAGTTTATGAATTTTTACAACAAACTCAAATAAATATATAATAATGATTGAGTTTACAATCAAAAATATTAATCCGCATATACATATATTTAGAATTATTTTTAACACATACATGGTTCAGACAAAAGCTACTAAATTGTGGATCTGTCCCGGGATTACATAGAATAATTCCGATATTTCCTAACTTAATGGATCATGCAAAAATATTCAAACTCAAAATAAACAACTACACACTGTCCCGAACAAGTAGGGGACCAAAGCGAATAATTAATGAATTATCGGGGGACCTTTATTTTTGTTGTTGTTGTTGTTGTTGTTGTTTTGTTCACGACGAGGCTCCCACTTGTAAGGCGCGTTGTATTTTTTTCCTTTATCATCTTCTAAATAAAATCCTTTATCCGTTACTGACCATTTACATTGACGAGCGTTATAGTCAAGTTGTGAATTTTTAACACATCCATGAAAGGTATTGTACACTTCGAACGCCTTTTCATTCGTACCCCACCAAAAGTGACAAAAAAATAAGGTGTCCTCAAACATCGTCTCGCGAAATGACCATTGAAATTGGTTATTCGGAGCAAGGTTATGGAATCCAATATCGTTATTTCCTGAAGCACAATGAACTGTCACGTTTTTAACTGGATTTGACATAGGAATTCTATTCACAACCTGAACATTTGATTTTGGGGGACGAAAACCATCACGTATGGACGTCCTGCATTTTACTTGAAAAATATTTATAGACAATATGATGATCAATAAAAGAAAAGGTGATTTTATGTAGGAATAATTCATGTTGTGAGGGTAGTTGTTGTTGTTTTTTTTTGAGTTTTTTTTTTTCTTTTTAAATTCTAAGTTACTAATTTACATTTGTTTGTTATATTGGTATTTGAATTTATAATGCAACATTACAACACTTATAGTTACAATGTAGTGGTAGTGAGAATTCACTATGAGTTATATAAGGAAGGCCATAAAAAAAAAAGCTTCAACCCAATTTCTACGATAATGAAAATGATCGCAATTAAAATTCCTGATAAGTTATGATAATTTTTATTATATTTATGACCAATTGATAAATATGTGCACTGTGTTGTGTACAGGATGGTTCTTTTTAGTGAGCTATACATTTTTTATAATTCCAACATTAGTGAGTTTTACATGATTTTTTGTAATTTGAACATTATGGTTGTCACACCCCTTTTTCGTACTCCAAAAGAATTGATTTTATGGTTCGAAAGGGTTTTATTATTAAGGTGACAAAAATGAAAAATTTGTTTAGAAAAAAAAGGATTATTTACATTTTTTTTCTTATTCAGAGTCGCCACTTGGCATAATCCGGTGTGCCAAGTCACCTTTGGAAAATCCTTTTTGAAACGGTTTGACTCTAAAAACTGATCCGCGAGCAGAAATTCCGGCTAAGGAATTCTGTTGACCGAGGGGAAGGTGTTAGGCACCCCTCGATCCCGTGGTGCAACCACAGTCGCTTGGTGGAGCGTATCGGCTAATTTGACATTACAAATGTACAAACCACATAAACACACAAAACAAGCAAACAAACAAATCACACAAAATTCAAAAAAAAACAAAATAATGTTCAGTCCAAATTATACAATCCAAAATAAAAGAGGTGCTGAAATATAAAACTTATTCTATTCTAAACTAATCCTAAACTAAACTCCACCCGACGTTCCGGGCCTTGATCACGAGCCTTCTTTGCGTACATGCTACTTCGGGACATTCCCCGGATAAATCAATACAAATCCTTCAGGGCATTCCCCGGCCAAATGAGTACAATTTAAACTTTTCGTGCAATAAAGTAGAAAGTACCATTCACGCACATATTCAAACACTCCAACAAATCGTTATTCCTAAATTTGCCTACCCGGCCTACGTTTGCCTACCAAGTTCAACATATCACAATTCTATCATGTTCAACATTATCAATACATCAAAATTAATCAATATTCATTTTCCTGCATTTTTAATCCCCACCTTAATTCATTCTCAACCACGTGATTAACCCATTTCAATACACAATCCACCAATCGAGAATAACAAAAATTCACCAATCATGCTTAGCACATCACACACCCAAATGTCACCAACAGTTCACATCAACAAACAAACCACGGTATCGAATCACACACAATCACAATCACGTAAGAATTAAATGAAAGAGAAGAAAGAATTGGACCTTAAATTTGAAGCTTTCAAACTCAATGTTATTCGAATAAAGAGAGTCCGCACCCGAAAACCTCGAGCCGAACCTTAACACCAACAATCCAACTCGACAAATAATGAGCCGTTCACCGTCACTTTTCATGCAGTTACTGTTCACGGCATTACTGTTCACCTGGTACTGTTCATCGATTACTGTTCACCGGCGCCCTTTTTTTTTCCGTTGTTGTTGTTGTTGTTGTTCTCGTGAGAAAGATTATTTTGTGATTGTTGTTATTGTGGAGAAGATGATGATCAAAGAATGAACCCCCCCTTTTTTTCCTCTTAGAATTTTTCTTTTATAATGGGCATGGATTTGTTATGATGTGGGAATTTTGGTGGGTCCCCCATATATTCTTTTTTTCTGGACAAGAAAAAGGAGGGGGGGATCACATGTGTAGTTAGGGTAGGTGGAAGCTTTTGATTAGGTAGGTTGATAGGATAAGTTAAATTAGTTAGAGGTATTTTTTTTATTTTTTTTTATATTTTTGTGGGATATAATTACATGGGGTTGGACACATGGTAAGGTGAACTAAAAATGAATAAAATTAGACTTCAGGAGGGACAAAATTAGGTGTCTACATCATGCCCCCTTTGAATATAAACACTAAGTGTTTTCAGACAAAGAAGTAGACAGCGAGACCAAATTTTGACCCGACCATTATTCAAAGAAAGAAACAGAAGGAAGAAGGACAACCAGGTCTTGACTTAAGACATCCTACCTACCTAAGTTATGAGAGAATCAAGTCACGGGAATTTCAAAAGATTGGAAAGAGATGGACTATACCGAGTTGGAGAGTCGAGTGAGGTTCCATCGAGGTTCCGGTCCACGGCTCTGTCATTACATTAAAAATAAAAATTACAAGTTAAAGCATAAATAAAATTACAAAAATCCTATCTATACAGCTTCTTTTGGACTCTTAACTTGAGTTTCATCACCCTATTCTTCAGGCGTGCTCCTGACTTGCTATTTCTTTAACTTGTTGCTTGCCTTTCAATTTCTTCACCCTGTTCTCCAGGCGGGTTCCTGACTTGCTATTTCATCAACTTGTTGCTATGCTTTCAACTTCTTCACCATGTTCTGCAGGCGGGCTCCTAACTTGCTATTTTTCAATCTGTTAAACTTTCAATTTCTTCACCTTGTTGCTCAGTTTTCCATTTATTCGCCCTGTGCTTCGGGCAGGCTCCTGAAATCACATCAAAACTAAAAAGAAAATTATCCCAAACAAATATTATTATAAAGAGAAATTTTGTTTATTTGCCAGAAAAGTAAAGTTTCAAAAACAGAAATTGAATTTTTGCCCCAGTTTATCATCAGAAGACTTTTGGAAAAGTCACATCATACCTACTTGCATGTTGCAATGATGAATCAAGACTCTGACTAAGAAATGCATCTCTTAAGAGTAAAATTAAATAACCAAGACTAGGAAGTGCATCTTCTAAGAATTAAAGTGAGGGATTCTAACTAGAAAGTGCGTCTTCTAGAGATACAAGTTTAAGTTAAAAGTGTGTCACCTGAAAAATGAAAACTAGCAAGGAAGTGCGTCTCCTAAGGATTAAGTGCAATAACTCGACTAGAAAGTGCTTCTTCTAGGAATCAAGACTCAAGTTAGAAAGTGCATCACCAATGTTGCTTGAATTATAAAAATAAGGAAGTGCATTTCCTTACCAATGCCTCTTGAATTACTCAAATAAGAAAGTGCGTCTCCTTACAAATGTTTCTTGAATTACCCAAACCAGGAAGTGCGTCTCCTTATCAAATGTCGTTTGAATTACCCAAACAAAGAAGTGCATCTCCTTACAAATGTCACTTGAATTACCCAACAAGGAAGTGCATCTCCTTACAAATGTTGCTTGAATTACCAAAATAAGAAAGTGTGTCTCCTTACAAATATTGCTTGAATTGTCAAAACAAGGAAGTGCGTCCCCTTATAAATGTTGTTGGAATTACCCGAACAAGGAAGAGCGTCTCCTTACAAGTGCCAATCGAATTACTAAACAAGGAAGTGTGTCTCCTTACAAATGTTGCTTGAATTATCAAACAAGGAAGTGCATCTACTTACAAATATTTGCTTGAATTTCCCACACAAGGAAGTGCATCTCCTTACAAATACCGCTTGAATTACCAAACAAGAAAGTGTGTTTCCTCACAAATGTTGTTGGATTTACCAAATAAGGAAGTGTGTCTCCTTACAAATGTTGCTCGAATTTCCCACACAAGGATTATCATAAGGCAGTATTTCATTTTTGAAAGCATGGTCCCATTTTTCAGAGGAACCCGAACAGAAAGTAAAATCTCATTTTTCAAAAGGATCTTAAACAGAAAGTAAAATCTCATTTTTCAGGAGGGTCCTGAATAGAAAGTAACTCCCATTTTTCAGGAGGGTCCTGAACAGAAAGTAAAATCCCATTTTTCAGGAGGGTCCTGAACATAAAGTAAAGTCCCATTTTTTAGGAGGGTCCTGAACATAAAGTAAAATCCTATTTTTCAGGAGGGTCCTGAACATAAAGTAAACTCCTCTTTTTCAGGAGGGTCCTGAACATAAAGTAAAGTCTCATTTTTTAGGAGGGTCCTGAACAAAAAGTAAAATTCCATTTTTTCAGGAGGGTCCTAAACATAAAGTAAACTCCCATTTTTCATGAGGGTCCTGAACATAAAGTAAAGTCTCATTTTTCAGGAGGGTCCTGAACAGAAAGTAAAATCTCATTTTCCAGGAGGGTCCTGAACATAAGTAAAATCCCATTTTTCAAGAGGGTCCTGAACATAAAGTAAATTCTCATTTTTTCAGGAGGGTCCTGAACAGAAAGTAAAATCCCATTTTTCAGGAGGGTCCTGGACAAAAAGTAAATTCTCATTTTCCAGGAGGGTCCTGAACAGAAAGTAACTCCCATTTTTCAGGAGGGTCCTGAACAGAAAGTAAAATCCCATTTTTCAGGAGGGTCCTGAACATAAAGTAAAGTCCCATTTTTTAGGAGGGTCCTGAACATAAAGTAAAATCCTATTTTTCAGGAGGGTCCTGAACATAAAGTAAACTCCTATTTTTCAGGAGGGTCCTGAACATAAAGTAAAGTCTCATTTTTTAGGAGGGTCTTGAACAGAAAGTAAAATTCCATTTTTTCAGGAGGTTCCTAAACATAAAGTAAACTCCCATTTTTCAGGAGGGTCCTGAACATAAAGTAAAGTCCCATTTTTCAGGAGGGTCCTGAACAGAAAGTAAAATCCCATTTTTCAGGAGGGTCCTGAACAGAAAGTAAAATCCCATTTTCCAGGAGGGTCCTGAACATAAGTAAAATCCCATTTTTCAAGAGGGTCCTGAACATAAAGTAAATTCTCATTTTTTCAGGAGGGTCCTGAACAGAAAGTAAAATCTCATTTTTCAGGAGGGTCCTGGACAAAAAGTAAATTCCCATTTTCCAGGAGGGTCCTGAACAAAAAGTAAAATCTCATTTTTCAGGAGGGTCTTGAACTGAAAGTAAATTCCCATTTTTCAGGAGGGTCCTAAACTGAAAGTAAAATCCCATTTTTCAGGAGGGTCCTGAACTGAAAGTAAAATCCCATTTTTCAGGAGGATCCTGAACAGAAAGTAAAATTCCATTTTTTCAGGAGGGTCCTGAACTGAAAGTAAAATCCCATTTTTTAGGAGGGTCCTAAACAGAAAGTAAATTCCCATTTTTCAGGAGGGTCCTGAACAGAAAGTAAAATCCCATTTTTCAGGAGGGTCCTAAACAGAAAGTAAATTTCCTTTTTTCAGGAGGGTCCTGAACTGAAAGTAAAATCTCATTTTTCAGGAGGGTCCTAAACAGAAAGTAAAATCTCATTTTTCAGGAGGGTCCTGAACATAAAGTAAAATCCCATTTTTCAGAAGGGTCCTGAACTGAAAGTAAATTCCCATTCTTCAGGAGGGCCCTGAACAGAAAGTAAAATCCCATTTTTCAAGAGGGTCCTGCACTGAAGGTAAAATCCCATTTTTCAGGAGGGTCCTGAACTGAAAGTAAATTCCCATTCTTCAAGAGGGTCCTGAACAGAAAGTAAAATCCCATTCTTCAGGAGGGTCCTGAACAGAAGGTAAAATCCCATTTTTCAGGAGGGTCCTGAACAGAAGGTAAATTTCCACGAATGTGCATTTCCAATGGTAGCTGAATTAAGTGAAACGAATTTGCCCTGTTTCATCAAAGAAAATTTTTCAGTTAAAAACTTAGTGATGGCTTGAGGCACTTGTCTGTCCCGACACCTGCTCCAGTGTTCATTCCCTTCATTTTGTTTCAGATTATTGACACTTACCCCTGTTTTGTCATTTCATTGACCCAAACTCGGATTATTAAGAGTGACTTTGAAATAAACACAGCATCTCTGCTTTGCCATGCTTCATGAATAAACCCTTTAAACCTTGGTATTTTCATGAGTTCCCAGACTTGTCTATTGGCAAAAGTTTCTGCACACCCCTTTTTTGGCTCACAGTCATGTCTCTTTCATGCGCTGGCCTTTTTGTTTTGCTTTGTGCAATTGAAGAAGTTGGTAGCCAGTTTTGAAATCTTTTCTCGCTTGTTTTGACATGAACTTGACTCAAAAACAAGAGAAAAATGACAACAACTTTTGTTTTATTTGGATAACTGACTCAAGAAAATAAAAATAAAGATAAAGAGAAGAAAGAAAAAACAATGAATGTCCCCATTTGAAACAAAGAAATGAAAATTTTATCTTAAATGACAATCAACTCTAATGATTATGCCATGCATTTTGGATTAAGCCGTCTGATCCTTCCATCCAAACTCTCACAAATTGTTGTTGAGTTAATGACCCGAAAGTGAGTTGCTTTCTTTGGCCAATTGCATTTAAGACCTCATTCGGCTAGTGGCGCCTTGAAGGTTTTTTGCCAACAAGCCTCTCTCATTTTTTAGATCACCATTTCCTTATGGTGTCCGCGAGGGTTTTTCACCAATGAAACTCTCTTATTTTCATTTGTCTCAACTCGCCATCGTCTTACAGTGGCTGTGAGGGTTTTCACCGATAAAACTCTCTCATTGTTATCTCTCTCAGCTTACCATCATCTTACGGTGCCCGTAAGGGTTTTCACCAATAAGACTCTCTCATTTTTATTTCTCTCAACTTACCATCTCCTTATGGTGCCCGTGAGGGTTTTTACCAATAAGATTCTCTCATTTTTATTTCTCTCTTGATTCCTTGTGCAGAGGAAGACAAGTAGTTCCCAAATACATCCTCATATCCTTTACATGCTTTGCCTTAACATCCTCAAAGATTGATCTGAAGGTCTTTCTTTGGTTGTAACTTGGCTTTTGGATAGGATTAGAAAGAAAGAAATGATGGCATGAGGCCCAAACAACACTTGAGGTGGGGGTGGGACTTACAACTTTTGAAATCGACTCAAACAATAAGGATTAACTCATGCCCCAATTTCGTTTGACTGGGTGACGCTAAATTATTTATTTGGTTGGACCGATCCCTTAGTAGGACAGCCTACGTATCTTACCCCCGAGAGAAGAAAATCAGGTCACGCGTAGTTCTGGCAGCTTGTTCTTTTGCTTTGATCTGGGTTTTTTTTCTTTTATTCGCTCTTTTCACTTTGCGATTCTTTTTTTTCTAACTCTATTTTTCTTGACACTCTTTTTTTTTTGGAAATATTTTTGTCTCTTTTTTGTAACTTTTTGACTTTATCTTTTTACTCGACACTATTCTTTGAACTTTGCTTACTCTATCTTGATTCCAAAAGAGGGGTATGAAAGAAAATAACACTGAGGCTCAAATGGGGTAAACAAAGGATGACAGAATATTTGGATAGCAGAATGAAATGTCTTCATCATATCAATCCTTGAGAATGCAAGTACATAACATGCAATTGGAAGTGAGAGATGAAGATCATTTGCGACATCTTTTTAAGCAGATTGAGTCTGTGCGTCACTACTTCTTCTGTAAACTCCACCTTTGTTGTACATTCCTCACATCAAATGACTCATGCTTTCGTGGAGCTACTTATCTTCTTGTTTCTCTTGATATAGGGATCACACGTCCACTATTTAACCTAATTGGGACTTGCCTTTCGATCGATGACCAAGGTGTTCTTGTGATTCTCAAAATAATTGCTTTAATTTTCAAAGAAGGCCTCACTTGATCACCAAATGCCCCAGCACTCTATCTATTTCCTCAGACGCTCTTTTTTCTAACTTTAACCCTCTGATTCAATGTTCATGTTTAAACTGGACTTTAAGATCTGGCTAAAAATTCCACAAGCATGTCATATCACTAGAGTCAACATAAAATATACTATGTAAGGAAAACAAACAAACAACACAAATTTAAAACATAAATGAAAAGGGGGCACTCCACTTAATAAAAATGAAAGATAGAAGGGTTTGAACATAAACGACAATGGGACAAAACAAGATAGATCCCGAACTACAACCCTGAAATAATTTGAAAAACAGCAAAGAAGACAAAACAAACTACCAGACCTCTTCCTAGTAGGGAGAGAGGTGAATTCTCAATTGCTCAGCTTGATATCTTAGCCACTGGTTTGCATATCAGTATGACTAGAGCTTTCCTCACTGTCAATGTTCTGCACCATGATTGATTTATCTTGAATCATCTTTTCAATTTCTCTTTCCAAAGCTCGATAATATTTAATACTATGACCCTGAGCCTCAGAATGATACGCACATCGTGCGTTAGGATCAAAATTTCTTGAACGCCGATTAAGGGTGTGCCCAAGGAGAGGAGTGATCATTCCCTCCTGTACCAATCTCTGAAATAAACTGGCATATGACTCTTCAATTAGTGTGAAGCTATCTCTCGACTTCTGCCTTATTTCATCATTTGGCTTGAATCGAAAATCAGGCTTAGAAGGGTTTTGGTATGTTTGTGGAGTTAGAGGACGACTCTGAGGAGTTGGTGTGTTCCACTGTGGGTAAGATGGGGGTTGAACATATGGTTGTGCACAATACACTAGATATGGAGGTGGGGGAAAAGAGTATAATGGATTTTGGGAGTGATTATGTGGAGCTTGGGCATAAACTTGAGCTTGCGCCTGAGACCGACGACGACATGGTCTTCTTGACCTTTCCTGTTGTCCAACTACAATAGCAAATGCATCTTTCTCATTCTTCTTCCCTCCAGGTTCCCTTAATTGATTGCAATATTGTCCCAAAGGTTTCACAGATTCCTCATGCCCATCTTGCTCCTCAAATTTCGACATCACAAAGATTGGAGAAAGATTAGCATTTGAAGGCATGCCCCAGTCTTTGTATGAAACCTTTTCTTTACCCGCAGGTCCTAGAAATTTTTTCATAGCATTTTCTGTACTCTTCATTTTTTCAACCATTTTCTCCGACTCTTCTGGCACACTGGACTTCTTGTTCAGAAACTTTGATGTTTCAGTTAACTTAAAAGTAGGCTTAAGATTATAACAATGATTACCAAGAGTATTGAATATAGGTTCACTAGCAGCATGGGGACGCACAACCATTGGGCGAGCCGGTGTAGAAGTCCCAGTAAAGGATTGAGCAACAAGATCACAAACAATATGTGGTGTTGTGAATGTAGCAGGCTTATGCTGAGGAACTAGAGGCAAAATGGTGGAAGTATTGAGTTGTTTTTGGCTTAGAATGAATTCTGAGTCATGTTGCGGTGCATCAACAACAGTAGAAAACTGACTTTGAGATTTTGGTGAAAAACACGAGGTATTTGTAGGATCAATAAAGGGAAATGGAGGAGGAGGCAACCCACTGGCCCAAGCTCGATGCATTTCTGTCATTTGTTGTCTTAGCCTCCTGACCTCTTGCTTTAAACTCTCATTTTCCTGATTCTTTATTTGATCCATGATGTCACTCCCTATATCTTTGTTGAACACAACTAACCCTTTGGATTTGGTGTGATGTGAAGGACCAGCCAGAATGTCACAAACCAACCACCTTAAACTGACTCAACATAAAACAACAAATGTGTTAGAGTTCAACACTTTTTCAAAACCTCTTTTTTTTTAAAAGATCACCGAACCCAAGAAGGGCGCCTACGTATCTCACTACCGAGAGAGGAGAATTAGGTGCGCGTAGTTCGTGAAGTCTTGCCAAAATGACCAAATTAAACTCTTTTTTTTTTCTTTTTCTTGAAACTTTAAAAAGAAAAGGAAATAAAAAATTGTCAAAAGAATTGACGAAAATCTTTTTTTTTTGCATTTTTTAGGCTTAACATCCTTCTACAAAATGAAACCTATGATTACCAAAGAAAAAATCTTTTGGGGTTTTTGATTTTGAATTTCATAGGAAAATGAAACTTGAAACTATTAAAGAATTTTTTTTTTGTAGTTTGCTTTTAGAGATGTATATGAAACACATACTCTAAGTGAAGAGTGAAGAAAATCTTTTTGAATTTTTCAGATTTCTGTACAAAATAAAATCTATGATTACCGAAAAAATATTTTTGAATTTTTTATTTTGAATTTCATGCGAAAAATGAAACCTGAACCTATTAAAGGGAAATATACTCTTTTTTTTTGTTGTTTTCTTTTAAAGATGTACATGAAACACCTACTCTAAATGAAGAGTGAAGAAATTATTTTTTTTTGGATATTTGAAATAAGATCAACCAAAAATAAAACCTACGACTATTAAGGATTTTTTTTTTGTATTTTGATTTTCAAGACATGTATGAAACACCTACTCTAGATGAAAAGTGAAGAAAATCTTTTTTTGGATTTTTTAAATAAGATCCCCGAACCTATAATAGGCTGCCTACGTATCTCACATCCCGAAAGAGGAGAATCAGGGGTGCGTAGTTCGTCCAGATTGGACAATTAATTATTAAATAACAGGCTAGACCCTGACTTAAGAGACACGACCAAAGACAGACGATGAACCATGTTAATAAAATCTTTTGAGTTTTCATTTTGATACTTCACAGAAAAATGACATCAACAACTATGAAAGAAAAATCATTTTGGTATTTTCATTATACGAAATGTAAAAAATTTCTAACATCTTTTTTTTTCGCATTTTTCTTTTATAAACACATCCTATGAATGAAAAAAAAATCTTTTTGAAGCTTTCGAATTGTGAATGCATGCTAAACGAGACAAAGAAAAATCTTTTGATGTTTTGAGAAAATGAGTACGAAAGGTAAAAAAAGTCCTTTTGAATTTTGGAATTGTGAAAAATAAAAGCCATAAAAAACTCTAAAAACTACGAAACTCCTTTTTTTTTGTCTTGTTTTTTTCATTACCCACACACTTTATTTCTAACACTTGTTTTGCACCAAAATTGATCTACAGATTCACTTTACATATACTAATTTGATAATTATTTTAAGAGAATTTTTTTTTAATTATTAATTTTGTAAGATTGGAATGGCATCGGCACAGGTATTGCGAAAGCAAGAGCATTTACAAGCTGGAAAAAAAAAGGCATGACAATTTTTAGACACGATTAATATGATTGATTTTTGTATTTTATTTGTTTAGTTAGTTGAATTATTAGAATCGAGCTGTCCTTTTGTAGAAATGTATAGTAAGACGGGTTATACTGGACCCCACGTATAGCAGAAGCTTAGTGTATTTTTTGAAGTTGGATTACTAGATTCGAATTGTAGAAATGTAGGATAAAACTGCGTACGATAGGCCAGAGACATTTGGAGGTTTAGTGTATCGAAGTGACTTTTATTTTAATTGTTGGATTATTAGATTCGAGTTGTGGAAATAGCTTCTTGCAGAAATGTAGGGTAATGCTGTAAATAATAGACCTTTTTGTGGTTTGGTCCTTTCCGGGAGCCACACAGAGCGGGAGCTTAGTGTACCGGGCAGCCTTTTGTTGTATATAGTTGGATTACTAGATTCGAGGTGTGGAAATAGTCTCTTGCAGAAATGCATGATAAGACTGCGTTTAATAGATCTTTCTAGTCCTAAATTTGCCTACCCGGCCTACGTTTGCCTACCAAGTTCAACGTATCACAATTCTATCATGTTCAACATTATCAATACATCAAAATTAATCAATATTCATTTTCCTCCATTTTTAATCCCCACCTTAATTCATTCTCAACCACATGATTAACTCATTTCAATACACAATCCACCAATCGGGAATAACAAAAATTCACCAATCATGCTTAGCACATCACACACCCAAATGTCACCAACAGTTCACATCAACAAACAAACCACGGTATCGAATCACACGCAATCACAATTACGTAAGAATTAAATGAAAGAGAAGAAAGAATTGGACCTTAAATTTGAAGCTTTCAAACTCAATGTTATTCGAATAAAGAGAGTCCGCACCCGAAAACCTCGAGCCGAACCTTAACACCAGCAATCCAACTCGACAAATAATGATCCGTTCACCGTCACTGTTCACGGCATTACTGTTCATCGGTTACTGTTCACTGGCGCCCTTTTTTTTTCTTTTCTTTCGTTGTTGTTGTTGTTGTTGTTCTTGTGAAGAAGATTATTTTGTGATTGTTGTTATTGTGGAGAAGATGATGATCAAAGAATGAACCCCCCTTTTTTCCCTCTTAGAATTTTTCTTTTATAATGGGCATGGATTTGTTATGATGTGGAAATTTTGGTGGGTCCCCCATATATTCTTTCTTTGTGGACAAGAAAAAGGAGGGGGGATCACATGGGTAGCTAGGGTAGGTGGAAGCTTTTGATTAGGTAGGTTGTTAAGATAAGATAAATTAGTTAGAAGTATTTTTTTTGTTTATTTTTATATTTTTGTGGGATATAATTACATGGGGTTGGACACATGGTAAGGTGAACTAAAAATGAATAAAATTAGACTTCGAGAGGGACAAAATTAGGTGTCTACAATGGTTCGTAGGAATAATATTGATAAAATTACGAGTAACATGCTAGTGTTATTCATATAAAATTACAAGATAAAAAACTAAAATTAGTTACGAACTTTTTATCACGTTAGTTGAAACTTGAAAATATTACTACACAAATCTATTTAACAACAATTAGTTAACGAAAATAGATTAATTTTCACTAAATTATTTTCTAAGAGATAATTATTATTGACGATTACATTTTAGTATTATTTTTAAAATGCTTTTACTTATAGCAACATTAAATTCAATGAAATTAAGTAGTATAGTCGGTAAAAGATTTAGCACTCTTTATTACTCTCTCCGTTTCGTTTTAGTTGACCCTCTTTCTAAAAATATTTGTTTCAATTTAGTTGGTCATTTGATGAAATCAAGAGAATTTTATTATGTTCTTTCAATATTACCCTCAATATTAAATGACTAAACAAAATGTATTTATTCAAATTTATATTTTCAAAGTATAATCAATAAGGTTAATTTGGTAAAAACACACCTCTAATAAATTTTTTCTTAAGGAGAGTGTTAAGTCAAAAAAATGGGAAGTAAAATATATATTTATTTATTGGTGGTAAAAGTCTTTATTATTGTTTATTATTGTTTATTATTGTAGTATAGAAATAATATTTTATGTTTTAAGATCATGCTGACAGTGCTAACAAGACTTTTGATATTTAATAATTGAAATATAAACTAATGTGTAGTCTATTATTGCATCGAGGTCACCTATAATTTTATTGGTGAAAAAAAAAAAAAAGAATCTGAGTTGACTTTTTCATTTACATTTTTTAAAAGATGATAACGTAAACGTACCTAAACATCAACTGTCAATTTTTTTATTCCAAATATTACATTTGTTCATAGTACTGTAGAAAAAGGAATTATTCAATAACAAATACTCATTGATTAAAATCCCTTTTGAAAAAGGAATGTCAAATGAATAAATGAGCTGAATTTGTACGAATTAAAATAAATCGCGTTAACAAATAAATGAATTATTACGAATTCATCTAAAGGTTACTTGGACTACGATTGGACGGACCAAAAATGGGTTAAACAATGGGTTGATGTCCGACCGCTTAATTCATACATAGTTTTAATTTTTTTAGCTTAAATTAACCTATTATGAACTGAATTCGACGGATAAACTAAGCTGAATTAGTAAATGAGTGAGTAAATATTTTTCTCGAACTCAACGTGTCGAAAGGGTTATTTTTCATGAGCTAATTTTGTCACTCGCACATATAAGAGCATGTGCAGGGCGGAACCGGCCTTTGTAATGAGGGTTCATCGAACCTCCTTCGGCGAAAAATTATACTATTTATACATCACTAATATTATATTTTTTTATATATAATAGATGTCGAACCCCTTCAATTAGTTTTTCTTCAAATTTTAAATTCCTTCGTGGAAATTCTGGCTCCGCTTATATGAAATAAAAGTTATTTTAGAACTTGCAAGTTGCCATATTTTTCCTAAGAAATACATATAAATACTAGCTATAGTGCAAGTGAGTTCTTCATCCTTCAATTTTTCCACTCAATATTCCAACTTTTTATTTTTTTTTTGAATGGAAAAAGTGAAATTAATAGGTACTCCTTTTAGTTTTTTCACATATAGAGTTATTTGGGCATTAAAGTTGAAGGGAATAAGTTATGAGTACATAGATGAAGACATGTCCAAAAAAAGTTCTTTGTTAATGAAATACAATCCAATTCACAAGAAAGTCCCTGTGTTAATCCATGGTGACAAGACAATTTGTGAGTCCATGGTCATCGTTGAATACATCGATGACACGTGGCAACTGAATCCATTGCTTTCGACTGACCCATATGATCGAGCTATAGCTCGATTTTGGGTTAAATATATTGAAGAAAAGGTATGATGTTAATGAGATTTGTATTTATTTTTTTCCTCGTACTTTCTTTAGTGAAACTATAATTTCATACTATCAAGGAGTCACTACTAGAAATTCGCTAATTTCTAATAGCTTTTTTTGTCGCTCAAATTTCGACTGCTTTGATATATGCTTTGTGAAACTCACATGGTTGAACTAGAATAGAAGAACTTGCCCCGCTTACACGGGTAAATCCTTCATAATAGCCTTATTCGACCATATATTTTTTCCTGGTATATCTAGATAATTGGTAGAAGCATAAACTGAAACATCTCGAACTGTTTCTTTTTAAGAATCCAAAAGATTTGTGCCAATAATAACATATGCCAAGAAGAGCAAAAGTCCTTGAACACGTAATGAATTTTGAAATACTATTTCTGCATCTGTATAATTAAGTAAATAAAAATATCTTATTAATGTATCTATCTAACATTTTTTTTAGATAAGCATCTAGTACCCTGAACTATGATCAAAGTTGCTACGACACACTTCAACCTCTCGGGGGGTTCTATTACCCCTGAACTCAATTTTAGCACACTTTTGTCACCCTTTTGTGCTGATGTGGCACCTTGCGTGAAGTTAAACACCTGAAACACGTGAAAGACTGTCATGTGCTACGTCAGCTAAAAAGATTGACAAAAGTACGCTAAAATTTAGTCTGAGGGTAATAGAAACCTCGCAAAATTGATAAATATCGTAGCAAATTTGGTCATAGTTCTGAGGGATACCAGATGCTTATCTTGTTTTTTTTTTTTTTTTTTTTCAAATGCTAATTTGTGATTGCAGTCAAATAGTACATGGAATGTATTTTGCAACATTGGAGAAGAGCAACAAAATGCCATAAAGGAGAGCCTTGAAATGTTTAAAACCATAGAGGAAAATGCTTTGGGAGAAAAGAATAAGTTATTTGGTGGTGAAAATATTGGAATTGTTGACATAGCTTTTGGTGGATATGCTCATTGGTTGGAAATTATTGAAGAAATTGTTGGAGTGAAATTACTTCATCCTCATAATTTTCCTAAACTCAACAAATGGATCAAAAATTTCAAACAACTTCAAGCAATCAAAGATAATTTACCTAATCATGATGAGATGTTTGTGTACATGAAGAATGTTAGAGAAAAGATTTCACCATCTCCGTAATCAGAGGCGGAGTCAGGATCTCTGCTGACGGGTTCAAAATCTGAAGAAAAATTCAAAATCTGGAGGGGATTCGGACGAACCCCCTGCTACTAAGGATGGCTCTGCCTCGGTTCGTAAAGAGACAGGTTCGTACGTTGAGTATGAAGTTGTCTTTGTTAGAGAGCGATTTACATTTCTGTGGAACTTTTTCATGAATCTGAATTAGTCGGGTGGGGGCGAATCTAGTGTGATGGTTCTTAGATCATGCATTTCAATAATTGTATAAGAATCTTTGGCTTGGAACCTAGTCCATTAGTTTGATTATTATTGTAAAGTGTAAAATGTATTAACTTGAGATTGTTATAAGACCTTATAAATTTAAAATCTTAGATTAGCTTCTGATCGAACGCTCTAATGAAAGTATCAAATGTCGAGTGGGAAATTAAAAAAAAAAAAGATTAATTTTGTTTATTGTTGACTCAATTAACCATGTTTCAATCTCGATATATAAATTCTCTTTATTCATTTTGTTCTATATAATTTTTTTACAAATATGTATAAGATGTTAGCACCACAATAGCGCGCATAGCTCGATGACGATGTTTTGTGTACACTAAAATATCTCGATGACGATGTTTTGTGTACACTAAAATATTTTAAGTAGTTATAGTCACTAGAAAATCAAAGTAAATTTGGACCTGTCTTTCGAAAAATTTAAACACGTGAAGTTCACATATTTCATATTAAAATTTTAGTAATATCAAAATCTGAAACGACTTGCTAATGAAAAAGGATATGAATGAATCAAAAAAAAAATATTTAAAATTTCTGCTATTTCAAACTTAAATAGTAGAAAAGACAAATTTGAATCTTTTTTTTTTTTTTTTTTTATATATTACTACAAGTTTTAATCTCTCAAGTTTGGCAAGACTAGAGTTGATGAAAGTTTGGGGTTAAAGAATTTACTACTTTAATATTTATTTTAAATAGAAATAATTATGTATCCAATTATATAAATGCAAACGTAAATCTATAAACAAAAGACATACGATTAATATTTACAGAAATCAGGAATTATTTTAAGTGAAGTCGTCGTCAATTAAATAATCATTAAATTTCATTTTCGATATTGCAATTTTTTTAAATTTCTTTACTTTAAAGTTCAATTAGAAGCCTAACCCAGATGAAAGATTACATTTATATACAAAATATAAATTCGTTCTTACATAGAGTAACAACTTTTCAAAATTATAGTAATATTTTAAAGAAAATGCTTCCTCAATTTTTTTTTTTCAAATTTCATGTTTCAACTCAATAAGTTGGAAAGAAATATTGAGTTCAGCTATCGTTTGTTGCTCAGTCATGAGCTCGTTGCATATGACTTGCTTAGTACGATTGACATCTTCTATGTGAATTACGATTATTAAAAGTGAAATATTCATTCAAAGAACAGAAGCGGTGATAGAGATCATGCGTTTTCCTAATTTTCTAAAAACTTGAAAAAAAAATTACAATAATAAAAACTAACCTATCCATTATAACTTTATAAATAGAGTTTGAAAAAGACTAGTATAAAGAAACTAATTTTACAAAAAATCAAATTTACAAATAAACAAAAATAAAATAAATAAACACATAGCCGTTCGGTTCTCCCTCTCCGATCCAATTTATGGATTCATTTTAATCAAATTTAGCTATCTTTTTTTCCTTCTTAATCTCTCCGAATTTTTTTTCCCATTAATTACCAAAATTGAAAACCAACAATTCAATTCACTATTTTTTCAATTTTTGCACCAAAATTGATCTACAGATTCACTTTACATATACTAATTTGATAATTATTTTAAGAGAATTTTTTTTTTTAATTATTAATTTTGTAAGATTGGAATGGCATCGGCACAGGTATTGCGAAAGCAAGAGCATTTACAAGCTGGAAAAAAAAAGGCATGATAATTTTTAGACACGATTAATATGATTGATTTTTGTATTTTATTTGTTTAGTTAGTTGAATTATTAGAATCGAGCTGTCCTTTTGTAGAAATGTATAGTAAGACGGGTTATACTGGACCCCACGTATAGCAGAAGCTTAGTGTATTTTTTGAAGTTGGATTACTAGATTCGAATTGTAGAAATGTAGGATAAAACTGCGTACGATAGGCCAGAGACATTTGGAGGTTTAGTGTATCGAGGTGCCTTTTGTTTTAATTGTTGGATTATTAGATTTGGGTTATGGAAATAGCCTTTTGTAGAAATATAAGATAAAGCCGCGTACGATAGACCAGAGACACTTGGAGGTTTAGTGTATCGAAGTGACTTTTGTTTTAATTGTTGAATTATTAGATTCGAGTTGTGGAAATAGCCTGGTTTAGAAATGTAGGATAAAGTTGCGTAGGGTTTAGTGTATCGAGGTACCTTTTGTTTTAATTGTTGGATTATTAGATTTTAGCTGTGGAAATAGCTTCTTGCAGAAATGTAGGGTAATGCTGTAAATAATAGACCTTTTTATGGTTAGGTCCTTTCCGGGAGCCACGCAGAGCGGGAGCTTAGTGCACCGGGAAGCCTTTTGTTGTATATAGTTGGATTACTAGATTCGAGTTGTGGAAATAGTCTCTTGCAGAAATGCATGATAAGACTGCGTTTAATAGATCTTTCTAGTTCCGTGGTTCAGACCCGCGCTATAGTGGGAGCTTACCGTGCTGTCTTTTTTTAGTTGGATTACTATATTTGAGCTGTGGAAATAGCCTTTTGTGGTCCACCCCTTCCCTGGACGCCGCGTATAGACGGAGCTTAGTTGGGCTGGCTTTTTCTTCTTAATTTTTTTTAAAAAAGTTGGACTACTAGATTTGAGTCGTGGAAACAGCTTCTTCCAGAAATGCATGGTAAGAATACATACGATAGACCCTTTCGGTCTGATCCTTCCACGGACCCATGCATAGCGGGAGCTTAGTGCACCAGTCTGTTTCTTTTAGTTGGATTACTAGATTCGAGCGGTGGAAACAGCCTCTTGCAGAAGAAATGTAGGTAAGGCTGCGGACATTAGACCTTTGCGGTCCCGCCCTTCCTCGAACCTGCGCATAGCAGGAGCTTAGTGCTTCGGGCTCCATTTTTTTTGTTGGATTACTAGATTGGCGGAAAATGATGAATCTTTTTTCGATTTAGGATGTTATAACTCTTTATTTGAGCAATGTTTTTATGTTCTCATTTAATGTTTGTTCTGGAATGGATGGGAGCTTAGTGCATCAGGCTTCTCTTTTTCTTAGTTGGATTACTAGATTGGTGGAAAATAATGAATCTTTTTTGTTTAGGATGTTATAACTCTTTATTTGAGCAATGTTTTATGTTTATCATTTAATGTTTTTCTGCAATGAGTATTGCTGTGAAACGGTGGAAAATGGAAATAGTGGAATGGTTGTTGAGCATATTTGTTTACTGAATGTTTATTCTGAATAATATTAATGAGCTGAAGATTTTGTGGTATGCGGGAATTGCTAGATAAATCCAGTGCGGTTTTAGAAAACATTTAACCAGAGTCATTGTCACTGATCAATCAAGATAGTTGCCGCCACACCTGAAGGTTAACTAATTGTTAAATCATACAATTCTTATTTTTTGTCTCATGCTTCATGCCGTCTCTTTTCCGTAATGGTAGATAAATTTCTAATCATCATGAGTTGGAGCATCGTAAGAAGCGATGACCTGATTCTCCTTTAAAAGTCAAAACCTTGTTGGCTCCGTCTCCCTCCTTGTCAACCTATCAATGTTGTTAATATGCAACTCCCTTGCATAAATTCTAAATATAGATTGGCTTTCCTTTTATTGAAATCTCGCTGTAATTTTTCCTGATCTTATAATTCTTTATCTTGTATCATATGCAGCTAGAAGAGTTCCGTAAAAAGAGAGCAGCAGGGAAGACTAAAAAGACGATTTCCAATAATCAACCTCAAAGTTCAGATGGAGGCTTTGAGAATCATCCTTTGGAAAATGAACATGCAAGAATCACCGACTCTCGTGGAGCTGGTACATCTAATGCAGTTGGTGGAGCTGTTTTAGAGTTATCTCGAGTAGATGTTAAGCATGATTCCAAGAACCTTGATCTTTCGCAGAAGAGTGGTTTCACTTCTTCCTATGATGCTAATTCTAGTTCTACTCATAGTTTATACAACAACGACAATGATGCTAGCGCTACTTCTACTGTTAGTGGAAACAATCATGGTTTTGATTCTTCCATCTCTGTGTCGTCTCATTCTGGAGATAAAGTGTTTAAGGGTGATGAGAATCCAAAGTTGTCTGAACAATTCAGCGATAGGTATAATTCCTCTGAGAAGATGGAGAATGATGGAGCGTTGGGAAGAGTTGGGTTTGGATTTAATACTAGTTATTCTACAGATAATTTTCCGTCATCAGCCCCCAGTTTCAGTAAAATTTCCGGTCTGTTTACTCATGATGATCTGGGTAAAAGCATACCAGAGGAAAACAACAGAAAGGATCTTTCTGTAATAAACACTGGTACTTCTCTTGCCGTTCCTTCTAATATTTCACCTGAAAAATTCCTTGGTTCTCGTCCGCAAGAAAAATCAGGCTATATAGATCGCTGGGCTAGTGGGTTAACTTCCTCATCATATGAAGGTAATTTTGTGGTATGTTGAATTTTTTCTTAACTTCCTTTTGTGCTTTCCCATTACATAGCAAACCTCATTTCCTATGTGCTTTTCGTCTATCCAGTTAATCAATTGGGATTGCATGATCTGACATCTATTTCCCATTTTTTGATAGATAATATGCGCCCCGCAACCAGCAGTACAAATTTATCTTTGGAAGCTGGTCAAAAAGACGGGGCTGTGGAAGCTAATAGTTCTATGGTTCCTGATATTGGGTATGGCCAGTTTAACAACTCGGGTTTTTACATGACCAATAATTCTTCTTCTTGGGCATCTGATTCTAAATATGAGGGCATCAGTTTTGAATCAAGAAGCTCTCCTAGTAATTCAAAGTTGTCTCCACCCACTGTCGGGAAGAGATCTCGTCCATCTTTCCTTGATTCCATCAACATTTCAAAGGTTCCTGCAGTATCCCCTTCTCCAACTGAATCAGGTTCCGCAGACAGATTTGATCCAAAGGTTCATCCCATGGACACTTCGGAATCGTCCAACTCCAGGAGTATGATGAATTCATCAACTTTTTCAGTTAATCGGCCTGATCAGTTGAGTCATCATACTGAGAAAGACCCCGGGAACATGGACAACCATTATCAGTCTTTTGCCCAGAAACAGGATGAAGATTTTGCTGCTTTAGAACAGGTTCCTCTACATTTATTTCCCTTGATTTAGAAAGGATTAATTTTGGTCAGGATGTCTTCGAAGTCAAAATTAGTTTGAAAATATTGCTATTTGATGGCTGATATGAAAAACACTCTGCGGCTTCAGCATATTGTGTATTTAGAGAAATCAGTCTATTAGAATGCAAAACCTTTTCCTTTTCCTTGGCTTAGTCATTTAAAATTGTCTCGATTAATTGTTCCTTTATGAAGATGGTTTCTTATGTTTGGCTGGCATGTTGTGAATCCTACTTGCTTTCTTTTCAACCCTTTTCCTCCTTTATTTTCTCTTCTTTCCTTCTTTAATTTTTAAAGTTTAGAGGGAGTTGTGATGTGATGTCTTTGTGTCAGCAAAAGCATTATAATTTGAAAACAGTTGAAAAGTTTTCTTAGCAGTCAGAATGTTGCGCTAATAATAAAGCCGTCCAGTTACCTGTTATGTGGTGCGTCTTGGAGAGAACTTCCAGAAGTTGAGCTACCAAATTCCCTATAAATGATACAGATTCTGATAATTGAACACATGATTTTGACTTCTGAGTCTTTCACATTGAAATATGAAGACTAGACTGTGGCTCAATAATGTTGACCGCAACGCAGAAAATGCTAGTAAGCTAGAATACAGCTGCTAACATTGAGCATTAGTCAGATTTGGTTAAATTTTATGTTGTAGTACATGCACTTGGGAAGGTCTGAGATTGTATAGAGATTAGGCTCTACCACATTAAATATCTTAATAAATAGACTCTGATGTGAAGTGAACACTAGCCAACTATTGTTCTTGTTCTTTAAAAGATCTTTTGTTTATTCGTTAGAATACTCACTTCTCCATCGGATAGTCATTTCTCCTGTTGAATATTTGTCAATACAAAGCAGTCTTCAAGTGTTTGGTTAGAGAAACTGGCAAGTTTAAGAATTGTCTCTTGCATTTACGTTGAGGTCTGTGAATGAAGATGTTAGAACTTAGTGGGGATGCATGATCGCATGACTCTCTGGGATATAGTATTTTGCAGCAGGGTCTTAAATTGTTTAATACTTGCATGAAGTGTACTTTTGCATTTTTTACAGCATATTGAAGATTTAACACAAGAGAAGTTCTCTTCACAACGTGCTCTTGAGGCGTCGCGAACTCTAGCAGAGTCTCTAGCTGCTGAAAATTCAGCCCTGACAGAGAGTTATAACCAACAGGTACACTTTTTCTGTTAATATATAAAATATATATAAACCCACAATAAAAGCACACATTTGACTTATAGGAAGTTGAATAAATTACATACGATAGGTCAAGCAGAGGCAACTTTACTGTTGCATTAGGGTAGGCTGTCTACATCACCCTTAGGAATGTGGCCCTTCTACGGACACGCGTGAACGCGGGATGGTTGATGCACCAGGCTGCTCTTGCCTTTGTTACAAGCTTCAAATATGTAGTACACTAGCCAAGTTAGTTCAGTTGTTAATCGCTGATCCAACAATTCTTTTTTTTCGTTCTCAAAGAAAATCATCTATTCTAACAGGAACCTCACGTGTGCGATGCACTGAAAAATTAAGAACACAAGATAGGCCTTCATTTGTGCAAATCATTTTCCTTAAAAGGATCTTCTATTCCTTACTCTCGAAAGCATCAACATGATAGCTAAGAGCTGTACATCCCATGATCTGTATCTTCCTTTTCTCTTCTTCTGTAAGCCCAGCTGAATGTCACATCCTTAA
This sequence comes from Capsicum pubescens, assembly GCA_030864215.1. Taxonomy (NCBI): domain Eukaryota; kingdom Viridiplantae; phylum Streptophyta; class Magnoliopsida; order Solanales; family Solanaceae; genus Capsicum; species Capsicum pubescens. Next base: position 22,559,515 of record CM061549.1, read on the forward strand.
CTATAACCGATGTTAACTACTGTATTACAAACAGATTCAGTACACGTGTGGTTAACAACCTGACAGTGTAGCAACAAGTGGTCCATGTCTTCTCCTCGAGGGTTTGCTCATGTAACACCAGCTAACATTTGTCGCACCAAGTATAGTTTGCACATGTCTAGTTATCAATTAAATGAAATGATATTCTTGCTCCAATCAGTTGCTTAATTTTCTTTTGCAGGGCAGTTTTGTTACCCAATTAAAGTCTGACATAGAAAATCTGCAGGAGGAAATTAGAGCACACCTGGTTTGTACAAATCTTGCTTGCTTACTCCCAAATATTGCTATATTCCCTGATCTCTTCCTTGTTAAATGTACACCTTAAGTTACATTGTACAACATAGTAAAAATTGTCAATTGGTGGCAGTGGGGTGTTAGTGTCTTCCACTGATTTTATCTGGGTGCATTTTCAAGTTGATCGACAAAGGAATGAAATGACCTATTTGCTTTACTATTATTGATATGACATCTTAAACTGGTAGCACAACAAGGATGTCGCATAAAATTAAGTGTAAATCTGTTCTTGTTTCTAAACAGTGGAAATATTTGTGATCAGGCATTCGCACATTACTCATTTATAAGAACGAAGAACTGAAAGTCCAAACAATCACATTTATTTCTTCTGTTTAGAAACAAATAATAATCTGGTCACAAATAATTATTTGATTGACATGGAGAGTTGATAGGATGTTGAAGCATCCACGATTTTTCTTGTCCAAGTATGTCAGATTGGTATTATATATTTTTTAAAATAAAGATATATAGTTTTGACGTTAAAAGTTTTCATTGCTTAATTCTTAGTCGCCCCTCTTTCTTCCTTTTCATTTGAGGAGGCTTCAGAAGTATATTTACCTTTTTTTGTCTGAATTTGGTCAGCAAGAGGCAACAAATTCTCTAAGTGATATTGAACGGTTTTCCAGATACAAATTTTGTATATGGGTACCATTTGAACCGTATCTTCTATGTTATTGCCTGTTGAAGAATGTGTTGGTTCATCTTAACTATATATTCAAGGATACAACCGCGGCCCTTATGATAGAGAACACTTCTGGAATTGGAATTGTGAAATGAACTGGTTTCTCATGTTAAGATTAGTTCAGATGTCTGGCAAGTTATCTTCGTACTAACATAGCCTATTGAGTTTTAGTTATTCATAGTAATGGACTTGATTTGCACCATAATCTTGAGGTATGTGATTCCTTTGTTGTTGCACCTTATGTAAGCAGGTCGAACTTGAAGCTGTGAAAATGGAATATGCAAACGTACAAATGGAATGTAATGCTGCAGATGAACGTGCTAAGCTATTGGCTTCAGAAGTGATTGGATTGGAAGAGAAGGTAACCAACCATGAAATTGCCTTGTATTGAGACAATCCTTCCCGAAGCCCTTATTTAGGATAAAAGTGAGTGTCAACATTATTTGTTACTTCTAAGTTATCCTCTTTGATTAAGAGAGAAAGTTAAGTTAACCATATTCTTCTTGTTTCTTTTACTTTTGGAAAAGAAACATAACTTTTTTTTAAAGAGAAATTGTATTCCACTAGAACTATCATATTTAAAACTTAATTGTTGATAGTGTTTAGTTTTTATTGATTCTTCATGCTTGTTGAACTTGAAAGAAAACTTAGTTTTGTGAGTGTAGTCAGCAAAGTCTGTTGTATCGATTATCCAACACATCTAATGCGGAATCACTTGCTATATTCACATTTAAGTGTAAGTGAGGCTACATACGAACCCATATGGTAACCTCATAATAATGCATTGGTTGTATGCGAAGAATTTAGCCTCTTTTAATCAATTGTCCGAAAATTTTCAAGGGGATTAAATTTATCTTGAATTTTTTGTTTCACATTCTTCACTTAGTTCTCACTGAGGTATTTTCAATGCCTGTCACATGTAATACTTAGTTTTTTATTAATGTTTGCCACATGTAATACTGGGGCGGTATGTGAAGTCTGATCTTTGGTCGTTCTTCTAATAGTTTCGAAATAAAATTTAAAATCACTTGGATCACGATGCTGACTTGAGTAAGGTATATATCCAATGTATGTTGTCTTTTTAATTTTTCCTTTGATCAATGTGTATGGTTGCCTTGGTATTTCTTGTTTGATTATATTTCCTGTGGATATTAGAATTTTGGACTGTCTACTCACCTTTATGTGTTTGTGTTTTTTCTATATTACACCATTTCGAGATAATAACAGTCTGATCAATCTTGCAGGCACTTCGTCTGAGATCTAATGAGCTTAAACTGGAGAGGGAATTAGAGAACGCACAAGCTGAAATATCTTCTTTCAAGTATGCTCAAAGCTTGCTTGTGAACTCGTCTAGACCATAATTTTCCTCCTTACTCTGATCTGGTCATAGTCATTTTCACTTTTATTTGTTCATTTCCTCCGCTCACCTTTTTGTTTATCCATTGACATAAAAGCTAAAGGAAACTAGATAGTGGAATCATTTTAATGAAGTTAATAGTTTATTACTATGATAGTGATATCCTACATATGAGATATTCATGTCTACTTTTTGTAAAACCAATATTGTGGATGTGCTGTACATTAGAGGTACACCATTCAATTTCATATAATATTGAAATGCTGCCAAAAACTTTCTGTGCCTTTCCCGGTGCTTGCAATGAAGGAAATTTTAGTAGTTGTTGTAAGGCATATTGGTTAAGTCCTTCTGCTTGTCAAAATCTATATTAGCAAGAAAGGTTAGCATTAAGGTGAAGATTGATATAATTTAGAAGTCAGAATAGAGAAGGCTCGCCTTACTCGTTGACTCTTCTAAATTGCATTAAATATGGGTATTGATGTCATTCAACTTACTCTTAATCTCTGCAGAAAGAAAATGGCTAGCCTTGGAAAGGAGCGTCAGGATCTGCTGTCAACAATTGATGCTCTAAAAGAGGGTAAGATGCTGATAGTTAACCTTTTTCGACTCGAGGGATTTTACTTGTACTTGGTTTAGAGTGATATAGAGTTGCTAATTCTTTCCCCAACAGTTTCTTGTACGTGTAATGACATCTTATTTTCTTTCTCTCAACAGAAAAGAAGCTCTTGCATGCGAAACTACGAAAAACTTCTGACAATGGCAGGTCACTTGATGTTAGCAGGAGTATGCCTAGTAATAAAGATGTATCAACTTCAACAGAGGATCTTCGTATGTGGTTTCATATTTCACAGATTACATCTTCACGATGCCTCTTTATGTTTGTTTTTACATTATCATAGGTTTCAATTATATGGTATTGTGTTGATTCAGGTGAAGAAAAAATTGTAAATACTACCATAGATGACTCTAACTTGGGAGCTCACAGTACTGAGGGCCCCACCTTTTCATATCTGTCTGAGAATGACCAGCTCAGTCTTGAAAGTTTCTCGACGGCCATTCCTCCAGATCAGATAAGGATGATTCAAAGCATCAATACATTGGTTTCTGAGGTAGCTTCTCGCATAAAATCCTTGAGATTTGTCATTTTTGCCCCCTCGACTTCCTGTCTGGTTAGCTGTTTTATCATTTTACGGCAATTTTTATCATACCAAAGAATTGAATACTTTTTTTCCAACTTTGATGCTTATAGTTAGCCTTGGAGAAAGAAGAATTGACGAAAGCCTTGTCACTAGAATCATCTCAGTGCTCTGAATTACAGGTAATTTGAGGAAGGCTATCCTTGTCGGTATTATCACTGATTTTTTTTTTCTTTTGGATCTAATATGCGTGTCAAATTATTTTTTCAGCTTTAGGATTCTTTTGCATTAATCCTTTCTGTTGCTTCTATATAAACCACCAACGTATTATTGCAAATGACACATTTTTTGGTCATGTCTCCTTTTTGTAAGCCGCCCCCCTCTAATATGCTTGCACATTTTTTTTAAACATCTATCGATCTTCATGTAGTGCTTTGTGTTGGGAAATTAAACGTTTCACAGAGTTCACAGCTAGTTTAAAGATGGATACTAATAATATTCTCCCTACACTTGTTTGTTGGATTTTTCTTTTGTTCCTTGTGGAATATAGGAGTTAAACAAGGACTTAACCCGAAAGCTTGAAGCTCAAACACAAAGATTAGAGCTTTTGACTGCTCAAAGCATGGCAACTGGTAACAACCAAGCAAGGAAACCAGATGCTCTAACTGTGCGGGACAGCACCCCATATGCTGATGAAGGCGACGAGGTAAAGTTACCTACTTTGAAACTGTTCATTCTAGTAGGATTCGGTGTGAACCTTGTACTGTAATATGACTTGTAAATATAACTGCTTCCATATGCTTGTGAACTAAGTTGCTCGGAGTCTCCAAAAATTTTGAAAAATATGCTATTTTTGGAGGATCCAACACGCACCTGAAGACATTTTTGAAGAATCCGAGCAACTTAGCTTGTGAAATGCTATCCTCTTAAAGTTATATTCGTGCCCCTTTTTTATCTGTTAATTTTAACATTTTTACTCCTATCTTGCTTTGTACTTCGTATTGAAATTTAAGTTGGCACAGAGCGCCAATATCGTTGTGCCCTTGGATTCATTATTTAACTTTTATTTCATGCTTCAAGCTGCTTTTAGTTTTATATTATAGGCTAAGAGATAGCTAAGGTTGAAATGATTTCTTTTCCTCTAAGCTACTGCTGAAGCTATACGGACCTGTCAGAAATATAGAAACTGTCGTAAAGTACAGATACCAGTTTTAGGACACCCCAGTGGCTGACCCAGGATTTAGGGATCGTGGGTGCTCGGGAGGTTCGAACGCGTATATTGATAACCGAAGCTTTAAGGTTCTGCTTGAAAATTAAAGCACCCAACTATCTTCTTGGTTTACTGGGTGCTTTTCTAAGCCTTTAACCAATTTTTATATACCTAGTCTCCCTCGAATTTAACGGATGCCGGAGCACCCAAAAAATGGTCATAGGTCCGCCCCTGGGACACCTACAGATGGTTGAGGTTTCTTACGTAGCTTATCTAGTCGCAGCAATGACTATGAAGCAGCGCTGCCTTAAAAAATCTAGCCATCGGAATGTTGCTTAACAGAGTGTGTTTCTCCATCAAATTCTATTCTTCTGTAGATATCTTGGAATAACAGTATAACAAAGCTTGTCAACCAATTATGAGATGTTCGTCCTCTTGGTGTCAACCGTTCTCACTCTTTTGCTTCATCGTCTCCTTTTCCTCGCCTTAAGTATACATTCTTCTTTTGTATCAGGTGGTGGAACGCGTCTTAGGATGGATAATTAAGCTATTTCCTGGAGGACCATCAAGACGGAGAACCAGTTATCCATGATGAAATTCAACAAGTGTTATCTACATCATAAGCGTTCACTCCTCTGCGCGTTGTATTTTTGGTAGCCGGACGAAGATGGTTTACAAGTTCCATTAGTGACTCATAGTCCCAATTTTTTCCCAGAAGAAGCAAATTGCTTCTAAGAGAGGCATGTTGAAGAAATGATTCATTACGTAAACAGATTTGGCAACAAACCAGAACCTTCGGCTCGATTCTTTCCACCTGTCGAACGCTGAATGGAAGACCAGAGATGATTAAAAATTACCATAAAAAATGTAAGGAATTATGAAATATTACTGCAGAGAGATTCAAGATGAAGTTTGATTGATATTATTTAGAAATATAGTTTTACTTGTGAATTAGTAAGGGGGAGAAAGAGGAAAAGGATCAAATGTATCATTTTATTATACCTATGAGAAATGATTCTTTTTAAAAAAAAAAAGACTTTTGGTGTTTTTTTTTGTACTAATATATTTGTTAATTTTGTTTTTAGGCCTAAAATCTACGCGTTCCATTCACTTTTACTTGTTACATTTGTTTGTCGAGAGAAAAATTACATGGACTTTCACCAATATTTTGAGTTGCATTTGTTTATCATGTTAATATGATGAGGATTGTTATTTATAAAAATATTTTTTTATATAGTTTTCAAACATTTAAATTTTAAATTTAAAAGACTGAATTAATCTAATTTAATTTAAATCCAAAAATTAGTAAAATTGACTCTCATGATACGAATCGTGACAAGTAAAAATGAACAGAGGGAAGGGAGCAGATATCATGCAAGTCTAGAGGAACGTGAAAGTTAACTCAAGTTTTTTTTTTGGTTGCCCTTTGGGTGAACACTTTGTTGTAATCTTCTCACTGTGCAATGACTTGCAAATCACACGGGATATGTAAATTATACTAGGCAAGCTCATGCGACGAGTTCATGGCTGAGCAGCAGACGAAGGCTAAAATCGATCTCAGGTGTCCCTCATAAGAGATCCACCTCCTAACCACTCAATCATGCCCTTGCTGGCGACAACCTCCAGTTAATACACAATAGTAACTAGATTTACAGTCAAATCTTAGTAGATTTTATCATATTTATTTAGTTAAAAGCTATTGGATTCCTGTAAATTCATAGGTTGTTGTGTCTCAGTTAAACCACTAAGAATTTCTCTGAGAAAATTACTTAATTGAAACCATTCTGCTGACTTGAAAAAATCTTCATGTTGTTGGTAACCATCAATTTCATTCTAGTGCACATTTTTCTCATAGCACCTAACTGTTGAAAGAATTGCCTTTTAACAATTATTAAAAATTATGTTATTATATGTTATCGTGTATTTTGATTATCATATTATTTTGATTAGTCATAGTTATTGTTATGTTACTATCTGTTGTTTTTGTTACTGTTAGCTGTTCGCTAAGTATTTCCTATACTTCTATTACTTTTTTTGCTAGACTGCTTTGGACTATTTTTTCCTTAGTCGAGGATCTATTGAAACAACCTATTTACCTCTAAGATAAAGATCAGTGCCGGCTCAACCTAGAAAAAAGGCAACCGCCTAAGATCCCCAAATTTGAGTGACCTCGTTTTTTTAAAACAATAATAGATTATAATTTTTTATTAAAAAATTATTAATTATTATTTGTACAAAAAATAAACTTCTTATATAAAAGTAAAAAATTATAGAAGAATTTTGATGTATTTAAAGTTTGTCTCAAGAAAGATTAAATGCATTAGTTATATTAACGAAGAAAATATTAGAAGAAATCGACTATAATATTTACAACTTTGCATCTTAGGCTTTAAAATATAGACTTTATAAAAAAAAAAAAAAAAATCTTGAAAATTTAAGGCCTTCATTTGATTTTCGCCTTAGGCCACCGATTTGCTTGAACCAGCCCTGATAGAGATAAGATCAACAACCTCAATTATAGAAGGTCGAAATTCTCTTTAAAGTCACAATACATAAACACGTCGTTTAACTTGACTTCATATCATATTTACGACTTCCAACTTTGGGTGTGCACAAGTAGGCACTCAAACTTGTATAAAGTGAACAAGTAGACATGTACGTCCTATGTGACATAATACACATAGGATGCCATGTAAGACAAGAATTGGCCTTGTAGGATGCCACGCAGGACATATGTGTCTACTTGTTCAACTTTATCAAGTTTAAGTGACTATTTGTGCACAATCCAAGTTGGAGGTCAAAAATATAATTTGACGTCAAGTTAAAAGACATATTTATGTTTTGAATTTCTTAAATTGATTTCTTGTATATTTATTCTTAAATATTTTGAATTCTCTTAATGAAATTCCTATTTGGATGGTAGAGAATGTAAAGCGTTATGATAGGATAGAAATAAGCAAACCACAAGCAAAAGTAAAATAAGAAGAACACACACAGATTTACGTGGAAATTTTTTATGGGAAAAATCATGAACAGAGGCAGAGGAATTTCACTATAATGGAGAGGAGTACAATGAGGAGAATGACGTATTTTCTGAAAATCTGAAAATGACCCACTAATTACACTTATATAATACGTGCGTACAAATAAATCATAGGCCCAAAAAACATACAAGTCTACCATCACTGACTCCATGAAAAATCACAAATATGAATCATATCATTGTGAACTTTTCAGGACTAAATTAATAAAATTTGAGTCACAAACTCTAACATAAAGCATAGTTTCTGAATTTACGAAACTCATTAGCTGTTATATAAATCATATGTATTAAGAAATTCATAATATATTGCTTACCCTTTTTTTTTTTTATTTTCTTGAATAAAACAAACTTAGTTAGTAGTATTATATTTTAGTTAGATTGGTAGGCTGCCTAGAATTTTGAAATACCCTATTATCCTATGTATGACAATAAACAATTAAAATATTTTTAAATGTTTTGGTGCTTTAATCTAGCTAAGTGCATTAGCACTAGAAGACTTTATTCTCTAAAATGATTGTGATAAAGTTTTTTAATTGTCCAGTATGATAGTGAGAACAAAATTTGCCTTGAAAATAATTAATCCTAGCTAGTTTCTAGAAAGAACACGACACTTCTAAACTTGACACGTTTTATTTAATGTGTATTATAATTTTATCTAATCCTATTTATTATCTGAATTTAATGTTTTGATAGCAAATTAACAATCACTGACTATTATTTTCGAGTTCGTTATTTTTTTCTTCAAAATCAATTCTTTATATTTTATTCAACGAGTTTTTAAAGAATTTTTATACTATTAAATTGTATAAAAGAAAATTATAAGTAACTAGGTATAACAAGTGAGATACATAACTTGAAAAGATAATGGAGATAATATGCTAAAACATGTTAAACTATATTAAAAAAAATGTACACCATTAAATTTATATAATTTTAAATTTAAATAAAAGATTATATTATAATGTTGAGCAACATCATGCTGAAAAAGGTCTATATATTTATGTGTATATTCAAACAAAAAATTTGTTGTCAAATATGCGCACCATGTTTTGCTCCGTGAATGTAGGCCCAACAACAACAACAATAATAACAATAATAATAATAATAATAATAATAATAATAATTTTTAAAAAATAAAAAAATAAAATGGCAAAACATAGGTACAAAAAGAGATGTATAATTCAATACCCCACAAAACATAGGCTCCTACAAATGACTTACATGTGACTTTCTTTGTTTGGTAATAACAGTGTTCGGATCAGTTTGTATGCATCTAAGTGATTTATATGTGATTTTTCTTATAGCATGGTGTCCCGATTAATAAGACTAGAATAAGTGAGAAGAAATAATCTTGTGATGGGGTCCTTTCCTAGACATCACGCATAGTGGTAACTTTAGTGCACCGAATTGCCTTTTTAAAAAAAAATGAGAAGAAATAATCTAGTGCTTTCTTTGTCCCGTTGAAACCTGAACCGCGGATTTCGTGATTCTCAACTTACTTCATTGATTACTCCCTTAGGTACGAATTTACGTGTGATTTTTTTTTTTTTTGTAATCATGATGTTCGGTTTAACTAGTATATACTTTAAAATGATTTATATGTGATTTTTAATAAATGTGACATCTGAATTAGTGTTGAAACAGATGAAAAGAAATTTTCTGATTTTTTTGTCTGAATTTAAACTTGAGACATCGTGATTTTTAACTTCCTCCATTAATCACTAACCATGCCCTTTTTTTTTGTGTGTGTGTGTGTGTATCTCATTCGATGTTCGACATCCACATTAAAGCCAGAACTTGAATCCGAGATTTCTGGTAAAGAAAGAAGCAGCCCCGTACTAATCATGCCCTTGGATGTTGATTAACATGTGATTTTGGAATTATGTGGATTTGTTCTTTGCAAAACATGTCAATTGTCATTAATGTTCATGTCAATTTTTTTCAAAATAATTTGACTTTTATTTTCTTGTATATGTATCACAACTCACAAGCATCTTTCACAGTTTCCATTAATAATAATAATAATTGAATTATTAGTGCCATCACTTCACATTTTCATTGTGTTGGTGGAGCCTCTTTTTCAGCCATTTATGTCCCCTTCCTATACACCTCTTTTATAGATCCAACACACCTTTTATTATATAGTATAATTTTTTTCGTTCGTTTTACATATCGAGAAAAGACAATTTTTTTTTTTCATATTTTACTCTTAGCATTAATTGTCTTTTCTCCAAATTAATAATTTCAAGGCATAATGTAAACATCCTTTAATAGCAGTACTATGATAAAATAACTATGTTATTAATTGTTTTTATTAATGAATGTACCAAATCAAAATGTGAGAAGTAAAACCGAATGGAGGGAGTGTATATATATATAAGAATATTAATGTATTTCACCTTATATAAATAAATAGAAGCATGCCACATGGACTCTTGCTATAAGTCATTTCTTTATTACCACACACAAAACCTTAATATCCAAAAACTTAGCTATATATATATATACATACACACACACACATAGCCACCTATAGTACAAAATTGTTCCATAAAAAAAAAAAGTCAAGAGGGCTCAAAAACTTGTAGCAAAATGGGAAGTTACCAAACAAAAAATAATAAAATCAATCCAAATGCCAAAATTATTGAAGGGTTGAAGTATAAAGTAAGGTTACTTCAAGAAGAGGTAAGTGAAATGATGTGTATAAGAGAAAATGAGAGTGAAATTTATAATCAAGAAATGATTATTTTTGCATTGAAAGAAGAAGAATGGAAGCAAGAAAAGAAGAAACTTATTGAAGAAATGATTGATTTAAAGAAGAAATTAGAAGATTATAAAGAAAATCAAGAAATGGTAAGTGAAAAATGTGGTGATAATAATAATGAGTTTAATATGTTGATGAGAAATTCATTATTGGAGCAAATTAGAGATGAAGAAGTTAGAAGAGATGAAGCCATTGACAAGTGGAAAAATCTTTATTTTGTTATTAAAAATGAGCTTGATGAACTTATTCAAATGACAAATCAAGGTAACTTTTATTTTTATGTATTATTTTTGGTATTTCATTTTTTTTCATGTTTTGCTATTCTTTGTCTTGATCCGCTGGTCTATCGGAAATAACCTTTCTACTTCTATGGAGGTAGTGATCTCACAAGTCTTTTATCCATTATTTTGTTAAGTAAGAACAAATATTTTTATTAATTTATAAATTGTTGAATCTTGTCGACGTAAAGGAAGTTTCTAGTGTTGTTGTTGTAAAGATAACTTCAAAAGTTTATTTGGATCGCAAGTTTATATGTCACGTGTGACGTTCTTGCATTTCTTTTCGAATTCCCTTATTAAAATTCCTGATTCCAGTACCATAACATTCGACTTAAGCTCTACTTTTGAATTTATTCGAGTCTTGTAACCTAAAGAGTCTTAACATCTTAGCTTATATATGTTGAGTGCCAAACCTATTTAATAAAACTTAACTTCAGGGGCGGAACTAGAATTCTAATTACGAATTTAGTGAAAGTCATCAGTTTTAGTTCGAAATTTTATACTTGTATTAAGAAATCCACACAGTATCTCTTTTCGATAATTCAAATCATAAACTCAAAATTATGAATCCGCCTCTGCTTAACTATATATAGGATTCAAAAATGAATTCTAGTATGTGGTTAAATGGATTAATTTTTTTTTTTTTTTTTTTTTTTGTTTCTAAATTCTAAATACTACTATTCTTGATATTTTCAATTTGTTTTTATATAGGAGAAAGATTTTGCCAGAGAACAAAGGAAGTGGAATTACTAGAAGAGCTACATAGGGAGTTGAAAGTAAAAGAAGAAATCATTGCAAATTTAAAAGAAAAAATTGCTTCAATGGAGAAACAAGAAGTGAAGAGGGAAAGGGAAATTGATATTTTGAGACAAAGTTTGAAAATTATGAGCTACAACAAAAAAAATTGCAAGCCATTCTAAAGTTATTTACAAAAACTAGAATTTCTACGATGCATGCATTAGGGCAGATTGTCTACATCACAATCCTTGGGGTGCAGCTTTTCCTCGGATTCTGCAGTTCAAAAACTAATGTATGCATTAGGGAAGATTGTCTACATCACGACTCTTGGGGTGCAGCTCTTTCTCGAATTCTGCGTGAAACGCGAAATGCTTTATGCACGGACTGACTTCTTCTTATAATTTATATAATGCATTGCAAGTAAAAGATCATAGAAATACCAATATTTCTTTGGTTACACTAAAGTAATAATGTGCTTCACAAAAATACTTTTCATACGATATGTACTTTTCAAGAAACTTGGCTAGTTAGTAGCTTCATGTAACAATTTAGTATATTAAGTACCTTTTATTGTATACTTTTTGTATATTTGTCTCCATCCGATGAAAGACGTCTATGTCATAGAGAATCAGGCTCGACAAAAACTAGACTAGGGAGTAGGGACCATGCTTCTTGCTTTCTTCCTGAGTTCCTGTGGTTACCGAGTGATTTTACGATTGCACCCTCACCGACCCACCGTATCTACTTTTCATATATTTAACTTTTTAAAATGAGATAAGCATCTAATACCCCTAAACTACGATCAAATTTGCTACGACACACTCCAATTCACGAGGGTCCTATTACCCCTTAAACTCAATTTAGCGTATTTTTATCAACCTTTTTAGCTGACGTGACACATGACAGTCTTTCATGCGCCTCAGGTGTTTAACTTCACGCAAAGGTGCCACGTCAGCACAAAAGGATGACAAAAATAAGCTAAAATTTAGTTCATGGGATAATAGGACTCCCGTATCGTAGCAACTTCGGTCATAGTTCAGAGAGATTTTCTTCTAGTGGCTATGTACTATTATATCATAAAGAATAAAGAATTTCATTTAGACTATACCTAGTGATTTATTATAACATGTTTAATATCAATACAGTGATGATAGATTTGATTATAAATGCTTATAATATAACATAGTGAATAATAATTCTTTCATTTATTTTTGTTTGATCCAATTCCAAATGTGTTCTTCATTCCATCAACTGCACCTTGAGCCATGTGCATCATTTGCTCTCCAGTCTAAAAGCACAAACCATAAAAATTAATTAAATCTACCAAAAATATATTTTTAAAAAAATAAAAAGATATTACTATTTTTTTGATAACTCTGATGTTCGTGTCAGTTTGCGTGTAATTTAACTAATTTCATAAAATACTTTTCACCACCATCGATAACAAATACCAGATATCAACAACAACATATTCAGTGGAATCCCACAAATTGAATCTGCCGAGAGAAAGTGTACCACCTTATTATTACCTTAGAGGTAGAGAGATTGTTTCCAATAGACCCTTAGCTATCCGACGTCATTGATAAAAGTGTTGTTTAGATCAGTTTGCGTGGAACTCAATTAATTTCATAAAATACTTGCAACCCCATCAGCAACAAATACAAGATATCAGCAATAATATAGCCAGTGTAATAATCCCACAAATTGGGGTCCAGGAATGATAGAGTGTACGTAGACCTTATGTTCATATCAATTTGTGTGCATCTCAACTAATTTCATAAAATACTTGCAACCCCATCATTAACAAATATCAAATATCAGCAACAATATAGCCAGTGTAGTAATCCCACAAATTGGGATCTAGGGATGAAAGCATGTACGTAGACCTTATGTTCATATCAGTTTGCATGGTTCTCAACTAATTTCATAAAATACTTGCCACCCCCACCCTCCATCGGCAACAAATACCAGATATCAACAACATAAATATTATGTAATCCCACAAATTGAGATCTGAAAAAAGATAAAGTATACGCAAACCCTACCACAATCTTAAAGATAAAGAGATTATTTTCAATAGACCCTCAACTACCCGACATCATCGATAACAGTATTATTAGATCAGTTTACATGTTGCTCAACTAATTTCATAAAATACTTGTCACCCCCATCGACAACGAATACCAGATATCAGCAACAATATAGCCAGTGTAATAATCCCACAAATTGGGGTTCAGGAATGGTAGAGTGTACATAGATCTTACGTTCATATCAGTTTGTGTGCGTCTCAACTAGTCTCACAAGAAAATACCCCCATCGGCAACAAATACCAGATATCAGCAACAATATAGTCGTAATCTCACAAATTGGGGTCTAGGAATGATAAAGTGTACGTAAACCTTATGTTCATATCCAGTTTGCATGCACCTCAACTAATTTCATAAAATACTTGCTACCTCCATCAGGAACTGTTAGAAATTGGGCAGAAAGAAAACAAGAACACACAGATTTACGTGGAAACCCTTGCGGAAAAAATCACGGGCAGAGGCAAAGGAGGTTTCACTATGAAACGAGACGAGTACAATATTGTGGAGAGATGTAATTTCTGAATAATCAAAATCGACCCACTAATTGCACTTATATAATACGTGCATACAAATAAGTCCTGGGCTCAAAAACATAAAGGTCCCGATCCCGAAGCCCACCACTAACCCCATTAAAAATCACATACATGGGTCGCACCGCGAAAATTTCTGGGCCGGAACAATAAAATTCGGGTCACAACTCTGACAGCAACAAATACCAGATATCAACAACAACATATATATCCAGTGTAATCCACAAATCGAGGTCTGAAAAGGATAAGAGTATACACAAACCTTACCACTACCTTAAAGGTCGAAAGGTTGTTTCCGATAGACCTCTGGCTACCAGATATATCATTGATATAAACAAAATAAATTACCTGATGAAGAAATCCAGTTGAATTTTGTGCCCTTTTGTGTTGAGCTGATTCACGAGCTCTTTGAATTGCATCTTCAACTTTGTTAACATGTGAATTTGTTCTACTATTACTTGATTCTACCAATTGCTCTGATTTGGCCTACCAAATATTGCAAGTAATATAATACTTTCAAACATAGACAAATATACAATTTTTGACAAAATTGAGTATTTTTTACTCGACTCTATATTTATTTCCTAGATTTATTTCTATGTACAAACTATAAATTTAGGACAAGTATCCTAATCATGAATCCACCTCTAGTTTAAAATATACAATAGAGGCTTGATTTAGTAATATGCCAATTTGACTATTATTTAGTAGATAAAATTATTTTTTCCACTCTTGAATCCCAAACAATTCGATTAGGGGTCACAACACTAAGACTTAAGATTATTTCTTTAAATCGCTCTCCATTTCTAAGTTTATAGCATTCTTTGGAAAGGTTCAATCGAAATCCTCAAATTGTTTCGATTAGAGTAACATATTTCTCTAGAGAATCGATGAATATGTTATTCATTTTTTTTCGGCACCCTTGAAAGAATAGTATCACGTAAAATGAAACGGAAGGAATAAGTCGGTTAGATGAAATTCCAAGATTTAATTGAAACAAAGAGAACAAATATTCTAAGGGATGATATTTCACCTCAGATTGGCTGTGGAATTGATCAGAATTGCTTTGAGCACTTGCCATTTTTGATTCTTGATAAATTATATAAATATAAATATATATTCCAAATATAAAAATTCTTTACTTTTTCTGTTTTTGGATATTCAATATATATAAAAACCTTCTAAAATGATGAAAAGCTTTTATAGGGAGGTTCTACAGTGATTGGTTTTTACATAATAGAATGCACATTTTGCTGCTATTTTATCTGCCTATTTGTGGCTAATTTGTGTTTGACATTGAGAAAAGTATGTTAATCCATGCATATTTTAAATGCTATCATGTTTTATTTCATTCCATTTTTGGCATATTTATCTCTTTTTCTTACTTCTAAAAAAGTGTTAATAATCACAAAGATATATACGTAAGAGAATATATATTTTTCGCTTTCGATGGTGTCCAGTATTCATATTAAAGCCCAAATTAATTCGAATTGCACACAGCAAGATCCAAACTGATGATGGCGCCCCCAACAAAATTTGGAGGTTATATTGGGTTTGAAATGATTGACAACCAATCGAAAAAAAATAAGAATTGCAATCTCAACTCTTCCACGTAAGGGAAGCATTTAGGGCGGGGTATAAAGGCAGTTCGAATTGGATATGAAAGCCATGAATTATAAATAAGGCTTAAGCCATCGGCAGATACTTAAAGTTGTCCCGAAAATTCACTTAAGCCCCTCAACTAAGATCTGTACTTACCAGGCACCTCAAATGCTAAAATTGATATCTATCAAGCACAAAATTGATTTGACAAGGAGAGTGGGCGCGTGAATAGTAGAATAAATAATATATATTTTTTTAATTAAAAAAATTATATTTAAATTATTTTATTAATATAATTTTTAATTATCCTAATATTTTATTTTATTTTTTAAAAGGAACCCCCCCCCCCCCCCCAAGTTATCCCCCCCTTTGCTCATGTCTTCAACCCCCCACCCTCCCCGTAGCCATCGCAACTTTCCCCACTCCTTTAGCCGTCTTCTTTTTCATTCAAAGTATTCAAAGCCGTTGCCGGAACCCATAAACCATTGCCGAAAATTAGAGAATAATCAATATACTTAATTTTCTGTAGATTTTTTGAAGCATAAAATTAGAAAAATCATTTATGAATTCATGTAATAGAACAATTTTAGAATTTTGGAGTTGATTTTCTGGCGAGTCTCGCCGAAAAATGTCTACTGTGTTGCTGCTCTCGTGTGTGTGAACTGTGAAGGACGATGACTATGTGTGTGTGTGTGAGAACTCTGTGTATGTATGTGAACTGTGACGCCGGGGGAGGGGGGTGTGAAGATGAAGATTGGGTGGGGGTGCTTTTTTTTTTTTTTTTTTTAATTAAAAGATTATTATTAAATAGATAATTAAATAGAAAAAAATCAGAAATTCCACATAATTTTTTTTTTGCCCACGTGTTTTTTTCTAATTGATTAATTTTGTCACGTCGGGCGAGTGTATTACACACACTCTATACCTGTTGCTGATTAGGCAAAAAAGGCCTAATTGAATCAAAATTCGAGTGGGTTAGGGGCTTGTTTTTGGGATAACTTTAGGTGTCTGGCAATGACTTGAGCCTATAAATAAAATATCAAAATATTCCAAGCCATCGCATTAATACATTGCATTTACAATTACAACTCTTTTAAAACACATAACTTTAAATATAATCTTCTCACGCAATCCAAGCAATCTCTTCATATTGAACATGAGTCGTTTTTTACACAACTTAAAATAATGAATCTTTTTTTCGTAAAATGTAAACTTATGACTTATTAAGTCAAAGTTTCACATTTAAAAATATTGAAATCACGATTTGTAGGTATGGGTACGAACATAACTTAAAATAATGAATCTTTTTTTCGTAAAATGTAAACTTATGACTTATTAAGTCAAAGTTTCACATTTAAAAATATTGAAATCACGATTTGTAGGTATGGGTACGAGTATGTTCGTAGTAATAAGAACGGGTGCTTTGTTTGTATCTATGCCTGAAGTTTCTTATTCGTAGTCTTTTGAGGATGTTTGTGAACTCAAATAGATAGTTTATAATATTACTCTGTCGGTGTTTTTTTTTTTTTTAATTATCTAGTAGTGCGTTGCTATCTCGTTTTGTTGTATGTTCTTATGTTCTTTGTTCTTATACGGTTATCTAGCACCTATCGAAAACAACATCTCTACTTCATCTGAGGTAGCTGTATGGACTACGTACGTACACTTTACCTTCCCCAGACCCCACTTTGAGGGAGTACACCGGGTCTGTTATTATTGTTGTTTTTGAAATCGCGATTCGAAGTTCCAAACTCTACTTGTCAAAGATTTTTGACAATTGAAATCATGATCTCAAAGATTTGAATTGTGATTCCAAATCACACGTCCAAACGCCCACCACCGAGTACTACTTTTTGTCCTCTGAAGGATGGGCATTTGGTTGTCAACCCTTCAAAGACCAAGGGGTAGAATGTAGAGAGAACTTTGTTCTTTGATAAAACATCATCTCAATTTCCAACTTACTAGACAACTACTTTCAATGTCTACAACAAGAAAAAAGATAGCAATTTCCTATGATCAAAGGGCGCTCGAAACTTAGATCACAACCGAGTACATATCGGAAACATTCACTCGACTAAACTTCCAATAGCACGATATCCCTGATGTACGAAAATAGCAGGTACTCGGTGGAGGAGTAGCCGCCGAAGCATGCATAAGTAAAAACATTCCCAGACTTGAGATGGAAAGCAAAGTTCCAAGCTTTCAAACAAAACAAACATGCCTTGGTACTTACTATGCATGGAACAGCAAAGAAATAGAAAAACATAAGAAGGATATTTTATATTTTTAGAGAAGTTGACAAGTAATAAACTAAAAGCCAACACTAACAGAACTGTGCATTCAAGCCATCCCCTGTACTCCATAAGCAATGAAATTCCAGAATAGAGTAACCTAAACTTGGTGTTGCTTAAGCAATTCGATTCTCCAGGAAAACGATACTGCAGAATCTGACGGCCCATGTTCTACGAGGAAGAGTGAAATACCAGACACTATCAACCCCTACACAACCTTCCTTCTTTAACTGAGTTTAGGGCCAAAGTTTGTGCATATGCAAATGTGTAACAACAATGACAAGGCGACCGTCAAGATTTCCTACAATTGACAGTTGCGGATTGTAATTCTTTCTACTTCTCAAGGTATAATACAGACCGAGAAGCTTGACTAGAAGGAATAGGTGTAGAAAAGCTAGAGAGATACTAAGGTACAGTGCTGCTACCATAGCAGGGTCTTCCATAATAGGTCCAAACCCAACGATACCCGAGCCCCATCCCTGGGACACTTGCTATATCTACTAACACTTCATCCTAACCAACTATACCTCACATAATGACACCAAAAATCCAATACTATTTGGCTTGGGCCATATAAATCTGCATTATCATAAATGCTCTGTTTGGACCATAATACTCCAATACTCCTTACTCAAGGATTATCTAACACTAGGGGTTCTCTAGTATATAGTGTTTTATATCTCTAATAATATACTAAGAGTCCTCTTGTAAGCACTAACCTTCTAGTTCGTATCACCTATACAATTTCAACCTCCATTAGTTCTGCCGGGATACCTATATATTCTAACACCTACCAAGTAAAATATGATTAACTTACATAGAAAATCATATACTTTAGGTGGATTTACTTCTTTTTCGTCTACTGCTTGCATATGGCAGATTATCATATCTACTAATGTAACCTTACTCAAACAGCACGACTAAATCAGCTCTTACATCGTAGAAGCTGCCTACACCACCAAATATGATGCAGTTTCAGAAAAAAAATTAACAATTGGTCAAATGGAAAAGCAAATTCAGCTCTTAAATCTTGGAAACTACCTTCCTAATCAGCTGTAAATTCAACATCCAACTAAATATTGATTCATAATCAGAAACTAGAATACAAAGTCCAAAAGCCCTAATAAAACACCACAAAATTGATGTGAATAAGAACAACTATGAAAACTAAAGCACACAAACAACAACAACATACCCAGTGTAATCCCATCCCATAACTGAGGCCTGGAGAGGGTAGAGCGTACGTAGACCTTACCTCAACCTTGGGAGATAGAGAAGGAAGTTGTTTCCGATGGACCCTTGGCTCAAGGAAAAGCATATTGTGAATGGTAACAAACACACCTCAAAAATCTCAGCCTTTACAGTTTCATACCTCAACTATCAATTATTCACTTTTTCTACCTGAACTATCACCAACTATTCATCAGTTCGGGTATGAAAATCAATAAATCAGGATACTTCAGGTTATTTTTGATCCTTAGCACAAATATGATAACTAAAAGCATATAAAACTACGATAGAAGTTTCTAGTAACATCCAAAAATTAGGTTTATTCATTCAGAAAATAAATTCAAACTACATATTGTTTCATCATCAGAAATTCACAATACAAATCCCAAAAACTTTAGTAAAAACACGAAAAAATCAACATTAATATTAACACAAATATGATATCTAAAGCATAGAAGTTTCTAGAACATCCACAACCAAAAGCACATAAAACTACGATTAGAAGTTTCTAGAACATCCAAAAATTAGGTTTATTCATTCAGAAAATTAAAATCAAACTACATATTGCTTCACAATTAATGTTAACTAGCACATATATGATGGGTAAAGCATAGAAGTTTCTAGAACATCCATAACTAAAAGCACATAAAACTACGATTAGAAGTTTCTAGAACACCCACAACCAAATGCACATAAAACTATGATTAGACGTTCCTAAAACATCCAAAAATTAGGTTTATTCATTCAGAAAATTAAAATCAAACTACATATTACTTCACAATCAACATTAATTAGCACAAATATGATAGCTAAAGCATAGAAGTTTCTAGAACATCCATAAGCCAAAACACATAAAACTAGATTAGAAGTTTCTAGAACATCCAATAAATTAGGTTTATTCATTCAGAAAATTAAAATCAAACTACATATTGCTTCATAATCAAGTTAACTAGCACAAATATGATAGGTAAAGCATAGAAGTTTCTAGAACATCCATAACCAAAAGCACATAAAACTAGGATAAAAGTTTCTAGTAACATCCAAATTTTAGGTTTATTCATTCAGAAAATTAAAATCAAACTACATATTACTTCATAATCAACATTAATTAGCACAAGTATGACAACTAAAGCATAGAATTTTCTAGAACATCCATAACTAAAAGCACATAAAACTACAATTAGAAGTTTCTAGAACATCCATAACCAAAAGCACACAAAACTACAATAGAAGTTTCTAGTAACATCTAAAAATTAGGTTTATTCATTAAGAAAATTAAAATCAAACTACAAATTGCTTCATAATCAACGTTAATTAGCACCAAATATGATAGTTAAAGCATAGAAGCTTCTAGAACATCCATATCTAAAAGCACATAAAACTACGATTACAAATTTCTAGTAACATCTAAAAATTAGGTTTACGATTACAAGTTTCTAGTAACATCTAAATATTAGGTTTATTCATTCAGAAAATCAAAATCAAACTACACATTGCTTCATAATCAACGTTAATTAGCACAAGCCATTCCAACCATAGGTTCTAGTGGTGCAGATAGGGCAGCTAGCCTACGAACGCAGGATTTTCTTAAATTGGATCCTCCAACATTCACTGGATCAGATCTTAATGAAGACCCACAGGACTTTATTGATCAAATCCAAAGGGCTCTAGATGTCATGCATGTGTCGGGTAAAGAGACAGTTGAGCTTGCAGCATATAGATTCAAAGCAACATACAGTTGAGCTTCTAGTTTGTTGTAACATCCAGAAATTAGGTTTATTCATTCAGAAAATCAAAATCAAACTACATATTGCTTTATAATCTAGCTAAAGAATAGAAGTTTCTAGAACATCCATAACCAAAAGCACATAAAACTACGACAGCAGTTTCTAGTAACATCTAAAAATTAGGTTTATTCATTCAGACAATTAAAATCAAACTACAAATTGCTTTATAATCAACGTTAATTAGCACGAATATGATAGGTTAAGCATAGAAGTTTCTAGAACATCCATAACCAAAAGCAGATAAAACTACGATTACAAGTTTCTAGTATATATTTTAGTTGATATCGGAGTCATCGAAATCATCCTGAAAGGAATTGAAGAAATCGGCGTCGGCGAGACGGAGATGTTCTCCGACGGCACCAAGTGGACCTTCACCAAACATGTCTATGGCGTCCACATCGTCAACGTCCATCGCCATTGTTGTTGTGCCTTGATCTTCCATGTCTGCTAAATAGTCCACCACCATTGGCTTCATTGTCGTTGAGATGAGTTAGAATTGGGGTTTAGGGATTGCAAAGAGGTAAATTGACAAGAAGAAGGTGAAAGGGGTATTTATAGAGTTGAAGAAATCGGGTCAAATGTGGATCTGACCCGACCCGACCCGACCCGACCGACACAAGAATCAACTGATTATAAAAGGAAAAATTGACGACAACATAAAAGAAAAGGATTAAAATTACTCCTATGTTTATTTTTACTAAATCATGTTTTGTTGCATAAATGTTGACAAATATTTTAGAATGCATTTTTAATGAGTATTGATAAATATTTTCTTCGTTTTATATTGGTTGATCATATTATTCAAAATAGTTCTCCATATTAGTTGATCATTTTACTAATCAAGAAAACATTAATCAATTAATTATTTCTTATAGTATCTTTGTAATCACTTCTTTTTTAATGTGTTCGCACTTACTTGTAAAGTTCTCAAAAAAATAATTAAAGTGAATTAGTAAATTACCTTTTTGTTTATGATTTCTTAATTAGTGAGTATTGACAAATATAATTTATACATCTCAATCGACAACAAATTGTAGGCGTATTCCATTTTAGTTGAACACATTTTATTTTATATGGTGACTAAGAAATCATAAATTGAATGATGAATTTCATTATTTTACTCTTTATTCATATTAATGATATGCATTGGGTATAAGAATGGACATTAAAAGTGTAATTATTCACATGGGTAAAATAAAAAAAAAATAATTAATACTATTTTGATTTAGTAAGTGATCAACTAATAGGTGACATTTATTTTTAGTAAGATGACCACCTAAAATAGGACGGAGAGAATGAATAAACTCTTAAATTTAGCTTTAGTCGGCAAGCAAACACTTTAACTATAAATATACACATCTAGATATCTCAACTCGTATACATTGTGTAAGTTGAACACATCAATTTACAAAATGATCATTTCGACACTTTTAAAGTTTACATGTCATGTTAGCATAGAATGCTCAAAAACATAATAGGGACGAGTTGAAGCATTTAATCATCAAAGTTGAAACGGAGGGCAAAGTTGTTCCATTTCAAATAGTTCAGGGGCAAAATCGAGCCATTTTAGAGCAAAAGTTCAACAATATTAGAAATTGAAGTTGTCCCTTGAAATTGTTTCTTTGTATGTACAAAAAAACATCATATGCATGCAAGCAAACTCATCAACTTGCATCTGGTAAAAGAATCAATGGTATCTACAAACAAGAATGTTGAGAAGTAAGGTACTTTCTTTTGTCATTTCGAGAATAGCTCGACTCTGTCTATGTGGCAAGTCGCGGTAGGATTTTGAAGGCAGTTACAGAAGCTCAAATCGTCTTTTGGAAATGAGGCTGGCAAAGGATGGTCCGGGATTACACCAACCTAGAAAGACGATACATATAGAAGAAAACCTGTCATGCGATAACTCTATTTGCGCGTGGCAACTATATATCAGAACTAGAGTGAGAGATAGGGAGAGACTGGACCTTGTCTATATCGTTGTGAGCAGGAGTTTCATACCGAGCAACTGTCACAGCTAAGCCAGAGCCATCTGATAGCTGAAATACTGACTGGATTTTACTGAATCAGAAGAAGAAACGAATAAGAATAGCATTCTTTGTTGTTAGCTATAGCATATTTTGCACATAAGTAATAAAGTTGTTACCCCTTGCCATATGTTGGTTCACCAAACAGCTGCGCACGCTTATTATCTTTCAGAGCACCAGCTAAAATCTCACTTGCACTTGCAGTCCCTTTGTTTACCTGACAAACTTACGTTGGTGAGTTTGGACCGAGGAGGGGGGAGAGATGGTCGGAATCAGTGTTTGAACTTCAAATGATGGAAAGAAAAATTAGAACAAGTTAAGGTGACACCAAAGATAAACTTCAAAAGTGCTGAAGTGTGACAGAAAGTGAGCTTCTGACTGGAAAGCTTTGCAGTCGATGGGCGGAGCCAAATGGGTAATCCAAACTCCCTTGGGCAGAAAATTACACTATATATATAAGGTTAAAATAATTTTTTTCTGTATATATAGTAGGTGTGAACCCTCTTTACTTCTTCGTGCGTTTACTTAATTCATATTTTGAACCTCCTAAGAGAAAATTCTGGTTCTGCTAGCAAAATATGAATGAATAATATATATAGACATAGAGTTACCAGCACTGCTAGAGGTTCTGAAGCAGCTACCACATTGCTTCCATCCGTGTCAAAAATATCTCGAACACCACGGCTATCACAAATGTATACAATCACACCCTTGTCCAACCTGCTTGCCACCAAATTCATTGCACGACACAAGTTTAGTCTTCTTGCATAGCAGTAGCATTAGTTTGAAAGGGGCAACAAGCTACAGAATAATAATATGTCGAATCAAAGGAAGTAACTATTGATTGAACAAATGGATGCAGCAAACTAGACAATCCAAACACAAAAAGCTTACCAAATTTTTGCTATCTCAACTCCTTCAGGGAAGAGACCACCACTGCGCAAGATCTAGATTTTCAGATTGCAATTAAAGATTATCTAAAATGAAGACATGTCGAGAGCTTGTCACCTATTATCACGAAGGTCCAAGACAAAGGCATTAACATTGCTTTTTCTTAAGGCTTCGATCGCTTCTCTTACAGCACCTACAGGAAGATCCACATCACTATTTAGCTGAAATTTATGAAAAAACTATCCTACATGTTTAACTCTTTGAAATGAGTTGATATCATCACATTTCCAGAAAATTTTAGTGGAGGTATGCATTAACACGATAGAGAAAAGAAAGTGCGACAGCTGCAATATCAAGGAAAAGGATTCATTTTCCAAATGATTTCATTGTCTATGACAAAAATGCTATTTTCAACTATGCCACACTAACAGTGAGCACACCTGTAATGGTGAAGACAAGTTTTAGACCATGAAGTGTATAAATTGTGATAACCTACTAAGAAAGTAGAAAAGAAGGCTTTCCAATTTGATGCAAATGCATCTGCATAGTGACAAAACAAGCTATAGCCACTAATTCAGACAAATGGGCTAAAATGGAACAGAAGATATGAGTGTAGTCTGTTTGTCTAGTAAGTAGGACAGTGCTTTAACATTAGAAGTGGTTCATAACATAGTTTACCAGAAGCATTCTGATTGAATGATGATAGTTTAATATATCCGATCTGAGGAGCATCATCTCCTCCAGTGGGTAGCTTGCAGATTCGTGACTTAACAGGATTCAGAGAAACTCTCTCCCGTCTGGAAGCCAGCAGATTATTAGTATTTGCTAAGACTATACAACAATTAAGGAAGAAGGCATGTGCTGAAACTTATTTACAACAATACAAAGTAGAGAAAGCTTAAATAATAGATAGATGCATTAATAGCTTCTTCTTTAAACATATAACAAGTCAACAAAAGTATGAAGATTGTAGAAAATTTTACAAGAGTTCAACAAGATGTACACACATCAATGATAGCTGACTTGTCTCAGATCCATGAAGTACAGTTAGTTCCACACCACTTCCTTCAGGCCCTCTGTATATCAATAAAAACAACAATAAATAAAGAGGAAAATATATGCATACACATATATGAATCACTAGTGGAAACAGTCTACCAACCTGTTGATATTAGGATCTTAGAATAAGAAAATATTTTGAGATATTGACCTACAGCTACAAACCTATTAGCTACATGATTCTTGTTTATGAAATCACAGGTATGATCAACGAGTAAATATACTTGTACTTATCTTTAATGTTTCTTCCTCATTTATTAGAAGTTATACTGTTTCTCCCAGGAATATTTCCAGTTTACTCAGTATAAAGTGAAAGTGATAGCATGTGGACCCTATCATTACGCTTCAGGTGTAATAGTTATGAGTTGAGTAAATTCAATTATTGAAGAGATAGGATATTTTCTACTGATGTTTCCCTTCCCTTCAAAATCTGCCGATCGTAGTGCTTCACTTGTCTAGTGAACCTAGATCAACACTTAACTCATCAAGAATATGAATGCTGAAGCATAAAATGACGCTGCACTTCAGGACCAGAAGAAAACTTACTGTAACCGTTCTGCTGCATCATATATACCCATGTTTTCTGTGCTGGTATTGTCAATTTGTAGGATGATATCACCAGATGAGATGCCAGCCCTATTTGCAGGACCTCCAGGAGAAGTTGAGATAACGACCAGTCCAGGGGCTGAATCGTTCTTCCCTGCTGGGTAGCCAATTGACAAACCTACTCCCGTAAGCGCACTTTGAGTTCCTGACTGCCTTCAAAAAACATATGAAAGATCTGTTTAGGCAGCAAATTTTCAATCAATCAGGGTGGAGTTAATTCAGCAGCTATCAAGACAAGAGAAAACAAGAACCATACACGCAAACTTTTAAACTTTTCGGGTTCCAGAAAACGGGTGAAAGGGTCATCCAGAGTAGCAATCATCTTCTTTATTGCTGCATCTGGAGACAATGTAGCGCAATGATTTAACAATATGTACATTTAAGGGACAGAAAACTACACCTGCAGCTGAGAAAAGTCATTTCAGACAAGTTAATAGCCTCAAGGTTAATTATTGGAGTCTGTATGTTTCTAGCACTATATTGATAAACAGAGTTTCCTACCACAAATGGCATGGTTCCAGAAAATAGATGAGATTGCTTAAAATATTTCAACCATATCAGACAAAAATTCAGAACACAAGATACAAACTATTAGTCCATCATGCAGGTGACCTTGACCAAAAGGTATATCCACTGACATGGACACAATATAGCATCGTCTGCAAAAGGGAAATACAAAACTCTGCCGGGTACTATTTTGCTAAGCTGCATCTTGTTGTACATGTTTGTATGATTAACTAATACATTTTCCCTTCTATATAAGATTGCACAAGTTCATCCTCTAGCTACTCATAATGATGAATTCTTTTTACTCAGAAGTTAAGCCCAGATGCATAGCAGATCAATTTCTTCCCCGAGTATTCTTGCAACACTTCATGTAGATAATCACAGATAAATCACATGAAAAAAGAGCAGAATTTACATGTTTCCTGTCTTGTGTTCATTGGTTCATTTCGTAGTGCATCTTCTCTGTACCTAAACCAACTTTGACCATTGAAGGTCTTGTCGATATATGCACGGTCAATTGTTCTCCATGCCTCCAAGAAAAGCAGATTTTCTTCAGTGAGAGCAACTATAAAATGGGAAGAAAATAGGAGATTCATTACTTATATTTGAATATTTGTGTTTTACAAGACGGAAAAGCTTGACATGATCCATCAAACGGACAAACTTACAAGAGGGCGCTTTGACAACAGCACCATTAACTGCCATAACCAGCATTAGCCCAATGCATGACCGAACAAATATATCTGGTACTAAACACTTAAAAATTTCTGAATGCTTTACTGTTTTGTGAAGACTGGTTTTGAATTTTCTTGGTAGAGAAGTTAAGCCATTTTGTACAACAAGCAAGCTTTGCTTATCTATGAATATCTTGCTATGCCTCCAGATTGGCTGAGAAAATGTTCTGTTACTGAACATTTGCTCAATGTAGCACAAAGAAGAGCAACTTCCAGAGTTGTCATTGCCACTTCTTTTCAGACGTAATATAGGATGATATACTCGAGAGTTATTACTTCTACTGTACAGAGAATTCCATGAAAGCACCTGCAGAATGCTAACAGGTCCTATGTTAATAATGTAAGATCTTTGAGGAAGCTAAACAAAATTTTTACGGATTAGGCATAGTCATAAGCTTGTGCCATAAGGATTCACAACTAAAATCACAGTTCCTTTCAACGTAAATCAGTGGGGTTATTGACGAAATCTACTTGACTATCTATACCGTGTACATTTTGAATTTTTGCTCCAAAAAGACAAAAGAAAAAAACAAGTAGCTTTTAGTTTCGCGATGCTTTACTTCTTGTTTTCACAATGAACATCTTGATTTTGTGCCTTCCCGATGGTCCACCATATACAAGCGGGAATGATACCTCATAATATTTTCTTAGTCTTTCCAACTCCTTTAAATTAATTAAAGGGAAAAGGGTAATTGCCCTGTACTATTTGAAATTGAGCAACTTTGGCTTCCACAAAAGTTTTGCTCTAATATTACCCCCTCCTTTAGGAAACAGTCTTGTTTTTAGTTTTTACCCTTGACCCCTAGTGGAGCTCCAACCTGAGGTCAAGGGTAAATTTGAACCCTTTTTCTCAAAGAATTTGGACACTTGGAGTCCACCAATTTCACACTGGAGCTTCATTTATGGTAAGGGCGAATACATGCTTTGCTAACAACAAGAGTACGAATGGATCAAAAGTGCAGCAGAGGCAAAATTAAAGAATAAAGTTCCCCATTTGATTCCAAATTCACGAATCTTGTAATTTCTACATTTTCATTTGACACACTAAATCTTGAGATTATCCTAAATTGGAAAACAATATAAAGTTTTTCCTTCTACCTCTGAGGTAGGGGTATGCTCTGCATACACTCTACCCGCCCCAGAATCTCACTTTGTGGAACTACACTGCGTATGTTGTTGTCTTCCACTACCATTTATACTATACACAAAATCAAACTAGTATCTTAAGGGGGTGTTTGGAAATGATTTTTTTTTTTTTACTTTTTCCGAAGTTGAACTCTGAAAAACAAGTTTGGCCATTAAATTTCAGGAACTTGGAAAACATCAAGAAGAAGTTGTTCACTTTTTTGTTCCCTTCAAATTACTCATAAAAATTCAAAAACAACTCCAATTTGTATTTATTGCCAAATACAAAGTTGAATTCTGGGATTTTCAGGAATTTGGAGAACACTAAAAAGTCGTTGTAGACATCAAATTTTGTGGACTCTACAAGAAAAATTCAATTTCTATTAGAGTTTTTGGAGGCTACGTTACCCTATTAGAGAGGGATCTCTAATATCCCACAAAAACATGGTACGTTCGAGAAATATCTACTAACGGTCCTCAAATTATGGAGAAATGAAAATTCAAAAAATACGCTACAAATCACCCTCGAAAATTCGAGAAATACGCTACTGACGACTCTCGAATTATGGAGAAAATTTGAGAAATGCGCTACTAACGACACTCAAATTATGTAGAAAATACGAGAAATACGCAACTAACGACCCTCGAATTACGAAGAAAGGAAATTGTACCCACATTGTTTATCAATTAAAATTCTCATTGTTGAAATTTATTTTCCATCTATCAAGGGAGTGACACAAATACGCTACTAACGAACCTCGAAATAAGAGAGAAGAATCAAAGGAGAAACAGAACAGAATTTATTTTCCATAAATTAAATTACGTTGCAAACAGTTGTTTTCAACTTTAGTCACACCAAATTAATCACGAAAATTCAAAAACAACTCCAATTCATATTCATGGTTAAATTTTACGATACCTTAAAAGCAATAGTGGAGTTTCTTCTACTGATGGTCAATGAAGGAGAAGGAGAACTTCCTGCAACAGCTTCCATTACAGCGGCTTCCTAATTTTCAGCCACAAAATTTTTTCCTAATTTGCTTACAATTTTGTTTATTATATTATCCTTTTGCTTTTGGCGGGTCGTTTTTCTTTTTTCTTTTTTCTTTTTTCTTTTTTTTTTCCCCCTTCTTTATCTATCCCCTTATCCTAGTGGCTCTTTTTTTTTTCCCCAATATGAAAAACTTGAATAATTTGCATCTATAGTCACCCATATTTTAAAAATTACCAATAAATATTATTTTTATTTCTTTTAAAATAAAAATATCATTCAACTATTTTTATTTCCTCAAAATATACTTGATACTTCAAATACATTTCTTCTCTCCTAATTGACATGCCATGTTATTAAAATTTCTTTTTTATATATATATAATAAATAGATCTATCTAACTTATCAAATTTATTTACCTAAAATTTTATCATATTTTTTTAAAAAATAAACACACATGATATATTTATCATTGAGGAATAATTCAGTTGTGTACTTTAAATTCTATATTTACTTTGTGTTTCTTAAAAAAAAAAAGAATATAAATTATACTTTATTCAATACGAGAAAAATTATTACATCATGTGATAAAAATATTAGATAATTACACAACTTAAAGGGAAATAATTCGTCTGATAATGCTATGCACATTACTCATCAATGAAGTAGTTGATGTGTAAAGATTTGAATTATTTTATTTGGTACTTTTCAAGTTTTTCTAATTTATTTATTTCACCACTTAATAATATTTTAAAAACTCAAGGTATTTATATGAATTGATATTAATTTAATATTTTTTGGTTATTTATTTCATATACTAAAGATTCTTAAAATGTAAAATAAATAAAAATGATGGCTTTTGAATTTTCATATACGTATTAAATGTACTATTTTTGAAGAAAAGCAAAATTATTTAGTCATGAAATATTTTTTTTCAAAAATAAATATTAACAAAATGATCTAATATTACAAATGAATCTTTAAAATAGTATCCAACTAATTATCGCTTGTTTTTTGTGGGTTTAGAGTGAGGAAAGAATATAAATTGGCGTTTTATTATACAATAAGACAAAATATAGTATAATAGAAATAAAAATTAATATGAAAAAACTAAATTAAAAATAATAATTTTTGTTTTCTAAAGTTTTTTACCTATGTTAACTTTGCGGATTTATTTGATTCGTTTATGAATTTATTTGGGGAAAATCCGCAAGACGGATCCATTCTTTATTAAAAAGATCTTGCTTAAAATTTTGCAGGTGATCTACATGCGAATTAAATTTTTTTGGTGATAATTAACTTTAAGATTTTTCGATTGAATTTTGTTGGACAAAAAGAAAACTTAGATTTTCTCCTTCGTAGGTCTTTCATCGAATTAGTTTGGTTGAAAAACTTGTAGAGAATTAGGTTACCAGTAAATTATTTTGCAAATTTTCAATAAGGATTTTTTTTTACGTAATTTAGATTTTTCTTGTAGTTTATAAGACGTGAGTTTGAATAAATGAATTTGAAGAATTAAACAGGTTTATTATTAAGAAAATAAGATTTTAATAACATAATATGCCAAGTAGGAGAGAAGAAGATTTTTAAAGTGTTAAGTATTTTCTTGAGGAAAATAGAGATAGTTGGATGATATTCTTGTCCTAAAAGAAACAAACGTGATATTTATAGGCAATTGTCAAAACATGAGTGACTGACTATATATGGAAATTGCCCGAAAAACTTGGGTAGTTTGGTAGGAGAGATAAGGATAATTAATTTCAGAATTAATTTAGAAGATAAGTTTATGTTGTATTTAATTGAGATAAAATATATAAAATAACTTATTTGGAGATTAGTTATTCCGAAATTATTGTGTTTTTATATCCTTCTCTGGGGATGGGATTAATAATCTCAGGACAGATAATCCCGAGATTGATAATTTTGGAATAACTTGTTTTCCAATCAAACAACTTCTTAGTGGTATAGATGAAATTTCAAGAACATTATATGTAATTTTTAAATATATACTACCTCCGTTTTAAAAATAATATCTTGCTTTAATTTATATGGAGTATAAGAAAATGAAGAAGATTTTTGAATATTATGATGTTATATTAAAATTATGTCAAATATGTCAAAATGCTCTTCAATTTTGTAATCTCAAATATGTCACGTGAAAAATTAAAATTAAAATATTGATAAAAATGGAAAAAATCATTTTTTTTTAAATGATCTTTTTGAAACAGAGGGAGTAACAAACTAAAAAATATGTACAACGAAAAAAATAATTAAATTTTGTTTTCAATTCTTTAATATTTATCATATTTCTTACTAGAAATAGATATTTCATAGTAATGCTTTTTATTATTTTCGAAAACCAACACATATTAGGACATTTGAGGTTAGCTTTGTCATTTAATATTATTAGAAAATTTGATTGTCATGAGGATAAATTGATTATTTAATCTACTACCTTCGTTTAACAAAAAGATGACTTACTTTATTTTTTAGTTCGTTTTGAAAAGAATATTTTTTTTTCGGCAATATTTCAATTTTATTTTTTCACATAGTATATTTGACCATAAGATTAAAGAATATTTTAATATATTTGACAAAATTTTGATTTAAGACCACAAGAATCTAAATTTTTTTCTAATTTTATAAAATTTCATGTCAAGCTAAAACAAATCATTCTTTTAGAAATAGAGGAAAATTTTTACTGCTTTTACTACACTGACTGTTCAATAATACTTGTCCATTATACTAAAATTAAATATCCAAAATTAATTGATTTGTGATATACCCAAAAGATGTTCAAGATAAAGGTAAAACACATTTTACCTACAGACATCATATTCATATTATACTAAAAGTGAGAAGCTTCAACGTGCAAAGTTGGATTATTATTTTATTCTTATATTAAATAAAAATATTATAAATTATTAAATTAAATATTAAACAATAATGTTTTAAAACCTTTTCAAATAATAGTTAATCCTAATTACCATGGTGTATATTTCATTATCAGAAAAAGAAACTTCCTATTACATTTTACATTATAGCTATACACACGATTAATTGATTTCCTATTAAATGACAAGTTATAGGCACGTTGAATATGAGATTTCACAAAATATGCCATCAAAATTTTCAGCCCTTTTTCCTTATATATTATCTCTATTGAATTACTATATGAGTTATATTGCTAGCTTTTTATCTTCTTTAATAACTCCACATTAAAAAATAGAGATAATACCCAATTACCATTCTGAACTATACCCAAAAAGGTTATGACACACCTCAACTTAAAGGGGGTCATATTAACCCCTGAACTAATTAAAAGTGAAATTTTTACCCTCTCAGTGTCTATGTGGCACATACATGGCACAACACACTTAAGTGTCCACGTAGGCACACGTGTGCCACATAGGCACTAAGGGGGTGAAAATTTCACTTTTAATTAGTTCATGGGGTAATAGGACCCCCTTTAAGTTGAGGTGTGTCATAGCCTTTTTGAGTATAGTTCAGGGTGGTAATTGAATATTTTCTCCGAACATATGAAGAGAGTTATAGGCTTTTCATTTTCTCTTCAGTACTGCCTCATTAAATTTTATTTATTTCTGTCAGAGACTGTTTTCAAGGCTTGAACTTGTGATTTCCTGGTCACATGATAACAACTCTAAGGCTACCCTTCAGAATTGAAAGTGATAGCGAAGTTGTCGAGCAACTTTATTCACTCTTATTCTTACATATTTCTCTATGAATTGACATGTTCATTCTCATCTCAAATCATATTGCAGCAGATACAAAAAAAATATGATTACGTAAACTGCTAAGTGATAATTGGTTATTTAAATTATTCTGAATTACTATTATACTTATTATGCTTAAGAGGATAACTACAGTTAGAAGTTTAGCCTTATCTTCTTATTTATATATATCATTGTATTGTAAACCAAATATTTATCAAGAAAATATATTGTTTCATGTTATCAGACGCTAGGTTTTTTCTGGTAAAAATTTACACGCACCCGGTGTATACACCAAACTAATGTTTTTTATCATGGTTACGTAATTAAATCAAGTAAAATACATGTTAATTAATCTTGGTTAAGTAACATGAATTTTAAATTCAAACATATGACATGCATGTACTGACTTGATGTATACACCGGGTGCGTGCAAGTTTTAACCGTTCTTTCTGCTATTGAATCATGACTTTCAATACCACTATTCGTTTCTTTTTCTTCACCGACCTCCCTAACTGAAGCTTCCTCCCTTCTTCCATCCTCTCCCTTTGCAATTTCCGTCTCTAACATTAAAAATCTGATTTCCACTATTTTTTACTATACAAATATGTTGCTTCTTTGACTTCCATGACACTACGCGGTGACTAACCTCCTCATATTAGGACAGGAAGCCCAATCTGAGTCACAACAAACTGTCAGGGAATTAATTAATGGTTCCTGTCTATGAAAGGACTCCCACACAACAGAATGTATCTATAGCTACGAAATCTAAGCTATGAACTTTAAAATCGTAGCTATTATCCAGTAATAGCGACAAATATTCAAATTTCGTAATCTAAGCTATGAACTTTAAAATCGTAGCTATTACCCAGTAATAGCGACAAATATTCAAATTTCGTAGGTATTTACAAATTCGTAAACTTTTTGTTGGTACATTTTATTATTAAAATAAAAATATTAAAGTGCATGACAATTAGTAGACATAAAGTGAAGAAAGTAGTGTCATTATTCTGTTAACTCACCACATTATATTTTTGTTTTAGTGGGTATGGATTGTGATAAAGATGGCCATTACTTTCATGTAACTTATATAACATCAGGAGTATTCATCTACCTACATTACTACCCCTCATTCATCATATTCATTACATGGAAGAATAATACACCTATAAATAGTGGTGGTTCTTCCTTTGTGTCGAGGGATTATGAAAAAGAAAATATGATAAGTGTGAAAAAAATTATAGTGTATAATAGTGAAAGAGAGAGTTGAGACAACAAATATTCTAAGTCTACAACTATATTCACTATACAAATGAGAGTTGCTATATTAGTGAAAGAAAGAGTTGAGACAAAAAAAATATTCTAAGTCTTTAACTATATTCATTATACAAAGAGAGTAAATATATGTTGAAGGAAGGTGTTCTTATGATGGAACTTTGGACTCTTCAACTTATCCGAAGTTGTTTGAATTGTACATTGTTGATGGGCTGTTGTATCATAGAGGGGACGAGTCACGAGATATACTGTTGGATCGGTGTAGATTATGCCGCAGTGGGCTTGAATCTCCTTAAAGAAAGCAAGATATCCTCGCCTCAGCCAAGAAGAAGATTATTTTATTTTCTTCACTTTTGTTCATTTTATTTTCAACTGTAATGATTATTGTAATTTGTGGTATATTACACCAACAATTTCTTAGCCACGAAAATCAAATTGCCAAAACTATATCTCTCATTTTTGCTACAATTACTAAAAATCGTGAAAATAGTTACCTAAATAGCTACAAATTTATTGCTAACGGTAAAATTTTGTAGCTGATGATAAGTTTTTGCCATGCGATAATACAATCGTGGTAATTTGCCAAATCGCGCAGTGTGTCTTCCACCATAGCCACATTTGTTACCTATGTAGATAATACAAAGGGCATGGCAATTCAATAGAATTTCAAGGTTGATCAACAAGACATGTTGTAAACAGTGACAAGCCTTGATAAAACATTTACATGTATAGGGACTTCAACATAATTCAGTAATTTAGACCTTTGTTATGAGAAGAATGACATCTCAGCTATATATTCATCTCATCTGAATAGTTGGTTAAACAACATTCTAAAATTTAGATTACGGTGGATCAAAGCAACTGAAGCAATCCCATTACAATCGCGTACCATGACAACACTACGGATTGATCCTCCAAATCCAGCTCTTCTAGCAGCCTGGAAAAGAGAGGGGTGAGGCGGGCGAGATCAATATAGCAAAATTAGCAATGCAACATCTAATTTCATTGAAGGAGAACCTTGGAGTGACTGGTAAAGTTGCTGCTGCCATGTGACCAGGAGGTCACGGGTTCAAGCCTTGGAAACAGAGTATGGCAGAAATGCAAAGCAAGGTTGCGTACAATACACCTAATGGTGGGACCCTTCTCCGGACCTGAGGATAGAGGGAGCTTTAGTGCACCGGGATATCCTTTTAACATCTAATCTTACGTAAAACTTTGCATAACTTATGTAGAGTTTTAAGTAATCAGAAGTTGAATACTTGATGCAAAACAATGTATTAATTATTCGGAGATCATATCAGTTATGTAGGTTTTATACGAAACACAAACGTTAATGCAAATTTTAACGGACACCGGAGTTTCTTATACTTCAAACAATATGTCCTCTGACAGTTTAAAGAGTACTACTGTCTAGGAAGATGCAATCTTTGTTTAGTGGATTCAATTAGACTAAAGTATTTTCTCACACGAAACTCAGGAAAGTGAAAGGCATACCAATCAGGGTCTCCGAGAATGAAAGGACAAGTCACCATTGTGTATGATTCCACGTCTCCAGATTAAAATCGTCTCAGTTCACCAATCCGAGTATGAAAACATCTGGAGTCTTGTAAGCTCAAGTTCATCAATCTCTGTTATCGTTGTTATCACTACCTTCCCTGACGAATCAAAGCGCGTACAAAATTATATTTGGCAACTTGAGGTACATGGAAATAGGTTTCAATGGTGTATAAAAAGATGGTTTTATTTATTAGTAAGAACAGGAAACAAATACGAAATTCAGATTGAGAGTATAACACAACCTCGTGAAATGCCATTTGAGAAAGTGAGGCAAATGTAGCTGATTTTCTTTACCTTTCACCTAAGCCGTGTCCTGAAAAACTGGCGAGTTATATTTAGTCGCATTATCTTCTACTTGTTTTTCCGATATTTTCACGATACTCAAATGCAAAAACATTATCACGATGATCTATAGAAATTATCTGTGTATCTCTTGAAACTACCTTTCAGTTTCCTCCTTTTTGCCATGTCCCTTGAAATACCTATAAAGATATGGCATCCGAGCCTAACTCAACCCCAAAAGCTAGCTCATGATGGGAGGATTGCTCAAGTCCATCCCTTCACGCCCTGGGCCCAACAGACGCGTGGCCCGGGAGCCAAATGGGGATGGACCTGCCTCTATAACATCAGAAGATATGGCATCCGGGCCTAACTCAACTCCAAAAGCTAGCTCATGAGGAGAGAATTGCTCAAATCCATATAAGCATACCGTCATTCCATTCCTCAACCAATGTGTGACTTTCACCCACTTCAACAATACCAAAAGCTCATCATGTAACTTGAAAGCCTTCACCTGCAGTCAGTGAAGTCAATTGCCTTAAGAGCTTCGATCTACTTCAAATTGTGCGTGATTTAGGCTAAAAAGGATACGACAGTATATTTTACCATTTGTTTTTTCACTATACATATGAAAAATAAGGAAAATATGGTCAAAATTGCTTCCATTAGATGTAACTAGATTTCAAACAAATTATGTGTTTTTTTCCTGCTTAACCAAGGAACATGATATTAAGTGCTAAAATACACATGAACACGAAAATTCTCAAGATATCGTCAAGGCTAACCTTAATTTTCTCGTTTAGGTAACCCTTTTGTCATGCAAACTGCGCTCATCTGTTGCAGCAGCTATCTTTCTCTTCTTCTTTCTATTTCTTTTCCTCTTTCTCTTTCTTGGAACATCGTCCATTTTCCTCGATGGGCTGCCACAAACTCTAATCAGCTCAACGTTATGAGATTTATGTTCCTTTTGATGAACTGTCATTGCTGCTTGATCCGCCTCCCTATCTGTGGCAATGTCATACTCAGCAGACGCCCGTGAACAGCCAATTTCAGTTGTTACTGCTCTATCTTTTGGCAGAACTGGAAAGAGTTTGGGACCTTGCGTCGCTTGTTTCTTCCTTCTCCATCTCTTATTCTTATTCTCATACTCAAGGCGAATTCCCCAAGATATTTCCTGTCTGAGATTTGACGATACCTCAAAAAGGTAATAATCATTTGGGTTCTTCTTCTCTTCTTTATTGCCAGAAGCGTGCCACAATGTTTCAAATGGTATGTAGATGAAACACATGACAGACGACTTGAACCAACACTTGATGACATACTTCAAGGAATGTTTTCGTTCAGGGTCCGATTTGCAGATCAATGTAGCTACCACACTCACACGTGTTGTATTACAGCAGTAACATATGGTAAAACCCATGAATTTATCGGTATACCAAGATGGATTCAGGTCGATTGAGATCTGATATTTATTTATAAACTGGTAACTGAACAACTCTGGACTTCTGACTTCAGGAAAAGAAATGAGAAAAAAATCCCTTTGCTGGAAGTCACACTGCAATAATATTCAACGATGCATTATTAATCAAAATCCATTTGACAAGAATATTCAACGTTCATATACGCGAGGGATAGATTAAAAAAAACCTGGATGCATGTCCTGATTAACTGTTGTAGGGACTTCAACACGTTAACTTGGCTTGTCGAGACAGTTCCATATTCCGATTCTTCGTGACCACACCAAGATACTGAGAGCACATGCAGCTTAAGACACTTAGTTACTAGATCTCTGATGCTCTTCATGAATAAATGATAATCTAAATAAAGATCCGTTAAATTTGGAGGTAGTTGTTCTCCTGGCAGTTCGTTAAGATTCTGACAGAATTGTACGTCCAGACGCTGAAGTTGTAAGAGTTGTTTGATGCTTTTGGGTAAACAAGAAATATTGCTTCCACTTAAATTCAACTCATCCAGAAAGAGCAAAGAACCCAATTCCTCAGGTAGTCCACCCAAAATATTTAGATTACTGAGATGAAGATCCGTCAAGGAAGATAAACCTGATAGTTCATGCAAGATGAAACTTGACGAATGCTGCACATGTTGTAAAACATGCGAGAATCTTAAATCCGTCAGTTTGACAAGCTTGGTGATGGAGGTAGGTGGTTGGGAGATTGCAGTTTCTGTCGCGTCAAGTATCTCTAACTCTCGCAGATCACCAATGTTTTCTGGAAGCTTCTCTAGCTTCTTGCATCCACGAAGATGAAGATTCTCAAGATTCATCAAATTACAGACGCTGTTTGGTAGACTAACAAGATCTTCACAATCATTCAGATTGAGGTGATAGAGGCCGCTCAGATTCCCAATGGACGAAGGCAGTTCTCTTATCCCAGTAGAATTCAGAGTGAGCCTTTTCAAGCAATGCATATCTCCATTGATTTCTGGAAATGCATCTAATTTTGGGCAATTATTTAGATCGATCAGTAGAAGGGATTCCATCTGAATATAGGTCGGAAGCTTGTTTAAGTTCTCACATCTATATATCGCTAACCGATTGAGCTTCTTTTGAACTCCGAGAGATGTTGGAATCTCTACCAATCCGGAACATTGAATTATGGAAAGATGTTCTAGTTGTTGTGATTCAAAGACGCTGTTTGGCAGCGTTGCAAGTTTATTGCAACCTTCAATATAGAGTGACTCAAGATTTCGACTAGCGTCTGGAATACTTTGAAGAACTTCACCACCTCTCAATTTCATAAAATTAAGGGCACTGAGAGATGGGGGTAAGCTTCTTATCCAGGGGGATCCTACACCTAGTTTTGATAAGCGCGGCATATCTCCACAGATTTCTGGAAATTCTTCTAAGCTTGTGCATTCGTCAAGGAAGAGAGTCTCAAGAGATTCCATGGCAACAAATTTTGGAAGCTTCTTAAGTTTGACACAACCATACAAATTCAAAGAAGTAAGCTTACTGCAATGTCCAATAGAGGGATGGACCTCTTCCAAATTCTCACAGTGCCATAAATTTAGTGTCTCCAAGATTGGCATATCGCCAAAATTAGGCGTTCTTGTTAACTCGAGGCTGTCCCTGAGATCCAAATGCTGCAAGTTGCTCAATTTCTGTTTTCATATAAAAATTAATTAATACCAGTTAGCTTTAGTAGTAGTACTCCTAATAGAAAGAGAAAGTTGTTATGCTCATTCAAGGCTGTAGCAAATGTCGAAAATTGCTTTGCTATGTTTTACATGATGTAAATTGTGTATATCAAAGCATTTAATGGTGTAGCATTTGAGTTATTTTTTGGAGAGAAAGAGATCACTATACCTTTCGTATTGGCCAAAGTTCAACAAGACGACTTCTATATAAACAAAGCCCAACGAGGTGTGATGGGTCAAACCCCTCCGGCAATGAACTTGAAGGATAGTCCGGCCATTCAATCCACCGCAGGCTAGAAGGAAGACAAGTGATAATGCTTTCCGAGCAAATGGTTTGATTATCAAATATCAGCACCTGTAAGCTTTCCATCATCTTGAATACCTTGCTATGATTTACATGATCATCTTCAAAACGATAACCTTTTGGAATCCGTAGGCTTTCCACCTTTTTTGTTTTCTGTAAAGAAAGTAACATATATTTATTTGTCAACATAACAAACACACAATACTAAGAGCTTCATAAAATTATCAATTTTTCAGTTTATGATATTTTTTACCAACTTTCCGGCGAAAAGATCATGAACCTCCTTAGGAA
Organism: Capsicum pubescens; assembly: GCA_030864215.1. NCBI lineage: Eukaryota > Viridiplantae > Streptophyta > Magnoliopsida > Solanales > Solanaceae > Capsicum > Capsicum pubescens. Next base: position 22,599,113 of record CM061549.1, read on the forward strand.
GCCATATTCTGCTGTTTCTGTACTCTTCTCTTAACACATTTTCACCCATTTCTCTTATCAAATTATGCATCTTAAAGCTGCAGAAATAGCTGCTGATGGATAAGAGAGATTTTTCGATGAGGCGGCTTATTCCTACCATGTGAATACCACAACTCTTAAGTATTTGTTCCACAACATATACTGGTCTATCGTTGTACAAGCTTGCGATATCTAGAAATATCCTCATCTCGTCTTTTTTCAATCCGTCAAGACCAATCTTGAGTTTTCCTAGAATGTCATCATTAGGGATCTCCTTCAGTCTAGCAATTATGTCTCTCCACAGCCCTTTGTTTCGTCCGTAAACAGAAGAACCCAAAATTTTAAGAGCTAAAGGGAGTCCACCGGCATACTCCACCACTTGTCTTGAAAGTTCCATAAAATCTTCTTTCGGTGTTTTTTCTCTAAAAGCATGCCTGCTGAACAATTCAAGTGCTTCGTCTTCAGATAATAGTTGAACTTCATACACGTTATCCTCAACGTGACTGATTAACAGGTGCCTGTCTCGTGCTGTCAAAATAATTCTGCTACCCTTACCGAACCACTCTTTCCCTCCAACTAAATATTCCAACTGTTCTCGATGGTTTACATCATCAAGAATGAACAAAACTTTCTTCCAGCGAAGCATATTCTTTAAAATAATCATCCCTTCATGTTCACTAGTTAGGGTCATCTTTTCACCCAAGAGCTTGCGAATGACGACTTGCGCTAGCCATGTTAGTCCATTTCTCTGATAAAGTGTTCCGACATCACCAAGAAAACAATCAGCTTCAAATCGATGACGATATCTTTGATACAGAACGCTTGCAATTTCCGTCTTGCCAATGCCGCCCATACCCCAAATCCCAATTGAGCGAACGTCATTTGATTCCATACCTAATAGTGAGGTTACTTTCTCAACCTGAGATTGCATACCCACTAAGCTTTCTGGCAACGGTGAAATAAATTGAAGCGACTTAGGAAATATGTCATCAACTAGCTTCTTGATGCAGTCCGCCTCATCCCTACATTACAGCGAAAAGAATCTGAGAGTAAATTAAATAGAAAATACAAGAAAGAGTTGTCATAGACTAATGTCTCATACAAACACATAACAAAATAAAGCGACAAAGGTAATATTCTTTTTCCCCGGAATCACTATGATTACTATAACATCTTCACATTGTTAGATCCAATTACATCATCAAACAAGAACATAACTCAAGGTTTGCCAATTAATGTAAATTATAATTGTAGCTAAGAGTTTGGTGAAAAGAACGAACGCTTACTTGAAATTTTGTAAATGATACCCTGATATTTTCCCTGCATCCGCAAATGCATCCCTCCATCTCTGAACCTTCTCCATATCATCACTACACTTTTTTTCGTGTTTGGAAAATGACTTTGCGAATGGGGGATTTTGATGGCGTACGTCTGATGGACTCACATCATAGAAGACTGGAATCACAATCTGCTCCAATTCATTTTTACACTTTATGACGTGTGCAAGCTCCTCTAAGCACCATCTTGAGGATGCATAGCTTCTTGAAAATATCACGACCGCAAATCTGGTCTCTTCTATGGCTTTCAAAAGTTCATCAGAAATTGATTTTCCTGTTTCCAGCCGCTCATCGTCTTTAAAAGTACGGATTCCTTTTTGTTCCAAAGCATTATAGAGATGACTCACAAAGGTTCTGCGTGTATCTTCGCCTCTAAAACTCAAAAATACATCGTACTTGAAAATTTTGGAAGAAGAAGCTTGAGACATTATTGAATACTAATATTTACTAATAGGCAAGTTGTCAACTTTGGATATATTGGTGAGAAAACTCACTTAATTGGGTGGCTCTGGTGCTTCATAAAGAGCAAAATTTCACCTTTTTCACTATTCCTAGTCTTCGTGGGAAAATTGTACCTTACCTTTATCATCCTTGTTTGAAATTTGGTTGTTGTGGTGCTTAACAAAGGCTAAAGACTAGTATCTTAAGGGGGGTGTTTGGAAATGATTTTGTTTTTACCTTTTCTGGAGTTGAACTCTGAAAAACACGTTTGGCCATAAAATTTCAAAATAATTTTGAAAAAACATCAAAAAGTTATCACTTTCGTGTTCCCTTCAAATTACTCATAAAAATTCAAAAACAACTCCAATTTGTATTCATGGCCAAATACAAAGTTGAATTCCGAGATTTTCAGGAATTTGGAAAACACAAAAAGAATCCAATTTCTGTTAGAGTTCTTAGAGGCTTTCTACTCGAAACCCTAAATTACGCCTATATAAAGGGCCAAATATTCCCTTAAAGAGGTACTCTACTATCCCACAAAATCATCCTACATTCGAGAAATGAAGGAGAAGGAGAACTTCCTACAACAGCTTCCATTAAAGTGGCTTCCTAATTTTCAGCCACAAAAATATTCCTATTTTGCTTTCAATTTTGTTTATTATATTATCCTTTTGCTTTTGGCGGATCGTTTTTTCTTTCCTTCTTTAACTATCCCCGTATCCTAGTGGCTCAATTTTTTCACTATATGAAATTTCGAGAATATTATACTCTTATGTAATTTTCAAATCTATACTACCTTCCTTTAAAAATAGTACTTATCTTGCTTTGATTTGGTAAAGAGATTATAAAAAAAAGTTTTTTGAATTTTATAATTTATTAAATATGTCAAAATGTTATTTAATTTTGTGGTTTCAAATATATTACGTAAAAAATTAAAATTAAAATATTAACGAAAAAGGAAAGAATGTTATGAAATATAAAATAAGGATAACAAAAATAAATAGAGAGAGGAGACTTCTTTATTTCTCTCGAGCTCGAGGGATGAGAGATCATAAGATTGATAGTTGAGAATAATTTACAATAAAGTTCTATTTAAGAAAATGAGGAATTTGGCTAGAACTTCTTGCTGATAACGTGTTGTAAATAAATATTCTGAAATATGCTAAAATGAAAGGGGAGGGGAGAGACATCTATATAAGAAAATACTTTATTTCTTCTTCTTCTTGGTGTGTATTTACAATGTACAATGGAGTGCCTTTTATAGGCAAATAGTATGTGGAAAAAGTGTACTATGTGAGAATACATTCACAAAATTATACACCCTACAATACTATGTGTAATAGATGTAGTATGTGAAGTATGAGTATTATGTGAACATCCATAAAATACCTTATTTACAATAAAAATTGCTATTTGTATTCTTAAACATTTCTAATCATTACTAAAAATAGATATTTGATAGTAGTAGTAATACTTTTTATTTCTGAAAACTAACATTTGAGGTTAGTTTTGTCATTTACCATTATTCGGACAATTTGATTGCCACAAGAATAAATTGATTATTTAATCTACTACCTCCGTTTAAAATAAATAACGACTTACTTTATTTTTTAATTCGTTTTTTAAAAAAATAATTTTCTTAGGTAATATTTCAATTTTAATTTTTCACATGATATGTTTAACCACAAAATTAAAGAACCTTTTGATACATTTGACAAAATTTTCATTTAAGACCACAAGAATCAAAATTTTATTTTCTTTAATTTTGTAAAATTTTATATCAAGCTAAAACAAATCATTCTTTTAGAAATAGAGGAAATATTTTACTGCTTTTACTACTCTATCTATCCAATAATACTTGTCCACTATACTAAAAATAAATATTCAAAATTAATTGATTTGTGAAGCACATTGTAAAGGTAAAACACATTTTATCTCCAGACATCACATTCATATATTATACTAAAAGTGAGAAGCTTCAAAGTGCAAAGTTGGATTATCATTTTATCCTTGTACTAAATAAAAATGTTATAAATTATTAAATTAAATATTAAACAATAATGTTTTAAAACCTTTTCAAATAATAGTTAATCCTAATTACCATGGTGTACATTTCATTATTAATAAAAAATAAACTTCCCATTACATTTTACATTTTAGCTATAATACACATGATTAATTGATTTCCTATTAGATGACAAGTTATAGGTACATTGAATATGACATCTCACAAAATATGCCATCAAATGTTTCAGTCTTTTTTCCTAACATGTTACCTCTATTGAATTACTATATGAGTTAAATTGCTGGCTTTTGATCTTCCTTATTAACTCCAATAAAAGACAGTTCGGCGCACTAAAACTTTCGCTAAGCGCAGAATTCGGAGAAGAGCCCCACCACAAGGGTGTATTGTACGCAACCTTACCTTGCATTTTCTCTTCAATATTGCCTCATTAAATTTTATTTAGACCGTTTTAAAGGCTTAACCTTCTGAATTGAAAATGATTACGAAGTTGTTGAGCAACTTTATTCGCTCTTATTCTTACATATTTCTCTATGAATTGACATATTCTCATCTAAAATCATATTGCAGCAGATACAAAAAAAATAAAAAAATGATTACGTTAACTGCTAAGTGATAATTGGTTACTATTGTACTTAAGGGGATAACTACAGTTAGAAGTTTAGCCTTATCTTCTTATTTAAATATATCATTGTATTGTAAACTTACACCAAACTAATGTTCTTTATCATGGTTAAGTAATTAAATTAAGTAAAATACATGTTAATAAATTATGGTTAAGTAACATAAATTCTAAATTCAAACATATGACATGCATGTATTGGCTTGGTGTATACACCAGGTGCGTGTAAGTTTTAACCGTTTTTTCTGCTATTGAATCATGACTTCCAATACCTCTACTCAATCAGTTTTTTCTTCTTCACCGGCCTCCCTAACTGAAGCTTCCTCCCTTCTTCCATCCTCTCCCTCTGCAATTTCCGTCTCTAACATTAAAAATCTGGTTTCCACTATTCTTGACTATACAAATATGCTGCTTCTTTGACGTCCATGACACTACGTGGTGACTGGCCTCCTCGTATTGACAGAAAGCCCAGTCTGAGTCACAGCAAACTGTTAGGGAATTAATGGTTTCTATCTACAAAAGCAGAGGCGGATCCAGGATCCAAACTTTCCATCTACCAAGTGAATCAGTGTCCAGAAGTCAAGAAATAGAGTTGAAATCATGATTTGGAAATTGAGAGAATAGCGATAGTTTTTTTTTTTTAATTTGGATGAGAGAATAAATTATTTTTTAACACTAAAGAAATTAAAAAAAAAAAGGTCAAAAATAATAATTAATTATATAATTAAGTCAACTGTTATTAGCGTAATATTATGCAAAACATAATTACGCCACTAACCGCATGTTACCACTTGCACTAGATATCACTTTTGTGTAGAGGGTGACAATTTTATTATTTGAATATATCAGTGTATATTGCTTTAAAAAAAACATTTGCTGCCAACAAAGGTCAAACCCACGACCTTTGGGCCACTAAAAACGCGCCTTACCACTTGCACTATATATCACTTTGGTATTGTGGGTGGCAGATTTATTATTTGAATATATGTGCATATATACCTATATATAAAGAGAGTTTCCGTCGAAGTTTGCGGGTGGCGTGCCACCCTCACTGGCCTCAATAGATCCACCCCTGTACAAAAGGACTCCCACATAACAGAATGTATCTATAGCTACAAAATCTAAGCTATATCCAGTAATAGCGATAAATATTCAAATTTCGTAGGTATTAACAAATTCGTAAACTTTCTTAGTCACGAAAATCAAATTGCTAAAGCTATATCTCTCATTTTTGCTACAATTACTAAAAATCGTGGAAATAGTTACCTAATTAGCTATAAATTTATTGCTATAGTAAAATTTTGTAGCTGATGATAAGTTTTTGCCATGCGATAATTCAATCGTGGTAATTTGCCAAATCGCAAAGTGCGTCTTCTACCGTAGCCACATTTGTTACCTATGCAGATAATACAAAGGGCATGACAATTCAATAGAATTTCAAGGTTGATCAACAAGACATGTTGTAAACAGTTACAAGCTTGGATAAAACATTACATCTATAGAGCTTCAACATAATTCAGTAATGAAAAATTATTTAAGCTGCCAAATTTAGACCTTTGTTATGAGAAGAATGACAACATTCTAGTTTGGAATTTAGATTACGGTGGATTAAAGCAACTGAAGCAATCCCATTACAATCGCGTACCATGACAACACTCCGGATTGATCCTCCAAATCCAGCTCTTCTAGCATCCTGGAAAAGAGAGGGGTGAGGCGGGCGAGATCAACATAGCAACCTCTAATGTCATTGAAGGAGAACCTTGGAGTGACCGGTAAAGTTGCTACTGCCGGGTTCAAGCCTTGGAAACAGCCTCTGGCAGAAATGCAAAGTAAGGTTGCGTACAATATACCCTTATGGTGGGACCCTTCTACGGACCCTGAGCATAGAGGGAGCTTTAGTGCACCGGGATATCCTTTTAACATCTAATTTTATGTGAAACTTTGCATAACTTATGTAGATTTTAAGTAATCAGAAGTTGAATACTTGATGCAAAACGATGTATTAATTATTCGGAGATCATATCAGTTATGCAGGTTTTATACGAAACACAAACGTTGTACAAGTAATGCAAATTTTAATGGACGCTAAAGTTTCTTATACTTCAAACAATACGTCCTCCGACAGTTTAAAGAGTACTACTGTCTAGGAAGATGCAATCTTTGTTTAGTGTATTCAATTAGACCAAAGTATTTTCTCACATGGAACTCAGGAAAGTGAGAAAGGACAAGTCACCGTTGTGTATGATTCCATATCTCCAGATTAAAATCGTCTCAGTTCACCAATCTGAGTATGAAAACAAATGTCACCATTATACATCTGGAGTCTTGTAAGCTCAAGTTCATCAATCTCTGTTATCGTTGTTATCACTACCTTCCCTGACGAATCAAAGCGCGTACAAAATTATATTTGGCAACTTGAGGTACCTGGAAATAGGTTTCAATGGTGTATCAAAAGATGGTTGTATTTATTAGTAAGAACAGGAAACAAATAACAAAAAGGTAATAATCATTTGGGTTCTTCTTCTCTTCTTTATTGCCAGAAGCGTGCCACAATGTTTCAAACGGTATGTAGATGAAGCACATGACAGACGACTTGAACGAACACTTGATGACATACTTCAAGGAATGTTTTCGTTCAGGGTCAGATTTGCAGACCAATGTAGCTACTACACTCACACGTGTTGTATTACAACTGTAACATATGGTAAAACCCATGAATTTATCGGTATACCAAGATGGATTCAGGTCGATTGAGATCTGATATTTATTTATAAACTGGTAATGGAACAACTCTGGACTTCTGACTTCAGGAAAAGAAATGAGAAAAAAATCCCTTTGCTGGAAGTCGCACTGCAACAAAATCATTATTAGTAGAAATCCATTCGACAAGAATATTCAACGTTCATATACGCGAGGGATAGATTAAAAAACACCTGGATGCATGTCCTGATTAACTGTTGTATGGACTTCAACACATTAACTTGGCTTGTCGAGACAGTTAATGTGTTACTAGATCTCTGATGCTCTTCAAGAATAAATGATAATATAAATATAGATCCGTTAAATTTGGAGGTAGTTGTTCTCCTGGCAGTTCGTTAAGATTCTGACAGAATTGTAAGTCCAGACACTGAAGTTGTAAGAGTTGTTTGATGCTTTTGGGTAAACAAGAAATATTGCTTCCACTTAAATTCAACTCATCCAGAAAGAGCAAAGAACCCAATTCCTCAGGTAGTCCACCCAAAATATTTAGATTAGTGAGATGAAGAATCGTCAAGGAGGATAAACCTGATAGTTCAGGCAAAATGAAACTTGACGAATGCTGCACATGTTGTAAAACATGCGAGAATCTTAAGTCCGTCAGTTTGCCAAGCTTGGTGAGGGAGGTAGGTGGTTGGGAGATTGAAGTTGCTGTCGCGTCAAGTGTCTCTAACTCTTGCAGATCACCCATGTTTTCTGGAAGCTTCTCTAGCTTCTTGCATCCACGAAGACGAAGATACTCAAGATTCATCAAATTACAGATGCTGTTTGGTAGACTTACAAGATACTCACAACCATTCAGATTGAGGGTAAAGAGGCCGCTCAGATTCCCAATGGACGAAGGCAGTTCTCTTATCCCAGTAGAAATCAGAGAGAGCCTTATCAAGCAATGCATATCTCCATTGATTTCTGGAAATGTATCTAATTTTGGGCAATTATTTAGATCGAGCAGTTGAAGGGATTCCATCTGAATATAGCTCGGAAGCTTCTTTAAGTTCTCACATCTTTCTATCACTAACTGATAGAGCTTCTTTTGAACTCCGAGAGATGTTGGAATCTCTACCAATCCGGAACATCGAATTATGGAAAGTTGTTCTATTTGATGTGATTCAAAGACGCTGTTTGGCAGCGTTGCAAGTTTATTGCAACCATCAATATAGAGTGATTCAAGATTTCGAATAGTGTCTGGAATACTTTGAAGAACTTCACCACCTCTCAATTTCATAAAATTAAGGGCACTGAGAGATGGGGGTAAGCTTCTTATCCAGGGGGATCCTACACCTAGTGTTGATAAGCGCGGCATATCTCCACAGATTTCTGGAAATTCTTCAAAGCTTGTGCATCGGTCAAGTAAGAGAGTCTCAAGAGATTCCATGGTAACAAATTTTGGAAGCTTCTTAAGTTTGACACAACCATACAAATTCAAAGAAGTAAGCATTCGGCAATGTCCATTAGAGGGATGGACATCTTCCAAATTCTTACAGTGCCATAAATTTAGTGTCTCCAAGACTGGCATATCACCAAAATTAGGCGTTCTTGTTAACTCAAGGCTGTCCCTGAGATCCAAATGCTGCAAGTTGCTCAATTTCTGTTTTCATATAAAAATTAATAAATACCAGTTAGCTTTAGTAGTAGTACTCCTAATAGAAAGAGAAGGTTGTTATGCTCATTCAAGGCTGAATCAAAGCATTTAATGGTGTAGCATTTGAACACTGGAGTTATGTTTTGGAGAGAAAGAGATCGATCACCATACCTTTCGTATTGGCCAAAGTTCAACAAGATGACTTCTATATAAAGAAAGCCCAACGAGGTGTGATGGATCAAACCCCTCCGGCAATGAACTTGAAGGATAGTCTGGCCATTCAATCCACCGCAGGCTAGAAGGAAGACAAGTGATAATGCTTTCCAAGCAAATGGTTTGCTTATCAAATATCAGCACCTGTAAGCTTTCCATCTTCTTGAATACCTTGCTATGATTTACATGATCATCTTCAAAACGATAACCTTTTGGAATCCATAGGCTTTCCACCTTTTTTGTTTTCAGTAAAGAAAGGAACATATATTTATTTGTCAAGGAACTAAAAAGAAATGAAGGAGAAAACTCAACATAACAAGCACACAATACTAAGAGCTTCATAAAATTATCAATTTTTCAGTTTATGATATTTCTTACCAACTTTCCAGCGAAAAGGTCATGAACCTCCTTAGGAAGCCATATTCTGCTGTTTCGGTACTCTTCTCTTAACACATTTTCACCCATTTCTCTTATCAAATTATGCATCTCAAAGCTGCAGAAATAGCTGCTGATGGATAAGAGAGATTTTTCGATGAGACGGCTTATTCCTACCATGTGAATACCACAACTCTTAAGTATTTGTTCCACATCATATACTGGTCTATCGTTGTACAAGCTTGCGATATCTAAAAATATCCTCATCTCGTCTTTTTTCAATCCATCAAGACCAATCTTAAGTTTTCCTAGAATGTCATCATTAGGGATCTCCTTCAGTCTATCAATTATGTCTCGCCATAGCCCTTTGTTTCGTCCGTAAACAGAAGAACCCAAAACTTTAAGAGCTAAAGGGAGTCCGACGGCATACTCCACCACTTGTCTTGAAAGTTCCATAAAATCTTCTTTGGGTGTTTTTTCTCTAAAAGCATGCCTGCTGAGCAATTCAAGTGCTTCGTACTCAGATAATAGTTGGACTTCATACACGTTATCCCCAACGTGACTGATTAACAGGTGCCTGTCTCGTGCTGTCAATATAATTCTACTACCCTTGCCAAACCACTCTTTCCCTCCAACTAAATATTCCAACTGTTCTCGATGGTTTACATCATCAAGAATGAACAAAACTTTCTTCCAGCGAAGCATATTCTTTAAAATAATCATCCCTTCATGTTCACTAGTTAGGGTCATCTTTTCACCCAAGAGCTTGCGAATGACGACTTGCGCTAGCCATGTTAGTCCATTTCTCTGATAAAGTGTTCCGACATCACCAAAAAAACAATCAGCTTCAAATCGATGACGATATCTTTGATACAGAATACTTGCAATTTCCGTCTTGCCAATGCCGCCCATACCCCAAATCCCAATTGAGCGAACATCATTTGATTCCATATCTAATAGTGAGGTTACTTTCTCAACCTGAGATTGCATACCCACTAAGCTTTCTGGGAACGGTGATATAACTTGAAGCGACTTAGGAAATATGTCATCAATTAGCTTCTTGACGCACTCCGCCTCATCCCTACATTACAACGAAAAGAATCTGAGAGTTTTCATAGACTAATGTCTCATACAAATACATAACATAATAAAGCGACTAAGGTTATATTCTTTTTCCCCGGTATCACTATGATTATTATAACAATTTCATATTGTTAGATCCAATTACATCATCAAACAAGCACATAATCAAATTATAATTGTAGCTAAGAGTTTGTTCCTTTTTCCACTTGATAATGACAAATCCAGAAAAGAACGAACGCTTGAAATTTTGTAAATGATACCCTGATATTTTCCCTGCATCCGCAAATGCATCCCTCCATCTCTGAACCTTCTCCATATCATCTTTATACTTTTTCTCGTGTTTGGAAAATGACTTTGCGAACGGGGGATTTTGATGGCGTACGTCTGATGGACTCACATCAAAGAAAACTGGAATCACAATCTGCTCCAATTCATTTTTACACTTTATGATGTGCGCAAGCTCCTCTAAGCACAATCTTGAGGATGCATAGCTTCTTGAAAATATCACGACCGCAAATCTGGCCTCTTCTATGGCTTTCAAAAGTTCATCAGAAATTGATTTTCCTGTTTCCAGCCGCTCATCATCTTTAAAAGTACGGATTCCTTTTTGTTCCAAAGCATTATAGAGATGACTCACAAAGGTTCTGCGTGTATCTTCACCTCTAAAACTCAAAAAGACATCGTACTTGAAAATTTTGGAAGAAGAAGCTTGAGACATTATTGAATAATATTTACTAAAGACTAATAGGCAAGTTCTCATCAACTATGAATATATTGGGTGGCTCTGGTGCTTAATAATAGAGCAAAATTTCACCTTTTTCACTATTCCTAGTCTTCATGGGGAACTTGTACCTTTCCTTTTTCATCATTGTGAGAAACTAAAGAGTAATGATACAAACAAGATGACTTGACTCTTGACTAATAAAGGCAAAGAAAAAAACTAAAATTTGGAAAAAACAGAAGAAAACAAATGAAAAAGGAATTAAAGTAAAGTAATAAAGTAAAATATAGGACTAAAAGTCTTTGCAACATTATTGTGATCCAACTTCTCATGAAATTCCCAGGCAATATCATTTGTTCGGTATTAATACATAAAAGGGAAAAGGCTCTGCAACTAAACTATCAGAAATCGCTCATTTATGCCATCCGTTAAAAGTTTGGCTCATTCATGCCATCGCCGTTATAAAACTAGTTCATCTATGCCATTACTTTTTAACGGTGGTTTTCTAAAAAACTGTTTCGTCACGTGGCATATTTGAGTCTTTTCCCTACATAAAACCATCATACTGTTGCACAAAAATCTAAAAAATTACCATATGAATGGGTTAGGTTAGAGTTACATTTATCAATAGCTCACATAATTTGGTTGTTGTAGTGCTTAACAAAGACTAGAGACTTAAAAACTTTTTCACTATTACTAGTCTTTATTATGGGAAACTTGCTATCATCTTCCTAATTTATGACATAAAATTGTTCCATACCTCTTTAAGCTTATTTTTTTCCATTTGCTTTAGCCTTATTAGATAGACTTACTAGTATTGTTGCTCCAGCTGAGACAAAAGAAAAATACTAGGTGATTCTTCTCATTTGTTTTAGTTTTGGCGGATAGAGTTACCTGATATCTGTTGCTGGTGGTATTTGACACGTATACCTGGATTTAGTCGACGTGAGCAAAAGCTGACCTGGACACTATCAAAAAAGAAGAAAACTTACTAGTATTGTTGCTGCCTGACAGGTGGGAGGTGGCAGGTATTGAAATTAGTCGAGGTATGCACTTGATAACAGCACCAGTAACTGCCATAACCAGCATTAGCCCAATGCAGAACCAAACAAATATATCAGGTACTATACTCTTGAATTTTCCGAAGTTAAGCCATTTTGTATAACAAGCAAGCTTTGCTTATCTATGAATATCTTGCTATGCCTCCAGATTGGCTGAGAAAATGTACTGTTACTGAACATTTGCTCAATGTAGCATAAAGGAGGAGCAACTCCCAGAGTTGTCATGCCCACTTCTTTTCAGACGCAACATAGGATGATATATATAGTCGAGGGTTATTACTTCTACTGTACAGAGAATTCCACGAAAGCACCTGCAGAATGTTAACAGGTCCTATGTTAATAATGTAAGATCTTTGAGGAAGTTAAACAAAATTTTTACGGATTAGGCATAGTCCTAAGCTTGTGCTATAAAGATTCACAACTAAAATTTCAGTTCCTTTCAACGTAAATCAGTGGGGGTTTTGACGAAATCTACTTGACTATCCCTTTCGATAATTCATTGATATTGCACACCATTCAGTCGATAAAATTATTTAATCAGGGGTCAGCTTGTGCAGACCTTTATTGTTCCACCGAACTTAGATAGAAGTACATAAATCACTAGTTTTTCGCCTCGGCTATATTCATTTTACACTTCCAAACTTTTCTAATCAAACTAAAATTATCAAGTTAATTAATATCTTCTTCTACTACCATTCATCTTGAGCCGAGGGTGTATCTGCAACAGCCTTCTACCTCTAAGGTAGGGGTATGGTCTGCATACACTCTACCCGCCGCCCCAGAATCCAACGTTGTGGAACTACACTGGATTTTGTGGACTCTATAAGAAGAATCCAATTTCTGTTAGAGTTCTAAACCTAACTTGCTGGCTACGATCATCCTATGTTCGAGAAATATGCTATTAACAACCCTCAAATTATGGAGAAAATGAAAATTCAAAAAATACGCTACAAACGACCCTTGAATTACGGAGAAAATTCGAGAAATATGATACTAACGACTCTCGAATTACGGAGAAAATTCGAGAAATACGCTACTAACCGACCCTCGAATTACGAAAAAGATTCGAGAAATATGCTACTAAAGACGCTCAAATTATGGAGAAAATACGCAATTAATGACCCTCAAATTACAGAGAAAAATAAGAGAGAAGAATCAAGGGAATTGTACCCACATTTTTTATCAATTAAAATTCTCTTTTCTTCGTATTTTTGTTTGTTGTTGAAATTTGTTTTCCGTATATCAAGGGAGTAATCGAAATACGCTACTAACGAAACTCGAATTACTGAGAAAATCAAGAGAGAAACAGAACAAAATTTATTTTCCATAAATTAAATTATGTTGCAAACAGTTGTTTTTCAACTTTAGTCCCACCAAATTAATCACGAAAATTCAAAAATAACTCCAATTCATATTCATGGTCAATGAATGAGAAGGAGAACTTCCTACAACAGCTTCCATTACAATGGCTTCCTAATTTTCAGTCACAAAAATTTTCCTAATTTGCTTTCAATTTTGTTTATTATATTATCCTTTTGCTTTTGGCGGATCGTTTTTTCTTTTTTCTTTTCTTCTTTATCTATCTCCTTATCCTAGTGGCTCTTTTTTTTTTTCCTATATGAAAATCTTCATAGTTTCGTAGGAGAGATAGTAATAATTAATTTCAGAATTAATTTGTAAGATAAGCTTATGTCATATTTAATTGAGATAAAATGCATGAAATAACTTATTTTGAGATTAGTTATTTCGAAATTATAATGTTTTTTATATCCTTCTCTAAGGTGGGATTAATAATGTCAGGATAGCTAATCTCGAGATTGATAATTTTTGAATAACTTATTTTCTAATCAAACGACTCCTTAGTGGTATAGATGAAATTTCAAGAACATTATATGTAATTTTTAAATATATACTACCTCCGTTTTAAAAATAATATCTTGCTTTAATTTAATACTCTCTCCATCCCAAATTACTCATCCCAAATTAAGATGACACATTCATTAAGAAAAATAATTAATAACATAGCTAGTTTACCATAGTACCCCAATTAAATAATATCTACATTTTAATTTGAAGAAAAAGTAATTAATGCAAAGGGTAAAACATGAAAGAAAAAAATGGCATAATACATAAATATAACCCTAAACTTGACACCAAATTTTAACTTTGACCTTAAACTTTGATAGTTCACAAATAGGACCTTTAACTATTCAAAACCTGAATAAATATGACCTCCGATTTTTCAACCCCCATGTGTGAGTTTCACTCGCGCCTACGTGGAAAGCTCATCTAATCACACGGTGTCACATCGTTAAAAGGGTTGACTTGGAAGAAGGTCATATTTGTGCAGTTTTTAATAGTTAAAGGTCATATTTGTGCACGATCAAAGTTTTACTTTTTGTGTTAAAACGACGTCGTTTTTTTTTTAATTATTATTATTATTATTATTACTAAAAATTACACAAATACACAACTTATGTTTTTAATATTACAAAAAATCTCAACTCCCTAAACATATTACAAAAATCCCAACATATACACAGAATGTTATGTATATGTCGGCTATGTTATGTTTATTAATAGGGAGAGAGAGTAAAGTAATTAAAAAAGTGGGAGAGGGTGTAATTACTTACAAAAGGGTTGGTATTTATTATTATTATTATTATTATTATTATTATTATTATTATTATTTATTTATTTATTTCTATAGCAACACCTAGCTTTTTTTTTATTAAAAAAAAAATACTAGCAGGGATCGAACCCGCTCACTAAGCTGAAGGAAATGCCCAAGAAGTGCAAATAACACCACTGGGATATCTAAGTGTCTTGTTTCATGTGGTTCAACATTAATGTACATACATAAATATAGATTTTCTATCTTATATATACAATGTAATTTTTTTACCCAGAGGGTTCGGGTGAACCCATGACAAGAACGTAGGTCCGCCCCTGCGTTAATTTAATAATGTTTTGATAACGTTAATTTAATACTAACATTTTAATAATGTTAATTTGATAACGTTAATTTAATATACTATTACTACGATCCTTAATAATGTTAATTTAATAACGTTTTATTAAAATAATAATTTTTACTATAGTTTTTTTTATTATTAGTATAGTTTCATCTTTAATTTAATATTTAAATAAATTATATTTAGATATATTATATAACATAAATTCGCCCTTTGCTTTATAATATATATACATACCCGCGCGATTTTTTCGTATGAGGCTGACCCACCTAATTAATAAATCTTTAATATTGCTCTTTTTCCGCAATGACAAAAGAAATTAGATGCCATTTTCATCTTTGAGCCAAAAATAATAAAAAAATAATAGTGAAAAGTCATTTAAAGGTCATATTTGTGCAGTTTTGAATAGTTAAAGGTCATATTTGTGCACTGTCAAAGTTCAAGGTCATATTTATGTATTATGCCCTTAGATTTTAAGCTGGACGCGCCTAGTTTTGCATATTGAACACGTGTTTTGCCACGTAGGATCGGAGGTCATATTTGTGCAGTTTTGAATAGTTAGAGGTCATATTTGTGCACTGTCAAAGTTTAAGATCAAAGTTAAAATTTGGTGTCAAGTTTAGGGTCATATTTATGTATTATGCAAAAAAAAAATTGTCTCTTCTTGATTAATGAAAAAAAACAAGTAAAATGAGAAATCAAATTAGGAAATTTTGGACAGAGAGAGTATGGTGTATAAGAAAATGCAGAAGATTTTTGAATATTATGATGTTATATTAAAATTATGTCAAATATATCAAAATACACTGTAATTTTGTATATCAAAATGCTTTTTAATTTTGTAGTTTCAAATATGTCATGTAAAAAGTTAAATTAAAATATTGATGAAAAAAGAAAAAAATAATTCTTTTTGAAACGGACTTTTTAAAACAAAGGGAGTAACAAATTAAAAAAATGTACAAAGAAAAAAAAATTGTTTTTCAATTCTTAAATATTTATCATATTTTTTACTAGAAATAGATATTTCATAGTAATGCTTTTTATTATTTTAGAAAACCAACACATATTAGGACATTTGAGGTTAGCTTTGTCATTTAACATTATTAGAAAATTTGATTGTCACAAGGGTAAATTGATTATTTAAGCTACTACCTGTCTACCTCCGTTTTAAAAAAATGACTTACTTTATTTTTTAGTTCGTTTTAAAAAGAATAATTTTTTTTAGGTAATATTTCAATTTTAATTTTTCATATGATATGTTTGACCACAAGATTAAAGAATATTGTGATATATTTGACAAAATTTTAATTTAAGATCACAAGAATAAAAAAAATTCTTTAATTTTATCAAATTTCATGTCAAGCTAAAACAAATCATTGTTTTAGAAATAGAGGAAATATTTTACTGCTTTTACTACTCTATTTGTCCAATAATACTTATCCAATATACTAAAAATAAATGTCCAAAATTAATTGATTTGTGAAGCACATTGTAAAGGTAAAGCACATTTTATCTCCAGACATCATATTCATATATTATACTAAAAGTGAGAAGCTTCAACGTGCAAAGTTGGATTATCATTTTATCCCTATACTAAATAAAAATGTTATAAATTATTAAATTAAATATTAAACAATAATGTTTTAAAACCTTTTCAAATAATAGTTAATCATAATTACCATGGTGTATATTTCATTATTGGAAAAATAAACTTCCTATTACATTTTACATTATAGCTATACACATGATTAATTGATTTCCTATTAAATGACAAGTTAGGGTTGTCAAGTGGGCCGGGCCGGGCCAAACTGGAACCGACCCGTTAAAATTAATCGGATTGTGGGCCGGGCCGGGGACGGGGCCGGGTTGGGATTAAGTGAGCCGGGCCGGGCTCAACGGTAAATTTTTTAAAAACAACCCTAACCCGGCCCACTTAACCCAACCCGGCCAAACCCACCTAAAACCGGTTAAAAATCCGATCAAACCCGATCAAAAATTTAAAACTTTTTTTTTTCAATATACACTATATATACCCACCTATATACATTTTAAATAGGTTAAACAATATATATACACTATATATATAGTATATACTACATTAGAATTTAAAAAATATATACACATATACACAATTACACATTTATACGCACCATTCAATAGATACGACTATACGTACTACTTTAAATAAAACATACTCTACAAAATATATTGATACAAGACAGCCCAAGAACACAAGAAAACAAACACCAAAACAGTCCACTAGTTCAAGGAACTATGGACCTCTTTTGGTAACCCCTCTCGGATTCAAGAACACGACAAGAACACCATGTAATGAGGTGTTTAACACCTAATTTCCAGCAGCAAACCAAACTATATTATGACAATAAAAATGAAGAACAACAATGTTACAACCACAATAACCAAACGGCTTGAACAACAACAACACAAACTACAAGATTAGGACTAGAAACAAAGATAGATAGTTAGACAAGTGTTGATGTAGTCTTAACAACCCAAGAGCATATTCACTCTTGGACCTTTAACACTTCATACAACAAACACCTAACTCTTACAATGACACAAGAGTGGCATCCACCTCTTAAAGCACCAAAGTCTCAAGCTTTGCAACACACAAGAGAATCCACCCTTATCCTATGCCCTAATTTTAGTTTTGAGAACTCTCTCTCACAAGAGTAGTGTCTTCAATATCAAGCATAAACTAAGAAAATAAACCCTACAAGGTTCTATTTATACAACATTACAAATAATAGAGAAATGACAAAAGAGCCCTTTAGTGACTAGTCTTAAAAAATACTCAAAAATGTCATGATCATGATCATACTTGTATCATCCTCTCCATATCGAGAGGAATTTGACCACAAATTCACGGTCTCACCTCTTTTACAAAGGCACTTCACAATCTACTTTTTTCGGCCACACATCTTCTCCATACTCTTCATTTTGCACTGCGGCTTCTTTTTGCTCTCCATCTAGCGGTTTGTCATCATTCTTAACCGATTCAATGCCCACCTCTTCTCCAAGATAGTACAATCTACCCCCTTTTAGGATCATATTCCGTCGGTTTGGGCACTCACTAGCCTTGTGCCCCCACCCTTGACACTTGAGGCATTGAAACCCCTTGGGATTGGAAGTAGAATTCAATTTACCTTCATACCTTGGAGGATATTTTTGGAAACCCTTAGTGGCCTCAGGTTGGGTAGCCATGAATGAGCTCTCTTTGAGATCCCTCTCAACCTCTAAAGCCGCGTGGAAGATGCCATCTACGGTGTCGAATTTGTGAAGCGTCATGCGAGTGGAGATGTCCTTGTTTAACCCAACCTTGAAGCGCACAATGTCATGACTTACTTACTCGCCTCGATGGTCAAGTTTCAACATCAATTGTTGAAATTCATCATAGTAAGCCATGACACTCTTGCTCCCTTACCTCAAATTATACAATTTGGCAAGAAGCTCATGCCTATAAGTCTCGGGCAAGTACCGTTGTCGCATAAGGTTCTTCAACCAAAACCAAGGAGGAGGTTATCCTTCAATCATCTCATTCCCAAACCGTTTAACATACTCCCACCATGTATTAGCATACCCTTCGAAGTGATCTATAGCATAACAACTTTTTTTTTCTTCGGTGAGATCATTAAGTTGGAAGATCTTGTCACAAGATGACTCTCATGCAAGGTAGGCTTCAGGATCACTCTCACATTTGAAAACGGGAAGGCTCACTTTGATGGAATTGAGACCTACATCTCGGTTTGGATGGTCATATCTCACCTCTCGGTCTAACTCCCCATGTATACCCCTCATTCTTTCTTCTCTCAAGTAAACATCATCATACGGCCCATAACCACGATGTTGTTCTCCCCTACCATAGCCCTCAACATGGATGGGTCTATTTTGGGTTAAGTGGAGCTTGTAGTGGCGGGATTAGATTTGGATAGTAAGGTCTTTGGTCAAGTGGAGTTTGGATAAGAGGGTTCGGGTTTGGTGGTGGTATTTGGGTTCCAAGCCCTTCTTGTTGGACTTGGTGGAGTGGAGGATGGTTTGGTCTATCTTGTTCTTGGCTTCGGGAGTAGAGATTGGTTGGATTTGTGGCAATTGGTGGATATAGCATTTGGTGCATGGTCCCGGGAGTATTAGTTGGGGAATTGTTTTGAGGTGTGGAAAGTCGACTCCTTTGGCTTTCCACACGTTCTAATCTCCCACTTATTGATGCCACATCCGTATCTAATTTCTCAAGACCCACATTCAACCTAGCCACAACTCGGGACATAGTTTCAAGGCGAGATAAAATGAGATTGATGGCATTATTATCCATTGTTTGAGCATTTGAAGCCTCGGGTTCCATTTGGTTATACCAAAAATAACGCTTCAAGTTACGGTCCAAAAAGACACTCAATCAGTCCACAACGCCACACACAACAATACAATACAAATTCTACAAAATAAAACACACGTGAGTTCAAAACAACCTCCCACAATAAGATCCCACCTTCAGGTTTCTTCAAACTCAAGCTTAACAATGGTGGATGACTCAAATAACCTCCAATTTAGCTCAAATTATAACTCTATACTCCTATAGTGTTAGAGAACACAAATCTGACACTAAAAACACAAGAAAAACACAAAATCAAAAACTTAAAATTTTACCTAGGGTAAAAAACGGGTTTAGTTTTTTTTTGGGGGGGGGGGGGATTTTTTATTTTGACACTTCATTTTTGTTGGAATTTTCAATTTCTAGACTCTAATAGTGTTAGGGAACAAGGATCTAACACTAGAAACACACAAAACACACAAAAATCAAGTTTTTTTTGAAAGACCCTAAAAACGTGAACAATAACTTTTTTTCTTTTTCTTTCTTTTCACTCTTTTTTAATTTTCAAGATAACAATCCCAAGATTGATTTTGTTGGAAAAAAATCAAACCTTGCTTTGATACCAAATGATACAAGACAGACCAAGAACACAAGAAAACAAACACCAAAATGATCCACTAGTTCAAGAAACTATGGACCTCTTTTGGTGACCCCTCTCGAATTCAAGAACACAACAAGAAAACCATGTAATGAGGTGTTTAACACCTAATTTACAGCAGTAAACCAAACTATATCATGACAATAAAAATGAAGGACAACAATGTGACAACCACAATAACCAAACTGCTTGAACAACAACAACACAAATTACAAAATTAGGACAAGAAACAAAGATAGATAGTTAGACAAGTGTTGATGTAGTCTTAACAACCCAAGAGCATATTCACTCTTGGACCTTTAACACTTCATACAACAAACACCTAACTCTTACAATGACACAAGAGGGGCATCCACCTCTCAAAGCACTAAAGTCTCAAGCTTTACAACACACAAGAGAATCCACCCTTATGCCATGCCCTAATTTCAGTTTTGAGAACTCTCTCTCACAAGAGTAGTGTCTTCAATATCAAGCATAAACTAAGAAAATAAACCCTACAAGGTTCTATTTATACAACATTACAAATAATAGAGAAATAACAAAAGAGCCCTTAGTGACCAGTCTTAAAAAATACTCAAAAGTGTCATGATCATGATCATACTTGTATCATATATATACTACAATATATATAAGTATATATAGAGAGAGTTATATACTAATTTATAAAATATATACACATGTATACATTAAATATACAAGTCTATAGATGATATATACACAAATATACGCACCATTCAATATATATGTACTACTTTAAGTAAAACATATACTACAATATACATATAGTTATATACTAATTTATAAAATATATACACATGTATACATTAAATATACACTTCTATAGAAGATATATACACAAATATACGCAACATTCAATATATATGTACTACTTTAAGAAAAACATATACTATAATATATGTATATACTACAATATATGTAGCTATATACTAATTTATTAACATATACACATGTATACATTAAACATACATGTCTATAGAAGATATATACACAAATATATGCACCATTCAATATATATGTACTACTTTAATTAAAACATATACTACAAATATATAGTTATATACTAAGTTATATAACATATACAAATGTATACATTAAATATACATGTCTATAGAAGATATATACACAAATATACGCACCACTCAATATATATGTACTACTTTAAGTAAAACATATACTACAATGATCCAGGGATAATCGTTGAATCTCCCAAAATCATCAGCAAGCGCCAACAAATCACGTTCTATGACTTGCTTGACGTCTCTTACCAATAAAAAGGAATGGACAAACCAAACTAAGCATAATTTCTCCCTATAGTGCTTTGGTATGTCTTTATTCTTGAGATCCGCTATCAAATCCTTCACTTTGTAGCTAGGTCCAACAATACCCAACAACCCATCTTTTTTTACCTTGTATTTGTTGGACCCTTTGTGGGGTGTTTTATTGATGACAGGTTCTTCTGGACGATCACATATCAAGCCCGTCACAATGGCAAACTCTTTCAATCCAAAACAAATCGGCATGCCACAGTAGTTGATCCAGACTTCATCCATCTTATTTTCGCCCTCCTTCGGACCTCCATCATATCCCACATATATGATCTTGTGCTTGAGAAGGCCATATACCATGATTATTGGGAAACAGAGAGGGCGGGGCCCAGACAGCTCAAGAAAGTGTGCAAAGCAGCTCTTCTTGAAAAGTCCATCTATGTTTTCCTTCTTCATAATACTCCTAAGTTCGTCAAAAGGTTTCCCCAACTGACATTTAAGTACAAGATCACCAAATACTGCATTAGGGTTATTCATCGGCATCGCAACTCAAAACTTGTCAATACTAATGGTTTTGACAGAATCATGCTGGAATTTTGATATTATTTCACGCCCCATTGGTGAGAAGGAGTTATCACTTTCTTCGGCTTCATTTTGCCCTGACTGAGATTGTTCTGGAAGTTTCTCCGAATCTATCTGTACTCTAGCCTTTTTTGTTTTGTGATCGGAAGTTGATCCACTTTCTCCACTTTCTGTTTTTTTTCTTTTGGGAGACATCTTTTAACTACTAACAAAAGAAATACAAAAAAAATACATTGCATTTGATGTCTGCATAAATTTTTTTAAAAAGATGAGACAAATTTCAATAAATTATTCTTACCACATAACCAAAAAAAAATACTCCAACGGACAACCCATCAGTTGGAATAGATCGGGAACCCGAATCTGTTTGAAGACCTATTTAATATCTCTCCACAGATATTCCACCTGTTGCAACAGGTGGAGAAATTTCAAAAAATTATTCTCTGCCACATTACAAGAAAATACTCCAACGGATAACCCATCAGTTGGAACAGATGGGGAATCTGTTTGAAGACCTATTTAATATCTCCCAACAGATCTTCCAACCATTGCAACAGATGGACCACCACCACCACAACCAATGCCACGACCAATGCCACCAAGACCACCACCAATACCAACACCAAGACCACCGACACCACCGCCAAAAAATACAAATACCAACACCAACACCACCAACAACAGCCACCAACATCACCACAAACACCATCCAATAATACCACGACAATCAACAAAACACTGAGCGAAAAGCTAGGATTTTCTCGGGTGCTTCCTTCTTTTTTAGCATCAAAACTCAAAATTGTTAACCCATTCTCGAAAATAATACAACTAAAGGTCTTATTTTTTTGTTATTAACTAAAAAACCCTAATTTTTAGAATAAAGAACAAATGTAGAACTCTTCTCGAACTATATTACATGCGAAGATAGAGAAAACAACGGATACAAGTGGGAATGAAGTAAAAAAAACAACTATATGTAGTCGTAAATGGGAAGAAACTCGACCTATTTTGAAGGGTTGAGCAATATATTGAGTAGTTATTGTTTGTATTGTTTGTATTGTTGAGAGGGAGAGGACACCCCAAGAGAGAGAGAGAGAGAGAAGAGCGAGAACTTAAGATTTGAAATGAAAAGTTTTTCGCGCAAATGGACGATTTGTATGGGTTGATTTGTAATTTGGGAAACGAATGACAAGTTTTGAAATTGCTAATTTAGTCTGAATTGATCTTAATTAATTTTAAATTTTTTAAAAGATATAGTTTTTAAAACATTGAGTTGATGAGAACTCATTTCTACTCAGAGTGATCGATCGATGACTCGGATCGGGATGAACGCAATACCAGCGCCATGCAATTGCAAAGACTCGATTGGATTTGTAGTTGACCCTTCAAGTTCATTCATTCATCCCTAGTTTCACCTAAATCAACTTAGGTACTATCACTATCCTAACATTGAGTTGATAAGAACTCATTTCAACTCAGAGTGATCGATCGACAACTCGGGTCGGGATGAATGCAATACCAATGCCATGCAATTGCAAAGACTCGATTAGATTTGTAGTTGACCCTGCGAGCTCATTCATTCATCCCTATTTCCACCTAAATCAACTTAGGTACTATCACTATCCTAACATTGAGTTGGTAAGAACTCATTTCAAATCAGAGTGATCAATCGAGGACTCGGGTCTGGATGAACGCAATACCAACGATATACAATTGCACAGACTCGATTGGATTTGTAGTTGACCCTGCGAGCTCACTCATTCATCCTTAGTTCCACCAAAATCAACTTAGGTACTATCACTGTCCTAACATTGAGTTGATGAGAACTTATTTCAACTCAGAGTGATCGATCGATGACTCGGGTCGGGATGAACGCAATACCAACGCCATGCAATTGCAAAGACTCGATTGGATTTGTAGTTGACCCTGCAAGCTCACTCATTCATTCCTAGTTCCAGCTAAATTAACTTAGGTACTATCACTATCCTAACATTGAGTTGATGAGAACTCATTTCATCTCAGAGTGATCGATCGATGACTCGGGTCGGGATGAACGCAATACCAACGCCATGCAATTGCAAAGACTCGATTGAATTTGTAGTTGACCCTGAGAGCTCACTCATTCATCCCTAGTTCCACCTAAATCAACTTAGGTACTATCATTATCCTAACATTGAGTTGATGAGAACTTATTTCAACGCAGAGTAATCGATCGACAACTTAGGTCGAGATGAATGCAATACCAACGCCATGCAATTGCAAAGACTCAATTGGATTTATAGTTGACCCTGGGAGCTCACTCATTCATTCCCAGTTCTACCTAAATCAACTTAGGTTCTATCACTATCCTAACATTGAGTTGATGAGAACTCATTTCAACTCAGAGTGATCGATCGACGACTCGGGTCGGTATGAACGCAATACCAACGCCATGTAATTGCAAAGACTCAATTGGATTTATAGTTGACCCTGCGAGCTCATTCATTCATCCTAGCTCCACCTAAATC
Source organism: Capsicum pubescens (assembly GCA_030864215.1). Taxonomy (NCBI): domain Eukaryota; kingdom Viridiplantae; phylum Streptophyta; class Magnoliopsida; order Solanales; family Solanaceae; genus Capsicum; species Capsicum pubescens. The sequence continues at coordinate 22,623,681 of CM061549.1, forward strand.
AATTTCTATGAAATCAATTACAATAAATGACTAAATTGTTGAAAATTTTTAAACAGGTACATATATGTTGCAACAGATGACATATCTGATTTAATTATCAAATATATATTTGCATCTGTTGTGACAGATGACTGAGCTGTTGGAAATTTTCAAAAAAATATTTATATCTATTATAAAAGATGACATATCTGATTTTATTAATTATCAAATGAACATTTTCATCTGTAGTCACAGATGACTGAGCTTTTGGGATTTTTAAACAGATATTTATATCTGTTGTAACAGATGACTGAGTTGTTTGGATTTCTAAACAGATATTTATATATGTTGCAACAGATGACATATCTGTTTGAAAATCTTTTTATCTCTTTTAATTTTAAAGAAAAAAGCTTCTGGTCCGAGTAGATAATATCAAGTAGTAGTACTTACTACTAAAGACGGTAAAAAATATTTCTTGAATATCTCAAAAGTGAGTTCATTGAGCAATCTTGTCTTGTCTTTTCAATGTCAGTAGTCTTAGTCTTCCTCGTGCCCCTCAAATTATTAATGAAATTAGTGAATATTAATTAATGAATATTGAAAACCACCACGTCTACGTACACAATACATCTATAGAAATTATTTCATCTCTTCCGTTAGCTGCAGTTTATTTTATTCAACTCTCATTTTTTTCTCTCTCCTCTTTAGGGTCACAACCTTTTTTCTCTCTTTTATCTTCTCGTCTCATAAAGATCTTTTTGGATCTAAACCCATCCACATCTTTCCTCGACTTAAATTTTTGTTTTGATCCCCTTTTTGATATTAAGGTATGGTTTATTATTGCTCTTTTATTCTCGTTTTCTTCTTTGCATGTTATTTACATCTTTTTTTTATTTAATTACTATTTACTCATATTATATATATATATATATTTTTAAGGAACTTGTAAGTGTTGAATAAACAATCTGAGAATTTTTATTACAATATGAGAAAAAAATCATCTGTTGGGAGAAGTTTAAAAGCCTTGTTGGCAGTATTATTATTTTTTATATGTATTTTATTTATTTCATTATTGTTGATGCAGTTATTGATGTTGTTGGTGGGGTTGACGTTGTTGGAACTTGTGGTGTTGTTGATGGTTCTGGCACAAAGGATGTTGCTTCTTTGTTGTTGATGATGTTGTTGGAACAAATGTTGTTTCTTTTTTGTTGATGTTTATGCTGTTGTTGATGTTGCAATAGATGGAGAAACTATTGGAATAAATAAAACCACCAGAAAGGCTGGTTTGATGTATTCCATCAGACTCCACATCTGTTGCAACAGACTCCACATCTGTTGCAAAGAACTCCACATCTGATGCAACAGATGGACAATGTTCTTTTTGTGACATCAATTTTTTTCCTCTTCTTTATAGATATAAGGATATGACAGTTGATCAACTTTTGACAGACTTTCTCAAGAGGCTGTAGTAAAGATGGGATCAGAGGAATAAACTGCTTGTAGATGGAACCACTTCATATATAAGAGGTATGTATTACTGATAATGTTATCATGGAAACACACATAGAGTGCACTGATTTTGTGAATGATGTTTTTACTGATTAGTCATAGATCGTTCAAACAAGATGTCTGCAATTTTACAGTTAAGTTTGGTAGGTCCGAACTGATAAGGCTGAGGGACTATGAATATGGTTCTGATAGCCTGTTAAGATTTAATATCGGTTGTTGCTCATGTTTATTTGTCAAGCATTGTGAAAGAATCTAATTTTTGTGTCATTGTAAAGAGATTCAATAGTGATTGGACTAACTTTTAGGATGCATTGGACCCTTAGAGGGCCTTCGAAGCTTAGCACTGCATCTAATAAGAATAGAAAACCAATATATTTATTGCCCTGGCCAAAATTTAAATGGCTGGGTTGCTCGCTCGGGGTGATGATTTTATGCCAGAATGTGTGGTAGGAAAATGCTTTCGAAGGAAAATGGGTGGTTGATGGAAGACTATATCATCTGAGAGATAATTAAAGAAGAGACATAGGGTAGAAAGTAACTTCTAACGAATCTGTCCGGTGGAATTATCTTAACAGATGCGAGATCTGAATCAAGTACAAATATGAAAGTGTATCCGGTAATGTAATTTCATCTATTGTGTCTCTGAAAGAAAAACAATGCAGATGGACACTTTGCTAGAGAGCTGCGTGGTCGGGATTATCACCTAGATAGAAAATAGGAAAAGACCAACAAAGAAGCCTCACGGGCATCGAGGGTAGAAATGATGTACAACAAGTCTAGAAAACTTATGCCAACAGCAACTGCAGTTAAAATAAGGAATCTAAGCGAAGATGACAAATTTTTGAATTTTAAATTTCATCCCACACCTTCTTGTTTGTGTTTCCAATCAGGTCCACTGTCGTTGACCTGATTGGAACCACAAACGAGATTGAAAGGCAAATAGAGTATCATTGCTTCCTTAGCAATATGGTTATAATTGATTGTGTTTTCTTGCCTTGACATGCTTTCAACATTCCTAGGAGAAATTAGATGCTTGTTGTAGTATGTGAATCCCGATAATTTTCAAGCTTGCCTCCAGCTCTTTGATTCTTTATTCAAGCTGGTCGTTGCCCTCTTCAAAGTTGGTAAAGAGTTCCTCATCTCTTGTGAGCTCGATCAGGAACACTACCTTCAAAGTTGTGGCATTCTAGAAGCCCTTCGGAATACTTTCTTCAGAAGCCTTAAAGGATACATGGAGGGTCTCTGTGTTTGTTTTAGGTCAAAATATGTTGATGCACGTTGAAGATGTGGTCCCAAAAGTTGAAAAACGCACTTTTATCTAGCATTGCTCCATGCATCTTGCTCAACCAATTTGATAAATTAGTAAGCATGAAGTTACGTAGCGTGTGATCTAAATCGGCTCTACGAATCCTATCAAACGTTACATAACTCTATCAAAAAAATATGACCGAGTTAGTGCACAAATCGAACGATCTCAATCTCTCAGCCTTTTTGCTGATTGCTCTTCTCCAATATAGATGACAAGATATCTGCTAATGTAAAAGTCTACACCGTCGCCAGATATATTCCCAGGCAATCATGTCTGGCGATGGTGTAGACTTTTGCATAGCAGATGTCTTGTCATCTATATTGAAGAAGAGTGATCAACAGAAAGGCTGACATATTGGGCTTTTTTTCTATATGCACTAACTCGGGCATATTGTTTTGATAGGGTAATGAGCTTGGAGTTACGTAACGTTTGATAGGCTTGGTAGAGCCAGTTTAAATCACATGTTACGTAACTCCATGCTTACTAATTTATCAAATTGGTTGAGCAAGATGCATGGAGCAATGCTCGATAAAAGTGTGTTGTTCAACTGTTGGGACCACATCTTCAACGTGCATCAACACATTTTGACCTAAAACAAACACAACGACCCTTCATGTATCCTTTAAAGCTTCTGAAGAGAAAGTGTTCTGAAGGACTTCTAGAATGCCACAACTTTGAAGGTAGTGTTCCTGATCGAGCTCACAAGAGACGAGGAACTCCCTACCAACTTCGAAGACGCTAACGACCACCTTGAATACAGAATCAACAAGCTGGAGCCAAGCTTGAAAATTATCGGGATTCACATACTACAACAAACATCTGATCTTCTCCTAAGGAATATTGAAAGTATGTCAAGGCAAGAAAACACAATCAATTATAACCATATTGCTAAGGAAGAAATGATACTCTATTTGCCTTTCAATCTCGTTTGTGGTTTCGATTAGGTCAATGGTAGTAGACCTGATCGGAAACACAAACAAGAAGATAGGATGAAATTTAAAATTCAAAAATTGCCGCCTTCGCTTAGTTTCCTTATTTTCACTGCAGTTGTTGTTGGCGTAAGTTTTCTAGACTTGCTAAACATCATTTCTACCCTCGATGCCCATGAGGCTGCTTTGTTGGTCTTCTTTTATTTTCTACCTAGGTGATAATCCCGATCATGCAGCTCCCTAGAAAAGTGTCCATCTGAATTGTTTTTTTTCAGAGACACAACAGACGAAATTACATTACCGGATACACTTTCATATTTGCACTTGATTCAGATTTCGCATCTGTTAAGATAATTCCATCGGTCAGATTCGTTAAAAGTTACTTTCTACCCTGTGTCTCTTCTTCAATTAGCTCTCAGATGATATAGTCTTCCATCAACAACCCATTTTCCCTTGAAAGCATTCTCCTACCGCACCTTCTGGCATATAATCATCAACCCGAGTGAGCAACCCAACCATATAAATTTTGACCAGGGAAATAACTATACTGGTTTTCCATTCTTGTTTGATGCAATGTGAGGCTTCGAGAGCCCTCTAAGGGTCCAATGCACACTTAAAGTTAAGTCCAATCGCTATTGGTTCTCTACAGTGACGACAAATAATGATCCTTTCTCAAGACTTGACCTGCATAAACACGAGCACCAACAGTCAGTAATTCGTAACAGGGTATCTGCACCATCTTCATGAGGTCCTCAGCCTTATCCATTTTGAACCCATCAAACTTAACAGTACAATGCAGGATCTTGTTTGAATGATCAATGCCTAATCGGTTAAAAACTGTATTCACAAAAATATTGTACTTTGTGTGTGTTGTCTCGGTAACCTTATCAGTAATACATACTTAACTCCCACACATATGATAGTGGATCCATCTGCACGCACCTTATTCTTCCTAGCCCATCTATGGCTTAAATTGAATAAACAGATGACTAGCTTGTTGCAACAGATGACACGTCTGTTTATATTGTCAATCAATTGGAGACATCTGTTACGATAGTGATCAACCTGTTGCAGAAATAAAACAGATATATACATCTATTGCAAAAAGATTGTCAGTATGTTGTAAGTTATCTAACATAAAGAATATATTTTGTAACAGATTACCCATCTGTTAGATTTATTTTAAAGCAATTTTCTTTTCTTTTCGAGATACAATAATTTATAAATAGGTCCCTCCTTACAAATATGGATAATCCAGATTCGTACAAGAATATTCATATCGAGTCCTTGCGTGTACTTCAAAGGCAGTTTGATTGATGAACTCCATAGAGATATTTGGCTGACTTCGGAGCAAGGCTGCCGGATGAATGAAAGATGTTTGATTGACAATAATAATAATAATAATAGTAGTAGTAATAATAATTAGGTAATGTTTTTTTATTTTAGCGATTATTTTCCTCCTTTTGTATATCAAATCTACCCAAGGGATTCAAAAATCTATGAACATTCATTTCATTTTGTTGTCGACTTTGAATTTTTAATTCTTATTTAGTATTTAATAATAATCATTCTGTTTATTCCTAGTTTTCAACATGTCGACGGTTGGTGGTAGGGATTGAGCAGCAATTTGTGTCAATAGTTAGAGGTTAATCTGCTACGACAGATCGATCATATGTTGCACCTGGTAGTTATTAATAAAAAAAGGGCTATTGTTGTTATTGAGAGGGTGAAAAGAGAAAGACATGACTCGGAGTTCCGATTATTCAATATGAAAAATGTTTCGTAAATAAATAATAAGGAAATAAATAATAAACACAATTTATAACCACAATTTTAATAACTGATCGTGACTTTTCACCATTTTTATTTTTGAATTTATTTTTTAAATTATTTATTATATAATAAAATGATTATTATTTTATTAAGGAATTTGAAAAGGTATTTTTTTTATTTATAAAATAAAAAAGTAAGCAAATTTGGATTAATGATATGATGATATAGTTTTTTTCTTTTTTTAAAAAAGTAGATTATATGTTGCAACAATTAAATTATCTGATGCAACAGGTTCACTATGGTTGCAACAGATGATATATCTGTTGTCACAGATGATTTATCTGATGCAACCTATATCGAGTCACAACTCAATAGAAGCAGTTCTTAGAAAGAACTAATTAATAATAATAATCTGAAAAGTCATGACTTATCACAATATTTCTTAATTTAATTAATTCATTACTTTTCACATTAATAAAAAATGTAATTAATAAATGGAGGTGAACAGTTAGATTATATGTTGCAACAGATATGTTATCTGATGCAACATATTTTATATTTGTTGCAACAGATAATATATCTGTTGTCACAGATGTGTTATCTGATGCAACAAATATAGAATCTGTTGCCACAACTCAATAAAAACGGTTCTTTGAAAGACTAATTAATAATAATAATTTGAAAAGTCATGACTTATATCACCATATTTATTTTCTTAATTTAATTAAAAATTTAATTAATGTATAGAGGTGAATAGTCGCGCCTTTTTGCCTCTCATTCAAATTCAATCCTCTATAAATAGGTCCATCCTTACTCAATCGTTCATTCAAATACACATTCTATTTATTTATTGCATCTCGTCTTTCATATTACACTCTAGAAGATAAGATTATGGCTGACCCAGTGTGAGACGTTGCTTTTCTGCAAGACGCTGTGAATGAACCTCGAAATCTACTTCGTGATCTGCAATGAGAATTGGGAGGAGTTAGATCAAGAATGCTCCGCGAGATACGTAGGCTGAGGAGGGCCTTGCTACTTCCGGTTGAAGATTGGTCGGCTGGCAATGATGATGCTGATAATAATAAAAATAATAATAATTAGACTATTATTTTTCTTTTAGTCTATTATATGTATTTTTATTTGTTTAATAAATAAATTATGTTTGATCTTTGATGTTTTAATCCATATTTAATTTTCATTCTGTCTATTATCTTCTCAACAAACATTTCGACGTAAAAAGGAATAATTTAGAATCCAGTAGCAATAACAAGATTTATCTGTTGGGTTTGTGGAAGGGGTTGATTTGTGTTGTTTCAAACAGATTAATCATTCGTTGCAATAGATAATTAGTCTGGTACAACAGATAAACATTCTGATGCAACAGATAATTAGTCTGGTGCAACAGATAAACATCCTGATACAACAGATAATACGTCTGATGCAACAGATAATACGATGATGCAACAAATAAATAGTCTGATGCAACAGATTACTCATCTGATACACCAGATGATTGATCTGTTTAAATTGTGGGCACTTGTGCTGGATTCATAATCTGGGTTCTATCCATTGTTGGAAAAACAGAAGTGTACCCAGATGACAAATACGAATAAAAATCATAATTTTACTTACCAAAGTAACCTATGAAGTAATGCCAAAGTGGAAAGTGATGTAGTAAATAAAATTTGACCTAAGAAATTAGTCAGATCGCAGCAGTAGCGTTGTACCAACAACAACAACAACAACAACAAATGGTCGACAAGAAGAAGATGAAGCAGAAGATGATGAATAAAGCAGCAGAAACAAAAACAATTAACAACAAAAATCGGTAAGAGAGAGAAAACAACAATGGATGAGAAGAGAGAGAAAGACGCCTTTTTCCCTCCGTTTCTCGTTATTTTAGGTATACATTGGGATTAAAGTGTAAATTTAAAAACTTATGGGTTATTTTAAAACTTTTTTAACTTTCTTAATACATAATAAAATATTTGTCACCTCCAACTAATAATTAAGACTTGTGTCTCCTACACCTCATTTTAAAACTCTTTTTTCACCTGTGGCCCAAACCCCCAGGTCACTTGACTAAAGCATAGTAAATCTTATAATGTTTTTATTATAATTTTCTTTGTAGTCTTATTTTGTGAATATTTGTAATGTAAGCGCCACATAACGTCATGTTATTTCAACTTCAAGTTCAACAATTTCCTAGGTTTATGAATATATTTTTGATCTTTGAACTTTAAGAATTAGAGTTGTAATTTTTTGAATGAATCTTCAATTTTGTGATTTTCATATTTGTTTTCTTGTGGAAAAAAATATTTATATTTGTATGTGCTTGGTTAATAGAACGACTGAAATTTTTTATAGGTATGGACATGTATTAAGTTATAACATATGTTAATACCTCATGCAAAGGATTATGAGGCCAATTTTGACTTTTTCTTTTTACAGGTTAGAAAAATTTTCTGTTAGTTTGAGTTTAAATTGTTAAGTTGCTACTCAATTACTCATATTCATCATTTACATGAAATTTCTATGTTAAAGAATGCATCAAAAAAATTAATTTAAATAATAAAAAAGATTTAAATAAAAAATTAATTAATTATAAAGTCCTAGATTAACTAACGTGAAAGACACTGTGGTTACATAATGCATTAAATTAAGTATATATTTGAAAATACCTTAGGTCCAAGGATGAGTGATTGGATTAAAATAAATCTAACAAACAAAACGAGGTTTAACTTCTACTACTTTTAAAACCTAAAGAATGTAATTTTGTTCTAAAAGTATTTTTGAGAAAAATACATTTAAAAACTTAGTGAAATACTAATAGTTGCTTTAAAGTGATTTCTAAATTTATTAGTTAAATACAAATTTTTTCTTTCCAAAAGATAGACATGGAAGTGATTTTATAAAATTGAACTCATTGAAATAAAGTACACGTGCGGAGCGCGTATACCAAGACTAGTATGTTAAATATATACGCCTATAGAAGATATATATACACATATATAAATTAATCATCCTTGATAGTAAATTAATAATATATTAAAACTAAGTTATAATTAAATTCATTAAAAAAAAGGCTTAATCGGGCCGGGGCGATTAACCGGCGGGCCCTGAACGGGCTTGGTCCGGGTCGGATTAACTGGACCCAACCAAAAAAATAAACCAGTCCAGTACCCGGTACCCTACAGCCCAACCGGGCCAGGTTAAACCGGGCCGGATTTGTAAGTGGGCCGGGCTAGGCCGAGTCAGCCCGGCCCATTTGACAGGCTTATTATAGGTACATTGAATATGACATCTCACAAAATATGCCATCAAATATGAGTTAAATTGCTAGCTTTTGATCTTCCTTGTTAACTCCTATAAAAGACAGTTCGATGCACTAAAGTTTTCGCTATGCGCAGAATTTGGAGAAGAGCCCCACCACAAAGGTGTATTGTACGCAGCCTGACCTTGCATTTTCTCTTCAGTATTGCCTCATTAAATTTTATTTAAACTATTTTCAAGGCTTAACCTTAAGAATTGAAAGTGATAACGAAGTTGTTGAGCAACTCTATTCGCTCTTAATTCTTTCATATGTCTCTATGAATTGACATGTTTATTCTCATCTCAAATCATGTTGCAGCAAATACAAAAAAAATATGATTACGTTAACTGCTAAGTGATAATTGGTTATTTAAATTATTCTCGATTACTATTATACTTAAGAGGATAACTACTATCTTCTTATTATATATATCATTGTATTGTAAACCAAATATTTATAAAGAAATATATTGTTTCATGGTATCACATGCTAGGTTTTCTCTGCTATTGAATTATGACTTCCAATACCTCAATTAATGGTTCCCTCCCACACAACAAAATATATCTATAGCTACGAAATCTAAGCTATGAACTTTAAATTCGTACCTATTATCCAGTTTCGTAGGTATTTCTAAATTCTTAAACTTTCTTAGCCACGAAAATCAAATTGCCAAAGCTAATCTCTCATTTCTACTACAATTACTAAAAATCGTGGAAACAGCTACCTAAATAAGTAGATATAAATTTATTGCTATAGTAAAATTTTGTAGCTGATGATAAGTTTTTGCCATGCGATAATACAATCGTGGTAATTTGCCAAATCGCGCAGTGTCTTCCACCGTAGCCACATTTGTTACCTATGTAGATAATAATACAAAGGCATGCCAATTCAATAGAATTTCAAGGTTGATCAACAAGACATGTTGTAAACAATTACAAGCCTTGATAAAACATTTACATGTATAGGACTTCAACATAATTCAGTAATTTAGACCTTTGTAATGAGGAGAATGACATCTCAGCTATATATTCATCTCAGCTGAATAGTTGGTTAAATAACATTCTAAAATTTAGATTACGGTGAATCAAAGAAACTGAAGCAATCCCATTACAATCTCGTACCATGACAACACTCCGGATTGATCCTCCAAATCCAGATCTTTTAGCAGTCTGGAAAGGAGAGGGGTGAGGCAGGCGAGATCAATATGTAGAACTTTGATCCTTATGGTGGGACCCTTCTCCGGACCCTGAGCATAGAGGGAGCTTTAGTGCACCGGGATATCCTATTAACATCTAATTTTATGTAGAACTTTGCATAACTTATGTAGAGTTTAAGTAATCAGAAGTTGAATACTTGATGCAAAACAATGTATTAATTATTCGGAGATCATATCAGTTATGCAGGTTTTATACGAAACACAGGCGTTGTACAAGTAATGCAAATTTTAATGGACGCTAAAGTTTCTTATACTTCAAACAATACGTCCTCCGACAATATAAAGAGTAGTACTGTCTAGGAAGATGCAATCTTTGTTTAGTGGATTCAATTACACTAAAGTATTTTCTCACACGAAACTCAGGAAAGTGAAAGGCATACCAATCAGTGTCTCCGAGAACGAAGGACAAGTCACCATTGCGTATGATTCCATGTCTCTAGATTAAAATCGCCTCAGTTCACCAATCTGAGTATGAAAACAAATGTCACCGCTATACATCTGGAGTCTTGTAAGCTCAAGTTCATTACTTAAGAGCTATGTTACTCGGACTCTTAAAAAATGTAGGCTGGTGCATGTCGGATCCTTCAAAAGTAGTGTATTTTTGAAGGATTGGACATGGGTGTGGCAACATTATAAGAGAGTCCGAGCAACTTAGCTTAAAAGGGTTGCAAGAGTATTAATTAGACCGCTCCCAAAATGTCAAAAAGGTGAAAATGAGACTGATCTCATCAACCTCATCAATCTCTGTTATCGTTGTTATCTCTACCTTCCCTGACAAATAAAAGTGCGTACAGAACAATATTTGGCAACTTGAGGTACATGGAAATAGGTTTCACTGGCGTATAAAAAGATGGTTGTATTTATTACTAAGAACAGGAAACAAATAACGAAATTCAGATTGAGTATAACACAACCTCGTGAAATGCCATTTGAGAAAGTGAGGCAAATGTAGCTGATTTTCTTTACCTTTCACCTAAGCCGTGTCCTGAAAAAATGGGCGAGTTATATTTAGTCGCATTATCTTCTACTTGTTTTTTCGATATTTTCACGATACTCAAATGCAAAAACATTATCACGATGATCTATAGAAATTATCTGTGTATCTCTTCAAACTACCTTTCAGTTTCCTCCTTTTTGCCATGTCCCTTGAAATACCTGTAAAGATATGGCATCCGAGCCTAACTCAACCCCAAAAGCTAGCTCATGATGGGAGGATTGCTCAAGTCCATACCTTCACGCCCTGGGCCCAACAGACGCGTGGCCCGGGAGCCAAATGGGGATGGACCTGCCTCTATAACATCAGAAGATATGGCATCCGGGCCTAACTCAACTCCAAAAGCTAGCTCATGAGGAGAGAATTGTTCAAATCCATATAAGCATACCGTCATTCCATTCCTCAACCAATGTGTGACTTTCACCCACTTCAACAATACCAAAAGCTCATCATGTAACTTGAAAGCCTTCACCTGCAGTCAGTGAAGTCAATTGCCTTAAGAGCTTCGATCTACTTCAAATTGTGCGTGATTTAGGCTAAAAAGGATACGACAGTATATTTTACCATTTGTTTTTTCACTATACATATGAAAAATAAGGAAAATATGGTCAAAATTGCTTCCATTAGATGTAACTAGATTTCAAACAAATTATGTGTTTTTTTCCTGCATAAGTTTGAAATAAACTAGCCTGGCTTTGATGATGGAGTAATTTCTCCATTACATCTTTTTGTTCTTAAAATCCAATATGATAGATGCTTCCTACAACCAAGGAACATGATATTAAGTGCTAAAATACACATGAACACGAAAATTCTCAAGATATCGTCAAGGCTAACCTTAATTTTCTCGTTTAGGTAACCCTTTTGTCATGTAAACTGCGCTCATCTGTCGCAGCAGCTATCTTTCGCTTCTTCTTTCTATTTCTTTTCCTCTTTCTCTTACTTGGAACATCGTCCATTTTCCTCGATGGGCTGCCACAAACTCTAATCAGCTCAACGTTATGAGATTTATGTTCCTTTTGATGAACTGTCATTGCTGCTTGATCCGTGATGATAGGCGTATTTACACGCCTAAAGTACTATAATTTACCCATATTTTAGCTAAGTTTTGAGGACAAAATATATAATTCATGCACTTTTAGTCCTTTTTCCTGTAAGTGAGATAACAAATGTGATTAGCAAGTTTTCAGGTATAAATGATGCAGATTTCAGCATATTATGGATAACTTGACGCCCAAGGAGGCTTCACGAAAGAAGGAAGGGAAAGCTTGGACGCCAAGGACCAAAAGTGACGCATGGAATATCTGTCCCGGGCAAAAACAGCATTTCCAAAGACTTTGGGGATCAGCAGTAACTTATTAGGATTAGGATAATGATGCATTGACCTAGTAGGATTAGGTTAAGTAATGCAATAGCCTAGTAGGAATAGGATATGGGTGTTATAAATACCCTATTTTGCTAGAGATTTTCATTCATTCTGGAGTTCCGAAAACAATTCTCTTTCAATTAATTACTTTCTCTTCATCTATTCAATTCTTAATTTCCACAACAAGAGAACCGCTATTCTAAAAGGGAATTCACGCCTAACGCCATACCAAACCCTACTACACGTGAGATCTTTATTTTGGTATAATGATAAAGTCTATTGTGATTTTCGTTGCACTCATGAATAGCTAAACTTCTCTGTTGGGGTTATGGAAGCCTTATGAGATACTATCTATTGCTATGAGTTTGTGAGTTCGTGACTCGTATGATGCTTATATCATTATTCTCTTCATCTTAATGCAAATTCTTGTGGTTGCAAACGCATAGAATACGCCAGCATAGCATTAACTTGTTCGAAAGAAAAGTTATATATCTGGAAAAGAGATAATGTCAAGGTAATAGGGCACCAACCCCTGTTAAAAAGTTAGTGCCGTAACTGGATTAACCTCTTGGAGAGTTCGTACCGTTAGACACGCTTTAAGCTCGAAAGAGTTAAAGTGAAATAATCCTTGATGGTCGAAAGACGCCTGGATTTACCATAGAATACAACTCTCTATAAGCACATGCATGTCTGAATTCCGCATAACTCATAGCCAATAGAGACGTATAACTCATAAGGTGGACATAACCCCAACTCTCAATTCTCATTGGTTAAACATCTTACTAAACATTCTTTCTTTTTACTTTGCAATTTTCTGTTTTTACTCTATTATTTTGTTTACATTATTGCACGCTATAAAATCCCCCCTTTTACGAGACTTGCACCAAAATTCTAATAATCTTTGCTTACTTAGTGACCAAGTATTCTCTGTGGGATCGATACCCAACCCAGTTGGGTTATATATTTGACAACGACCGCTTACACTCTTACGAGAGCTGTAGTTTGAGCGTTATCAAAAATTGGTGCCGTTGCCGGGGAATACGGTTGTCAACTAAGTTTGTGATAGTTACTAGACCCTTTGGTCAAAAGTTCTCAGATTTTACTTTTAGCTGTTTTTTTTTATTCAGGTTCTATTGGCAGGATGGATGCACAACGTGACATTAACAGAAGGGCGGCTCAACAGGAGCAGGCTAGACTAGCTGCACTGGCAGCTGCTCAAGTGCATCAACAGAATATTGATAACCCAGGTCGGGCAACAAATCCTGATGATGAGGACCTGGGTGATGAGGAGCTACTAAATCCTAGGCGTATTGATGAGGTGGCGGCACCTATGCATAGGAGAGATCATCAAGCTAGAATGAGACCTGACCACCGAGCTGTGCAGGCTTCTTTTGATGATGATGATGACGATCTGGATGGAGCTGGTGCTACAGGAGCTATTATTCCTCCGCCCTTGGCACCTGAAGCAAAGTTCAACATCACCAGCACCATGATTCAACTATTGCAGCTCAAGGGATTATTTGGTGGACTTGCAGGTGATGATCCGAATATGCATCTGGTCAACTTTATCTCTACATGCAAGTCATTCGACAATCCAGGCGTTGGACAGAATGCAATTCGGCTGCGATTATTTCCATTGTCTCTATCTGGGGAGGCAACTTTATGGTTGAACGGGCTAACTCCTGATTCTATTACTAATTAGAGGCAATTGAAAGACGCTTTCCTAGAAAGATTCTTTCCGTCATCCAAGAGAGCACAGTTGAGAGATGAAATCAGCAATTTTCGACAGTTTCCAACTGAAGCTCTCCACGAAACATGGGAGAGGTTCAAAACGAAGCTTATGCGGTGCCCAAACCATCATATGACCAATGTCCACTTGATGGAGATATTATACAGATCTTTCAACTCGGTGACTAAGCCAGTGGTTGATAACGCAGCAGGTGGGTCATTCATGGACCTTACTTTTAATGAGGAAAATGGTATGCTAGATCGTATGACAAAGCAGAGTAGAGCTTGGCATACCAGGGATTCTGAGGTATCAAGCTCTACTATATCCATTGGCATGACTGCAGAGCAGAGGCGTAGACAAGAGAAACATGACCAAGATATGGCTCACATGAAAACACAGATGGACCTTCTTACCAAGCATTTATTATCAGGGAAGACCGAAAAAGTCAAGGCTGTTGTGTCACAGGGAAGAGATGAATCTGATTCTGAGGAAGAAGCCAACTACTTGAATAATCAGGGGGGTTTCCGAGGCAATGCCCAAGGAAACCAAGGTCGGATCTGTTATGATAAATCTGGATACAAGGACCGCGATCAAGGTAGTTGGAAAAACAATACCGACAGGAGTGGTTTGTATGTTTCTCCTGGAAGACGTGACGCCGCTGCATCTGGTTCTGGAAATATGTCCATGGAAGATATGATGGCTAAGCTGCTGAAAGGAGTAGAGGCAACTAGCACAGGAGTAACTGAGGTAATAAATGATCTGTCCTCAATGAAGCAATTGGTTGACTCGCATTCCACTTCAATAAAACAGCTGGAGCAACAATTGAGTCAATTATCTGCGGCATTCAACCAAAGAAAGGCTGGAACACTACCCTGTGATACGGTGCAAAACCCAAGGAACGACGGATCATGCATGGCTATTACTACCGGGAGTGGTAAGGTGCTGGAAAACTCATCCCAAAGCAAGCAAGTGGCTGATGATATATTGGATAAGGCAGAACCAGAAGACGTCAATGAAGCTGAAAAAACCGAACAACGTGGTAATAACATCACCCCGAAACATCCACAGCCAGAAAAGGTTGATCAGCGGAAGCCCGACGCAAAAAAAAGTGGTGGAGAAAACTATTCCCCTTCCACCACCACCTTTTCCACAGAGACTGAAGAAGAAGGTGGATGATACAAGGTTCAGTAAATTCATGACGATGTTGAAGCAGCTGACTATTAATGTCCCCTTGGTGGAAGCGCTAGAGCAGATGCCCGGATACGCTAAATTCATGAAGGACCTTTTGACAAAGAAGCGGGCAGTAAGCTATGAGCGGGCAGATAATGTTCATCATTGCAGTGCAATCGCTACAAGATCGCTAGTACAGAAGAAGACAGACCCTGGTGCTTTCACTATTCCTTGCACGGTTGGATCTATGAATTTTCCCAAGGCATTGTGCGATTTGGGAGCTAGCATCAATTTGATGCTGCTATCCGTCTACAGAAAGTTGGGGTTGGGCGACCCTACACCAACTAATATGCGGCTCGTGATGGCAGATAGGTCGGTAAAACGACCTATGGGTATCTTGAATGATGTGTTGGTGAAGGTGTCTACCTTCATTTTTCCTGCATACTTTGTGATTTTGGATTGCGAGGTGGATTCTGAAGTTCCCATAATCTTGGGACGTCCTTTCCTTGCAACAGGAAGTGTGCTTATTGACATGAGAGCTAATGAGCTTTTATTTCGGTTGAATAACGAAGTGGTCCACTTTGATATATGCAAAGCAATGAAGCAGTCCAGCGATATGAATGTGTTCTCCGTAGCTGATGTTCATTATGAGGATAAGAAAGCATTATCTGTAGAGAAACATCTTACTGTTGAGCCATTGTCTGCTGCGCTGCTGAATGTTGAGTATGAGGACGATGAAGATTATAAAGAAACTATATGTGCTCTAACAGAAATAAGGTCCTATTCTCATACTCCTAAGCAGCCGGACCTTGATCTTAAGAATCAACCGTCACCAACAGCGAAGACTTCCATTTAAGAGCCCCCAGTGCTAGAATCGAAAGAGCTCCCCAAGTATCTAAGGTATGCATGCTTGGGAAGTAGAAATACACTTCCGGTGAGTGTGACGGATGATTTAAGTGAACAGCACATAGAGGCTCTCATCTCTGCTCTAAAGAGGTACAAGAGAGCCATTGGTTGGTCTATTGATGATATAATTGGTATCCTACCTGGGATATGTATGCACAAGATGCATCTCGAAGAAGATTGCGTGCCCACAATGAAGCATCAGCGTCGTCTGAATCCATTCAGAAAATGATGCACCAAATATCTCGGTGAAGTCTAAGTAATCGAGATAACTATGTCGTGTCGTGACAATAAATCAAGCGCTTGGTGGGAGGCAACCCATCGTTTTTAATTGTTTTTGTTGTTTTTGTTTTCTTAGGATTTTGTCGAGCCACGGCCAAAACTAAGGCGCTTGATAGGAGGCAACCCATCGTTCTAATCATTTTTGATGTTTTTGAGTAAATGTAGGTGCAAGAGGTGTAAAGGAGGAGATTGGTTTCAAATTTTGATTTGGAAGTATTGCATGTTTAAGGTGGTAAGTTAGGAATGAAGAAGCAAAAGGCTATGGGTTAGGCATTGCTTATGAAAATATAGGCAAAGAACAAGGCAAGGCCTATGTAAATCTAGGCCACGAACAAGGCAAGGCCTATGCTATGGCATAAGCTCTTGGATTCTAGAGTGCCATAGCATAGGCGCCGCCTATGCTCAACAATGCCATAGAATAGGCGCCTCCTATTCTTAACAATGCCATAGAATAGGCACCGCCTATGCAAAAGCCTTCTGCTCAACTAGGCAAAGCATTAGGCATGGCCTATGCTATGGCCTTCTGCTCAACTAGGCAAAGCTAAAGGCGCCGCCTTTGCCTCCCAAAACTCTCAAAACTTTTATTTTTGCTCTTTTAACTTTGCAAGAACATATTCCGAGGCCATCAACCAAGTAAGTACTTCTTTGCTCTTCTTTTATATTACGTAAGTATTACAATACTACGCCTATAATAAGTTGTTAAATCGTGAAGTAGTGTTGGTGATTTGAATGTGGTTGATACAACTAAGTGAGTGAAAGAATATGTATGGATGCTCTTGACTTGTTTCCAACTTTTATTTGATTTTGATACACTGTCATACTTTTGCGAAATCGACATGGTCAAGATAATTGCATAATCTTGTAACTTGAAAGCTTACATGTTGAAATGACTTGTTCATTGAGATGAAAATCATGGGTGACTACAAACATGCGATGTTGTGATTATTTCTATTCCATAAATTGATACGATATCTATGTAGTAGTTTTGTTCAAAAGATGCATTAGTCCAAACACGAAAGCATTGTCAAGATTGCATAACGTTAAGAGGACATGAAAGTATGACTGTGCTAAACATATTGTTGGAACATATCACCTAAATGTATGTCGATGAAGTCTGAGTAATCGACATCATTCACTTAATTAGTTTGTGTCAACAAATTAAGTGTGGGGTGGTGCCACTATTGTCTGTTTGTCGATTGAATCGTCCGAGATAAAGCTAACATGACTTTATTGAGATCTCAGGTAGAATGGCACAAAAAGGACGACAAGGAAAAGAAAAAGCAACCACTTCACAAAAAGGCCAGAAAAGGGGACGAAAAGAGCAAGGTGAATCCTCCGTGCTACAAATACCTCGACGCACTCTTGGAATCAAGTGGGGTACTTATGAGGAACTTCTGAGGATGACGACTCTGATGATGATTCCGACGCAGGGGGTATGACCCCAGACATAGAGGAGGAGTCCGACTAACCAGGTTCTTCTTATTTATTTTCCACTGAGGGCAGTGTGTCCCGTCTAAGTGTGGGGTGTTGGTATTTGTATGCTTTACTTCTTTATCTGCATTTGCATCTATCTATGTTTGTTTGTTTTGTTTGTTAGTAGTTAAAATTTTTTAAAAAAATTTAACTTTGCATGAAATTGTTCTGAGGGGCAGCATGGTATTATAACAAGAGTTTGTGCTAAAATCATTACTATTGAGATGTTTAGGCTCTAATTGTGACTCACTATGTGATAATTGTGTGGTTCAGTTCCTTCATCTGTTGGGTCAAGAGTCTATACTACTCCCAATAAAGTCGACCATGTGCCTTGTGTGTGTGAGGATATAGTATATTCTGTGTTTGTGGCTGATGCTAGAACTTGCCTGGTGTGTGTGTGAAGCGAAATAAAGAGTGTGAGTTTAGGAGATGATTTAGGCATTTCTTTGGCAACCTGTAATTGTTTACCTTCGTTTTACCTACCCGTGGACATTATCCTAGTCAACCCTTTTGAGCCTTTAAGCCTATTTTCTTTGACAGCCTCATATGTAAGCCTAATCCATTTTTTTCAAGACCATAATTTGATCCAAATTCCTAAGCGCTTTAAATTGTAAAGTCATGTGACAAAATAAGAGGAAATTGGATGAGTGTGATGCCTTAGAATGTATTGGTGCTTGAATTCGTTATGAAAAAGAATTGCTATCATAGAGGTGTGTTATAAAAAAAAAAGAAAAAAAGAAATAGAAAAACAAAATGATAAATTGTGTTTATGATTAAATAAAAAGATAGTTATGCTTGAATGGCAAAATAGGTGAAAAGGGGTGATAGATGAAAGAAAGGTAGCAGGGTTGATTAAAAGAGAGTGTTAATGACATAATGTTATGTATTAAAGCGCTTAGGAACATAGTCACTATTTCTGGCCAAAATAGTTCTACCCGTCCCTTAGCCTACATTACAACCTGTAAAAGACCTATTTGATCCTAAGCTTAGCATTCTGATATTAGTAGAGCATTACACTAAGGGCAAGCCTATGGTCATCAGTTGCAACATATGAATTCTTTGTGAGAGTGAGAGCAAGGATAATCTTATACCCATGTTCTGAAAAATGCAATATTTGAGAGTGATTATGGGTAATATCTTATGTGAGACACACATGGTTGATGAGTTTTGGGTAGTCTTGTATGATTCTTTGTGGCTTAACTTGTGGATACGAATTAACCATCATTACGAGTCTATATTAGAGGTTGAATTGTTTCTAGAAGTGATTAGAAAACTACTCTTTGTTAATAATTGTTGTGCCTGTCTTGATGAATATTTTGTGTTGTTACTGTGAAACCCTAAGTAGATGTTTATATGGACATGATATATTGTTCGAGGACGAACAAAGCTTTAAGTGTGGGGTGTTGATGATAGGCGTATTTACACGCCTAAAGTACTATAATTTACCCATATTTTAGCTAAGTTTTGAGGACAAAATATATAATTCATGCACTTTTAGTCCTTTTTCCTGTAAGTGAGCTAACAAACGTGATTAGCAAGTTTTCAGGTATAAATGATGCAGATTTCAGCATATTATGGATAACTTGACGCCCAAGGAAGCTTCACGAAAGAAGGAAGGGAAAGCTTGGACGCCAAGGACCAAAAGTGCCGCATGGAATATCTGTCCCGGGCAAAAATAGCATTTCCAAAGACTTTGGGGATCAGCAGTAACTTATTAGGATTAGGATAATGATGCATTGACTTAGTAGGATTAGGTTAAGTAATGCAGCAGCCTAGTAGGAATAGGATATGGGTGTTATAAATACCCTATTTTGCTAGAGATTTTCATTCATTCTGGAGTTCCGAAAACAATTCTCTTTCAATTAATTACTTTCTCTTCATCTATTCAATTCTTAATTTCCACAACAAGAGAACCGCTATTCTAAAAAGGAATTCACGCCTAACGCCATACCAAACCCTACTACACGTGAGATCTTTATTTTGGTATAATGATAAAGTCTATTGTGATTTCCGTTGCACTCAAGAATAGCTAAACTTCTCTGTTGGGGTTATGGAAGCCTTATGAGATACTATCTATTGCTATGAGTTTGTGAGTTCGTAACTCGGATGATGCTTATATCATTATTCTCTTCATCTTAATGCAAATTCTTGTGGTTGCAAACGCATAGAATACGCCAGTATAACATTAACTTGTTCGAAAGAAAAGTTATATGTCTGGAAAAGAGATAATGTCAAGGTAATAGGGCACCAACCCCTGTTAAAAAGTTAGTGCCGTAACTGGATTAACCTCTTGGAGAGTTCGTACCGTTAGACACGCTTTAAGCTCGAAAGAGTTAAAGTGAAATAATCCTTGATGGTCGAAAGACGCCTGGATTTACCATAGAATACAACTCTCTATAAGCACATGCATGTCTGAATTCCGCATAACTCATAGCCAATAGAGACGTATAACTCATAAGGTGGACATAACCCCAACTCTCAATTCTCATTGGTTAAACATCTTACTAAACATTCTTTCTTTTTACTTTGCTATTTTCTGTTTTTACTCTATTATTTTGTTTACATTATTGCACGCTACAAAATCCCCCCTTTTACGAGACTTGCACCAAAAGTCTAATAATCTTTGCTTACTTAGTGACCAAGTATTCTCTGTGGGATCGATACCCAACCCAGTTGGGTTATATATTTGACAACGACCGCTTACACTCTTACGAGAGCTGTAGTTTGAGCGTTATCAATCCGCCTCCCTATCTGTGGTAATGTCATACTCAGCAGACGCCCGTGAACAGCCAATTTCAGTTGTTACTGCACTATCTTTTGGCAGAACTGGAAAGAGTTTGGGACCTTGCGTCGCTCGTTGCTTCCTTCTCCATCTCTTATTCTTATTCTCATACTCGAGGCGAATTCCCCAACATATTTCCTGTCTGAGATTTGACGATACCTCAAAAAGGTAATAATCATTTGGGTTCTTCTTCTCTTCTTTATTGCCAAAAGCGTGCCACAATGTTTCAAATGGTATGTAGATGAAACACATGACAGACGACTTGAACCAACACTTGATTACATACTTCAAGGAATGTTTTCGTTCAGGGTCCGATTTGCAGACCAATGTAGCTACCACACTCACACGTGTTGTATTACAACCGTAACATATGGTAAAACCCATGAATTTATCGGTATACCAAGATGGATTCAGGTCGATTGAGATCTGATATTTATTTATAAACTGGTAACTGAACAACTCTGGACTTCTGACTTCAGGAAAAGAAATGAGAAAAAAATCCCTTTGCTGGAAGTCACACTGCAATAATATTCAACGATGCATTATTAATCAAAATCCATTTGACAAGAATATTCAACGTTCATATACGCGAGGGATAGATTAAAAAAAAACCTGGATGCATGTCCTGATTAACTGTTGTAGGGACTTCAACACGTTAACTTGGCTTGTCGAGACAGTTCCATATTCCGATTCTTCATGAACACACCATGATACTGAGAGAACATGCAGCTTAAGACACTTAGTTACTAGATCTCTGATGCTCTTAATGAACAAATGATAATCTAAATATAGATCGGTTAAATTTGGAGGTAGCTGTTCTCCTGGCAGTTCGTTAAGATTCTGACAGAATTGTACGTCCAGACGCTGAAGGTGTAAGAGTTGTTTGATGCTTTTGGGTAAACAAGAAATATTGCTTCCACTTAAATTCAACTCATCCAGAAAGAGCAAAGAACCCAATTCCTCAGGTAGTCCACCCAAAATATTTAGATTACTGAGATGAAGATCCGTCAAGGAAGATAAACCTGATAGTTCATGCAAGATGAAACTTGACGAATGCTGCACATGTTGTAAAACATGCGAGAATCTTAAATCCGTCAGTTTGCCAAGCTTGGTGATGGAGGTAGGTGGTTGGGAGATTGCAGTTTCTGTCGCGTCAAGAATCTCTAACTCTCGCAGATCACCAATGTTTTCTGGAAGCTTCTCGAGCTTCTTGCATCCACGAAGATGAAGATACTCAAGATTCATCAAATTACAGACGCTGTTTGGTAGACTAACAAGATCTTCACAACCATTTAGATTGAGGTGAAAGAGGCCGCTCAGATTCCCAATGGACGAAGGCAGTTCTCTTATCCCAGTAGAATTCAGAGTCAGCCTTATCAAGCAATGCATATCTCCATTGATTTCTGGAAATGCATCTAATTTTGGGCAATTATTTAGATCGAGCAGTTTAAGGGATTCCATCTGAATATAGCTCGGAAGCTTCTTTAAGTTCTCACATCTATTTATCGTTAACCGATTGAGCTTCTTTTGAACTCCGAGAGATGTTGGAATCTCTACCAATCCGGAACATCGAATTATGGAAAGATCTTCTAGTTGTTGTGATTCAAAGACGCTGTTTGGCAGCATTGCAAGTTTATTGCAACCTTCAATATAGAGTGACTCAAGATTTCGACTAGCGTCTGGAATACTTTGAAGAACTTCACCAACTCTCAATTTCATAAAATTAAGGGCACTGAGAGATGGGGGTAAGCTTCTTATCCAGGGGGATCCTACACCTAGTTTTGATAAGCGCGGCATATCTCCACAGATTTCTGGAAATTCTTCTAAGCTTGTGCATCCGTCAAGGAAGAGAGTCTCAAGAGATTCCATGGCAACAAATTTTGGAAGCTTCTTAAGTTTGACACAACCATACAAATTCAAAGAAGTAAGCTTACTGCAATGTCCAATAGAGGGATGGACCTCTTCCAAATTCTCGCAGTGCCATAAATTTAGTGTCTCCAAGATTGGCATATCCCCAAAATTAGGCGTTCTTGTTAACTCGAGGCTGTCCCTGAGATCCAAATGCTGCAAGTTGCTCAATTTCTGTTTACATAAAAAAATTAATTAATACCAGTTAGCTTTAGTAGTTTTACTCCTAATAGAAAGAGAAGGTTGTTATGCTCATTCAAGGCTGTAGCAAATGTGGAAAATTGCTTTGCTATGTTTTACATGATGTAAATTGTGTATATCAAAGCATTTAATGGTGTAGCATTTGAGTTATGTTTTGGAGAGAAAGCGATCACTAAACCTTTTGTATTGGCCAAAGTTCAACAAGACGACTTCTATATAAACAAAGCCCAACGAGGTGTGATGGGTCAAACCCCTCCGGCAATGAACTTGAAGGATAGTCCGGCCATTCAATCCACCGCAGGCTAGAAGGAAGACAAGTGATAATGCTTTCCGAGCAAATGGTTTGATTATCAAATATCAGCACCTGTAAGCTTTCCATCTTCTTGAATACCTTGCCATAATTTACATGATCATCTTCAAAACGATAACCTTTTGGAATCCGTAGGCTTTCCACCTTTTTTGTTTTCTGTAAAGAAAGTAACGTATTTTTATTTACCAAGGAACTAAAAAGAAATGAAGTAGAAAACTCAACATAACAAACACACAATACTAAAAGCTTCGTAAAATTATCAATTTTTCAGTTTATGATATTTCTTACCAACTTTCCAGCGAAAAGGTCATGAACCTCCTTAGGAAGCCATATTCTGCTGTTTTTGTACTCTTCTCTCAACACATTTTCACCCATTTCTCTTATCAAATTATGCATCTTAAAGCTGCAGAAATAGCTGCTGATGGATAAGAGAGATTTTTCAATGAGGCGGCTCATTCCTACTATGTGAATACCACAACTCTTAAGTATTTGTTCCACATTATATACTGGTCTATCGTTGTACAAGCTTGCGATATCTAGAAATATCCTCATCTCGTCTTTCTTCAATCCATCAAGACCAAGCTTAAGTTTTCCTAGAATGTCATCATTAGGGATCTCCTTCAGTCTATCAATTATGTCTCGCCATAGCCCTTTGTTTCGTCCGTAAACAGAAGAACCCAAAACTTTAAGAGCTAAAGGGAGTCCGCCGGCATACTCCACCACTTGTCTTGAAAGTTCCATAAAATCTTCTTTGGGTGTTTTTTCTCTAAAAGCATGCCTGCTGAACAATTCAAGTGCTTCGTACTTAGATAATAGTTGGACTTCATACACGTTATCCCCAACGTGACTGATTAACAGGTGCCTGTCTCGTGCTGTCAAAATAATTCTACTACCCTTGCCAAACCACTCTTTCCCTCCAACTAAATATTCCAACTGTTCTCGATGGTTTACATCATCAAGAATGAACAAAACTTTCTTCCAGCGAAGCATATTCTTTAAAATAATCATCCCTTCATGTTCACTAGTTAGGGTCATCTTTTCACCCAGGAGCTTGCGAATGACGACTTGCGCTAGCCATGTTAGTCCATTTCTCTGATAAAGTGTTCCGACATCACCAAGAAAACAATCAGCTTCAAATCGATGACGATATCTTTGATACAGAACACTTGCAATTTCCGTCTTGCCAATGCCGCCCATACCCCAAATCCCAATCGAGCGAACATCATTTGATTCCATATCTAATAGTGAGGTTACTTTCTCAACCTGAGATTGCATGCCCACTAAGCTTTCTGGTAACGGTGAAATAACTTGAAGCGACTTAGGAAATATGTCGTCAACTAGCTTCTTGACGCACTCCGCCTCATCCCTACATTACAACGAAAAGAATCTGAGAGTTTTCATAGACTAATGTCTCATACAAATACATAACATAATAAAGCGACTAAGGTTATATTCTTTTTCCCCGGTATCACTATGATTATTATAACAATTTCATATTGTTAGATCCAATTACATCATCAAACAAGCACATAATCAAATTATAATTGTAGCTAAGAGTTTGTTCATTTTTCCACTTGATAATGACAAATCCAGAAAAGAACGAACGCTTACTTGAAATTTTGTAAATGATACCCTGATATTTTCCCTGCATCCGCAAATGCATCCCTCCATCTCTGAACCTTCTCCATATCATCTTTATACTTTTTCTCGTGTTTGGAAAATGACTTAGCGAACGGGGGATTTTGATGGCGTACGTCTGATGGACTCACATCATAGAAGACTGGAATCACAATCTGCTCCAATTCATTTTTACACTTTATGATGTGCGCAAGCTCCTCTAAGCACCATCTTGAGGATGCATAGCTTCTTGAAAATATCACGACCGCAAATCTGGCCTCTTCTATGGCTTTCAAAAGTTCATCAGAAATTGATTTTCCTGTTTCCAGCCGCTCATCGTCTTTAAAAGTGCGGATTCCTTTTTGTTCCAAAGCATTATAGAGATGACTCACAAAGGTTCTGCGTGTATCTTCGCCTCTAAAACTTAAAAAGACATCGTACTTGAAAATTTTGGAAGAAGAAGCTTGAGACATTATTGAATAATATTTACTAAAGACTAATAGGCAAGTTCTCATCAACTATGAATATATTGGGTGGCTCTGGTGCTTAATAATAGAGCAAAATTTCACCTTTTTCACTATTCCTAGTCTTCATGGGGAACTTGTACCTTACCTTTTTCATCATTGTGAGAAATTAAAGAGTAATGAAACAAACAAGAAGACTTGGTTATTGACTAATAAAGGCAAAGAAAAAAACTAAAATTTGGAAAAAACAGAAGAAAACAAATGAAAAGGGAATTAAAGTAAAGTAATAAAGTAAAATATAGGACTAAAAGTCTTTGCAACATTATTGTGATCCAACTTCTCATAAAATTCCCAGGCAATATCATTTGTTCGGTATTAATACATAAAAGGGAAAAGGCTCTGCAACTAAACTATCAGAAATCGCTCATTTATGCCATCCGTTAAAAGTTTGGCTCATTCATGCCATCGCCGTTATAAAACTAGTTCATCTATGCCATTACTTTTTAACGGTGGTTTTCTAAAAAACTGTTTCGTCACGTGGCATATTTGAGTCTTTTCCCTACATAAAACCATCATACTGTTGCATAAAAATCTAAAAAATTACTATATGAATGGGTTAGGTTAGAGTTACATTTATCAATAGCTCACATAATTTGGTTGTTGTAGTGCTTAACAAAGACTAGAGACTTAAAAACTTTTTCACTATTACTAGTCTTTATTATGGGAAACTTGTTATCATCTTCCTAATTTATGACATAAAATTGTTCCATACCTCTTTAAGCTTATTTTTTTCCATTTGCTTTAGCCTTATTAGATAGACTTACTAGTATTGTTGCTCCAGCTGAGACAAAAGAAAAATACTAGGTGATTCTTCTCATTTGTTTTAGTTTTGGCGGATAGAGTTACCTGATATCTGTTGCTGGTGGTATTTGACACGTATACCTGGATTTAGTCGACGTGAGCAAAAGCTGACCTGGACACTATCAAAAAAGAAGAAAACTTACTAGTATTGTTGCTGCCTGACAGGTGGGAGGTGGCAGGTATTGAAATTAGTCGAGGTATGCACTTGATAACAGCACCAGTAACTGCCATAACCAGCATTAGCCCAATGCAGAACCAAACAAATATATCAGGTACTATACTCTTGAATTTTCCGAAGTTAAGCCATTTTGTATAACAAGCAAGCTTTGCTTATCTATGAATATCTTGCTATGCCTCCAGATTGGCTGAGAAAATGTACTGTTACTGAACATTTGCTCAATGTAGCATAAAGGAGGAGCAACTCCCAGAGTTGTCATGCCCACTTCTTTTCAGACGCAACATAGGATGATATATATAGTCGAGGGTTATTACTTCTACTGTACAGAGAATTCCACGAAAGCACCTGCAGAATGTTAACAGGTCCTATGTTAATAATGTAAGATCTTTGAGGAAGTTAAACAAAATTTTTACGGATTAGGCATAGTCCTAAGCTTGTGCTATAAAGATTCACAACTAAAATTTCAGTTCCTTTCAACGTAAATCAGTGGGGGTTTTGACGAAATCTACTTGACTATCCCTTTCGATAATTCATTGATATTGCACACCATTCAGTCGATAAAATTATTTAATCAGGGGTCAGCTTGTGCAGACCTTTATTGTTCCTCCGAACTTAGATAGATGTACATAAATCACTAGTTTTTCGCCTCGGCTATATTCATTTTACACTTCCAAACTTTTCTAATCAAACTAAAATTATCAAGTTAATTAATATCTTCTTCTACTACCATTCATCTTGAGCCGAGGGTGTATCTGCAACAGCCTTCTACCTCTAAGGTAGGGGTATGGTCTGCATACACTCTACCCGCCGCCCCAGAATCCAACGTTGTGGAACTACACTGGATTTTGTGGACTCTATAAGAAGAATCCAATTTCTGTTAGAGTTCTAAACCTAACTTGCTGGCTACGATCATCCTATGTTCGAGAAATATGCTATTAACAACCCTCAAATTATGGAGAAAATGAAAATTCAAAAAATACGCTACAAACGACCCTTGAATTACGGAGAAAATTCGAGAAATATGATACTAACGACTCTCGAATTACGGAGAAAATTCGAGAAATACGCTACTAACCGACCCTCGAATTACGAAAAAGATTCGAGAAATATGCTACTAAAGACGCTCAAATTATGGAGAAAATACGCAATTAATGACCCTCAAATTACAGAGAAAAATAAGAGAGAAGAATCAAGGGAATTGTACCCACATTTTTTATCAATTAAAATTCTCATTTCTTCGTATTTTTGTTTGTTGTTGAAATTTGTTTTCCGTATATCAAGGGAGTAATCGAAATACGCTACTAACGAAACTCGAATTACTGAGAAAATCAAGAGAGAAACAGAACAAAATTTATTTTCCATAAATTAAATTATGTTGCAAACAGTTGTTTTTCAACTTTAGTCCCACCAAATTAATCACGAAAATTCAAAAATAACTCCAATTCATATTCATGGTCAATGAATGAGAAGGAGAACTTCCTACAACAGCTTCCATTACAATGGCTTCCTAATTTTCAGTCACAAAAATTTTCCTAATTTGCTTTCAATTTTGTTTATTATATTATCCTTTTGCTTTTGGCGGATCGTTTTTTCTTTTTTCTTTTCTTCTTTATCTATCTCCTTATCCTAGTGGCTCTTTTTTTTTTTCCTATATGAAAATCTTCATAGTTTCGTAGGAGAGATAGTAATAATTAATTTCAGAATTAATTTGTAAGATAAGCTTATGTCATATTTAATTGAGATAAAATGCATGAAATAACTTATTTTGAGATTAGTTATTTCGAAATTATAATGTTTTTTATATCCTTCTCTAAGGTGGGATTAATAATGTCAGGATAGCTAATCTCGAGATTGATAATTTTTGAATAACTTATTTTCTAATCAAACGACTCCTTAGTGGTATAGATGAAATTTCAAGAACATTATATGTAATTTTTAAATATATACTACCTCCGTTTTAAAAATAATATCTTGCTTTAATTTAATACTCTCTCCATCCCAAATTACTCATCCCAAATTAAGATGACACATTCATTAAGAAAAATAATTAATAACATAGCTAGTTTACCATAGTACCCCAATTAAATAATATCTACATTTTAATTTGAAGAAAAAGTAATTAATGCAAAGGGTAAAACATGAAAGAAAAAAATGGCATAATACATAAATATAACCCTAAACTTGACACCAAATTTTAACTTTGACCTTAAACTTTGATAGTTCACAAATAGGACCTTTAACTATTCAAAACCTGAATAAATATGACCTCCGATTTTTCAACCCCCATGTGTGAGTTTCACTCGCGCCTACGTGGAAAGCTCATCTAATCACACGGTGTCACATCGTTAAAAGGGTTGACTTGGAAGAAGGTCATATTTGTGCAGTTTTTAATAGTTAAAGGTCATATTTGTGCACGATCAAAGTTTTACTTTTTGTGTTAAAACGACGTCGTTTTTTTTTTAATTATTATTATTATTATTATTACTAAAAATTACACAAATACACAACTTATGTTTTTAATATTACAAAAAATCTCAACTCCCTAAACATATTACAAAAATCCCAACATATACACAGAATGTTATGTATATGTCGGCTATGTTATGTTTATTAATAGGGAGAGAGAGTAAAGTAATTAAAAAAGTGGGAGAGGGTGTAATTACTTACAAAAGGGTTGGTATTTATTATTATTATTATTATTATTATTATTATTATTATTATTATTATTTATTTATTTATTTCTATAGCAACACCTAGCTTTTTTTTTATTAAAAAAAAAATACTAGCAGGGATCGAACCCGCTCACTAAGCTGAAGGAAATGCCCAAGAAGTGCAAATAACACCACTGGGATATCTAAGTGTCTTGTTTCATGTGGTTCAACATTAATGTACATACATAAATATAGATTTTCTATCTTATATATACAATGTAATTTTTTTACCCAGAGGGTTCGGGTGAACCCATGACAAGAACGTAGGTCCGCCCCTGCGTTAATTTAATAATGTTTTGATAACGTTAATTTAATACTAACATTTTAATAATGTTAATTTGATAACGTTAATTTAATATACTATTACTACGATCCTTAATAATGTTAATTTAATAACGTTTTATTAAAACAATAATTTTTACTATAGTTTTTTTTATTATTAGTATAGTTTCATCTTTAATTTAATATTTAAATAAATTATATTTAGATATATTATATAACATAAATTCGCCCTTTGCTTTATAATATATATACATACCCGCGCGATTTTTTCGTATGAGGCTGACCCACCTAATTAATAAATCTTTAATATTGCTCTTTTTCCGCAATGACAAAAGAAATTAGATGCCATTTTCATCTTTGAGCCAAAAATAATGAAAAAATAATAGTGAAAAGTCATTTAAAGGTCATATTTGTGCAGTTTTGAATAGTTAAAGGTCATATTTGTGCACTGTCAAAGTTCAAGGTCATATTTATGTATTATGCCCTTAGATTTTAAGCTGGACGCGCCTAGTTTTGCGTATTGAACACGTGTTTTGCCACGTAGGATCGGAGGTCATATTTGTGCAGTTTTGAATAGTTAGAGGTCATATTTGTGCACTGTCAAAGTTTAAGGTCAAAGTTAAAATTTGGTGTCAAGTTTAGGGTCATATTTATGTATTATGCAAAAAAAAAATTGTCTCTTCTTGATTAATGAAAAAAAACAAGTAAAATGAGAAATCAAATTAGGAAATTTTGGACAGAGAGAGTATGGTGTATAAGAAAATGCAGAAGATTTTTGAATATTATGATGTTATATTAAAATTATGTCAAATATATCAAAATACATTGTAATTTTGTATATCAAAATGCTCTTTAATTTTGTAGTTTCAAATATGTCATGTAAAAAGTTAAATTAAAATATTGATGAAAAAAGAAAAAAATAATTCTTTTTGAAACGGACTTTTTAAAACAAAGGGAGTAACAAATTAAAAAAATGTACAAAGAAAAAAAAATTGTTTTTCAATTCTTAAATATTTATCATATTTTTTACTAGAAATAGATATTTCATAGTAATGCTTTTTATTATTTTAGAAAACCAACACATATTAGGACATTTGAGGTTAGCTTTGTCATTTAACATTATTAGAAAATTTGATTGTCACAAGGGTAAATTGATTATTTAAGCTACTACCTGTCTACCTCCGTTTTAAAAAAATGACTTACTTTATTTTTTAGTTCGTTTTAAAAAGAATAATTTTTTTTAGGTAATATTTCAATTTTAATTTTTCATATGATATGTTTGACCACAAGATTAAAGAATATTGTGATATATTTGACAAAATTTTAATTTAAGATCACAAGAATAAAAAAAATTCTTTAATTTTATCAAATTTCATGTCAAGCTAAAACAAATCATTGTTTTAGAAATAGAGGAAATATTTTACTGCTTTTACTACTCTATTTGTCCAATAATACTTATCCAATATACTAAAAATAAATGTCCAAAATTAATTGATTTGTGAAGCACATTGTAAAGGTAAAGCACATTTTATCTCCAGACATCATATTCATATATTATACTAAAAGTGAGAAGCTTCAACGTGCAAAGTTGGATTATCATTTTATCCCTATACTAAATAAAAATGTTATAAATTATTAAATTAAATATTAAACAATAATGTTTTAAAACCTTTTCAAATAATAGTTAATCATAATTACCATGGTGTATATTTCATTATTGGAAAAATAAACTTCCTATTACATTTTACATTATAGCTATACACATGATTAATTGATTTCCTATTAAATGACAAGTTAGGGTTGTCAAGTGGGCCGGGCCGGGGACGGGGCCGGGTTGGGATTAAGTGAGCCGGGCCGGGCTCAACGGTAAATTTTTTAAAAACAACCCTAACCCGGCCCACTTAACCCAACCCGGCCAAACCCACCTAAAACCGGTTAAAAATCCGATCAAACCCGGTCAAAAATTTAAAACTTTTTTTTTTCAATATACACTATATATACCCACCTATATACATTTTAAATAGGTTAAACAATATATATACACTATATATATAGTATATACTACATTAGAATTTAAAAAATATATACACATATACACAATTACACATTTATACGCACCATTCAATAGATACGACTATACATACTACTTTAAATAAAACATACTCTACAAAATATATTGATACAAGACAGCCCAAGAACACAAGAAAACAAACACCAAAACAGTCCACTAGTTCAAGGAACTATGGACCTCTTTTGGTAACCCCTCTCGGATTCAAGAACACGACAAGAACACCATGTAATGAGGTGTTTAACACCTAATTTCCAGCAGCAAACCAAACTATATTATGACAATAAAAATGAAGAACAACAATGTTACAACCACAATAACCAAACGGCTTGAACAACAACAACACAAACTACAAGATTAGGACTAGAAACAAAGATAGATAGTTAGACAAGTGTTGATGTAGTCTTAACAACCCAAGAGCATATTCACTCTTGGACCTTTAACACTTCATACAACAAACACCTAACTCTTACAATGACACAAGAGTGGCATCCACCTCTCAAAGCACCAAAGTCTCAAGCTTTGCAACACACAAGAGAATCCACCCTTATCCTATGCCCTAATTTTAGTTTTGAGAACTCTCTCTCACAAGAGTAGTGTCTTCAATATCAAGCATAAACTAAGAAAATAAACCCTACAAGGTTCTATTTATACAACATTACAAATAATAGAGAAATGACAAAAGAGCCCTTTAGTGACTAGTCTTAAAAAATACTCAAAAATGTCATGATCATGATCATACTTGTATCATCCTCTCCATATCGAGAGGAATTTGACCACAAATTCACGGTCTCACCTCTTTTACAAAGGCACTTCACAATCTACTTTTTCCGGCCACACATCTTCTCCATACTCTTCATTTTGCACTGCGGCTTCTTTTTGCTCTCCATCTAGCGGTTTGTCATCATTCTTAACCGATTCAATGCCCACCTCTTCTCCAAGATAGTACAATCTACCCCCTTTTAGGATCATATTCCGTCGGTTTGGGCACTCACTAGCCTTGTGCCCCCACCCTTGACACTTGAGGCATTGAAACCCCTTGGGATTGGAAGTAGAATTCAATTTACCTTCATACCTTGGAGGATATTTTTGGAAACCCTTAGTGGCCTCAGGTTGGGTAGCCATGAATGAGCTCTCTTTGAGATCCCTCTCAACCTCTAAAGCCGCGTGGAAGATGCCATCTACGGTGTCGAATTTGTGAAGCGTCATGCGAGTGGAGATGTCCTTGTTTAACCCAACCTTGAAGCGCACAATGTCATGACTTACTTACTCGCCTCGATGGTCAAGTTTCAACATCAATTGTTGAAATTCATCATAGTAAGCCATGACACTCTTGCTCCCTTACCTCAAATTATACAATTTGGCAAGAAGCTCATGCCTATAAGTCTCGGGCAAGTACCGTTGTCGCATAAGGTTCTTCAACCAAAACCAAGGAGGAGGTTATCCTTCAATCATCTCATTCCCAAACCGTTTAACATACTCCCACCATGTATTAGCATACCCTTCGAAGTGATCTATAGCATAACAACTTTTTTTTTCTTCGGTGAGATCATTAAGTTGGAAGATCTTGTCACAAGATGACTCTCATGCAAGGTAGGCTTCAGGATCACTCTCACATTTGAAAACGGGAAGGCTCACTTTGATGGAATTGAGACCTACATCTCGGTTTGGATGGTCATATCTCACCTCTCGGTCTAACTCCCCATGTATACCCCTCATTCTTTCTTCTCTCAAGTAAACATCATCATACGGCCCATAACCACGATGTTGTTCTCCCCTACCATAGCCCTCAACATGGATGGGTCTATTTTGGGTTAAGTGGAGCTTGTAGTGGCGGGATTAGATTTGGATAGTAAGGTCTTTGGTCAAGTGGAGTTTGGATAAGAGGGTTCGGGTTTGGTGGTGGTATTTGGGTTCCAAGCCCTTCTTGTTGGACTTGGTGGAGTGGAGGATGGTTTGGTCTATCTTGTTCTTGGCTTCGGGAGTAGAGATTGGTTGGATTTGTGGCAATTGGTGGATATAGCATTTGGTGCATGGTCCCGGGAGTATTAGTTGGGGAATTGTTTTGAGGTGTGGAAAGTCGACTCCTTTGGCTTTCCACACGT
The DNA here is from genome assembly GCA_030864215.1 of Capsicum pubescens. Lineage (NCBI taxonomy): Eukaryota > Viridiplantae > Streptophyta > Magnoliopsida > Solanales > Solanaceae > Capsicum > Capsicum pubescens. Next base: position 22,657,113 of record CM061549.1, read on the forward strand.
TCTAATCTCCCACTTATTGATGCCACATCCGTATCTAATTTCTCAAGACCCACATTCAACCTAGCCACAACTCGGGACATAGTTTCAAGGCGAGATAAAATGAGATTGATGGCATTATTATCCATTGTTTGAGCATTTGAAGCCTCGGGTTCCATTTGGTTATACCAAAAATAACGCTTCAAGTTACGGTCCAAAAAGACACTCAATCAGTCCACAACGCCACACACAACAATACAATACAAATTCTACAAAATAAAACACACGTGAGTTCAAAACAACCTCCCACAATAAGATCCCACCTTCAGGTTTCTTCAAACTCAAGCTTAACAATGGTGGATGACTCAAATAACCTCCAATTTAGCTCAAATTATAACTCTATACTCCTATAGTGTTAGAGAACACAAATCTGACACTAAAAACACAAGAAAAACACAAAATCAAAAACTTAAAATTTTACCTAGGGTAAAAAACGGGTTTAGTTTTTTTTTGGGGGGGGGGATTTTTGATTTTGACACTTCATTTTTGTTGGAATTTTCAATTTCTAGACTCTAATAGTGTTAGGGAACAAGGATCTAACACTAGAAACATACAAAACACACAAAAATCAAGTTTTTTTTGAAAGACCCTAAAAACGTGAACAATAACTTTTTTTCTTTTTCTTTCTTTTCACTCTTTTTTAATTTTCAAGATAACAATCCCAAGATTGATTTTGTTGGAAAAAAATCAAACCTTGCTTTGATACCAAATGATACAAGACAGACCAAGAACACAAGAAAACAAACACCAAAATGATCCACTAGTTCAAGAAACTATGGACCTCTTTTGGTGACCCCTCTCGAATTCAAGAACACAACAAGAAAACCATGTAATGAGGTGTTTAACACCTAATTTACAGCAGTAAACCAAACTATATCATGACAATAAAAATGAAGGACAACAATGTGACAACCACAATAACCAAACTGCTTGAACAACAACAACACAAATTACAAAATTAGGACAAGAAACAAAGATAGATAGTTAGACAAGTTTTGATGTAGTCTTAACAACCCAAGAGCATATTCACTCTTGGAACTTTAACACTTCATACAACAAACACCTAACTCTTACAATGACACAAGAGGGGCATCCACCTCTCAAAGCACTAAAGTCTCAAGCTTTACAACACACAAGAGAATCCACCCTTATGCCATGCCCTAATTTCAGTTTTGAGAACTCTCTCTCACAAGAGTAGTGTCTTCAATATCAAGCATAAACTAAGAAAATAAACCCTACAAGGTTCTATTTATACAACATTACAAATAATAGAGAAATAACAAAAGAGCCCTTAGTGACCAGTCTTAAAAAATACTCAAAAGTGTCATGATCATGATCATACTTGTATCATATATATACTACAATATATATAAGTATATATAGAGAGAGTTATATACTAATTTATAAAATATATACACATGTATACATTAAATATACAAGTCTATAGATGATATATACACAAATATACGCACCATTCAATATATATGTACTACTTTAAGTAAAACATATACTACAATATATATATAGTTATATACTAATTTATAAAATATATACACATGTATACATTAAATATACACTTCTATAGAAGATATATACACAAATATACGCAACATTCAATATATATGTACTACTTTAAGAAAAACATATACTATAATATATGTATATACTACAATATATGTAGCTATATACTAATTTATTAACATATACACATGTATACATTAAACATACATGTCTATAGAAGATATATACACAAATATATGCACCATTCAATATATATGTACTACTTTAATTAAAACATATACTACAAATATATAGTTATATACTAAGTTATATAACATATACAAATGTATACATTAAATATACATGTCTATAGAAGATATATACACAAATATACGCACCACTCAATATATATGTACTACTTTAAGTAAAACATATACTACAATGATCCAGGGATAATCGTTGAATCTCCCAAAATCATCAGCAAGCGCCAACAAATCACGTTCTATGACTTGCTTGACGTCTCTTACCAATAAAAAGGAATGGACAAACCAAACTAAGCATAATTTCTCCCTATAGTGCTTTGGTATGTCTTTATTCTTGAGATCCGCTATCAAATCCTTCACTTTGTAGCTAGGTCCAACAATGCCCAACAACCCATCTTTTTTGACCTTGTATTTGTTGGACCCTTTGTGGGGTGTTTTATTGATGACAGGTTCTTCTGGACGATCACATATCAAGCCCGTCACAATGGCAAACTCTTTCAATCCAAAACAAATCGGCATGCCACAGTAGTTGATCCAGACTTCATCCATCTTATTTTCGCCCTCCTTCGGACCTCCATCATATCCCACATATATGATCTTGTGCTTGAGAAGGCCATATACCATGATTATTGGGAAACAGAGAGGGCGGGGCCCAGACAGCTCAAGAAAGTGTGCAAAGCAGCTCTTCTTGAAAAGTCCATCTATGTTTTCCTTCTTCATAATACTCCTAAGTTCGTCAAAAGGTTTCCCCAACTGACATTTAAGTACAAGATCACCAAATACTGCATTAGGGTTATTCATCGGCATCGCAACTCAAAACTTGTCAATACTAATGGTTTTGACAGAATCATGCTGGAATTTTGATATTATTTCACGCCCCATTGGTGAGAAGGAGTTATCACTTTCTTCGGCTTCATTTTGCCCTGACTGAGATTGTTCTGGAAGTTCCTCCGAATCTATCTGTACTCTAGCCTTTTTTGTTTTGTGATCGGAAGTTGATCCACTTTCTCCACTTTCTGTTTTTTTTTCTTTTGGGAGACATCTTTTAACTACTAACAAAAGAAATACAAAAAAAATACATTGCATTTGATGTCTGCATAAATTTTTTTAAAAAGATGAGACAAATTTCAATAAATTATTCTTACCACATAACCAAAAAAAAATACTCCAACGGACAACCCATCAGTTGGAATAGATCGGGAACCCGAATCTGTTTGAAGACCTATTTAATATCTCTCCACAGATATTCCACCTGTTGCAACAGGTGGAGAAATTTCAAAAAATTATTCTCTGCCACATTACAAGAAAATACTCCAACGGATAACCCATCAGTTGGAACAGATGGGGAATCTGTTTGAAGACCTATTTAATATCTCCCAACAGATCTTCCAACCATTGCAACAGATGGACCACCACCACCACAACCAATGCCACGACCAATGCCACCAAGACCACCACCAATACCAACACCAAGACCACCGACACCACCGCCAAAAAATACAAATACCAATACCAACACCACCAACAACAGCCACCAACATCACCAGAAACACCATCCAATAATACCACGACAATCAACAAAACACTGAGCGAAAAGCTAGGATTTTCTCGGGTGCTTCCTTCTTTTTTAGCATCAAAACTCAAAATTGTTAACCCATTCTCGAAAATAATACAACTAAAGGTCTTATTTTTTTGTTATTAACTAAAAAACCCTAATTTTTAGAATAAAGAACAAATGTAGAACTCTTCTCGAACTATATTACATGCGAAGATAGAGAAAACAACGGATACAAGTGGGAATGAAGTAAAAAAAACAACTATATGTAGTCGTAAATGGGAAGAAACTCGACCTATTTTGAAGGGTTGAGCAATATATTGAGTAGTTATTGTTTGTATTGTTTGTATTGTTGAGAGGGAGAGGACACCCCAAGAGAGAGAGAGAGAGAGAAGAGCGAGAACTTAAGATTTGAAATGAAAAGTTTTTCGCGCAAATGGACGATTTGTATGGGTTGATTTGTAATTTGGGAAACGAATGACAAGTTTTGAAATTGCTAATTTAGTCTGAATTGATCTTAATTAATTTTAAATTTTTTAAAAGATATAGTTTTTAAAACATTGAGTTGATGAGAACTCATTTCTACTCAGAGTGATCGATCGATGACTCGGATCGGGATGAACGCAATACCAGCGCCATGCAATTGCAAAGACTCGATTGGATTTGTAGTTGACCCTTCAAGTTCATTCATTCATCCCTAGTTTCACCTAAATCAACTTAGGTACTATCACTATCCTAACATTGAGTTGATAAGAACTCATTTCAACTCAGAGTGATCGATCGACAACTCGGGTCGGGATGAATGCAATACCAATGCCATGCAATTGCAAAGACTCGATTAGATTTGTAGTTGACCCTGCGAGCTCATTCATTCATCCCTATTTCCACCTAAATCAACTTAGGTACTATCACTATCCTAACATTGAGTTGGTAAGAACTCATTTCAAATCAGAGTGATCAATCGAGGACTCGGGTCTGGATGAACGCAATACCAACGATATGCAATTGCAAAGACTCGATTGGATTTGTAGTTGACCCTGCGAGCTCACTCATTCATCCTTAGTTCCACCAAAATCAACTTAGGTACTATCACTGTCCTAACATTGAGTTGATGAGAACTTATTTCAACTCAGAGTGATCGATCGATGACTCGGGTCGGGATGAACGCAATACCAACGCCATGCAATTGCAAAGACTCGATTGGATTTGTAGTTGACCCTGCAAGCTCACTCATTCATTCCTAGTTCCAGCTAAATTAACTTAGGTACTATCACTATCCTAACATTGAGTTGATGAGAACTCATTTCATCTCAGAGTGATCGATCGATGACTCGGGTCGGGATGAACGCAATACCAACTCCATGCAATTGCAAAGACTCGATTGAATTTGTAGTTGACCCTGAGAGCTCACTCATTCATCCCTAGTTCCACCTAAATCAACTTAGGTACTATCATTATCCTAACATTGAGTTGATGAGAACTTATTTCAACGCAGAGTAATCGATCGACAACTTAGGTCGAGATGAATGCAATACCAACGCCATGCAATTGCAAAGACTCAATTGGATTTATAGTTGACCCTGGGAGCTCACTCATTCATTCCCAGTTCTACCTAAATCAACTTAGGTTCTATCACTATCCTAACATTGAGTTGATGAGAACTCATTTCAACTCAGAGTGATCGATCGACGACTCGGGTCGGTATGAACGCAATACCAACGCCATGTAATTGCAAAGACTCAATTGGATTTATAGTTGACCCTGCGAGCTCATTCATTCATCCCTAGCTCCACCTAAATCAATTTCTATGAAATCAATTACAATAAATGACTAAATTGTTGAAAATTTTTAAACAGGTACATATATGTTGCAACAGATGACATATCTGATTTAATTATCAAATATATATTTGCATCTGTTGTGACAGATGACTGAGCTGTTGGAAATTTTCAAAAAAATATTTATATCTATTATAAAAGATGACATATCTGATTTTATTAATTATCAAATGAACATTTTCATCTGTAGTCACAGATGACTGAGCTTTTGGGATTTTTAAACAGATATTTATATCTGTTGTAACAGATGACTGAGTTGTTTGGATTTCTAAACAGATATTTATATATGTTGCAACAGATGACATATCTGTTTGAAAATCTTTTTATCTCTTTTAATTTTAAAGAAAAAAGCTTCTGGTCCGAGTAGATAATATCAAGTAGTAGTACTTACTACTAAAGACGGTAAAAAATATTTCTTGAATATCTCAAAAGTGAGTTCATTGAGCAATCTTGTCTTGTCTTTTCAATGTCAGTAGTCTTAGTCTTCCTCGTGCCCCTCAAATTATTAATGAAATTAGTGAATATTAATTAATGAATATTGAAAACCACCACGTCTACGTACACAATACATCTATAGAAATTATTTCATCTCTTCCGTTAGCTGCAGTTTATTTTATTCAACTCTCATTTTTTTCTCTCTCCTCTTTAGGGTCACAACCTTTTTTCTCTCTTTTATCTTCTCGTCTCATAAAGATCTTTTTGGATCTAAACCCATCCACATCTTTCCTCGACTTAAATTTTTGTTTTGATCCCCTTTTTGATATTAAGGTATGGTTTATTATTGCTCTTTTATTCTCGTTTTCTTCTTTGCATGTTATTTACATCTTTTTTTTATTTAATTACTATTTACTCATATTATATATATATATATTTTTTTTTAAGGAACTTGTAAGTGTTGAATAAACAATCTGAGAATTTTTATTACAATATGAGAAAAAAATCATCTGTTGGGAGAAGTTTAAAAGCCTTGTTGGCAGTATTATTATTTTTTATATGTATTTTATTTATTTCATTATTGTTGATGCAGTTATTGATGTTGTTGGTGGGGTTGACGTTGTTGGAACTTGTGGTGTTGTTGATGGTTCTGGCACAAAGGATGTTGCTTCTTTGTTGTTGATGATGTTGTTGGAACAAATGTTGTTTCTTTTTTGTTGATGTTTATGCTGTTGTTGATGTTGCAATAGATGGAGAAACTATTGGAATAAATAAAACCACCAGAAAGGCTGGTTTGATGTATTCCATCAGACTCCACATCTGTTGCAACAGACTCCACATCTGTTGCAAAGAACTCCACATCTGATGCAACAGATGGACAATGTTCTTTTTGTGACATCAATTTTTTTCCTCTTCTTTATAGATATAAGGATATGACAGTTGATCAACTTTTGACAGACTATCTCAAGAGGCTGTAGTAAAGATGGGATCAGAGGAATAAACTGCTTGTAGATGGAACCACTTCATATATAAGAGGTATGTATTACTGATAATGTTATCATGGAAACACACATAGAGTGCACTGATTTTGTGAATGATGTTTTTACTGATTAGTCATAGATCGTTCAAACAAGATGTCTGCAATTTTACAGTTAAGTTTGGTAGGTCCGAACTGATAAGGCTGAGGGACTATGAATATGGTTCTGATAGCCTGTTAAGATTTAATATCGGTTGTTGCTCATGTTTATTTGTCAAGCATTGTGAAAGAATCTAATTTTTGTGTCATTGTAAAGAGATTCAATAGTGATTGGACTAACTTTTAGGATGCATTGGACCCTTAGAGGGCCTTCGAAGCTTAGCACTGCATCTAATAAGAATAGAAAACCAATATATTTATTGCCCTGGCCAAAATTTAAATGGCTGGGTTGCTCGCTCGGGGTGATGATTTTATGCCAGAATGTGTGGTAGGAAAATGCTTTCGAAGGAAAATGGGTGGTTGATGGAAGACTATATCATCTGAGAGCTAATTAAAGAAGAGACATAGGGTAGAAAGTAACTTCTAACGAATCTGTCCGGTGGAATTATCTTAACAGATGCGAGATCTGAATCAAGTACAAATATGAAAGTGTATCCGGTAATGTAATTTCATCTATTGTGTCTCTGAAAGAAAAACAATGCAGATGGACACTTTGCTAGAGAGCTGCGTGGTCGGGATTATCACCTAGATAGAAAATAGGAAAAGACCAACAAAGAAGCCTCACGGGCATCGAGGGTAGAAATGATGTACAACAAGTCTAGAAAACTTATGCCAACAGCAACTGCAGTTAAAATAAGGAATCTAAGCGAAGATGACAAATTTTTGAATTTTAAATTTCATCCCACGCCTTCTTGTTTGTGTTTCCAATCAGGTCCACTGTCGTTGACCTGATTGGAACCACAAACGAGATTGAAAGGCAAATAGAGTATCATTGCTTCCTTAGCAATATGGTTATAATTGATTGTGTTTTCTTGCCTTGACATGCTTTCAACATTCCTAGGAGAAATTAGATGCTTGTTGTAGTATGTGAATCCCGATAATTTTCAAGCTTGCCTCCAGCTCTTTGATTCTTTATTCAAGCTGGTCGTTGCCCTCTTCAAAGTTGGTAAAGAGTTCCTCATCTCTTGTGAGCTCGATCAGGAACACTACCTTCAAAGTTGTGGCATTCTAGAAGCCCTTCGGAACACTTTCTTCAGAAGCCTTAAAGGATACATGGAGGGTCTCTGTGTTTGTTTTAGGTCAAAATATGTTGATGCACGTTGAAGATGTGGTCCCAAAAGTTGAAAAACGCACTTTTATCTAGCATTGCTCCATGCATCTTGCTCAACCAATTTGATAAATTAGTAAGCATGAAGTTACGTAGCGTGTGATCTAAACCGGCTCTACGAATCCTATCAAACGTTACATAACTCTATCAAAAAAATATGACCGAGTTAGTGCACAAATCGAACGATCTCAATCTCTCAGCCTTTTTGCTGATTGCTCTTCTCCAATATAGATGACAAGATATCTGCTAATGTAAAAGTCTACACCGTCGCCAGACATATTCCCAGGCAATCATGTCTGGCGATGGTGTAGACTTTTGCATAGCAGATGTCTTGTCATCTATATTGAAGAAGAGTGATCAACAGAAAGGCTGACATATTGGGCTTTTTTTCTATATGCACTAACTCGGGCATATTGTTTTGATAGGGTAATGAGCTTGGAGTTACGTAACGTTTGATAGGCTTGGTAGAGCCAGTTTAAATCACATGTTACGTAACTCCATGCTTACTAATTTATCAAATTGGTTGAGCAAGATGCATGGAGCAATGCTCGATAAAAGTGTGTTGTTCAACTGTTGGGACCACATCTTCAACGTGCATCAACACATTTTGACCTAAAACAAACACAACGACCCTTCATGTATCCTTTAAAGCTTCTGAAGAGAAAGTGTTCTGAAGGACTTCTAGAATGCCACAACTTTGAAGGTAGTGTTCCTGATCGAGCTCACAAGAGACGAGGAACTCCCTACCAACTTCGAAGACGCTAACGACCACCTTGAATACAGAATCAACAAGCTGGAGCCAAGCTTGAAAATTATCGGGATTCACATACTACAACAAACATCTGATCTTCTCCTAAGGAATATTGAAAGTATGTCAAGGCAAGAAAACACAATCAATTATAACCATATTGCTAAGGAAGAAATGATACTCTATTTGCCTTTCAATCTCGTTTGTGGTTTCGATTAGGTCAATGGTAGTAGACCTGATCGGAAACACAAACAAGAAGATAGGATGAAATTTAAAATTCAAAAATTGCCGCCTTCGCTTAGTTTCCTTATTTTCACTGCAGTTGTTGTTGGCGTAAGTTTTCTAGACTTGCTAAACATCATTTCTACCCTCGATGCCCATGAGGCTGCTTTGTTGGTCTTCTTTTATTTTCTACCTAGGTGATAATCCCGATCATGCAGCTCCCTAGAAAAGTGTCCATCTGAATTGTTTTTTTTCAGAGACACAACAGACGAAATTACATTACCGGATACACTTTCATATTTGCACTTGATTCAGATTTCGCATCTGTTAAGATAATTCCATCGGTCAGATTCGTTAAAAGTTACTTTCTACCCTGTGTCTCTTCTTCAATTAGCTCTCAGATGATATAGTCTTCCATCAACAACCCATTTTCCCTTGAAAGCATTCTCCTACCGCACCTTCTGGCATATAATCATCAACCCGAGTGAGCAACCCAACCATATAAATTTTGACCAGGGAAATAACTATACTGGTTTTCCATTCTTGTTTGATGCAGTGTGAGGCTTCGAGAGCCCTCTAAGGGTCCAATGCACACTTAAAGTTAAGTCCAATCGCTATTGGTTCTCTACAGTGACGACAAATAATGATCCTTTCTCAAGACTTGACCTGCATAAACACGAGCACCAACAGTCAGTAATTCGTAACAGGGTATCTGCACCATCTTCATGAGGTCCTCAGCCTTATCCATTTTGAACCCATCAAACTTAACAGTACAATGCAGGATCTTGTTTGAATGATCAATGCCTAATCGGTTAAAAACTGTATTCACAAAAATATTGTACTTTGTGTGTGTTGTCTCGGTAACCTTATCAGTAATACATACTTAACTCCCACACATATGATAGTGGATCCATCTGCACGCACCTTATTCTTCCTAGCCCATCTATGGCTTAAATTGAATAAACAGATGACTAGCTTGTTGCAACAGATGACACGTCTGTTTATATTGTCAATCAATTGGAGACATCTGTTACGATAGTGATCAACCTGTTGCAGAAATAAAACAGATATATACATCTATTGCAAAAAGATTGTCAGTATGTTGTAAGTTATCTAACATAAAGAATATATTTTGTAACAGATTACCCATCTGTTAGATTTATTTTAAAGCAATTTTCTTTTCTTTTCGAGATACAATAATTTATAAATAGGTCCCTCCTTACAAATATGGATAATCCAGATTCGTACAAGAATATTCATATCGAGTCCTTGCGTGTACTTCAAAGGCAGTTTGATTGATGAACTCCATAGAGATATTTGGCTGACTTCGGAGCAAGGCTGCCGGATGAATGAAAGATGTTTGATTGACAATAATAATAATAATAGTAGTAGTAATAATAATTAGGTAATGTTTTTTTATTTTAGCGATTATTTTCCTCCTTTTGTATATCAAATCTACCCAAGGGATTCAAAAATCTATGAACATTCATTTCATTTTGTTGTCGACTTTGAATTTTTAATTCTTATTTAGTATTTAATAATAATCATTCTGTTTATTCCTAGTTTTCAACATGTCGACGGTTGGTGGTAGGGATTGAGCAGCAATTTGTGTCAATAGTTAGAGGTTAATCTGCTACGACAGATCGATCATATGTTGCACCTGGTAGTTATTAATAAAAAAAGGGCTATTGTTGTTATTGAGAGGGTGAAAAGAGAAAGACATGACTCGGAGTTCCGATTATTCAATATGAAAAATGTTTCGTAAATAAATAATAAGGAAATAAATAATAAGCACAATTTATAACCACAATTTTAATAACTGATCGTGACTTTTCACCATTTTTATTTTTGAATTTATTTTTTAAATTAGTTATTATATAATAAAATGATTATTATTTTATTAAGGAATTTGAAAAGGTATTTTTTTTATTTATAAAATAAAAAAGTAAGCAAATTTGGATTAATGATATGATGATATAGTTTTTTTCTTTTTTTAAAAAAGTAGATTATATGTTGCAACAATTAAATTATCTGATGCAACAGGTTCACTATGGTTGCAACAGATGATATATCTGTTGTCACAGATGATTTATCTGATGCAACCTATATCGAGTCACAACTCAATAGAAGCAGTTCTTAGAAAGAACTAATTAATAATAATAATCTGAAAAGTCATGACTTATCACAATATTTCTTAATTTAATTAATTCATTACTTTTCACATTAATAAAAAATGTAATTAATAAATGGAGGTGAACAGTTAGATTATATGTTGCAACAGATATGTTATCTGATGCAACATATTTTATATTTGTTGCAACAGATAATATATCTGTTGTCACAGATGTGTTATCTGATGCAACAAATATAGAATCTGTTGCCACAACTCAATAAAAACGGTTCTTTGAAAGACTAATTAATAATAATAATTTGAAAAGTCATGACTTATATCACCATATTTATTTTCTTAATTTAATTAAAAATTTAATTAATGTATAGAGGTGAATAGTCGCGCCTTTTTGCCTCTCATTCAAATTCAATCCTCTATAAATAGGTCCATCCTTACTCAATCGTTCATTCAAATACACATTCTATTTATTTATTGCATCTCGTCTTTCATATTACACTCTAGAAGATAAGATTATGGCTGACCCAGTGTGAGACGTTGCTTTTCTGCAAGACGCTGTGAATGAACCTCGAAATCTACTTCGTGATCTGCAATGAGAATTGGGAGGAGTTAGATCAAGAATGCTCCGCGAGATACGTAGGCTGAGGAGGGCCTTGCTACTTCCGGTTGAAGATTGGTCGGCTGGCAATGATGATGCTGATAATAATAAAAATAATAATAATTAGACTATTATTTTTCTTTTAGTCTATTATATGTATTTTTATTTGTTTAATAAATAAATTATGTTTGATCTTTGATGTTTTAATCCATATTTAATTTTCATTCTGTCTATTATCTTCTCAACAAACATTTCGACGTAAAAAGGAATAATTTAGAATCCAGTAGCAATAACAAGATTTATCTGTTGGGTTTGTGGAAGGGGTTGATTTGTGTTGTTTCAAACAGATTAATCATTCGTTGCAATAGATAATTAGTCTGGTACAACAGATAAACATTCTGATGCAACAGATAATTAGTCTGGTGCAACAGATAAACATCCTGATACAACAGATAATACGTCTGATGCAACAGATAATACGATGATGCAACAAATAAATAGTCTGATGCAACAGATTACTCATCTGATACACCAGATGATTGATCTGTTTAAATTGTGGGCACTTGTGCTGGATTCATAATCTGGGTTCTATCCATTGTTGGAAAAACAGAAGTGTACCCAGATGACAAATACGAATAAAAATCATAATTTTACTTACCAAAGTAACCTATGAAGTAATGCCAAAGTGGAAAGTGATGTAGTAAATAAAATTTGACCTAAGAAATTAGTCAGATCGCAGCAGTAGCGTTGTACCAACAACAACAACAACAACAACAAATGGTCGACAAGAAGAAGATGAAGCAGAAGATGATGAATAAAGCAGCAGAAACAAAAACAATTAACAACAAAAATCGGTAAGAGAGAGAAAACAACAATGGATGAGAAGAGAGAGAAAGACGCCTTTTTCCCTCCGTTTCTCGTTATTTTAGGTATACATTGGGATTAAAGTGTAAATTTAAAAACTTATGGGTTATTTTAAAACTTTTTCAACTTTCTTAATACATAATAAAATATTTGTCACCTCCAACTAATAATTAAGACTTGTGTCTCCTACACCTCATTTTAAAACTCTTTTTTCACCTGTGGCCCAAACCCCCAGGTCACTTGACTAAAGCATAGTAAATCTTATAATGTTTTTATTATAATTTTCTTTGTAGTCTTATTTTGTGAATATTTGTAATGTAAGCGCCACATAACGTCATGTTATTTCAACTTCAAGTTCAACAATTTCCTAGGTTTATGAATATATTTTTGATCTTTGAACTTTAAGAATTAGAGTTGTAATTTTTTGAATGAATCTTCAATTTTGTGATTTTCATATTTGTTTTCTTGTGGAAAAAAATATTTATATTTGTATGTGCTTGGTTAATAGAACGACTGAAATTTTTTATAGGTATGGACATGTATTAAGTTATAACATATGTTAATACCTCATGCAAACGATTATGAGGCCAATTTTGACTTTTTCTTTTTACAGGTTAGAAAATTTTTCTGTTAGTTTGAGTTTAAATTGTTAAGTTGCTACTCAATTACTCATATTCATCATTTACATGAAATTTCTATGTTAAAGAATGCATCAAAAAAATTAATTTAAATAATAAAAAAGATTTAAATAAAAAATTAATTAATTATAAAGTCCTAGATTAACTAACGTGAAAGACACTGTGGTTACATAATGCATTAAATTAAGTATATATTTGAAAATACCTTAGGTCCAAGGATGAGTGATTGGATTAAAATAAATCTAACAAACAAAACGAGGTTTAACTTCTACTACTTTTAAAACCTAAAGAATGTAATTTTGTTCTAAAAGTATTTTTGAGAAAAATACATTTAAAAACTTAGTGAAATACTAATAGTTGCTTTAAAGTGATTTCTAAATTTATTAGTTAAATACAAATTTTTTCTTTCCAAAAGATAGACATGGAAGTGATTTTATAAAATTGAACTCATTGAAATAAAGTACACGTGCGGAGCGCGTATACCAAGACTAGTATGTTAAATATATACGCCTATAGAAGATATATATACACATATATAAATTAATCATCCTTGATAGTAAATTAATAATATATTAAAACTAAGTTATAATTAAATTCATTAAAAAAAAGGCTTAATCGGGCCGGGGCGATTAACCGGCGGGCCCTGAACGGGCTTGGTCCGGGTCGGATTAACTGGACCCAACCAAAAAAATAAACCAGTCCAGTACCCGGTACCCTACAGCCCAACCGGGCCAGGTTAAACCGGGCCGGATTTGTAAGTGGGCCGGGCTAGGCCGAGTCAGCCCGGCCCATTTGACAGGCTTATTATAGGTACATTGAATATGACATCTCACAAAATATGCCATCAAATATGAGTTAAATTGCTAGCTTTTGATCTTCCTTGTTAACTCCTATAAAAGACAGTTCGATGCACTAAAGTTTTCGCTATGCGCAGAATTTGGAGAAGAGCCCCACCACAAAGGTGTATTGTACGCAGCCTGACCTTGCATTTTCTCTTCAGTATTGCCTCATTAAATTTTATTTAAACTATTTTCAAGGCTTAACCTTAAGAATTGAAAGTGATAACGAAGTTGTTGAGCAACTCTATTCGCTCTTAATTCTTTCATATGTCTCTATGAATTGACATGTTTATTCTCATCTCAAATCATGTTGCAGCAAATACAAAAAAAATATGATTACGTTAACTGCTAAGTGATAATTGGTTATTTAAATTATTCTCGATTACTATTATACTTAAGAGGATAACTACTATCTTCTTATTATATATATCATTGTATTGTAAACCAAATATTTATAAAGAAATATATTGTTTCATGGTATCACATGCTAGGTTTTCTCTGCTATTGAATTATGACTTCCAATACCTCAATTAATGGTTCCCTCCCACACAACAAAATATATCTATAGCTACGAAATCTAAGCTATGAACTTTAAATTCGTACCTATTATCCAGTTTCGTAGGTATTTCTAAATTCTTAAACTTTCTTAGCCACGAAAATCAAATTGCCAAAGCTAATCTCTCATTTCTACTACAATTACTAAAAATCGTGGAAACAGCTACCTAAATAAGTAGATATAAATTTATTGCTATAGTAAAATTTTGTAGCTGATGATAAGTTTTTGCCATGCGATAATACAATCGTGGTAATTTGCCAAATCGCGCAGTGTCTTCCACCGTAGCCACATTTGTTACCTATGTAGATAATAATACAAAGGCATGCCAATTCAATAGAATTTCAAGGTTGATCAACAAGACATGTTGTAAACAATTACAAGCCTTGATAAAACATTTACATGTATAGGACTTCAACATAATTCAGTAATTTAGACCTTTGTAATGAGGAGAATGACATCTCAGCTATATATTCATCTCAGCTGAATAGTTGGTTAAATAACATTCTAAAATTTAGATTACGGTGAATCAAAGAAACTGAAGCAATCCCATTACAATCTCGTACCATGACAACACTCCGGATTGATCCTCCAAATCCAGATCTTTTAGCAGTCTGGAAAGGAGAGGGGTGAGGCAGGCGAGATCAATATGTAGAACTTTGATCCTTATGGTGGGACCCTTCTCCGGACCCTGAGCATAGAGGGAGCTTTAGTGCACCGGGATATCCTATTAACATCTAATTTTATGTAGAACTTTGCATAACTTATGTAGAGTTTAAGTAATCAGAAGTTGAATACTTGATGCAAAACAATGTATTAATTATTCGGAGATCATATCAGTTATGCAGGTTTTATACGAAACACAGGCGTTGTACAAGTAATGCAAATTTTAATGGACGCTAAAGTTTCTTATACTTCAAACAATACGTCCTCCGACAATATAAAGAGTAGTACTGTCTAGGAAGATGCAATCTTTGTTTAGTGGATTCAATTACACTAAAGTATTTTCTCACACGAAACTCAGGAAAGTGAAAGGCATACCAATCAGTGTCTCCGAGAACGAAGGACAAGTCACCATTGCGTATGATTCCATGTCTCTAGATTAAAATCGCCTCAGTTCACCAATCTGAGTATGAAAACAAATGTCACCGCTATACATCTGGAGTCTTGTAAGCTCAAGTTCATTACTTAAGAGCTATGTTACTCGGACTCTTAAAAAATGTAGGCTGGTGCATGTCGGATCCTTCAAAAGTAGTGTATTTTTGAAGGATTGGACATGGGTGTGGCAACATTATAAGAGAGTCCGAGCAACTTAGCTTAAAAGGGTTGCAAGAGTATTAATTAGACCGCTCCCAAAATGTCAAAAAGGTGAAAATGAGACTGATCTCATCAACCTCATCAATCTCTGTTATCGTTGTTATCTCTACCTTCCCTGACAAATAAAAGTGCGTACAGAACAATATTTGGCAACTTGAGGTACATGGAAATAGGTTTCACTGGCGTATAAAAAGATGGTTGTATTTATTACTAAGAACAGGAAACAAATAACGAAATTCAGATTGAGTATAACACAACCTCGTGAAATGCCATTTGAGAAAGTGAGGCAAATGTAGCTGATTTTCTTTACCTTTCACCTAAGCCGTGTCCTGAAAAAATGGGCGAGTTATATTTAGTCGCATTATCTTCTACTTGTTTTTTCGATATTTTCACGATACTCAAATGCAAAAACATTATCACGATGATCTATAGAAATTATCTGTGTATCTCTTCAAACTACCTTTCAGTTTCCTCCTTTTTGCCATGTCCCTTGAAATACCTGTAAAGATATGGCATCCGAGCCTAACTCAACCCCAAAAGCTAGCTCATGATGGGAGGATTGCTCAAGTCCATACCTTCACGCCCTGGGCCCAACAGACGCGTGGCCCGGGAGCCAAATGGGGATGGACCTGCCTCTATAACATCAGAAGATATGGCATCCGGGCCTAACTCAACTCCAAAAGCTAGCTCATGAGGAGAGAATTGTTCAAATCCATATAAGCATACCGTCATTCCATTCCTCAACCAATGTGTGACTTTCACCCACTTCAACAATACCAAAAGCTCATCATGTAACTTGAAAGCCTTCACCTGCAGTCAGTGAAGTCAATTGCCTTAAGAGCTTCGATCTACTTCAAATTGTGCGTGATTTAGGCTAAAAAGGATACGACAGTATATTTTACCATTTGTTTTTTCACTATACATATGAAAAATAAGGAAAATATGGTCAAAATTGCTTCCATTAGATGTAACTAGATTTCAAACAAATTATGTGTTTTTTTCCTGCATAAGTTTGAAATAAACTAGCCTGGCTTTGATGATGGAGTAATTTCTCCATTACATCTTTTTGTTCTTAAAATCCAATATGATAGATGCTTCCTACAACCAAGGAACATGATATTAAGTGCTAAAATACACATGAACACGAAAATTCTCAAGATATCGTCAAGGCTAACCTTAATTTTCTCGTTTAGGTAACCCTTTTGTCATGTAAATTGCGCTCATCTGTCGCAGCAGCTATCTTTCGCTTCTTCTTTCTATTTCTTTTCCTCTTTCTCTTACTTGGAACATCGTCCATTTTCCTCGATGGGCTGCCACAAACTCTAATCAGCTCAACGTTATGAGATTTATGTTCCTTTTGATGAACTGTCATTGCTGCTTGATCCGTGATGATAGGCGTATTTACACGCCTAAAGTACTATAATTTACCCATATTTTAGCTAAGTTTTGAGGACAAAATATATAATTCATGCACTTTTAGTCTTTTTTCCTGTAAGTGAGATAACAAACGTGATTAGCAAGTTTTCAGGTATAAATGATGCAGATTTCAGCATATTATGGATAACTTGACGCCCAAGGAGGCTTCACGAAAGAAGGAAGGGAAAGCTTGGACGCCAAGGACCAAAAGTGACGCATGGAATATCTGTCCCGGGCAAAAACAGCATTTCCAAAGACTTTGGGGATCAGCAGTAACTTATTAGGATTAGGATAATGATGCATTGACCTAGTAGGATTAGGTTAAGTAATGCAATAGCCTAGTAGGAATAGGATATGGGTGTTATAAATACCCTATTTTGCTAGAGATTTTCATTCATTCTGGAGTTCCGAAAACAATTCTCTTTCAATTAATTACTTTCTCTTCATCTATTCAATTCTTAATTTCCACAACAAGAGAACCGCTATTCTAAAAGGGAATTCACGCCTAACGCCATACCAAACCCTACTACACGTGAGATCTTTATTTTGGTATAATGATAAAGTCTATTGTGATTTTCGTTGCACTCATGAATAGCTAAACTTCTCTGTTGGGGTTATGGAAGCCTTATGAGATACTATCTATTGCTATGAGTTTGTGAGTTCGTGACTCGTATGATGCTTATATCATTATTCTCTTCATCTTAATGCAAATTCTTGTGGTTGCAAACGCATAGAATACGCCAGCATAGCATTAACTTGTTCGAAAGAAAAGTTATATATCTGGAAAAGAGATAATGTCAAGGTAATAGGGCACCAACCCCTGTTAAAAAGTTAGTGCCGTAACTGGATTAACCTCTTGGAGAGTTCGTACCGTTAGACACGCTTTAAGCTCGAAAGAGTTAAAGTGAAATAATCCTTGATGGTCGAAAGACGCCTGGATTTACCATAGAATACAACTCTCTATAAGCACATGCATGTCTGAATTCCGCATAACTCATAGCCAATAGAGACGTATAACTCATAAGGTGGACATAACCCCAACTCTCAATTCTCATTGGTTAAACATCTTACTAAACATTCTTTCTTTTTACTTTGCAATTTTCTGTTTTTACTCTATTATTTTGTTTACATTATTGCACGCTATAAAATCCCCCCTTTTACGAGACTTGCACCAAAATTCTAATAATCTTTGCTTACTTAGTGACCAAGTATTCTCTGTGGGATCGATACCCAACCCAGTTGGGTTATATATTTGACAACGACCGCTTACACTCTTACGAGAGCTGTAGTTTGAGCGTTATCAAAAATTGGTGCCGTTGCCGGGGAATACGGTTGTCAACTAAGTTTGTGATAGTTACTAGACCCTTTGGTCAAAAGTTCTCAGATTTTACTTTTAGCTGTTTTTTTTTATTCAGGTTCTATTGGCAGGATGGATGCACAACGTGACATTAACAGAAGGGCGGCTCAACAGGAGCAGGCTAGACTAGCTGCACTGGCAGCTGCTCAAGTGCATCAACAGAATATTGATAACCCAGGTCGGGCAACAAATCCTGATGATGAGGACCTGGGTGATGAGGAGCTACTAAATCCTAGGCGTATTGATGAGGTGGCGGCACCTATGCATAGGAGAGATCATCAAGCTAGAATGAGACCTGACCACCGAGCTGTGCAGGCTTCTTTTGATGATGATGATGACGATCTGGATGGAGCTGGTGCTACAGGAGCTATTATTCCTCCGCCCTTGGCACCTGAAGCAAAGTTCAACATCACCAGCACCATGATTCAACTATTGCAGCTCAAGGGATTATTTGGTGGACTTGCAGGTGATGATCCGAATATGCATCTGGTCAACTTTATCTCTACATGCAAGTCATTCGACAATCCAGGCGTTGGACAGAATGCAATTCGGCTGCGATTATTTCCATTGTCTCTATCTGGGGAGGCAACTTTATGGTTGAACGGGCTAACTCCTGATTCTATTACTAATTAGAGGCAATTGAAAGACGCTTTCCTAGAAAGATTCTTTCCGTCATCCAAGAGAGCACAGTTGAGAGATGAAATCAGCAATTTTCGACAGTTTCCAACTGAAGCTCTCCACGAAACATGGGAGAGGTTCAAAACGAAGCTTATGCGGTGCCCAAACCATCATATGACCAATGTCCACTTGATGGAGATATTATACAGATCTTTCAACTCGGTGACTAAGCCAGTGGTTGATAACGCAGCAGGTGGGTCATTCATGGACCTTACTTTTAATGAGGAAAATGGTATGCTAGATCGTATGACAAAGCAGAGTAGAGCTTGGCATACCAGGGATTCTGAGGTATCAAGCTCTACTATATCCATTGGCATGACTGCAGAGCAGAGGCGTAGACAAGAGAAGCATGACCAAGATATGGCTCACATGAAAACACAGATGGACCTTCTTACCAAGCATTTATTATCAGGGAAGACCGAAAAAGTCAAGGCTGTTGTGTCACAGGGAAGAGATGAATCTGATTCTGAGGAAGAAGCCAACTACTTGAATAATCAGGGGGGTTTCCGAGGCAATGCCCAAGGAAACCAAGGTCGGATCTGTTATGATAAATCTGGATACAAGGACCGCGATCAAGGTAGTTGGAAAAACAATACCGACAGGAGTGGTTTGTATGTTCCTCCTGGAAGACGTGACGCCGCTGCATCTGGTTCTGGAAATATGTCCATGGAAGATATGATGGCTAAGCTGCTGAAAGGAGTAGAGGCAACTAGCACAGGAGTAACTGAGGTAATAAATGATCTGTCCTCAATGAAGCAATTGGTTGACTCGCATTCCACTTCAATAAAACAGCTGGAGCAACAATTGAGTCAATTATCTGCGGCATTCAACCAAAGAAAGGCTGGAACACTACCCTGTGATACGGTGCAAAACCCAAGGAACGACGGATCATGCATGGCTATTACTACCGGGAGTGGTAAGGTGCTGGAAAACTCATCCCAAAGCAAGCAAGTGGCTGATGATATATTGGATAAGGCAGAACCAGAAGACGTCAATGAAGCTGAAAAAACCGAACAACGTGGTAATAACATCACCCCGAAACATCCACATCCAGAAAAGGTTGATCAGCGGAAGCCCGACGCAAAAAAAAGTGGTGGAGAAAACTATTCCCCTTCCACCACCACCTTTTCCACAGAGACTGAAGAAGAAGGTGGATGATACAAGGTTCAGTAAATTCATGATGATGTTGAAGCAGCTGACTATTAATGTCCCCTTGGTGGAAGCGCTAGAGCAGATGCCCGGATACGCTAAATTCATGAAGGACCTTTTGACAAAGAAGCGGGCAGTAAGCTATGAGCGGGCAGATAATGTTCATCATTGCAGTGCAATCGCTACAAGATCGCTAGTACAGAAGAAGACAGACCCTGGTGCTTTCACTATTCCTTGCACGGTTGGATCTATGAATTTTCCCAAGGCATTGTGCGATTTGGGAGCTAGCATCAATTTGATGCTGCTATCCGTCTACAGAAAGTTGGGGTTGGGCGACCCTACACCAACTAATATGCGGCTCGTGATGGCAGATAGGTCGGTAAAACGACCTATGGGTATCTTGAATGATGTGTTGGTGAAGGTGTCTACCTTCATTTTTCCTGCATACTTTGTGATTTTGGATTGCGAGGTGGATTCTGAAGTTCCCATAATCTTGGGACGTCCTTTCCTTGCAACAGGAAGTGTGCTTATTGACATGAGAGCTAATGAGCTTTTATTTCGGTTGAATAACGAAGTGGTCCACTTTGATATATGCAAAGCAATGAAGCAGTCCAGCGATATGAATGTGTTCTCCGTAGCTGATGTTCATTATGAGGATAAGAAAGCATTATCTGTAGAGAAACATCTTACTGTTGAGCCATTGTCTGCTGCGCTGCTGAATGTTGAGTATGAGGACGATGAAGATTATAAAGAAACTATATGTGCTCTAACAGAAATAAGGTCCTATTCTCATACTCCTAAGCAGCCGGACCTTGATCTTAAGAATCAACCGTCACCAACAGCGAAGACTTCCATTTAAGAGCCCCCAGTGCTAGAATCGAAAGAGCTCCCCAAGTATCTAAGGTATGCATGCTTGGGAAGTAGAAATACACTTCCGGTGAGTGTGACGGATGATTTAAGTGAACAGCACATAGAGGCTCTTATCTCTGCTCTAAAGAGGTACAAGAGAGCCATTGGTTGGTCTATAGATGATATAATTGGTATCCTACCTGGGATATGTATGCACAAGATGCATCTCGAAGAAGATTGCGTGCCCACAATGAAGCATCAGCGTCGTCTGAATCCATTCAGAAAATGATGCACCAAATATCTCGGTGAAGTCTAAGTAATCGAGATAACTATGTCGTGTCGTGACAATAAATCAAGCGCTTGGTGGGAGGCAACCCATCGTTTTTAATTGTTTTTGTTGTTTTTGTTTTCTTAGGATTTTGTCGAGCCACGGCCAAAACTAAGGCGCTTGATAGGAGGCAACCCATCGTTCTAATCATTTTTGATGTTTTTGAGTAAATGTAGGTGCAAGAGGTGTAAAGGAGGAGATTGGTTTCAAATTTTGATTTGGAAGTATTGCATGTTTAAGGTGGTAAGTTAGGAATGAAGAAGCAAAAGGCTATGGGTTAGGCATTGCTTATGAAAATATAGGCAAAGAACAAGGCAAGGCCTATGTAAATCTAGGCCACGAACAAGGCAAGGCCTATGCTATGGCATAAGCTCTTGGATTCTAGAGTGCCATAGCATAGGCGCCGCCTATGCTCAACAATGCCATAGAATAGGCGCCTCCTATTCTTAACAATGCCATAGAATAGGCACCGCCTATGCAAAAGCCTTCTGCTCAACTAGGCAAAGCATTAGGCATGGCCTATGCTATGGCCTTCTGCTCAACTAGGCAAAGCTAAAGGCGCCGCCTTTGCCTCCCAAAACTCTCAAAACTTTTATTTTTGCTCTTTTAACTTTGCAAGAACATATTCCGAGGCCATCAACCAAGTAAGTACTTCTTTGCTCTTCTTTTATATTACGTAAGTATTACAATACTACGCCTATAATAAGTTGTTAAATCGTGAAGTAGTGTTGGTGATTTGAATGTGGTTGATACAACTAAGTGAGTGAAAGAATATGTATGGATGCTCTTGACTTGTTTCCAACTTTTATTTGATTTTGATACACTGTCATACTTTTGCGAAATCGACATGGTCAAGATAATTGCATAATCTTGTAGCTTGAAAGCTTACATGTTGAAATGACTTGTTCATTGAGATGAAAATCATGGGTGACTACAAACATGCGATGTTGTGATTATTTCTATTCCATAAATTGATACGATATCTATGTAGTAGTTTTGTTCAAAAGATGCATTAGTCCAAACACGAAAGCATTGTCAAGATTGCATAACGTTAAGAGGACATAAAAGTATGACTGTGCTAAACATATTGTTGGAACATATCACCTAAATGTATGTCGATGAAGTCTGAGTAATCGACATCATTCACTTAATTAGTTTGTGTCAACAAATTAAGTGTGGGGTGGTGCCACTATTGTCTGTTTGTCGATTGAATCGTCCGAGATAAAGCTAACATGACTTTATTGAGATCTCAGGTAGAATGGCACAAAAAGGACGACAAGGAAAAGAAAAAGCAACCACTTCACAAAAAGGCCAGAAAAGGGGACGAAAAGAGCAAGGTGAATCCTCCGTGCTGCAAATACCTCGACGCACTCTTGGAATCAAGTGGGGTACTTATGAGGAACTTCTGAGGATGACGACTCTGATGATGATTCCGACGCAGGGGGTATGACCCCAGACATAGAGGAGGAGTCCGACTAACCAGGTTCTTCTTATTTATTTTCCACTGAGGGCAGTGTGTCCCGTCTAAGTGTGGGGTGTTGGTATTTGTATGCTTTACTTCTTTATCTGCATTTGCATCTATCTATGTTTGTTTGTTTTGTTTGTTAGTAGTTAAAATTTTTTAAAAAAATTTAACTTTGCATGAAATTGTTCTGAGGGGCAGCATGGTATTATAACAAGAGTTTGTGCTAAAATCATTACTATTGAGATGTTTAGGCTCTAATTGTGACTCACTATGTGATAATTGTGTGGTTCAGTTCCTTCATCTGTTGGGTCAAGAGTCTATACTACTCCCAATAAAGTCGACCATGTGCCTTGTGTGTGTGAGGATATAGTATATTCTGTGTTTGTGGCTGATGCTAGAACTTGCCTGGTGTGTGTGTGAAGCGAAATAAAGAGTGTGAGTTTAGGAGATGATTTAGGCATTTCTTTGGCAACCTGTAATTGTTTACCTTCGTTTTACCTACCCGTGGACATTATCCTAGTCAACCCTTTTGAGCCTTTAAGCCTATTTTCTTTGACAGCCTCATATGTAAGCCTAATCCATTTTTTTCAAGACCATAATTTGATCCAAATTCCTAAGCGCTTTAAATTGTAAAGTCATGTGACAAAATAAGAGGAAATTGGATGAGTGTGATGCCTTAGAATGTATTGGTGCTTGAATTCGTTATGAAAAAGAATTGCTATCATAGAGGTGTGTTATAAAAAAAAAAGAAAAAAAGAAATAGAAAAACAAAATGATAAATTGTGTTTATGATTAAATAAAAAGATAGTTATGCTTGAATGACAAAATAGGTGAAAAGGGGTGATAGATGAAAGAAAGGTAGCAGGGTTGATTAAAAGAGAGTGTTAATGACATAATGTTATGTATTAAAGCGCTTAGGAACATAGTCACTATTTCTGGCCAAAATAGTTCTACCCGTCCCTTAGCCTACATTACAACCTGTAAAAGACCTATTTGATCCTAAGCTTAGCATTCTGATATTAGTAGAGCATTACACTAAGGGCAAGCCTATGGTCATCAGTTGCAACATATGAATTCTTTGTGAGAGTGAGAGCAAGGATAATCTTATACCCATGTTCTGAAAAATGCAATATTTGAGAGTGATTATGGGTAATATCTTATGTGAGACACACATGGTTGATGAGTTTTGGGTAGTCTTGTATGATTCTTTGTGGCTTAACTTGTGGATACGAATTAACCATCATTACGAGTCTATATTAGAGGTTGAATTGTTTCTAGAAGTGATTAGAAAACTACTCTTTGTTAATAATTGTTGTGCCTGTCTTGATGAATATTTTGTGTTGTTACTGTGAAACCCTAAGTAGATGTTTATATGGACATGATATATTGTTCGAGGACGAACAAAGCTTTAAGTGTGGGGTGTTGATGATAGGCGTATTTACACGCCTAAAGTACTATAATTTACCCATATTTTAGCTAAGTTTTGAGGACAAAATATATAATTCATGCACTTTTAGTCCTTTTTCCTGTAAGTGAGCTAACAAACGTGATTAGCAAGTTTTCAGGTATAAATGATGCAGATTTCAGCATATTATGGATAACTTGACGCCCAAGGAAGCTTCACGAAAGAAGGAAGGGAAAGCTTGGACGCCAAGGACCAAAAGTGCCGCATGGAATATCTGTCCCGGGCAAAAATAGCATTTCCAAAGACTTTGGGGATCAGCAGTAACTTATTAGGATTAGGATAATGATGCATTGACTTAGTAGGATTAGGTTAAGTAATGCAGCAGCCTAGTAGGAATAGGATATGGGTGTTATAAATACCCTATTTTGCTAGAGATTTTCATTCATTCTGGAGTTCCGAAAACAATTCTCTTTCAATTAATTACTTTCTCTTCATCTATTCAATTCTTAATTTCCACAACAAGAGAACCGCTATTCTAAAAAGGAATTCACGCCTAACGCCATACCAAACCCTACTACACGTGAGATCTTTATTTTGGTATAATGATAAAGTCTATTGTGATTTCCGTTGCACTCAAGAATAGCTAAACTTCTCTGTTGGGGTTATGGAAGCCTTATGAGATACTATCTATTGCTATGAGTTTGTGAGTTCGTAACTCGGATGATGCTTATATCATTATTCTCTTCATCTTAATGCAAATTCTTGTGGTTGCAAACGCATAGAATACGCCAGTATAACATTAACTTGTTCGAAAGAAAAGTTATATGTCTGGAAAAGAGATAATGTCAAGGTAATAGGGCACCAACCCCTGTTAAAAAGTTAGTGCCGTAACTGGATTAACCTCTTGGAGAGTTCGTACCGTTAGACACGCTTTAAGCTCGAAAGAGTTAAAGTGAAATAATCCTTGATGGTCGAAAGACGCCTGGATTTACCATAGAATACAACTCTCTATAAGCACATGCATGTCTGAATTCCGCATAACTCATAGCCAATAGAGACGTATAACTCATAAGGTGGACATAACCCCAACTCTCAATTCTCATTGGTTAAACATCTTACTAAACATTCTTTCTTTTTACTTTGCTATTTTCTGTTTTTACTCTATTATTTTGTTTACATTATTGCACGCTACAAAATCCCCCCTTTTACGAGACTTGCACCAAAAGTCTAATAATCTTTGCTTACTTAGTGACCAAGTATTCTCTGTGGGATCGATACCCAACCCAGTTGGGTTATATATTTGACAACGACCGCTTACACTCTTACGAGAGCTGTAGTTTGAGCGTTATCAATCCGCCTCCCTATCTGTGGTAATGTCATACTCAGCAGACGCCCGTGAACAGCCAATTTCAGTTGTTACTGCACTATCTTTTGGCAGAACTGGAAAGAGTTTGGGACCTTGCGTCGCTCGTTGCTTCCTTCTCCATCTCTTATTCTTATTCTCATACTCGAGGCGAATTCCCCAACATATTTCCTGTCTGAGATTTGACGATACCTCAAAAAGGTAATAATCATTTGGGTTCTTCTTCTCTTCTTTATTGCCAAAAGCGTGCCACAATGTTTCAAATGGTATGTAGATGAAACACATGACAGACGACTTGAACCAACACTTGATTACATACTTCAAGGAATGTTTTCGTTCAGGGTCCGATTTGCAGACCAATGTAGCTACCACACTCACACGTGTTGTATTACAACCGTAACATATGGTAAAACCCATGAATTTATCGGTATACCAAGATGGATTCAGGTCGATTGAGATCTGATATTTATTTATAAACTGGTAACTGAACAACTCTGGACTTCTGACTTCAGGAAAAGAAATGAGAAAAAAATCCCTTTGCTGGAAGTCACACTGCAATAATATTCAACGATGCATTATTAATCAAAATCCATTTGACAAGAATATTCAACGTTCATATACGCGAGGGATAGATTAAAAAAAAACCTGGATGCATGTCCTGATTAACTGTTGTAGGGACTTCAACACGTTAACTTGGCTTGTCGAGACAGTTCCATATTCCGATTCTTCATGAACACACCATGATACTGAGAGAACATGCAGCTTAAGACACTTAGTTACTAGATCTCTGATGCTCTTAATGAACAAATGATAATCTAAATATAGATCGGTTAAATTTGGAGGTAGCTGTTCTCCTGGCAGTTCGTTAAGATTCTGACAGAATTGTACGTCCAGACGCTGAAGGTGTAAGAGTTGTTTGATGCTTTTGGGTAAACAAGAAATATTGCTTCCACTTAAATTCAACTCATCCAGAAAGAGCAAAGAACCCAATTCCTCAGGTAGTCCACCCAAAATATTTAGATTACTGAGATGAAGATCCGTCAAGGAAGATAAACCTGATAGTTCATGCAAGATGAAACTTGACGAATGCTGCACATGTTGTAAAACATGCGAGAATCTTAAATCCGTCAGTTTGCCAAGCTTGGTGATGGAGGTAGGTGGTTGGGAGATTGCAGTTTCTGTCGCGTCAAGAATCTCTAACTCTCGCAGATCACCAATGTTTTCTGGAAGCTTCTCGAGCTTCTTGCATCCACGAAGATGAAGATACTCAAGATTCATCAAATTACAGACGCTGTTTGGTAGACTAACAAGATCTTCACAACCATTTAGATTGAGGTGAAAGAGGCCGCTCAGATTCCCAATGGACGAAGGCAGTTCTCTTATCCCAGTAGAATTCAGAGTCAGCCTTATCAAGCAATGCATATCTCCATTGATTTCTGGAAATGCATCTAATTTTGGGCAATTATTTAGATCGAGCAGTTTAAGGGATTCCATCTGAATATAGCTCGGAAGCTTCTTTAAGTTCTCACATCTATTTATCGTTAACCGATTGAGCTTCTTTTGAACTCCGAGAGATGTTGGAATCTCTACCAATCCGGAACATCGAATTATGGAAAGATCTTCTAGTTGTTGTGATTCAAAGACGCTGTTTGGCAGCATTGCAAGTTTATTGCAACCTTCAATATAGAGTGACTCAAGATTTCGACTAGCGTCTGGAATACTTTGAAGAACTTCACCAACTCTCAATTTCATAAAATTAAGGGCACTGAGAGATGGGGGTAAGCTTCTTATCCAGGGGGATCCTACACCTAGTTTTGATAAGCGCGGCATATCTCCACAGATTTCTGGAAATTCTTCTAAGCTTGTGCATCCGTCAAGGAAGAGAGTCTCAAGAGATTCCATGGCAACAAATTTTGGAAGCTTCTTAAGTTTGACACAACCATACAAATTCAAAGAAGTAAGCTTACTGCAATGTCCAATAGAGGGATGGACCTCTTCCAAATTCTCGCAGTGCCATAAATTTAGTGTCTCCAAGATTGGCATATCCCCAAAATTAGGCGTTCTTGTTAACTCGAGGCTGTCCCTGAGATCCAAATGCTGCAAGTTGCTCAATTTCTGTTTACATAAAAAAATTAATTAATACCAGTTAGCTTTAGTAGTTTTACTCCTAATAGAAAGAGAAGGTTGTTATGCTCATTCAAGGCTGTAGCAAATGTGGAAAATTGCTTTGCTATGTTTTACATGATGTAAATTGTGTATATCAAAGCATTTAATGGTGTAGCATTTGAGTTATGTTTTGGAGAGAAAGCGATCACTAAACCTTTTGTATTGGCCAAAGTTCAACAAGACGACTTCTATATAAACAAAGCCCAACGAGGTGTGATGGGTCAAACCCCTCCGGCAATGAACTTGAAGGATAGTCCGGCCATTCAATCCACCGCAGGCTAGAAGGAAGACAAGTGATAATGCTTTCCGAGCAAATGGTTTGATTATCAAATATCAGCACCTGTAAGCTTTCCATCTTCTTGAATACCTTGCCATAATTTACATGATCATCTTCAAAACGATAACCTTTTGGAATCCGTAGGCTTTCCACCTTTTTTGTTTTCTGTAAAGAAAGTAACGTATTTTTATTTACCAAGGAACTAAAAAGAAATGAAGTAGAAAACTCAACATAACAAACACACAATACTAAAAGCTTCGTAAAATTATCAATTTTTCAGTTTATGATATTTCTTACCAACTTTCCAGCGAAAAGGTCATGAACCTCCTTAGGAAGCCATATTCTGCTGTTTTTGTACTCTTCTCTCAACACATTTTCACCCATTTCTCTTATCAAATTATGCATCTTAAAGCTGCAGAAATAGCTGCTGATGGATAAGAGAGATTTTTCAATGAGGCGGCTCATTCCTACTATGTGAATACCACAACTCTTAAGTATTTGTTCCACATTATATACTGGTCTATCGTTGTACAAGCTTGCGATATCTAGAAATATCCTCATCTCGTCTTTCTTCAATCCATCAAGACCAAGCTTAAGTTTTCCTAGAATGTCATCATTAGGGATCTCCTTCAGTCTATCAATTATGTCTCGCCATAGCCCTTTGTTTCGTCCGTAAACAGAAGAACCCAAAACTTTAAGAGCTAAAGGGAGTCCGCCGGCATACTCCACCACTTGTCTTGAAAGTTCCATAAAATCTTCTTTGGGTGTTTTTTCTCTAAAAGCATGCCTGCTGAACAATTCAAGTGCTTCGTACTTAGATAATAGTTGGACTTCATACACGTTATCCCCAACGTGACTGATTAACAGGTGCCTGTCTCGTGCTGTCAAAATAATTCTACTACCCTTGCCAAACCACTCTTTCCCTCCAACTAAATATTCCAACTGTTCTCGATGGTTTACATCATCAAGAATGAACAAAACTTTCTTCCAGCGAAGCATATTCTTTAAAATAATCATCCCTTCATGTTCACTAGTTAGGGTCATCTTTTCACCCAGGAGCTTGCGAATGACGACTTGCGCTAGCCATGTTAGTCCATTTCTCTGATAAAGTGTTCCGACATCACCAAGAAAACAATCAGCTTCAAATCGATGACGATATCTTTGATACAGAACACTTGCAATTTCCGTCTTGCCAATGCCGCCCATACCCCAAATCCCAATCGAGCGAACATCATTTGATTCCATATCTAATAGTGAGGTTACTTTCTCAACCTGAGATTGCATGCCCACTAAGCTTTCTGGTAACGGTGAAATAACTTGAAGCGACTTAGGAAATATGTCGTCAACTAGCTTCTTGACGCACTCCGCCTCATCCCTACATTACAACGAAAAGAATCTGAGAGTTTTCATAGACTAATGTCTCATACAAATACATAACATAATAAAGCGACTAAGGTTATATTCTTTTTCCCCGGTATCACTATGATTATTATAACAATTTCATATTGTTAGATCCAATTACATCATCAAACAAGCACATAATCAAATTATAATTGTAGCTAAGAGTTTGTTCATTTTTCCACTTGATAATGACAAATCCAGAAAAGAACGAACGCTTACTTGAAATTTTGTAAATGATACCCTGATATTTTCCCTGCATCCGCAAATGCATCCCTCCATCTCTGAACCTTCTCCATATCATCTTTATACTTTTTCTCGTGTTTGGAAAATGACTTAGCGAACGGGGGATTTTGATGGCGTACGTCTGATGGACTCACATCATAGAAGACTGGAATCACAATCTGCTCCAATTCATTTTTACACTTTATGATGTGCGCAAGCTCCTCTAAGCACCATCTTGAGGATGCATAGCTTCTTGAAAATATCACGACCGCAAATCTGGCCTCTTCTATGGCTTTCAAAAGTTCATCAGAAATTGATTTTCCTGTTTCCAGCCGCTCATCGTCTTTAAAAGTGCGGATTCCTTTTTGTTCCAAAGCATTATAGAGATGACTCACAAAGGTTCTGCGTGTATCTTCGCCTCTAAAACTTAAAAAGACATCGTACTTGAAAATTTTGGAAGAAGAAGCTTGAGACATTATTGAATAATATTTACTAAAGACTAATAGGCAAGTTCTCATCAACTATGAATATATTGGGTGGCTCTGGTGCTTAATAATAGAGCAAAATTTCACCTTTTTCACTATTCCTAGTCTTCATGGGGAACTTGTACCTTACCTTTTTCATCATTGTGAGAAATTAAAGAGTAATGAAACAAACAAGAAGACTTGGTTATTGACTAATAAAGGCAAAGAAAAAAACTAAAATTTGGAAAAAACAGAAGAAAACAAATGAAAAGGGAATTAAAGTAAAGTAATAAAGTAAAATATAGGACTAAAAGTCTTTGCAACATTATTGTGATCCAACTTCTCATAAAATTCCCAGGCAATATCATTTGTTCGGTATTAATACATAAAAGGGAAAAGGCTCTGCAACTAAACTATCAGAAATCGCTCATTTATGCCATCCGTTAAAAGTTTGGCTCATTCATGCCATCGCCGTTATAAAACTAGTTCATCTATGCCATTACTTTTTAACGGTGGTTTTCTAAAAAACTGTTTCGTCACGTGGCATATTTGAGTCTTTTCCCTACATAAAACCATCATACTGTTGCATAAAAATCTAAAAAATTACTATATGAATGGGTTAGGTTAGAGTTACATTTATCAATAGCTCACATAATTTGGTTGTTGTAGTGCTTAACAAAGACTAGAGACTTAAAAACTTTTTCACTATTACTAGTCTTTATTATGGGAAACTTGTTATCATCTTCCTAATTTATGACATAAAATTGTTCCATACCTCTTTAAGCTTATTTTTTTCCATTTGCTTTAGCCTTATTAGATAGACTTACTAGTATTGTTGCTCCAGCTGAGACAAAAGAAAAATACTAGGTGATTCTTCTCATTTGTTTTAGTTTTGGCGGATAGAGTTACCTGATATCTGTTGCTGGTGGTATTTGACACGTATACCTGGATTTAGTCGACGTGAGCAAAAGCTGACCTGGACACTATCAAAAAAGAAGAAAACTTACTAGTATTGTTGCTGCCTGACAGGTGGGAGGTGGCAGGTATTGAAATTAGTCGAGGTATGCACTTGATAACAGCACCAGTAACTGCCATAACCAGCATTAGCCCAATGCAGAACCAAACAAATATATCAGGTACTATACTCTTGAATTTTCCGAAGTTAAGCCATTTTGTATAACAAGCAAGCTTTGCTTATCTATGAATATCTTGCTATGCCTCCAGATTGGCTGAGAAAATGTACTGTTACTGAACATTTGCTCAATGTAGCATAAAGGAGGAGCAACTCCCAGAGTTGTCATGCCCACTTCTTTTCAGACGCAACATAGGATGATATATATAGTCGAGGGTTATTACTTCTACTGTACAGAGAATTCCACGAAAGCACCTGCAGAATGTTAACAGGTCCTATGTTAATAATGTAAGATCTTTGAGGAAGTTAAACAAAATTTTTACGGATTAGGCATAGTCCTAAGCTTGTGCTATAAAGATTCACAACTAAAATTTCAGTTCCTTTCAACGTAAATCAGTGGGGGTTTTGACGAAATCTACTTGACTATCCCTTTCGATAATTCATTGATATTGCACACCATTCAGTCGATAAAATTATTTAATCAGGGGTCAGCTTGTGCAGACCTTTATTGTTCCTCCGAACTTAGATAGATGTACATAAATCACTAGTTTTTCGCCTCGGCTATATTCATTTTACACTTCCAAACTTTTCTAATCAAACTAAAATTATCAAGTTAATTAATATCTTCTTCTACTACCATTCATCTTGAGCCGAGGGTGTATCTGCAACAGCCTTCTACCTCTAAGGTAGGGGTATGGTCTGCATACACTCTACCCGCCGCCCCAGAATCCAACGTTGTGGAACTACACTGGATTTTGTGGACTCTATAAGAAGAATCCAATTTCTGTTAGAGTTCTAAACCTAACTTGCTGGCTACGATCATCCTATGTTCGAGAAATATGCTATTAACAACCCTCAAATTATGGAGAAAATGAAAATTCAAAAAATACGCTACAAACGACCCTTGAATTACGGAGAAAATTCGAGAAATATGATACTAACGACTCTCGAATTACGGAGAAAATTCGAGAAATACGCTACTAACCGACCCTCGAATTACGAAAAAGATTCGAGAAATATGCTACTAAAGACGCTCAAATTATGGAGAAAATACGCAATTAATGACCCTCAAATTACAGAGAAAAATAAGAGAGAAGAATCAAGGGAATTGTACCCACATTTTTTATCAATTAAAATTCTCATTTCTTCGTATTTTTGTTTGTTGTTGAAATTTGTTTTCCGTATATCAAGGGAGTAATCGAAATACGCTACTAACGAAACTCGAATTACTGAGAAAATCAAGAGAGAAACAGAACAAAATTTATTTTCCATAAATTAAATTATGTTGCAAACAGTTGTTTTTCAACTTTAGTCCCACCAAATTAATCACGAAAATTCAAAAATAACTCCAATTCATATTCATGGTCAATGAATGAGAAGGAGAACTTCCTACAACAGCTTCCATTACAATGGCTTCCTAATTTTCAGTCACAAAAATTTTCCTAATTTGCTTTCAATTTTGTTTATTATATTATCCTTTTGCTTTTGGCGGATCGTTTTTTCTTTTTTCTTTTCTTCTTTATCTATCTCCTTATCCTAGTGGCTCTTTTTTTTTTTCCTATATGAAAATCTTCATAGTTTCGTAGGAGAGATAGTAATAATTAATTTCAGAATTAATTTGTAAGATAAGCTTATGTCATATTTAATTGAGATAAAATGCATGAAATAACTTATTTTGAGATTAGTTATTTCGAAATTATAATGTTTTTTATATCCTTCTCTAAGGTGGGATTAATAATGTCAGGATAGCTAATCTCGAGATTGATAATTTTTGAATAACTTATTTTCTAATCAAACGACTCCTTAGTGGTATAGATGAAATTTCAAGAACATTATATGTAATTTTTAAATATATACTACCTCCGTTTTAAAAATAATATCTTGCTTTAATTTAATACTCTCTCCATCCCAAATTACTCATCCCAAATTAAGATGACACATTCATTAAGAAAAATAATTAATAACATAGCTAGTTTACCATAGTACCCCAATTAAATAATATCTACATTTTAATTTGAAGAAAAAGTAATTAATGCAAAGGGTAAAACATGAAAGAAAAAAATGGCATAATACATAAATATAACCCTAAACTTGACACCAAATTTTAACTTTGACCTTAAACTTTGATAGTTCACAAATAGGACCTTTAACTATTCAAAACCTGAATAAATATGACCTCCGATTTTTCAACCCCCATGTGTGAGTTTCACTCGCGCCTACGTGGAAAGCTCATCTAATCACACGGTGTCACATCGTTAAAAGGGTTGACTTGGAAGAAGGTCATATTTGTGCAGTTTTTAATAGTTAAAGGTCATATTTGTGCACGATCAAAGTTTTACTTTTTGTGTTAAAACGACGTCGTTTTTTTTTTAATTATTATTATTATTATTATTACTAAAAATTACACAAATACACAACTTATGTTTTTAATATTACAAAAAATCTCAACTCCCTAAACATATTACAAAAATCCCAACATATACACAGAATGTTATGTATATGTCGGCTATGTTATGTTTATTAATAGGGAGAGAGAGTAAAGTAATTAAAAAAGTGGGAGAGGGTGTAATTACTTACAAAAGGGTTGGTATTTATTATTATTATTATTATTATTATTATTATTATTATTATTATTATTTATTTATTTATTTCTATAGCAACACCTAGCTTTTTTTTTATTAAAAAAAAAATACTAGCAGGGATCGAACCCGCTCACTAAGCTGAAGGAAATGCCCAAGAAGTGCAAATAACACCACTGGGATATCTAAGTGTCTTGTTTCATGTGGTTCAACATTAATGTACATACATAAATATAGATTTTCTATCTTATATATACAATGTAATTTTTTTACCCAGAGGGTTCGGGTGAACCCATGACAAGAACGTAGGTCCGCCCCTGCGTTAATTTAATAATGTTTTGATAACGTTAATTTAATACTAACATTTTAATAATGTTAATTTGATAACGTTAATTTAATATACTATTACTACGATCCTTAATAATGTTAATAACGTTTTATTAAAACAATAATTTTTACTATAGTTTTTTTTATTATTAGTATAGTTTCATCTTTAATTTAATATTTAAATAAATTATATTTAGATATATTATATAACATAAATTCGCCCTTTGCTTTATAATATATATACATACCCGCGCGATTTTTTCGTATGAGGCTGACCCACCTAATTAATAAATCTTTAATATTGCTCTTTTTCCGCAATGACAAAAGAAATTAGATGCCATTTTCATCTTTGAGCCAAAAATAATGAAAAAATAATAGTGAAAAGTCATTTAAAGGTCATATTTGTGCAGTTTTGAATAGTTAAAGGTCATATTTGTGCACTGTCAAAGTTCAAGGTCATATTTATGTATTATGCCCTTAGATTTTAAGCTGGACGCGCCTAGTTTTGCGTATTGAACACGTGTTTTGCCACGTAGGATCGGAGGTCATATTTGTGCAGTTTTGAATAGTTAGAGGTCATATTTGTGCACTGTCAAAGTTTAAGGTCAAAGTTAAAATTTGGTGTCAAGTTTAGGGTCATATTTATGTATTATGCAAAAAAAAAATTGTCTCTTCTTGATTAATGAAAAAAAACAAGTAAAATGAGAAATCAAATTAGGAAATTTTGGACAGAGAGAGTATGGTGTATAAGAAAATGCAGAAGATTTTTGAATATTATGATGTTATATTAAAATTATGTCAAATATATCAAAATACATTGTAATTTTGTATATCAAAATGCTCTTTAATTTTGTAGTTTCAAATATGTCATGTAAAAAGTTAAATTAAAATATTGATGAAAAAAGAAAAAAATAATTCTTTTTGAAACGGACTTTTTAAAACAAAGGGAGTAACAAATTAAAAAAATGTACAAAGAAAAAAAAATTGTTTTTCAATTCTTAAATATTTATCATATTTTTTACTAGAAATAGATATTTCATAGTAATGCTTTTTATTATTTTAGAAAACCAACACATATTAGGACATTTGAGGTTAGCTTTGTCATTTAACATTATTAGAAAATTTGATTGTCACAAGGGTAAATTGATTATTTAAGCTACTACCTGTCTACCTCCGTTTTAAAAAAATGACTTACTTTATTTTTTAGTTCGTTTTAAAAAGAATAATTTTTTTTAGGTAATATTTCAATTTTAATTTTTCATATGATATGTTTGACCACAAGATTAAAGAATATTGTGATATATTTGACAAAATTTTAATTTAAGATCACAAGAATAAAAAAAATTCTTTAATTTTATCAAATTTCATGTCAAGCTAAAACAAATCATTGTTTTAGAAATAGAGGAAATATTTTACTGCTTTTACTACTCTATTTGTCCAATAATACTTATCCAATATACTAAAAATAAATGTCCAAAATTAATTGATTTGTGAAGCACATTGTAAAGGTAAAGCACATTTTATCTCCAGACATCATATTCATATATTATACTAAAAGTGAGAAGCTTCAACGTGCAAAGTTGGATTATCATTTTATCCCTATACTAAATAAAAATGTTATAAATTATTAAATTAAATATTAAACAATAATGTTTTAAAACCTTTTCAAATAATAGTTAATCATAATTACCATGGTGTATATTTCATTATTGGAAAAATAAACTTCCTATTACATTTTACATTATAGCTATACACATGATTAATTGATTTCCTATTAAATGACAAGTTAGGGTTGTCAAGTGGGCCGGGCCGGGGACGGGGCCGGGTTGGGATTAAGTGAGCCGGGCCGGGCTCAACGGTAAATTTTTTAAAAACAACCCTAACCCGGCCCACTTAACCCAACCCGGCCAAACCCACCTAAAACCGGTTAAAAATCCGATCAAACCCGGTCAAAAATTTAAAACTTTTTTTTTTCAATATACACTATATATACCCACCTATATACATTTTAAATAGGTTAAACAATATATATACACTATATATATAGTATATACTACATTAGAATTTAAAAAATATATACACATATACACAATTACACATTTATACGCACCATTCAATAGATACGACTATACGTACTACTTTAAATAAAACATACTCTACAAAATATATTGATACAAGACAGCCCAAGAACACAAGAAAACAAACACCAAAACAGTCCACTAGTTCAAGGAACTATGGACCTCTTTTGGTAACCCCTCTCGGATTCAAGAACACGACAAGAACACCATGTAATGAGGTGTTTAACACCTAATTTCCAGCAGCAAACCAAACTATATTATGACAATAAAAATGAAGAACAACAATGTTACAACCACAATAACCAAACGGCTTGAACAACAACAACACAAACTACAAGATTAGGACTAGAAACAAAGATAGATAGTTAGACAAGTGTTGATGTAGTCTTAACAACCCAAGAGCATATTCACTCTTGGACCTTTAACACTTCATACAACAAACACCTAACTCTTACAATGACACAAGAGTGGCATCCACCTCTCAAAGCACCAAAGTCTCAAGCTTTGCAACACACAAGAGAATCCACCCTTATCCTATGCCCTAATTTTAGTTTTGAGAACTCTCTCTCACAAGAGTAGTGTCTTCAATATCAAGCATAAACTAAGAAAATAAACCCTACAAGGTTCTATTTATACAACATTACAAATAATAGAGAAATGACAAAAGAGCCCTTTAGTGACTAGTCTTAAAAAATACTCAAAAATGTCATGATCATGATCATACTTGTATCATCCTCTCCATATCGAGAGGAATTTGACCACAAATTCACGGTCTCACCTCTTTTACAAAGGCACTTCACAATCTACTTTTTCCGGCCACACATCTTCTCCATACTCTTCATTTTGCACTGCGGCTTCTTTTTGCTCTCCATCTAGCGGTTTGTCATCATTCTTAACCGATTCAATGCCCACCTCTTCTCCAAGATAGTACAATCTACCCCCTTTTAGGATCATATTCCGTCGGTTTGGGCACTCACTAGCCTTGTGCCCCCACCCTTGACACTTGAGGCATTGAAACCCCTTGGGATTGGAAGTAGAATTCAATTTACCTTCATACCTTGGAGGATATTTTTGGAAACCCTTAGTGGCCTCAGGTTGGGTAGCCATGAATGAGCTCTCTTTGAGATCCCTCTCAACCTCTAAAGCCGCGTGGAAGATGCCATCTACGGTGTCGAATTTGTGAAGCGTCATGCGAGTGGAGATGTCCTTGTTTAACCCAACCTTGAAGCGCACAATGTCATGACTTACTTACTCGCCTCGATGGTCAAGTTTCAACATCAATTGTTGAAATTCATCATAGTAAGCCATGACACTCTTGCTCCCTTACCTCAAATTATACAATTTGGCAAGAAGCTCATGCCTATAAGTCTCGGGCAAGTACCGTTGTCGCATAAGGTTCTTCAACCAAAACCAAGGAGGAGGTTATCCTTCAATCATCTCATTCCCAAACCGTTTAACATACTCCCACCATGTATTAGCATACCCTTCGAAGTGATCTATAGCATAACAACTTTTTTTTTCTTCGGTGAGATCATTAAGTTGGAAGATCTTGTCACAAGATGACTCTCATGCAAGGTAGGCTTCAGGATCACTCTCACATTTGAAAACGGGAAGGCTCACTTTGATGGAATTGAGACCTACATCTCGGTTTGGATGGTCATATCTCACCTCTCGGTCTAACTCCCCATGTATACCCCTCATTCTTTCTTCTCTCAAGTAAACATCATCATACGGCCCATAACCACGATGTTGTTCTCCCCTACCATAGCCCTCAACATGGATGGGTCTATTTTGGGTTAAGTGGAGCTTGTAGTGGCGGGATTAGATTTGGATAGTAAGGTCTTTGGTCAAGTGGAGTTTGGATAAGAGGGTTCGGGTTTGGTGGTGGTATTTGGGTTCCAAGCCCTTCTTGTTGGACTTGGTGGAGTGGAGGATGGTTTGGTCTATCTTGTTCTTGGCTTCGGGAGTAGAGATTGGTTGGATTTGTGGCAATTGGTGGATATAGCATTTGGTGCATGGTCCCGGGAGTATTAGTTGGGGAATTGTTTTGAGGTGTGGAAAGTCGACTCCTTTGGCTTTCCACACGTTCTAATCTCCCACTTATTGATGCCACATCCGTATCTAATTTCTCAAGACCCACATTCAACCTAGCCACAACTCGGGACATAGTTTCAAGGCGAGATAAAATGAGATTGATGGCATTATTATCCATTGTTTGAGCATTTGAAGCCTCGGGTTCCATTTGGTTATACCAAAAATAACGCTTCAAGTTACGGTCCAAAAAGACACTCAATCAGTCCACAACGCCACACACAACAATACAATACAAATTCTACAAAATAAAACACACGTGAGTTCAAAACAACCTCCCACAATAAGATCCCACCTTCAGGTTTCTTCAAACTCAAGCTTAACAATGGTGGATGACTCAAATAACCTCCAATTTAGCTCAAATTATAACTCTATACTCCTATAGTGTTAGAGAACACAAATCTGACACTAAAAACACAAGAAAAACACAAAATCAAAAACTTAAAATTTTACCTAGGGTAAAAAACGGGTTTAGTTTTTTTTTTGGGGGGGGGGGGATTTTTGATTTTGACACTTCATTTTTGTTGGAATTTTCAATTTCTAGACTCTAATAGTGTTAGGGAACAAGGATCTAACACTAGAAACATACAAAACACACAAAAATCAAGTTTTTTTTGAAAGACCCTAAAAACGTGAACAATAACTTTTTTTCTTTTTCTTTCTTTTCACTCTTTTTTAATTTTCAAGATAACAATCCCAAGATTGATTTTGTTGGAAAAAAATCAAACCTTGCTTTGATACCAAATGATACAAGACAGACCAAGAACACAAGAAAACAAACACCAAAATGATCCACTAGTTCAAGAAACTATGGACCTCTTTTGGTGACCCCTCTCGAATTCAAGAACACAACAAGAAAACCATGTAATGAGGTGTTTAACACCTAATTTACAGCAGTAAACCAAACTATATCATGACAATAAAAATGAAGGACAACAATGTGACAACCACAATAACCAAACTGCTTGAACAACAACAACACAAATTACAAAATTAGGACAAGAAACAAAGATAGATAGTTAGACAAGTTTTGATGTAGTCTTAACAACCCAAGAGCATATTCACTCTTGGAACTTTAACACTTCATACAACAAACACCTAACTCTTACAATGACACAAGAGGGGCATCCACCTCTCAAAGCACTAAAGTCTCAAGCTTTACAACACACAAGAGAATCCACCCTTATGCCATGCCCTAATTTCAGTTTTGAGAACTCTCTCTCACAAGAGTAGTGTCTTCAATATCAAGCATAAACTAAGAAAATAAACCCTACAAGGTTCTATTTATACAACATTACAAATAATAGAGAAATAACAAAAGAGCCCTTAGTGACCAGTCTTAAAAAATACTCAAAAGTGTCATGATCATGATCATACTTGTATCATATATATACTACAATATATATAAGTATATATAGAGAGAGTTATATACTAATTTATAAAATATATACACATGTATACATTAAATATACAAGTCTATAGATGATATATACACAAATATACGCACCATTCAATATATATGTACTACTTTAAGTAAAACATATACTACAATATATATATAGTTATATACTAATTTATAAAATATATACACATGTATACATTAAATATACACTTCTATAGAAGATATATACACAAATATACGCAACATTCAATATATATGTACTACTTTAAGAAAAACATATACTATAATATATGTATATACTACAATATATGTAGCTATATACTAATTTATTAACATATACACATGTATACATTAAACATACATGTCTATAGAAGATATATACACAAATATATGCACCATTCAATATATATGTACTACTTTAATTAAAACATATACTACAAATATATAGTTATATACTAAGTTATATAACATATACAAATGTATACATTAAATATACATGTCTATAGAAGATATATACACAAATATACGCACCACTCAATATATATGTACTACTTTAAGTAAAACATATACTACAATGATCCAGGGATAATCGTTGAATCTCCCAAAATCATCAGCAAGCGCCAACAAAT
The DNA here is from genome assembly GCA_030864215.1 of Capsicum pubescens. Classification (NCBI taxonomy): domain Eukaryota; kingdom Viridiplantae; phylum Streptophyta; class Magnoliopsida; order Solanales; family Solanaceae; genus Capsicum; species Capsicum pubescens. The sequence goes on from CM061549.1 coordinate 22,697,728, forward strand.
CACGTTCTATGACTTGCTTGACGTCTCTTACCAATAAAAAGGAATGGACAAACCAAACTAAGCATAATTTCTCCCTATAGTGCTTTGGTATGTCTTTATTCTTGAGATCCGCTATCAAATCCTTCACTTTGTAGCTAGGTCCAACAATGCCCAACAACCCATCTTTTTTGACCTTGTATTTGTTGGACCCTTTGTGGGGTGTTTTATTGATGACAGGTTCTTCTGGACGATCACATATCAAGCCCGTCACAATGGCAAACTCTTTCAATCCAAAACAAATCGGCATGCCACAGTAGTTGATCCAGACTTCATCCATCTTATTTTCGCCCTCCTTCGGACCTCCATCATATCCCACATATATGATCTTGTGCTTGAGAAGGCCATATACCATGATTATTGGGAAACAGAGAGGGCGGGGCCCAGACAACTCAAGAAAGTGTGCAAAGCAGCTCTTCTTGAAAAGTCCATCTATGTTTTCCTTCTTCATAATACTCCTAAGTTCGTCAAAAGGTTTCCCCAACTGACATTTAAGTACAAGATCACCAAATACTGCATTAGGGTTATTCATCGGCATCGCAACTCAAAACTTGTCAATACTAATGGTTTTGACAGAATCATGCTGGAATTTTGATATTATTTCACGCCCCATTGGTGAGAAGGAGTTATCACTTTCTTCGGCTTCATTTTGCCCTGACTGAGATTGTTCTGGAAGTTCCTCCGAATCTATCTGTACTCTAGCCTTTTTTGTTTTGTGATCGGAAGTTGATCCACTTTCTCCACTTTCTGTTTTTTTTTTCTTTTGGGAGACATCTTTTAACTACTAACAAAAGAAATACAAAAAAAATACATTGCATTTGATGTCTGCATAAATTTTTTTAAAAAGATGAGACAAATTTCAATAAATTATTCTTACCACATAACCAAAAAAAAATACTCCAACGGACAACCCATCAGTTGGAATAGATCGGGAACCCGAATCTGTTTGAAGACCTATTTAATATCTCTCCACAGATATTCCACCTGTTGCAACAGGTGGAGAAATTTCAAAAAATTATTCTCTGCCACATTACAAGAAAATACTCCAACGGATAACCCATCAGTTGGAACAGATGGGGAATCTGTTTGAAGACCTATTTAATATCTCCCAACAGATCTTCCAACCATTGCAACAGATGGACCACCACCACCACAACCAATGCCACGACCAATGCCACCAAGACCACCACCAATACCAACACCAAGACCACCGACACCACCGCCAAAAAATACAAATACCAATACCAACACCACCAACAACAGCCACCAACATCACCACAAACACCATCCAATAATACCACGACAATCAACAAAACACTGAGCGAAAAGCTAGGATTTTCTCGGGTGCTTCCTTCTTTTTTAGCATCAAAACTCAAAATTGTTAACCCATTCTCGAAAATAATACAACTAAAGGTCTTATTTTTTTGTTATTAACTAAAAAACCCTAATTTTTAGAATAAAGAACAAATGTAGAACTCTTCTCGAACTATATTACATGCGAAGATAGAGAAAACAACGGATACAAGTGGGAATGAAGTAAAAAAAACAACTATATGTAGTCGTAAATGGGAAGAAACTCGACCTATTTTGAAGGGTTGAGCAATATATTGAGTAGTTATTGTTTGTATTGTTTGTATTGTTGAGAGGGAGAGGACACCCCAAGAGAGAGAGAGAGAGAGAAGAGCGAGAACTTAAGATTTGAAATGAAAAGTTTTTCGCGCAAATGGACGATTTGTATGGGTTGATTTGTAATTTGGGAAACGAATGACAAGTTTTGAAATTGCTAATTTAGTCTGAATTGATCTTAATTAATTTTAAATTTTTTAAAAGATATAGTTTTTAAAACATTGAGTTGATGAGAACTCATTTCTACTCAGAGTGATCGATCGATGACTCGGATCGGGATGAACGCAATACCAGCGCCATGCAATTGCAAAGACTCGATTGGATTTGTAGTTGACCCTTCAAGTTCATTCATTCATCCCTAGTTTCACCTAAATCAACTTAGGTACTATCACTATCCTAACATTGAGTTGATAAGAACTCATTTCAACTCAGAGTGATCGATCGACAACTCGGGTCGGGATGAATGCAATACCAATGCCATGCAATTGCAAAGACTCGATTAGATTTGTAGTTGACCCTGCGAGCTCATTCATTCATCCCTATTTCCACCTAAATCAACTTAGGTACTATCACTATCCTAACATTGAGTTGGTAAGAACTCATTTCAAATCAGAGTGATCAATCGAGGACTCGGGTCTGGATGAACGCAATACCAACGATATGCAATTGCAAAGACTCGATTGGATTTGTAGTTGACCCTGCGAGCTCACTCATTCATCCTTAGTTCCACCAAAATCAACTTAGGTACTATCACTGTCCTAACATTGAGTTGATGAGAACTTATTTCAACTCAGAGTGATCGATCGATGACTCGGGTCGGGATGAACGCAATACCAACGCCATGCAATTGCAAAGACTCGATTGGATTTGTAGTTGACCCTGCAAGCTCACTCATTCATTCCTAGTTCCAGCTAAATTAACTTAGGTACTATCACTATCCTAACATTGAGTTGATGAGAACTCATTTCATCTCAGAGTGATCGATCGATGACTCGGGTCGGGATGAACGCAATACCAACTCCATGCAATTGCAAAGACTCGATTGAATTTGTAGTTGACCCTGAGAGCTCACTCATTCATCCCTAGTTCCACCTAAATCAACTTAGGTACTATCATTATCCTAACATTGAGTTGATGAGAACTTATTTCAACGCAGAGTAATCGATCGACAACTTAGGTCGAGATGAATGCAATACCAACGCCATGCAATTGCAAAGACTCAATTGGATTTATAGTTGACCCTGGGAGCTCACTCATTCATTCCCAGTTCTACCTAAATCAACTTAGGTTCTATCACTATCCTAACATTGAGTTGATGAGAACTCATTTCAACTCAGAGTGATCGATCGACGACTCGGGTCGGTATGAACGCAATACCAACGCCATGTAATTGCAAAGACTCAATTGGATTTATAGTTGACCCTGCGAGCTCATTCATTCATCCCTAGCTCCACCTAAATCAATTTCTATGAAATCAATTACAATAAATGACTAAATTGTTGAAAATTTTTAAACAGGTACATATATGTTGCAACAGATGACATATCTGATTTAATTATCAAATATATATTTGCATCTGTTGTGACAGATGACTGAGCTGTTGGAAATTTTCAAAAAAATATTTATATCTATTATAAAAGATGACATATCTGATTTTATTAATTATCAAATGAACATTTTCATCTGTAGTCACAGATGACTGAGCTTTTGGGATTTTTAAACAGATATTTATATCTGTTGTAACAGATGACTGAGTTGTTTGGATTTCTAAACAGATATTTATATATGTTGCAACAGATGACATATCTGTTTGAAAATCTTTTTATCTCTTTTAATTTTAAAGAAAAAAGCTTCTGGTCCGAGTAGATAATATCAAGTAGTAGTACTTACTACTAAAGACGGTAAAAAATATTTCTTGAATATCTCAAAAGTGAGTTCATTGAGCAATCTTGTCTTGTCTTTTCAATGTCAGTAGTCTTAGTCTTCCTCGTGCCCCTCAAATTATTAATGAAATTAGTGAATATTAATTAATGAATATTGAAAACCACCACGTCTACGTACACAATACATCTATAGAAATTATTTCATCTCTTCCGTTAGCTGCAGTTTATTTTATTCAACTCTCATTTTTTTCTCTCTCCTCTTTAGGGTCACAACCTTTTTTCTCTCTTTTATCTTCTCGTCTCATAAAGATCTTTTTGGATCTAAACCCATCCACATCTTTCCTCGACTTAAATTTTTGTTTTGATCCCCTTTTTGATATTAAGGTATGGTTTATTATTGCTCTTTTATTCTCGTTTTCTTCTTTGCATGTTATTTACATCTTTTTTTTATTTAATTACTATTTACTCATATTATATATATATATATTTTTTTTTAAGGAACTTGTAAGTGTTGAATAAACAATCTGAGAATTTTTATTACAATATGAGAAAAAAATCATCTGTTGGGAGAAGTTTAAAAGCCTTGTTGGCAGTATTATTATTTTTTATATTTATTTTATTTATTTCATTATTGTTGATGCAGTTATTGATGTTGTTGGTGGGGTTGACGTTGTTGGAACTTGTGGTGTTGTTGATGGTTCTGGCACAAAGGATGTTGCTTCTTTGTTGTTGATGATGTTGTTGGAACAAATGTTGTTTCTTTTTTGTTGATGTTTATGCTGTTGTTGATGTTGCAATAGATGGAGAAACTATTGGAATAAATAAAACCACCAGAAAGGCTGGTTTGATGTATTCCATCAGACTCCACATCTGTTGCAACAGACTCCACATCTGTTGCAAAGAACTCCACATCTGATGCAACAGATGGACAATGTTCTTTTTGTGACATCAATTTTTTTCCTCTTCTTTATAGATATAAGGATATGACAGTTGATCAACTTTTGACAGACTATCTCAAGAGGCTGTAGTAAAGATGGGATCAGAGGAATAAACTGCTTGTAGATGGAACCACTTCATATATAAGAGGTATGTATTACTGATAATGTTATCATGGAAACACACATAGAGTGCACTGATTTTGTGAATGATGTTTTTACTGATTAGTCATAGATCGTTCAAACAAGATGTCTGCAATTTTACAGTTAAGTTTGGTAGGTCCGAACTGATAAGGCTGAGGGACTATGAATATGGTTCTGATAGCCTGTTAAGATTTAATATCGGTTGTTGCTCATGTTTATTTGTCAAGCATTGTGAAAGAATCTAATTTTTGTGTCATTGTAAAGAGATTCAATAGTGATTGGACTAACTTTTAGGATGCATTGGACCCTTAGAGGGCCTTCGAAGCTTAGCACTGCATCTAATAAGAATAGAAAACCAATATATTTATTGCCCTGGCCAAAATTTAAATGGCTGGGTTGCTCGCTTGGGGTGATGATTTTATGCCAGAATGTGTGGTAGGAAAATGCTTTCGAAGGAAAATGGGTGGTTGATGGAAGACTATATCATCTGAGAGCTAATTAAAGAAGAGACATAGGGTAGAAAGTAACTTCTAACGAATCTGTCCGGTGGAATTATCTTAACAGATGCGAGATCTGAATCAAGTACAAATATGAAAGTGTATCCGGTAATGTAATTTCATCTATTGTGTCTCTGAAAGAAAAACAATGCAGATGGACACTTTGCTAGAGAGCTGCGTGGTCGGGATTATCACCTAGATAGAAAATAGGAAAAGACCAACAAAGAAGCCTCACGGGCATCGAGGGTAGAAATGATGTACAACAAGTCTAGAAAACTTATGCCAACAGCAACTGCAGTTAAAATAAGGAATCTAAGCGAAGATGACAAATTTTTGAATTTTAAATTTCATCCCACGCCTTCTTGTTTGTGTTTCCAATCAGGTCCACTGTCGTTGACCTGATTGGAACCACAAACGAGATTGAAAGGCAAATAGAGTATCATTGCTTCCTTAGCAATATGGTTATAATTGATTGTGTTTTCTTGCCTTGACATGCTTTCAACATTCCTAGGAGAAATTAGATGCTTGTTGTAGTATGTGAATCCCGATAATTTTCAAGCTTGCCTCCAGCTCTTTGATTCTTTATTCAAGCTGGTCGTTGCCCTCTTCAAAGTTGGTAAAGAGTTCCTCATCTCTTGTGAGCTCGATCAGGAACACTACCTTCAAAGTTGTGGCATTCTAGAAGCCCTTCGGAACACTTTCTTCAGAAGCCTTAAAGGATACATGGAGGGTCTCTGTGTTTGTTTTAGGTCAAAATATGTTGATGCACGTTGAAGATGTGGTCCCAAAAGTTGAAAAACGCACTTTTATCTAGCATTGCTCCATGCATCTTGCTCAACCAATTTGATAAATTAGTAAGCATGAAGTTACGTAGCGTGTGATCTAAACCGGCTCTACGAATCCTATCAAACGTTACATAACTCTATCAAAAAAATATGACCGAGTTAGTGCACAAATCGAACGATCTCAATCTCTCAGCCTTTTTGCTGATTGCTCTTCTCCAATATAGATGACAAGATATCTGCTAATGTAAAAGTCTACACCGTCGCCAGACATATTCCCAGGCAATCATGTCTGGCGATGGTGTAGACTTTTGCATAGCAGATGTCTTGTCATCTATATTGAAGAAGAGTGATCAACAGAAAGGCTGACATATTGGGCTTTTTTTCTATATGCACTAACTCGGGCATATTGTTTTGATAGGGTAATGAGCTTGGAGTTACGTAACGTTTGATAGGCTTGGTAGAGCCAGTTTAAATCACATGTTACGTAACTCCATGCTTACTAATTTATCAAATTGGTTGAGCAAGATGCATGGAGCAATGCTCGATAAAAGTGTGTTGTTCAACTGTTGGGACCACATCTTCAACGTGCATCAACACATTTTGACCTAAAACAAACACAACGACCCTTCATGTATCCTTTAAAGCTTCTGAAGAGAAAGTGTTCTGAAGGACTTCTAGAATGCCACAACTTTGAAGGTAGTGTTCCTGATCGAGCTCACAAGAGACGAGGAACTCCCTACCAACTTCGAAGACGCTAACGACCACCTTGAATACAGAATCAACAAGCTGGAGCCAAGCTTGAAAATTATCGGGATTCACATACTACAACAAACATCTGATCTTCTCCTAAGGAATATTGAAAGTATGTCAAGGCAAGAAAACACAATCAATTATAACCATATTGCTAAGGAAGAAATGATACTCTATTTGCCTTTCAATCTCGTTTGTGGTTTCGATTAGGTCAATGGTAGTAGACCTGATCGGAAACACAAACAAGAAGATAGGATGAAATTTAAAATTCAAAAATTGCCGCCTTCGCTTAGTTTCCTTATTTTCACTGCAGTTGTTGTTGGCGTAAGTTTTCTAGACTTGCTAAACATCATTTCTACCCTCGATGCCCATGAGGCTGCTTTGTTGGTCTTCTTTTATTTTCTACCTAGGTGATAATCCCGATCATGCAGCTCCCTAGAAAAGTGTCCATCTGAATTGTTTTTTTTCAGAGACACAACAGACGAAATTACATTACCGGATACACTTTCATATTTGCACTTGATTCAGATTTCGCATCTGTTAAGATAATTCCATCGGTCAGATTCGTTAAAAGTTACTTTCTACCCTGTGTCTCTTCTTCAATTAGCTCTCAGATGATATAGTCTTCCATCAACAACCCATTTTCCCTTGAAAGCATTCTCCTACCGCACCTTCTGGCATATAATCATCAACCCGAGTGAGCAACCCAACCATATAAATTTTGACCAGGGAAATAACTATACTGGTTTTCCATTCTTGTTTGATGCAGTGTGAGGCTTCGAGAGCCCTCTAAGGGTCCAATGCACACTTAAAGTTAAGTCCAATCGCTATTGGTTCTCTACAGTGACGACAAATAATGATCCTTTCTCAAGACTTGACCTGCATAAACACGAGCACCAACAGTCAGTAATTCGTAACAGGGTATCTGCACCATCTTCATGAGGTCCTCAGCCTTATCCATTTTGAACCCATCAAACTTAACAGTACAATGCAGGATCTTGTTTGAATGATCAATGCCTAATCGGTTAAAAACTGTATTCACAAAAATATTGTACTTTGTGTGTGTTGTCTCGGTAACCTTATCAGTAATACATACTTAACTCCCACACATATGATAGTGGATCCATCTGCACGCACCTTATTCTTCCTAGCCCATCTATGGCTTAAATTGAATAAACAGATGACTAGCTTGTTGCAACAGATGACACGTCTGTTTATATTGTCAATCAATTGGAGACATCTGTTACGATAGTGATCAACCTGTTGCAGAAATAAAACAGATATATACATCTATTGCAAAAAGATTGTCAGTATGTTGTAAGTTATCTAACATAAAGAATATATTTTGTAACAGATTACCCATCTGTTAGATTTATTTTAAAGCAATTTTCTTTTCTTTTCGAGATACAATAATTTATAAATAGGTCCCTCCTTACAAATATGGATAATCCAGATTCGTACAAGAATATTCATATCGAGTCCTTGCGTGTACTTCAAAGGCAGTTTGATTGATGAACTCCATAGAGATATTTGGCTGACTTCGGAGCAAGGCTGCCGGATGAATGAAAGATGTTTGATTGACAATAATAATAATAATAGTAGTAGTAATAATAATTAGGTAATGTTTTTTTATTTTAGCGATTATTTTCCTCCTTTTGTATATCAAATCTACCCAAGGGATTCAAAAATCTATGAACATTCATTTCATTTTGTTGTCGACTTTGAATTTTTAATTCTTATTTAGTATTTAATAATAATCATTCTGTTTATTCCTAGTTTTCAACATGTCGACGGTTGGTGGTAGGGATTGAGCAGCAATTTGTGTCAATAGTTAGAGGTTAATCTGCTACGACAGATCGATCATATGTTGCACCTGGTAGTTATTAATAAAAAAAGGGCTATTGTTGTTATTGAGAGGGTGAAAAGAGAAAGACATGACTCGGAGTTCCGATTATTCAATATGAAAAATGTTTCGTAAATAAATAATAAGGAAATAAATAATAAGCACAATTTATAACCACAATTTTAATAACTGATCGTGACTTTTCACCATTTTTATTTTTGAATTTATTTTTTAAATTAGTTATTATATAATAAAATGATTATTATTTTATTAAGGAATTTGAAAAGGTATTTTTTTTATTTATAAAATAAAAAAGTAAGCAAATTTGGATTAATGATATGATGATATAGTTTTTTTCTTTTTTTAAAAAAGTAGATTATATGTTGCAACAATTAAATTATCTGATGCAACAGGTTCACTATGGTTGCAACAGATGATATATCTGTTGTCACAGATGATTTATCTGATGCAACCTATATCGAGTCACAACTCAATAGAAGCAGTTCTTAGAAAGAACTAATTAATAATAATAATCTGAAAAGTCATGACTTATCACAATATTTCTTAATTTAATTAATTCATTACTTTTCACATTAATAAAAAATGTAATTAATAAATGGAGGTGAACAGTTAGATTATATGTTGCAACAGATATGTTATCTGATGCAACATATTTTATATTTGTTGCAACAGATAATATATCTGTTGTCACAGATGTGTTATCTGATGCAACAAATATAGAATCTGTTGCCACAACTCAATAAAAACGGTTCTTTGAAAGACTAATTAATAATAATAATTTGAAAAGTCATGACTTATATCACCATATTTATTTTCTTAATTTAATTAAAAATTTAATTAATGTATAGAGGTGAATAGTCGCGCCTTTTTGCCTCTCATTCAAATTCAATCCTCTATAAATAGGTCCATCCTTACTCAATCGTTCATTCAAATACACATTCTATTTATTTATTGCATCTCGTCTTTCATATTACACTCTAGAAGATAAGATTATGGCTGACCCAGTGTGAGACGTTGCTTTTCTGCAAGACGCTGTGAATGAACCTCGAAATCTACTTCGTGATCTGCAATGAGAATTGGGAGGAGTTAGATCAAGAATGCTCCGCGAGATACGTAGGCTGAGGAGGGCCTTGCTACTTCCGGTTGAAGATTGGTCGGCTGGCAATGATGATGCTGATAATAATAAAAATAATAATAATTAGACTATTATTTTTCTTTTAGTCTATTATATGTATTTTTATTTGTTTAATAAATAAATTATGTTTGATCTTTGATGTTTTAATCCATATTTAATTTTCATTCTGTCTATTATCTTCTCAACAAACATTTCGACGTAAAAAGGAATAATTTAGAATCCAGTAGCAATAACAAGATTTATCTGTTGGGTTTGTGGAAGGGGTTGATTTGTGTTGTTTCAAACAGATTAATCATTCGTTGCAATAGATAATTAGTCTGGTACAACAGATAAACATTCTGATGCAACAGATAATTAGTCTGGTGCAACAGATAAACATCCTGATACAACAGATAATACGTCTGATGCAACAGATAATACGATGATGCAACAAATAAATAGTCTGATGCAACAGATTACTCATCTGATACACCAGATGATTGATCTGTTTAAATTGTGGGCACTTGTGCTGGATTCATAATCTGGGTTCTATCCATTGTTGGAAAAACAGAAGTGTACCCAGATGACAAATACGAATAAAAATCATAATTTTACTTACCAAAGTAACCTATGAAGTAATGCCAAAGTGGAAAGTGATGTAGTAAATAAAATTTGACCTAAGAAATTAGTCAGATCGCAGCAGTAGCGTTGTACCAACAACAACAACAACAACAACAAATGGTCGACAAGAAGAAGATGAAGCAGAAGATGATGAATAAAGCAGCAGAAACAAAAACAATTAACAACAAAAATCGGTAAGAGAGAGAAAACAACAATGGATGAGAAGAGAGAGAAAGACGCCTTTTTCCCTCCGTTTCTCGTTATTTTAGGTATACATTGGGATTAAAGTGTAAATTTAAAAACTTATGGGTTATTTTAAAACTTTTTCAACTTTCTTAATACATAATAAAATATTTGTCACCTCCAACTAATAATTAAGACTTGTGTCTCCTACACCTCATTTTAAAACTCTTTTTTCACCTGTGGCCCAAACCCCCAGGTCACTTGACTAAAGCATAGTAAATCTTATAATGTTTTTATTATAATTTTCTTTGTAGTCTTATTTTGTGAATATTTGTAATGTAAGCGCCACATAACGTCATGTTATTTCAACTTCAAGTTCAACAATTTCCTAGGTTTATGAATATATTTTTGATCTTTGAACTTTAAGAATTAGAGTTGTAATTTTTTGAATGAATCTTCAATTTTGTGATTTTCATATTTGTTTTCTTGTGGAAAAAAATATTTATATTTGTATGTGCTTGGTTAATAGAACGACTGAAATTTTTTATAGGTATGGACATGTATTAAGTTATAACATATGTTAATACCTCATGCAAACGATTATGAGGCCAATTTTGACTTTTTCTTTTTACAGGTTAGAAAATTTTTCTGTTAGTTTGAGTTTAAATTGTTAAGTTGCTACTCAATTACTCATATTCATCATTTACATGAAATTTCTATGTTAAAGAATGCATCAAAAAAATTAATTTAAATAATAAAAAAGATTTAAATAAAAAATTAATTAATTATAAAGTCCTAGATTAACTAACGTGAAAGACACTGTGGTTACATAATGCATTAAATTAAGTATATATTTGAAAATACCTTAGGTCCAAGGATGAGTGATTGGATTAAAATAAATCTAACAAACAAAACGAGGTTTAACTTCTACTACTTTTAAAACCTAAAGAATGTAATTTTGTTCTAAAAGTATTTTTGAGAAAAATACATTTAAAAACTTAGTGAAATACTAATAGTTGCTTTAAAGTGATTTCTAAATTTATTAGTTAAATACAAATTTTTTCTTTCCAAAAGATAGACATGGAAGTGATTTTATAAAATTGAACTCATTGAAATAAAGTACACGTGCGGAGCGCGTATACCAAGACTAGTATGTTAAATATATACGCCTATAGAAGATATATATACACATATATAAATTAATCATCCTTGATAGTAAATTAATAATATATTAAAACTAAGTTATAATTAAATTCATTAAAAAAAAGGCTTAATCGGGCCGGGGCGATTAACCGGCGGGCCCTGAACGGGCTTGGTCCGGGTCGGATTAACTGGACCCAACCAAAAAAATAAACCAGTCTAGTACCCGGTACCCTACAGCCCAACCGGGCCAGGTTAAACCGGGCCGGATTTGTAAGTGGGCCGGGCTAGGCCGAGTCAGCCCGGCCCATTTGACAGGCTTATTATAGGTACATTGAATATGACATCTCACAAAATATGCCATCAAATATGAGTTAAATTGCTAGCTTTTGATCTTCCTTGTTAACTCCTATAAAAGACAGTTCGATGCACTAAAGTTTTCGCTATGCGCAGAATTTGGAGAAGAGCCCCACCACAAAGGTGTATTGTACGCAGCCTGACCTTGCATTTTCTCTTCAGTATTGCCTCATTAAATTTTATTTAAACTATTTTCAAGGCTTAACCTTAAGAATTGAAAGTGATAACGAAGTTGTTGAGCAACTCTATTCGCTCTTAATTCTTTCATATGTCTCTATGAATTGACATGTTTATTCTCATCTCAAATCATGTTGCAGCAAATACAAAAAAAATATGATTACGTTAACTGCTAAGTGATAATTGGTTATTTAAATTATTCTCGATTACTATTATACTTAAGAGGATAACTACTATCTTCTTATTATATATATCATTGTATTGTAAACCAAATATTTATAAAGAAATATATTGTTTCATGGTATCACATGCTAGGTTTTCTCTGCTATTGAATTATGACTTCCAATACCTCAATTAATGGTTCCCTCCCACACAACAAAATATATCTATAGCTACGAAATCTAAGCTATGAACTTTAAATTCGTACCTATTATCCAGTTTCGTAGGTATTTCTAAATTCTTAAACTTTCTTAGCCACGAAAATCAAATTGCCAAAGCTAATCTCTCATTTCTACTACAATTACTAAAAATCGTGGAAACAGCTACCTAAATAAGTAGATATAAATTTATTGCTATAGTAAAATTTTGTAGCTGATGATAAGTTTTTGCCATGCGATAATACAATCGTGGTAATTTGCCAAATCGCGCAGTGTCTTCCACCGTAGCCACATTTGTTACCTATGTAGATAATAATACAAAGGCATGCCAATTCAATAGAATTTCAAGGTTGATCAACAAGACATGTTGTAAACAATTACAAGCCTTGATAAAACATTTACATGTATAGGACTTCAACATAATTCAGTAATTTAGACCTTTGTAATGAGGAGAATGACATCTCAGCTATATATTCATCTCAGCTGAATAGTTGGTTAAATAACATTCTAAAATTTAGATTACGGTGAATCAAAGAAACTGAAGCAATCCCATTACAATCTCGTACCATGACAACACTCCGGATTGATCCTCCAAATCCAGATCTTTTAGCAGTCTGGAAAGGAGAGGGGTGAGGCAGGCGAGATCAATATGTAGAACTTTGATCCTTATGGTGGGACCCTTCTCCGGACCCTGAGCATAGAGGGAGCTTTAGTGCACCGGGATATCCTATTAACATCTAATTTTATGTAGAACTTTGCATAACTTATGTAGAGTTTAAGTAATCAGAAGTTGAATACTTGATGCAAAACAATGTATTAATTATTCGGAGATCATATCAGTTATGCAGGTTTTATACGAAACACAGGCGTTGTACAAGTAATGCAAATTTTAATGGACGCTAAAGTTTCTTATACTTCAAACAATACGTCCTCCGACAATATAAAGAGTAGTACTGTCTAGGAAGATGCAATCTTTGTTTAGTGGATTCAATTACACTAAAGTATTTTCTCACACGAAACTCAGGAAAGTGAAAGGCATACCAATCAGTGTCTCCGAGAACGAAGGACAAGTCACCATTGCGTATGATTCCATGTCTCTAGATTAAAATCGCCTCAGTTCACCAATCTGAGTATGAAAACAAATGTCACCGCTATACATCTGGAGTCTTGTAAGCTCAAGTTCATTACTTAAGAGCTATGTTACTCGGACTCTTAAAAAATGTAGGCTGGTGCATGTCGGATCCTTCAAAAGTAGTGTATTTTTGAAGGATTGGACATGGGTGTGGCAACATTATAAGAGAGTCCGAGCAACTTAGCTTAAAAGGGTTGCAAGAGTATTAATTAGACCGCTCCCAAAATGTCAAAAAGGTGAAAATGAGACTGATCTCATCAACCTCATCAATCTCTGTTATCGTTGTTATCTCTACCTTCCCTGACAAATAAAAGTGCGTACAGAACAATATTTGGCAACTTGAGGTACATGGAAATAGGTTTCACTGGCGTATAAAAAGATGGTTGTATTTATTACTAAGAACAGGAAACAAATAACGAAATTCAGATTGAGTATAACACAACCTCGTGAAATGCCATTTGAGAAAGTGAGGCAAATGTAGCTGATTTTCTTTACCTTTCACCTAAGCCGTGTCCTGAAAAAATGGGCGAGTTATATTTAGTCGCATTATCTTCTACTTGTTTTTTCGATATTTTCACGATACTCAAATGCAAAAACATTATCACGATGATCTATAGAAATTATCTGTGTATCTCTTCAAACTACCTTTCAGTTTCCTCCTTTTTGCCATGTCCCTTGAAATACCTGTAAAGATATGGCATCCGAGCCTAACTCAACCCCAAAAGCTAGCTCATGATGGGAGGATTGCTCAAGTCCATACCTTCACGCCCTGGGCCCAACAGACGCGTGGCCCGGGAGCCAAATGGGGATGGACCTGCCTCTATAACATCAGAAGATATGGCATCCGGGCCTAACTCAACTCCAAAAGCTAGCTCATGAGGAGAGAATTGTTCAAATCCATATAAGCATACCGTCATTCCATTCCTCAACCAATGTGTGACTTTCACCCACTTCAACAATACCAAAAGCTCATCATGTAACTTGAAAGCCTTCACCTGCAGTCAGTGAAGTCAATTGCCTTAAGAGCTTCGATCTACTTCAAATTGTGCGTGATTTAGGCTAAAAAGGATACGACAGTATATTTTACCATTTGTTTTTTCACTATACATATGAAAAATAAGGAAAATATGGTCAAAATTGCTTCCATTAGATGTAACTAGATTTCAAACAAATTATGTGTTTTTTTCCTGCATAAGTTTGAAATAAACTAGCCTGGCTTTGATGATGGAGTAATTTCTCCATTACATCTTTTTGTTCTTAAAATCCAATATGATAGATGCTTCCTACAACCAAGGAACATGATATTAAGTGCTAAAATACACATGAACACGAAAATTCTCAAGATATCGTCAAGGCTAACCTTAATTTTCTCGTTTAGGTAACCCTTTTGTCATGTAAATTGCGCTCATCTGTCGCAGCAGCTATCTTTCGCTTCTTCTTTCTATTTCTTTTCCTCTTTCTCTTACTTGGAACATCGTCCATTTTCCTCGATGGGCTGCCACAAACTCTAATCAGCTCAACGTTATGAGATTTATGTTCCTTTTGATGAACTGTCATTGCTGCTTGATCCGTGATGATAGGCGTATTTACACGCCTAAAGTACTATAATTTACCCATATTTTAGCTAAGTTTTGAGGACAAAATATATAATTCATGCACTTTTAGTCTTTTTTCCTGTAAGTGAGATAACAAACGTGATTAGCAAGTTTTCAGGTATAAATGATGCAGATTTCAGCATATTATGGATAACTTGACGCCCAAGGAGGCTTCACGAAAGAAGGAAGGGAAAGCTTGGACGCCAAGGACCAAAAGTGACGCATGGAATATCTGTCCCGGGCAAAAACAGCATTTCCAAAGACTTTGGGGATCAGCAGTAACTTATTAGGATTAGGATAATGATGCATTGACCTAGTAGGATTAGGTTAAGTAATGCAATAGCCTAGTAGGAATAGGATATGGGTGTTATAAATACCCTATTTTGCTAGAGATTTTCATTCATTCTGGAGTTCCGAAAACAATTCTCTTTCAATTAATTACTTTCTCTTCATCTATTCAATTCTTAATTTCCACAACAAGAGAACCGCTATTCTAAAAGGGAATTCACGCCTAACGCCATACCAAACCCTACTACACGTGAGATCTTTATTTTGGTATAATGATAAAGTCTATTGTGATTTTCGTTGCACTCATGAATAGCTAAACTTCTCTGTTGGGGTTATGGAAGCCTTATGAGATACTATCTATTGCTATGAGTTTGTGAGTTCGTGACTCGTATGATGCTTATATCATTATTCTCTTCATCTTAATGCAAATTCTTGTGGTTGCAAACGCATAGAATACGCCAGCATAGCATTAACTTGTTCGAAAGAAAAGTTATATATCTGGAAAAGAGATAATGTCAAGGTAATAGGGCACCAACCCCTGTTAAAAAGTTAGTGCCGTAACTGGATTAACCTCTTGGAGAGTTCGTACCGTTAGACACGCTTTAAGCTCGAAAGAGTTAAAGTGAAATAATCCTTGATGGTCGAAAGACGCCTGGATTTACCATAGAATACAACTCTCTATAAGCACATGCATGTCTGAATTCCGCATAACTCATAGCCAATAGAGACGTATAACTCATAAGGTGGACATAACCCCAACTCTCAATTCTCATTGGTTAAACATCTTACTAAACATTCTTTCTTTTTACTTTGCAATTTTCTGTTTTTACTCTATTATTTTGTTTACATTATTGCACGCTATAAAATCCCCCCTTTTACGAGACTTGCACCAAAATTCTAATAATCTTTGCTTACTTAGTGACCAAGTATTCTCTGTGGGATCGATACCCAACCCAGTTGGGTTATATATTTGACAACGACCGCTTACACTCTTACGAGAGCTGTAGTTTGAGCGTTATCAAAAATTGGTGCCGTTGCCGGGGAATACGGTTGTCAACTAAGTTTGTGATAGTTACTAGACCCTTTGGTCAAAAGTTCTCAGATTTTACTTTTAGCTGTTTTTTTTTATTCAGGTTCTATTGGCAGGATGGATGCACAACGTGACATTAACAGAAGGGCGGCTCAACAGGAGCAGGCTAGACTAGCTGCACTGGCAGCTGCTCAAGTGCATCAACAGAATATTGATAACCCAGGTCGGGCAACAAATCCTGATGATGAGGACCTGGGTGATGAGGAGCTACTAAATCCTAGGCGTATTGATGAGGTGGCGGCACCTATGCATAGGAGAGATCATCAAGCTAGAATGAGACCTGACCACCGAGCTGTGCAGGCTTCTTTTGATGATGATGATGACGATCTGGATGGAGCTGGTGCTACAGGAGCTATTATTCCTCCGCCCTTGGCACCTGAAGCAAAGTTCAACATCACCAGCACCATGATTCAACTATTGCAGCTCAAGGGATTATTTGGTGGACTTGCAGGTGATGATCCGAATATGCATCTGGTCAACTTTATCTCTACATGCAAGTCATTCGACAATCCAGGCGTTGGACAGAATGCAATTCGGCTGCGATTATTTCCATTGTCTCTATCTGGGGAGGCAACTTTATGGTTGAACGGGCTAACTCCTGATTCTATTACTAATTAGAGGCAATTGAAAGACGCTTTCCTAGAAAGATTCTTTCCGTCATCCAAGAGAGCACAGTTGAGAGATGAAATCAGCAATTTTCGACAGTTTCCAACTGAAGCTCTCCACGAAACATGGGAGAGGTTCAAAACGAAGCTTATGCGGTGCCCAAACCATCATATGACCAATGTCCACTTGATGGAGATATTATACAGATCTTTCAACTCGGTGACTAAGCCAGTGGTTGATAACGCAGCAGGTGGGTCATTCATGGACCTTACTTTTAATGAGGAAAATGGTATGCTAGATCGTATGACAAAGCAGAGTAGAGCTTGGCATACCAGGGATTCTGAGGTATCAAGCTCTACTATATCCATTGGCATGACTGCAGAGCAGAGGCGTAGACAAGAGAAGCATGACCAAGATATGGATCACATGAAAACACAGATGGACCTTCTTACCAAGCATTTATTATCAGGGAAGACCGAAAAAGTCAAGGCTGTTGTGTCACAGGGAAGAGATGAATCTGATTCTGAGGAAGAAGCCAACTACTTGAATAATCAGGGGGGTTTCCGAGGCAATGCCCAAGGAAACCAAGGTCGGATCTGTTATGATAAATCTGGATACAAGGACCGCGATCAAGGTAGTTGGAAAAACAATACCGACAGGAGTGGTTTGTATGTTCCTCCTGGAAGACGTGACGCCGCTGCATCTGGTTCTGGAAATATGTCCATGGAAGATATGATGGCTAAGCTGCTGAAAGGAGTAGAGGCAACTAGCACAGGAGTAACTGAGGTAATAAATGATCTGTCCTCAATGAAGCAATTGGTTGACTCGCATTCCACTTCAATAAAACAGCTGGAGCAACAATTGAGTCAATTATCTGCGGCATTCAACCAAAGAAAGGCTGGAACACTACCCTGTGATACGGTGCAAAACCCAAGGAACGACGGATCATGCATGGCTATTACTACCGGGAGTGGTAAGGTGTTGGAAAACTCATCCCAAAGCAAGCAAGTGGCTGATGATATATTGGATAAGGCAGAACCAGAAGACGTCAATGAAGCTGAAAAAACCGAACAACGTGGTAATAACATCACCCCGAAACATCCACAGCCAGAAAAGGTTGATCAGCGGAAGCCCGACGCAAAAAAAAGTGGTGGAGAAAACTATTCCCCTTCCACCACCACCTTTTCCACAGAGACTGAAGAAGAAGGTGGATGATACAAGGTTCAGTAAATTCATGATGATGTTGAAGCAGCTGACTATTAATGTCCCCTTGGTGGAAGCGCTAGAGCAGATGCCCGGATACGCTAAATTCATGAAGGACCTTTTGACAAAGAAGCGGGCAGTAAGCTATGAGCGGGCAGATAATGTTCATCATTGCAGTGCAATCGCTACAAGATCGCTAGTACAGAAGAAGGCAGACCCTGGTGCTTTCACTATTCCTTGCACGGTTGGATCTATGAATTTTCCCAAGGCATTGTGCGATTTGGGAGCTAGCATCAATTTGATGCTGCTATCCGTCTACAGAAAGTTGGGGTTGGGCGACCCTACACCAACTAATATGCGGCTCGTGATGGCAGATAGGTCGGTAAAACGACCTATGGGTATCTTGAATGATGTGTTGGTGAAGGTGTCTACCTTCATTTTTCCTGCATACTTTGTGATTTTGGATTGCGAGGTGGATTCTGAAGTTCCCATAATCTTGGGACGTCCTTTCCTTGCAACAGGAAGTGTGCTTATTGACATGAGAGCTAATGAGCTTTTATTTCGGTTGAATAACGAAGTGGTCCACTTTGATATATGCAAAGCAATGAAGCAGTCCAGCGATATGAATGTGTTCTCCGTAGCTGATGTTCATTATGAGGATAAGAAAGCATTATCTGTAGAGAAACATCTTACTGTTGAGCCATTGTCTGCTGCGCTGCTGAATGTTGAGTATGAGGACGATGAAGATTATAAAGAAACTATATGTGCTCTAACAGAAATAAGGTCCTATTCTCATACTCCTAAGCAGCCGGACCTTGATCTTAAGAATCAACCGTCACCAACAGCGAAGACTTCCATTTAAGAGCCCCCAGTGCTAGAATCGAAAGAGCTCCCCAAGTATCTAAGGTATGCATGCTTGGGAAGTAGAAATACACTTCCGGTGAGTGTGACGGATGATTTAAGTGAACAGCACATAGAGGCTCTCATCTCTGCTCTAAAGAGGTACAAGAGAGCCATTGGTTGGTCTATTGATGATATAATTGGTATCCTACCTGGGATATGTATGCACAAGATGCATCTCGAAGAAGATTGCGTGCCCACAATGAAGCATCAGCGTCGTCTGAATCCATTCAGAAAATGATGCACCAAATATCTCGGTGAAGTCTAAGTAATCGAGATAACTATGTCGTGTCGTGACAATAAATCAAGCGCTTGGTGGGAGGCAACCCATCATTTTTAATTGTTTTTGTTGTTTTTGTTTTCTTAGGATTTTGTCGAGCCACGGCCAAAACTAAGGCGCTTGATAGGAGGCAACCCATCGTTCTAATCATTTTTGATGTTTTTGAGTAAATGTAGGTGCAAGAGGTGTAAAGGAGGAGATTGGTTTCAAATTTTGATTTGGAAGTATTGCATGTTTAAGGTGGTAAGTTAGGAATGAAGAAGCAAAAGGCTATGGGTTAGGCATTGCTTATGAAAATATAGGCAAAGAACAAGGCAAGGCCTATGTAAATCTAGGCCACGAACAAGGCAAGGCCTATGCTATGGCATAAGCTCTTGGATTCTAGAGTGCCATAGCATAGGCGCCGCCTATGCTCAACAATGCCATAGAATAGGCGCCTCCTATTCTTAACAATGCCATAGAATAGGCACCGCCTATGCAAAAGCCTTCTGCTCAACTAGGCAAAGCATTAGGCATGGCCTATGCTATGGCCTTCTGCTCAACTAGGCAAAGCTAAAGGCGCCGCCTTTGCCTCCCAAAACTCTCAAAACTTTTATTTTTGCTCTTTTAACTTTGCAAGAACATATTCCGAGGCCATCAACCAAGTAAGTACTTCTTTGCTCTTCTTTTATATTACGTAAGTATTACAATACTACGCCTATAATAAGTTGTTAAATCGTGAAGTAGTGTTGGTGATTTGAATGTGGTTGATACAACTAAGTGAGTGAAAGAATATGTATGGATGCTCTTGACTTGTTTCCAACTTTTATTTGATTTTGATACACTGTCATACTTTTGCGAAATCGACATGGTCAAGATAATTGCATAATCTTGTAGCTTGAAAGCTTACATGTTGAAATGACTTGTTCATTGAGATGAAAATCATGGGTGACTACAAACATGCGATGTTGTGATTATTTCTATTCCATAAATTGATACGATATCTATGTAGTAGTTTTGTTCAAAAGATGCATTAGTCCAAACACGAAAGCATTGTCAAGATTGCATAACGTTAAGAGGACATAAAAGTATGACTGTGCTAAACATATTGTTGGAACATATCACCTAAATGTATGTCGATGAAGTCTGAGTAATCGACATCATTCACTTAATTAGTTTGTGTCAACAAATTAAGTGTGGGGTGGTGCCACTATTGTCTGTTTGTCGATTGAATCGTCCGAGATAAAGCTAACATGACTTTATTGAGATCTCAGGTAGAATGGCACAAAAAGGACGACAAGGAAAAGAAAAAGCAACCACTTCACAAAAAGGCCAGAAAAGGGGACGAAAAGAGCAAGGTGAATCCTCCGTGCTGCAAATACCTCGACGCACTCTTGGAATCAAGTGGGGTACTTATGAGGAACTTCTGAGGATGACGACTCTGATGATGATTCCGACGCAGGGGGTATGACCCCAGACATAGAGGAGGAGTCCGACTAACCAGGTTCTTCTTATTTATTTTCCACTGAGGGCAGTGTGTCCCGTCTAAGTGTGGGGTGTTGGTATTTGTATGCTTTACTTCTTTATCTGCATTTGCATCTATCTATGTTTGTTTGTTTTGTTTGTTAGTAGTTAAAATTTTTTAAAAAAATTTAACTTTGCATGAAATTGTTCTGAGGGGCAGCATGGTATTATAACAAGAGTTTGTGCTAAAATCATTACTATTGAGATGTTTAGGCTCTAATTGTGACTCACTATGTGATAATTGTGTGGTTCAGTTCCTTCATCTGTTGGGTCAAGAGTCTATACTACTCCCAATAAAGTCGACCATGTGCCTTGTGTGTGTGAGGATATAGTATATTCTGTGTTTGTGGCTGATGCTAGAACTTGCCTGGTGTGTGTGTGAAGCGAAATAAAGAGTGTGAGTTTAGGAGATGATTTAGGCATTTCTTTGGCAACCTGTAATTGTTTACCTTCGTTTTACCTACCCGTGGACATTATCCTAGTCAACCCTTTTGAGCCTTTAAGCCTATTTTCTTTGACAGCCTCATATGTAAGCCTAATCCATTTTTTTCAAGACCATAATTTGATCCAAATTCCTAAGCGCTTTAAATTGTAAAGTCATGTGACAAAATAAGAGGAAATTGGATGAGTGTGATGCCTTAGAATGTATTGGTGCTTGAATTCGTTATGAAAAAGAATTGCTATCATAGAGGTGTGTTATAAAAAAAAAAGAAAAAAAGAAATAGAAAAACAAAATGATAAATTGTGTTTATGATTAAATAAAAAGATAGTTATGCTTGAATGACAAAATAGGTGAAAAGGGGTGATAGATGAAAGAAAGGTAGCAGGGTTGATTAAAAGAGAGTGTTAATGACATAATGTTATGTATTAAAGCGCTTAGGAACATAGTCACTATTTCTGGCCAAAATAGTTCTACCCGTCCCTTAGCCTACATTACAACCTGTAAAAGACCTATTTGATCCTAAGCTTAGCATTCTGATATTAGTAGAGCATTACACTAAGGGCAAGCCTATGGTCATCAGTTGCAACATATGAATTCTTTGTGAGAGTGAGAGCAAGGATAATCTTATACCCATGTTCTGAAAAATGCAATATTTGAGAGTGATTATGGGTAATATCTTATGTGAGACACACATGGTTGATGAGTTTTGGGTAGTCTTGTATGATTCTTTGTGGCTTAACTTGTGGATACGAATTAACCATCATTACGAGTCTATATTAGAGGTTGAATTGTTTCTAGAAGTGATTAGAAAACTACTCTTTGTTAATAATTGTTGTGCCTGTCTTGATGAATATTTTGTGTTGTTACTGTGAAACCCTAAGTAGATGTTTATATGGACATGATATATTGTTCGAGGACGAACAAAGCTTTAAGTGTGGGGTGTTGATGATAGGCGTATTTACACGCCTAAAGTACTATAATTTACCCATATTTTAGCTAAGTTTTGAGGACAAAATATATAATTCATGCACTTTTAGTCCTTTTTCCTGTAAGTGAGCTAACAAACGTGATTAGCAAGTTTTCAGGTATAAATGATGCAGATTTCAGCATATTATGGATAACTTGACGCCCAAGGAAGCTTCACGAAAGAAGGAAGGGAAAGCTTGGACGCCAAGGACCAAAAGTGCCGCATGGAATATCTGTCCCGGGCAAAAATAGCATTTCCAAAGACTTTGGGGATCAGCAGTAACTTATTAGGATTAGGATAATGATGCATTGACTTAGTAGGATTAGGTTAAGTAATGCAGCAGCCTAGTAGGAATAGGATATGGGTGTTATAAATACCCTATTTTGCTAGAGATTTTCATTCATTCTGGAGTTCCGAAAACAATTCTCTTTCAATTAATTACTTTCTCTTCATCTATTCAATTCTTAATTTCCACAACAAGAGAACCGCTATTCTAAAAAGGAATTCACGCCTAACGCCATACCAAACCCTACTACACGTGAGATCTTTATTTTGGTATAATGATAAAGTCTATTGTGATTTCCGTTGCACTCAAGAATAGCTAAACTTCTCTGTTGGGGTTATGGAAGCCTTATGAGATACTATCTATTGCTATGAGTTTGTGAGTTCGTAACTCGGATGATGCTTATATCATTATTCTCTTCATCTTAATGCAAATTCTTGTGGTTGCAAACGCATAGAATACGCCAGTATAACATTAACTTGTTCGAAAGAAAAGTTATATGTCTGGAAAAGAGATAATGTCAAGGTAATAGGGCACCAACCCCTGTTAAAAAGTTAGTGCCGTAACTGGATTAACCTCTTGGAGAGTTCGTACCGTTAGACACGCTTTAAGCTCGAAAGAGTTAAAGTGAAATAATCCTTGATGGTCGAAAGACGCCTGGATTTACCATAGAATACAACTCTCTATAAGCACATGCATGTCTGAATTCCGCATAACTCATAGCCAATAGAGACGTATAACTCATAAGGTGGACATAACCCCAACTCTCAATTCTCATTGGTTAAACATCTTACTAAACATTCTTTCTTTTTACTTTGCTATTTTCTGTTTTTACTCTATTATTTTGTTTACATTATTGCACGCTACAAAATCCCCCCTTTTACGAGACTTGCACCAAAAGTCTAATAATCTTTGCTTACTTAGTGACCAAGTATTCTCTGTGGGATCGATACCCAACCCAGTTGGGTTATATATTTGACAACGACCGCTTACACTCTTACGAGAGCTGTAGTTTGAGCGTTATCAATCCGCCTCCCTATCTGTGGTAATGTCATACTCAGCAGACGCCCGTGAACAGCCAATTTCAGTTGTTACTGCACTATCTTTTGGCAGAACTGGAAAGAGTTTGGGACCTTGCGTCGCTCGTTGCTTCCTTCTCCATCTCTTATTCTTATTCTCATACTCGAGGCGAATTCCCCAACATATTTCCTGTCTGAGATTTGACGATACCTCAAAAAGGTAATAATCATTTGGGTTCTTCTTCTCTTCTTTATTGCCAAAAGCGTGCCACAATGTTTCAAATGGTATGTAGATGAAACACATGACAGACGACTTGAACCAACACTTGATTACATACTTCAAGGAATGTTTTCGTTCAGGGTCCGATTTGCAGACCAATGTAGCTACCACACTCACACGTGTTGTATTACAACCGTAACATATGGTAAAACCCATGAATTTATCGGTATACCAAGATGGATTCAGGTCGATTGAGATCTGATATTTATTTATAAACTGGTAACTGAACAACTCTGGACTTCTGACTTCAGGAAAAGAAATGAGAAAAAAATCCCTTTGCTGGAAGTCACACTGCAATAATATTCAACGATGCATTATTAATCAAAATCCATTTGACAAGAATATTCAACGTTCATATACGCGAGGGATAGATTAAAAAAAAACCTGGATGCATGTCCTGATTAACTGTTGTAGGGACTTCAACACGTTAACTTGGCTTGTCGAGACAGTTCCATATTCCGATTCTTCATGAACACACCATGATACTGAGAGAACATGCAGCTTAAGACACTTAGTTACTAGATCTCTGATGCTCTTAATGAACAAATGATAATCTAAATATAGATCGGTTAAATTTGGAGGTAGCTGTTCTCCTGGCAGTTCGTTAAGATTCTGACAGAATTGTACGTCCAGACGCTGAAGGTGTAAGAGTTGTTTGATGCTTTTGGGTAAACAAGAAATATTGCTTCCACTTAAATTCAACTCATCCAGAAAGAGCAAAGAACCCAATTCCTCAGGTAGTCCACCCAAAATATTTAGATTACTGAGATGAAGATCCGTCAAGGAAGATAAACCTGATAGTTCATGCAAGATGAAACTTGACGAATGCTGCACATGTTGTAAAACATGCGAGAATCTTAAATCCGTCAGTTTGCCAAGCTTGGTGATGGAGGTAGGTGGTTGGGAGATTGCAGTTTCTGTCGCGTCAAGAATCTCTAACTCTCGCAGATCACCAATGTTTTCTGGAAGCTTCTCGAGCTTCTTGCATCCACGAAGATGAAGATACTCAAGATTCATCAAATTACAGACGCTGTTTGGTAGACTAACAAGATCTTCACAACCATTTAGATTGAGGTGAAAGAGGCCGCTCAGATTCCCAATGGACGAAGGCAGTTCTCTTATCCCAGTAGAATTCAGAGTCAGCCTTATCAAGCAATGCATATCTCCATTGATTTCTGGAAATGCATCTAATTTTGGGCAATTATTTAGATCGAGCAGTTTAAGGGATTCCATCTGAATATAGCTCGGAAGCTTCTTTAAGTTCTCACATCTATTTATCGTTAACCGATTGAGCTTCTTTTGAACTCCGAGAGATGTTGGAATCTCTACCAATCCGGAACATCGAATTATGGAAAGATCTTCTAGTTGTTGTGATTCAAAGACGCTGTTTGGCAGCATTGCAAGTTTATTGCAACCTTCAATATAGAGTGACTCAAGATTTCGACTAGCGTCTGGAATACTTTGAAGAACTTCACCAACTCTCAATTTCATAAAATTAAGGGCACTGAGAGATGGGGGTAAGCTTCTTATCCAGGGGGATCCTACACCTAATTTTGATAAGCGCGGCATATCTCCACAGATTTCTGGAAATTCTTCTAAGCTTGTGCATCCGTCAAGGAAGAGAGTCTCAAGAGATTCCATGGCAACAAATTTTGGAAGCTTCTTAAGTTTGACACAACCATACAAATTCAAAGAAGTAAGCTTACTGCAATGTCCAATAGAGGGATGGACCTCTTCCAAATTCTCGCAGTGCCATAAATTTAGTGTCTCCAAGATTGGCATATCCCCAAAATTAGGCGTTCTTGTTAACTCGAGGCTGTCCCTGAGATCCAAATGCTGCAAGTTGCTCAATTTCTGTTTACATAAAAAAATTAATTAATACCAGTTAGCTTTAGTAGTTTTACTCCTAATAGAAAGAGAAGGTTGTTATGCTCATTCAAGGCTGTAGCAAATGTGGAAAATTGCTTTGCTATGTTTTACATGATGTAAATTGTGTATATCAAAGCATTTAATGGTGTAGCATTTGAGTTATGTTTTGGAGAGAAAGCGATCACTAAACCTTTTGTATTGGCCAAAGTTCAACAAGACGACTTCTATATAAACAAAGCCCAACGAGGTGTGATGGGTCAAACCCCTCCGGCAATGAACTTGAAGGATAGTCCGGCCATTCAATCCACCGCAGGCTAGAAGGAAGACAAGTGATAATGCTTTCCGAGCAAATGGTTTGATTATCAAATATCAGCACCTGTAAGCTTTCCATCTTCTTGAATACCTTGCCATAATTTACATGATCATCTTCAAAACGATAACCTTTTGGAATCCGTAGGCTTTCCACCTTTTTTGTTTTCTGTAAAGAAAGTAACGTATTTTTATTTACCAAGGAACTAAAAAGAAATGAAGTAGAAAACTCAACATAACAAACACACAATACTAAAAGCTTCGTAAAATTATCAATTTTTCAGTTTATGATATTTCTTACCAACTTTCCAGCGAAAAGGTCATGAACCTCCTTAGGAAGCCATATTCTGCTGTTTTTGTACTCTTCTCTCAACACATTTTCACCCATTTCTCTTATCAAATTATGCATCTTAAAGCTGCAGAAATAGCTGCTGATGGATAAGAGAGATTTTTCAATGAGGCGGCTCATTCCTACTATGTGAATACCACAACTCTTAAGTATTTGTTCCACATTATATACTGGTCTATCGTTGTACAAGCTTGCGATATCTAGAAATATCCTCATCTCGTCTTTCTTCAATCCATCAAGACCAAGCTTAAGTTTTCCTAGAATGTCATCATTAGGGATCTCCTTCAGTCTATCAATTATGTCTCGCCATAGCCCTTTGTTTCGTCCGTAAACAGAAGAACCCAAAACTTTAAGAGCTAAAGGGAGTCCGCCGGCATACTCCACCACTTGTCTTGAAAGTTCCATAAAATCTTCTTTGGGTGTTTTTTCTCTAAAAGCATGCCTGCTGAACAATTCAAGTGCTTCGTACTTAGATAATAGTTGGACTTCATACACGTTATCCCCAACGTGACTGATTAACAGGTGCCTGTCTCGTGCTGTCAAAATAATTCTACTACCCTTGCCAAACCACTCTTTCCCTCCAACTAAATATTCCAACTGTTCTCGATGGTTTACATCATCAAGAATGAACAAAACTTTCTTCCAGCGAAGCATATTCTTTAAAATAATCATCCCTTCATGTTCACTAGTTAGGGTCATCTTTTCACCCAGGAGCTTGCGAATGACGACTTGCGCTAGCCATGTTAGTCCATTTCTCTGATAAAGTGTTCCGACATCACCAAGAAAACAATCAGCTTCAAATCGATGACGATATCTTTGATACAGAACACTTGCAATTTCCGTCTTGCCAATGCCGCCCATACCCCAAATCCCAATCGAGCGAACATCATTTGATTCCATATCTAATAGTGAGGTTACTTTCTCAACCTGAGATTGCATGCCCACTAAGCTTTCTGGTAACGGTGAAATAACTTGAAGCGACTTAGGAAATATGTCGTCAACTAGCTTCTTGACGCACTCCGCCTCATCCCTACATTACAACGAAAAGAATCTGAGAGTTTTCATAGACTAATGTCTCATACAAATACATAACATAATAAAGCGACTAAGGTTATATTCTTTTTCCCCGGTATCACTATGATTATTATAACAATTTCATATTGTTAGATCCAATTACATCATCAAACAAGCACATAATCAAATTATAATTGTAGCTAAGAGTTTGTTCATTTTTCCACTTGATAATGACAAATCCAGAAAAGAACGAACGCTTACTTGAAATTTTGTAAATGATACCCTGATATTTTCCCTGCATCCGCAAATGCATCCCTCCATCTCTGAACCTTCTCCATATCATCTTTATACTTTTTCTCGTGTTTGGAAAATGACTTAGCGAACGGGGGATTTTGATGGCGTACGTCTGATGGACTCACATCATAGAAGACTGGAATCACAATCTGCTCCAATTCATTTTTACACTTTATGATGTGCGCAAGCTCCTCTAAGCACCATCTTGAGGATGCATAGCTTCTTGAAAATATCACGACCGCAAATCTGGCCTCTTCTATGGCTTTCAAAAGTTCATCAGAAATTGATTTTCCTGTTTCCAGCCGCTCATCGTCTTTAAAAGTGCGGATTCCTTTTTGTTCCAAAGCATTATAGAGATGACTCACAAAGGTTCTGCGTGTATCTTCGCCTCTAAAACTTAAAAAGACATCGTACTTGAAAATTTTGGAAGAAGAAGCTTGAGACATTATTGAATAATATTTACTAAAGACTAATAGGCAAGTTCTCATCAACTATGAATATATTGGGTGGCTCTGGTGCTTAATAATAGAGCAAAATTTCACCTTTTTCACTATTCCTAGTCTTCATGGGGAACTTGTACCTTACCTTTTTCATCATTGTGAGAAATTAAAGAGTAATGAAACAAACAAGAAGACTTGGTTATTGACTAATAAAGGCAAAGAAAAAAACTAAAATTTGGAAAAAACAGAAGAAAACAAATGAAAAGGGAATTAAAGTAAAGTAATAAAGTAAAATATAGGACTAAAAGTCTTTGCAACATTATTGTGATCCAACTTCTCATAAAATTCCCAGGCAATATCATTTGTTCGGTATTAATACATAAAAGGGAAAAGGCTCTGCAACTAAACTATCAGAAATCGCTCATTTATGCCATCCGTTAAAAGTTTGGCTCATTCATGCCATCGCCGTTATAAAACTAGTTCATCTATGCCATTACTTTTTAACGGTGGTTTTCTAAAAAACTGTTTCGTCACGTGGCATATTTGAGTCTTTTCCCTACATAAAACCATCATACTGTTGCATAAAAATCTAAAAAATTACTATATGAATGGGTTAGGTTAGAGTTACATTTATCAATAGCTCACATAATTTGGTTGTTGTAGTGCTTAACAAAGACTAGAGACTTAAAAACTTTTTCACTATTACTAGTCTTTATTATGGGAAACTTGTTATCATCTTCCTAATTTATGACATAAAATTGTTCCATACCTCTTTAAGCTTATTTTTTTCCATTTGCTTTAGCCTTATTAGATAGACTTACTAGTATTGTTGCTCCAGCTGAGACAAAAGAAAAATACTAGGTGATTCTTCTCATTTGTTTTAGTTTTGGCGGATAGAGTTACCTGATATCTGTTGCTGGTGGTATTTGACACGTATACCTGGATTTAGTCGACGTGAGCAAAAGCTGACCTGGACACTATCAAAAAAGAAGAAAACTTACTAGTATTGTTGCTGCCTGACAGGTGGGAGGTGGCAGGTATTGAAATTAGTCGAGGTATGCACTTGATAACAGCACCAGTAACTGCCATAACCAGCATTAGCCCAATGCAGAACCAAACAAATATATCAGGTACTATACTCTTGAATTTTCCGAAGTTAAGCCATTTTGTATAACAAGCAAGCTTTGCTTATCTATGAATATCTTGCTATGCCTCCAGATTGGCTGAGAAAATGTACTGTTACTGAACATTTGCTCAATGTAGCATAAAGGAGGAGCAACTCCCAGAGTTGTCATGCCCACTTCTTTTCAGACGCAACATAGGATGATATATATAGTCGAGGGTTATTACTTCTACTGTACAGAGAATTCCACGAAAGCACCTGCAGAATGTTAACAGGTCCTATGTTAATAATGTAAGATCTTTGAGGAAGTTAAACAAAATTTTTACGGATTAGGCATAGTCCTAAGCTTGTGCTATAAAGATTCACAACTAAAATTTCAGTTCCTTTCAACGTAAATCAGTGGGGGTTTTGACGAAATCTACTTGACTATCCCTTTCGATAATTCATTGATATTGCACACCATTCAGTCGATAAAATTATTTAATCAGGGGTCAGCTTGTGCAGACCTTTATTGTTCCTCCGAACTTAGATAGATGTACATAAATCACTAGTTTTTCGCCTCGGCTATATTCATTTTACACTTCCAAACTTTTCTAATCAAACTAAAATTATCAAGTTAATTAATATCTTCTTCTACTACCATTCATCTTGAGCCGAGGGTGTATCTGCAACAGCCTTCTACCTCTAAGGTAGGGGTATGGTCTGCATACACTCTACCCGCCGCCCCAGAATCCAACGTTGTGGAACTACACTGGATTTTGTGGACTCTATAAGAAGAATCCAATTTCTGTTAGAGTTCTAAACCTAACTTGCTGGCTACGATCATCCTATGTTCGAGAAATATGCTATTAACAACCCTCAAATTATGGAGAAAATGAAAATTCAAAAAATACGCTACAAACGACCCTTGAATTACGGAGAAAATTCGAGAAATATGATACTAACGACTCTCGAATTACGGAGAAAATTCGAGAAATACGCTACTAACCGACCCTCGAATTACGAAAAAGATTCGAGAAATATGCTACTAAAGACGCTCAAATTATGGAGAAAATACGCAATTAATGACCCTCAAATTACAGAGAAAAATAAGAGAGAAGAATCAAGGGAATTGTACCCACATTTTTTGTCAATTAAAATTCTCATTTCTTCGTATTTTTGTTTGTTGTTGAAATTTGTTTTCCGTATATCAAGGGAGTAACCGAAATACGCTACTAACGAAACTCGAATTACTGAGAAAATCAAGAGAGAAACAGAACAAAATTTATTTTCCATAAATTAAATTATGTTGCAAACAGTTGTTTTTCAACTTTAGTCCCACCAAATTAATCACGAAAATTCAAAAATAACTCCAATTCATATTCATGGTCAATGAATGAGAAGGAGAACTTCCTACAACAGCTTCCATTACAATGGCTTCCTAATTTTCAGTCACAAAAATTTTCCTAATTTGCTTTCAATTTTGTTTATTATATTATCCTTTTGCTTTTGGCGGATCGTTTTTTCTTTTTTCTTTTCTTCTTTATCTATCTCCTTATCCTAGTGGCTCTTTTTTTTTTTTCCTATATGAAAATCTTCATAGTTTCGTAGGAGAGATAGTAATAATTAATTTCAGAATTAATTTGTAAGATAAGCTTATGTCATATTTAATTGAGATAAAATGCATGAAATAACTTATTTTGAGATTAGTTATTTCGAAATTATAATGTTTTTTATATCCTTCTCTAAGGTGGGATTAATAATGTCAGGATAGCTAATCTCGAGATTGATAATTTTTGAATAACTTATTTTCTAATCAAACGACTCCTTAGTGGTATAGATGAAATTTCAAGAACATTATATGTAATTTTTAAATATATACTACCTCCGTTTTAAAAATAATATCTTGCTTTAATTTAATACTCTCTCCATCCCAAATTACTCATCCCAAATTAAGATGACACATTCATTAAGAAAAATAATTAATAACATAGCTAGTTTACCATAGTACCCCAATTAAATAATATCTACATTTTAATTTGAAGAAAAAGTAATTAATGCAAAGGGTAAAACATGAAAGAAAAAAATGGCATAATACATAAATATAACCCTAAACTTGACACCAAATTTTAACTTTGACCTTAAACTTTGATAGTGCACAAATAGGACCTTTAACTATTCAAAACCTGAATAAATATGACCTCCGATTTTTCAACCCCCATGTGTGAGTTTCACTCGCGCCTACGTGGAAAGCTCATCTAATCACACGGTGTCACATCGTTAAAAGGGTTGACTTGGAAGAAGGTCATATTTGTGCAGTTTTTAATAGTTAAAGGTCATATTTGTGCACGATCAAAGTTTTACTTTTTGTGTTAAAACGACGTCGTTTTTTTTTTAATTATTATTATTATTATTATTACTAAAAATTACACAAATACACAACTTATGTTTTTAATATTACAAAAAATCTCAACTCCCTAAACATATTACAAAAATCCCAACATATACACAGAATGTTATGTATATGTCGGCTATGTTATGTTTATTAATAGGGAGAGAGAGTAAAGTAATTAAAAAAGTGGGAGAGGGTGTAATTACTTACAAAAGGGTTGGTATTTATTATTATTATTATTATTATTATTATTATTATTATTATTATTATTTATTTATTTATTTCTATAGCAACACCTAGCTTTTTTTTTATTAAAAAAAAAATACTAGCAGGGATCGAACCCGCTCACTAAGCTGAAGGAAATGCCCAAGAAGTGCAAATAACACCACTGGGATATGTAAGTGTCTTGTTTCATGTGGTTCAACATTAATGTACATACATAAATATAGATTTTCTATCTTATATATACAATGTAATTTTTTTACCCAGAGGGTTCGGGTGAACCCATGACAAGAACGTAGGTCCGCCCCTGCGTTAATTTAATAATGTTTTGATAACGTTAATTTAATACTAACATTTTAATAATGTTAATTTGATAACGTTAATTTAATATACTATTACTACGATCCTTAATAATGTTAATTTAATAACGTTTTATTAAAATAATAATTTTTACTATAGTTTTTTTTATTATTAGTATAGTTTCATCTTTAATTTAATATTTAAATAAATCATATTTAGATATATTATATAACATAAATTCGCCCTTTGCTTTATAATATATATACATACCCGCGCGATTTTTTCGTATGAGGCTGACCCACCTAATTAATAAATCTTTAATATTGCTCTTTTTCCGCAATGACAAAAGAAATTAGATGCCATTTTCATCTTTGAGCCAAAAATAATAAAAAAATAATAGTGAAAAGTCATTTAAAGGTCATATTTGTGCAGTTTTGAATAGTTAAAGGTCATATTTGTGCACTGTCAAAGTTCAAGGTCATATTTATGTATTATGCCCTTAGATTTTAAGCTGGACGCGCCTAGTTTTGCGTATTGAACACGTGTTTTGCCACGTAGGATCGGAGGTCATATTTGTGCAGTTTTGAATAGTTAGAGGTCATATTTGTGCACTGTCAAAGTTTAAGGTCAAAGTTAAAATTTGGTGTCAAGTTTAGGGTCATATTTATGTATTATGCAAAAAAAAAATTGTCTCTTCTTGATTAATGAAAAAAAACAAGTAAAATGAGAAATCAAATTAGGAAATTTTGGACAGAGAGAGTATGGTGTATAAGAAAATGCAGAAGATTTTTGAATATTATGATGTTATATTAAAATTATGTCAAATATATCAAAATACACTGTAATTTTGTATATCAAAATGC
This sequence comes from Capsicum pubescens, assembly GCA_030864215.1. Lineage (NCBI taxonomy): Eukaryota > Viridiplantae > Streptophyta > Magnoliopsida > Solanales > Solanaceae > Capsicum > Capsicum pubescens. The sequence continues at coordinate 22,730,959 of CM061549.1, forward strand.
TCTTTAATTTTGTAGTTTCAAATATGTCATGTAAAAAGTTAAATTAAAATATTGATGAAAAAAGAAAAAAAAAATTCTTTTTGAAACGGACTTTTTAAAACAAAGGGAGTAACAAATTAAAAAAATGTACAAAGAAAAAAAAATTGTTTTTCAATTCTTAAATATTTATCATATTTTTGACTAGAAATAGATATTTCATAGTAATGCTTTTTATTATTTTAGAAAACCAACACATATTAGGACATTTGAGGTTAGCTTTGTCATTTAACATTATTAGAAAATTTGATTGTCACAAGGGTAAATTGATTATTTAAGCTACTACCTGTCTACCTCCGTTTTAAAAAAATGACTTACTTTATTTTTTAGTTCGTTTTAAAAAGAATAATTTTTTTTAGGTAATATTTCAATTTTAATTTTTCATATGATATGTTTGACCACAAGATTAAAGAATATTGTGATATATTTGACAAAATTTTAATTTAAGATCACAAGAATAAAAAAAATTCTTTAATTTTATCAAATTTCATGTCAAGCTAAAACAAATCATTGTTTTAGAAATAGAGGAAATATTTTACTGCTTTTACTACTCTATTTGTCCAATAATACTTATCCAATATACTAAAAATAAATGTCCAAAATTAATTGATTTGTGAAGCACATTGTAAAGGTAAAGCACATTTTATCTCCAGACATCATATTCATATATTATACTAAAAGTGAGAAGCTTCAACGTGCAAAGTTGGATTATCATTTTATCCCTATACTAAATAAAAATGTTATAAATTATTAAATTAAATATTAAACAATAATGTTTTAAAACCTTTTCAAATAATAGTTAATCATAATTACCATGGTGTATATTTCATTATTGGAAAAATAAACTTCCTATTACATTTTACATTATAGCTATACACATGATTAATTGATTTCCTATTAAATGACAAGTTAGGGTTGTCAAGTGGGCCGGGCCGGGCCAAACTGGAACCGACCCGTTAAAATTAATCGGATTGTGGGCCGGGCCGGGGACGGGGCCGGGTTGGGATTAAGTGAGCCGGGCCGGGCTCAACGGTAAATTTTTTAAAAACAACCCTAACCCGGCCCACTTAACCCAACCCGGCCAAACCCACCTAAAACCGGTTAAAAATCCGACCAAACCCGGTCAAAAATTTAAAACTTTTTTTTTTCAATATACACTATATATACCCACCTATATACATTTTAAATAGGTTAAACAATATATATACACTATATATATAGTATATACTACATTAGAATTTAAAAAATATATACACATATACACAATTACACATTTATACGCACCATTCAATAGATACGACTATACGTACTACTTTAAATAAAACATACTCTACAAAATATATTGATACAAGACAGCCCAAGAACACAAGAAAACAAACACCAAAACAGTCCACTAGTTCAAGGAACTATGGACCTCTTTTGGTAACCCCTCTCGGATTCAAGAACACGACAAGAACACCATGTAATGAGGTGTTTAACACCTAATTTCCAGCAGCAAACCAAACTATATTATGACAATAAAAATGAAGAACAACAATGTTACAACCACAATAACCAAACGGCTTGAACAACAACAACACAAACTACAAGATTAGGACTAGAAACAAAGATAGATAGTTAGACAAGTGTTGATGTAGTCTTAACAACCCAAGAGCATATTCACTCTTGGACCTTTAACACTTCATACAACAAACACCTAACTCTTACAATGACACAAGAGTGGCATCCACCTCTCAAAGCACCAAAGTCTCAAGCTTTGCAACACACAAGAGAATCCACCCTTATCCTATGCCCTAATTTTAGTTTTGAGAACTCTCTCTCACAAGAGTAGTGTCTTCAATATCAAGCATAAACTAAGAAAATAAACCCTACAAGGTTCTATTTATACAACATTACAAATAATAGAGAAATGACAAAAGAGCCCTTTAGTGACTAGTCTTAAAAAATACTCAAAAATGTCATGATCATGATCATACTTGTATCATCCTCTCCATATCGAGAGGAATTTGACCACAAATTCACGGTCTCACCTCTTTTACAAAGGCACTTCACAATCTACTTTTTCCGGCCACACATCTTCTCCATACTCTTCATTTTGCACTGCGGCTTCTTTTTGCTCTCCATCTAGCGGTTTGTCATCATTCTTAACCGATTCAATGCCCACCTCTTCTCCAAGATAGTACAATCTACCCCCTTTTAGGATCATATTCCGTCGGTTTGGGCACTCACTAGCCTTGTGCCCCCACCCTTGACACTTGAGGCATTGAAACCCCTTGGGATTGGAAGTAGAATTCAATTTACCTTCATACCTTGGAGGATATTTTTGGAAACCCTTAGTGGCCTCAGGTTGGGTAGCCATGAATGAGCTCTCTTTGAGATCCCTCTCAACCTCTAAAGCCACGTGGAAGATGCCATCTACGGTGTCGAATTTGTGAAGCGTCATGCGAGTGGAGATGTCCTTGTTTAACCCAACCTTGAAGCGCACAATGTCATGACTTACTTACTCGCCTCGATGGTCAAGTTTCAACATCAATTGTTGAAATTCATCATAGTAAGCCATGACACTCTTGCTCCCTTACCTCAAATTATACAATTTGGCAAGAAGCTCATGCCTATAAGTCTCGGGCAAGTACCGTTGTCGCATAAGGTTCTTCAACCAAAACCAAGGAGGAGGTTATCCTTCAATCATCTCATTCCCAAACCGTTTAACATACTCCCACCATGTATTAGCATACCCTTCGAAGTGATCTATAGCATAACAACTTTTTTTTTCTTCGGTGAGATCATTAAGTTGGAAGATCTTGTCACAAGATGACTCTCATGCAAGGTAGGCTTCAGGATCACTCTCACATTTGAAAACGGGAAGGCTCACTTTGATGGAATTGAGACCTACATCTCGGTTTGGATGGTCATATCTCACCTCTCGGTCTAACTCCCCATGTATACCCCTCATTCTTTCTTCTCTCAAGTAAACATCATCATACGGCCCATAACCACGATGTTGTTCTCCCCTACCATAGCCCTCAACATGGATGGGTCTATTTTGGGTTAAGTGGAGCTTGTAGTGGCGGGATTAGATTTGGATAGTAAGGTCTTTGGTCAAGTGGAGTTTGGATAAGAGGGTTCGGGTTTGGTGGTGGTATTTGGGTTCCAAGCCCTTCTTGTTGGACTTGGTGGAGTGGAGGATGGTTTGGTCTATCTTGTTCTTGGCTTCGGGAGTAGAGATTGGTTGGATTTATGGCAATTGGTGGATATAGCATTTGGTGCATGGTCCCGGGAGTATTAGTTGGGGAATTGTTTTGAGGTGTGGAAAGTCGACTCCTTTGGCTTTCCACACGTTCTAATCTCCCACTTATTGATGCCACATCCGTATCTAATTTCTCAAGACCCACATTCAACCTAGCCACAACTCGGGACATAGTTTCAAGGCGAGATAAAATGAGATTGATGGCATTATTATCCATTGTTTGAGCATTTGAAGCCTCGGGTTCCATTTGGTTATACCAAAAATAACGCTTCAAGTTACGGTCCAAAAAGACACTCAATCAGTCCACAACGCCACACACAACAATACAATACAAATTCTACAAAATAAAACACACGTGAGTTCAAAACAACCTCCCACAATAAGATCCCACCTTCAGGTTTCTTCAAACTCAAGCTTAACAATGGTGGATGACTCAAATAACCTCCAATTTAGCTCAAATTATAACTCTATACTCCTATAGTGTTAGAGAACACAAATCTGACACTAAAAACACAAGAAAAACACAAAATCAAAAACTTAAAATTTTACCTAGGGTAAAAAACGGGTTTAGTTTTTTTTTGGGGGGGGGGATTTTTTATTTTGACACTTCATTTTTGTTGGAATTTTCAATTTCTAGACTCTAATAGTGTTAGGGAACAAGGATCTAACACTAGAAACACACAAAACACACAAAAATCAAGTTTTTTTTGAAAGACCCTAAAAACGTGAACAATAACTTTTTTTCTTTTTCTTTCTTTTCACTCTTTTTTAATTTTCAAGATAACAATCCCAAGATTGATTTTGTTGGAAAAAAATCAAACCTTGCTTTGATACCAAATGATACAAGACAGACCAAGAACACAAGAAAACAAACACCAAAATGATCCACTAGTTCAAGAAACTATGGACCTCTTTTGGTGACCCCTCTCGAATTCAAGAACACAACAAGAAAACCATGTAATGAGGTGTTTAACACCTAATTTACAGCAGTAAACCAAACTATATCATGACAATAAAAATGAAGGACAACAATGTGACAACCACAATAACCAAACTGCTTGAACAACAACAACACAAATTACAAAATTAGGACAAGAAACAAAGATAGATAGTTAGACAAGTGTTGATGTAGTCTTAACAACCCAAGAGCATATTCACTCTTGGACCTTTAACACTTCATACAACAAACACCTAACTCTTACAATGACACAAGAGGGGCATCCACCTCTCAAAGCACTAAAGTCTCAAGCTTTACAACACACAAGAGAATCCACCCTTATGCCATGCCCTAATTTCAGTTTTGAGAACTCTCTCTCACAAGAGTAGTGTCTTCAATATCAAGCATAAACTAAGAAAATAAACCCTACAAGGTTCTATTTATACAACATTACAAATAATAGAGAAATAACAAAAGAGCCCTTAGTGACCAGTCTTAAAAAATACTCAAAAGTGTCATGATCATGATCATACTTGTATCATATATATACTACAATATATATAAGTATATATAGAGAGAGTTATATACTAATTTATAAAATATATACACATGTATACATTAAATATACAAGTCTATAGATGATATATACACAAATATACGCACCATTCAATATATATGTACTACTTTAAGTAAAACATATACTACAATATATATATAGTTATATACTAATTTATAAAATATATACACATGTATACATTAAATATACACTTCTATAGAAGATATATACACAAATATACGCAACATTCAATATATATGTACTACTTTAAGAAAAACATATACTATAATATATGTATATACTACAATATATGTAGCTATATACTAATTTATTAACATATACACATGTATACATTAAACATACATGTCTATAGAAGATATATACACAAATATATGCACCATTCAATATATATGTACTACTTTAATTAAAACATATACTACAAATATATAGTTATATACTAAGTTATATAACATATACAAATGTATACATTAAATATACATGTCTATAGAAGATATATACACAAATATACGCACCACTCAATATATATGTACTACTTTAAGTAAAACATATACTACAATGATCCAGGGATAATCGTTGAATCTCCCAAAATCATCAGCAAGCGCCAACAAATCACGTTCTATGACTTGCTTGACGTCTCTTACCAATAAAAAGGAATGGACAAACCAAACTAAGCATAATTTCTCCCTATAGTGCTTTGGTATGTCTTTATTCTTGAGATCCGCTATCAAATCCTTCACTTTGTAGCTAGGTCCAACAATACCCAACAACCCATCTTTTTTTACCTTGTATTTGTTGGACCCTTTGTGGGGTGTTTTATTGATGACAGGTTCTTCTGGACGATCACATATCAAGCCCGTCACAATGGCAAACTCTTTCAATCCAAAACAAATCGGCATGCCACAGTAGTTGATCCAGACTTCATCCATCTTATTTTCGCCCTCCTTCGGACCTCCAACATATCCCACATATATGATCTTGTGCTTGAGAAGGCCATATACCATGATTATTGGGAAACAGAGAGGGCGGGGCCCAGACAGCTCAAGAAAGTGTGCAAAGCAGCTCTTCTTGAAAAGTCCATCTATGTTTTCCTTCTTCATAATACTCCTAAGTTCGTCAAAAGGTTTCCCCAACTGACATTTAAGTACAAGATCACCAAATACTGCATTAGGGTTATTCATCGGCATCGCAACTCAAAACTTGTCAATACTAATGGTTTTGACAGAATCATGCTGGAATTTTGATATTATTTCACGCCCCATTGGTGAGAAGGAGTTATCACTTTCTTCGGCTTCATTTTGCCCTGACTGAGATTGTTCTGGAAGTTTCTCCGAATCTATCTGTACTCTAGCCTTTTTTGTTTTGTGATCGGAAGTTGATCCACTTTCTCCACTTTCTGTTTTTTTTTCTTTTGGGAGACATCTTTTAACTACTAACAAAAGAAATACAAAAAAAATACATTGCATTTGATGTCTGCATAAATTTTTTTAAAAAGATGAGACAAATTTCAATAAATTATTCTTACCACATAACCAAAAAAAAATACTCCAACGGACAACCCATCAGTTGGAATAGATCGGGAACCCGAATCTGTTTGAAGACCTATTTAATATCTCTCCACAGATATTCCACCTGTTGCAACAGGTGGAGAAATTTCAAAAAATTATTCTCTGCCACATTACAAGAAAATACTCCAACGGATAACCCATCAGTTGGAACAGATGGGGAATCTGTTTGAAGACCTATTTAATATCTCCCAACAGATCTTCCAACCATTGCAACAGATGGACCACCACCACCACAACCAATGCCACGACCAATGCCACCAAGACCACCACCAATACCAACACCAAGACCACCGACACCACCGCCAAAAAATACAAATACCAACACCAACACCACCAACAACAGCCACCAACATCACCACAAACACCATCCAATAATACCACGACAATCAACAAAACACTGAGCGAAAAGCTAGGATTTTCTCGGGTGCTTCCTTCTTTTTTAGCATCAAAACTCAAAATTGTTAACCCATTCTCGAAAATAATACAACTAAAGGTCTTATTTTTTTGTTATTAACTAAAAAACCCTAATTTTTAGAATAAAGAACAAATGTAGAACTCTTCTCGAACTATATTACATGCGAAGATAGAGAAAACAACGGATACAAGTGGGAATGAAGTAAAAAAAACAACTATATGTAGTCGTAAATGGGAAGAAACTCGACCTATTTTGAAGGGTTGAGCAATATATTGAGTAGTTATTGTTTGTATTGTTTGTATTGTTGAGAGGGAGAGGACACCCCAAGAGAGAGAGAGAGAGAGAAGAGCGAGAACTTAAGATTTGAAATGAAAAGTTTTTCGCGCAAATGGACGATTTGTATGGGTTGATTTGTAATTTGGGAAACGAATGACAAGTTTTGAAATTGCTAATTTAGTCTGAATTGATCTTAATTAATTTTAAATTTTTTAAAAGATATAGTTTTTAAAACATTGAGTTGATGAGAACTCATTTCTACTCAGAGTGATCGATCGATGACTCGGATCGGGATGAACGCAATACCAGCGCCATGCAATTGCAAAGACTCGATTGGATTTGTAGTTGACCCTTCAAGTTCATTCATTCATCCCTAGTTTCACCTAAATCAACTTAGGTACTATCACTATCCTAACATTGAGTTGATAAGAACTCATTTCAACTCAGAGTGATCGATCGACAACTCGGGTCGGGATGAATGCAATACCAATGCCATGCAATTGCAAAGACTCGATTAGATTTGTAGTTGACCCTGCGAGCTCATTCATTCATCCCTATTTCCACCTAAATCAACTTAGGTACTATCACTATCCTAACATTGAGTTGGTAAGAACTCATTTCAAATCAGAGTGATCAATCGAGGACTCGGGTCTGGATGAACGCAATACCAACGATATACAATTGCACAGACTCGATTGGATTTGTAGTTGACCCTGCGAGCTCACTCATTCATCCTTAGTTCCACCAAAATCAACTTAGGTACTATCACTGTCCTAACATTGAGTTGATGAGAACTTATTTCAACTCAGAGTGATCGATCGATGACTCGGGTCGGGATGAACGCAATACCAACGCCATGCAATTGCAAAGACTCGATTGGATTTGTAGTTGACCCTGCAAGCTCACTCATTCATTCCTAGTTCCAGCTAAATTAACTTAGGTACTATCACTATCCTAACATTGAGTTGATGAGAACTCATTTCATCTCAGAGTGATCGATCGATGACTCGGGTCGGGATGAACGCAATACCAACGCCATGCAATTGCAAAGACTCGATTGAATTTGTAGTTGACCCTGAGAGCTCACTCATTCATCCCTAGTTCCACCTAAATCAACTTAGGTACTATCATTATCCTAACATTGAGTTGATGAGAACTTATTTCAACGCAGAGTAATCGATCGACAACTTAGGTCGAGATGAATGCAATACCAACGCCATGCAATTGCAAAGACTCAATTGGATTTATAGTTGACCCTGGGAGCTCACTCATTCATTCCCAGTTCTACCTAAATCAACTTAGGTTCTATCACTATCCTAACATTGAGTTGATGAGAACTCATTTCAACTCAGAGTGATCGATCGACGACTCGGGTCGGTATGAACGCAATACCAACGCCATGTAATTGCAAAGACTCAATTGGATTTATAGTTGACCCTGCGAGCTCATTCATTCATCCCTAGCTCCACCTAAATCAATTTCTATGAAATCAATTACAATAAATGACTAAATTGTTGAAAATTTTTAAACAGGTACATATATGTTGCAACAGATGACATATCTGATTTAATTATCAAATATATATTTGCATCTGTTGTGACAGATGACTGAGCTGTTGGAAATTTTCAAAAAAATATTTATATCTGTTATAAAAGATGACATATCTGATTTTATTAATTATCAAATGAACATTTTCATCTGTAGTCACAGATGACTGAGCTTTTGGGATTTTTAAACAGATATTTATATCTGTTGTAACAGATGACTGAGTTGTTTGGATTTCTAAACAGATATTTATATATGTTGCAACAGATGACATATCTGTTTGAAAATCTTTTTATCTCTTTTAATTTTAAAGAAAAAAGCTTCTGGTCCGAGTAGATAATATCAAGTAGTAGTACTTACTACTAAAGACGGTAAAAAATATTTCTTGAATATCTCAAAAGTGAGTTCATTGAGCAATCTTGTCTTGTCTTTTCAATGTCAGTAGTCTTAGTCTTCCTCGTGCCCCTCAAATTATTAATGAAATTAGTGAATATTAATTAATGAATATTGAAAACCACCACGTCTACGTACACAATACATCTATAGAAATTATTTCATCTCTTCCGTTAGCTGCAGTTTATTTTATTCAACTCTCATTTTTTTCTCTCTCCTCTTTAGGGTCACAACCTTTTTTCTCTCTTTTATCTTCTCGTCTCATAAAGATCTTTTTGGATCTAAACCCATCCACATCTTTCCTCGACTTAAATTTTTGTTTTGATCCCCTTTTTGATATTAAGGTATGGTTTATTATTGCTCTTTTATTCTCGTTTTCTTCTTTGCATGTTATTTACATCTTTTTTTTATTTAATTACTATTTACTCATATTATATATATATATATATTTTTAAGGAACTTGTAAGTGTTGAATAAACAATCTGAGAATTTTTATTACAATATGAGAAAAAAATCATCTGTTGGGAGAAGTTTAAAAGCCTTGTTGGCATTATTATTATTTTTTATATGTATTTTATTTATTTCATTATTGTTGATGCAGTTATTGATGTTGTTGGTGGGGTTGACGTTGTTGGAACTTGTGGTGTTGTTGATGGTTCTGGCACAAAGGATGTTGCTTCTTTGTTGTTGATGATGTTGTTGGAACAAATGTTGTTTCTTTTTTGTTGATGTTTATGCTGTTGTTGATGTTGCAATAGATGGAGAAACTATTGGAATAAATAAAACCACCAGAAAGGCTGGTTTGATGTATTCCATCAGACTCCACATCTGTTGCAACAGACTCCACATCTGTTGCAAAGAACTCCACATCTGATGCAACAGATGGACAATGTTCTTTTTGTGACATCAATTTTTTTCCTCTTCTTTATAGATATAAGGATATGACAGTTGATCAACTTTTGACAGACTATCTCAAGAGGCTGTAGTAAAGATGGGATCAGAGGAATAAACTGCTTGTAGATGGAACCACTTCATATATAAGAGGTATGTATTACTGATAATGTTATCATGGAAACACACATAGAGTGCACTGATTTTGTGAATGATGTTTTTACTGATTAGTCATAGATCGTTCAAACAAGATGTCTGCAATTTTACAGTTAAGTTTGGTAGGTCCGAACTGATAAGGCTGAGGGACTATGAATATGGTTCTGATAGCCTGTTAAGATTTAATATCGGTTGTTGCTCATGTTTATTTGTCAAGCATTGTGAAAGAATCTAATTTTTGTGTCATTGTAAAGAGATTCAATAGTGATTGGACTAACTTTTAGGATGCATTGGACCCTTAGAGGGCCTTCGAAGCTTAGCACTGCATCTAATAAGAATAGAAAACCAATATATTTATTGCCCTGGCCAAAATTTAAATGGCTGGGTTGCTCGCTCGGGGTGATGATTTTATGCCAGAATGTGTGGTAGGAAAATGCTTTCGAAGGAAAATGGGTGGTTGATGGAAGACTATATCATCTGAGAGCTAATTAAAGAAGAGACATAGGGTAGAAAGTAACTTCTAACGAATCTGTCCGGTGGAATTATCTTAACAGATGCGAGATCTGAATCAAGTACAAATATGAAAGTGTATCCGGTAATGTAATTTCATCTATTGTGTCTCTGAAAGAAAAACAATGCAGATGGACACTTTGCTAGAGAGCTGCGTGGTCGGGATTATCACCTAGATAGAAAATAGGAAAAGACCAACAAAGAAGCCTCACGGGCATCGAGGGTAGAAATGATGTACAACAAGTCTAGAAAACTTATGCCAACAGAAACTGCAGTTAAAATAAGGAATCTAAGCGAAGATGACAAATTTTTGAATTTTAAATTTCATCCCACGCCTTCTTGTTTGTGTTTCCAATCAGGTCCACTGTCGTTGACCTGATTGGAACCACAAACGAGATTGAAAGGCAAATAGAGTATCATTGCTTCCTTAGCAATATGGTTATAATTGATTGTGTTTTCTTGCCTTGACATGCTTTCAACATTCCTAGGAGAAATTAGATGCTTGTTGTAGTATGTGAATCCCGATAATTTTCAAGCTTGCCTCCAGCTCTTTGATTCTTTATTCAAGCTGGTCGTTGCCCTCTTCAAAGTTGGTAAAGAGTTCCTCATCTCTTGTGAGCTCGATCAGGAACACTACCTTCAAAGTTGTGGCATTCTAGAAGCCCTTCGGAACACTTTCTTCAGAAGCCTTAAAGGATACATGGAGGGTCTCTGTGTTTGTTTTAGGTCAAAATATGTTGATGCACGTTGAAGATGTGGTCCCAAAAGTTGAAAAACGCACTTTTATCTAGCATTGCTCCATGCATCTTGCTCAACCAATTTGATAAATTAGTAAGCATGAAGTTACGTAGCGTGTGATCTAAACCGGCTCTACGAATCCTATCAAACGTTACATAACTCTATCAAAAAAATATGACCGAGTTAGTGCACAAATCGAACGATCTCAATCTCTCAGCCTTTTTGCTGATTGCTCTTCTCCAATATAGATGACAAGATATCTGCTAATGTAAAAGTCTACACCGTCGCCAGATATATTCCCAGGCAATCATGTCTGGCGATGGTGTAGACTTTTGCATAGCAGATGTCTTGTCATCTATATTGAAGAAGAGTGATCAACAGAAAGGCTGACATATTGGGCTTTTTTTCTATATGCACTAACTCGGGCATATTGTTTTGATAGGGTAATGAGCTTGGAGTTACGTAACGTTTGATAGGCTTGGTAGAGCCAGTTTAAATCACATGTTACGTAACTCCATGCTTACTAATTTATCAAATTGGTTGAGCAAGATGCATGGAGCAATGCTCGATAAAAGTGTGTTGTTCAACTGTTGGGACCACATCTTCAACGTGCATCAACACATTTTGACCTAAAACAAACACAACGACCCTTCATGTATCCTTTAAAGCTTCTGAAGAGAAAGTGTTCTGAAGGACTTCTAGAATGCCACAACTTTGAAGGTAGTGTTCTTGATCGAGCTCACAAGAGACGAGGAACTCCCTACCAACTTCGAAGACGCTAACGACCACCTTGAATACAGAATCAACAAGCTGGAGCCAAGCTTGAAAATTATCGGGATTCACATACTACAACAAACATCTGATCTTCTCCTAAGGAATATTGAAAGTATGTCAAGGCAAGAAAACACAATCAATTATAACCATATTGCTAAGGAAGAAATGATACTCTATTTGCCTTTCAATCTCGTTTGTGGTTTCGATTAGGTCAATGGTAGTAGACCTGATCGGAAACACAAACAAGAAGATAGGATGAAATTTAAAATTCAAAAATTGCCGCCTTCGCTTAGTTTCCTTATTTTCACTGCAGTTGTTGTTGGCGTAAGTTTTCTAGACTTGCTAAACATCATTTCTACCCTCGATGCCCATGAGGCTGCTTTGTTGGTCTTCTTTTATTTTCTACCTAGGTGATAATCCCGATCATGCAGCTCCCTAGAAAAGTGTCCATCTGAATTGTTTTTTTTCAGAGACACAACAGACGAAATTACATTACCGGATACACTTTCATATTTGCACTTGATTCAGATTTCGCATCTGTTAAGATAATTCCATCGGTCAGATTCGTTAAAAGTTACTTTCTACCCTGTGTCTCTTCTTCAATTAGCTCTCAGATGATATAGTCTTCCATCAACAACCCATTTTCCCTTGAAAGCATTCTCCTACCGCACCTTCTGTCATATAATCATCAACCCGAGTGAGCAACCCAACCATATAAATTTTGACCAGGGAAATAACTATACTGGTTTTCCATTCTTGTTTGATGCAATGTGAGGCTTCGAGAGCCCTCTAAGGGTCCAATGCACACTTAAAGTTAAGTCCAATCGCTATTGGTTCTCTACAGTGACGACAAATAATGATCCTTTCTCAAGACTTGACCTGCATAAACACGAGCACCAACAGTCAGTAATTCGTAACAGGGTATCTGCACCATCTTCATGAGGTCCTCAGCCTTATCCATTTTGAACCCATCAAACTTAACAGTACAATGCAGGATCTTGTTTGAATGATCAATGCCTAATCGGTTAAAAACTGTATTCACAAAAATATTGTACTTTGTGTGTGTTGTCTCGGTAACCTTATCAGTAATACATACTTAACTCCCACACATATGATAGTGGATCCATCTGCACGCACCTTATTCTTCCTAGCCCATCTATGGCTTAAATTGAATAAACAGATGACTAGCTTGTTGCAACAGATGACACGTCTGTTTATATTGTCAATCAATTGGAGACATCTGTTACGATAGTGATCAACCTGTTGCAGAAATAAAACAGATATATACATCTATTGCAAAAAGATTGTCAGTATGTTGTAAGTTATCTAACATAAAGAATATATTTTGTAACAGATTACCCATCTGTTAGATTTATTTTAAAGCAATTTTCTTTTCTTTTCGAGATACAATAATTTATAAATAGGTCCCTCCTTACAAATATGGATAATCCAGATTCGTACAAGAATATTCATATCGAGTCCTTGCGTGTACTTCAAAGGCAGTTTGATTGATGAACTCCATAGAGATATTTGGCTGACTTCGGAGCAAGGCTGCCGGATGAATGAAAGATGTTTGATTGACAATAATAATAATAATAGTAGTAGTAATAATAATTAGGTAATGTTTTTTTATTTTAGCGATTATTTTCCTCCTTTTGTATATCAAATCTACCCAAGGGATTCAAAAATCTATGAACATTCATTTCATTTTGTTGTCGACTTTGAATTTTTAATTCTTATTTAGTATTTAATAATAATCATTCTGTTTATTCCTAGTTTTCAACATGTCGACGGTTGGTGGTAGGGATTGAGCAGCAATTTGTGTCAATAGTTAGAGGTTAATCTGCTACGACAGATCGATCATATGTTGCACCTGGTAGTTATTAATAAAAAAAAGGGCTATTGTTGTTATTGAGAGGGTGAAAAGAGAAAGACATGACTCGGAGTTCCGATTATTCAATATGAAAAATGTTTCGTAAATAAATAATAAGGAAATAAATAATAAACACAATTTATAACCACAATTTTAATAACTGATCGTGACTTTTCACCATTTTTATTTTTGAATTTATTTTTTAAATTATTTATTATATAATAAAATGATTATTATTTTATTAAGGAATTTGAAAAGGTATTTTTTTTATTTATAAAATAAAAAAGTAAGCAAATTTGGATTAATGATATGATGATATAGTTTTTTTCTTTTTTTAAAAAAGTAGATTATATGTTGCAACAATTAAATTATCTGATGCAACAGGTTCACTATGGTTGCAACAGATGATATATCTGTTGTCACAGATGATTTATCTGATGCAACCTATATCGAGTCACAACTCAATAGAAGCAGTTCTTAGAAAGAACTAATTAATAATAATAATCTGAAAAGTCATGACTTATCACAATATTTCTTAATTTAATTAATTCATTACTTTTCACATTAATAAAAAATGTAATTAATAAATGGAGGTGAACAGTTAGATTATATGTTGCAACAGATATGTTATCTGATGCAACATATTTTATATTTGTTGCAACAGATAATATATCTGTTGTCACAGATGTGTTATCTGATGCAACAAATATAGAATCTGTTGCCACAACTCAATAAAAACGGTTCTTTGAAAGACTAATTAATAATAATAATTTGAAAAGTCATGACTTATATCACCATATTTATTTTCTTAATTTAATTAAAAATTTAATTAATGTATAGAGGTGAATAGTCGCGCCTTTTTGCCTCTCATTCAAATTCAATCCTCTATAAATAGGTCCATCCTTACTCAATCGTTCATTCAAATACACATTCTATTTATTTATTGCATCTCGTCTTTCATATTACACTCTAGAAGATAAGATTATGGCTGACCCAGTGTGAGACGTTGCTTTTCTGCAAGACGCTGTGAATGAACCTCGAAATCTACTTCGTGATCTGCAATGAGAATTGGGAGGAGTTAGATCAAGAATGCTCCGCGAGATACGTAGGCTGAGGAGGGCCTTGCTACTTCCGGTTGAAGATTGGTCGGCTGGCAATGATGATGCTGATAATAATAAAAATAATAATAATTAGACTATTATTTTTCTTTTAGTCTATTATATGTATTTTTATTTGTTTAATAAATAAATTATGTTTGATCTTTGATGTTTTAATCCATATTTAATTTTCATTCTGTCTATTATCTTCTCAACAAACATTTCGACGTAAAAAGGAATAATTTAGAATCCAGTAGCAATAACAAGATTTATCTGTTGGGTTTGTGGAAGGGGTTGATTTGTGTTGTTTCAAACAGATTAATCATTCGTTGCAATAGATAATTAGTCTGGTACAACAGATAAACATTCTGATGCAACAGATAATTAGTCTGGTGCAACAGATAAACATCCTGATACAACAGATAATACGTCTGATGCAACAGATAATACGATGATGCAACAAATAAATAGTCTGATGCAACAGATTACTCATCTGATACACCAGATGATTGATCTGTTTAAATTGTGGGCACTTGTGCTGGATTCATAATCTGGGTTCTATCCATTGTTGGAAAAACAGAAGTGTACCCAGATGACAAATACGAATAAAAATCATAATTTTACTTACCAAAGTAACCTATGAAGTAATGCCAAAGTGGAAAGTGATGTAGTAAATAAAATTTGACCTAAGAAATTAGTCAGATCGCAGCAGTAGCGTTGTACCAACAACAACAACAACAACAACAAATGGTCGACAAGAAGAAGATGAAGCAGAAGATGATGAATAAAGCAGCAGAAACAAAAACAATTAACAACAAAAATCGGTAAGAGAGAGAAAACAACAATGGATGAGAAGAGAGAGAAAGACGCCTTTTTCCCTCCGTTTCTCGTTATTTTAGGTATACATTGGGATTAAAGTGTAAATTTAAAAACTTATGGGTTATTTTAAAACTTTTTCAACTTTCTTAATACATAATAAAATATTTGTCACCTCCAACTAATAATTAAGACTTGTGTCTCCTACACCTCATTTTAAAACTCTTTTTTCACCTGTGGCCCAAACCCCCAGGTCACTTGACTAAAGCATAGTAAATCTTATAATGTTTTTATTATAATTTTCTTTGTAGTCTTATTTTGTGAATATTTGTAATGTAAGCGCCACATAACGTCATGTTATTTCAACTTCAAGTTCAACAATTTCCTAGGTTTATGAATATATTTTTGATCTTTGAACTTTAAGAATTAGAGTTGTAATTTTTTGAATGAATCTTCAATTTTGTGATTTTCATATTTGTTTTCTTGTGGAAAAAAATATTTATATTTGTATGTGCTTGGTTAATAGAACGACTGAAATTTTTTATAGGTATGGACATGTATTAAGTTATAACATATGTTAATACCTCATGCAAAGGATTATGAGGCCAATTTTGACTTTTTCTTTTTACAGGTTAGAAAAATTTTCTGTTAGTTTGAGTTTAAATTGTTAAGTTGCTACTCAATTACTCATATTCATCATTTACATGAAATTTCTATGTTAAAGAATGCATCAAAAAAATTAATTTAAATAATAAAAAAGATTTAAATAAAAAATTAATTAATTATAAAGTCCTAGATTAACTAACGTGAAAGACACTGTGGTTACATAATGCATTAAATTAAGTATATATTTGAAAATACCTTAGGTCCAAGGATGAGTGATTGGATTAAAATAAATCTAACAAACAAAACGAGGTTTAACTTCTACTACTTTTAAAACCTAAAGAATGTAATTTTGTTCTAAAAGTATTTTTGAGAAAAATACATTTAAAAACTTAGTGAAATACTAATAGTTGCTTTAAAGTGATTTCTAAATTTATTAGTTAAATACAAATTTTTTCTTTCCAAAAGATAGACATGGAAGTGATTTTATAAAATTGAACTCATTGAAATAAAGTACACGTGCGGAGCGCGTATACCAAGACTAGTATGTTAAATATATACGCCTATAGAAGATATATATACACATATATAAATTAATCATCCTTGATAGTAAATTAATAATATATTAAAACTAAGTTATAATTAAATTCATTAAAAAAAAGGCTTAATCGGGCCGGGCCGATTAACCGGCGGGCCCTGAACGGGCTTGGTCCGGGTCGGATTAACTGGACCCAACCAAAAAAATAAACCAGTCCAGTACCCGGTACCCTACAGCCCAACCGGGCCAGGTTAAACCGGGCCGGATTTGTAAGTGGGCCGGGCTAGGCCGAGTCAGCCCGGCCCATTTGACAGGCTTATTATAGGTACATTGAATATGACATCTCACAAAATATGCCATCAAATATGAGTTAAATTGCTAGCTTTTGATCTTCCTTGTTAACTCCTATAAAAGACAGTTCGATGCACTAAAGTTTTCGCTATGCGCAGAATTTGGAGAAGAGCCCCACCACAAAGGTGTATTGTACGCAGCCTGACCTTGCATTTTCTCTTCAGTATTGCCTCATTAAATTTTATTTAAACTATTTTCAAGGCTTAACCTTAAGAATTGAAAGTGATAACGAAGTTGTTGAGCAACTCTATTCGCTCTTAATTCTTTCATATGTCTCTATGAATTGACATGTTTATTCTCATCTCAAATCATGTTGCAGCAAATACAAAAAAAATATGATTACGTTAACTGCTAAGTGATAATTGGTTATTTAAATTATTCTCGATTACTATTATACTTAAGAGGATAACTACTATCTTCTTATTATATATATCATTGTATTGTAAACCAAATATTTATAAAGAAATATATTGTTTCATGGTATCACATGCTAGGTTTTCTCTGCTATTGAATTATGACTTCCAATACCTCAATTAATGGTTCCCTCCCACACAACAAAATATATCTATAGCTACGAAATCTAAGCTATGAACTTTAAATTCGTACCTATTATCCAGTTTCGTAGGTATTTCTAAATTCTTAAACTTTCTTAGCCACGAAAATCAAATTGCCAAAGCTAATCTCTCATTTCTACTACAATTACTAAAAATCGTGGAAACAGCTACCTAAATAAGTAGATATAAATTTATTGCTATAGTAAAATTTTGTAGCTGATGATAAGTTTTTGCCATGCGATAATACAATCGTGGTAATTTGCCAAATCGCGCAGTGTCTTCCACCGTAGCCACATTTGTTACCTATGTAGATAATAATACAAAGGCATGCCAATTCAATAGAATTTCAAGGTTGATCAACAAGACATGTTGTAAACAATTACAAGCCTTGATAAAACATTTACATGTATAGGACTTCAACATAATTCAGTAATTTAGACCTTTGTAATGAGGAGAATGACATCTCAGCTATATATTCATCTCAGCTGAATAGTTGGTTAAATAACATTCTAAAATTTAGATTACGGTGAATCAAAGAAACTGAAGCAATCCCATTACAATCTCGTACCATGACAACACTCCGGATTGATCCTCCAAATCCAGATCTTTTAGCAGTCTGGAAAGGAGAGGGGTGAGGCAGGCGAGATCAATATGTAGAACTTTGATCCTTATGGTGGGACCCTTCTCCGAACCCTGAGCATAGAGGGAGCTTTAGTGCACCGGGATATCCTATTAACATCTAATTTTATGTAGAACTTTGCATAACTTATGTAGAGTTTAAGTAATCAGAAGTTGAATACTTGATGCAAAACAATGTATTAATTATTCGGAGATCATATCAGTTATGCAGGTTTTATACGAAACACAGGCGTTGTACAAGTAATGCAAATTTTAATGGACGCTAAAGTTTCTTATACTTCAAACAATACGTCCTCCGACAATATAAAGAGTAGTACTGTCTAGGAAGATGCAATCTTTGTTTAGTGGATTCAATTACACTAAAGTATTTTCTCACACGAAACTCAGGAAAGTGAAAGGCATACCAATCAGTGTCTCCGAGAACGAAGGACAAGTCACCATTGCGTATGATTCCATGTCTCTAGATTAAAATCGCCTCAGTTCACCAATCTGAGTATGAAAACAAATGTCACCGTTATACATCTGGAGTCTTGTAAGCTCAAGTTCATTACTTAAGAGCTATGTTACTCGGACTCTTAAAAAATGTAGGCTGGTGCATGTCGGATCCTTCAAAAGTAGTGTATTTTTGAAGGATTGGACATGGGTGTGGCAACATTATAAGAGAGTCCGAGCAACTTAGCTTAAAAGGGTTGCAAGAGTATTAATTAGACCGCTCCCAAAATGTCAAAAAGGTGAAAATGAGACTGATCTCATCAACCTCATCAATCTCTGTTATCGTTGTTATCTCTACCTTCCCTGACAAATAAAAGTGCGTACAGAACAATATTTGGCAACTTGAGGTACATGGAAATAGGTTTCACTGGCGTATAAAAAGATGGTTGTATTTATTACTAAGAACAGGAAACAAATAACGAAATTCAGATTGAGTATAACACAACCTCGTGAAATGCCATTTGAGAAAGTGAGGCAAATGTAGCTGATTTTCTTTACCTTTCACCTAAGCCGTGTCCTGAAAAAATGGGCGAGTTATATTTAGTCGCATTATCTTCTACTTGTTTTTTCGATATTTTCACGATACTCAAATGCAAAAACATTATCACGATGATCTATAGAAATTATCTGTGTATCTCTTCAAACTACCTTTCAGTTTCCTCCTTTTTGCCATGTCCCTTGAAATACCTGTAAAGATATGGCATCCGAGCCTAACTCAACCCCAAAAGCTAGCTCATGATGGGAGGATTGCTCAAGTCCATACCTTCACGCCCTGGGCCCAACAGACGCGTGGCCCGGGAGCCAAATGGGGATGGACCTGCCTCTATAACATCAGAAGATATGGCATCCGGGCCTAACTCAACTCCAAAAGCTAGCTCATGAGGAGAGAATTGTTCAAATCCATATAAGCATACCGTCATTCCATTCCTCAACCAATGTGTGACTTTCACCCACTTCAACAATACCAAAAGCTCATCATGTAACTTGAAAGCCTTCACCTGCAGTCAGTGAAGTCAATTGCCTTAAGAGCTTCGATCTACTTCAAATTGTGCGTGATTTAGGCTAAAAAGGATACGACAGTATATTTTACCATTTGTTTTTTCACTATACATATGAAAAATAAGGAAAATATGGTCAAAATTGCTTCCATTAGATGTAACTAGATTTCAAACAAATTATGTGTTTTTTTCCTGCATAAGTTTGAAATAAACTAGCCTGGCTTTGATGATGGAGTAATTTCTCCATTACATCTTTTTGTTCTTAAAATCCAATATGATAGATGCTTCCTACAACCAAGGAACATGATATTAAGTGCTAAAATACACATGAACACGAAAATTCTCAAGATATCGTCAAGGCTAACCTTAATTTTCTCGTTTAGGTAACCCTTTTGTCATGTAAACTGCGCTCATCTGTCGCAGCAGCTATCTTTCGCTTCTTCTTTCTATTTCTTTTCCTCTTTCTCTTACTTGGAACATCGTCCATTTTCCTCGATGGGCTGCCACAAACTCTAATCAGCTCAACGTTATGAGATTTATGTTCCTTTTGATGAACTGTCATTGCTGCTTGATCCGTGATGATAGGCGTATTTACACGCCTAAAGTACTATAATTTACCCATATTTTAGCTAAGTTTTGAGGACAAAATATATAATTCATGCACTTTTAGTCCTTTTTCCTGTAAGTGAGATAACAAACGTGATTAGCAAGTTTTCAGGTATAAATGATGCAGATTTCAGCATATTATGGATAACTTGACGCCCAAGGAGGCTTCACGAAAGAAGGAAGGGAAAGCTTGGACGCCAAGGACCAAAAGTGACGCATGGAATATCTGTCCCGGGCAAAAACAGCATTTCCAAAGACTTTGGGGATCAGCAGTAACTTATTAGGATTAGGATAATGATGCATTGACCTAGTAGGATTAGGTTAAGTAATGCAATAGCCTAGTAGGAATAGGATATGGGTGTTATAAATACCCTATTTTGCTAGAGATTTTCATTCATTCTGGAGTTCCGAAAACAATTCTCTTTCAATTAATTACTTTCTCTTCATCTATTCAATTCTTAATTTCCACAACAAGAGAACCGCTATTCTAAAAGGGAATTCACGCCTAACGCCATACCAAACCCTACTACACGTGAGATCTTTATTTTGGTATAATGATAAAGTCTATTGTGATTTTCGTTGCACTCATGAATAGCTAAACTTCTCTGTTGGGGTTATGGAAGCCTTAAGAGATACTATCTATTGCTATGAGTTTGTGAGTTCGTGACTCGTATGATGCTTATATCATTATTCTCTTCATCTTAATGCAAATTCTTGTGGTTGCAAACGCATAGAATACGCCAGCATAGCATTAACTTGTTCGAAAGAAAAGTTATATATCTGGAAAAGAGATAATGTCAAGGTAATAGGGCACCAACCCCTGTTAAAAAGTTAGTGCCGTAACTGGATTAACCTCTTGGAGAGTTCGTACCGTTAGACACGCTTTAAGCTCGAAAGAGTTAAAGTGAAATAATCCTTGATGGTCGAAAGACGCCTGGATTTACCATAGAATACAACTCTCTATAAGCACATGCATGTCTGAATTCCGCATAACTCATAGCCAATAGAGACGTATAACTCATAAGGTGGACATAACCCCAACTCTCAATTCTCATTGGTTAAACATCTTACTAAACATTCTTTCTTTTTACTTTGCAATTTTCTGTTTTTACTCTATTATTTTGTTTACATTATTGCACGCTATAAAATCCCCCCTTTTACGAGACTTGCACCAAAATTCTAATAATCTTTGCTTACTTAGTGACCAAGTATTCTCTGTGGGATCGATACCCAACCCAGTTGGGTTATATATTTGACAACGACCGCTTACACTCTTACGAGAGCTGTAGTTTGAGCGTTATCAAAAATTGGTGCCGTTGCCGGGGAATACGGTTGTCAACTAAGTTTGTGATAGTTACTAGACCCTTTGGTCAAAAGTTCTCAGATTTTACTTTTAGCTGTTTTTTTTTATTCAGGTTCTATTGGCAGGATGGATGCACAACGTGACATTAACAGAAGGGCGGCTCAACAGGAGCAGGCTAGACTAGCTGCACTGGCAGCTGCTCAAGTGCATCAACAGAATATTGATAACCCAGGTCGGGCAACAAATCCTGATGATGAGGACCTGGGTGATGAGGAGCTACTAAATCCTAGGCGTATTGATGAGGTGGCGGCACCTATGCATAGGAGAGATCATCAAGCTAGAATGAGACCTGACCACCGAGCTGTGCAGGCTTCTTTTGATGATGATGATGACGATCTGGATGGAGCTGGTGCTACAGGAGCTATTATTCCTCCGCCCTTGGCACCTGAAGCAAAGTTCAACATCACCAGCACCATGATTCAACTATTGCAGCTCAAGGGATTATTTGGTGGACTTGCAGGTGATGATCCGAATATGCATCTGGTCAACTTTATCTCTACATGCAAGTCATTCGACAATCCAGGCGTTGAACAGAATGCAATTCGGCTGCGATTATTTCCATTGTCTCTATCTGGGGAGGCAACTTTATGGTTGAACGGGCTAACTCCTGATTCTATTACTAATTAGAGGCAATTGAAAGACGCTTTCCTAGAAAGATTCTTTCCGTCATCCAAGAGAGCACAGTTGAGAGATGAAATCAGCAATTTTCGACAGTTTCCAACTGAAGCTCTCCACGAAACATGGGAGAGGTTCAAAACGAAGCTTATGCGGTGCCCAAACCATCATATGACCAATGTCCACTTGATGGAGATATTATACAGATCTTTCAACTCGGTGACTAAGCCAGTGGTTGATAACGCAGCAGGTGGGTCATTCATGGACCTTACTTTTAATGAGGAAAATGGTATGCTAGATCGTATGACAAAGCAGAGTAGAGCTTGGCATACCAGGGATTCTGAGGTATCAAGCTCTACTATATCCATTGGCATGACTGCAGAGCAGAGGCGTAGACAAGAGAAGCATGACCAAGATATGGCTCACATGAAAACACAGATGGACCTTCTTACCAAGCATTTATTATCAGGGAAGACCGAAAAAGTCAAGGCTGTTGTGTCACAGGGAAGAGATGAATCTGATTCTGAGGAAGAAGCCAACTACTTGAATAATCAGGGGGGTTTCCGAGGCAATGCCCAAGGAAACCAAGGTCGGATCTGTTATGATAAATCTGGATACAAGGACCGCGATCAAGGTAGTTGGAAAAACAATACCGACAGGAGTGGTTTGTATGTTCCTCCTGGAAGACGTGACGCCGCTGCATCTGGTTCTGGAAATATGTCCATGGAAGATATGATGGCTAAGCTGCTGAAAGGAGTAGAGGCAACTAGCACAGGAGTAACTGAGGTAATAAATGATCTGTCCTCAATGAAGCAATTGGTTGACTCGCATTCCACTTCAATAAAACAGCTGGAGCAACAATTGAGTCAATTATCTGCGGCATTCAACCAAAGAAAGGCTGGAACACTACCCTGTGATACGGTGCAAAACCCAAGGAACGACGGATCATGCATGGCTATTACTACCGGGAGTGGTAAGGTGCTGGAAAACTCATCCCAAAGCAAGCAAGTGGCTGATGATATATTGGATAAGGCAGAACCAGAAGACGTCAATGAAGCTGAAAAAACCGAACAACGTGGTAATAACATCACCCCGAAACATCCACAGCCAGAAAAGGTTGATCAGCGGAAGCCCGACGCAAAAAAAAGTGGTGGAGAAAACTATTCCCCTTCCACCACCACCTTTTCCACAGAGACTGAAGAAGAAGGTGGATGATACAAGGTTCAGTAAATTCATGACGATGTTGAAGCAGCTGACTATTAATGTCCCCTTGGTGGAAGCGCTAGAGCAGATGCCCGGATACGCTAAATTCATGAAGGACCTTTTGACAAAGAAGCGGGCAGTAAGCTATGAGCGGGCAGATAATGTTCATCATTGCAGTGCAATCGCTACAAGATCGCTAGTACAGAAGAAGGCAGACCCTGGTGCTTTCACTATTCCTTGCACGGTTGGATCTATGAATTTTCCCAAGGCATTGTGCGATTTGGGAGCTAGCATCAATTTGATGCTGCTATCCGTCTACAGAAAGTTGGGGTTGGGCGACCCTACACCAACTAATATGCGGCTCGTGATGGCAGATAGGTCGGTAAAACGACCTATGGGTATCTTGAATGATGTGTTGGTGAAGGTGTCTACCTTCATTTTTCCTGCATACTTTGTGATTTTGGATTGCGAGGTGGATTCTGAAGTTCCCATAATCTTGGGACGTCCTTTCCTTGCAACAGGAAGTGTGCTTATTGACATGAGAGCTAATGAGCTTTTATTTCGGTTGAATAACGAAGTGGTCCACTTTGATATATGCAAAGCAATGAAGCAGTCCAGCGATATGAATGTGTTCTCCGTAGCTGATGTTCATTATGAGGATAAGAAAGCATTATCTGTAGAGAAACATCTTACTGTTGAGCCATTGTCTGCTGCGCTGCTGAATGTTGAGTATGAGGACGATGAAGATTATAAAGAAACTATATGTGCTCTAACAGAAATAAGGTCCTATTCTCATACTCCTAAGCAGCCGGACCTTGATCTTAAGAATCAACCGTCACCAACAGCGAAGACTTCCATTTAAGAGCCCCCAGTGCTAGAATCGAAAGAGCTCCCCAAGTATCTAAGGTATGCATGCTTGGGAAGTAGAAATACACTTCCGGTGAGTGTGACGGATGATTTAAGTGAACAGCACATAGAGGCTCTCATCTCTGCTCTAAAGAGGTACAAGAGAGCCATTGGTTGGTCTATTGATGATATAATTGGTATCCTACCTGGGATATGTATGCACAAGATGCATCTCGAAGAAGATTGCGTGCCCACAATGAAGCATCAGCGTCGTCTGAATCCATTCAGAAAATGATGCACCAAATATCTCGGTGAAGTCTAAGTAATCGAGATAACTATGTCGTGTCGTGACAATAAATCAAGCGCTTGGTGGGAGGCAACCCATCGTTTTTAATTGTTTTTGTTGTTTTTGTTTTCTTAGGATTTTGTCGAGCCACGGCCAAAACTAAGGCGCTTGATAGGAGGCAACCCATCGTTCTAATCATTTTTGATGTTTTTGAGTAAATGTAGGTGCAAGAGGTGTAAAGGAGGAGATTGGTTTCAAATTTTGATTTGGAAGTATTGCATGTTTAAGGTGGTAAGTTAGGAATGAAGAAGCAAAAGGCTATGGGTTAGGCATTGCTTATGAAAATATAGGCAAAGAACAAGGCAAGGCCTATGTAAATCTAGGCCACGAACAAGGCAAGGCCTATGCTATGGCATAAGCTCTTGGATTCTAGAGTGCCATAGCATAGGCGCCGCCTATGCTCAACAATGCCATAGAATAGGCGCCTCCTATTCTTAACAATGCCATAGAATAGGCACCGCCTATGCAAAAGCCTTCTGCTCAACTAGGCAAAGCATTAGGCATGGCCTATGCTATGGCCTTCTGCTCAACTAGGCAAAGCTAAAGGCGCCGCCTTTGCCTCCCAAAACTCTCAAAACTTTTATTTTTGCTCTTTTAACTTTGCAAGAACATATTCCGAGGCCATCAACCAAGTAAGTACTTCTTTGCTCTTCTTTTATATTACGTAAGTATTACAATACTACGCCTATAATAAGTTGTTAAATCGTGAAGTAGTGTTGGTGATTTGAATGTGGTTGATACAACTAAGTGAGTGAAAGAATATGTATGGATGCTCTTGACTTGTTTCCAACTTTTATTTGATTTTGATACACTGTCATACTTTTGCGAAATCGACATGGTCAAGATAATTGCATAATCTTGTAACTTGAAAGCTTACATGTTGAAATGACTTGTTCATTGAGATGAAAATCATGGGTGACTACAAACATGCGATGTTGTGATTATTTCTATTCCATAAATTGATACGATATCTATGTAGTAGTTTTGTTCAAAAGATGCATTAGTCCAAACACGAAAGCATTGTCAAGATTGCATAACGTTAAGAGGACATGAAAGTATGACTGTGCTAAACATATTGTTGGAACATATCACCTAAATGTATGTCGATGAAGTCTGAGTAATCGACATCATTCACTTAATTAGTTTGTGTCAACAAATTAAGTGTGGGGTGGTGCCACTATTGTCTGTTTGTCGATTGAATCGTCCGAGATAAAGCTAACATGACTTTATTGAGATCTCAGGTAGAATGGCACAAAAAGGACGACAAGGAAAAGAAAAAGCAACCACTTCACAAAAAGGCCAGAAAAGGGGACGAAAAGAGCAAGGTGAATCCTCCGTGCTGCAAATACCTCGACGCACTCTTGGAATCAAGTGGGGTACTTATGAGGAACTTCTGAGGATGACGACTCTGATGATGATTCCGACGCAGGGGGTATGACCCCAGACATAGAGGAGGAGTCCGACTAACCAGGTTCTTCTTATTTATTTTCCACTGAGGGCAGTGTGTCCCGTCTAAGTGTGGGGTGTTGGTATTTGTATGCTTTACTTCTTTATCTGCATTTGCATCTATCTATGTTTGTTTGTTTTGTTTGTTAGTAGTTAAAATTTTTTAAAAAAATTTAACTTTGCATGAAATTGTTCTGAGGGGCAGCATGGTATTATAACAAGAGTTTGTGCTAAAATCATTACTATTGAGATGTTTAGGCTCTAATTGTGACTCACTATGTGATAATTGTGTGGTTCAGTTCCTTCATCTGTTGGGTCAAGAGTCTATACTAATCCCAATAAAGTCGACCATGTGCCTTGTGTGTGTGAGGATATAGTATATTCTGTGTTTGTGGCTGATGCTAGAACTTGCCTGGTGTGTGTGTGAAGCGAAATAAAGAGTGTGAGTTTAGGAGATGATTTAGGCATTTCTTTGGCAACCTGTAATTGTTTACCTTCGTTTTACCTACCCGTGGACATTATCCTAGTCAACCCTTTTGAGCCTTTAAGCCTATTTTCTTTGACAGCCTCATATGTAAGCCTAATCCATTTTTTTCAAGACCATAATTTGATCCAAATTCCTAAGCGCTTTAAATTGTAAAGTCATGTGACAAAATAAGAGGAAATTGGATGAGTGTGATGCCTTAGAATGTATTGGTGCTTGAATTCGTTATGAAAAAGAATTGCTATCATAGAGGTGTGTTATAAAAAAAAAAGAAAAAAAGAAATAGAAAAACAAAATGATAAATTGTGTTTATGATTAAATAAAAAGATAGTTATGCTTGAATGGCAAAATAGGTGAAAAGGGGTGATAGATGAAAGAAAGGTAGCAGGGTTGATTAAAAGAGAGTGTTAATGACATAATGTTATGTATTAAAGCGCTTAGGAACATAGTCACTATTTCTGGCCAAAATAGTTCTACCCGTCCCTTAGCCTACATTACAACCTGTAAAAGACCTATTTGATCCTAAGCTTAGCATTCTGATATTAGTAGAGCATTACACTAAGGGCAAGCCTATGGTCATCAGTTGCAACATATGAATTCTTTGTGAGAGTGAGAGCAAGGATAATCTTATACCCATGTTCTGAAAAATGCAATATTTGAGAGTGATTATGGGTAATATCTTATGTGAGACACACATGGTTGATGAGTTTTGGGTAGTCTTGTATGATTCTTTGTGGCTTAACTTGTGGATACGAATTAACCATCATTACGAGTCTATATTAGAGGTTGAATTGTTTCTAGAAGTGATTAGAAAACTACTCTTTGTTAATAATTGTTGTGCCTGTCTTGATGAATATTTTGTGTTGTTACTGTGAAACCCTAAGTAGATGTTTATATGGACATGATATATTGTTCGAGGACGAACAAAGCTTTAAGTGTGGGGTGTTGATGATAGGCGTATTTACACGCCTAAAGTACTATAATTTACCCATATTTTAGCTAAGTTTTGAGGACAAAATATATAATTCATGCACTTTTAGTCCTTTTTCCTGTAAGTGAGCTAACAAACGTGATTAGCAAGTTTTCAGGTATAAATGATGCAGATTTCAGCATATTATGGATAACTTGACGCCCAAGGAAGCTTCACGAAAGAAGGAAGGGAAAGCTTGGACGCCAAGGACCAAAAGTGCCGCATGGAATATCTGTCCCGGGCAAAAATAGCATTTCCAAAGACTTTGGGGATCAGCAGTAACTTATTAGGATTAGGATAATGATGCATTGACTTAGTAGGATTAGGTTAAGTAATGCAGCAGCCTAGTAGGAATAGGATATGGGTGTTATAAATACCCTATTTTGCTAGAGATTTTCATTCATTCTGGAGTTCCGAAAACAATTCTCTTTCAATTAATTACTTTCTCTTCATCTATTCAATTCTTAATTTCCACAACAAGAGAACCGCTATTCTAAAAAGGAATTCACGCCTAACGCCATACCAAACCCTACTACACGTGAGATCTTTATTTTGGTATAATGATAAAGTCTATTGTGATTTCCGTTGCACTCAAGAATAGCTAAACTTCTCTGTTGGGGTTATGGAAGCCTTATGAGATACTATCTATTGCTATGAGTTTGTGAGTTCGTAACTCGGATGATGCTTATATCATTATTCTCTTCATCTTAATGCAAATTCTTGTGGTTGCAAACGCATAGAATACGCCAGTATAACATTAACTTGTTCGAAAGAAAAGTTATATGTCTGGAAAAGAGATAATGTCAAGGTAATAGGGCACCAACCCCTGTTAAAAAGTTAGTGCCGTAACTGGATTAACCTCTTGGAGAGTTCGTACCGTTAGACACGCTTTAAGCTCGAAAGAGTTAAAGTGAAATAATCCTTGATGGTCGAAAGACGCCTGGATTTACCATAGAATACAACTCTCTATAAGCACATGCATGTCTGAATTCCGCATAACTCATAGCCAATAGAGACGTATAACTCATAAGGT
The DNA here is from genome assembly GCA_030864215.1 of Capsicum pubescens. NCBI lineage: Eukaryota > Viridiplantae > Streptophyta > Magnoliopsida > Solanales > Solanaceae > Capsicum > Capsicum pubescens. Next base: position 22,759,892 of record CM061549.1, read on the forward strand.
GGACATAACCCCAACTCTCAATTCTCATTGGTTAAACATCTTACTAAACATTCTTTCTTTTTACTTTGCTATTTTCTGTTTTTACTCTATTATTTTGTTTACATTATTGCACGCTACAAAATCCCCCCTTTTACGAGACTTGCACCAAAAGTCTAATAATCTTTGCTTACTTAGTGACCAAGTATTCTCTGTGGGATCGATACCCAACCCAGTTGGGTTATATATTTGACAACGACCGCTTACACTCTTACGAGAGCTGTAGTTTGAGCGTTATCAATCCGCCTCCCTATCTGTGGTAATGTCATACTCAGCAGACGCCCGTGAACAGCCAATTTCAGTTGTTACTGCACTATCTTTTGGCAGAACTGGAAAGAGTTTGGGACCTTGCGTCGCTCGTTGCTTCCTTCTCCATCTCTTATTCTTATTCTCATACTCGAGGCGAATTCCCCAACATATTTCCTGTCTGAGATTTGACGATACCTCAAAAAGGTAATAATCATTTGGGTTCTTCTTCTCTTCTTTATTGCCAAAAGCGTGCCACAATGTTTCAAATGGTATGTAGATGAAACACATGACAGACGACTTGAACCAACACTTGATTACATACTTCAAGGAATGTTTTCGTTCAGGGTCCGATTTGCAGACCAATGTAGCTACCACACTCACACGTGTTGTATTACAACCGTAACATATGGTAAAACCCATGAATTTATCGGTATACCAAGATGGATTCAGGTCGATTGAGATCTGATATTTATTTATAAACTGGTAACTGAACAACTCTGGACTTCTGACTTCAGGAAAAGAAATGAGAAAAAAATCCCTTTGCTGGAAGTCACACTGCAATAATATTCAACGATGCATTATTAATCAAAATCCATTTGACAAGAATATTCAACGTTCATATACGCGAGGGATAGATTAAAAAAAAACCTGGATGCATGTCCTGATTAACTGTTGTAGGGACTTCAACACGTTAACTTGGCTTGTCGAGACAGTTCCATATTCCGATTCTTCATGAACACACCATGATACTGAGAGAACATGCAGCTTAAGACACTTAGTTACTAGATCTCTGATGCTCTTAATGAACAAATGATAATCTAAATATAGATCGGTTAAATTTGGAGGTAGCTGTTCTCCTGGCAGTTCGTTAAGATTCTGACAGAATTGTACGTCCAGACGCTGAAGGTGTAAGAGTTGTTTGATGCTTTTGGGTAAACAAGAAATATTGCTTCCACTTAAATTCAACTCATCCAGAAAGAGCAAAGAACCCAATTCCTCAGGTAGTCCACCCAAAATATTTAGATTACTGAGATGAAGATCCGTCAAGGAAGATAAACCTGATAGTTCATGCAAGATGAAACTTGACGAATGCTGCACATGTTGTAAAACATGCGAGAATCTTAAATCCGTCAGTTTGCCAAGCTTGGTGATGGAGGTAGGTGGTTGGGAGATTGCAGTTTCTGTCGCGTCAAGAATCTCTAACTCTCGCAGATCACCAATGTTTTCTGGAAGCTTCTCGAGCTTCTTGCATCCACGAAGATGAAGATACTCAAGATTCATCAAATTACAGACGCTGTTTGGTAGACTAACAAGATCTTCACAACCATTTAGATTGAGGTGAAAGAGGCCGCTCAGATTCCCAATGGACGAAGGCAGTTCTCTTATCCCAGTAGAATTCAGAGTCAGCCTTATCAAGCAATGCATATCTCCATTGATTTCTGGAAATGCATCTAATTTTGGGCAATTATTTAGATCGAGCAGTTTAAGGGATTCCATCTGAATATAGCTCGGAAGCTTCTTTAAGTTCTCACATCTATTTATCGTTAACCGATTGAGCTTCTTTTGAACTCCGAGAGATGTTGGAATCTCTACCAATCCGGAACATCGAATTATGGAAAGATCTTCTAGTTGTTGTGATTCAAAGACGCTGTTTGGCAGCATTGCAAGTTTATTGCAACCTTCAATATAGAGTGACTCAAGATTTCGACTAGCGTCTGGAATACTTTGAAGAACTTCACCAACTCTCAATTTCATAAAATTAAGGGCACTGAGAGATGGGGGTAAGCTTCTTATCCAGGGGGATCCTACACCTAGTTTTGATAAGCGCGGCATATCTCCACAGATTTCTGGAAATTCTTCTAAGCTTGTGCATCCGTCAAGGAAGAGAGTCTCAAGAGATTCCATGGCAACAAATTTTGGAAGCTTCTTAAGTTTGACACAACCATACAAATTCAAAGAAGTAAGCTTACTGCAATGTCCAATAGAGGGATGGACCTCTTCCAAATTCTCGCAGTGCCATAAATTTAGTGTCTCCAAGATTGGCATATCCCCAAAATTAGGCGTTCTTGTTAACTCGAGGCTGTCCCTGAGATCCAAATGCTGCAAGTTGCTCAATTTCTGTTTACATAAAAAAATTAATTAATACCAGTTAGCTTTAGTAGTTTTACTCCTAATAGAAAGAGAAGGTTGTTATGCTCATTCAAGGCTGTAGCAAATGTGGAAAATTGCTTTGCTATGTTTTACATGATGTAAATTGTGTATATCAAAGCATTTAATGGTGTAGCATTTGAGTTATGTTTTGGAGAGAAAGCGATCACTAAACCTTTTGTATTGGCCAAAGTTCAACAAGACGACTTCTATATAAACAAAGCCCAACGAGGTGTGATGGGTCAAACCCCTCCGGCAATGAACTTGAAGGATAGTCCGGCCATTCAATCCACCGCAGGCTAGAAGGAAGACAAGTGATAATGCTTTCCGAGCAAATGGTTTGATTATCAAATATCAGCACCTGTAAGCTTTCCATCTTCTTGAATACCTTGCCATAATTTACATGATCATCTTCAAAACGATAACCTTTTGGAATCCGTAGGCTTTCCACCTTTTTTGTTTTCTGTAAAGAAAGTAACGTATTTTTATTTACCAAGGAACTAAAAAGAAATGAAGTAGAAAACTCAACATAACAAACACACAATACTAAAAGCTTCGTAAAATTATCAATTTTTCAGTTTATGATATTTCTTACCAACTTTCCAGCGAAAAGGTCATGAACCTCCTTAGGAAGCCATATTCTGCTGTTTTTGTACTCTTCTCTCAACACATTTTCACCCATTTCTCTTATCAAATTATGCATCTTAAAGCTGCAGAAATAGCTGCTGATGGATAAGAGAGATTTTTCAATGAGGCGGCTCATTCCTACTATGTGAATACCACAACTCTTAAGTATTTGTTCCACATTATATACTGGTCTATCGTTGTACAAGCTTGCGATATCTAGAAATATCCTCATCTCGTCTTTCTTCAATCCATCAAGACCAAGCTTAAGTTTTCCTAGAATGTCATCATTAGGGATCTCCTTCAGTCTATCAATTATGTCTCGCCATAGCCCTTTGTTTCGTCCGTAAACAGAAGAACCCAAAACTTTAAGAGCTAAAGGGAGTCCGCCGGCATACTCCACCACTTGTCTTGAAAGTTCCATAAAATCTTCTTTGGGTGTTTTTTCTCTAAAAGCATGCCTGCTGAACAATTCAAGTGCTTCGTACTTAGATAATAGTTGGACTTCATACACGTTATCCCCAACGTGACTGATTAACAGGTGCCTGTCTCGTGCTGTCAAAATAATTCTACTACCCTTGCCAAACCACTCTTTCCCTCCAACTAAATATTCCAACTGTTCTCGATGGTTTACATCATCAAGAATGAACAAAACTTTCTTCCAGCGAAGCATATTCTTTAAAATAATCATCCCTTCATGTTCACTAGTTAGGGTCATCTTTTCACCCAGGAGCTTGCGAATGACGACTTGCGCTAGCCATGTTAGTCCATTTCTCTGATAAAGTGTTCCGACATCACCAAGAAAACAATCAGCTTCAAATCGATGACGATATCTTTGATACAGAACACTTGCAATTTCCGTCTTGCCAATGCCGCCCATACCCCAAATCCCAATCGAGCGAACATCATTTGATTCCATATCTAATAGTGAGGTTACTTTCTCAACCTGAGATTGCATGCCCACTAAGCTTTCTGGTAACGGTGAAATAACTTGAAGCGACTTAGGAAATATGTCGTCAACTAGCTTCTTGACGCACTCCGCCTCATCCCTACATTACAACGAAAAGAATCTGAGAGTTTTCATAGACTAATGTCTCATACAAATACATAACATAATAAAGCGACTAAGGTTATATTCTTTTTCCCCGGTATCACTATGATTATTATAACAATTTCATATTGTTAGATCCAATTACATCATCAAACAAGCACATAATCAAATTATAATTGTAGCTAAGAGTTTGTTCATTTTTCCACTTGATAATGACAAATCCAGAAAAGAACGAACGCTTACTTGAAATTTTGTAAATGATACCCTGATATTTTCCCTGCATCCGCAAATGCATCCCTCCATCTCTGAACCTTCTCCATATCATCTTTATACTTTTTCTCGTGTTTGGAAAATGACTTAGCGAACGGGGGATTTTGATGGCGTACGTCTGATGGACTCACATCATAGAAGACTGGAATCACAATCTGCTCCAATTCATTTTTACACTTTATGATGTGCGCAAGCTCCTCTAAGCACCATCTTGAGGATGCATAGCTTCTTGAAAATATCACGACCGCAAATCTGGCCTCTTCTATGGCTTTCAAAAGTTCATCAGAAATTGATTTTCCTGTTTCCAGCCGCTCATCGTCTTTAAAAGTGCGGATTCCTTTTTGTTCCAAAGCATTATAGAGATGACTCACAAAGGTTCTGCGTGTATCTTCGCCTCTAAAACTTAAAAAGACATCGTACTTGAAAATTTTGGAAGAAGAAGCTTGAGACATTATTGAATAATATTTACTAAAGACTAATAGGCAAGTTCTCATCAACTATGAATATATTGGGTGGCTCTGGTGCTTAATAATAGAGCAAAATTTCACCTTTTTCACTATTCCTAGTCTTCATGGGGAACTTGTACCTTACCTTTTTCATCATTGTGAGAAATTAAAGAGTAATGAAACAAACAAGAAGACTTGGTTATTGACTAATAAAGGCAAAGAAAAAAACTAAAATTTGGAAAAAACAGAAGAAAACAAATGAAAAGGGAATTAAAGTAAAGTAATAAAGTAAAATATAGGACTAAAAGTCTTTGCAACATTATTGTGATCCAACTTCTCATAAAATTCCCAGGCAATATCATTTGTTCGGTATTAATACATAAAAGGGAAAAGGCTCTGCAACTAAACTATCAGAAATCGCTCATTTATGCCATCCGTTAAAAGTTTGGCTCATTCATGCCATCGCCGTTATAAAACTAGTTCATCTATGCCATTACTTTTTAACGGTGGTTTTCTAAAAAACTGTTTCGTCACGTGGCATATTTGAGTCTTTTCCCTACATAAAACCATCATACTGTTGCATAAAAATCTAAAAAATTACTATATGAATGGGTTAGGTTAGAGTTACATTTATCAATAGCTCACATAATTTGGTTGTTGTAGTGCTTAACAAAGACTAGAGACTTAAAAACTTTTTCACTATTACTAGTCTTTATTATGGGAAACTTGTTATCATCTTCCTAATTTATGACATAAAATTGTTCCATACCTCTTTAAGCTTATTTTTTTCCATTTGCTTTAGCCTTATTAGATAGACTTACTAGTATTGTTGCTCCAGCTGAGACAAAAGAAAAATACTAGGTGATTCTTCTCATTTGTTTTAGTTTTGGCGGATAGAGTTACCTGATATCTGTTGCTGGTGGTATTTGACACGTATACCTGGATTTAGTCGACGTGAGCAAAAGCTGACCTGGACACTATCAAAAAAGAAGAAAACTTACTAGTATTGTTGCTGCCTGACAGGTGGGAGGTGGCAGGTATTGAAATTAGTCGAGGTATGCACTTGATAACAGCACCAGTAACTGCCATAACCAGCATTAGCCCAATGCAGAACCAAACAAATATATCAGGTACTATACTCTTGAATTTTCCGAAGTTAAGCCATTTTGTATAACAAGCAAGCTTTGCTTATCTATGAATATCTTGCTATGCCTCCAGATTGGCTGAGAAAATGTACTGTTACTGAACATTTGCTCAATGTAGCATAAAGGAGGAGCAACTCCCAGAGTTGTCATGCCCACTTCTTTTCAGACGCAACATAGGATGATATATATAGTCGAGGGTTATTACTTCTACTGTACAGAGAATTCCACGAAAGCACCTGCAGAATGTTAACAGGTCCTATGTTAATAATGTAAGATCTTTGAGGAAGTTAAACAAAATTTTTACGGATTAGGCATAGTCCTAAGCTTGTGCTATAAAGATTCACAACTAAAATTTCAGTTCCTTTCAACGTAAATCAGTGGGGGTTTTGACGAAATCTACTTGACTATCCCTTTCGATAATTCATTGATATTGCACACCATTCAGTCGATAAAATTATTTAATCAGGGGTCAGCTTGTGCAGACCTTTATTGTTCCTCCGAACTTAGATAGATGTACATAAATCACTAGTTTTTCGCCTCGGCTATATTCATTTTACACTTCCAAACTTTTCTAATCAAACTAAAATTATCAAGTTAATTAATATCTTCTTCTACTACCATTCATCTTGAGCCGAGGGTGTATCTGCAACAGCCTTCTACCTCTAAGGTAGGGGTATGGTCTGCATACACTCTACCCGCCGCCCCAGAATCCAACGTTGTGGAACTACACTGGATTTTGTGGACTCTATAAGAAGAATCCAATTTCTGTTAGAGTTCTAAACCTAACTTGCTGGCTACGATCATCCTATGTTCGAGAAATATGCTATTAACAACCCTCAAATTATGGAGAAAATGAAAATTCAAAAAATACGCTACAAACGACCCTTGAATTACGGAGAAAATTCGAGAAATATGATACTAACGACTCTCGAATTACGGAGAAAATTCGAGAAATACGCTACTAACCGACCCTCGAATTACGAAAAAGATTCGAGAAATATGCTACTAAAGACGCTCAAATTATGGAGAAAATACGCAATTAATGACCCTCAAATTACAGAGAAAAATAAGAGAGAAGAATCAAGGGAATTGTACCCACATTTTTTATCAATTAAAATTCTCATTTCTTCGTATTTTTGTTTGTTGTTGAAATTTGTTTTCCGTATATCAAGGGAGTAACCGAAATACGCTACTAACGAAACTCGAATTACTGAGAAAATCAAGAGAGAAACAGAACAAAATTTATTTTCCATAAATTAAATTATGTTGCAAACAGTTGTTTTTCAACTTTAGTCCCACCAAATTAATCACGAAAATTCAAAAATAACTCCAATTCATATTCATGGTCAATGAATGAGAAGGAGAACTTCCTACAACAGCTTCCATTACAATGGCTTCCTAATTTTCAGTCACAAAAATTTTCCTAATTTGCTTTCAATTTTGTTTATTATATTATCCTTTTGCTTTTGGCGGATCGTTTTTTCTTTTTTCTTTTCTTCTTTATCTATCTCCTTATCCTAGTGGCTCTTTTTTTTTTTTCCTATATGAAAATCTTCATAGTTTCGTAGGAGAGATAGTAATAATTAATTTCAGAATTAATTTGTAAGATAAGCTTATGTCATATTTAATTGAGATAAAATGCATGAAATAACTTATTTTGAGATTAGTTATTTCGAAATTATAATGTTTTTTATATCCTTCTCTAAGGTGGGATTAATAATGTCAGGATAGCTAATCTCGAGATTGATAATTTTTGAATAACTTATTTTCTAAACAAACGACTCCTTAGTGGTATAGATGAAATTTCAAGAACATTATATGTAATTTTTAAATATATACTACCTCCGTTTTAAAAATAATATCTTGCTTTAATTTAATACTCTCTCCGTCCCAAATTACTCATCCCAAATTAAGATGACACATTCATTAAGAAAAATAATTAATAACATAGCTAGTTTACCATAGTACCCCAATTAAATAATATCTACATTTTAATTTGAAGAAAAAGTAATTAATGCAAAGGGTAAAACATGAAAAAAAAATTGTCTCTTCTTGATTAATGAAAAAAGACAAGTAAAATGGGAAATCAAATTAGGAAATTTTGGACAGAGAGAGTATGGTGTATAAGAAAATGCAGAAGATTTTTGAATATTATGATGTTATATTAAAATTATATCAAATATATCAAAATGCTATTTAATTTTGTAGTCTCAAATATGTCATGTAAAAAGTTAAATTAAAATATTGATGAAAAAAGAAAAAATAATTATTTTTGAAACGGACTTTTTAAAATAGAGGGAGTAACAAATTTTAAAAATGTACAAAGAAAAAAAATAAAATTTTCTTTTTCAATTCTTAAATATTTATCATATTTTTTTTACTAGAAATAGATATTTCATAGTAATGCTTTTTATTATTTTAGAAAACCAACACATATTAGGACATTTGAGTTTAGCTTTGTCATTTAACATTATTAGAAAATTTGATTGTCACAAGGGTAAATTGATTATTTAAGCTACTACCTGTCTACCTCCGTTTAAAAAAAAATGACTTACTTTATTTTTTAGTTCGTTTTAAAAAGAATAATTTTTTTAGGTAATATTTCAATTTTAATTTTTCACATGATATGTTTGACCACAAGATTAAAGAATATTTTGATATATTTGATAAAACTTTAATTCAAGATCACAAGAATAAAAAAATTTCTTTAATTTTATAAAATTTCATGTCAAGCTAAAACAAATCATTGTTTTAGAAATAGAGGAAATATTTTACTGCTTTTACTACTCTATCTGTCCAATAATACTTGTCCATTATACTAAAAATAAATGTCCAAAATTAATTGATTTGTGAAGCACATTGTAAAGTAAAGCACATTTTATCTCCAGACATCATATTCATATATTATACTAAAAGTGAGAAGCTTCAACGTGCAAAGTTGGATTATCATTTTATCCTTATACTAAATAAAAATGTTATCAATTATTAAATTAAATATTAAACAATAACGTTTTAAAACCTTTTCAAATAATAGTTAATCATAATTACCATGGTGTATATTTCATTATTGGAAAAATTAACTTCCTATTACATTTTACATTATAGCTATACACATGACTAATTGATTTCCTATTAAATGACAAGTTATAGGTTAGGGCTGTCAAGTGGGCCGAGCCAACTCAGAACTGGCCCGTTAAAATTAATCGGGTTGTGGGCCGGGCTGGGTTTGGGTTGAGGTTAAGTGGGACGGGCCAGTTCGGGCTCAACAGTAAAATTTTAAAAAACAACCCTAACCCGGCCCACTTAACTCAATCCGGTCAAACCCACCTAAACCCGGTCAAAAATAAAACAAAAAAACTTTTTTTCAATATACACTATATATACCCACCTATATAAATTTTAAATACGTTAAACAATACATATATATACAATATATATAGTATATACTACATTAGAATTTAAAAAATATATACACAATTACACATATATACACACCATTTAATATATACGACTATACGTACTACTTTAAATAAAAAATATACTACAATATATATAAGTATATAGAGAGAGAGTTATGTACTAATTTATAAAACATATACATATGTAAACATTAAATATACACGTCTATAGAAGATATATACACAAATATACGCACCATTCAATATATATGTACTACTTTAAATAAACATATACTACAATATATATATATATATACTACAATATATATATAGTAATATATTAATTTATAAAACATATACACATGTATACATTAAATATACACGTCTATAGAAGATATATAGATAAATATACGCACCATTCAATATATATGTATTACTTTAAGTAAAACATACACTGCAATAATATATATATATACTACAATATATACATAGTTATATACTAATTTATATAACATATACACATGTATACATTAAATATATACGTCTATAGAAGATATATACACATATATACATACTATAATATATATAGTTATATACCAATTTATAAACATATACACATGTATACATTAAATATACACGTCTATAAAGATATATACACAAATATACGCATCATTCAATATATATGTACTACTTTAAGTAAAACATATACTACAATATATATATATATATACTACAATATATATATAGTTATATACCAATTTATAAAACATATACGTATGTATACATTAAATATACACGTCTATAGAAGATATATACACAAATATACGCACCATTCAATATTTATGTACTACTTTAAGTAAAACATATACTACAATATATATATATATAATTATATACTAATTTATAAAACATATACACATATATACATTAAATATACATGTCTATAGAAGATATATACACAAATATACGCACCATTCAATATATATGTACTACTTTAAGTAAAACATATACTACAATATATATAGTTATATACTAATTTATATAACATATACACATGTATACATTAAATACATACGTATATAGAAGATATATACACATATATACTACAATATTGTAACGCCCCATAAAAGCCGTGCATGGATTAGCCGTTAATAGTTAGCTCTTAGACTTAAAACTTAAAAAAAATTCTAATTATAATGAGGACTTAGAGTCATTTTAGCTGGCAATCTTCGGGATACAACTTTTCATCCTTCCCGACATCCGTTTTTGGATTTTCTTATTGCGTTGCGATGGGGCTAGGTTGTAGTACGTCTCGGGAAAGTTTCGGAATTTTAGACGAGCTTTAGGGTGAGTTTGGGTTGAATTTCCAGTGAGTGCCCGCGATCAGCAGGAGCCGCCTGGAAGATCGCCTGGCCAGGACCTTAGCCCGCGATTAAGCGGGCGACGCCTGGCTTATTGCGGTGCGCTAAGGCCCGCGGCGCCTGGTGGATCGCCCCAGGCCTTTTTCAGTGAGTCCTCCAAAATTTTAAGGGTGTTTTGGTAATTGGCCATTCTCCTATCAACTTAAACACGGGATTAAGCTCCCAAATCCCTTATCATTGATATTTTCTCCAAGATTGCTCAAGAACTTTCCTTAGGGTTTCAAAATAAAAACCCAAGCAACTCAAGATTCAACCGTGGTTTTTTTTGAAACCAATTACATATTTGGAATCTCCAGAACGTAGGCTTCAAGAAACACCTATCATATTCGCATATAGTGGTACGTGGAGTTATCCTAAAAATCTCATGGGCTTTAAAAATTCATATTTTCAAATGGGGGTTTTGAAATTACGAATATGATTATGTTCTAAACGTTTTATGATATTGATTGGGTCCTTAGGCCTACTTCCAAAGTGATTTGTTATATGATATATGTATATGCATGTATTCCGAAAAGATGTTAACTTAAGAGCATGAACGATATAAAATTTTCTCTCTTGATGTGAATTTGTTTTAAATGTTCATATGATGTAAATTGTTTGAAAACATCTTGAAGAGCATGACATGAAATGTTTTGAGAATTGATATGATTTTGACTTGAAAACGAGAAGGTTATTTGTGTTGAATACAATGGTTGAATGGGAAGAATGATGTGATATTGATGGCTTGAAAGTCGGGTATGACGATACCCTACAAAGTATGATATGTGATTGAATTAAATGAAGTTTGAATGCATTGATTTTACATGAGATAGGTGGATGCCCGAAGAAGGTGATTGAGTGTAAGGGCTCATCGCTGGAAACCGTGTTTGCCGACACAGGAATTTGGTACCAGGCTAAGTGATCTTGTGTACTTGACTTTATGTCATTCCCAAATTGGGACAATGGGTAGGAACCCGGGCTAAGTGATCTTGGGCACTACCATTGGGTCGAGACTCCATGCTGTGTGATTTTGTGTGTCTTCCCCTCACTTATACTCTAATCTCGGCGGCAACCGAGGTTTGACAGTTGGTGTAAATTATGTAGGGTATTCCACCTAGCTCAGTTGCATTACATCATTGTTGAAAAAACTATTACATTATGCCCATGTGTTTTCAAACGATTTGATATGAAACTGCTTTCTACTGGCTCTCACCTATATTTTTTGAAAATATTGTATTTAGTTTTGATTTCTCTGTGTACCAGTACTTTTGTATTGACCTCCTTCCCTCCCAGGTTCGGAGGCACAGTCTAGGGGTCTAGATCATCAGTAAATTTCTCAGACAGATCGCAGAATCAAGTGGTGAGCCTTCTATATTTCGGAAGGCCTGATGTCTGCTATTTCATTTATCAGTTAGTAGTTTTGGGTCTACTGGGGGCCTTGTCCTAGTTTTCAGACAGTTAGTTTATTTCAGTCATGTAGTAGAGATTTCGCAGACGTTTTCGAGATGTTGATTGAGATTGTGGGACATTAGTGCCCATTATTGTTTTCATATAATTCTAGACCATGTTTCCGTTATATTGTGTATCTTCCACATCTCCATTGTCGTATAAGTCATGTGCATGATTACCAGACAGATAGGGGTGTTTCGATCCTTTATGGTTTGGAATACTCGTCACGGCCAGGGCACCGATTTGGGTCGTGACAAACTTGGTATCAAAACACCGTTCATGGTCCTAGGGTGTCTGCGAAATCGCGTCGGGTAGAGTCTTGTTTATGGGTGTGTAGCGCGCCACACTTATAAGAAGGAAGCTACTAGGCGTTTAGGAAATGTTTTCCTTCTTTGTGAATTAGTTCGTGCTTCAGAGTCAAATCAGTTCCTAATCAGAAATCTTTTGTCTTACAGAAATAATAGTCAGAAATCTAATCAGAGTGATCAGAATGATGAAGTCCGTCCCACTCATAGGATGATTACACGTAACAGAGCTCTTACTCCAGACCCTGTCCCTACTCCGGGAGTCCCTCCAATCCCGGCCAGTCCACCTCGGGCTCCATGGACCAACTTGAACCGTCCTTGACTAATCAGAGAGATATTTTGAATGTAGAATTCAGGCAATCCATTCATATGCTGACACAGTTGGTGGCTGCACAGACTCAGCAGTCAGAATATACTGGGTCTGCATCTATTACTTCCGAAGCTGCTCGGGTGAGCCAATTTATGAGGATGAATCCTCCCAAATTCACAGGTACTAAGGTAGAAGAGGATCCGCAGAATTTGTAGATGAAATGGAAAAGATTTTCAAAGTGATGCATGTTGATGAAGTAGAAGGGGTAGAATTAGAAGCGTACCAGCTGAAAGAGGTGGCGAATCAGTGGTATAATGATTAGGAAGACGCGAAGGGCGACAATGCTGAGCCCTCGGTATGGGGTGAGTTTGTAGATGCTTTCCTTGACCGGTTCTTTCCTTTGGAGTTGAGGGAGGCAAAGGCTGAGGAGTTTATGAAGCTAAAGCAGGGTAAGATGAGAGTGCAGGAGTACACTTTGAAATTTAATCAACTGGCCCGTTATGCTCCTGAGATGACAAGTAGTATGAGGGCCCGAATGAGGAAGTTTGCATCCGGCCTTTCTAATGACCTGGTGCTTGAGTGCCAGGGAGCTATGTTGAATAAGGAGTTGGATTTTGCTAGGCTGACAGTTCATATACAACAGGTAGAAGAGAAGAAGAAGAAGAAGAAGATTTCTGAGGCTAGGGAGCTAGAAAGATAGGCTAAAAGAGCAAAATCTACCGACCAGGGTCACAGCCAGCCTCAAAGCGGTAAGTGGGGAAATAAATGGCAGAAGAAGAAGAATTGGGGTAATACACAATCTGCTGCCAGCGCCCCAGCACCCAGACCACCAGCTGACAGACGATCTTAGAGTTTTTAGACTCATCATGGGTCCAGAACCCCAGACACTCAGTCGCAGGGCAGTGTGGCCCAGTAGCGTCGTACTTGTCCACGGTGTGAGTTTTGTGGAAAGAATCACCCGGGGAGGTATTTTTTCTAAGGGAAAAAATGTTATACTTGTGGCAAGGTGGGTCACCTTCAGAGAGATTGCCCTTCTGTCGGAGAAAATGCAGGGGGGGACTAGGCCCTAAGATGCCTCCACGATTCCACCTCCTAAGGGTGCTCCTTCAGCTGTCGGGAGTGATCGTAATCGGTTCTATGCTTTGTCTAACCCCCAGGAGGTGGAAGCTTTACCAGTTGTTGTTACCGGTACGTTACAAATCTTTTCCCGTGATGTTTATGTGTTACTTGATCCCGGGTCTACCTTATCTTATGTGACCCCCTATGTGGCAGTTGGTTTTGGGTTTGAACCCGAAGTTATTGTAGAACCCTTCATTGTTTCCACCCTTGTAGGCAATTCTGTTGTTGCTAGAAGGGTGTATAGAAATTGTGTCGTGTCTATTCTTAGCCGGGATACTATGGCATACCTTATAGAACTTGATATGGTAGATTTTGATGCTATCCTTGGGATGGATTGGCTCCATTCGTGTTATGCCACACTTGATTGCAGAACCCGGAAGGTTACTTTTTCTTTCTCGAATAAGACACCAATTGAGTGGGTTGGGAATTCTATGGCACCTAGAGGTCACTTTATCTCTTATCTTAGAGCCCGAAAACTCATCTCTCGAGGTTGTATGTACCATCTAATTCGAGTAAAAGATTCTAAAGTTAAAAAATTTCCTCTTCAGTCAGTCCCTGTGGTAAATGAGTTTCCAGAAGTCTTTCCCGAAGACCTCCCAGGGATACCTCCTGATAGGGAAATAGATTTTGGCATTGATGTGTTGCTAGACACTCGCCCTATTTCCATTCTGCCATATAGAATGGCTCCCGCGGGACTGGAAGAGTTGAAAGAACAGCTCGTAGACCTCCTAGACAAAGGCTTTATTCATCCTAGTGTTTCCCCATGGGGTGCACCCATACTTTTTGTGCGAAAGAAGGATGGGTCCCTTCGTATGTGCATAGACTACCGCCAATTGAATAAAGTAACTATTAAAAAAAAATATCCTCTTCTTAAGATTGATTATCTTTTTTACCAGCTTCAGGGTGCTAAGTGTTTTTCGAAAATAGACCTTCGTTCAGGCTATCATCAGTTGAAGGTTAGGGAGTCAGACATTCCCAAAACAGCCTTTCGAACCCGATATGGTCACTATGAGTTCTTAGTCATGTCCTTTGGGTTGACTAACGCCCCTGCAGCCTTCATGGATCTTATGAATAGGGTGTTTCTTCAGTTTCTAGACTTGTTCGTCATAGTGTTCATTGATGATATCCTGATCTATTCCAAAAGTGAGGAGGACCATGACAATCACCTCCGAATTATCCTTCAGACCCTTAAGGATCATCAGTTATATGCTAAGTTCTCCAAATGTGAATTCTGGTTGAATGCTATTTCCTTCTTAGGGCACATTGTATCTAGTGACGGGATTAAAGTGGATCCCCAAAAGATTGAGGCAGTGAGAAAATGGCCCAGACCCATGACTCCAACCGACATATGGAGCTTCTTGGGTTTGGCAGGTTATTACAGAAGGTTCGTAGAGAGTTTTTCTTCCATAGCTGCTCCGCTCACTAAATTGACTCAGAAAAAGGTGAAGTTTTTATGGTCCGACTTATGTGAAAATAGTTTTGAGAAGTTGAAGGACAACCTGACTACTGCTCCTGTTTTGACCCTTCCCGAGGGTGTAGATGGCTTTGTGGTTTACTGTGATGCGTCCCGTGAGGGACTCGGTTGTGTTTTGATACAGCATGGTAAGGTCATAGCTTATGCATCTAGGCAGTTAAAGGTGCATGAGCAAAATTACCCCACTCATGACTTGGAGTTAGCAGCCATGGTGTTTGCACTTAGAATCTGGAGGCATTATCTCTATGGAGTGCATGTTGATATTTATACTGACCACAAAAGTTTACAGTATGTTTTCACGCAGAAAGAATTGAACCTCAAACAGAGGCGTTGGATGGATCTTTTGAAGGACTATGATATGATCCTGCATTACCATCCGGGCAAGGCAAATATTGCGGCCGATGCCCTCAGCAGGTTGTCTATGGGCAGCCTTTCTTATGTAGAAGAGGGGAAGAAAGAGATGGTGAAGGATATTCACCGCCTCGCGAATCTGGGAGTGCGACTCTTAGAGTTCGAAAATGGAGGGGTGATTGTCCATGAGTTAGCTAAGTCATCCCTTTGTGCTGAAGTTAAAGAGAAGCAAGTTGAAGATCCCATCTTGATGCAAATCAAGAAAGATGCGGGTCAACAAAAGGTAATGTCATTCGAAATTGGTGGTGATGGTATTCTGAGATATCAGGGTAGGTTGTGTGTTCCGAATGTTGATGGACTGCGAAAAAAAATCCTTAATGAGGCTCACACTTCGAGGTATGTCGTTCACCCAGGCCCTACTAAGATGTACCATGATCGGAAAACCTTGTATTGGTGGAATAACATGAAGCGTGATGTAGCTGATTATGTCTCCAAGTGTTTGAACTGTCAACAAGTGAAAGTAGAGCATTTGAGGCCAGGAGGTACTTCCCAAGAGATAACTCTTCCTTTATGAAAGTGGGAGATGATCAATATGGACTTCGTTACAGGACTTCCAAAATTCCGAAACCAGTATGACTCCATTTGGGTGATTGTTGATCGGTTGACAAAGTCAGCCCACTTTTTGCCTGTGCGGACTAATTATTCGGGAGACGATTATGCAAAGTTGTACATTGAGGAAATAGTCCGTTTGCATGGAGAATCTGTCTCTATTATATTCGATCGAGGTACACAATTTTCTTCTCAGTTTTGGAAATCTTTTCAGAAAGGTTTAGGTACCCAAGTGAACCTAAGTACAGCATTCCACCCTCAGACTGATGGGAAAGCTGAACGCACCATCCATACCCTTGAGGATATGTTGAGGGCTTGTGTGATTGACTTTAAAAGTAGTTGGGTAGATCACTTGCCATTGATAGAGTTTGTGTATAATAACAACTTCCATTCTAGTATTAAGATGACACCGTTCGAGGCGATGTATGGTAGGAGATGTAGGTCTCCGATAGGGTGGTATGAGGTAGGTGAGATGCAGATGTTTGGGCCTGATCTTGTTCATCAGGCAATGGAGGATGTGAAAATCATCAGAGAACGACTTAAGACGACTCAGAGTCGTCAGAAATCCTACGCCGATGTTAGGAGAAGAGAGTTAGAGTTTGAGGTGGGAGATTGGGTATTCCTTAAAGTTTCTCCCATGAAGGGAGTTATGCGATTCGGGAAGAAAGGTAAGTTGAGCCCTCGCTATATAGGACCATATCAGATTGTAAAAAGGATAGGTGGAGTTGCATATGAGTTAGTGTTGCCCGTAAATTTGGGTTCTGTCACCCAGTATTTCATGTATCCACGTTGAAGAAGTGCGTTGGAGATCACTCTTTAGTGGTGCCCATTGAAGAAATCAAGGTAAAAGATTCCTTGACTTATGAAGAAGAGCCTATAACAATCTTAGATCGTCAAATGAGAAAATTAAGGAGCAAAGAGATAACCTCAGTTAAAGTGTTGTGGAGAAATCAGAAAGTTGAAGAAGCAACTTGGGAGTCAGAAAACGACATGAGAAATAGATACCCGCATTTATTTGATCCGGTGAACGAAGTGATGGAAGGTACAATTCTTACCTTATGTCTTCTTTTCTATATCTGTGTACACTTGCAATCGTGCATGACTGTTTTCCGTATCAGCATTCGGGGATGAATGATCCCAAGGGGGGGATAATGCAACACCCCATAAAAGTCGTGCATGGATTAGCCGTTAATAGTGAGCTCTTAGACTTAAAACTTAAAAAAATTTCTAAGTATAATGAGGACTTAGAGTCATTTTAGCTGGCAATCTTCGGGATACAACTTTTCAACCTTTCCGACATCTGTTTTTGGATTTTCTTGTTGCGTTGCGATGGGGATAGGTTGTAGTACGTCTCGGGAGTGTTTCGGAATTTTAGACGAGCTTTAGGACGAGTTTGGGTTGAATTTTCAGTGAGTGCCCACGATCTGCAGGCGCCGCCTGGCAGATCGCCTGGCCTGGACCTTAGCCCGCGATTAAACGGGCGAAGCCTGGCTTATCGCGGTGCATTAAGGCCCGCGGCGCCTAGTGGATCACCCCAGGCCTTTTTCAGTGAGTCCTCCGAAATTTTAAGGGTGTTTTGGTAATTGGCCCTATCAACTTAAAAACGGGATTAAGCTCCCAAATACCCATATCATTGATATTTTCTCCAAGATTGCTCAAGAACTCTCCTTAGGGTTTCAAAATAAAAACCCAAGCAACTCAAGATTCAACCTTAGGTTTTTGAAACTAATTACATATTTGGGATCCCCAGAACGTAGGCTTCAAGAAACACCTATCATATTCGCATATAGAGGTACTTGGGGTTATCCTAAAAATCTCATGGGCTTTAAAAATTCATGTTTTCAAATGGGGGTTTTGAAATTACGAATATGATTATGTTCTAAACGTTTTATGATATTGATTGGGTCCTTAGGCCTACTTCCAAAGTGATTTGTTATATGATATATGTATATGCATGTATTCCGAAAAGATGTTAACTTAAGAGCATGAACGATATAAAATTTTCTCTCTTGATGTGAATTTGTTTTAAATGTTCATATGATGTAAATTGTTTGAAAACATCTTGAAGAGCATGACATGAAATGTTTTGAGAATTGATATGATTTTGACTTGAAAACGAGAAGGTTATTCGTGTTGAATACAATGGTTGAATGAGAAAAATGATGTGATATTGATGGCTCGGGTATGAAGATACCCTACAGAGTATGAGAATGCATTGAGTGTAAGGGCTCATCGGTGGAAACCGTGTTTGCCGACACGGGAATTTGGTACCAGGCTAAGTGATCTTGTGTACTTGACTTTATGTCATTCCCAAATTGGGATAATGGGTAGGAGCCCGGGCTAAGTGATCTTGGGCACTACCATTGGGTCGAGACTCCATGCTGTGTTATCTTGTGTGTGTTCCCCTCACTTATACTCTAATCTCGGCGGCAACCGAGGTTTGACAGTTGGTGTAAATTATGTAGGGTATTCCACCTAGCTCAGTTGCATTACATCATTGTTGAAAAAACTATTACATTATGCCCATGTGTTTTCAAACGATTTGATATGAAACTGCTTTATACTGGCTTTCACCTATATTTTGTGGAAATATTGTATTCTGTTTTGATTTTTCTATGTACCAGTCCTTTTTTATTGACCCCCTTCCCTCCCAGGTTCGGTGGCACAGTCTAGGGGTCCAGATCATCAGTAGATTTCTCAGACAGATCGCAGAATCAAGTGGTGAGCCTTCTATATTTCGGAAGGCCTGATGTCTGCTATTTCATTTATCAGTTAGTAGTTTTGGGTCTACTAGGGGCCTTGTCCCAGTTTTCAGACAGTTAGTTTATTTCAGTCATGTAGTAGAGATTTCGCAGACGTTTTTGAGATGTTGATTGAGATTGTGGGACATTAGTCCCCATTATTGTTTTCATATGATTCTAGACCATATTTCTGTTATATTGTGTATCTTCCGCCTCTCCATTGTCATAGAAGTCATGTGCATGATTACCAGACAGATAGGGGTGTTTTGGGCCTTTATGGTTTGGAATACTCGTCACGGCCAGGACCCCGGTTCGGGTCGTGACAAATATATATAGTTATATACTAATTTATAAAACATATACGCATGTATACATTAAATATGCACGTCAGTAGAAGATATATACACAAATATACGCACCATTCAATATATATGTACTACTTTTAGTAAAACATATTCTACAATGTATGTATATACTACAATATATATAGTTATATATTAATTTATAAAACATATACACATGTATACATTAAATATACACGTCAATAGAAGATATATATACACAAATATACACACCATTCAATATATATGTACTACTTTAAGTAAAACATATACTACAATATATATATATATACTACAATATATATATAGTTATATACTAATTTACATAACATATACACATGTATACATTAAATATATACGTCTATAGAAGATATATATACACATATATACTACAATATATATAATTATATACTAATTTATAAGACATATACACTGTATACATTAAATATACACGTCTATAGAAGATATATACACAAATATACTCAACATTCAATATATATGTACAACTTTAAGTAAAACATAGACTACAATATATATAGTTATATACTAATTTATAAAACATATACACATGTATACATTAAATATACACATCTATAGAGGATATATACACAAATATACGTACCATTCAATATATATGTACTACTTTAAGTAAAACATATACTACAATCTATATAGTTATATACTAATTTATATAACATATACACATGTATACATTAAATATATACGTCTATAGAAGATATATACATATATATATACAATATATATAGTTATATATTAATTTATAAAACATTTACACACGTATACGTTAAATATACACGTCTATAGAAGATATATACACAAATATATGCAACATTCAATATATATGTACTACTTTAAGTAAAACTTATACTGTAATATATGTATATACTACAATATATATAGGTATATACTAATTTATAAAACATATATACACACGTATACATTAAATATACATGTCTATAGAAGATATATACACAAATATACGCACCATTCAATATATATGTACTACTTTAAGTAAAATATTGTCACGACCCGAACTAGGGCCTGGCCGTGATGGACATACCGAACCAGGAAGGCCCGGAACACCCTTTTCTATCTGGTAATCATGCACAACATTCATAATACAAAAGAAAATGCGGAATTTAAAATGTACGGAAACATGGTCAATCTGAATAACAATGTCTGACATTAGTCTGCGAAATTTCTACTAAGAATTTAAATAATCTATCTAAAAACTGGGACAAGGCCCCCAGTTCAGTCTTCAGCTAGTGCCCCAGCACCTAAGTTCAGAGATAGAGCACCAGGCTCTATGTCTCAGGGCAGTGTCAGCAGTGCCCGTACGAATCCCCTATGTCAGACTTATGGTAAGAACCACAAGGGTGTTTGCATATCAGGTAGTGATGTCTGCTTTGGATGTGGCAAGCCAGGCCATAGGATTAGAGAGTGTCCGCAGTCAGGTCTTCAGGGTCAGCAGAATCATCCTACAGCTCAGTCTGGTCTCCCGAATCAGCAGGGTGCCACTTTCAGTGCTACCAGTGGGCAACGCCCAAATAGACTCTATGCTTTCCAGACCCGACAGGATCAGGAAAATTCTCCTGATGTTATTACTGGTACGTTACAGATTTTCCATATTCATGTTTATACTTTGCTAGACCCAGGTGCATCTTTGTCTTTTGTCACTTCATACATAGCAGGCGATTTTGGAATCAGTCCCAAAATATTAACAGAGCCTTATTCAGTCTCTACCCCAGTGGATAAAACTATTATAGCTCGGTGGGTATACAAGAACTGCCCGGTTATGATATTTCAGAAATCCACGTCAGCAGATTTAGTCAAATTAGAGATGTCTGATTTTGATGTCATTCTCGGCATGGATTGGCTTCATTCCTGCTATGCCACAGTAGACTGCAGAAATAGGATAGTTCAGTTTCAGTTCCCAAATGAACCTGTCCTAGAGTGAAAGGGTAGTATATCCACTTTCAGGGGTCGACTTGTTTCCTACCTTCGGGCAAGGAAAATAATTTCTAAGGGGTGTGTTTATCATCTCGTGCATGTTAAGGATTCAAATTCCAAATCTCCCAGTCTTGATTCAGTCCCAGTTGTTCATGAATATTCAGATGTCTTTCCCGAAGATCTTCCAGGCATTCCTCCCGAAAGGGAAATAGACTTCGGTATTGACCTTCTTCCAGACACTCAGTCTATTTCTATTCTGCCATACAGAATGGCACCAGCAGAACTCAAGTAACTGAAAGATCAGTTGAAGAATCTCTTAGATAAGGGATTCATCAGACCCAGCGTTTCCCCATGGGGTGCGCCAGTATTATTCGTGCGCAAGAATGATGGTTCTCTCAGGATGTGTATTGATTACCGTTAGCTCAACAAGGTCACGGTCAAGAATAGATATCCTCTTCCCAGGATTGATGATTTGTTTGACCAACTTCAGGGTGCCAGTTACTTCTCTAATATAGACCTCAGATCAGGCTATCATCAGCTCAGAGTTAGAGAATGTGACATTTCGAAGACAGTTTTCCGTACTCGGTATGGTCACTTCAAATTTCTAGTCATGTCCTTTGGTTTAACCAATGCCCCTGCAGCTTTCATGGACTTGATGAACCGGGTGTTCAAGCAGTACTTGGACATGTTTGTCATAGTCTTTATAGATGATATTCTAGTCTATTCTCGCATGGAGCGTGATCATTCAGACTATCTCAGGATTGTTCTTCAGACTCTCAGGGATCATCAGTTGTTTGCTAAGTTCAGTAAGTGCAAATTTTGGCTAAGATCAGTAGCATTCCTTGGTCATATTGTTTTCGATAATGGCATTAGAATAGATCCTCAAAAGACTGAAGCAGTAAGAAACTGGCCCAGACCCATATCTCCACCAGACATCAGGATTTTCTTAGGTTTGGATGGCTATTACAGATGGTTTGTCGAGGGATTTTCTTCTATTGCGTCTCCTATGTCCAGATTGACCCAGAAGAAAGTCAAGTTTCAGTGGTCGGATCCTTGCGAGAAGAGTTTTCAGGAATTGAAGACTCAACTCATTTCAGCTCCAGTTCTAGCTCTTCCAGATGGTTTAGACGGTTTCATAGTTTATTGTGATGCATCCAGAGTGGGTTTAGGTTGTGTCCTCATTCAGCATGGTAAGGTCATAGCCTACGCCTCCAGACAGTTAAAGCCACATTAGAAGAATTATCCTACTCATGATCTTGAGTTAGCAGCCGTAGTTTTTGCCTTAAAGATTTGGAGGCACTATTTATACGGAGTTCATGTAGATATCTTCACAGATCATAAGAGTCTCTAGTATGTCTTTTCCCAGAAAGATCTCAATCTTCGTCAGAGAAGGTGGTTAGAGCTTTTGAAGAATTATGACATGAGTGTTCTTTACCATCCGGGCAAGGCCAATGTTGTGGCCGATGCTCTTAGCAGACTATCTATGGGTAGTTTTTCTCACGTCGAGAATAGCAAGAAAAAGATAGCCCAGGAGATCCATCAGCTTTCCAGACTAGGCGTTCACTTAGTCGACTCTTCAGAGGGTAGTGTATGTGTTCACAGGAGTTCAGAATCATCTCTAGTTTCCGAGGTGAAAGAGAAGCAAGATAGGGATCCTAACCTTGTCAAGCTCAAAGAGTCAGTTCAAAATCAGAAAATTGAGGTCTTCTCCCAAGGGGGAGATGGTGTTCTTCGTTGTCAGGGTCGTCTGTGTGTTCCAGGTGTAGATGACTTGAGGCAGCAAATTCTTGAAGAAGCGCATGGTGCGCAATACTCGATTCATCCAGGGGCCATTAAGATGTACCGCGATTTGCGGGAGATCTATTGGTGGAGTGGGATAAAGAGAGATGTTGCAGAGTTTGTAGCTAAGTGCTCTACATGTCAGCAGGTTAAGATAGAGCATCAGAAACCTAGTGGTTCCATGTAAGAGTTCACCATTCCTACTTGGAAGTGGGAAGAAGTGAACATGGACTTCGTGATGGGTTTACCTAGAACTCATCATCAACATGATTCAGTCTGGGTCATTGTAGACAGAATGACCAAGTCAGCTTATTTCCTTCCTGTTCGTACTTCTTATTCAGCCGAGGATTACGCCAAACTCTATATCAGGGAGTTAGTCAGATTACATGGTGTCCCCTCATCTATCATCTCAGACAGAGGTACCCAGTTCACCTCTCACTTTTAGAAGGCATTCCAAAAGGGTCTTAGTACCCAAGTCCATCTCAGTACAGCATTCCATCCTCATACAGATTGTCAAGCAGAAAGGACCATTCAGACTCTTGAAGATATGCTAAGGGCGTGGGCAATTGATTTCAAGGGAAGTTGGGATGACCACTTGCCTTTGATTGAGTTTGCATACAACAATAGCTATCATTCCAGTATTAAGATGGCTCCATTTGAAGCTCTCTATGGTAGGAGGTGTAGATCTCCGATTGGTTGGTTCAAAGTTAGTGAGGCCTCAGTCATAGGTCCTGACTTAGTATTCGACGCCTTAGAGAAAGTTCAGTTGATCAGAGAGAGACTTCGGGCAGCTCAGAGCCGACAGAAGTCTTATGCAGATGTTCGTAGAAAGGATCTCGAGTTCGAGGTCAATGATTATATCTATCTTAAGATCTCTCCCATGAAGGAAGTGAAGAGGTTCGGCAAGAAAGGAAAGCTCAGTCCCCGATATATCGGTCCCTTTAGGATTCTCAGTCGCTTCGGCAAAGTAGCTTATGAGCTCGAATTGCCTTCAGATCTAGCCTCAGTCCATCCAGTCTTCCATATTTCCTTGATCAAGAAGTGCATAGGTGACCCAGCAGTTGTTGTCCCTATTCAGAGCATCGACATTCAGAATAGCCTCTCTTATGAAGAGATTCCAGTCGAAGTCTTAGACTATCAGACACGTAGATTGAGAAACAAAGAGGTTCCTCTAGTCAAGGTTCTTTGGAGAAATTAGTCTCATGAGGGAGTTACTTGGGAAGCAGAAACAGACATGCGTACCAAGTATCCTCACCTCTTCCCCGCCAATTCAGATCAAGCTCAAGGTAACAATTCTCCTTAAGCTTATTCAGTTTCATGTTTTTGTTTCCAGTGTAAACTTGGTATCTATTACCATTGCATGACCAGTCTTGCATTCATGTATCAGTTCAGTTATAAGATCATGCATCAGATATGCATTCTCATCTTGAGAAACTCAGTTACGCATTCATGTATCAGTCATCTATGCATCAGATATGCATGAGTTCAGTATGTTTAGCATGTCAGTCATAAGATCATGTTTCCGTCCTTCATGTTCAATCCATGTTCAGCTTGTCTTGTATCCCCTCTCAGTTGATTCTCATTCGAGGACGAATGTTCCCAAGGGGGAGATATTGTAAGACCCCGCAAAAAATTTTGCATCCAAGCCCAGCTAATTTGGCTTTACAAGCCCTAAAACTTAGCAAAATTTCATAAGTGTTCAACACTTAGTCTCATTTTAGACCTCCAAACTTCGGGAATTTATTTGACGACCTTCCCGACAATCGTTTTTCGATTTTCAAGTTGTATTGCGATGGGGCAAGGTCGTAGTACATCCCGGGTAAGTTTCAGAATTTTTGGAATCCATTTAAAGCATTTTCAGAATTCAAACCAGTAGCATCATGCGATTAGCATGCGACGCATGCTATATCGCATGGTCCTAGCATGCTATAGAGCATGCGACGCTTGCTATTCTGTGGAGGGAAATAGCATGCGACGCATGCTCCATCGCACGATACCAAAATTTTCAGCATTCCAGCTCTGTGTCCTTAAGGGCATTTGGGTCAATTTGCACCCATATAAGAGCTTCTAAACACGGGATTAACCCCATTTTTCACCTAAATATTGATTTTTCATCAAGTTTCTCTCAAGAACAACCAAGAGCAATATTAGGGTTCAATTGGGGGTTTCCAATTTCAGGCTTAATTCACTACAATTTTCACGGATTTATATTCTAAGGTATGCGTAGTGTTCATCTATGGATTCAATTCGTTCATAGAGTTCAAAGATCATGTTTTTAAAGGTTGTTTTGCAAAATTTTTGTGGTGATATGAACATGTACTTGTTGATGATTGTTTTTTAAGTTTCAATATGATATCTAATGGCGTTTTCATGGAATACATGTGGTTGTTGGTTGAAAATCATGAATTGTGGGTGGTTTAATATAATGAAAGCATGATATCCACCTATGACTTAAAGAATGCATGCAAGGTGTTTGATAAAATGCCTAGTATGTTAGAAACTACTATGTACATGATTCCATGATATCTAAATGACAAGTCCATGTTAGCTATCAACTCCAATATGAATTTCCATGCTATTTATGTATTTTATGGTGGTGTCATGAAGCATGTATGATGATGGAAATATAATTTTATATGTGATTTGTATCCATGCTTTACTACCATGTTGAGATGATGATTAAAACCATGAAGCGTGCTATCACCTATTTATGTTAATGTAAATTGTGGACTCAACTCTTGTGATCAAGTCATGTCATATGAGTCAGTTTCATTCTATCGAGTCCTGGGGGTATTCGTACCCAAAAACTATAGTTGTGTGCCTAGAGCCATGTCATGTTTCACGATATCCGAACTCAAGCTATGACTCCATAGAATTCAGTCAGTCATGTGACTCAGGAAAACCTCATGATCTCAGTCAGTTGTCAGATATCAGTAGTATTCCGTCAGTCAACAGAATTTAGTAAGTTCAAGTTCATGTACAGTCAGTTATTCATGTTCAGTCTCTCCAGATGGGAGTAGAAGTTAGCACCGAGCAAACCCAAGGATGGGAACTCACCTGTCAGTTCAGGGTGTGATTCTTAGCAGTCATTCTTGTGTTCCAGAACTACGTAGACAACGTAGGTTAAGACATCTTAACCTGTCAGATTAGGGTTAATGAGGTGGCTTAACCTGTCAGTTTAGGGTTCCTACCGTTCTCATTTGAGTACCTGTCAGATAAGGGTCACTCACAACTGTCCTTACTAGTGGCACGGTATTGACACCCCTCCAGTCGGGGTAGAGATTGGACCCTAGCTTAGCCATAATGGCATACATGAGGCATGTCGGTTAAGCAACTACCTCCCACAGTTTCAGTATCAGTCTCAGTAAAAGAACTCAGATAGTTCTTCAGATTTCAGTATACCAGGACTGTCAGATACAGTCAAACTCAGTTACAGTATGGAACCCAGATAGTTCCATCAGATTCATGACTGTCAGTTACAGTCACCCATGTTATTAGAATTCCAGTAGTTGTCATGATCAGTTATCAGTATATCACGCATTCAGGGTCTCAGTTTCTATATATGTATGTTTGCACTCTCACGTTCATATTAGTCAGTTAGCATTGTTCATACATGAAACCCTTATTATAGTCAGCCTACCTCACTCGTATACTCAGTACTCCAGTTGTACTGACGCATTTGCGCTATGGTTCTTTCTTTTCATGTTACACCATAGGTGCAAAGCCATGAGTCCCAGACCAGCAGTAGCAGTCGCATTCAACATACAGAGTTGTAGTGAGTCCTCTTCCTTCTAGGACGACATCATTTGATCTATTTATTTACTTATTCAGTACAATTTTATGGAGTTAGTTGGAGACATGTTCCTTCAACTCCTTATTTTGACAGTTTAGAGGCTTTTAGACTACATCATGTCAGACAGTTATTTCAGTTTTGTTTTGGATTTTATTACCCCACGGATGTTGTTTTGATATAGACATTTCAGTTGAACCTTATGGCCTTACAGTTTTAAGTATTCCGCATTATTATGTCATGATTTGTAGTACACATGTACAGATATCAGTCATGGGTTAGCTTGTGGTCCCTAGGGGTCATGAGCATCGTGTAGCGTTCCGATTTAGAAAATTGGGGCATTATATTATCGCGGAGAGCTACTGTTTTGCCAACCCAAACATGACCTTAGGCTCGTCTAAAAATTTTAAAACTCTTCCGAGATGTACTACAACTTTGCCCCATTGCAACGCAACAAGAAAATCCAAAAACGGATGTCGGGAAGGTTGAAAAGTTGTATCCCAAAGATTGCCAGCTAAAATGACTTTAAGTCCTCATTACACTTAGAAAAATTTTCAAGTTTTAAGTCTAAGAGCATGCTATTAAAGGCTAATCCATGCACGACTTTTTATGGGGCGTTATGATAGGAGTGATTACCACACGTATGTTAATAAAAAATAATTTAGTTCGGGTCTATATACGTAGGAACGACGGTCTAAACTCTAGCCCGAAAATACGGGGTGTTACATTATCTCCCCCTTGGGATCATTCACCCTCGAATGATGGGTAGGAACATATTGAAGCTTAGAGGTATGGAATAACGTGGATACGACATGTCCTCTAATAAAGAATACACTGATCTAAAACATGACCACATGGCTGGAACTACTGATATTCTGAATTCTTATACCGGACATGCATATCTGATGCATGGAATACACGACTGAAGATACTCATAAGCTGAATTGTCATAATGAACATGCATTTCTAATGCATGCATATCTGACTGAACTGACGTATGAACGTATGACTGAATATGCAATGATAACTGATGCGAAACTTGTAATAAGAATCTATGCTTACAACTGAATGGGGTATCTCCCCCTTGGGACACTATGTGCCTCTATGAATGCTCAATTCACTAGGATACTCGGAAAACTGAGACAATACACAAGGCACCTACGAATTGATTCATAACTGAACATCCGGAATTTGAATCTAATGCATGACGCATAAACTGAGCTATACTCGCAATTACTAGTATACTCTATCTTGGAATAGTATCATGTCTGAGATTTCGGTTAGCATGAATAAATGAAAAGACGAGAAAACAAGTCATGCAAATCTGACTGCTAAACTAACTTACTGGCTATACAGACTTAATTATGCTAGATCCTCATACGTAACTGGAGTATCTCTTCAACGCTCTCTCTAAAGAAGTTCTAACAGTAATAAGGAGCCACGAATCTTGGGTATGGATTACACAAGACATCCAACTGAGGAAATCACAACATTGACACTACTCTGCAGTCTGGAATATAGACATATAACTCCTAAATTAGGATAGAATTACCAGACCTATGGCAATACAACTTCTTACTTTCAAGCTTAGCACACTTCTCGAATATCCCTTAACTATAATACTCCCTATAAATATCATATTCATTCAATTCATCTTAAAATTCTCATATGAGCATTGACAAATTTTTCTACTAATGTCTAAAATATCTTAATCCTTACACCACGATCAAGCCTAACTCTAAGTCACAAAAATACAACATGCTACACCACGCTATTATTCTAAACCATATGATGCCACCTTCTATACCTCTTTTAAAGATCACGTCCTAAGTATAACATGTCTTACCACTTCACTGACTACTCTGAACTCTTAATATGAAGTCGCTAATGCATATTGCGACCTTCCACTACAATCCAAAAATGTCATTCAAGCCTATTTTATAACCACATGTTAACTTCAAGGCAACCACCCATAAATACATACTTCACATAGTTTCTAAACTATTGTTAATGTAACTCCCATGCGCTACCCTAAAAATATACACACACAAACTTTTCCACTAACCATCACATGTATCAAAGACTTGGCCCCAAATCTTACTTCATACTTATGGCCTTATCTAAACAAGCATACTATGATCTTCCACCAACAATAACATTTACATCATCACCACTATCATTGCATAAGGAGGGTCACTAAAAGGTTAAAACATAAGACCCTAAAGCATGAAAAGATTTTTATACGGGACTGAGCACACTATTAAGAGTGAGTACAGGCATCATGAGTTGCATGACCTCAACTAGAGTTCATAACATAAGGAATGTGATTCTGACTACTTGAATGAGCTAGAACTCATTATCTTGGAACTGGAAGAGTACGTGACTCTCTATCATATACAGGAATCATGAACTATGATCACGAAACTGAATCGTAAGGCATGAGTAAGCATCCGGATAACTGAAAAAAATACTGAGGTAGGAATGGGTTGAGATTCACCCTCACTTTCTGATGTTCTAAATCACAATGCATCACTACTAGAATCTGAGAGCCTTACTTGGTCATTCGTTCTATCATTTCCCCCTTAGCTTCAAGTCATCATCAAGAGTTTGGGAGATCCTTTACCAGATTCTAACTGAACTACACTTACTGCACTCTAGGGTCTGAAAAAAAATGACAATACATGCATATCATAGAACTTAACCCGAATGACTACCTTCTGGGATACACTTTATCTTTCCATAGCCACCAATAGTCATAGTATAATGCTTGCACACTTATTTTTATTGGTTCAACCTCCAAAACTCAAACTTAGATTCTAACATTTAACATGGATATCACCAAGCCTTTGATGAACCATATCACTTTCAACATAGCCTACCACTATTGCGACTCCAAACTTATATCCCTCTGCTATGAGAATCAAGATCATCGCAAAAGGCCCAACACTATCAATCAAAACACCTTATCATGGCTATTTAGATCACCATATACCATCTAACTAGTCTTTCTCCACTTACAATTCAATGGTACCACTAGCCTCGCACAACAAGTAATAGCCTTAGAAAGAATGTCGCAACCTCATGTCACCTTAGGCATACTTCTACATCATACATACAATATCATACATCACTACGAATCAAATAAACCTAATCTCTTGCGTACACCGTTCCAGCCTATTAGATCACTTCCATAAAACTGGTATCATTACCCAATCAATCATCACAACTATCATAATGGGCATCAACTGTTCAAACTTTAATGTCTAGTGCTGAACGTAAACATGATTTACAACCCAACCTTACGCTCAATTCTCACTTGAAAATTATGAAATAACCATCAAGAAACACTAGTAAACTAGAACTTTATAGCCACAAAAAATCGATCGTGACCTTACAGTTTTCCTCATCATAATCTATTAGCACGTACTATTTCAACACATCTAGCCTACTAATTTATTCCCACAAAACATACATCATTAATCTCATGCCACTATTTTTACCACCACATTCTACATTAAATTCAAGCATATAGTCCTGTACCAATCATCTATCACCACTGAAAAATGCAAATAATATGCTAGTCCATAAAATTTGGGACATACTATACAAACGCCTCAAAAATCACTACATACCTTCTCACAAGTAGTACTAGTTTACAACTACCAACGAAAAGAAGGTCGAGAGGTAAAGTTACATAATAGATATGATCAACCTTAATCTTATATTATAATCCCATACAATCTTTCTACTTATACGGATTTCTCACCTCATACTTACTTACTCAATCATACATTTAGACTACCTTCAATTTCCATGACAACCATGAGTCTATAATTATAACTTACTGGTTAATATAGCCATTTTCACACTTCAAGCAACTGACAACCATCCTGGCTGACAACTCCTTCTCTACCTTCTACTAATCTAACACACAAGGACGAATCACCTCTTTGCCAACTCAATCTCATTCAAACAGATTTAGCTATACATATAATTAACCATCACAAGAACAACAAGTGGGACAACAAGTTGCTAGTGAATCGAAATAGGTCTCTCACGGCTTCACTAGACTTTGATTTTTCAAAAACATCGTGACAACAAGATTACATATTACAAGAGATAGAAAATTGACACATAGTGTTCAATGATCTAAGATTACACATCTTACTTAGCGTAAATAAAAATCTGAGTCAAACACTTCCCCCATAGACTGCTATGCAATCCACACATGCTACTAGCTACCACATTAGCCTATCACTATAGAGAGGTAAATCATCTTCAAACATCGATTATTCAACTAAAATATTTATTTTCACAAAAGTCACCCTCATTCTGACTTCTAACTTTGTGACTTCACATCACCAACCTCTTGGTCAAATTTCATTACCAATAGGTCATGACAATAACACTTAAGCTTATACTACTATTCGGGTGGAAATGTAGTTCCAACGTTCTTCTACACATTATTCCCTCTTAAGTATAACATCTGTAACATAAATTTTTGAAAAGGACCAACTACTCTTAATACTGCAGGCTGAAAAACACGATTTCATTAAGATCAAGGTTCACACCAGAACCAATACACTCTCTGAAGCACTAAAGGACTCTTTGCAAGTCCTTGTAAAACTCTTATATGATTCAATCAGAAAGAACCATACCATTTAGACTCTAAACTCTGTACTTGAATCAGCCCAATAATGGGACATGTCTGAGAACATCAGAGTAAGGAAAGAATTTGGGATGACTGTTACTTTCGTATGGGCGACACCATAGCATGAATTAGAGTATGAAAGGGGAACATTCTGACTCTATTGCACGAACTAGAACATGAAGAAAGAGAGACATTCCTAAACGCCTAGTAGCCTCTTGCTTATAAGTGTGGCGCGCTACACACCCATAAATAAGACTCTACCCGACGCAATTTCGCAGACACCTTGGAACCATGAACCGTGCTCTGATACCAAGTTTGTCACGACCCGAACTAGGGCCTGGCCGTGACGGACGTCCCGAACTAGGAAGGCCCAGAACACCCTTCTATATCTGGTAATCATGCACAACATTCATAATACAAAAAAAAATACGGAATTTGAAATGTAATACGGAAACATGGTCAATCTAAATAACAATGTCTGACATCAGTCTGCGAAATCTCTACTAAGAATTAAAACAATCTGTCTGAAAACTGGGACAAGGCCCCTAGTAGACCAAAACATAACTACTGATAATTAATTAAAAATCAACAGGCCTTCTGGAATAAAGAAGGCTCACCACTGCTCAACCTGATCTGCAATCTGAATTATCTACTGCTTATCTGGACCCCTAGACTGAGCCTCAGAACTTGAGAGATTGGAGGGGGGAGGGGTCAGCACAAAAGTACTGGCACGCAGAGCTAATCCAAAATAATCATTTATAATTAACATATATGAGAGCAGTAAAATAATTCATAAACAATCGTATTGTAAGAAATCTCATGGGCATTTTTAAAGGACTCTGTGAAAACATCTGAAATCTGTGACCGAGCTTGGTCCGGGCCAGGTTAACCGGGCCCAACCAAAAAAATAAACCGGCCCATGACCCGATGCCCTACATCCCGTGGGCTGACCGGGCCGGGTCAATCCGAGCTGATTTTGTAAGTGGGTCGGGCTGTGCCGGGTCAGCACGACCCATTTGACAGGCTTATTATAGGTACATTGAATATGACATCTCACAAAATATGCAATCAAACATTAGTTAAATTGCTAGCTTTTGATCCAGTTCGGTGCACTAAAGCTTTCGCTATGCGCAGGATTCGGAGAAGAGCCCCACCACAAAGGTGTATTGTACGCAGCCTTACCATGCATTTTCTCTTTAGTATTGCCTCATTAAATTTTATTTAAACTATTTTCAAGGCTTAACCTTCAGAATTGAAAGTGATAACGAAGTTGTTGAGCAACTCTATTCGCTCTTATTCTTTCGTATTTCTCTATGAATTGACATGTTCATTCTCATCTCAAATCATGTTGCAGCATATACAAAAAAAATATGATTACGTTAACTGATAAGTGATAATTGGTTAGTTAAATTATTCTGGATTACTATTATACTTAAGAGGATAACTACAGTTAGAAGTTTAGCCTTATCTTCTTATTTATATATATCATTATATTGTAAACCAAATATTTATCAAGAAATATATTATTTCATGGTATCAGATGCTAGGTTTTCTCTGCTATTGAATTATGACTTCCAATACCTCAATTAATGGTTCCCTCCCACACAACAGAATATATCTATAGCTATGAAATCTAAGCTATGAACTTTGAAATCGTAGCTATTATCCAGTAATAGCGACAAATATTCAAATTTTGTAGGTATTTAAAAATTCGTAAACTTTCTTAGCCACGAAAATCAAATTGCCAAAGCTATATCTCTCATTTTTGCTACAATTACTAAAAATCGTGGAAATAGTTACCTAAATAGCTATAAATTTATTGCTAACAGTAAAATTTTGTAGTTGATGATAAGTTTTTTCCATACGATAAGACAATCGTGGTAATTTGCCAAATCGCGCAGTGCGTCTTCCACCGTAGCAACATTTGTTACCTATGCAGATAATACAAAGGGCATGGCAATTCAATAGAATTTCAAGGTTGATCAACAAGACATGTTGTAATTCAACATAATTCAGTAATTTAGACCTTTGTTATGAGAAGAATGACATCTTAGTTGGTTAAACAACATTCTAGTTTGGAATTTAGATTACGGTGGATTAAAACAACTGAAGCAATCCCATTACAATCTCGAACCATGACAACACGCCAGTCTGGAAAGGAGAGGGGTGAGGTGGGCGAGATCAATATAACAAAATTAGCAATGCAACATCTAATTTCATTGAAGGAGAACCTTGGAGTGACTGGTAAAGTTGTTGCCATGTGACCAGGAGGTCACGGGTTCAAGCCTTGGAAAATAGTCTCCGGCAGAAATGCAAGGTAAGGTTGAGTACAATACACCCTTATGGTGGGACCCTTCTTCAGACCCTGAGCATAGAGGGAGCTTTAGTGCACCGGGACATCCTTTTAACATCTAATTTTATGTAAAACTTTGTAGAACTTATGTAGAGTTTAAGTAATCAGAAGTTGAATACTTGATGCAAAACGATGTATTAATTAATCGGAGATCATATCAGTTATGCAGGTTTTATACGAAACACAAACGTTGGACAAGTAATTCAAATTTTACTGGACGCTAAAGTTTCTTATACTTCAAACAATACGTCCTCCTACAGTTTAAAGAGTACTACTGTCTAAGAAGATGCAATCTTTGTTTAGTGGATTCAATTAGACTAAAGTATTTTCTCACATGAAAGTCAGGAAAGTGAAAGGCATACCAAATAGTGTCTCCGAGAATGAAAGGACAAGTCACCATTATGTATGATTCCATATCTCCAGATTAAAATTGCCTCAGTTCACCAATCTGAGTATAAAACAAAAGTCACCGTTATACATCTGGAGTCTTGTAAGCTCAAGTTCATTACTTAAGAGCTATGTTGCTCGGACTCTTCAAAAATGTAGGCTGGTGCATGTCGGATCCTTCAAAAGTAGTGTATTTTTAAAGGATTGGACATGGGTGTGGCACCATTATAAGTTAGTCCGAGCAACTTAAAAGGGTTGCAAGAGTATTAATTAGACCTCTCCCAAAATGTCAAAAAGGTGAAAATGTGACTGTGATCTCATCAATCTCTTTTATCGTTGTTATCACTACCTTTCCTGACAAATAAAAACGCGTACAGAACTATATTTGGTAACTTGAGGTACATGGAAATAGGTTTCAATGGTGTATAAAAAGATGGTTGTATTTATTAATAAGTGTCAATTTTCTGTTGAATGTCTCTCAATATTGAGAGTTTTGTCATTAAATAGAAAATATTCAATGATCACATCCCTAAAGATACGTCTTTCTATCCCTAAAGATCAGCTTTTCTATCCCTCTAAATTCGCTATTCTATCCCACCAAATCTGCTCTTACTAAAGTCACTATTATTCTCTTTAACTACTAAATCAAATCTATGTAATTACACTAATATACAACAATATATGATTACATTAATATACAATACTTACATCATGCTAACATCCCCCCTCAAATTGATGCTGGTAGATCAAGAAGCATCAATTTGGCGATGAGAAACTGATGTCATTGTCGTGCCATTGATTTTGTAAATGCATCAGCTATTTGAAGATCACTGGATACGTGCGGAAGAGTAATGACACCTTTATCTACAACTTCTCGTATATAATGATAGTCTACTTCGATGTGTTTGGTCCGCTCATGATAAACCGGATTAGTAGCAATCTGAATAGCACTTGTATTGTCAATATGGAGAGGAGTAGGATTAGATTGAGGAAATCCTATCTCAGCAAGTAGTCCACGAAGCCACATAATCTTGGATCAAGCAGTAGACATTGCTCGATATTCAACCTCTGTTGATGATTTTGACACACGGTCTTGCTTCTTACTCTTTCAAGATATCAAAGACTCTCCAAG
This sequence comes from Capsicum pubescens, assembly GCA_030864215.1. Taxonomy (NCBI): domain Eukaryota; kingdom Viridiplantae; phylum Streptophyta; class Magnoliopsida; order Solanales; family Solanaceae; genus Capsicum; species Capsicum pubescens. The sequence continues at coordinate 22,795,421 of CM061549.1, forward strand.
AAACATGCACCAACCAATAATCGAACGACGAGTGTCAGAACATCCTGCCCAATCAGAATCACTAAAAGTATTAAGACGAATAGGAGAACCACTAGGAAAGAATAATCCACGATTAGATGTTCCTCGGAGGTATCGAATGATGCGACGAACAGCCACCAAATAAAGATGACGGGGATCTTGCATGAACTGACTAACGTGTTGAAATGCAAAAGAGATATCAGGCCTGGTAATAGTAAGGTAATTTAAGCTCCCAACTAATTGCCGAAATATAGTTGGATCAGGAAGAAGATCATTTTTCTCCAGGCGATACTTTACATTCAATTCTAATGGAGTATCCACAGAGGAGGAATCCTAAAGACCTGCCAAAGAAATTAAATCTTGGGTATATTTGTGTTGATTTAGAAACACATCGGATAAATCATAATGAACTTCCAAACCTAAGAAATATGTAAGAGTACCAAGATCTTTCATATGAAAAGAATCCACAAGTTGCTGTTGCAGGCTAGTGATTAGTGAAGAATCGGTTCCTGTAATAATAATGTCATCGACATATACCAAAAGAAGAACACAACCTGTGGATGTTTTTTGAAGAAACAAAGATGAGTCATAGTTGCTCTGCTCAAAAGAGAATTGTAGCAAAGTAGACCAAAATTTGTCAAACCAAACTCTAGGAGCTTGTTTTAATCCATACAAAGACTGCTTCAACTTGCATACATCTAATGTAGGCAATGAGAACAAACCTGGTGGAGGTTTCATATAAATATCTTCTTTGAGATCACTATGAAGAAAAGCATTTTTGACATCCATTTGATGAAGAGTCCAGTTTTGTGAAGCAACAATGGCAACAATAGTTCTTACCGTCGTCAGTTTTGCTACCGGTGCAAAAGTCTCTTCATAGTTCACACCATACTCCTGCTTGTTACTAAGAACAACCAACCGAGCTTTGTACCGATCAAGAGTTCCATCAGAATGAGGTTTAATTGAATAAACCCATTTATATCCAATTGGATGGACATTTGAAGAACATGAAACAATATCCTATGTGTCATTTTCTTTGAGAGCCAAAAGTTCTTCCTCCATTGCCTTCTGCCAACATTCATGCTTAGAAGCTTGTGAGTAACAAGTTGGAATAGAAATGGTGGATAAAGTAGATGAAAAGCCATACCAATAAGAAGTACGATATACTCTCGTAGATCGTCGAGTAGGCTCAAGAGGAGCAGGCCTTGAAGAATTCTCAGATTCTAGTTGTGGTGCAGTTTCAGGTGGCGGATCAATAACAGGAGGGGGTAAAGTTAGCCGCCGACATTCGTACACAAATTCGGGTTTGAACCTCTTAGAAGAAGATGACAAATCTTTAAAAGTAGGAAGAAGAAGAGAAGCAGGAGATGAATCAACATGAGTAGGAAAAAAATACTGATTCTCAAAGAAAACAACATTTCTAGAAACATAAAATTTATTAGAACATGGATCATAACAGAAAAAACCTTTCTGTGAAGTACTATAACCCATAAAAACATATTTAGTATACTGAACAGAAAGTTTATTACGCTGAGAAGGAGGAAGATGCACAAAAAAAATACAACCAAATGTATGAAAATTATCATAGCTTGGATTTTAGTGATAAAGACGAAAATATGGAGACTCAAGATTTAACACTTTAGATGGCAGCCTGCTAATTAAATAGACAGCAGTAGTGTAACGCCCCATAATTTTCGTGCAATACATTACCTTGTAATAGCTTGTGCATAAGATGAGAAGCTTAAAAAAAATTGTGAAAAATATTCTAAGTGTTAAAGAGACTTAGTCTCATTTTTAGTTGGCAATCTTCGGGATACAACTTTTCAACCTTCCCGACATCCGTTTTTGGATTTTCTTATTGTGTTGCGATAGGAAAAGGTTGTAGTACGTCTTGAAAGAGTTTCAGAATTTTAGATGAGCTTAAGGACAAGTTTGGATTTCCAATCCAGTGGCAGCGCGCGATAGGCCCGCGCCGCCTGCTGGATTGCGTGCATTGGACCTTAGCCCACGATTGAGCAGGTGACGCCTGCTTAATCGCAGTGCACTAAGGCGATGGGCCCGCGTCGCCTGCTATATCATGCCAGGCTTATTTTTCAGCCTCCTCCAGAAAATTAATGGCATTTCAGTAATTAACCATTCCCCAATCATCTTAAACACGAGATTTAATTCCAAATACTCCAAAATACACCCATATTCATCAAACTCTCTCAAGAACACTCTCTAGGGTTTCAAAATAAAAACCCAAGTAGTTCAAGATTCAACCGTGGATTTTCAAAACAAATTGAAGATTTGGAATCCCCGCAACGTAGGCTTCAAGAAGCACCTATTATTTTCGCATATAGAGGTACGTGGGGTTATCTTAAAAATCTCATGGGCTTAAAAATTCATGTTTTTAAATGGGAGTTTTGAAATTACAAATACTATTATGATTTAAATGTTTTTATGATATTGATTTGGTCTTTAGGCCTATCCTTGAAGTGATTTGACATATTATATATGTACATACATGTGTTTCAAAAAAAATAATAACTTTAGAGCATGAATTATATGGAATCCCTCTCTTGATATGATTTGTTTTAAATTTTCATGTGATCTGAATTGTTTGAAAACATCTTGAAAAGCATAACATGCAATGTTTTAAAAATTGTTATGATTGGATAAGATTTTGACTTGCAACGAGAGGGTTAATTATGTTGAAATATGATGAATATAATGATTACATGAAGTAATGATGTGATATTGATGGCTTGCAAGTCGGATATGACGATACCCTACAGGATAAGATATGTGGTTGAATTAAATGGAGTTGAATGCATTGATTTTATACGAGATAGGTGGATGCCCTAAGAAGGCGTTTGAGTGTAAGGGCTCATCGCTGGAAATCGTGTTTGCCGACATGGGAACTTGGTACTAGGCTAAGTGATCTTGTGTACCTAACTTTATGTCATTCCCAAATTGGGACAATGGTTAGGAACCCTGCTTTGTGATCTTGTGCTCTACAATACTTTATTGGATCGAGACACCCTGCTGTGTGATCTTGTGTGTCTTCCCCTCACTTATACTCTAATCCCGGTGGCAATCGAGGTTTGACAATTGGTGTAAATGTGATGATGTAGGGTATTCCACCTAGCTTAGCTGCATTGCATTGTTGTTGGAAAAACTATTGCATTATGCCCATGTGTTTTCAAATGATTTGATATGAAACTTCTTTGTAATGGCTCTCACCTATATTTTGTAAAAATATTATGTTTTTGTTTTGATTTCTCTGCGTACCAGTATATTTGTATTGACCCCCTTCCCTCCCAGGTTTGGAGGCATAGTCTAGGGGTCTAGATAACCAGTAGATTTCTTCCGACAAATTGCAAAATCAAGTGGTGAGCCTTCTATATTTCGGAAGGCCTGATGTCTGCTATTTTGTTTATCATTTAGTAGTTTTTGGATCTATTGAGGGCCTTGTCCTAGTTTTCAGACAGTAATTTATTTTAGTCATGTAGTAGAGATTTCGCAGACAGTTGTTCAGATGTTGATAGATGTTGTGGGACATTATTTCCCCTTTATTGATTTTCATTTGATTTATTACCATGTTTCCATAATATTGAGTATTTTCTGCATTTCTCTTATAATATGAATTATGTGCATAGTTACCAGACAGATAGGGGTGTTTCGGGTCTTTATGGTTCGAAATAGTCGTCACGGCCAGGGCCTCGGTTAGGGTCGTGACAAACTTGGTATCAGAGCACGGTTCATAGTCCCAGGGTGTCTGCAAAATCGCGTCGGGTAGAGTATTGTTTATGGGTGTGTAGCGTGCCACACTTATAAGTAGGAGGCTACTAAGCATTTAGGAATATCTCTCTTTCTTCATATTCTAGTTCGTGCAATAGAGTCAGAATGTTCCTATGTCATACTCTAATTCGTGCTATGGTGTCACCCATACAAAAGTAACAGTCATCCCGATTCTTTCCTTACTCTGATGTTCTCAGACATGTCTCATTATGGGGGCTGATTCAAGTATAGAAATTTAGAGTCTAAATGGTATGGTTCTTTCTGATTGAATCATATAAGAGTTTTACAAGGACTGGGGAAGAGTCCTTTAGTGCTTCAGAGTGTATTGGTTCTGGTGTGAACCTTGATCTTAATGAAATCGTGCTTTTTAGCCTGCAGTATTAAGAGTATTTGGTCCTTTTCAAAAATTTATATTGCAGAGGTCATACTTAAGAGGGAATAATGTGTAGAAGAATGTTGGAACTGCATTTCCACCCGAATAGTAGTATAAGCTAAAGTGTTGTTGTCATGACCTATTGGTAATGGAATTAGACCAAGAAGTTGGTGATGTGAAGTCACAAAGTTAGAAGTCAAAGTGAGGGTGACTTTTGTGTAAATAAATATTTCAATTGAATAACCGACGTTTGAGGATGATTTACCCCTTTATAGTGATATACTAATGTTGTAGCTAGTAGCATGTGTGGATGGTATGGTATTCCATAGAGAAAGTGTTTGACATCGATTTTATTTATACAGAGTGAGATGTGTATTCTTAGTTTATTGGATATTGCGTATTAAATTTCTATCTCATGTAATCTTTTCATCAAAGTGTTGTTGAAAAATAAAGTCTAGTGTGTCGTGTGGGGCTCTTTCGATTCACTAGCATAGTTTCCTTGTCATTCATCTCATTTTCTTGTTCAAAAATACAAAACCAAAGTCTAGTGAAGTCGTGTGAGGCCTATTTCGATTCACTAGCAACTTGTTGTCCAACTTATTGTTCGTGTGTTGGTTTAATATATGTGTAGCTAAATTTGTTTGCATGAGATGGAGTTGGTAAAGAGGTGATTCGTCCTTGTGTGTTAGTTTATTAGAAGGTAGAGAAGGATTTGTTAGTCAGGGTGATTCGTCGGTTGCTTGAAGTGTGAAAATGGCTATTGTATACTAATGTGGTAGCTAGTAGCATGTGTGGATGGTATGGTAGTCCATGGAGAAAGTGTTTGACTCCGATTTTATTTATACAGAGTGAGATGTGTATTCTTAGTTTATTGGATATTGCGTATTAAATTTTTATCTCATGTAATCTTTTCATCAAAGTGTTGTTGAAAAATAAAGTCTAGTGATGCCGTGTGGGGATCTTTCGATTCACTAGCATAGTTTCCTTGTCATTCATCTCATTTTCTTGTTCAAAAATACAAAATCAAAGTCTAGTGAAGCTGTGTGAGGCCTATTTCGATTCACTAGCAACTTGTTGTCCAACTTATTGTTCTTGTGTTGGTTTAATATATGTGTAGATAAATCTGTTTGCATGAGATGGAGTTGGTAAAGAGGTGATTCGTCCTTGTGTGTTAGTTTAGTAGAAGGTAGAGAAGGAGTTGTTAGTCAGGGTGATTCGTTGGTTGCTTGAAGTGTGAAAATGGCTATGCTAGCCAGTAAGTTATTATTATAGACCCATGGTTGTTGTGGATATTGAAGGTAGTCTAAATGTATGATAGAGTAAGTAGGTATGAGGTGAGAAATCTGTATAAGTAGATAAGATTGTATGGGGGTTATAATATAAGATTAAGGTTGATCATGTCTATTGTGTAATTTTACACCTTGACCTTCTTTTCGTTGGTAGTTGTAAGCTAGTACAACTTGTGAGAAGGTAGGTAGCAGATTTTGAGGTATTTGGATAGAATATTCCAATTTGATGGATTAGTATATTATGTTGCACTCGTCATTGGTGGTAGACGATTGAAGCTAAACTATAGGCATGAATTCAAGTATAGAATGTGGTGGTAAAAAAAAATAGTGGCATGAGATTAATGATGTATGTTTTGAATTTAGTAGGCTTGATGTGTTGAAATAGTACGTGCTAATGAGTTATGATAAGGAAGACCGTTAGGTCAAGATCGATTATTGTTGTTATAAAGTTCCAGTGTACTAGTGTTTCTTGATGTTTATTTCATGGTTTCCAAGTGAGAATCATGCGTAAGGTTGGGTTGTAAAATCATGTTTAGCACCAGACATTAAGTTTTGAACAGTTGAAGTCCATGAAGGTAGATGTGATGATTTCTTGGTTAATGGTGCTAGTTATATGGAAGTGATCTAATAGGCTTGAACGGTGAATGAAATGGCTTAAGTTTAAGTTGGTTCGTAATGAAGTATAATGTTGTAGGTATGGTGTGTAAGTATTCCCAAGGTGATATGGAGTTGTGGCATTTCTCTAAGACTTTTACCTATTGCGTGTGGCTAGTAGTACCGTTAAGTTGCTAGATGGAGAAAGACTAGAAGATGTTATATGGGTTCTAAATAGCCAGGTTAAAGAGTTTTGATTGATAGTGTTAAGCCTTTTTATATGATCTTGATTCTCATAGTAATGAGACCTAAGTTTGGAGTCGCGATATTGGTAGGCTATGTCAAAAGTGGTATGGTTCATCAAAGGTTTGGTGATATCCATGTTAAGTGTTAGAATCTAAGTTTGAGTTTTGAAGGTTGAACCGATAGAAATAAGTGTGCAAGCATTATACTATGACTATTGGGGCTATCAAAATATAGAGTGTATCTCAGAAGGTAGTATTAGCAGTGGGCTTTCCACTTTCATGTGTAGCCTTTCGGGTTAAGTTCTATTAATTTTGCGTATTGTCATATTTCAGACCCCAGAGTGCAGTGTGTCCAGTTAAGTTTAAATGTCTAGTAAGGGATCTCCCAAATTTAAGACGATGACTTAAAGCCAAGGGGAAGATGATAGAACAAGTAACCAAGTCCGGCCCTCTGATTCTAGTAGTGATGTCAGTATGACATAGAACGTCAGAAGGGAAGGGTGAGGCTCAACCCATTCTCGTCTTAGTATTTTTTTCAGTTATCCTAATACCTACTCATACCTCACATTTTAGTTCCATGATCATAGTTCATGTTCATGTATATGATAGAGAATCACGTGCTCTTCCAGATTCCTAAATGGGGAGCTTCAATTCATTGAGCAGTCGGAATCACATTCCATATGTTATGAACTCTAAATTGAGGTCATGCAGCTCATGACTCATGTATTCATGCTTTATAGTGTGCTCAGTTCCCATAATTCATGCTATACTCTTTATGATGGGAGAAATATAGTTCATAGCCATGTGAGCCCCAATTAAGATTTTCTTTGATAAATCCCGAATGTTGATTTGCTATTCCTCAGGCCTCAGTTAAGTGTCAAGTTTCATATAATATCCTTCCATGCTTCAAGATCTTATGTTCTAATCTTTAGTGACTCCTCTTTATGTGATGGTAGTGGTGATGAGTAAATATTTCTTGTTGATGGAAGATCATAGTATGCTTGTTTTAGATAAGGCCATAAATGTGAAGTAAGGTTGGGGCCAAGTCTTTGGTGCATGTGATGGTTAGCTGAAAGGTGTGTGTGTGTATGTTCTTGGGGTAGCGTGTGGGAGCTATATAGATAGATGGTTAGTAGAATATGTGAAGCATGTATTTGTGGGTGGTTTCTTTGAAGTTAACACGTGGTTATGAAATAGGCTTGAATGACGTGTTGGGATTGTAGTGGAAGAACGCAATATGCGTTAGCGACTTCATAGAAAGAGTTCAGAGTAGTCATTAAAGTGGTAAGGTATGTTATGCTTAGGATATGATCTTTAAAAGAGATATAGAAGGTTGCATCATATAGTTTAGAATAATAGCGTGATGTGGCATGTTGTATTTTGTGACTTAGAGTTTGGTTTGATCGCGGTGAAAGGCTTAAGCTACTATAGACATTAGTAGAAAGGTTTATAAATGCCAATACGAGAACAAATAATCTGAATTAGATGAGTATGGTAATTAAGGAGAATGGTACAGTTAAGGGAGTATTCGAAGAGTGTTGATGAGATACTCCAGATTGGGTATAAGTTTCTAGTATAGTTCAGTCTGTGTAGCCAGCAAATCAGTTTAACAGTAAGACAGTTAGATTCGCATGACTTGTTTTTTCGTCTTTTCATTTAATCATGCTACCCAAAATCTCAGATATGTTACTATTCCAAGATAGAGTGTACTAGTAGCTGCGAGTATAGCCCAGTTCATTGCGTCAGGTAGTAGATTCAGAATCCCCGCAACGTAGGCTTCAAGAAGCACCTATTATTTTCGCATATAGAGGTACGTAGGGTTATCCTAAAAATCTCATGGGCTTAAAATTCATGTTTTAATAATGGGGGTTTTGAGATTACGAATATAATCATGTTTTAAACGTTTTTATGATATTGATTTGGTCTTTAGGCCTTTCCCCGAAGTGATTTGATATATTATATATGTACATGCATGTGTTTCAAAAAGATGATAACTTGAGAGCATGAATTATATGGAATCCCTCTCTTGATATGATTTTTGTTTTAAATTTTCATATGATGTGAATTGTTTGAAAATCATCTTGAAAAGCATGACATGAAATATTTTGAAAATTGTTATGATCGGATATGATTTTGACTTGCAATGAGAGGGTTGTTTATGTTGAATATAATGGTTGAATGAAAAGAATGATGTGATACTGATGACTTTCAAGTCGGGTATGACGATACCCTACAGAATATGATATGTGATTTACTTAAATGAAGTTTGAATGCATTGATTTTACATGAGATAGGTGGATGCCCGAAGAAGGCGTTTGAGTGAAAGGGCTCATCGCTGGAAACCATGTTTGCCGACATGGGAAATTGGTACCCTGCTTTGTGATCTTGTGTACCTGATATATGTTATCCCAATTTAGGGACTATGGTTAGGAGCCCTGCTTTGTGATCTTGTGCACTACCATACTTCATTGGGTCGAGACACCTTGCTGTGTGATCTTGTGTGTCTTCCCCTCACTTATACTCTAACCTCGGCGGCAACCGAGGTTTGACAGTTGGTGTAAATGTGATATTGTAGGGTATTCCACCTAGCTCAGTTGCATTGCATTGTTGTTGGAAAATTATCACATTATGCCCATGTGTTTTCAAATGATTTGATACGAAACTGCTTTATAATGGCTCTCACTTATATTTTGTAAAACTATTGTATTTTTGTTTTGGATTACTCTGCATACCAGTACATTTGTATTGACCCCCTTCCCTCCCAGGTTCGGAGGCACAGTCTAGGGGTCCAGATAATCAGTAGATTCTTCAGGCAGATTTGCAAAGTCACTTGGTGAGTCTTCTATATTCCGAAAGGCCTGATATCTGGTCGTTTATTTATCATTTAGTAGTTTTTGGATCTACTAGGGGCCTTGTCCCAGTTTTCAGACAGTTATTTGTTTTAGTCATGTAGTAGAGATTTTGCAGACGATTTTTCAAATGTCGATAGAGATTGTGGGACATTATTTTCCCATTATTGATTTCATTAAATTCATGACCATGTTTCCGTAATATTCTGTATCTTCCGCATTTCTTTTTATCATATGAATTATGTGCATGACTACCAGATAGATAAGGGTGTTTCGGGCCTCCATGGTTCGGAATGCTCATCACGGTCAGGGCCCCAGTTTGGGTCGTAACAAACTTGGTATCAGAGCACGATTCATGGTCCCAGGGTGTCTGCGAAATCGCGTCGGGTAGAGTCTTGTTAATGGGTGTGTAGCGCGCCACACTTATAAGCGGGAGGCTACTAGGCGTTTAGGAAATGTTTCCCTTCTTTGTGGTTTAGTTCGTGCTTTAGAGTCAAGTCTGTTCCTAATCGGTGATCTTTTGTCATACAGAAATAACAGTCATGCCTCCTCGTCGCAATACTAATCAAAGTGCTCAGAATGATGAAGTCTGTCCCACTCATGGGATGAGGACACATAACAGATCTCTTACTCCAGACCTTGTCCCTACTCTGGGAGTCCCAACTAGTCCACCTCGGGCTCTACGGACCAATATGAACCGTCCCCCGACTTCGCAGGGGAATATATCAAACGCAGAGTTCAGGAAATCTATTCACATGTTAACACAGTTGGTGGCTGCGCAGATTCAGCGGTCAGAAGATACTGGGTCTGCTTCTGTTACTTCTGAAGCTACACGGGTGAGCTAATTCATGAGGATGAATCCTCCCAAATTCACAGGTACTAAAGTAGAAGAAGATCCGTAGGAATTTGTAGACGAAATGGAAAAGATCTTCAAAGTGATGCATGTATATGAAGTAGAAGGGGTAGAATTGGTCGTGTACCAGCTGAAAGAGGTGGCGAATCAGTGGTAAAATAATTGGGAAGATGCGAAGGGAGACAATGCTGAGCCCTCAGTATGGAATGAGTTTGTAGATGCTTTCGTTGACCGGTTCTTTCCTTTAGAGTTGCGGAAGGCAAAGGTTGAGGAGTTCATGAACCTTAAGCAGGGTAAGATGAGTGTTCAGGAGTATACTCTAAAGTTCAATCAGTTGGCCCGTTATGCTCCTGAGATGACGAGTGGTATGAGGGCCCGAATAAGGAAGTTTGCGTCCGGCCTTTCAGATGATCTGGTGCTTGAGTGCTAGGGAGTTATGCTGAACAAGGAGTTGGAATTTGCTAGGCTGACAGTTCATATGTAACATGTAGAAGAGAAAAAGAAAAAGATTTCTGAAGCTAGGGAGATAGAAAGACAAGCGAAAAGAGCCAGATCTGTCCACCAGAGTTACAGTCAGCCTCAAAGAGGTAAGTGGGGAAATCAATGGCAGAAGAAGAAGAATTGGGGTAATGCACAGTCTGCTGCCAGCTCCTCAGCGCCTAGACCACCAGCAGACAGACGATCTCAGAGTTTTCAGACTCATCATGGATCCAGAGCCCCAGATACTCAGTCGAAGGGCAGTGTGGCCCAGCAGCGTCGTACTTATCCACGGTGTGAGACTTGTGGGAAGAATCACCCAGGGAGGTGTTATTTTGAGGGGAGAAATTGTTATACTTGTGGCAAGGTGGGTCACCTTCAGAGAGATTGCCCTTCTGCTGGAGGAAATACAGGGGGGAGGGGGGGAAAGTCCCAAGCCGCCTCCACGGCTCCTCATCCTCCTAAGGATGCCCCTTTAGCTGCCGGGAGCGATCGTAACTGGTTATATTCTTTGACTAACCGCCAGGAGGCGGAAGTTTCACCAGATATTATCACCGGTACGTTACGAATCGTTTCCCGTAATGTTTATGTATTGCTTGATCCCGGGTCTACCTTATCTTATGTGACCCCTTATGTGGCTATTGGTTTTGGGTTTGAGCCCGAAGTTATTGTAGAACCCTTCACTGTTTCCACTCTTGTAGGAGATTTTGTTGTTGCTAGAAGGGTGTATAGAAATTGTGTTGTGTCTATTCTTAGCCGGGATACTGTGGCAGACCTTATAGAACTTGATATGGTAGATTTTGATGCTATCCTTGGGATGGACTGGCTCCATTCGTGTTATGCCACACTTGATTGCAGAACCCGAAGGGTTACTTTTTCTTTCCCGAATGAGTCACCAATTGAGTGGGCAGGAAATTCTGTAGCACCTAGAGGTCACTTTATCTCTTATCTTAGAGCCCAAAAGCTCATCTCCAGAGGTTGTATGTACCATCTAATCTGAGTAAAAGATTCCAGGGTTGAAAGTCTTCCTCTCCAGTCAGTCCCTGTAGTGAATGAGTTTCCAAAAGTCTTTCCCGAAGATCTCCCAGGGATACCACCTGATAGGGAGATAGATTTTGGCATTGATGTGTTGCCAGACACTCGTTCTATTTCCATTCCGCCATATAGAATGGCTCCCACGGAACTGAAAGAGTTAAAAGAACAGCTCACAGACCTCCTAGATAAAGGCTTTATTCGTCCTAGTGTTTCCCCATGGGGTGCACCCGTACTTTTCGTGCGAAATAAGAATGGGTCCCTTTGTATGTACATAGACTACCGCCAGTTGAATAAGGTTACTATTAAAAACAACTATCCTCTTTCTAGGATTGATGATCTTTTTTACCAGCTTCAGGGTGCTAAGTGTTTTTCGAAAATAGACCTTCGTTCGGGCTATCATCAATTGAAGGTTAGGGAGTCAGACATTCCCAAAATAGCTTTCCAAACCCGATATGGTCACTATGAGTTCTTAGTCATGTCCTTCGGGTTGACTAACGCCCCTGCAGCTTTCATGGATCTTGTGAATAGGGTATTCCGTCAGTTTTTAAACTCGTTCGTTATTTTATTCTTTGACGATATTCTGATCTATTCCAAAAGTGAGGAGGACCATGTCAATCACCTCCGAATTATCCTTCAGACCCTTAAGGATCATCAGTTATATGCTAAGTTCTCCAAATGTGAATTCTGGCTGAATGCTATCGCCTTCTTGGGGCATATTGTATCTAGTGACGGGATTAAAGTGGATCCCCAAAATATTGACGCAGTGAGAAAATATCCCAGACCCACGACTCCAACCGATATTCGGAGCTTCTTGGGTTTGGCAGGTTATTACAGAAGATTCGTAGAGAATTTTTCTTCCATAGTTGCTCCGCTCACTAAATTGACTCACAAAAAGGTGAAGTTTTTGTGGTCTGACTTGTGTGAAAATAGTTTTAAGAAGTTGAAAGACAAACTGACTACTGCTCCTATTTTGACTCCTCCAGAGGGTGTAGATGGTTTTGTGGTTTACTGTGATGCATCCCGTGTGGTACTTAGGTGTGTTTTAATGCAGCATAGTAAGGTGATAGCTTATGCATCTAGGCAGTTAAAGGTGCATGAGCGAAATTACCCCACTCATGACTTGGAATTAGCAGTCGTGGTGTTTGCACTTAGAATCTGGAGGCATTATCTCTATGGAGTACATGTTGATATTTATACTGACCACAAAAGTTTGCAGTATGTTTTCTCGCAGAAAGAGTTGAACCTCAGGCAGATGCGTTGGATGGAGCTCTTGAAAGACTATGATATGAGCTTGCATTACCATCTGGGCAAGGCAAATGTTGTAGCCGACGCTCTCAGCAGGTTGTCTATGGGCAGTCTTTCTACTGTTGAAGAGGGGAAGAGAGGCATGGTGAAGGATATTCACCGCCTTACAAATCTGGGAATGCGACTCTTAGATTCCAAAGATGGAGGGGTGATTGTTCATGAGATAGCTAAGTCATCCCTATGTGCTGAAGTTAAAGAGAAGCAAGTTGAAGATCCAATCTTGATGCAAATCAAGAAAGATATGGGTCAACAAAAGGTAATGTCATTTGAAATTGGTGGTGATGGTATTCTGAGAAACCAGGGTAGGTTGTGTGTTCTAAATGTTGATGGACTGTGAGAAAGAATCCTTGATGAGGCTCACACTTCGAGATATGTTGTTCACCTGGGATCTACTAAGATGTACCATGATCTGAAGACTTGTTATTGGTGGAATAATATGAAACGTGATGTAGCTGATTTTGTTTCCAAGTGTTTGAACTGTCAGCAAGTAAAGGTAGAACATTTGAGGCCAGGAGGTACTTCCCAAGAGATAGCTCTGCCGTTATGGAAGTGGGAGATGATAAATATGGACTTCGTTACAGGACTTCCAAAGTCCCAAAACCAGTATGACTCCATTTGGGTGATTGTAGATCGGTTGACAAAGTCAGCCCACTTTTTGCCTGTGAGGACTAATTATTCGGGAGGCGATTATGCGAAGCTGTACATTGAGGAAATAGTCCGTTTGTATGGAGCACCTGTGTCCGTTATATCCGACCGAGGTACGCAGTTTTCGTCTCAGTTTTGGAGATCTTTTCTGAAAGGTTCAGGTACCCAAGTGAACCTAAGTACAACATTCCACCCTCAGACTGATGGGCAAGTTGAGCGCACCATTCAGACCCTTGAGGATATGTTGAGGGCTTGTGTAATAGATTTCAAAGGTAGTTGGGTAGATTATTTGCCTTTGGTGGAATTCGCCTACAATAATAGCTTCTATGCCAGTATTAAGATGGCACCATTTGAAGCGTTGTATGGGAGAAGATGCAGGTCTCCAATAGGGTGGTATGAAGTTGGTGAAACACGGTTGTTTGGGCCTGATCTTGTTCATCAGGCAATGGAGGATGTGAAAATCATCATAGAACGACTCAAGAAAGCTCAGAGTCGTTAGAAATCCTATGCCGACGTTAGAAGGAGAGATTTAGAGTTTGAACTTGGAGAGTGGGTATTTCTTAAAGTTTCTCCCATGAAGGGAGTTATGCGCTTCGGGAAGAAAGGTAAGCTGAGTACTCTCTATATAGGACCATACCGGATTGTAAAAAGGATAGGTGGAGTTGCATATGAGTTAGAGTTGCCTGCAAAATTGGGTTCTGTCCAACCGGTATTCCATGTATCCATGTTGAAGAAATGCATTGGAGATCATTCTTTTGTGTTGCCTGTTGAGGAAATCAAAGTGACCGATTCCTTGTCTTATGAAGAAGAGCCTGTAGAAATCCTAGATCGTCAAGTTAGAAAGTTGAGAAGCAAAGAGATAGCCTCAGTTAAAGTATTGTGGAGGAATCAGAAAGTTGAAGAAGCAACCTGGGAATCAGAAAACGACATGAGAATTAGATACTCAAATTTATTTGATCCGGTGAACGAAGTAATGGAAGGTACAATCCTTGTCCTTTTCTTTCTATGCCTTTATTTGTTCAAAAATTGTGCTTGATGGTATTTCTGCATCATCATTCGGGGACGAATGATCCCAACGGGGGATAATGTAACGCCCCGTAAAAGTCGTGCATGTACTAACTCTTAGTGGGGTGGCCTTAGACTTGAAAACATGAATTTTTTCTAAGTGTCAAAGGACTTAGACTCATTTTTAACTAGTAATCTTCGGGGATTTTATTTTCAACCTTTCCGGCATCTGTTTTTAGATTTTCTTGTTGCGATGGGGAAAGGTTGTAGTACGTCTCAGAAGAGTTTTGAAATTTTTAGACGAGCTTAAGGGCGAGTTTGGATTTCCATTCCAGTAGCACCGGGTGATTAGCCCGAGTCGCCCGCTGGATCGCCCGACCTGGAAGGAAGCCCGCGATAGATCGGGCAACTCCTGGTTAATAGCGGTGCTCTAGGTCCCGCGCCACCTGGTGGATCGCCCCAGGCCAAAAATTTCAGTTCCTCCGGGAAATTAAGGGTGATTTGGTAATTGTCCATTCCCCTATTATCTTAAACACGGGATTTAATCCCTAGAAAACCAAAATAGAGTCTCATTCACCAAAATTACTCAAGAACTCTCTCAAGGGTTTCAAATTAAAAAACCCCTAATAGCTCAAGATTAAACCGTGAGTTTTCAAAACAAATTGAAGATTTGGAATCCCCGCAACGTAGGCTTCAAGAAGCACCTATTATTTTCGCATATAAAGGTACGTGGGGTTATCCTAAAAATCTCATGGGCTTAAAATTCATGTTTTAATAATGGGGGTTTTGAGATTACGAATATAATCATGTTTTAAACGTTTTTATGATATTGATTTGGTCTTTAGGCCTTTCCCCGAAGTGATTTGATATATTATATATGTACATGCATGTGTTTCAAAAAGATGATAACTTGAGAGCATGAATTATATGGAATCCCTCTCTTGATATGATTTTTGTTTTAAATTTTCATATGATGTGAATTGTTTGAAAATCATCTTGAAAAGCATGACATGAAATATTTTGAAAATTGTTATGATCGGATATGATTTTGACTTGCAATGAGAGGGTTGTTTATGTTGAATATAATGGTTGAATGAAAAGAATGATGTGATACTGATGACTTGCAAGTCGGGTATGACGATACCCTAAGAATATGATATGTGATTTACTTAAATGAAGTTTGAATGCATTGATTTTACATGAGATAGGTGGATGCCCGAAAAAGGCGTTTGAGTGAAAGGGCTCATCGCTGGAAACCGTGTTTGCCGACATGGGAAATTGGTACCCTGCTTTGTGATCTTGTGTACCTGATATATGTTATCCCAATTTTGGGACTATGGTTAGGAGCCCTGCTTTGTGATCTTGTGCACTACCATACTTCATTGGGTCGAGACACCCTGCTGTGTGATCTTGTGTGTCTTCCCCTCACTTATACTCTAACCTCGGTGGCAACCGAGGTTTGACAGTTGGTGTAAATGTGATATTGTAGGGTATGCCACCTATCTCAGCTGCATTGCATTGTTGTTGGAAAATTATTACATTATGCCCATGTGTTTTCAAATGATTTGATACGAAACTGCTTTATAATGGCTCTCACTTATATTTTGTAAAAATATTGTATTTTTGTTTTGGATTACTCTGCGCACCAGGACATTTGTATTGACCCCCTTCCTTCCCAGGTTCGGAGGCACCGTCTAGGGGTCCAGATAATCAGTAGATTCTTTAGGCAGATTTTCAAAGTCACTTGGTGAGCCTTCTATATTCCGGAAGGCCTGATGTCTGGCACTTTATTTATCATTTAGTAGTTTTTGGGTCTACTTGGGGCCTTGTCCCAGTTTTCAGACAGTTATTTATTTTAGTCATGTAGTAGAGATTTCGCAGACGGTTTTTCAGATGTCGATAGAGATTGTGGGACATTATTTTCCCATTATTGATTTCATTAAATTCATGACCATGTTTCCGTAATATTGTGTATCTTCCGCATTTTTTTTATCATATGAATTATGTGCATGACTACCAGATAGATAGGGATATTCCGGGCCTCCATGGTTCGGAATGCTCGTCACGGCCAGGGCCACGGTTCGGGTCGTGACACCCACGTAAATCGACTATAATCATCTATGAATGTCACAAAATACTTGAACTGAGCATGAGAAACAATTGGTGAAATACCCCAAACATCACTATGAACAACATCAAAACACTTTGTAGCACGACTACCCAAATTAGGAAAAGGAAGAATTTTACTTTTGCCTAATTTACAAATAGAACAATCAAATGAAGCATGGGAAAATTGATTTTTACTTCCTAATAAACCAAAATTTGATAAATGAGACAACACAACAAAATTTGAATGTCCTAGACGCTTATGCCAAAGCTTAGTCTTATTAGCCATAGAAGTACAAGCAAAAGATATAACAGGAGGAATGGAAAATTGTATAGGAAATAATCTTCCAACTTTAGGCCCCTTCGTGATTATCGTCCCCGACACCTGATCCTGCACAAGACAACCATTACGAGAAAAATTTACATCACAATTGCCATCAACCAATTGTCCAACTGAAATAAGACTAGTTGAGAGCTTCGGTGAAATAAAAACATTCTTGAAAGTTGGAGCAATATCCCCAACCTTGGTAATGGGTAAATTACTACCATTAGCAACCTGTATTTGTGATGAACCTTGATACTTACGAACATTTTTTAGCATGCTTGTTGAGTTGGTCATATGATTGGAAGCACCAGAATCAACAATCCAAAAATTAGATTTAACATCAATACCTTGTAATCCCAATGCTGAAAAGGCTGATACGATCATTTGTTGTACCATTTCAGGAGTACAATGCTGAAAAGGCTGATACAATCATTTGTTGTCCTGAAGATGAGTTCTCAAGAGTGGAACCATTTATTGCTGCATGAAAATTATTTACCTTACGATTCTGAGGGCGTGTGGGACACTCTTTGTTAATGTGTCCTTGTTGTTTACAATAATTACAGAACTTCTTGCCACAATTTCTAGCAATATGGCCATATTCCTTGCAATTGTAGCATTGAGTTCTATTCATATCCCTACTCATACCTTTACCTTGAGCAACAAATGCAACAGTGACATCATTTCCTCTTCTGAAAGCATTTTGTGTGACATAACGTTGCTTTTCACGAAGCAATTCCCTAAAACAAACATCCAGGGAGGGAGACGGGTCACGATTCATCAAGTTAGAGCGAACACTCTCAAACTCAGAGCGTAACTTCATCAAAAATTGATCTCGCCTGCTTTGCTCATGAACTTGCTGAATTACAGAGAGAGATTTGGAAGGTATTTTGGCATAAACAATATCTGTAAATTCAGCCCATAAGTTCTGGAATCCAGAATAATAATCCTGAATAGAAAGACCTCCTTGAGAGTAATTAGCAATTTCTACTTCAAATTGTGTTTGATTTAGGCTAAAAAGGATACGACAGTATATTTTACCATTTGTTTTTCACTTTACATATGAAAAATAAGGAAAGTATAGTCAAAATTGCTTCCATTAGATGTATCTACATTTCAAACAAATGATGTGTTTTTTTCCTGCTTAAGTAGCAATGATCTACATAGCTCCTCATACTTGGTTTTGATGATGGAGTAATTTCTCCATTACATCTTTTTGTTCTTAAAATCCAATCTGATAGATGCTTCCCACAACCAAGGAACATGATATTAAGTGCTAAAATACACATGAACATGTAAATTCTCAAGATATCGTCAAGGCGACTAACCTTAATTTTCTCCTTTAGGTAACCCTTTTGTCATGCAAACTGCGCTCATTTGTCGCAGCAGCTATCTTTCTCTTCTTCTTTCTATTTCTTTTCCTCTTTCTCTTTCTTGAAACATCGTCCATTTTCCTCGATGGGCTGCCACAAACTCTAATCAGCTCAACGTTATGAGATTTATGTTCCTTTTGAACTGTCATTGCTGCTTGATCCACCTCCCTATCTGTGGCAATGTCATACTCAGCAGACGCCTGTGAACAGCCAATTTCAGTTGTTACTGCACTATCTTTTGGCAGAACTGGAAAGAGTTTGGGACCTTGCGTCGCTCGTTGCTTCCTTCTCCATCTCTTATTCTTATTCTCATACTCGAGGCGAATTCCCCAACATATTTCCTGTGAGAGATTTGAAGATACCTCAAAAAGGAAATAATCATTTGGGTTCTTCCCTACTTTATTGCCAGAAGCGTGCCACAATGTTTCGAACGGTATGTAAATGAAACACATGACAGACGACTTGAACCAACAATTGATGACATACTTCAACGAATGTTTTCGTTCAGGGTCAGATTTGCAGACCAATGTAGCTACTACACGCACACGCGTTGTATTACAACCGTGACATATGGTAAAACCCATGAATTTATCGGTATACCAAGATGGATTCAGATTAATCGAGATCTGATGTTTATTTATAAACTGGTAAAACTCTGTACTTCTGACTTCAGGAAAAGAAATGAGAAAAAAATCCCTTTGGTGGAAGTCACACTGCAATAAAATCATTATTAGTAGAAATCCATTCGACAAGAATATTCAACGTTCATATACGCGAGGGATAGATTAAAACAAACCTGGATGCATGTCCTGATTAACTGTTGTAGGGACTTCAACACATTGACTTGGCTTGTCGAGACAGTTCCATATTCCGATTCTTCATGACCACACCATGATACTGAGAGCACATGCAGCTTAAGACACTTAGTTACTAGATCTCCGATGCTCTTCATGAATAAATGATAATCTAAATATAGATCCGTTAAATTTGGAGGTAGTTGTTCTCCTGGCAGTTCGTTAAGATTCTGACAGAATTGTACGTCCAGACGCTGAAGTTGTAAGAGTTGTTTGATGCTTTTGGGTAAACAAGAAATATTGCTTCCACTTAAATTCAACTCCTCCAAAAAGAGCAAAGAACCCAATTCCTCAGGTAGTCCACCCAAAATATTGAGATTACTGAGTTGAAGATACGTCAAGGAAGATAAACTTGATAGTTCATGCAAGATGAAACTTGACGAATGCTGCTCATGTTGTAAAACATGCGAGAATCTTAAGGCCGTCAGTTTGCCAAGCTTGGTGATGGAGGTAGGTGGTTGGGAGATTGCAGTTTCTGTCGCGTCAAGTATCTCTAACTCTCGCAGATCACCAATGTTTTCTGGAAGCTTCTCTAGCTTCTTGCATCCATGAAGATGAAGATACTCAAGATTCATCAAATTACAGACGCTGTTTGGTAGACTAACAAGATCTTCACAACCATTTAGATTGAGGTGAAAGAGGCCGCTCAGATTCCCAATGGATGAAGGCAGTTCTCTTATCCCAGTAGAATTCAGAGTCAGCCTTATCAAGCAATGCATATCTCCATTGATTTCTGGAAATGTATCTAATTTTGGGCAATTCCTTAGACTGATCAGTTGAAGGGATTCCATCTGAATGTAGCTCGGAAGCTTCTTTAAGTTCTCACATCTATTTATCGCTAACCGATTGAGCTTCTTTTGAACTCCGAGAGATGTTGGAATCTCTACCAATCCGGAACATCGAATAATGGAAAGATCTTGTAGTTGTTGTGATTCAAAGACGCTGTTTGGCAGCATTGCAAGTTTATTGCAACCTTCAATATCGAGTGACTCAAGATTTCGACTAGCGTCTGGAATACTTTGAAGAACTTCACCATCTCTCAATTTCATAAAATTAAGGGCACTGAGAGATGGGGGTAAGCTTCTTATCCAGGGGGATCCTACACCTAGTCTTGATAAGCGCGGCATATCTCCACAGATTTCTGGAAATTCTTCTAAGCTTGTGCATCGGTCAAGTAAGAGAGTCTCAAGAGATTCCATGGTAACAAATTTTGGAAGCTTCTTAAGTTTGACACAACCATACAAAATCAAAGAAGTAAGCATTCTGCAATGTCCAATAGAGGGATGGACCTCTTCCAAATTCTCGCAGTGCCATAAATTTAGTTTCTCCAAGACTGGCATATCACCAAAATTAGGCGTTCTTGTTAACTTGAGGCTGTAACTGAAATCCAAATGCTGCAAGTTGCTCAATTTCTGTTTTCATATAAAAATTAATTAATACCAGTTAGCTTTAGTAGTAGTACTCCTAATAGAAAGAGAAGGTTGTTATGCTCATTCAAGGCTTAGCAAATGTCGAAAACAACTTTGTTATGTTTTACATGATGTAAATTGTGTATATCAAAGCATTTGAACCATGGTGTGATTAATTCACATGCATTAACCTATCAAATATAAACACTGGAGTTATGTTTTGGAGAGAGAGATCACCATACCTTTCGTATTGGCCAAAGTTCAACAAGACGACTTCTATGTAAACAAAGCCCAACGAGGTGTGATGGGTCAAACCCCTCCGGCAATGAACATGAAGGATAGTCCGGCCATTCAATCCACCGCAGGCTAGAAGGAAGACAAGTGATAATGCCTTCTGAGCAAATGGTTTGATTATCAAATATCAGCACCTGTAAGCTTTCCATCTTCTTGAATACCTTGCCATAATTTACATGATCATCTTCAAAACGATAACCTTTTGGAATCCGTAGCTTTTCCACCTTTTTTGTTTTCTGTAAAGAAAGTAACGTATTTTTATTTACCAAGGAACTAAAAAGAAATGAAGTAGAAAACTCAACATAACAAATACACAATACTAAAAGCTTCGTAAAATTATCAATTTTTCAGTTTATGATATTTCTTACCAACTTTCCAGCAAAAAGGTCATGAACCTCCTTAGGAAGCCATATTCTGCTGTTTCTGTACTCTTCTCTCAACACATTTTCACCCATTTCTCTTATCAAATTATGCATATTAAAGTACTCATAGCTAGTGACGGATAAGAGAGATTTTTCGATGAGGCGGCTTATTCCTACCATGTGAATACCACAACTCTTAAGTATTTGTTCCACATAATATACTGGTCTATCGTTGTACAAGCTTGCGATATCTAGAAATATCCTCATCTCGTCTTTTTTCAATCCATCAAGACCAATCTTAAGTTTTCCTAGAATGTCATCATTAGGGATCTCCTTCAGTCTATCAATTATGTCTCTCCATAGCCCTTTATTTCGTCCGTAAACAGAAGAACCCAAAACTTTAAGAGCTAAAGGGAGTCCGCCGGCATACTCCACCACTTGTCTTGAAAGTTCCATAAAATCTTCTTTTGGTGTTTTTTCTTTAAAAGCATGCCTGCTGAACAATTCAAGTGCTTCGTCCTCAGATAATAGTTGGACTTCGTACACGTTATCCCCAACGTGACTGATTAATAGGTGCCGGTCTCTAGCTGTCAAAATAATTCTGCTACCCTTACCAAACCACTCTTTCCCTCCAACTAAATATTCCAACTGTTCTCGATGGTTTACATCATCAAGAATGAACAAAACTTTCTTCCAGCGAAGCATATTCTTTAAGATAATCATCCCTTCATGTTCACTAGTTAGGGTCATCTTTTCACCCAAGAGCTTGCGAATGACGACTTGCGCTAGCCATGTTAGTCCATTTCTCTGATAAAGTGTTCCGACATCACCAAGAAAACAATCAGCTTCAAATCGATGACGATATCTTTGATACAGAACACTTGCAAGTTCCGTCTTGCCAACGCCGCCCATACCCCAAATCCCAATCGATCGAACATCATTTGATTCCATACCTAATAGTGAGGTTACTTTCTCAACCTGAGATTGCATACCCACTAAGCTTTCTGGGAACAGTGAAATGACTTGAAGCGACTTAGGAAATATGTCATCAACTAGCTTCTTGATGCAGTCCGCCTCATCCCTACATTACAGCGAAAAGAATCTGAGAGTAAATTAAATAGAAAATACAAGAAAGAGTTGTCATAGACTAATGTCTCATACAAACACATAACAAAATAAAGCGACAAAGGTAATATTCTTTTTCCCCGGAATCACTATGATTACTATTACATCATCAAACAAGAACATAACTCAAGGTTTGCCAATTAATGTAAATTATAATTGTAGCTAAGAGTTTGGTGAAAAGAACGAACGCTTACTTAAAATTTTGTAAATGATATCCTGATATTTTCCCTGCATCCGCAAATGCATCCCTCCATCTCTGAACCTTCTCTATATCATCTCTATACTTTTTCTCGTGTTTGGAAAATGACTTTGCGGACGGGGGATTTTGATGGCGTACGTCTGATGGACTCACATCATAGAAGACTGGAATCACAATCTGCTCCAATTCATTTTTACACTTTACGATGTGCGCAAGCTCCTCTAAGCACCATCTTGAGGATGCATAGCTTCTTGAAAATATCACGACCGCGAATCTGGCCTCTTCTATGGCTTTCAAAAGTTCGCCAGAAATTGATTTTCCTGTTTCCAGCCGCTCATCGTCTTTAAAAGTGCGGATTCCTTTTTGTTCCAAAGCATTATAGAGATGACTCACAAAGGTTCTGCGTGTATCTTCGCCTCTAAAACTCAAAAATACATCGTACTTGAAAATTTTGGAAGAAGAAGCTTGAGACATTGTTGAATACTATTTACTAAAGACAATATTAGCAAGTTGTCAACTTTGGATATATTGGAGTTTGGGTGGCTCTAGTGCTTCATAAAGAGCAAAATTTCACCTTTTTCACTATTCCTAGTCTTCGAGGGAATCTTGTTATCACCTTCCTATTTCAACTCATAAAATTGTACCTTACCTTTTTTATCATTGTGAGAAATTAAAGAGTAATGAAACAAACAAGAAGACTTGGCTCTTGACTAATATATAAAGGCAAAGAAAAAACTAAAGTTTGGAAAAAAAATAGAAGAAAACAACTGAAAAGTGAATTAAAGTAGTGAAGTAATAAAAGTTAGATTGAAATCTCTGAAACATTATTGTTCAATTGGATCCTAAATAAGAATGTTTTTGAATAATAGTTTTCTTGCTTTTTAATATACTAAAAGTACTATTTTGCCATCTACACCTCAAATATATTTTTAAATTTTCCATACTCATTTATTTCTCAAATTTTATTTTTTATTATTTTTACTTTTTAATTTTACTTTTACTTTTTTTTTCACTTTTTTATTTTTTCCTTTAAATTTATTACTCTATTTTTTATTATTTTAAATTTTTATTTTTTTCTTTTAACTTTATTTTCATGTTTTAATTTATTTATCTCAATCTTTATTTTGTTTTCTCTTTTTCTTTTTTCTCAACCATTATCTATTTCTTCATTTTTTTTTAATTTTTTTTAACTTATTTGACTTTAACGTTTATTTAGAGCTTTTTTTATTTCTCTTTTTTTTCCAAGAAATTTACTCAGATATTCATCCTCATCGTTCATCTTTTTCCCTTATTTCTCAAATACTCTCTCTTCATCCGATTTTTCTCAAAATCTTGAAACTCAATTACCAGAAAAAAAAAAATGTATGTTGCTTCTGATGAAGAAATAGAGTGTTTCTCAGTGGATGTTGCTTCCAATTCTTCGGGACTTTTGCCTTCAAACTTAATTGACATCATTATTGATGTAAGTTTCTACTAAATTCAGTTTATCATTTACATGTATTTTATCTTATTTTTTTGTGTGTGTGTTATTTTTGAATTGTGTGTTTGAATCTCTTTTTGTTGTTTACGTTTAAGGTTTTAGCTCATAATACAAAGTTGTTGTATTTTTGGGAGTTATGTTTAGGGATTTGTCAGATTGGTGGTTGTATAGTTAAGAAGTTTTAATTTTGTTAGTTGTGTGTTACTAAGTGAATTTTGAATAACCCCACATTCTTGATTTCATGGAAAAAGTAAATCTCGATTGAAATTAAAAATTTTATGTTACTAGAAAATCTTAATAGCCTCATTATTTTCTGAGTCTGCAATTCCAAACGCCAAAGGAAATATATCATTATTTTCGTCCTTTGACACTGCTATCATGAGGACACGACGATATTTTGACTTAAAAAATATTGCATCTACCATTATTATCGGTTTACAGTTGGTCCATCCAATGATTGAAGCGCCATAAGCAAAAAATGCCTATTGAAACCTGTGTTGAGCAAAAGAATATTAGTAACAATTTGCATTTGATGTTTATAATCAGAGTACAATACTTTTCTAAACTAAGTCTTGCCCGTGAGGCAAGAGTTGCATATATGTTAATAATATAATCAGTGCAATTAAAGAATAAACTTTTTTCCGAGGGGCAATAGTTTCCAACTTCAATAGTATAGCATTTGTACAATAATTTTCTAAACTAAGTCTTGCCCATGAGACAAGAGTTGCATATATATTAATAATCTAATCAATGCAATTAAAGAATAAACTTTTGCCTCTCGGGCAAAAGTTTTCAATTTCAACAATTTTCTAAACTAAGTCTTGCCTATTAGGCAAGAGTTGCATATATGTTAATAACCTAATCAGTTCAATTAAAGAATAAACTGTTGCCTCTTGGGCAAAAGTTTTCAGTTTTAACAATTTTCTAAAGTCTTGCCCATGAGGCAAGAGTTGCATATATGTTAATAATCTAATCAGTGCAATTAAAGAATAAACTTTTGCCTCTTGGGCAAAAGTTTTCAATTTCAACAATTTTCTAAACTAAGTCTTGCCCACGAGGCAAGAGTTGCGTATATGTTAATAATCTAATCAGTGCAATTAAATAATAAATTTTTGCCTCTTGGGCAAAAATTTTAAATTTCAACAATTTTCTAAAGTCTTGCCCATGAGGCACGAGTTGCATATATGTTAATAATCTAATCAGTGCAATTAAATAATAAACTTTTGCCTCTTGGGCAAAAGTTTTCAATTTCAACAATTTTCTAAACTTAGTCTTGCCCATGAGGCAAGAGTTGCATATTTGTTAATAATCTAATTAGTGCAATTAAAGAATATATTGTTGCCTCTTGGGTAAAAGTTTTCAATTTCAACAATTTTTTAAAGTCTTGCCTCTGAGTCAACTCTTGCCCGTAGGGCATAATTTATAGTTTGAAAGTCATTGAGTCAAGTCTTGCCTCTAAGGTAATAGTTGGAGAACATCCCATAAATGAAAACATAACGTGGTAAACTCTTGCCCGTGGGTATAATTTGTTGTTTGAAAGTCCCTAAACTAAGTCTTGCCTCTAAAGTAAGAGTTATAAAACATCTCATAAATCAAAATACTAGTGTCAACTCTTGCCCATGAAACATAACTTGTTGTTTAAAAGTCATAAAGCCCATGAAATGTAACTTATTGTTCGAAAGTCGTAAGTCTTGCCTTTATAATGTGATAGTGTCAACTCTTGCTCATGAGATGTAACTTGAATGGAAGAAATCGAAGAAAATAATAAAAATTGCGGAAAAAGAAGAAAAATATTTAAAAAAATAAAAATTAAAGAAAATGTAGAAATTGAGAGAGAATAGGAAAAAAATAAAGGTTGATAAAAAAAAAAGATTAAATAAAAATAAAGGTCGAGAAAAATTTAAAAAGAAAAAAGAAAAGAAAAAATAAAAATCAAAGAAAATATAAAAAAGTTTTTTTTTATAAAAGTGGACGTTGAAAGGTGAAAAGAAAAAAAAAGTAAGGGTTGAGAAAAACTAAAAAGAACCAAAAAAAAAAAGAGGAAAGAAAAAATAAAAAAGAAAAAAAAGAAAAAAGAAAAAAGAAAAAAAAAAGTTGAGAGGAAAAAGAGGAAAAAAGTAAGGGTTGAGAAAATTAAAAAGAAAAATAAAAAATAAAAATCAAAGTAGAATTAAAAAGAGAAAAAATATAAAAGATGAAAGATATAAATATGGAGTTGTTATCCATTATGGGGATAATTTATGTAATTTACTTTATTGATCAGGGGTAATTTCGTCCAAGAAAATATGACTTAACAAGTTAAGGCTATTTTAACAAAGCCTTTTTATTTAGGGCTATTTTAACAAAGTCACTCTAATTTGGGTCTATATTTGAGAATCTCCCATAATTTTCTACTATGTCTGCAATGTGTTTACCATGTTTTAATTTTCACTATTAGCACTTTGAAATATTGTATTATTTTCGGGTGATGTCACTGCTTACCTCAATTGGCTCAATTGAAATACACACCAAACAAAGAGAGAAAAATAATATAGCCAACAATGAGGTATTCTACAAATTAATAAAAATAGTTTGTGAAGGAAAATAGTTATTTTTTTTTTGAGTGTGTGGTAGTCGTATTGTATTTGTGACTACGGTGTAAAAAATCCTTACTATAGTAATATCAGTTGCTACTATTGGTCCGTGGTTTTTTCCTTATTTAGAAGAGTTTTCAAGTAAAAAAATTTGTGTTATTATTTTTATATTTTTCTTATTATTTTGCCATAAATGCTTTTGTTGTTATTCCGCATTTACCCAATAAATTAGTATCAGAGCTCACGTTTTGCAATATCTGTATTTTTTGATAAACAATGGAAGCCAACACAAGTAGAATGGTTACTGGAAGATTTGCTCTATGTCAAGAACTTTTATCAGTCGGTCTTTGACACTATAAAAGCTGAAAATAAAATCGATGAAGAGTGAAATCTGTTGCACAAACACATTCCTTTTTGTTTTAAGGCATTAAAGAGATGACTCACAAAGGTTTTGCGTGTATCTTCGTTTCTAAAACTCAAAAAGACATCGTACTTGAAAATTTCGCAAGAAAAAACTAGAGACATAGTTGAAAAATATTTACTAAAGACTAATATGCAAGTTCTCAACTTTGGATATAAACTCACATAATTGGGTGGCTTTGGTTCTTAATAAAGAGCAAAAGTTCACTTTTTTCATTATTCCTAGTCTTCACGGGGATTTTTTTTTTTTTTAATCAAAATTTTGGTGGTTTTATGGCCATTTTATTCATATAATAATGGCAAAACTCATACACAGCCCCCTTAAGTACGTCCTATTTTTCACTTAGGCACCTCAAGTGGACCTTGTTCCATTTTAGCACCTCAAATATCCTTCAAGTGTGCCACTTTGGCACCTTTTGCTGAATCAGCAAAATTATAGTGTATGCGTGTATGACACGCGCCTGATGGTGTGGAAAGTGACAAATAATATGCTGACACGTGTCTTTAAAAAAATAATTAAATCAATAATTATTTTTTAAAAAAAAATTAATAAATAATTTATTTTTTTTAAAATCAATAATCACCCGTCCCCCTTCCCTCCTCCCCCCAATGCCCCCCCCCCCATGATGTGATCTTTTTTAAAAAATTATTTATAAATCAATAATTTTTTTTTTAAAAAAAAACAATAAATAATTATTTTTTTTTAAATCAATAATCACCCCTCCCCCTTCCCTCCCCCACCCCAATGCAGCCCTCCCTTCCACCCCAATGCCCCCCCCCACCCCAGATGATGTGGTATTTTTTAAAAAAAAAAAATTTTAAATCAATAATTATTTTTAAAAAAATCAATAAATAATTATTTAAAAAAAAAATCAATAGTCACCCCTCCCCCTTCCCTCCCCCACCCCAATGCCCCCCCCCCATGATGTGGTCTTTTTTTAAAAAAATAATTTTTAAATCAATAATTAGTTAAAAAAAAAATCAATAAATAATTATTATTTTTTAAATCAATAGTCACGCCTCCCCCTTCCCTCCCCCACCCCCAATGCATCCCCCCTCTTCCACCCGAATGCCGCCCCTCCCTCCCCTAGATGATGTGGTCTTTTTTTAAAAAAAATATTTTTTAAATCAATAATTAATTTTATTTTTAAAAAAAATCAATAAATAATTATTTAAAAAAAAAAAACAAGTCACCCCTCCCCCACCCCAATGCCCCCCCCCCCCCCGATGATGTGGTCTTTTTAAAAAAAAATAATTTTTAAATCAATAATTAATGGATTGAAAGAAAAAGAAGAAAAGAGAAGAAAAATAAAAATTATGAAACTGTCACTGAAAAATTACGAAAATGCCACTGAAAAAATTACGAAAATGCCACTCAAACGCGTCTTCAATGCGTGTGTCACACACACCTTGCCAACTCAACAAAAGGTGTCAAAGTGGAACAAATTTTGCCACTTGAGGTGCCAAAATGGAACAATGTCCACTTGAGGTGCCTAAGTGAAAAAAGGGGGTGTACTTAAGGGGGTTGCGTATGTATTAGGCCTATAATAAAATAAGAGTAACTTACATAAATCCCGGATAGTTTCAGCAATATTATATAAAATTCCGGATAGTTTGCTAATTACATCTTATCCCGGAATTTCGAATTGTGATACATATGTTAAGCAGTGATACATATGGACTAGTGATACATATATATATATGTATCACTAGTATATACATATGTATACAGTAGTATATAACATATGTATCACTAGTAAATATGAATCCGGAATTTTATGTAATTTTTTAAAACATTAAGGGATATTGTGTAATATGGTGTCTTAAATATGAGATTTGTGTAATTTTTCCATAAAAGAGTATTTACACTTTATGATGTGTGCAAGCTCCTCTAAGCACCATCTTGAGGATGCATAGCTTCTTGAAAATATCACGACCGCGAATCTGGCCTCTTCTATGGCTTTCAAAAGTTCATCAGAAATTGATTTTCCTGTTTCCAGCCGCTCATCGTCTTTAAAAGTGCGGATTCCTTTTTGTTCTAAAGCATTATAGAGATGACTCACAAAGGTTCTGCGTGTATCTTCGCCTCTAAAACTCAAAAATACATCGTACTTGAAAATTTTGGAAGAAGAAGCTTGAGACATTATTGAATAATATTTACTAATGACTAGTAGGCAAGTTCTTATGGATATATTGGGTGGCTCTGGTGCTTAATAAAGAGCAAAATTTAACCTTTTCACTATTCCTAGTCTTCATGGGAAACTTGTGTTGTTTTTCAACGTTTTTAGGGTACAAGAATCTGTAATTTAACATAGCAACTTCAACACTAGTTCAAGTTTAAAACAAGAACACTATGAAGTACAACAACACCCTCAACACAAGATCAAAGTGATCTTTCTAAGAAGTGTATTTTATTTTTTCAGAAATTAAGATGAAACGAAAATGTAAAGCCAAGTCCCCCGACTTCACGGAGTGTCCTTAAGGAATAATTCCTCTCACTGTACCCGAGATTTTGGAATCTTCCTCCCAGGATAAAATGGCTTTCAATCAACTACTGTGGTACCTCAAATAATAAGATTCGTCGAACTCACTCAACGATTTGATTGATCACAAGGAATGTTTTGAAGACAAAAAGAGTTTGTATTTCAGAAAATTTTTCATACCAAAACTTGTGGATAAATGCAGGTTTATATAGTCATCAAGTGCCCCTTCTAAAGGCGGCAATGGTTCATTCGAAAAGGTGTATCCTTTGGAAGAGTCATGTCTGTTCATTCAAAATATTGTCTTTTTTTCTGAACAGACACAATTATCTGAACAGTCACACCTTTTCCAAAACAATATGTCTTTTCATAAAAGGTTGTGTCCCTCCATTTTCCATTTACAACAATTGAACCCAACTACCTTACCTTTTTCATCATTGTAAGAAATTAAAGAGTAATGAAACTGTTAGAAATCGGGCAGAAATAAAGCAAACCACAAGCAAAAGGAAAACAAGAACACACAGATTTACGTGGAAATCCTTGCGGGAAAACCATGGGCAGAGGCAAAGGAGGTTTACTACGAAAGAAGAGGAGTACAATGTGGAGCGACGTAATTTCTGAGATAATCAAAATCCACCCACTAATTGCACTTATATAATACGTGCATACAAATAAGTCGTAAGCCCAAAAACATAAAGGTCCATAGTCCATTGAAAATCTCAAACATGAATTGCACCGCATCTTTTCAGGGCCGAATCAACAAAATCCGGGTCACAAACTCTAACCGAAACAATCAAAAAGACTTGGCTCTTGACTAATAAAGGCAAAGAAAAAACTAAAATTTGGAAAAAACAGAAGAAAACAAATGAAAAGGGAATTAAAGTAGTAAAGTAAAATATAGGACCAAAAGTCTTTGCAACATTATTATGGATGGATCCAACTGTTATATAAATGCGTAATTAACGGAAAACTAAACAAAAATTGTCGTACAAATTTAGAAGAAAACACACACACACACACACAAAAAAAAAAAAAAAAAAAAAAACACAGAAAGACTGAACTCAAAGAAATCTAATGCAAGAAAAAAATCGTTCATATTCACTCACCTATTCAAATGAGAGCCTTCGAGTAATTGTTAAAGTTGTTGTCATGTGAACAGGAGGTCACGGGGTCAAGCCGTGAAAACGGCTCTTGCAGAAATGTAACACAAGGCTGCTTATTTTTGCGATTCTGGCACTAAGCATAACAATTTTGGTAACTTTTTATTTTTTAATTTAAAATTGGAGCACAAAGCTCCTTAATAGAATTAAAAGTGACATGTTTACAATTTACAATGGCCTGGTCCAAAAGTGACCAGGCCCAAATCAACTCATAAAGGAGTAGACCATAAAATTCTAAAACTAAAGAACAGAATATGAAAGTTGACAGAGAAAAGTGACCCTCTTTTGAAGCTTCTCATCTTCTCCATTAGCTTAGACATCCCTTCTTTCTTCATTCGATCGATGGACCCTAATAAGGTTAAAACACAATTAAGGCACATTCTTGATGTGATCTTGATACCTGTTGACTGATGAAACTAGTCAATTCCACATATCTTAAACATCAAAGAAACACCATCGTCTTGATTTCGTATCTATTAACACCTCAAGCTCTCACCAGGTGCGGATACTCAATCATTTGAAAATTCCTTCAGACGATGATAGTTGATTGTGTTTTCTTCTGTGAAATAAGTGCTAGTTAAGGAAGTAACGTTGTATCAAGATATTTGCTAATAAAATCCAATTATGTCACTCTGCTAGACTTCTCCGAATATGTGGTGTCCCTTGTTTGTCTAACTTTAGAATCTTCTTGCCTTCACTGGGTAAATCCTTAAAATGCTCAAATTGATAAGAACCTGCAAAAAAAAAAAACAAGTTAGTGAAAAAGTCAGCAACAGTATTCCCTTCCCGAATTGGTAACATTATTACATGCACTTTGATATTATTATACGAAAAGTTATGTAAATATATACAATCATGTAAATTCAGGATCCTGAGTAAGAAAGGGAAAGTGTATAATTCCATGTCTCTACATTTAGTGGTAAGAATAGAAAACTAATAACAAAATTCGGATTGGAAGTACAACGCAAACGCATGAAATACCATTGGAGAAAGTGAGCATAACCCCAGGACGTAGCTGATCTTCTTTATCATTCACCGCGATTGTGTCCTGAAAAACACCGAACGAATAGTTATATTTAGGTAACTGCATTGGTTTTCTACTTGTTTTACCGCTATTTTCACGATAATCAAATGCATAAACATTATCACGATGCTCTAATGAAGATTATATGTTTACCTCTTGAAAGCTTGTTGCCATGTGACCAGGAGCCAGGGGCGGCTCTACCCTGTTGAAAAAAAGGCCATCACCTAAGGCCCCTAAATTTGAGGGGCCTCATTTTTTTAAGTAATAATATATACTATGTGCAAAAAATAATCTTTTTATATATAATAAAAGTATTACTAGTAGAATTTTGATATATTTTGAGCATTATATCTCAAAAAAAATAATTAAATACATTGATTATATTACTAACTAAAAGAGACTTATTAGAATAAAGCGAGCATATAATTTTTAAAATAGATTTTGTTAAAAAAAAAAAACTTTTTCCTTAAAAATTTAAGGCCTCCGTTTGATTTTGGCCTTAGGCCACTAACGTACTTGAGCCGTCCCTGCCAGGAGGTCAAGGGTTCAATCCTACAATCTCCGGCAGAAATGCAAGGTAAGACTGTATGGGGCCCTTCCCGGACACCACGCAGAGCAGTAGCTTTAGTACAACGGACTGCCTTTTACCTCTTGAAAGCCTTCACTTGCAAGGCTAAAAAGGATTAGACAGTATGTTTTGCTTTTCACTTCACATATCAAAAAATCAGGAAAGTCTGGTCAAAATTACTTCCATTAAATGTAAATAAATTTTAAACCAACAGGGTTAATAATCAGTTTTCCAAACAGGTATGTATTTTTTTTTCCTGCCTAAGTTTGAAAATAATAGAGTTATTAAACTTGCAATGAACTTAAATACACTTGGCAAATTAATGAGGAAATACTGATTAATGACATCAACCTCTAATAAGATGCCACGTGGCAAAACTTTTTGAAAATCCACAATTAAAAGGTAATGGCATGGATGAACTGGTTTTGTTAAGGCGATGGCATGAATGAGCCGAATTTTTTACTGATGGCATAAATGAGTCATTTCTGATGATAGTTTAATGGTATATTTGAGCCTTTTCCCAACTGATTATTACCTCTTTATTTGAAATAAACGTTACATTTAATGGAAGTAATTTGACCAAACTTTCCTGATTTTTCATATGCGAAGGGAAATACGGCATTCTTACTAATAAAATACGGATATTTTCAATACACCATTGAAACCTATTTCCATGTAGAGTCGGAACTCTCTATAACATCACCTCATTATAACGGCATTTCACTATAGCGGCCTGATTTTCTCCGGATCTAATTTTTCATGTTATATTTTACTTTTCTATAATAGCATTTTACCTAGAGTGGCAATGACGTTTATTATAGCGGTACACTCTTTGTAAAATTACCTCTATACTCAAATATTACGTTATAATATTTTGTAAGAAATATATTATGTACAAAATAAAATATCAAAATATTTAT
This sequence comes from Capsicum pubescens, assembly GCA_030864215.1. Classification (NCBI taxonomy): domain Eukaryota; kingdom Viridiplantae; phylum Streptophyta; class Magnoliopsida; order Solanales; family Solanaceae; genus Capsicum; species Capsicum pubescens. The sequence continues at coordinate 22,828,561 of CM061549.1, forward strand.
GGGAATGTCATGCACAAATAAATTTAAAGTACGAATATCTAATTTAAAGAAAAAAAAATTATTTAAATGCTGCACATCAGCTTATAGCACGAGGAAAAAGCTACTAATATTTGGTTTTCTTATATCCAAGCTCTTTCTAATTTTGCATACTTTTATTTATAGCAGCTATATGAAATCTGAATGTCTGATGTGAGTATACATACATATATAATAACACCTCTCAATAGCAGCCATGACATCTTCGGACAAACGCTGCCACTATAGAGAGGTCTGACTGACTGTATACACGCTTTTATTTCATCAGGGAAAGTAGTAATAACCGATTATAACTATGATAACAGATATTCATGAGAGGTTGATGGCCCTCAAAGAAATGTGTTTGCTTGCTACTTTCGTCTCATTTTCACATTTTCGAGAGGTCTAACTAATACTCTTGCGATCTTTGAAGTAACGAACTTGAGCTTACAAGATTGCAGGTGTATAATAATGACTTTTCTTTTCGTACTCAGATATATTGGTGAAGTTACATAGTTTCATGTGAGAAAATACTCATTCTGCTTTACTTGTACAACATCGTTGCTTGCCTAACTAATTACTACGTACATCATTTGCCATCAGGTATATATTACACATATCAGATAACTTAAACTCTACATATAAGTTATGCAAAATTTGTTACCGAAAACTAAATATTGCATTATATTACTGGTTTTACCCTCTAGCTCGATCTTCCAGATTTCGAGGATTAGCTAGTCTGGAGAGTTGCCGTGGTTACTAGATTGTAATGAGATTGCTTCGGTTGCTTTAATCCCGTTGTGTAAGTTCCAAACGCGGTTGTTGTTTAACCAACTATTCAACAGAGATCGATCTCCTAATTGTTTGTATTTCTTGGTGAATATATATATAGAGAGATATGCAGCTGAGATATCATCATTCTTCTCAAAACAAACGTACGTCCGAATTTGGAAGCGTTGAACGGTTCTTCAATAGTAACATTGTTTACTCACAATTTATGTAGTGCTGCAGGTTACAGGATTATCTTGAAGCCGTATCCAATTGTATAGACTTGCATGTAATGTTATACAACGCGTATTGTTGAGTCGCCTGAAATTCTACAAGATTGTCAAGACTCGTAACTGATTACAACGTGTTGTTGAAATTCTATTGAATTGTTCAATTGTTCAACGTATGTATCATCTGCATACTTGTTCAATTGTTCACAAACTCTTCCAGATTCTGACGATTTGTTTGTGTTGTTAACAAGGTGTTCTTCGAATTTGCAATTCTAATTTTGATCAAGAAATGTTCTCGAATTTGAAACAAAGCCTTCAAACACCCACACAAAGATTCATTGGTCACCAATTTAGTCGATAAACTTTGAAGGATCACCAATGAAGTAAGGGTGACAAGTGGGACGGGACGGGTCAACCCGGAACTGGCCCGTGATTTTTATCCGGGTTGTGGATCGGTTCGGATTCGGGCCAAGTTAAACGGGCTGGTCCGGTTCCGGGCCCAACAGTAAAAAATTTAAAAACAACCTTGAACCGGTCCACTTAACCCAACCCGGTCAAAGCCACTAATAACCCAAAAAAAAAAGTTTTTTCTCCAATATACACTATATATACCCTCCTATATACATTTTAAATACGTTAAACAATATATATACACTATATATATAGTATATACTACATTAGAATTAGCAAAAAATATAAACAAAACATATACTACTAGATATATACTACAATATAATGATATATATATATAATAATTTATAAAATATATACACATGTATACATTAAATATATAGGTCTATAGAAGATATATACACATATATACGTACCATTTAATATATATGTACTACTTTAAATAAAATATACTACAATATATACACACACACTATATATATAGCTATATACTAATTTATAAAATATATACACATGTATACGTTAAAAATATACGTCTATAGAAGATATATACACATATATATGTACCATTCAATATATATGTACTACTTTAAATAAAATATAGTACAATATATATATATATATACATAGTTATATACTAAATTATAAAACATATACACATGTACATGTTAATTATATACGTCTATAGAAGACATATACACTTATATACGTACCATTCAATATATGTACTTTTTAAAATAAAACATATACTACAATATATATATATACTAAAATATATATATATATATATATTGTTATAATATACTAATTTATAAAACATATACAAATGTATACGTTAATTATATACGTCTATAGAAGATATATACACTTATATACGTACCATTCAATATATGTACTTCTTTAAATAAAACATATACTACAATATATATATATATATATATAGTTATAATATACTAATTTATAAGATATATACACATATATGCGTACCATTCAATATATGTACTTCTTTAAATAAAACATATATTACAATATATATATATATATATATATATATATATATATATATATATATTAGTTATAGTTATAGTTATAATATAGTAATTTATAAAACATATACACATATATACGTTAAATATATACGTCTATAGAAGATATATACACATATATACATACCATTCAATATATATGTACTACTTAAAATAAAATATACTACAATATATGTGTGTGTGTATATATATATATATATAGTTATATACATAGTTATATACTAATTTATAAAACATATACACATGTATGCGTTAAAATGTTAAATATATACTATGATATATACACATATATACGTACCATTCAATATATATGTACTACCTTAAATAAAATATACCATAATATATATACTACAATATATACACATACTGTATATATAGTTATATACTAATTTATAAAACATATACACATGTATACGTTAAATATATACTACGATATATACACAAATATACGTACCATTCAATATATATGTATTACTTTAAATAAAATATACTACAATATATATATACTACAAGTCTACAATATATACACACACTATATATATAGTTATATACTAATTTATAAAATATATACACATATATACGTTAAATATATACTACGATATATACACATATATACGTACCATTCAATATATATGTACTACTTTAAATAAAATATGCTACAATATATATACTACAAGTCTACAATATATACACATACTATATATATATAGTTATATACTAATTTATAAAATATATACACATGTATACGTTAAATATAAACTATGATATATACACTATTTAAAATAAAACATATGCTACTTAATATAATAAATTAATAGTAGTATTAAAACTAAGTTTTTAATTTAAACTAAAAATTCAGTTTAAATCATTAAATGGAAAAAATTACAAAGTAAGGACTAAGGAATGAATGAAGGCTGAATTTTATTGATTGCAAAATGATCCAAAATTTATAATTTGCATGAATGAAAAATCTACAAATTTTGCATCATTTTTTCCAACTCATTCATGTTAATATTAACGGGAACTTGCATAGGATAGTCAAAGTCAACGGGGGCAAAACCATGCATTGGACTTGATTCTGCTGAGTTCTCCCATGAAGTCATAATTTCTTCAAATCTCTGCTCGTCGTTCGGCTCCGCTTCCATTTCTTGATTTCTTCATTCGGCTCTAATCGAATCTCTGAGGCAAACTAGAACATTCATTGCATTGCTTCCCAATGAATGTCGGTTGTCTCCAAGTTGTTGTCGTTCCTGACTAAAAGCGCTCTCTGATGCAATGGTTGACATTGGAACATCCAAGATATCTCTAGATAATCTTGAAAACACAGGATATTGTGTTTCAATTGTCCTCCACCAATCCAACGCGTTGATCCATTTTCTGCGACCCTCTAGCGGCGATCGAAGATTACTTAAGCTCTTCCCGATAAATTGATGTGTAAGCTCCCTCCTCAACACTGTTCCAATAATTTAAATCATAAAAGTGATTAGGAAAATCACTATGTGTCGACCTTTTAGAAGATGATGGCTCCTCGTGAGGATGAGGAGCGACAGTTGGAGTGATATTTGTAGGTACGGCTAAATCAACTAAATCAGCATAGTGATTATATAATTTATCTATGTATTCATTTGCATCACACATAGTCGTCCACAAATCAGGTTATACTTGTTCAGAATTATTGTTAGTATTTATCTCTAAATCAGAATAAATAAGAGTGTTAAAGTGACACATAGTATTATATTTCATACACGAATTTAGCATAGTACCAACCAAGTAAATAGGGGGAATCGAAAAAAAATATTTTTAAAATTTAGCAAACATGGCACCAACAGCTTCTTTGTAACCTTCTTTATTTTTATATTCTTTGAGCAAACCAGAAATGTCGATTGTATATGTCAAAATATTACAAACAGTAGGATAATAAGCACCAAAAAATTCGCCCGTAGCTATATAATCTTTTTAAAAAACTTAACAAGATCATTAATTACAATCCAATCAGAATCATGTAGCATGCAATCAGCAAACGAACCACAATATTTGTTAAAAGATAGTGTAATAGGAACTCTATAGTTATAACAAGTTTTAAAAAATCATACGTAGCATTCCATCTAGTATCACATTCTTCAGGCATCAATATCGGTGCAAGTTCATTTTGTTCACATTTAAGTTTAAAGTCTTTAATTCTTATTCTACGATTATTTTCTTGAATAAAACCAACGGCAAGCTGAATTTTTTCAATATAAAGGTAAAAAAACTCAAGACCATCTCTTACAATTAAATTATATAAGACAAGCACACTTAACATGAAAAATTTCAGGTAACGATGGAGATAGCTTAGATTTTAACTTTGTTATAGCAGTCTTGTTGTTAGAAGCATTATCAAAAGCAATACATAAGATTTTATTTTCGATACCAAAAAATTCAGCAACTTTAGCAATCAAATCAGCAATAAAATCTCCAGTATGTTTACGATCTTCATCATATAAAAAAGCAAGAATACGTTTTTGCATAACAAAACTACTATCTATCCAGTGACAAGTAATGGTTAAATAATCATTTTTATTTACAGCACGACCAAGATCAGAAGTTAGGGACATCCTACATGGAATATTTTTTAACAATGTTGATAAATAAAAATAATATTGTGAATGAAGTCTAAAAATATCGGCCCTACAAGTACTTCTAGGAATACCATTAAACATAGAATTATAAATTGCTTGAATATAATGAATAAAGACATCAGAAGAAGGAAAACTAAAAGGCAAACAACCCACAGCTACTATTTTAGCTATTTCTTCCCGGTCCCTCAATTTATTATACTTCTTCATTACGTGATCGATTGCTGGATCCATTCTAGTTTGTGTTGGCCCACCAACATCCGCAACACCTTGTACAATTTTTAACTCTCTATCGTGATTATCACTTATATGTCTCATTAACGTACTCGTACCCCCTTGTTTCCCTCCTCTTTTATGCTTATATCTTTGTTGACAAATATTGCATTGCACCTCAATATCTAATATACGGTCAAAAATTTCCATGCAATACTAGTTGGTTTACGAGCTCTTGGGTCACGGGGAGGACGGGGAGGACGATTAACCGATTCAGATCTAACGTTAGCATTTTCTATTGCGGGTGTCTCACCTATATTTTCATCATCTTCGTCTAAATTAACCGCAACTACTTCATTTTCTTCTTCTATACCATAATTTTCCTGAGCTTCTACACAATCTATATCGTGGGCACCTGTACACCTAAAGGTACACCTACTTCTTCCTCAAAAGGTTGACTAAGCGGTGACGGAGGCACGCGGGTATATCTACTACTTGAAGTACCTCTACCGCTAGTAATTAATTTTTTACTACCACTATCACTTCCGGGACAAAAAAATTTAACACGTTTGGTGGCGAGATTTCTTAATTTATCCATAATATAAATTAAACTAAAAAAATTTAAAATACACAAATATAATAAAATTAAATATTCAACAATTAATAAAAAAATTATAAATTAAACATAAGAGATGGAACGACAATACAAAATTTTGGAAGTATCCGAAGGTTGCGATTTTAGAAACTTTCACTCGTACTTTGTAATCGCAAAATTTAAAAATTAAAGTGAGCACTTTAGGAAATATATAGAATATTTGAGAATTGAGATTTGAGAGAATGAAAAATTGTGTGGAAAATGATTTGAAAGTGTAGGGTATTTATAGAAAAATTTTTGGGGTTATAAAATAATTTCAAATATAATTTTATTTTTTTAATTAAAAGGGCCAAACTAGCCGTTTGGACCCAAAAACGGCTATATAGCTGTTGGGCCAACGGCTAGTTTGGCCCAATCTCCAATTTTTTATTTATTTTTTAAATTGAAACCGGGCCGATTAATCGGTGGGCCTGGACCGATTTGGTTCGGACTGGGTTAACGGGCTCAAAAAAAATTAAATCGGCCCGATACCCGATACTCGGTACCCTATAGCTCGTGGGCTGACCGGGATGGGTCAAACCAGGCGGTTTTTCTAAGTGGGCCGGGTTGGGCCGGGTCAGGCCGGATCAACCCGACCCGTTTGACAGACTTACAATGAAGTTTTGTGATGTTTAATGCAAATTCCTAAATTAGTGTTTTCATTTTTTATAATAATATGAAGTGCATATAAATAATGTTACCAAAATTGTTCTGCTTAGTGAATAAAGTCAGTCTGTGCACTAAAGCCTCCCGCAATATAAGCCGGGTCATAGAAGGATCGAATCACAAAAATTTATTGTAAGCAATCTTGCGTTACGTTTTTGCAGGAGGATTTTTCACGGCTTGAACCCGTGACCTCCTATTCACATGGCAACAACTTTAACAGTTACTCGAAGGCTCCTGTTTGAATAGTTCTCGCGCATACCTCGACTAATTTCAATACCTGCCACCTCCCACCTGTCAGGCAGCAACAGTAATATTAAGTTTTCTTCTTTTTTGATAGTGTCCGGGTCAGGTTTTGGGCACCCCGACTAAATTCACGGTATACATGTCAAATCCCACCAGCAACAAAGATATCAGGTAACTCTATCCGCCTAAACTAAAACAAACGAGAAGAATCACCTAGTGTTTTTCTTTTGTTTCGACTGGAGCAAAATTTGACCCTGATACCTCATGTCATCAACCTACTTCATTGACCACTATCTATACACTTGGGTGCACCAGTACTAGTAAGTCTATCCAACAAAGCTATAACAAATAAGCTTAAAGAGGTAGGGTACAATTTTATGTCATAAATTAGGAAGTTGATAACAAGTTTCCCATCATAAAGACTAGTAATAGTGAAAAAGTTTTTAAGTCTGTGGTCTTTGTTAAGCACTACAACAACCAAATTATGTCAGCTATTGATAACTCTAACCTCGGTCCTGAGCCGAGGGTCTATCGGAAACAGACTTTTTACTTCATCTGAGGTAGTGGTATGGTCTCCCCAAACCCCACAATGTAGGAATACATTGGATATGTTGTTGTTGTTGTATTCAGTGTCGACTTTAGCCTAAAGACACTAAAGCTACGGCTTTAGGCCCCCAATTTTTGGGGCCTCATTTTTTTAACAATTATAAATTTATAATTAAGAGTATTTTTTTATTAGAAAATATTGTTTCATTTAATGTTATTTTAGCTCAAAAAAATATTATACTTATTAGAAATTTAAGATTGAAATTGACAATTATTTTCAATTTTATCCTTAACATCAAAGAAGATTTATTTTTAATACTTCTCAATTCTAAGCAAAATCTAATAAATAGGGCAACTTAATAACTATACCTTATTATATTTGTTATTTTATGTAATGGATGTGAAAAGAATTAAAACAATAGTTATTGTGGGATGGAGGGAGTAGAAAGCTAAGAAATATTTCAATAAGATAATTTTTTATTATTATTTTTGAAATGTTTATGTTGCATATAGAGTTTCTATAATAATTATCTCACTTAAAAGAAACTTTTCAAATTAAAATTATTAAAATCATAGTACTTAAGATCAACAACATCTCAACAGAAATAGAATGATTTAAGTAAGAGAAATCGATTGTAAAATAATTTTAGTCATAATTTTGCATCTCAAAAAGTTATAGAAATAAATTTAATATACAAAAATCCTGTTTTAAATCTGATTTTGAAATTTCGATTTAGGCCACAAAATATATTCAACCAGCCCCAGTTGTATTGATAACTCTAACCTAACCCAAATGATATTGCCTGGGAATTTCATGAGAAGTGGGATCCATCCATAATAATGTTGCACAGACTTTTAGTCCTATATTTTACTTTACTACTTTTCTTTAATTCCCTTTTCATTTGTTTTCTTCTCTATTTTCCAAACTTTAGTTTTTTCCTTTGCCTTTTTAGTCAAGGACCAAGTCTTCTTGTTTGTTTCATTACTCATTAATTTCAAACAATGATGATAAAGGTAAGGTACAAGTTTTCCATGAAGACTAGGAATAGTGAAAAAGGTGAAATTTTGCTCTTTATGAAGCACCAGAGCCACCCAATTATCTGAGTTTTCTCACCAATATATCCAAAGTTGAGAACTTGCCTATTAATCTTTAGTAAATATTAGTATTCAATAATGTCTCAAGCTTCTTCTTCCAAAATTTTCAAGTACGATGTATTTTTGAGTTTTAGAGGCGAAGATACACGCAGAACCTTTGTGAGTCATCTCTATAATGCTTTGGAACAAAAAGGAATCCGCACTTTTAAAGACGATGAGCGGCTGGAAACAGGAAAATCAATTTCTGGCGAACTTTTGAAAGCCATAGAAGAAGCCAGATTCGCAGTCGTGATATTTTCAAGAAGCTATGCATCCTCAAGATGGTGCTTAGAGGAGCTTGCGCACATCATAAAGTGTAAAAATGAATTGGAGCAGCTTGTGATTTCAGTCTTCTATGATGTGAGTCCATCAGACGTACGCCATCAAAATCCCCCGTTCGCAAAGTCATTTTCCAAACACGAGAAAAAGTATAGAGATGATATAGAGAAGGTTCAGAGATGGAGGGATGCATTTGCGGAGGCAGGGAAAATATCAGGATATCATTTACAAAATTTTAAGTAAGCGTTCGTTCTTTTCACCAAACTCTTAGCTACAATTATAATTTACATTAATTGGCAAACCTTGAGTTATGTTCTTGTTTGATGATGTAATAGTAATCATAGTGATTCCGGGGAAAAAGAATATTACCTTTGTCGCTTTATTTTGTTATGTGTTTGTATGAGACATTAGTCTATGACAACTCTTTCTTGTATTTTCTATTTAATTTACTCTCAGATTCTTTTCGCTGTAATGTAGGGATGAGGCGGACTGCATCAAGAAGCTAGTTGATGACATATTTCCTAAGTCGCTTCAAGTCATTTCACCGTTCCCAGAAAGCTTAGTGGGTATGCAATCTCAGGTTGAGAAAGTAACCTCACTATTAGGTATGGAATCAAATGATGTTCGATCGATTGGGATTTGGGGTATGGGCGGCGTTGGCAAGACGGAACTTGCAAGTGTTCTGTATCAAAGATATCGTCATCGATTTGAAGCTGATTGTTTTCTTGGTGATGTCGGAACACTTTATCAGAGAAATGGACTAACATGGCTAGCGCAAGTCGTCATTCGCAAGCTCTTGGGTGAAAAGATGACCCTAACTAGTGAACATGAAGGGATGATTATCTTAAAGAATATGCTTCGCTGGAAGAAAGTTTTGTTCATTCTTGATGATGTAAACCATCGAGAACAGTTGGAATATTTAGTTGGAGGGAAAGAGTGGTTTGGTAAGGGTAGCAGAATTATTTTGACAGCTAGAGACCGGCACCTATTAATCAGTCACGTTGGGGATAACGTGTACGAAGTCCAACTATTATCTGAGGACGAAGCACTTGAATTGTTCAGCAGGCATGCTTTTAAAGAAAAAACACCAAAAGAAGATTTTATGGAACTTTCAAGACAAGTGGTGGAGTATGCCGGCGGACTCCCTTTAGCTCTTAAAGTTTTGGGTTCTTCTGTTTACGGACGAAATAAAGGGCTATGGAGAGACATAATTGATAGACTGAAGGAGATCCCTAATGATGACATTCTAGGAAAACTTAAGATTGGTCTTGATGGATTGAAAAAAGACGAGATGAGGATATTTCTAGATATCGCATGCTTGTACAATAATAGACCAGTATATGATGTGGAACAAATACTTAAGAGTTGTGGTATTCACATGGTAGGAATAAGCCGCCTCATCGAAAAATCTCTCTTATCCGTCAGTAGCTATGAGTACAACTACTTTAAGATGCATAATTTGATAAGAGAAATGGGTGAAAATGTGTTGAGAGAAGAGTACAGAAACAGCAGAATATGGCTTCCTAAGGAGGTTCATGACCTTTTTGCTGGAAAGTTGGTAAGAAATATCTTAAACTGAAAAATTGATAATTTTATGAAGCTCTTAGTATTGTGTGTTTGTTATGTTGAGTTTTCTTTTTAGTTCCATGACAAAAAAAATATATGTTACTTTCTTTACAGAAAACAAAAAAGGTGGAAAGCCTACGGATTCCAAGAGGTTATCGTTTTGAAGTTGATCACGTAAATCATAGCGAGGTATTCAAGAAAATGAAAAGCTTACAGGTGCTGATATTTTATAATCAAACCATTTGCACGAAAAGCATTATCACTTGTCTTCCTTCTAGCCTGCGGTGGATTGAATGGCCGAACTATCCTTCAAGTTCATTGCCGGAGGGGTTTGACCCATCACACCTCGTTGGGCTTTGTTTATCTAGAAATCGTCTTGTTGAACTTTGGCCAATGCGAAAGGTATGGTGATCGATTTCTTTCTCTCCAAAACATAACTCCAGTGTTTATATTTGATAGGTTAATGCATGTGAAATGGTTCAAATGCTACACCATTAAATGCTTTGATATACACAGTTTACATCGTGTAAAACATAAACTTGCATATTCAAAATCAAATCCGATAGAGTTTGTAGCTTATCAAGCAAGTTAGTTAGGTTGAATATAGCGTGAAATCCTATCAATTTGTCATAACTTGCATGACATAATTTTCAAGAGTGATAAACAACATAAATTTTCAAAACACATAAAATAGAAATACATATACATGTATGATATTATTTTTCTAAAAAAAAATATTTTAATTATTTGAAGATAAATCAACACGCTAAAGATAGTTTTAAAATAAAATCTTTTTAATCATGTCATTGAATAAATATTGTCAAAATTTGTACAAATAATTTTATATTAACGTACAGTTTTGTTAATAAAAGTTATAAAATATTAGTACTTTAATAGATAAAGAAATTTTAGGATATCTAATTTTTATATTTATCAATTAAATTAATTAAACAATATGTAATTTATCAGAAATTGAATATTATAATAAAAACTTTTAAGATAATTAATCGATTAGTCAAACAATTAAAATATAAAGACAAACTCAAAAAATAAAGTAATTTATCATATTATTATGATATACAGAATGCAAAGACTAAAGTGGCAAGAAAAAGAATGTATGAAAGAAATAATTTTATCAACTACATGTCACAATTTTAGAGGGAGAAAAATAATTTTATCAACTACATGCCATAATATATTAGTGAAAAAAAAATAATTTACCAACACATGTCTCAAACTTTAGAGAAATTTTAGAATATATAAGTATAATTTTATTTCATAAAAATATCAACCAAATTTAATTTTTTTTATGACTTGTTTGTAAACATGGTGACATGTCCAATCCAAACCTTAAATATTGTTGCATGTCCTATTTGAGTTGAAATATATGTATATATTTAGTCTTTAGATGTTTAAAGTTTAGACAATTATGCATCTGAAAAGTTATTTTCCATATTAGCTACTGCAGCCTTGAATGAGCATAACAACCTTCTCTTTCTTATTATGAAAACAGAAATTGAGCAACTTGAAGCATTTGGATCTCGGGGGCAGCCTCGAGTTAACGAAAACACCGAATTTTGGTGATATGCCAATCTTGGAGACGCTAGATTTATGGGACTGCGACAATTTGGAAGAGGTCCATCCCTCTCTAGGACATTGCAAAATGCTTACTTGTTTGAATTTGAATGGTTGTGTCAAACTTAAGAAGCTTCCAAAATTTGTTGCCATGGAATCTCTTGAGACTCTCTTCCTTGACGGATGCACAAGCTTAGAAGAATTTCCAGAAATCTGTGGAGATATGCCGCGCTTATCAAAACTGGTTGTAGGATCCCCCCGGATAAGAAGCTTACCCCCATCTCTCAGCAGCGCGGCCCTTAATTTTATGGAATTGAGAGGTTGCAATAAACTTGCAACGCTGCCAAACAGCGTCTTTGAATCACAACAACTAGAACATCTTTCCATAATTCGATGTTCTGGATTGGTAGAGATTCCAACATCTCTCGGAGTTCAAAAGAAGCTCTTTCGGTTAGCGATAGATGGATGTGAGAACTTAAAGACGCTTCCGAGCTACATTCAGATGGAATCCCTTCAACTGATCGATCTAACTAATTGCCCAAAATTAGATACATTTCCAGAAATCAATGGAGATATGCATTGCTTGGAATGCCTAACTCTGAGTTCTACTGGGATAAGAGAACTGCCTTCGTCCATAGGGAATCTGAGCGGCCTCTATGACCTCAATCTGAATGGTTGTGAAGATCTTGTAAGTCTACCAAACAGCCTTTGTAATTTGATGAATCTTCAGTATCTTCATCTTGATGGATGCAAGAAGCTAGAGAAGCTTCCAGAAAACATTGGTAATCTGCAAGAGTTAGGGATACTTGACGCGACAGAAACTGCAATCTCCCAACCACCTACCTCCATCACCAAGCTTGGCAAACTGACGGATTTAAGATTCTCGCGATCGCATGTTTTACAACATGTGCTGCATTCGTCAAGTTTCATCTTGCCTGAACTATCAGGTTTATCTTCCTTGACGGATCTTCAACTCAGTAATCTCAATATTTTGGGTGGACTACCTGAGGAATTGGGTTCTTTGCTATTTCTGGATGAGTTGAATTTAAGTGGAAGCAATATTTCTTGTTTACCCAAAAGCATCAAACAACTCTTACACCTTCAGTGTCTTGACGTACAATTCTGTCAGAATCTTAACGAACTGCCAGGAGAACAGCTACCTCCAAATTTAACGGATCTATATTTAGATTATCATTTGTTCTTGAAGAGCATCAGAGATCTAGTAACTAAGTGTCTTAAGCTGCATGTGCTTTCGATATCATGGTGTCGGCATGAAAAATCTGAATGTGGAACTGTCTCGACGAGCCAAGTCAATGTGTTGAAGTCCCTACAACAGTTAATCAGGACATGCATCCAGGTTTTTATCTATCCCTCGCGTATATGAACGCTGAATATTCTTGTCAGATGGATTTCTACTAATAATGATTTTATTGCAGTGTGACTTCCACCAAAGGGATTTTTTTCTCATTTCTTTTCCTGAAGTCAGAAGTCCAGAGTTGTTCCATTTCCAGTTTATAAATAAATATCAGATCTCAATCGATTTGAATCCATCTTGGTATACCCATAAATTCATGGGTTTTACCATATGTTACGGTTGTAATACAACATATGTGAGTGTTGTAGCTACATTGGTCTGCAAATCTGACCCTGAACGAAAACATTCCTTGAAGTATGTCATCAAGTGTTGGCTCAAGTCGTCTGTCATGTGTTTCATCTACATACCATTTGAAACATTGTGGCACGCTTCTGGCAATAAAGAAGGGAAGAATCCAAATGATTATTACCTTTTTGAGGTATCTTCAGATCTCAGAAAGGAATTATGTTGGGGAATTCGCCTCGAGTATGAGAATAAAAATAAGAGATGGAGAAGGAAGCAACGAGCGACGCAAGGTCTCAAACTCTTTCCAGTTCTGTCAAAAGATACTGCTGAGTATGACATTGCCACAGATAGGGGACTGTGTTTAGGATACGAGGAAAATGCGCTTGAGGTGGATCAAGCAGCAATGAACGCTCAAAAGGAACATAATTCTCAGAACGTTGAGCTGATTGGAGTTTGCGGTAGCCCATCGAGGAAAATGGACGATGTTTCAAGAAAGAGAAAGAGGAAAAGAAATAGAAAGAAGAAGAGAAAGATAGCTCCTGCGACAGATGAGCGCAGTTTGCACGACGAAAGGGTTACCTAAACGAGAAAATTATGGTTAGACGCCTTGGTGATATCTTTAAATTTTCGTGTTCATGTGTATTTTTGCACTTAATATCAATTTCCTTGGTTGTAGGAAGCATCAGATTGCTTGTTTAATTACGCTATTTATATCAAACTTAAGCAGGAAAAAAACACATCATTTGTTTGAAATCTTGTTACATCTAATGGAAGCAATTTTGACCATACTTCCCTTATTTTTTATATGTAAAGTGAAAAACTAATTGTAAAATATACTGTCGTATCCACTTTAGCCTAAATCACACACAACTTGAAGTAGATCGAAGCTCTTAAGACAATTGACTTCACTGACTGCAGGTGAAGGCTTTCAAATTACATGATGAGCTTTTGGTATTGTTTAACTGGTTGAAAGTTCCACATTGGTTGGGGAATGGACTGGCGGTCTGCTTATATGGACTTGAGCAATCTTCCCCTCATGAGCTAACTTTGGGGTTGAGTTTGGTCCAGGTGTCATATTTTACATGTTATTAGAGTCAGGTCCATCCTCGTTTGGCTTCCGGTCCACGCACCAGTTGGGCCCAGGGCGTGAAGAGGGGGCGTTGAAGTGGGTGAAAGTCACACATTGGTTGGGGAATGGACTGCCGGTCACTTGAGTAATCCTCCCCTCATGACCTAACTTTTGGGGTTGAGTTTGACCCAGGTGCCATATCTTTACAGATATTTCAACGGGCATGGCGAAAAGGAGGAAACTGAAAGGTAGTTTCAAGAGGTACACAGATAATTTCTTTAGATCATCGTGATAATGTTTTTGCATTTGAGTATCGTGAAAATATTGTAAAAACAAGTAGAAGATAATGCGGCTAACTAAATATAACTCGCCAGTTTTTTCAGGACACGACTTAGGTGAAAGGTAAAGAAAATCAGCTACATTTGTCTCACTTTCTCGAACGGTATTTCACGAGGTTGTGTTATACTCTCAATCTGAATTTTGTTATTGGTTTCCTGTTATATAATTCTGTACTCGTATCTCTACCTATGTTGCTCAGACACTTTGAAAAAATCAATAGGTGTGTGTCAGATTTTCCAGAAGTAGTGTATTTTTGGAGAATCCGACACAAGTGTAGCAGCGAAAGTGAAGAGTCCGAGCAACTTAGATCATTATTGGAATTGGATTGCAGCTGACAGATTTGATGACTATAATCTAAAACATCTATCTATATGTAATACGTACTACTATGTTTAAGCTAACACCTCAATATAATGATAAAACCAAAGTTGTAAAAAGTTTATATCTTCACATAAATTCATGTATAAGAACACCTTTCCTTTGGATTACACGCTATTAAAACGATAAAGGCATAATACATAAATATGATCCTAAAGTTGACATCAAATTATAACATTAACCTTAAACTCGATAATGCACAAATAGGACCTTTAACTATTCAAAACCTGAACAAATAAACATCCCGATCCTATGTGGCAAAACGCATGTTGTACACGCAAAACGGCGCACGTCCGAGTTGGAATTGAAGGATTTTTTTATTCAATTTTTGTATAGTTAAAGGGTCTATTTGTGCACCGATAAAGTTAAAGGTCATACTTATAATGTGTTTTTTTTTTATTAGGTGGCACCATATGAGTGGATTAGTAATCCACGTCAGAGCAAGTGAGGTACACGCGTGTAGTTGCAAAATCAGAGTGTCTCTTTGTTCAGGTTTTGTATAGTTAAAGGGCCTACTTGTGCACTGTCAAAGTTTAAGATGAAAGTTATAATTTAATGTCAAATTTAGGGTCATATTTATGTATTATGCCAACGATAAATTCAGAACTCAAATATGTATGAAATTAAACTACTCAGAGTATAAGGATGAATTTTGTTTGAAATAAAAGCCTTCATATGGCCTCAACAAAGCAAGGGCAGAGTCAGGTAGGATCGAAGGGATTCATTCGAACTATCTTCAGTGAAAATTTACATTGTTTATACATGATCTAGCAATAATAACAACGATAACAACATACCCAGTATATTCACACTAAGTGAGATCTGGGGAGGGTAAGTGTACGCAGTCTATACCACTGCCTCAGATGTGAGATAGAGAGGTTGTTTTCGTTAGACCCTCGACTCACAATAAAATAATTTGGACAAGAAATAGTAAGAGAACAAGATACAATAGAAATCAACAATATTCGATAATACCATAAGCAAGAGACACCAAGTAATACTACAAAAGAATTAAACAACAACCTAAACTCATACTAACCTTCTACCCTAATTTGTCTCCTCCACAACTTCTTATCTAGGGTCATGTCCTCGGTAAGCTGGAGCTTCTCCATGTCATGTCTAATCATCTCCCTCCAATATTTCTTCGGTCTACCTCTACCTCGCTTGAATCCATCAAACTCCCACATCTCCGCACAGGGGCATCCGTGTCCCTCCTTATCACATGATCGAGCCATCTCAACCCTCATTTTGGCTTCTAGCAATGCCACTCCTACCTTATTTCGATTAACCTTATTTCTAATCCTATCTTTCCTAGAACACCTACTTTATCCACCGAAGCATTCTCATCTATGCCGCCTTCATCTTTTGAGTGTGGGTCTTCTTAAGAGGCCAACACTCCATCCTATATAATAAAGTTGGTCTAACCACCACTCGGTAGAACTTACCCTCAAGTTTAGGAGGTACCTTCTGGTCACACGAGATTCTGGAGTCGAGCCTCCATTTCATCCACCCTATCCCAATCTGATGAGTGACATCTTCGTCAATCTCTCCATTTTCCTGAATTATAGACCTCAAATACTTGAATCTCTCTCTCTTATTGATAGAATGAGTATCAAGTTTAACCGTCACATCGGACTCATACGACAACTCGCTGAACTTACACTCCAAATATTTCGTCTTGAACCTACTCGATCAAACCCTTTAGACTCAAGATTTTGCCTCCAAACCTCCAACTTAGCATTAACTCCACTACGTGTCTCATCAATCAAGACCACATCATCCGCAAAAAACAAATAAGGCACCTCACCTTGAATTTGATGTTTATACATGATCTAGGTTATTATTTAATGTATTCAGTAGATATTGAACCTTCTTCAATTTATTTGTGTATTTACTTCTTCATATTTTAAACTTTCTTAGTAAAAATCCTAGCTTCGATATTACATTTTCATCTTCTCGATTAACAGTTTCCTAGTTGAAAATTCAAGTCAAGATTCCTTTTCAAATCCAATATATCGTGTTCACATTATGAACATATTCATTGAAATTTCATTGTCAATCTGAAGACAACAATATGAAATATTATTTTCGTAACATGAACGATACAATTACTTTCAAATTCTCAGACCATGCTCATTAATTTATACATAATTTTATTTTCCCAAAAGAAATTCAAAACACAACACGAAAATTTCAATTTATTCAAAATTTAGAGCCAAAAATTCAAATTCAACTAAAAATTTCCCGGCTTCAAGCGGCAAGTGGTCCCTACAAAGTCAATTTTCTTACTTTCCAAAATTCTTTTCTTCCAATTTTTTTTTTCCCTTCGCAAACATAATTTGTGTGTTTAAAGTTAATTTAGTAGTAATAGTTTTATTCACCTAGGGGTCGTTTGATTGGGAAGGAGTTATTCTGAAATAATTAATTCTAAAATCAGTTATTTTAGAATAATTAATTTTGAAATTAGTTATTTCAAAATTAGTTTATCCTGGAATAATTAATTTTGGAATTAGTTATTTAAGGATAATTAATTTCGGGATTAGTTATTATCCCATTACTATGATGTAAATGGTGGATAAATAATTTCGATACTAACTAATACCTCACACCAAATATGGGATAAAACAATCCTTCATTTTATCCCAAAACTATTTATCCGTTATATCTCACATCAAACGACCCCTTAGTTTTTTTTTTTTTTTTTATATCTATCATCATCTATTGTTTATTGTCTTTCGTTTATCGCACTATATTATTATTGGTAGTGTTCCTTTTCTAAGAATTTTGAAATAATATCTCTATCTTTATGACTCTACCTCCGTAAGATAAAGGCATGTGCATTCTCTATTCTCTTCAGATTTTACTTGTGAGAGTTCATCGATTTTTTTTTTTGGAACCTCAGGAAAATCCGCAGCCGCTACAACCTCTGACCTTCGGGTGAGCACTTTGTACGCATTGGGTAAACCCCTCACTGTGTAATCCCTCGTAAACGACACAGGAGATGTAAACCGCACCAGGTAAACCTCGTGCGATGAGTTAGATTGAGAAGGTGTTAGGGATATATTTTTACTATTATCATTGTTATTGTAAAATTAATATACTCCCTCCGTCCTATGTTATGCAACATTGTTTGATCCTTGATACGATATTTTAAAAAAGAAAAAAATTAAAACTTATAATCTAAAATAATTTTTAGATAATTATGTGATTATAAATTATTTTAATAAAATTAAAGTTTTAAAATAAATTATTTTTTGTTAATATAAGAAATATTCTCTTTGAGAGTAACTAAAACTGTATGAGACCTTGAATTAAAAAGGACAAATAAGTTTTTCAATTAAGTGAAAGTCCTTTAAATTTTAAAAATTGGATAAAAGGAACAATTTTTTTTTTTAACATTTTCGCTCCAACTTTGCACAGTTATTGAACAATTATTAAAGTTATTCGATAACTTTACACCATTATTGATTTTTTGATAACTTTAATAATTATTAAAACAACTAATATAATTATCAAATAACTATCTTAATTATTTAAATAAATTTTTTTTTAACTTAATAATATTATATATAAAAAAAATTAATTAAAGACTTGAGAGATCTTTCACCTCATTTTTTGTACCTCACACATAATTGTGGTAGTGATACACACATAACAAGGAGAGCAACCTCAACTAACAAGAGTTAGATTCTTGTTTGATGTGGGTGTTTTTTCTTGTGATGTGTGCATAGGGGATGCCACAAAATACTTTTAGTTTAATATGAATAAAATTGGAAGAGTAATTTGATAATATTTAAAAAGTTAAATATAAAAAATAAAGTATAGTTTATGTAATTTAAAAAAAATAAAATTATACTTTATTTATTACTTGAATCTATATATAAAAATATATAAAAAGATGACTATTTATAAATCATCAAACTTGTTAATAGGTTAAAAATAAAAAATAAAGTATAATTTATGTAACTTCAAATAATTTCAGTAGTACTTTTATTTACTACTTGAATTTATATATAAAATATATATAAAGGATGGTTATTTCTAAATCATCAAACTTGTTCGCTGAACTTGTTAAGCTTGACATTAAGTTGATAATTTAGTCAACTAATTTGATGTTCAAATTTAATTTGAACAAGTAATTTAATATTCAAATTCAATCTGAATAAGCAACTTTTGGTGTTCTTTGACCACTAAATATTCTCTCTGTCTATCTCTATATATACATACACAGACATCAAGTTGATAATTTAGCCAACTAATTTGATGTTCTAATCCAATTTGAACAAATAATCTCTCAGTGTTTTAGCAATAACGATGGATTAATCTGTAAATTCTTAGGAATTTGAAAAGTTCGCAGAAGATTAAAAAATGACTGTTGTTATTCTCCCGAGGTGTGATTAAAGAAGATATTGCTAAAATACCTAAAACTGAAGAGAAGGAGATGAACAAAGTATAAATTAAAAAAAATATAAAAATATTTATTTTTAGGAGAAAATATACTCTAATCTTTATGACATCCATATTATAGACAACTACATCTTTCTTTCATAATTTGGGGGAATTTTACACATATCTTTTACTTATGTTTAAAGATTTCATTTGCTAAATATTGCAAGTTTACAACATATCCTTCAAACTTCTTCATCTCCTTCTTCTTAAAAGATGTGTAATAAACCTAAAAATTTGTTCTATATAATTTTAAATTTGATCGAATTTCAATATAATAAATCTAGAAATTAGTTCTATAATATGCAATTTTAAATTTGATCGAATTTCAATATAAATATCGAATGATTTTTTTTTTAAAAAAATACAATGGCCCCGTTGCAACACTCTTTTAAGTGATAATTGTTTCAAAAATATTTCCATTTGAATTTGAAGATTTGTCTTGGACAAGATTCGAAGTACCCTTTCGTTCTTAATGCTTGAATTATTTTTATTTCCTTTGATAATGTTTTGAACTGGATAAGTATTTATTTACATCAGACGTTAATCAAATCAGTTTGACTTACTATAATTGAGTAATTTAATAAAATAATGTTATGCATAAATTAGTCCTATTATTGAAGTGAATGTACTAGCATATGTCATGCATATATTTTGTTGATTTGATGTAAAATAATTGATTTCAATAATTCTATTTTTTTTTTTTTGAATCTTCAAATTATTTCTTCGAAAATAATGGAGCAAAGCTAGGAATACATGATTAGTAGTTGTTGGAATAATAACAAAAGTTGTTGAACAATTTTAGTAGTTGTTAGAACAGTATTAATAATTACTGAAATAATTTCAATAAATTAATTGCGGAAGTTATTGGGATAAGTTTAAAGTTATTTCAGCAACTCTAAAACTTGGTTAGTAGTTGTTGGAACAGTTTAGTAATTTCGATAGTCTAAAAAAAAATATTTTTCTTTTTGATTGCTATTCGACAACTTAAAATCACCTAAAATTACTTTTAAATAATCTCAAATTTGATATTTAGCTTCTCTAAAATGCTTTCGATGATCTTCAACAACACAATTCGAAATGAAAATTTCATATTTGAACTTTTAACCCCCAAATAAAGAATAGAAAGACCTAAGCATAAATGAGTAGCATTTGCACAAATTGTACAAATAAATCACCAACAAATTTTGATTTCATTCACAAATTTAGAACCAAGGACTTTGACAACTTAATTAATAAAAGAAAAAGTGATTCCTTTTGGCATTTCGAGTAATATTCTAATTTCATGTTTATGTTAAAAAATAGAATATCAAATATATTCAGTATACATAGTTTTATTATTAAGAGTTTGAAGATGCTAGAGTGTATGTAATCTTTATTTATATTTTGATAAATAGAGAGATTATTACCGATAAACACTTGATTTTAAAAAATAAAAATTATAATATTGATGAAGACATAAACAATAACATTAGTAGGATGGTAGGAAAATAGAAGTTGAAATATAAATAAAAGAAAGTTTGAGATTGTCAAATGGTGTTTAATATTTTGATTTTTGGATATCCATTAAAAAATTTATTTAATTGCACTAATAACTAATATTTATTTTGCCCCAATTTAAGTATTTTAGTTGCTATTTGGACAATTAAAGATATTTTCTTTGATTAAAATTTTTAAAAATACTTTCTAAATATTATGAATCATTAATTATTGTGATTTATAGTACCTTTTATATAGTTTCTAAATGTTGTAAATTTTATTTTCAAAAATTAAAAGATTTTATGTCTGAATTCATAATATTCCAATTGATTGACACGAGTTTCATAGCATTAGAAAAAGTTTGATTTCCTATTTATAATTTCTTTTTTCTTACCCCCAATTTTAAAAAGAATAAAAAAAAATATCCCAATTCATATTAAATATTAGTTAATTCGACTTGTATTTCAAATATGATTCTTTTAGGAATATAAGTTTTATCTATTATGAAACTTTTTATACATAGTTTCTCTACAAAAATAATTTATTTTGACTTGACATAAAATTTACTTAGTTTTTATTTTATTTTATGGTCTTAGATTAAGGATAAGTCAAATATATTAAAATATCTGTAATTTTATAATATTAAACATGTCACATGAAAAATTGAAATTAAAGTATTGCCAATTTTTTAAAACGAAAATAAGTTATTCTTTTGAAAGGGTTTTATTTTAATTAGAGCACGTATGTATTTTAAAAAACAAGTTAATTAGTATTTTTTAATTTCCTAAATTGATGCTTAAATTCGAAAAGGTACATTTCAGAATTTCAGACACACGGCTCCTAATATATCTCCTAATTAAGTTTTAGTATTTATTTTCAAAACGTTTATAGTACCTTTTTTATATTAGAGCACGTATACATTTGAAAAACAAAATAATTTTTTTTTTATAATTTCCTAAATCGATGCTTAAATTCTAAAAAGAGAAAAGTACATTTTTATTATAATATATGTACTAACTACAACTTCATTTTCTCTTTCAGAAGACAAATCTCTCTTCTTTTTTTTATGGAGAAAAAAATTCTCTCTAATAATCTCCAAAACCCTAAACTGCTACAGTGAATTTGTTTTCTCTCTAATTTTCTTAGGTGAACGAAATTGTTATGTTGTTTTACGTGAAAAATACGTAAAATTGTTTTTTTTTTTTTTGTTTTATAGAAAAAATGAGTTCTGTTTTACCAATGGAAGGTGTTCATTTGTCTGTTGAACCAAAAACTCCTAGTGGTACGACGATGATTTTGCCGAAACCCGAACCAGTTGACGAATTTACCCCTGAATCAACAAACCCTAATGGTATGAGTTTTGAAAATCGAAGTGATTCGGGAGGGGTACATTCGGAATATAATAGAATATCGGAGCTGTTTAGAAATGCGTTTGGAGAGAAGGCGGGAGAGAGAAGAGAAGAAGATGTTGTTGTTGGGGATTTTGAGGATCCGGATTGTAGAGCGCTTGTTGCTGTTAATAATGATGACCAGGTAAGGAGGAGTTTTTGAATTATTGTTTTTAGCTCATTTAAGTGTGTGTTTGGTGTTCGATACAAAGGAAAATAAGTGGGTTTCTTATTTATTTTCTTGTGTTCGGTATGAAGGAAAAATATTGTGTTTCTTACGTATGTGTTTGGTGTGAAGGAATACATTTGATAGTACATTAGAATTTTTAGCTCATGTATGTGTGTGTTTGGTATGATATGTGTTCGATATGAAGGAAAATATTTTCGTGGAAAATAAGTGGGTTTCTTATTTATTTTTTTTCTTGCAATTGTTTTTGTTAGTAATGATGATACTCAGGTACGGTTGGGTTATTCGATTTAGCTATTATATATGCTGTGTGTTTGTGGTATGAATGAAAATGGAAAATGAGTGAGTTTCTTATTTATTTTCTTGTGTTCGGGAGGAAGGAAAATGTTTTTCGTGGAAAATGGAAAATGTTTTCGAGGAAAATGAGTGGGTTTCTTACTTATTTTGTTGTGTTCGGGAGGAAGGAAAATGTTTTCCGTGGAAAATGAGCGAGTTTCTTACTTATTTTCTTGTGTTCGAGGAAACTGATATGTAAGCAAAAAAGTATGATTCTAAAAGTATTTGTATATGATCTAGACAGGTAGTATAGGAGGTGGAGGTAGGGATAGGGGTAGAAGGTGGGGTGGGGGCTATGGGGGTAGGAGTGAAGATGAGCGGTATGAAGGAAATGTGTTTCATGAAAAATGTTCTCTAGGAAAATAAATGTGTTCTTTACCTTGTATTTTGTGTTCTGTATGTAAGCGAAAAAATGTTAGTCTAGAAGCATTTGTATATGATTTAGACAAATAGTATGGGGATGGGGTTAGGAGATGAGGTGGTGGGATAGGGGCTATGGGGGTAGGAGTGAAGATGAGGTGGGATGGGGCCTATGGAGGTAATGAGTGAAGGTGAGGTGTGATGGAGGGTGAACGCAATGGAAGGTGGGATGGGGGCTATGGGGGTAGGAGTGACAGTGAGGTGTGATGGAGGGTGGGGGCTCTGGAGGTGATGAGTGAAGGTGAGGTGTGATGGAGGGTGAACGCAATGGAAGGTGGGGTTAGGGGTGGGGTGGTGGGATGGGGGCTATGGGGGTAGGAGTAACGATGAGGTGTGATGGAGGGTGGGGGCTCTGGAGGTGATGAGTGAAGGTGAGGTGTGATGGAGGGTGAACGCAATGGAAGGTGGGGTTAGGGGTGGGGGCTATGGGGGTAGGAGTAACGATGAGGTGTGATGGAGGGTGGGGTGGTGGGGGCTCTGGAGGTAAAGACTGAAGATGTGGTGTGGTCAAGGGTGGGAAGGACACAATCGGTGTAAAATTGATCTAATGCATACTGTTCCAAGTAGTGTTTTATTTGGTTTGGTCGAGCCGTTTTAATTTGTCAACGTTGATTCAACCTCCTGCCTGTTTGACATGCGTATTCTCAGGTTTCAGATATTGTAATTGCAAGAAGGAAGTATGAGAAGCGGTCATCGGAGTTGGTGAGAGTGACAGATCTTAAACCGGAGGATGAAACATATTTTCGGGACCTGATTCGGAGAACGCGAATGCTTTATGATTCTTTACGAATTTATATAAGTTTAGAGGATGAAAACAACCAACATTTGGGTCCTGGTAGACAGACCAGAGCAAGGGGGGACTTGAAGGCAGCACAAATGATGAGGGAACATGGACTCTGGCTGAATCGTGATAAGCGCACTGTTGGTGCAATTCCAGGAGTGCTTGTTGGTGACGTGTTCTTATATAGAATGGAGCTTTGTGTGGTAGGATTACATGGGACGCCTCAAGCTGGGATTGATTATCTTCCTGCTAACCAGAGCTCAAATGGGGAGCCAATTGCCACAAGTGTAATTGCTTCTGGGGGTTACGAGGATGATGAAGATGCTGGGGATGTGATTATATATACAGGGCAAGGTGGACAGGATAAGCACTCACGACAAATTGTGCATCAAAAATTAGAAGGTGGGAATTTGGCATTGGAGAGGAGCATGCACTATGGAGTTGAGGTGAGGGTAATTCGTGGCTTTAAATATGCAGGTAGTTCTAGTGGTAAAGTGTACGTGTATGATGGATTGTATAGAATCACGGAATCTTGGTTTGATGTGGGTAGGTCTGGATTTGGAGTGTACAAATATAAGCTTGTTAGGATTGAGAATCAGCCAGACATGGGGAGTGCTGTTCTTAGATTTGCAGAGAGTCTTAGGGACAGACCATTGGAGGTAAGGCCCATGGGATACATTTCTCTTGATATATCATTTAGGAAGGAAAATGTGCCTGTATTTTTGTACAATGATATTGATAATGATCGTGATCCGGCTTGTTTTGACTATCTGTTGAAGACTCTATTTCCTCCATATGTCTATCAGCATGTGGGAAATGGTTCTGGTTGTGAGTGCGCTGATGGATGTGGGAATAATTGCTTTTGTGCAATGAAAAATGGTGGACACCTTGCATATGATATCAATGGGATCTTGTTGAGAGGAAAGCCAGTTGTTTTTGAATGTGGACCACATTGTTCATGTCCTCCAACTTGTCGGAATCGAGTTTGCCAGAAAGGTGTGAGGAACAGGTTTGAAGTGTTTCGGTCTAGGGAGACTGGTTGGGGGGTTAGGTCGTTGGACCTCATCCTAGCAGGGTCTTTTATTTGTGAATATACTGGTGTTGTGCTTACTCAAGAGCAAGCTCAAATATTTACAATGAACGGTGATAGTTTAATCTATCCAAGTAATTTTGCCGAGAGATGGGCGGAATGGGGAGATTTGTCCCAAATCGATTCTAATTATGTCCGACCAGCATACCCCTCCATTCCTCCTTTGGATTTTGCGATGGATGTTTCTAAAATGAGGAATTTAGCCTGTTACATGAGTCACAGTTCAAGCCCCAATGTTCTAGTACAGCCCGTATTGTATGATCATAATAATGTATCTTTCCCTCACCTCATGCTCTTTGCGATGGAGAATATCCCTCCCCTTAGGGAGCTTAGCATTGATTATGGAATGCCTGATGATTCCACAGCGAAGCTTGCCATCTGCAATTGACTACCTCATAGGAATTGGTGCAGTTTTGAATGTGATGCAGCAAAGCTATTTTTGGATATCATATACTTAGGTAAGCAACCATTAATAGTTAATAAATCCTGTAGAGTTGTAAAAATATGACAGTCAGTATAACATTTTCTCTAACTGCTGGTTTTGCAAATAGATTCAGTAAATTGGTCGTCTTCTTACTGTAGCTGCATGTGATCTTCGTTCTTTGCATCTCTATTCAATGCTGATTGAAGTACTTTGCACTGTGAATTCCCTGGGTGATTCTATTTATGTTTGTGTTGTAGCTGACAGTCTTTAATTTCGTCTAGCTCTGACATCCTCTGGTGTGTCACTGTCCTTGTTTTACAATTGTGGTCTCCACGCACGCCATTTGAATATGTACACAATAGTAGTAGTGAAGGTTTTTCAAATGCGTTTGAGTGTACTTCCATTTCTAATAGTACATTTTGTTCTTTCCTTTCTATGTCTAAGAAGCTTCGAATTTTACTGAGTCGAAAAAAAGGAGGGGGGTTCCAATTTAGCTGTGAAATACAGTGGAAGTGTCGAAATTTGGAAAACTGCATCGAACTGGATGAAAGAAGAGTGTAGCCTATGCCAGCTTTTATTAGTTTCTTTCTGCTTTAGTACTGAGTATATTGTTGTTGTTTCTGCTTTAGTACCAACTAGTGTTATCTGTCAAATGTTTTAGTTGCAGTACCTTAACAGATTGAAATTATCTAGTAGTATCGTAAAGACAATCAAGACAACACTAGTCAGTAAAATGTCATTTATACACTTATTCTGATGGAAGATTGTGGCTTTTCCGCTTTATGTGCTCTACAAGTGAAAGATGGGCTACTCTCCTTTTCTGATAAGTAACAGTAATGTATCCACTCTGCTAATGTATGCTTTATTGATGATTGTGGATCTTGTCTAATGCTCTACTTGTCCTATACATTGTTCTGTTCTTTGTCAATTTCATTTGCTTGCATGTAACTTTATTTGATTAAAGTGAACTTCATAGTATGGCCCCGAAAAAAAAAAAACCTTAGAATATTTTAACCTCTGTTATGTTGGACATCAGTAGACTTGATGCTGATATCTTTGTTATGTTGGAGAGAATCTAGTCTAGTATGAAATGTAGTAAGCTACTGACTCGTGGTCGTCTCTAGCAGCAATTTAACTAAACTTTCAGCTGATGTTGAATTACTTCTTGTGCAGATGAAGGGCAGCCTGTTTCCTTTGGTCGATAATACTTGCAATCTTGACGACAGAAGCTGCTAGTCCATACAACCAGATTTCATGGTGTGTTCACTGTTGAAGACTAGCTGAGAATATTGAAGAAAGCTTCTTGCAGCAACATCCTGCAGTATGAACTCCTTTCACCAACGTAATCTCATTAGGAAAAACTAACTCGGGAGTAATATTCTTCCCCATTATAAGAACTCGTGTTATAGTTTCAGCTACTTGTTTGTGTGTCTCATTCTCGAAAAGAAAAAAAATGTGTTAGCTTGTAAAATGTACAGAAATTGTATCATCCTGTGCGTTGGGTAGTTGTAATCCAGATCAAATGTCTTTTGTCATTCTTCGAGTTAACAGAGGAGGTAGAACTAAATGGCGTCGAATTTGGAACGCAAGGTTTTGCAAAGATTGAAAAGCTGGATTCTATATTCCATTTTTGTTCCCTTCTGAATATGGGAATGCAAAAGATGATTGCTATTGAGAACGAATTAAATAAGAACGACGGATGAAGTAATTGATACCAGTCTAACAGTTTTATTGTTTACCTGATTGCAAGTACACTGAAAAAATGTACTGTCAAGATTGTAACTTCCAAATTTTTGATTAGACAAAGTAACATATTGTTATCTGTTGCATTGGATATCATATTGGTTTGTACTTACCTGGTGAAGTACAAGTTGCTAATGGACAACTTGTCTTTAAACTTGGGCCGATCCACCGAACCGTAACACCCACTGAAATGGTTCAAAAATGGGTTATTCGCACCGTTTCATTCGTTTGACCACTCAAATGGTTCAGGTGGCCACACTGGACCACCCACATTCGCTCCACAGTCCTTTGGGAGGCTGCCTGTCGATTTTCGCGCGGCCTCGGGTCCACCCATTGAACCGTGGGCTAACTAATACCCACTGAAACTGCTCAAAAATGATTCGTTCGCGTCGTTTTGCCCGTTTGGCCATCTAAATGGCCCGGGCAGAAAAATTTTCTTTCTTATATATGAACAACAACATCCCTGATATAATTCCACAAGTAGGGTCCCGAGAGAATAGAGTGTACACAAATTTTAGCTCTACCTTGTGACGTTAGGAAGGTTATTTTCCTTTCAGACGTAATTGTGGACATTTGTTTTCGATAGACTCAATTTTGGAGAGATGAATTTCTTTCCTAGATAGAGAAATGTACTTGCTAGCCAATAGCCATTAAGTTCAAAGAGAGGTCAAAGAAGTGAACTTTCCTAAAACATAATTGTAAACTTTCCTAATTGTGGAAATAGGAAAGTGAAATTTCATTTATATTTATGTCTAGAAAATAATCCCAAAAAGTTGTCCGACGCACAAACACAAAAGGAAAAGGAGTTATAAATAAAAACCAACTAATTAGTCTTAAAACATTATCCTTTAGATTTTTTTTGTCATTAAGCTGTTTTTTTTTTCTTTTTACATTCCAAACGCAATAATAATATCAAACTCAGTCTAATCATATAAGTGAAATCTGGTGGGTAGAATTATATAAATCTGATCTCTATACCTTGTAGCAGTAGAGATTGATTTTGAAAGATTTTCGATTCAACTAATGCATATCAAATCAGTTTGAAAAAACAAAAATACTAAGGTAAAGAGGATATAACAAATAATAGGAAAACATTTCATAGCATTCAGAAAACAAAGAACACTAACAATAGCCAAATAATATGATAGCCTAAGCACAAGAAATAACGAGCAATAATGATCATCGTAGGACAAGAAACTATGAGAATAATGCTATCATTACTGGCGTGAACGGAGAAACGGATACGATGAACCAAACTATTACCAAGCCTATCCTACAGGAAAGCGAAACAACGCTTATTGACGTACTAATCTTCTACACTAATCTCCGACCTCTTTATCCTACTGGCTAGATCATGTCCTCGACAAATAATCCAAATGCCATAAGATCATCAACTCATCAATAGTACTTTTAGAAAATTGTCAGCTCCCTAAATAAACTCAAAAAAGTTCTTTTAATACATCTTGAGGCTAAATACAGCATAAATTATGTGCTAATACCTTGTTAAATATATTAATAATAATAATAAAATTTAATAAGGAAAATGTATTAACCAAATAGTTGAGTGTGAAAAAAATGAAAACGTGGTCGGCAGGATTCGAACCTGCGCGGGCAAAGCCCACATGATTTCTAGTCATGCCCGATAACCACTCCGGCACGACCACTTGATGCTGCAATAACTGCTAAATTCCTTATATATATATGTGTGTGTTTTGTGTCTTTTTTTCCTGTGAGTGTTTGTGTCTTTTTTTTGTTTTTCTTGTTTTTTTTTGTGTGTTTGTGTCTTTTTTTTTGTTTTTCTTGTGTCTTTTTTTTGTGTGTGTTTGTGTCTTTTTTTTTGTGTGGGGGTGTGTGTGTTTCTGTTTTTGTGTATGTGTGTTTGTGTTTTTTGTGTCTGTGTTGTGTGTATGTGTGTGTGTTGTGTGTGTGTTTCTGTTTTTGTGTATGTGTGTTTGTGTTTTTTGTGTCTGTGTTGTGTGTATGTGTGTGTGTTGGTGTTGTGCGTGTATGTTTTGGTATATTTATTTAATTGGCGTCGTTTGGTAGCTAGTAAGAGTTATGCAGGTATTAGTAATGTAAGGACTAGTCACAAGGGATTCTACGAATTGTTTATGCAGACATTAGTTATTCATGTATTAGTTATTCTGTCTTTAATATTGCATAAATAATACATAAATTCCCTTATAACTTAATACATTTATTAGTTATATATATATATGTAGGTTTCTAAATTGCAAACCAAATACTGTAATAATTTTATACATGAAGAGTATTACCTCTTAATTAGCTAGCAAACGTAATATTACTTATGCAAAATTTAATATATACTTGCATAACTCACCTTCAAACCAGCTACCGAACGACCCCTTATTTCTTAATAATGAAAACTTCAGCTTAATGTTACATTCTAATACATAATCAATCCTATCAAATATTTCTATTTTTTCTTTGAATTACTCATATATATATATTCTATAAATTTTATTTCGCACCGAAAACTATTCTAGGAGAAGGTCGAATATGTTTCGTTTAGATATTGATTGATCTTGATTTGACATAATTTATACGTTAGTGATTCCCGGAAGAGTTAATATCTCCATTAGCTAAACCCTTTCATATGTGACAATATACTTTCAAGTTGTTAAATACTCAAAATATGTAATTGTTGATTTGTAGTCACAATTTGTTTATTGGTAGTATTCAGAGAACAATAACACAACTCATTTGATGAAGTTATCATTGAATGCTACATGAAGAACATAAATAAGATAAATCGATGATGAATGACAAGACCCATAATATAGAAGATTGTAACATGATCGATATAGAAGATCTGAATTCTGAGCATTAATTATATGTCTTATCAAGATTTACACAATATGCATAAAAAGGAAATACAGAAGTCATGTTGAAAATAATGAAGAAAAAAACAACAACAATATAAGAGTCGAAAAAGTATTTGTATAAACTATATAAGGGGTTTTAAGAACTAACTTGCATAAAGCTTACATTACACAAAAATATAATTGCAAAACAAAAATTGAAGCTATAAAAAAGTACTCCCAAAATGTGTACTCTTTGCTTCTCTACTTGTACTATTTTCCTCTATAGGTCTTTCCAAGCTTTGTTTTCATTTCATCACTTGCTAGATACAAAGTCCTTTGGCCTCACTAGTCCTCATGATTCTTAGCCTTTTCACAGTGTTCAAAAACATCCTACAAGACAATGAAAATTAGAAGCGTAGTCAAAATTTCTGCTGACTGGGTTCAAAATCTGAAGAAAAATTCATCGAAGGAGTTCAACAACTACTATATATATATAAAAGTCATTTTAATCATATATTAATAGTATAATTTTTTGTCAAAAGGGGTTCGGACGAACCCCCTATTACTAGACTGGCTCCGTCTATGATGAAAACAAACATGTAAGCAGACACAAATAGAGAATTTGAAATTTATGAATTTCTACAACGACGACTTCGAGTTATAAAAATATAATAACAAATGATTTTCCTGTCAAATATTTATAGATATTTTATAGATTTTTAATATATATATATATATATATATATAGTTAAAGCGAAAGCTATTGAGTTTTCGTGAATCCGTGTGATACACCCTAGATCCATCACTACTGAAATTGAAAAATTGAATTCTATATACTAGTTTGATTATGCATAATATTTCATTTGTATGCCAAGATTATTAACTAAATCGACAACATATCCAGTGTATTCTCACAAAGTGGGGTTCGGGAGAGGAGAGGGTAAAGTGTACATCGTCCAAACCACTGCCTCAGATGAAGTAGAGATGTTGTTTCCGATAGACCCCTGACTTAGGACAGATAACAGTATAACAGACAAAATACAGAAGCAAACAACAAAAAGTAACAAAACACCTACAAGGTAATACTATAAACTAATTATTCTAAATCATAGACGTCACCAAAACACCACGAACAATAATATTGTTAACTAAACAAGAGAAATATTTGTTACCCCCATGGAACATCTCCAACAAGCATCCAATCTCCATCTTTATCCTCATATGTGAGAACAAACTCTGATGATCCATCCAAGAGCTTACATGACTTTGTTACTTGTTGTTCCTTTTCTCCACCTATTTCATATAAGCACAAATGCAATTAATTAACATCATTATACAATTACTAACAAACCAACATGTGCGGTAGTGGTGGAACTACTCCATCCTTAATTAGTGATCTCGAGTTCGAGTCTTCGGTATGGAAAAAATCCTGTTGGGAACGCGCTACCCCCAGAATGGGCCCTACACTACGCGATCCGAATTAGCTGGATTCCAATGTAGATATCAACACCGGATGATAAAAAGAAACAAAAGCAATATATCACCCTAACATATACTATCTCAGGATTGATATTAAGGAGCATCCCCTCTTAAATATGTGCTTTATACTACCTGCATTCAAATTAGTCAAAATCACAATTTACTAATTTTTCACATATTCATGTTTTGTTCTATGAATATGTTACTTGGACACTTCACAAAATGACGTCACGCCTGTGTCTGATCCTCCCAAAATGCACTACTTTTAGAGAATCCGACATGTATCCATCGCGATTTTGAAAAGATTGAGCAACATAACCTCTGAGTACAACATTACAACAACAACATACTCGTGTGGTGTGAGGTATAAGGGATAAGTAGTTTCGGGATAAAATGAAGATTATTTTATCCCATGTTTGATTGAAGGTATTAGTTAATACCGGGATAACTTATCCCGCCATTTACACCATAGTGATGGAATAAGTTATCTCATATGGATGGTGGGATAAGTTACACCAAGTAATTCCGGAATAACTAATCCCGCGATTAATTATCCCGAAATAACTATTTTCCAACCAAACGACCACTGTGGGGTCTGGGAAGAATAAAGTGCACGAAGTCCATACCACTACCTCTCAGTACTAACACCACAAAATTAATGTCAAAACCAATTTAGTAACTATGATAGATATCTAAACTTACATTTAGTAGAATTGGTTGATTTGAAGAACATATCCTCCAAGATTTTGGCTAAGGTTCCATAGCAAGTGTGAGAACTCAAATCCACTTTTCTTCCAATTTGCAATCCATCCATATTCACCTTTACAAAATCTACATCATTAATATTCTTGGTATTATTTCCATTACTAATTTTCTTCTTTGAACTATCAATTTCTTTGTTCCCATTTTCCTCTTGATCAACATTTGTAATCTTTGATTGATTAAAACTGTTCATCCTCCTTATTGGTGGCCATCCCACAACCTGACTGCTTCAAAAATAAAAATAAAAATTAAAATTAATGCAATTATTGCAACATAGTAATGTGCATGAACCAATTAGATGATTTTATTAATTAGCTAGAGAAACTAAATAATAAGATAACATTAAATTAAGGAAATAATCACTATTTGGTATTCGAAAATCATTGATCTGATTAATTAATTTAAGGGCAAACCGTGAAAATGTAGGAGCTTTAGATCATAATTACAACATGCAACATAGGTTTAAAAAAAGTATAAATAATATAAATATAAATCCTAATTACACTCTCTCCCACTTTTTTTAATTACTTTACTCTCTCTCTCCCTATTAATATACATAAGACATATACATAGCATTCTGTGTATATGTTGAGATTTTTGTA
Organism: Capsicum pubescens; assembly: GCA_030864215.1. Lineage (NCBI taxonomy): Eukaryota > Viridiplantae > Streptophyta > Magnoliopsida > Solanales > Solanaceae > Capsicum > Capsicum pubescens. Next base: position 22,861,850 of record CM061549.1, read on the forward strand.
ATATGTTTAGGGAGTTGAAGCTTTTTGTAATATCGGAAACATAAGTTGTGTATTTGTGTAATTTTTAGTTAAAAAAATAACATTATCTGTAGTGTATCTCAAATATATTGGTTGAGATTGTGTACTTATGTATCTTCAAATACACGTTCTATACAAGAGAAAAAAACGTGTATATGAAGATACTCGTGCATTTTCAGATACATATTCTATACTAGAAAAGAGAATGTGTATCTTCAGATACTTAGACATCTTTAAATACACGGATATTTGCTATATTAGACGATGTTAGAACGTGTATCTTTAAATTCGTATATCTAAAGATATACGTTGTTTTATATTTTTTTTTTTTTAAAAAGTTAAGTATAATTAAGTTGATTAGACACTGATGTTTATCTAATTCTGTAGTTTTCCTTAACTTTTAAACCACACTTGCCCATAAAAGAAATCGCTCCCTATCAAGAATTTTCCGTACCCAAACAACAACAAAAACATATACCGCCGACCCTACCCTTATCTCTTGGAGGAGGCAGATGACACTATTTTCAAAAGACCCACGGCTCAAATAACTGATATCAAAGAACATGCATGAGTAAAAAAAGACATAACACATAATAAATGAAGCATTCAAAAAAAGAACAATAACATCAACGAACATACATAAGTAAAAAAAGACATAAAACATTAATAAATGAAGCATTCAAAAAAAGAACAATAACATCAACGAACATACATAAGTAAAAAAAGCCATAAAACATTAATAAACGAAGCATTCAAAAAAAGAACAAATAACAACAACGAACATACATAAGTAAAAAAAGGCATAACACATAATAACCGAAGCATTCAAAAAAAGAACAATAACAACAATGAACATACATAAGTAAAAAAAGGCATAACACATAATAAACGAAGCATTCAAAAAAAGAACAATAACAACAATGAACATACATAAGTAAAAAAAGACATAACACATAATAAACGAAACATTAAAAAAAGAACAATAACAACAACGAAATAAAATAATGTGATAACCAAAACACAAGAAACAATCTATAATTAATTCTAACCTTACACTTGTTGAAGCAGATTCAATATTCTCATCAGTATTAGAACCAACAGAAACATTATTATTAAATCTTCCTGTAATAAATCCATTAGGAAAGTCTTTAGCAGTCAAAATTCTACCATATTCACACCATGTTGTTGTTGTTGATGATGATGTTGATGATTTCTTAGACTTTGTAATAACACTTGGACCTAGGCCTAAACCCAATTCAAGTCCACTTTCATCAGTGTAAGATGAATTATTAGACTCCATTTTTGAGAAATATTTAAGTTCAAGAAATGGTTGAGAATGAAGTGATCATGATATATATATATATATATATATATATTGGGAGAGAGTTAATTAATTACTCATTCTGTCCAATTTTATGTGATGTAGTTTGACTTGTCACAAAATTTAATAAAGAAAGAAAGAAAGGCTTCTGAACTAATTGTTTCTTTAAGGATAAAATGAACATTTAGTTTTAAAGTTAAACTGTTACTAAATATAGAAGAGATAAATATTCAGTATCCCCGAATTATGATCAAAGTTGTTATGACGCAATCCGACTTCACATGGGTTCTATTATCCTCTGAATTCAATTTTAACGTATTTTTGTTATCCTTTTGTGCTGATGTGACACCTTTATTACATAAAAATGAGATCCACGTCAGCTAAAAAGGTGTCACGTCAGCTTAAAAGATTAACAAAAATACGTTAAAATTTAGTTCAGGGGGTAATAGGACCTTACTGAAGTTGGAGCGTGTCGTCGCAAATCTGGTCATAGTTCAGAAATACTAAATACTTTACTCAATATAGAAATATGTCATTTTTTAGAGTAATTAAAAAGAAAAGTGAGTCATATAAATTGTACAGTAGACGTAATATTATATTATATAATAAAAATGTAAAAAGTGACGGTTTCATATGTGGGTTCCATATGTTTGCCATTGAGCCAAGCACTTTTTTTCAAAAGAAAAATTATAAAGATGAATTCTTCCTCTTCAAGTTTCATTTGCATTGATTTGAATTTTTTTACTCATTTCCTTTTGCCATTATGTACTTAGAATGTGTTATTTTTATGTCCCCTAAAGCTTTTATGACCTTTACTACTTTCTCATTCACTTTTTGTCCAAATGTTGAGACTAATCTTACCATTAATATAATTGCCTTAGTACAAAGATTACCATGAAAAATAATATATTCACTATAATTTATAAGTATGTATTATATTATATTTTTATTTAGTGAAAATAGAAATTAAAGGCTATTTTTAATAGACAAGTAAAACATTCCAAAAAAAATATAAAGATTAATTATGAAGTAGTGATAAGTATTATTTTTTTTTAAGCTGAAGATATTGAGTTCAAGTCTTGAGTCGAGAATTGTTTTTGATAATTAATTAAGGAGGGTTTTACTTTTGGAGTGAATTTTCTACTCTTTCTATCCATTTTTACTTGTCCACTATACTAGAAATAGATGTTCAATAATATATGTTCGGTTTGAAAAATTAAATTTTTATCTATTTTACCTTTTGTTATGAAATATAAAAACAAGAGCAAGAAAATATAAACAAGAACAAGAATAAATAGAGAGAGTAATTCTTTATTTCTCTTGAGGGATCTTGATGTTCTTGTTTATATTTTCTTGTTCTTGTTTTTATATTTTGTAATACGTTATCAACACGAGACTCTGTCAAACAAATGAGATTATAAATCTAAAGGTAATTTCAAGGCCAGTAATTCCTTATATTATCTGTCTTTTGTTACTAATAATATAATTATTGTTGGATTTGAGGAAAAATAATTGATTTGGAACCATTTATGTTTTAAATTTATTCATCAAGAACAATAGGAGTATTATCAAAAGAGACGATACTATGTTGGGTTTAAGTCCCATCAATTTATGCCTAAGACGCCTTTATATGGGTAAGACGTTGAGTTTGAATCTCAATGCACCATATTGATGATATTATGATGGCTAAGGCAAAATAATGTGTTTTTAATGAAAAGTCATGAAATATGTCCCATTGAATAGCTTCATTCCATAAAGTTAATGTGGTAGCAATTAAGTCTGAAATATGACAACTTACTTCATTCTTGAAGTGTATGTGATAGTAGTGCATAATATGTCTGAAAGAAGACAAGTGATTGAATGCACGAATATACGGGTGGAGGGGCAATATGATAATGATCATCAAAAGTGATGATATTTTCGCACGCGTATTATGAACATAAGATATGTTAGAGAAAAATAGAAAAATTCTCTAGATCATATGTATGCCTCGATTTGCTTCTGAAGTAGTAATATTTTGAAAGATGTTCTAAGCTATCAAACTTTGATAGACTTAAGGCATGATTATATTCCATTCTTGGGGAATGAGGATTTTGACTGTTTCAATACAAACGTGCACTTGATTTTGATGTTATCACAACTCACCTCCAAAAGAGGCAGAATAACTGAGAAGAATAATTTAAAATCTACTTCTGAAGTAGTAAATCTGAAATTTATTCATGTAATATTCAATATGAAATTTACTAAAGTAAAAAGCACATTTCATGGTAAACTTGGAGTTTATTAGCATAAAAATTCATAAGTTGACATGAACGATTGCGACACCTTAAAGATGTGCATATTAAGTATTAAACATATATTGAAGAATTCGAAAATTCTTCATGAACTTTAATGTTGCTTGTTCTCATGATACGTTGGTTGGACCTGTCACGCCCCAAATCCCATTGGAGCGGACTGGCACCCGTAGCCGAGGAGGCCCGGGAGAACCCGTTCATAACCTATACTTTCACATTTACATTACTTATGAAAATTAGAAATTTGGGCAGCACTTCGTTGTAAATAGAAGAAAACAGTACCTGTATTGGCCGTCAGAGCCATCACGTCTATCAACCAAACACTCCTATGGCTGTACAATATGTCTACAAAAGCCTCTACATAGATACACAACTGAGTTAGGGTCGGGACAAACTCCCGCCCACAAAAGACTTTTATACAAATACCAAAAATACATATAGAAACGACTTGGGATGCCCCGAAACAACTGGAGCTCACCACTATCAACAGAATGTCCTGACTCTTACTGCGGAGGTGTACGACCTGAAGTACCTGTTCCTGCAGGCATGAATACAGGTCCCCCGTGTGGGACGTCAGTACAGAAATATGTACTGAGTATGTAAGGCAGTGAGTATCAAGATGAGATACAAAAAATCAACAGAACCCAGATACCAGTGAATAAACAGTATGAGTAGACCACACTTAAAAGAGCTGATGAGATACTTGCACATTACTTTCATATCATTACTTCCCGTATTCCTTATCAATATATAACATATGTCATACAATGACCAACTGATCAGTGGTACTAATACAATACATCAGGGACCACCCCTGGAATAGCATATATACATAATCTTTATAATACAATGGCCAACTGATCAGTGGTACTAATACAATACATCATATCATCAATTTAAAATAAAGACATTCCATTTCTTAATTCAATTAATCTTTGAGATTGGTTACTTTGTGGTCACACCTTATGAAACTTGAAACCATGATACCTCAATAGGAAAAACATGTAAATAGGTAATCAATATCATGAAAATGAAGTAGAGAATCATGGATACCTCATTAAACCATTTCGGAGTCAACAATAGTATATGGACATTTTTTTGACTAGCCGGACATCTTAAAAGTGAAAACAAGTTCAATTGGTAGTGTCGAAGATCATATGATGTTATTATGTGTCATGTGTCGTAGGACAATGTTGGAAGCTTACTTGAGAGTGCCATGGGTCATTATTCATGCCAAAGATTAGATAGAGTATGTCTTACATACCTTGATATAACCACTTCAATACAAGTCCAACTTGACTTCCCGTACTCTTCGAACACTTATCTACAATAAGTCATTTGTGGCAAACTAGTATTAGCAACCAAACCTTACCATTTAGGTATTAACTTCACCAAATAATGTCTAGGAAGTAATCCTTTAACTCATCAATAAGAGTGCTACATACATCCTCTTATACTCTTATTACATTCACATATCATGCATTTTCATGCAATATCCCTCAACATCACTCTTAGCCTTTATTTCCCCTCTTAATCACCATCCAATACCAACATGATCACTAGGCATACATATCCACTAATATAATGATATATCACCACAATTCATCCTCCATAATCCAATACAACAACTTTCATAATTTACTACTAACAATTTATACAAAACAATTCATAACTATGTTTCTAGTTATCTTCCAACATCAAGACAATACTCATAATCCTTTATCAATACTTATTCATGGATAAGAATCAAGAATAAACAATATTCATACCTTAACAATGAACTCTTGTATTTAGAATCCTCCTTACATAACCATGGGGTGCTTCTCGAAGCTTTCGAGATGGTGAACACAACTACGGAACCAATTCGAATTTTCTACGGTTGAATCACAAAATATTTGAAGTTGAAATTAGGCTAGGGTTTCACCTTCTCTTAATAATTGGATGATATATGATATATATGAGGCTAAGTGTATGTTTATAAAGACCAATTTTCATCCAAGAGGTAATAGAAAATGACCATTTTGCCCTAAAAATTTAAATAAATCCGAATCTGTCCCCAGTGGACAGTTTTGACAGGCTGAAGTAAATCGATCATAACTCTTTGCTCTGGTATCGGATTTGGGTGAAACCAATTGCGTTGGAAATATAATTCAAAGGGATTTCATTTTCATATAAAGTATACCACCCAGTTCTTCCTGTACAAGGAGTTATGGTCGTTTAAAGTTGACCCAAAAATCTGTCCCAAAATTCTGTTTTTTTTGATAGGCTGTAGTAAAACGGGTATAGCTCCTTACTCAGACATTGGATTTGGATGAAACCAATTTCATCGGAAAGAAAACTCTCGGAGCTTTTCGTCGATATATAGCAGGTCACACAGTTCTTTTTGTAAAAGGAGTTATGATCGTCTAAAGTTGATCCAAAAAAAAAATTGCCTAGCTGCAGTAATTTTCCTGCAGATTTACTGTTTACAGGCTTTCCGGCCACCGTTTTGAAATTTCGAATGTGCTCGCTTATATTAAATACTCCTCTGTTTTGGGCAAACTTTATATCGTTGGAAAGCTTATTCCAATACCTACACATACAACTATTGACGGGATACTTCCGAACACCATAAACTTAATTTAGCCCATACGCAAGCCTTTAGGACTCCATATAATCGCGATAAGTGTACGAAAAAATTTACGGGGTGTTACAGGACCAACTAATTTTGGGATTGGATTCCTTAAAATCTGAAAAGTATAAAAGGTGAATAAGGGCCCGTTCACCTATCATGTGATATCTTGAAAAAATGTATCAATAAGATGATCGCATGTACATTCATTGTCAACCTGCGTTTGATATTCATAAAGTTGCTTGTTCAATAAAATTGAGTTAAGAACATAATTTTCAGATTGTGTAATCAAGACAATTTATCTTGATAATGCTGGTTTGACATTGAATGTCTTCGATAAATAGCTGAACCACAGCTAATGAGAACAAAGCTTCATATGTTGGTTTGAAATATGATATATACAAAAGTACTTGTATAGATCAAACCAATAAATTATGGTTAATTCTCCCTCAAAGTTGGTTCTGAGTCAAGAACCATACGTTGCCATCTAATAGTTTTGATGTGCGGTATATGATTAATGAATATACCATGATGCAAAAAGATGGATTCCTCAAAAAAGATGAGGATGAATATTAGTTTTCCTAACATCAACTATGAAATATGTTAGAAATTATCATAAGATCCTCATTCATAAGATAATTCAAGTCAAATGTCGAAAACATCTCATATTTAAGCAACAAGTGCTCCTATTTTGTGTTCTTGAAGGACAAAGTCTATGCATGCATGAAGCATGGTAGACTAATCGATTCCAAATGAAACAAAGAGCAAATAATCATAATAAGAAGGTAATGTGCTCTTGAAGAGACTACGACATAACACTTCATGAAATCTTATGATAGGTTCAAGTATCTGAAAATAATAAAGTGATGAGATCTCAAAATGTTATGTCACATTGCGAATCGATACAAAATGAGAAACCGTCGACGATATCTTTAATACAATATTGATGCAATATTGTGAAAGATTATGAGGATTTGAATTCTACATTAATTTAAGCATGCTGACGTAGAAACATTTATCAAGTGACATGAAAGGATGCATCTTGGTAAGTGAAAACTTATTTGATTTGCACTCCACACACTTGAAGATGTCACACATGAAATGTTGAATATTGTCACTTGACAAAATATATCTTGCAAATAATACAAGGCCTGATATAGCCTTTTCAATTAATTTGTTAGCAAGATATAGTTTTGCTCCTACTAGGAGACATCGAAATGGGATCAAATACATGATCTTATATTATTATAAAGATTGCAGTCTCGATCTTATTGATTATGCTGATGTTGGGTATTTAAGGCTATGTGTTCATATGTGGGGATACTGTCATATCTTGGAGATATACAAAACAGTCTATCGTAGTCACTTCATCGAATCATGTTGAGATAATAGTTATTCATGAAGCAAGCCGAGAATGTGTATGATTGAGGTCCATGATACATCTCATTCGAGAAAAATGTGGTTTGAAATGTGACAATGTACCCATAATTTTATACGGAGATAATGCAACATGCATAGCACATCTTAATGGAGGATTCATAAAAGGAGATAGAACAAAACACACTTTATCAAAACTTTTTTGTATACATGAGCTACAAAAGAATTGTGATATTAATGTGCAACAGATTCATTCAAGTGACAATGTGGCTGATTTATTCACCAAGTCTCCTACAATTGCAACTTTCAAGAAGATGATGCACAAGATCGGGATGCAAAAGTTCAAGAATGTTCTCATTAGGGGGAGTTAATACGCATTGTATTCTTTTTCCCTTACGAGTTTTTGTCCCACTAGAGTTTTCATTGTAAGGTTTTTAATGAGGCAACCTATATGCGTATTGTTAGAGATGTGTACTCTTTTTTTTTCACTAGATTTTTTTTTCCACTGTTTTTTTCTAGTAAGATTTTAACGAGGCACATTATCTATCTAGATATTCAAGGGGGAGTGTTATAAATGTATTTACATTATAGTGAATGTCTATCAAGATCTAATAAGATCTAGTTGACATCTATAAGAATTTGAAGTATCTTTCGTTTAATTAGAAACTAGAAGTATTTTTTCCTATAAATAGAGGGGTTTTATTCGTTGTCCATCAATAATCTCTCAAGATAAATAAAAATTATTCTCTACTCTTCTTTTTTCTTTCTTGTTTTATAACACCTTTAATATTAAATACTATTTATTATCTAATGCATTAACTTTTCTATATACACCTATCATTTATTATATTTTTTAATCACAATGAATATTTAGCACCGTATTAAGAAAATATCACTTCTCGTCTCCTTGAAAATTCAATAATTTATTGTTTTTACCTTCTGTCTGTTCTATATTAGTTGAGCATATTGCATTTTATATGTTAATTAAGAAATCATAAATAAGAAGGTAAATTTATCAATTCACCACTTAATTTTTTTTTGAAAATTTTATAAATAAGTATGAACACTTTAAAAAATAATAATTGCAAAGGTAATATGAAAAAAAATAAATTAGTGCTCTCTTGTTAATAAGGTGACCAACAAATATGAGATAATTATTTTTAGTAAGATGATCAACTAATTTGAGATGAAAAAAGTAATAATTACAAGGTTTACCTCCTCCTATGATGTTTTTTTCATTCACATACTAAATATACCTAAATTTTGATGCAAAGATTAATTATAACAACAAAAAAAAAAGGTTGTTATCGATAATAGAGAATAATAAGATTATTATATTGCTACCAAAAAAAAGGATTATTATATATATGAAGAATTAGTTATTTTAAAAATTATATATTGTTTTAAATATTTTACTTTTCGAATTATTAATATAAATATTCTTAATCCATATTTTACTTCACATAAAAATGTACATAAACTCTTGCATGACTCAATGTGTGTTTATAATAATCTTTTATTTATAATTATTTTGATTTTTATTCTATTTTTTAATAAGATAGTTTGTAGCTATATCTACCAAGTATTTATCACTTATATAATATCATAACTTTTTTTTTTTTTTTTAAAATGATCAATTAAATATGCATATTTGAATCTCTCTATTATACTAAAGTCGTCTTAGTTAGAAATTGCTTCATTCTTATTGTAAAATTTTTAGGCATAAATGCATAATTAGTCAAATTTCAGTACGAGTACTAAACATTGAATGAAAAATTTAAAAAAATAAACATAATTAGTGGGATCCATGTATGTCTGCCATTAAGCCAAACAATCTTTTCAAACATATGAATTCTTCCTTTTCAAGTTTCATTTCCATTCATTTCAAATTTCTCACTCATCATTTTTTTCAATAGTTTTCTTTTTATTTTGTGTTGCCATGTGTTTTTGCCTTTATTTACTCGAAAGTGTTTTTCCATGTCCCCACTACAAAGTAATTTTGTGTAACATTAATATTTCTAGCGCTTGAGGGTCGCTGAGTTGGTGTATCGGGTGATTTTGTATGTCAATATTTTTTTCATCGAGTTCATCAAATCGAACTTGCCTACTCAATGTTTATGTTGTTTTTCTGATGAAAAGCAATTGTGTGTGGGCATAATTAAGCTAACAAGTTCCATATTTTTAAGGTGATTGAGTTGGTGCAATGACGGACGATATCCAATAACAGAGGTCAGAGATCGATTTTTTTCATTAATGCTTTCTTAGTATAGCTCGTCGCACGAGCTTACTTAATGTAGTTTAAATATCCCGTGTGACTTACGAGTAAGACTGTCTAACGGGCCGGGCCGGTTCAACCCGGAACCGGCCCTCTCATTCTTACCGGGTTCCGGGCCGGTTACGGGCCGGGTTTGGCCTTAACCGGGCCGGGCCGGGCTGCACAGTAAAAATATTAAAACCCACCCGGAACCGGCCCACTTAACCCAATCCGGTCAAACCCACTAAAACCCGGTCAAACCCGGTCAAACCCGGTTAAAAACCGGTCAAATATACACTATATACGCTATATACATAATATATACATTAAATATACACTTTTATAGAAGATATATACACGTGTATACATTAAATATACACTTGTATAGAAGATATTAAAATTATAAATCGTTAAATAAAAAAAAATAAAAAACAACGACTATACGTTAAATATACACGTCTATAGAAGATCTATTAACATTCATACACTCTATTCTATGTATATGTAATACTTTAAATGAGATATACTACAATATATATACATTACAATATATATTTGTATAGTTATATACTAATTTATAAAACATATACACATGTATACGTTAAATATACATGTCTATAGAAGATCTATTCACATATATACACTCTATTCTATGTATAGGTAATACTTTAAATGAGATATACTACAATATATATACATTACAATATATATTTGTATAGTTATATTCTAATTTATAAAATATATACACATATATACGTTAAATATACACGTCTATAGAAGATCTATTAACATTCATACACTCTATTCTATGTATATGTAATACTTTAAATGAGATATACTACAATATATATACATTACAATATATATTTGTATAGTTATATACTAATTTATAAAACATATACTCATGTATACGTTAAATATACATGTCTATAGAAGATCTATTCACATATATACACTCTATTCTATGTATAGGTAATACTTTAAATGAGATATACTACAATATATATACATTACAATATATATTTGTATAGTTATATACTAATTTATAAAATATATACACATATATACGTTAAATATACACGTCTATAGAAGATCTATTAACATTCATACACTCTATTCTATGTATATGTAATACTTTAAATGAGATATACTACAATATATATACATTACAATATATATTTGTATAGTTATATACTAATTTATAAAACATATACACATGTATACGTTAAATATACATGTCTATAGAAGATCTATTCACATATATACATTCTATTCTATGTATAGGTAATACTTTAAATGAGATATACTACAATATATATACATTACAATATATATTTGTATAGTTATATTCTAATTTATAAAATATATACACATATATACGTTAAATATACACGTCTATAGAAGATCTATTAACATTCATACACTCTATTCTATGTATATGTAATACTTTAAATGAGATATACTACAATATATATACATTACAATATATATTTGTATAGTTATATACTAATTTATAAAACATATACACATGTATATGTTAAATATACACGTCTATAGAAGATCTATTCACATATATACATTCTATTCTATGTATAGGTAATACTTTAAATGAGATATACTACAATATATATACATTACAATATATATTTGTATAGTTATATTCTAATTTATAAAATATATACACATATATACGTTAAATATACACGTCTATAGAAGATCTATTAACATTCATACACTCTATTCTATGTATATGTAATACGTTACATGAGATATACTACAATATATATACATTACAATATATATTTGTATAGTTATATACTAATTTATAAAACATATACACATGTATACGTTAAATATACATGTCTATAGAAGAGCTATTCACATATATACACTCTATTCTATGTATAGGTAATACTTTAAATGAGATATACTACAATATATATACATTACAATATATATTTGTATAGTTATATTCTAATTTATAAAACATATACACATGTATACGTTAAATATACATGTCTATAGAAGATCTATTCACATATATACACTCTATTCTATGTATAGGTAATACTTTAAATGAGATATACTACAATATATATACATTACAATATATATTTGTATAGTTATATTCTAATTTATAAAACATATACACATGTATATGTTAAATATACACGTCTATAGAAGATCTATTCACATATATACATTCTATTCTATGTATAGGTAATACTTTAAATGAGATACACTACAATATATATACATTACAATATATATTTGTATAGTTATATTCTAATTTATAAAATATATACACATATATACGTTAAATATACACGTCTATAGAAGATCTATTAACATTCATACACTCTATTCTATGTATATGTAATACTTTAAATGAGATATACTACAATATATATACATTACAATATATATTTGTATAGTTATATACTAATTTATAAAACATATACACATGTATACGTTAAATATACATGTCTATAGAAGATCTATTCACATATATACACTCTATTCTATGTATAGGTAATACTTTAAATGAGATATACTACAATATATATACATTACAATATATATTTGTATAGTTATATTCTAATTTATAAAACATATACACATGTATACGTTAAATATACATGTCTATAGAAGATCTATTCACATATATACACTCTATTCTATGTATAGGTAATACTTTAAATGAGATATACTACAATATATATACATTACAATATATATTTGTATAGTTATATTCTAATTTATAAAATATATACACATATATACGTTAAATATACACGTCTATAGATGATCTATTAACATTCATACACTCTATTCTATGTATATGTAATACTTTAAATGAGATATACTACAATATATATACATTACAATATATATTTGTATAGTTATATACTAATTTATAAAACATATACACATGTATACGTTAAATATACATGTCTATAGAAGATCTATTCACATATATACATTCTATTCTATGTATAGGTAATACTTTAAATGAGATATACTACAATATATATACATTACAATATATATTTGTATAGTTATATTCTAATTTATAAAATATATACACATATATACGTTAAATATACACGTCTATAGAAGATCTATTAACATTCATACACTCTATTCTATGTATATGTAATACTTTAAATGAGATATACTACAATATATATACATTACAATATATATTTGTATAGTTATATACTAATTTATAAAACATATACACATGTATATGTTAAATATACACGTCTATAGAAGATCTATTCACATATATACACTCTATTCTATGTATAGGTAATACTTTAAATGAGATATACTACAATATATATACATTACAATATATATTTGTATAGTTATATTCTAATTTATAAAATATATACACATATATACGTTAAATATACACGTCTATAGAAGATCTATTAACATTCATACACTCTATTCTATGTATATGTAATACGTTACATGAGATATACTACAATATATATACATTACAATATATATTTGTATAGTTATATACTAATTTATAAAACATATACACATGTATACGTTAAATATACATGTCTATAGAAGATCTATTCACATATATACACTCTATTCTATGTATAGGTAATACTTTAAATGAGATATACTACAATATATATACATTACAATATATATTTGTATAGTTATATACTAATTTATAAAATATATACACATATATACGTTAAAAACCGGTCAAATATACACTATATACGCTATATACACAATGTATACATTAAATATACACTTCTATAGAAGATATATACACGTGTATACATTAAATATACACTTCTATATAAGATATATAAACATATACACATGTATACATTAAATATACACTTGTATAGAAGATATTAAAATCATAAATCGTTAAATAAAAAAAAATAAAAAACAACGACTAAGGAGTGAATGAATTTGTGGAATTTTATTGATTGCAAAATGATCCAAAATTTATAATTTACATGAATGAAAAATCTATAAATTATGCATCATTTTTTCCAACTCATTCATGTTAATATTAATTGGAACTTGCATAGGGTAGTCGAAGTCAACGGGGGAAAAACCATGCATTGGACTTGATTCTGCTGAGTTCTCCCGTGAAGTCATAATTTCTTCAAGTTTGAGGTCGTCGTTGGGCTCTGGTTCCATTCCTTGGTTTCTTCTTTCTGCTCTAATCCAATCTCTGAGGCAAACTAAAACATTCATTGCGTTGCTTCCCAATGAGTGTCGGTTGTCTCCAAGCTGCTGTCGTCCCTGACTGAAGGCGCTCTCTGATGCAACGGTTGACATAGGAACATTCAAGATATCTCTGGCTAATCTTGAAAGTACAGGATATTGTGATTCATTATTCCTCCACCAATCCAGCGTGTTGATCCGTCGTCTGCGATCCTCTGGTGGCGTCCGCAGATAATATTTCAGCTCTTCCCGATAAGTTGATGTGTAAGCTCTCTCATCCACACTGTTCCAACAAGTTAAATCATAAAACGAATCAGGAAAACCACTATGTGCCGGCCTTTTAGAAGCTGATGGCTCCTCGGGAGGATGAGGAGCGACAGTTGGAGTGATATTTGTAGGTACGGCTGAATCAAATAAATCAGCATAGTGATTATATAATTTTTCTATATAATCTTTTGCATCAGCCGTAGCCGTCCACAAATCAGGTTGTACTTGTTCAGAATCATGGTTAGTATTTATTTCTAAGTTAGTATAAATAAGAGTACTAAAGTGACACATATGATTATATTTCATGCACGGATTTAACATAGCAGCAACCAAGTTAATAGGGGGAATCGGGAAGAAATATTTTTTAAATTTCGTAAACATAACGCCAACAGCTTCTTTATAACCTTCTTTATCTTTATATTGTCGGAGCAAACCAGAAATATCGGCTATATATGCCAAAATATTACAAACAGTAGGATAGTATGCACCGGAAAATTCAACCGTAGCTACATAAAATTTTTCTAAGAACTTAACAAGATCATTAATTATAACCCAATCAGAATTATGTAGCATGCAATCAGCAGAATCAACAAATGAACCACAATGTTGGTTAAAAGCTAGTGTAATAGGAATTCTATATTTATAACAACTTTTTAAAAATTCATACGTAGAATTCCATCTAATATCAATTTCCTTAGGCATCAAAATCGGTGCAAGTCCATTTTCTTGACATTTAACTTTAAATTCTTTAATTCTAGATCTACGATTATTTCCTTGAATAAAACCAACAACAAGACGAATTTTTTCAATATAAACCTCAAAAAAGTCAAGACCATCTTTTACAATTAAATTATATATATGACATGCACACTTAACATGAAAAATTTCAGGAAAGGGCGGAGATAGCGTAGATTTTATTTTTGTTATAGCAGTCTTGTTGTTAGAAGCATTATCAAAAGCAATACATAAAATTTTATTTTCTATACCATAATATCCGGCAATTTTAATAATAGAATCAGCAATAAATTGTCCAGTATGTTTCCGATCTTCATCATATAAAAAAGCAAGAATACGTTTTTGCATTATGAAATTACTATCCATCCAATGACAAGTAACGGTTAAATAATCATTTTTATTTACAGCACGACCAAGATCGGAAGTTAGGGACAATCTACATTGAATATTTTTTAAGAATGTTGATAAATAAAAACAATATTGTGAATGGAGTCTAAAAATATCAGACCGACAAGTAGTTCTAGGAATACCATTAAACATAGGATTATAAATTGCTTGTATATAACGAATAAAGGCATCAGAAGAAGGAAAACTAAAAGGCAAACAACCCACAGCTACCATTTTAGCTATTTCTTCTCTGTCCCTCAATTTATTATACTTTTTCGCTACTTGACCGGTTGTTGGGTCCATTCTAGTTTGCGTTGACCCACCAACATCCCCACCACCTTTTGCAATATTCAACTCTCTAGTGTGATCTTCAGCTATATGTCTCATTAACGTACCCGTACCCCCTTGCTTACCGCCACTTCTATGCTTATATTTTTGTTGACAAATATTGCACTGCACCTCAATATCTGATATACGTTCAAAAAATTGCCATGCAATACTAGTTCTTTTACGGGGTTTTGGGGCACTGGGAGGACGGGAAGGGAGATTAACTGATTCAGATCTAACGTTAGCATGTCCTACTGCGGGTGTTTCAGCAATATTTTCATCATCTTCGTCTACATTAACTGCATCTACTTCATTTTCTTCTTCTATACCGTAATTTTCCTGAAATTCTACATAATCCATATCGTGAGCACCTACACCTATTTCTTCCTCAAAAGGTGTACCAAGCGGTACCGGAGGCGAAGTCACACGGGTATATCTATTACTTGAACTACCTCTACCGCTAGTAATTCGCTTTTTACTACCGCTTCCGGGACAAAAATTTCTAACACCTTTAGTAGCGAGGTTTTTTAATTTATCCATAATATAAATTAAATTAAACTAAAAATATTCAAAATACACAAATATAATAAAATTAAATATTAAACAATTAATACAATAAATAAAAATTAAACGTAAGAGATGGAACGACAATACCAAATTTTGGAAGTATCCGAAGATTGCGACTTTAGAAACTTCCGCTCGTACTTTGTAAACGAAAAATTAAAAATTTAAATTGAACACTTTAAGAAATTAAATATATTGAATATTTGAGAATTGAGAATTGAGATTTGAGAGAGAATGAGATTTGAGAGAGTGAAAAATTGTGTGAGAAATGATTTGAAGTTGTAGGGTATTTATAGATTTATTTTGGGGATTAAAAAATATTTTTTTTTTTTTTTTTTTTTTTAAGTTAATGGGCCCAAACTAGCCGTTTGGACCCAAAAACGGTAATATAGCCGTTGGGCCAACGGCTAGTTTGGCCCAATAATTATTATTATTATTATTTTTTTAATGCCGGGCCGGGCCGGGCCGGTTAACCGGCGGGCCTGGACCGGGTTGGTCCGGGCCGGGTTAACCGGGCCCAGTTTTAAAAAAAAACCGGACCGGAACCCGGAACCCTAAAGCCCTAGGGCTTACCGGGCCGGGTCAAACCGGTCCGGTTTGATATGTAAGGCCGGTTCGGGCCGGTTCGGGCCGGGCCAGCCCGGCCCGTTTGACAGGTTTACTTACGAGCTACTACACACACTAGAACGAGCTTATCCAACAACTAAATAGTAGCGTTTGCGATCTTCTCGAGCAGGGTGTTTTTTTTTTTAAAAAAAATCATAACTTTAAATATATTTTATTTAGATACTGAGATTTATTTTCCTCGTCGATTTCATATCTCTCTACCTCCACAGAGTGATGCTTACACTCTATTCTTTTAAGTTCCTATTCATAAAATTTTAGTGAACATGTCGTTGTTATATTTGCCCAAGGGAATTGACCTATTAGGTTTTTGTCTAATTATAAATTATTCTAGATGTTTACATTAAAGTTAATTTAAACAGAATAATAGTAATATTTAGTCCGACAAAATCTTATGTAAGATACACAACTTTAACGTGGTTAATTTTATAATTACTTTGAAGTAACAAAGAATCTATTTCGAGGCCTACAAAATACTAGCATATTAAAAACAAAATTTACTTTATTGGCCCATTTCATCGAATCAAGAATTAAAAGGTTATTTATTTTTAATTATTTTTTTTACCCTTATTGTTAAGTAATTATTTTTAAATATTACTATATATTATTATAGTAGTCAAATTTAAAATTTCAAAATATCGTAAATAAATATGAAATGAAACTTGTGCGTAGAAGAGATAAGTACGATGGCGACTAACCAAAAATTGAAGCACGTTGAGACTTTTATTGGAGTATTTTAGTGATAGATTCGGTAGAAATTGAACAATTTTATCTGGTCAATTATCTAGCAACAAACTTTTCTATTTCTTTATTTACGGTATTTTTGAAGGACTGAAGACCTCAACCAATTGAGCTACTCTCTCACTATCTCAGTAAGATTTTTTAAATAACTAAAAATTATAAATTTGTTAAACATTTGTACTAGAAATTACCAAAAAGAAAAAACAAGGTTCTAGAAAAATTTTAATTAATTAATCAAGCTTAGGTGTATATGTTTAACATGAAAAGCATGTATTAGAGTCTAAAGTTTGAGTCTTTTTACAAACAACAAAAGAAAAACATATTTCTCCATACTTTATCTGCTTTCTTTGTGTTATTTGTCTATTATTTAGAAGACAACTATATATCACTTACAATTTTGCTTTCAAAAAGAGAGACCTAAAAGAAGATTTTGTCACTATTTATTTATTGTCTTAGATTTTTTTTCCTATTTGGTAGTAATACTAAGTATTAATATGACAGTTTCCTTGATTAGTGTTTTGCCCAAGATCTTTTTCAACTTTTAGTTGGATTGTTTAAAACTGAACTGTAACTACTGATAAGCCAACCACAAAATTGGCTTCTTGACTTATTAGTATTGAGTTATCGAATAAACGATTGGCGAACAAATTAAAATTTCATAATTAACAATTTATTGGTATGAGCGGATTACTCAATTTCCTCATCGAATAAACTTTTAATTCGTCAAGAATTATCGTACTTAGACTTTTAAGTTTTACCGTAGGTATGTAAAGTACATAGTATTAATTCTAATGTGTTGGAACCTTGAAGTTTTGATGAATGACAATATGAATGAAACAAGTTGATATGAGTTAATTCAGTGCAACTGGAAACTTCAACTTACTGATCACATAAGGAATAGAACAAGTTGAATTTGATTCAAACACTTGATGATAAGGGAAAACAAGTTGAGTTGAAAAGGAAGTCCTACGTAAAGAAGGAGTTTCACTTCCGAGCATATCCTGAAGAGTCCTATGTGTAGAAGGATAAAGATTCTGCAGATTGAAGATGTCTACGCAAGATAGGAAACATATAAATTGAAGGGCTCTTTGTTAGATCAATGAAGTTTTTGATGGCTGACACATGAATGAAACATGTTACTTGACCTGGTCTAAGCATAGGAAGACAAGTTTCAGGTTTAACTGATAGATGCAGACATAGATTGCTGAAAGTCAGGAACGAATGAGCAAGCCTAATTCTGATATACTCAAGCTACTGATCACGTGAGAAATAGAAGAAGTTGTGGTTGAGTAAAATACTTGAAGCTAAGTTGATTAAAGAGTTGAAGTTTGACTACAACACTAAGTAGACAAGAGTTGGAATTGAAGAAGGAGTCTCACTTGAAGTAGAACTCTATGTAATGAGAGTTTTGATTAAAGGAGTTTAAAATAAAGAATGACTCTTTGGAGAGCTGTGCTTAAATAGAAGATGCATCATTCAGAGTAATTCACGCACTTACAAAGCAGAAAAGCACAATCGACAAATTGACTTCACGAAGTGCTATTCAATCACTGAAGAAACATATTGAAGAACCAGGTCCTAAGTATAGAATCCAGCTAAGAGTTTTAGCTTTGATTTTTAGAGTTGTTCATTGTGTTTGAGCTATTGATGTAATATTAGTTTCAATGTGTTATAAACTGAATTAGGAGATAGTCTTCGAGTTAGGGAAAACTCAAAGACTTTAGGAACGCATACCTTGGGAGGTGTGTGTGTAATTAGGAACTAGAGTTTATAATTTCTAGTCGTTGAGTTAAAGGAATTAGAGTTTATAATTCCTAGTTGTTGAGATATAGGGATCAGAGTTTATGATTCCTATTTGTTGGTTACAAGAGTTTTGTAATCAGTCGTTGTTGAGGCTCAGAGTTATTTAGTGAAGTTGGGGTTAAATCCTGTAGAGGTACAGGTCGTAGTTTTTTACACCTTTTGAGCCGGGTGTTTTCCACGTAAAAATCATTGTGTTCTTTACTTTCTGTTTTACTTCTTCCTTGAAACACATCAGTGGAGCACGTTAGACAACCCATTTCATCGATAAGCAACAGTTAGGCGAAAATAAGATAATCAATAGGGCACGAACTCTATCATAATGCCCTATTAACCCATTTATATTTTGATTCCTACAACTCATTATTTTGTGTTTTGGTGATTTTCAAGTGCTAAGTGTTTTTAGTATTACGGTTTTCTTTATTCCTGCATTTAGGACAATGAGAAAATCCTTTTTCTTTCAAGGAGCGTAAATTTCATCAAAACGGAAGGTAAAGTGGAGGTTAGCCGATACATTGTCCGTTAACTATCCGATAATTATTTAATTCTTTACCGAATCAATCGATATCTTATTGATTGGATAGCTGATTGGAATATTTAAAAGTCGATAGTTGATACATCAAACCGTTAACTACTAACTAGCTCATTACGGAATCAATCAATATTTTATTGGTTGGTTTGCGGATTAGAATATTTAAAAATTGATAATCAATAAATTAAATTGTTAAGCCTAATTATCCGCCCGATCCAACTGTTAAGCAACGCTAACTTTTAAGCACAAAAAAGAAATTAAAGTTACAACCAATTCAAGGAGTTATAGAAATTGAACAAACTGAACTGAACCATGCCAAAATTAACTAGGCATGATATTTGTATGTAAACAAACACCCTAATTTAACCTATATGTGCCTTAAAAAAAGGAATTCAAGAATGAACTATAAGAGAATTGAATATTAATTAAGAATGAAAAAAAATTACAACATCTTATTAATTAAAAACAATAATAATGAATATTTTCTCTTTCCAAAGAATGTGTTCACCTTCATTGTCCTTTCCCTTACTACAATTTGGGCCTTGAAATCTTGTTTTGGGCTTGATATTGGGCTTTTTATACCCATGATCTGCTTGCATTTGATGGGCTTTGGAACTTAGGGTTCATACTTTTCTTGGGCTTTCCACAAATGCATTGACATTCATAACCATAAAAGTTACTAAAGCAAGAAAATAGCCCACTCCCACCATCAGTGTGTCTTCTCGTGTGCCGGCCCGTTGAATGGTAGCTACTAGACGCCATCCCCCGGTCGTATAGTGGCGGTAACTCGGTCCGCCACCTCTGGAGCTTCGACCTGAGCCCTTCGACGCTTTCGTCTAAACTCCAACCATCTAAAACTGAGCTCTTTTCCTCTTCCAAAGGGTATTTCTTTTCCGCTATAGCGGCCGCTACTTCAGAGGGTGAAGGCCCAACTTCGGAATCAGACCATACCGAATGGGCCTTTAATGGGCCTCCAAATACAAACTTCCCATTTGGGCCTCCATAATCATATCCACCGTTATTTCGTTGCACGGGCACTGTTGTGGGGCCCAAACCCTTATTGGGCTTTATTGTAATTGACTTTTCATCAACTGCCTTAGTTGTTGGTGAGTCAATACCAGTCTTCTTTTCATTAATGGGCCTTTCTTTATCCCCAAATTCTAACTCTATGAGCTTGAGTTTGGGCTTTTCATCTTTGGTGGGCCTATTGTTATCTTTGGGCTTGGGCCTATCACTATTCGGCCTGTTTAGAATCGATGAGTCTTTACTAACAATCGAATCGCTTAACACTGACCCAGACTTACCTTTTTTGTCTTTCGTTTTTGGTTTTTCCCTCAACTCCGCCCCACTTATAACCGAACTCGCTTTCCCTTTTTTCTTCGTCATGTGTTTAGGTGGCTCAAACGATATACTAAGTATCGAACTCTCTTTCTCCACAACTTTTTTCTTGTGGGGTACTGCAACTAATGAACTATTAGCCATTGAGGCACTATCAAATGTGACACGTTCGCTACGTTCACTCCTTGAACGACGCAATATAGGTTTTATCGCGTTGAAATTTTTGTTGATGTTATCATCGCTCTTCTGAACATCTATATTTTTTTCGTTGTAGTTTGGAAGATCTGCATCTTCGTCCATTAAATTACGATATCCAACTGCAGACATACTTAATTGTCTGTATAATTGCATACTTCTCATAGTACCACCAAGTAATGTAACACCAATGTTCAATATTCCTTGAGGACGTCCTGAGGGACGACGTACCTATATATCGAAAAGAAAAAAAAAGAGAGAAAGAAATACACATTTAATTAGATATGCAACTTTTCAAAATATTAAGCTATAATAATAACAACAATTAAAACGAACAGTTTATTTGTACGCAGAATTTTTTGTAAGTAATGAAAAAAGTGAATTAACCTTTGGAATCTCTTTTACAAAAAAAATATAAACTTCCATAGAGGGTATATTCAAATATTAATTTTTTTTAAGAAAATGTACATCAGAAAATGGAGATGGAAGAAAGAGGAAATTACATTCTATAATTTCACCTATAAAATAAAAGGATAATTTCAGAGACGAAAATCGAAGAGATGCATGCATGCATGCATGCATGCAACTTTATGATTTTACGTAAACAAATATTCACAAAAAGATCAAAATGAAGACAGAAAGAAACAAACCTGAAGCGCAACAAAACGCATACCAATATGGTGTTGTTGATATTGCGGTCGAGTCGGAGGAGGGATAAGGTTTCCAACGAGGACACGAACGGACCCAACAATCGAATCCTTAAACCAATGTTTCGAAAAAATATCAATTTGGACAGCCGAAGTATCGTGTTGTAAAAATTCATCATCTACGCGAAAAACAAACTTGTCATTCCACGTAGGGTTGTTACCACCTTCGGCATCAACCCCTGTGGTGAGTTTTCGTGTAGGGTGGACCCACGCAGACGCGTAGGTTTTCATTTTCTTGGACATAGGTTCCAAATCTTGCGCGGAGATAATGTTTACCTCCAATAGTTGGAAAGGTTTCAATACGCCCATTTTAGGAGGCATTTTGAAACGCTGGTCGTGATGGTGGTGGTGGTTGTGACTCGAATAGAAAATTATATTTCCGCTCGCCGCCCGTCGTTGATGGGACGACGAGGGGTATTTTTGGCATTAACCTTGGAGAAGACCCCAAGGAAAATTGGGGAAGGAGAGGAAGGTGATTTTTGTAGAGGACATTAAAGAAAAAAAAGGCAAGTGTTAAGTATAGTAATTAAATTTAACTTCTTTTTTGGACCATTAAGGTTATCAACAAATTTGGATGATTTGTAATCCTTTAATTTCAATTATTTTTCTAGTAAATTATCGTGGACCTTTAACTTTTAGAGGAAAATTAATGTTGTCATTACATATGGAAATTTAAGAAAAATCCAGTTTGAGCATAGGGTGCATGTGTATTTTAGGAATCTTCTTTTTGATAATGAACCAAGTTTGATGCCTAGCTAAATTATTTTCATCAAACTAAACATTGTATCATATTAACTACTTTTGACCAAAATGTTATGATTTTTCATGAAAAAAAAAATTATATTGCTATACCTTATAATCAGTGGCGGAGTCAGGATTTTCATTGAAGAGATTCAAAAGTATAGTCGAAGGGTTCAACATCTACTATATATGCATAAAAAATATTTTAACCATGTAAAAATAGTATAATTTTCTATCGAAGGGGGTTTGTATGAACCCCTGGAGCAAAGATGACTCCGCCATTGCTTATAATCTTATACTTCCTCTCATCCATCCCAATTTATAACGTGAACTTGTAATTTGATTGAGTATGAAGTTAAGAAAAAAATGAATGCTTTTTGAAATTTATGATCTAAAATTAGTCACAGAAGTATTGCTACTAGCTAGGTATGAGAAAATGTCATTCTTCTTTGAACAATCGAACTAAAAAAAAGAGTGCCACATAAATTAGAACGGAAATAGTATGCAATTTCTTTTCATCTCAATTTAAAACTTAAAAAATATCCACCATCATTGTTCATGATCAATATTTGCTTTAATTTGAAATTCAATAATGTGAACATTGGAAACTATAGGCATTGTTTGGTAGTGGTCAATTCAAAAAAGAACAAAAGAGTAATTGACATGGAAAAAGAACAAAATATTCATCATTCTTGTAATTGCTTTTGCCAAAATGGTAAATTAAAGTCTTTTTTGGACCAAAAGGGATTGGAAAATGTTTGAAAAATCTACAACTGCATATTCTTTTTCCTCGAATTGTTAAGTGATTATTTTTCAATATTCCTAAAAGAAAAGTTCTTATTTTCATTTGAATTCTCTTATATATTCATCTTTATATATAAGTGATTCTATTAATGTTGTTGTTACATGTTCTTTTCTTCTTTATTTTTATCATGATTTCTTTATTAGTGTTTTCTTTCCATACTTATTTATGATAAACTTACTTGAGTCGAGAGTCTATCCGAAATAATTTCTTTACCTTTGCAAGGTAGATTTTCAAAGATTTTGCTTACTGTCAAAGCGCATTTTGTGAAGTGTTCTCCTGTCCCTGTCACCTGAGATAAAGTCAACTGAAAATCGTGATCGAAATCGTGGTTTGAAGATGATGAGTTGAAGATTCGTTCGACAGAAACTATTCTGTTCCTCTAGGTCCTGCGGAGGACCTTCAAGTCCCCATTGATTTTACTCCAATTCCAATATCTGGCTGTTCTTCATCTAGCCGGGGAGGAAGTCGAGGACAGAGTTGCAACTTTAAATGAAAGTTTGATGTTTCTATTCGAATACAAGACCCTACGCCTTATGGCTTGAGGAGATTAATATAGTTGAGGTACAAGCATTCTAAGAGGCAAGACTACATACGCACCACCCTCCTCAAACCAACTTGTGAAATATAATTACACGCTGTATGTTATTGTTTTTTGTTAATTATTGTTGTACTTGCTAGTGTCTCGAAATAAAAATAATCTCAACATTACAATCGTTGTATTGCTATCAATCTGATCTGATCCATATATTACTAATTTCTGCATTACAATCTCTCTACACAATTTGTGTTGAACCAAACAACCCAATAGTACAAAAAATTCTTTACCATTCAATCCATATATTATAACTTACAACAACAATAACATACTTAGTATTCTTACAAAATGAGGTTTGGGGGAGAGTAAAATGTACACAGTCCATACCACTATCTCAAATGAAGTAGAGAGACTATTTTTGATAGACTACCCCGACTCAAGACATATAATAATATAACAAGCAAAAAACATAAAAGCACACAACAAAATGGGATAACACACCACTAGATAACAAAGAAAATAAGACACACACAAGGTACTACTATAAACTATCTATCCAAAATTATAGACATCATTGAAACACTACGAACAAGAAACTCTAGTGCAGGTACAAACAGAACATTCTTCCCAACTATGACGATCAAACTTTTACCCACTAACCCTCTATCCTAATCTGAGTCTTCAACTTAAACACAAAACACAGTATTCTCAACTTCAAACCCAAAAATACCAAAATAAACTCGAAACTCTTTGAATAATAATTGATAACACCAATTTTAAACATATGCAAAAGGATTAGCAAGGAGATATGCTTCAACGACTTTAACAAGTTCAATAGCTTTCTCTTTGCCTTCTTTTACCTCTTCTTCTTTCACTATAAAATCACCATTTGTATGATACTCACTTATTGTCTTGCAAATACATCCTCCATTTTTACATCCTTCAAATCTAACATCATAGAAAATATGTTCCAAATTTTCTCCAAGTACTTCTCCTTCAATTAATGAATACTTGATTGTCATGTTCTTGTCATCAATGACATGGATCTTGTGTTTCAAGTACTTTATTGGATATCCTGCCATCATCAAAATGAAAAAAATAGGAAAAATAACATAAATATACACCTTAACTTACCATATTTACACAAATCTCCACCCTTATAAAGTAATTACAAAAATCTCAACTAATTATGTATCTTCCTTAGATGTATCAGGGAGCTAATTATGTATCTTTACAAGGAAAAAATGTATCTTCGTTGGATGTATTATGCATCTCGACAGATCCAAAATCGAAAAAATGTATTGAGGAGCTAATTATATATCTTTACAAAGGAACTGTATCTTCACTGGATGTAGCGGGAGCTAATTATGTATCTCGACAGACCCTAAATCGAGATTTTCAGTAATTATATAAAGTGTCGAGATTTTCTATAATTAAGCTCCAAACTATCGAGATTTATGTTGTTTGCCAAAAAAAGGTCATTTTTAAGGTATAAAGGTTGGGCTTGAGACCTATGAATAGAACCTAAGTTGCTTGGACTTTTCAAAAATGTTGTCGCACCCGTGTCTGATTGTTCAAAAATATATTATTTTTGAAGGATTCGGTACGCAACCATAGACATTTTTGAAGAGCCGAACGACACAACAAAATGATGAATGAAGAAGAATGTAGCATGCATTGGAGGAATGTCTGATGAACTTGTCATTTGTGTTTGTTTAACTACTTTACTAACTTTTTTTTTTTTGTTTGACACCCCGCGCGCACACTCACTTTATATATATCTATATATATACACGTCAAATTTTTCTAGCCTTTCGAAAAAGCCCCTCTTGCTTTTCTAAATGTTGGACAAGTTCTATATATTGGACTTGTTTTTTAAAACTTTATAGTTTACTTTTGTGTGTTGAATCATAATTTTTTAAAATTAGAAGGAAATTAAAACACTTTTTTTTTTTTTACTTATTTATGTTTTCAATACCCACTCTTTTTTTTTTGGTTTTCCATTCGGTGTCCGGTACCCGTATTGGAGCCCGACTAATTCAAATTTGCGCTGGGTAGGGCCCCATTCGAGGTGTAGCGCTCCCAACAAAGTTTTCTCCATGCCCAGGGTCGAACCCTCGAACTTTGGTTAAGGGTAGAGCAACCTCATCCGCTGCACCACAACCCATGTTGGTTCAATACCCACTCTTTAAGACTACGTGGAAGTAGCTTTATTTTGTTTTTTATCATGGTCAAGCACGTGAGAATTCTTTTCAAATTACGACACAATAAATTTTGAAAGCTCAAATCGTCATAGAGAAGAAGCATAATTTATTTACTTAATTATATCTTTAACATTAACGTATGTTTTTTTTTTAAAAAAGCTAATTAATTAGAAAAATAAAATTAATTACCTTCAACAAAATTCATCTTCTTGATGCATTCATCACCTTCAATAGTACTCTCAATATTTTTAACAGTTTGTGACATTAACTTTGGTACAAGGTTGTCTGCATCAAGAGCCAAAGCCTTAAAAATCCTAGTTGCTTCAACTTGTGTTACAATATCTTGTGTATATGTAGTAATACCCATAATATAATTAATATTAGTTTGCCTAAAAATAAAATAAAAAAAATTGGAAGATAATTATTGAGAAAGATTTGAGCTTTAATTTGTGGATATTGAAATAGTGAACATGAAGGTATTTATAGGAAAAAATTGGAGTGAGAATTTAGAAGTTTGAGTGAATAAGTCAATAAGTCAACTCTTCTAATTTCAACATTCAAAGCACCCAATTTTGGACTATAGATAAGATTATAAGTCCATTTTCTAAATGTCCTAACCATACTCTTTGAATTTGAATAAACTTTTAGAAAAGTCAACTAAAAAAAGCTTCCTTTGGAAAGTTTTGGGAGGTAAAAACTTATTCACACCAGATATTTTATATTAAATGAAATCGATCAAAATTATTTGACTGATTTTTTTATAATTCATTCATTAAGGTTGAGGATCTAATCGTTCAAGCGAAGTTGGAAAACGAATTGTAGCACAACGACTAAAAATCATGTTGGAAGAGTTTTAAATGTGAGCTAATAGTCACGCATTGGCAAAGATCCGCAACTCTCTATCAAACTTACTGAATTGATAATGTAAAAGTATATATATTAGTCTATTATGAGTATGTAAAAAAAAAGTATACATAAATATATATTATACTTTACGCGTAAATATAACTTGATACAAACATCAGGATAATATTATTATGTCCGGTCAATACAAGTCTGCCCATAAATAAAGGGTGCTATGAATAGATCCAAAACATTAATAATTGGCTCTAATTAATCATGTTTAAATGTGTGTTATTTAATTTGATGATTTTAAATGAGCCCCCCACCCCACCCCCACCCCCCAAAAAAAAAACAAAAAAAAAAACAAGAGATTAGTCCAAGGATTTAGTCTCCTAGGGCACCTATTGCTTAAAGTTTTATATATTTATTTAATTTGCAAGAGCACAAATTAAGCCGAAGACATTTCAACCATTCTATCATAATTCATATTGATATTGATATATAATTTTCTATAATAAAATATAGTAATTGATATTATAGTGTAATTGGTTTAGTTTCTTCTTCTTCTTCTTCTTTTTTTGTTAAAGAAATTTGGAACAAAATCATGATCACTCTTAACTAAATTTAAATATCATCATTACCAACCTTAACTATAAGTATCAAGTTCTAGCTTTGAATATGGAAAAAAATTATACCACATTATTATAAATTAATGAAAATCAATACAAATATTGAACATTATAAAAAAAAAAACATACCAAAACAACTAGAGTTTCAATATATGAGTCAAAATCAAAATATAATTTTCTAAATTGAGCTCCCTTTTTTCCTTCAACATTTTGATTTTTCATTTCCAATCTTCTCTTTCCTCCACAATACCCCCCACCCCCCACCCCAACAGACCATACATATTGGTAAAAAGAACTGCTATGTATTTGCTGAATAGACAGATAGATTGAAAAAAATCATGACTATGCTTAACAATAAAATACTTTGAAAAGTCCATATACGACGAAAACTTTTTATTGCCGTTGAAAAAAGAATAAGTCCCGCTCCCCCACCCCATTTCCATTTAAAAAAAAATCACCAAAAAAAGATCAAATTAATATTACTCCATAGTAATGTCACAAATCAAGTTTTATTATTAATCTATCCGACCTTGATCATGTATGTCTCTTGTAGTGATATAATAGTAAAAAGAACACAAATAATTCAATCGAGTATGAAATATGTTCATATAAGTAGACAATAATTTTATATTAATATCACAAATCAAATTCTATTATTGATGATCACATCCAATCGTAAATGTATATCTCGTATAAGGATAAAATAGTCAAAGAAACATGCACCAATAATTTATCCGAATATGAAATACTAGGGGTGCGCATTAGTCGCTTCGATTCACTTTTATGTATTATCGATTGGGTTTATCTATTTTTGATTTTTGAATAAGCTAAATCAATAATCAAACCAATAAGATATTTTTTATCGGTTTTTAGTTTAGCGATTTTTATCCTTAACGATTCGACTTTTGATTTAACTGATAAGAAAATACTCATAAAATAGAAATAGTAGCAACTAACATGAAAAGAAATCGAATCTTAGTTGAAACCAAAATCCTACATGATGTATTTTAATTTACAAAAATCTCCAAGCTTGAAGTAAATGTTTATTAGGAGAAATTAAGAGTTTGTATAATTTAAAGAGAAAATGGTCAAAAAAAACTTCAACCTTTACCCTAAATTCCAACTACACACTTATACTTTGCGAGGGTCCTATGACCCCCCGAACTATTTTAAAATGAAATTATTACCCCCAATGCTGACATGGCAAGAGAGTGTGTTTTACTCTCTTTAAAAGAGAGTGAGAATGAAAATAATTTATTAAAGAGAAATTAAGTGAAATATATAATAAGTACTAATATATATGTGTGTAATGTAATATAATATAAGTAGGTGTAAAGTACTTCTTCCGTCTTAAATTATGTGACATACTTTTTTTTAATGCGTCTCAAAAAGAATGTCATATTTTTTTATTTGACAACTATTTAATGACATCATCCCATTTTATTCGCATTGGGTTCCACTTAATAAGAAAAGAAAACTAAAAAATAAAAATTAAGGTGACTTTAAAAGGAACAACTTTATAAACTTTACAAACTCATCATTTATTTCTTAAACCGTATTCGGTCAGAAAGCGACATATAAAATGAGATGGAGGGAATAGTAATTTAGTATATTCTTAATTATTGTGTTATCGATTTACCCAATAATTCAATTAAAAAAAAATTAAAATTAAACCAATAATGTAATAATTTTTTTTTTATAAAATCATTATAAAATCGTTAACCCAATAACAGTAAATCAATAATATTTTTATTAGTTTAATGTATTGGTGGTCTCTCTTTCCTTTTCCTGTCTGCAAAAAGATCACCAAAAACATTAAAAAAGAAGAAGATCATTTTCCTATCTGTGTTTCACAAATCAACCTATTTTTGTTCTCAAATTCAAAAATTCTGAATTGGGTAACAGCAAAATAAATAAATAAAATAAAATAAATTAGAAAAAGATATGAATGCAATAAAGGAAACAGTTTCAGAGAAACTTTCAAGACTTTTTTCTGATTCTCCATCTAAATCTTCTTGTGATCAACAACAACCTCAGGTTCTTTTCTTTTTTCTCTTTCTTTTATTATAACTGTTAAAGAAAATGTTAATGAATTTTGTATGTTTATATATATGCTGTTGTTAAGAAAGATTGATTTTTTTTTTTTAATGTTGATATGTTCTTGAGGTTATTGTTGTGATTTTGGAGCAATGTGATTGTAGTTTTATGATTAAAGTTTGGATTTTGATGCACTAGGTAATTTTTTATTATATGTCCTAGCTTTGGTGGTTAGAGTTATATGGTACTTGTGGCCGGTGGGAGCTGTATTCCGTGAAATTAGTCCAGGTGCATGCATTGTAAGCTGGCTCGAACACCACAAATATATATATTTAAAAACAAAAGAAAGAAGAGGACGACGACAACTACAACAAACCTAGTATATTTCCACAAAGTGTGGGGCGTGATGGTAAGTGTATGCACTCCGTTCCACTACCTAAGAGGTGAGATAGAGAGGTTGTTTATGATAGACCCCAACTCAAAACAAAAACAGTCTAGAAAAAAAATAGTAAAGGGAGCAAGAAACGATCATTATTAACAAAAAAAACAAAGTTTGAATTTTGATGAGCATCCATGAGGTCTTAGTTTTAAATTTTAGCAGTGAGAAAAATACTAGATGATTTTTAGTCATCTAATTGAGACTCGGTGGACAGAGTTAACTAGTACCTATGTTGGTGGGAGCTAGCAGATATTTTGTGATATTAGTCGAGGTGCACACAGGCTGGTCCGGATGCCACATTTATATATAGTATAAAAAAGAGTTTAAATATTGATAATTCCTTAATGAGATGAGTAAGATTGCATGCAATAGATTCTTGTGGTTCGGCACTTTCCTGGACCTGCACATAGCGGAGGCAAAATTTGATTATAGTTTGATGATTAAGGTTCCAATTTTGATGAGCACCATGAAGTCTCAAGTTTAAATTTTAATGGAAGCAAAAATACTTGGTGATTTCTTACCGTCTACCCAAAACCTCGGTGAACAGAGTTACCAGGTACCTGTGTTGGTGGAAGGTAGCAGGTATCCAGTGGAATTAGTGGAGGTGCATGCAAGCTTGCCCGCACATCACATCATAAAAAAGAAAGAGTTATTCCTTAATGAGATGAGTAAGTTCGCATATAATGTACCTTTGTGGTTCGGGTCTTCCTGGACTCTGTGCATGCATCGCTGGAGTTTAGTGCATCAGACTATCCTTTTGAATGCGATGAGTAATCTGAAAGTGCATTAAATTGGTTGACCTTGAAAAATATATAGAGAACTCTGCACTGTGTGATGTGCATTATCTTTCTTTCCTTATCAGAAGAATTGATTGGTTGTTCATAAATGTTACCTTTTCTTTTCCTTTTTGATAATTGCAAATATGAATAATTTTGTTGTGTTTTTCAGTTTCAAAAGGATATGAATAATTTCTTATTTTCTGAGAATTGAAGATAAGATGGGCTAAGCACTAGTCATGTTGGTGTACTTACATTAGGTGTTTGCGACCGCCCCTTTGGAAACAGCCTCTGGCAGAAATGTAAGGTTAGGCTGTGCACAATACACTCTTGTGGTGGGGCCCTTTTCCGGACCCTGTGCATAGCGGGAGCTTTAGTGTACCGTGCTGCCTTTGAAGTGAAGTATGTTTAGAGATTCATATGTTAGTAGAACATTTAGAGAACTTCGAATGTCAAATGATTAATTAGGTAGAAGGTTAGTAGGTAGCACTGCATTGTCTCGCTGTCTGTCCGTACTAGTAGTCGTAGTATTGGTCATTTAGTTTCTTGTTCTTCAATTTCTGTTGCTTTCTTGTTCTCAGAACGAAAAATAAGCAAGTTTTCGCTAGTTCCAGAAACATGCTGCATTTTTCTTGATTTGGTTCTTTTGATTGGCGTATTATTTGTGACACTGTAGTTCTCTGTGTTTAGGCCAGGCCATACACAAAAGAGGGAAGCTCTTTATCATCTGTACTTTCTATCTTTCTCCCTTCGAAGTCTTTTGGTAAGTTCAGAGATCAAAATGATCCCAAGACGCTTAAATCACATTCTTTTACGTGGAGAAGTAAAAGTTTCTCATGGCGTGATAGACCTATGGAGATGCCAAATGATCACATTGAAGAAGGTGAAGATGTCTTCATCACGAGTTCATTTGGTGTGGTGAACGAATCATTCTATACGCCTAGGTGTAACGGAGAACCTAATTCTGCAAGAAGCGTTGCCAGTGGTTTCGAACCTTTTGAAGACAGTTTGGAGCAGTACATGCCTGATCTCATCGATGATTCTGTTTTCATTTCTTCGGATTTGTATGATTTTTTCCAGAGTTCTCTCCCTAACATAGTGAAAGGTTGTCAATGGTCCTTGCTGTATAGGTAACTTCGCCTTAGAACTGTCTTCGTTGAAGATCTTCTGCAACTTTTGTGGTTGAATATTCATATTTACTCTGTTATGTAATTGAATAAAGGGCAGCACCGCGAAACATGGTATATCACTTCGTACGCTAATTCGCAAGAGTGCTAATACTTCTGGTCCTTGTTTGCTGGTACTTTCACCTCCACTTTACTGCAAAAACTTTCTGTGCATTCATTTCCTGTACTTCATCATTTTCCATATCTTTGATGTGATATTTTCTTAATCATGCTTGTTTCAGATTACCGGCGATAAGCAAGGTGCTGTATTTGGTGGGTTGCTTGAGGCACCACTCAAGCCTACGGTGAAGCGGAAGTACCAAGTAATACTTGTTTTCTCCTTTTATACGAGACAAGTGACAATAGCCCTATGAATTCCGATTCATGGTAAACTAATATCACAAGAACAAACGACCAGCTTTTGTCATCTAGTTTTTGGTATACAACTTGCTTACTGGGAGATTTTTCCAACAACGACATTCCCAGTGTAATCCCACAAGTGGGTACGGGAGACTTTTCCGCTGTTAATAGAATTCTTTACCTTATAAACAAAAAATATTTCTTCCTAGTCTCGTTAAAATGTTTGAAAAGTAGTAGATGATTTGTGCTTTTTCATCGCGACTGATCTCATTTTTATTTCCGTTGCTAATATGCTTTCATTCTATTATCCTGACAGGGAACAATTCAATCATTTGTATTCACAACAGTATATGGTGAACCAAGGCTATTCAGACCTACGGGTAAGTATATCAGATCGATAGACCCTTATATCGTACATTTCTTGGATCGATTCTCTCTGTTACATCCGAGACCAAGCTACTTCTCTCTGTTCAAACCATGCAACAGCCAATTAATGTGTCACTTCACGAGATTCTATCTGATCCATCAATATCATATTTATCCTTTCCTTCCCCTTTTTCGTTTGAATAACAGTGGTAAGAGGTGGAGTAACCGTTTCCCTTTTTTATATATCGACACCAGTACACCACACAGCTTAGCTTCTACGTCTTAGTTGGTGTAAATTTCTGGAGGTCAAAAATATCGTGTATTTTTGGAGAAGTCCAAGCAACATAGATGATCATATAGTCCTAGGCTTTTGTATTGTATTGCTTGAGCTTGCTATGTGGTTCTTAATATAAAAGGTTAACCTTACGTACCTATTTGATACATGTAATCGACAGCACAAAAAAACTCGAGGAGCAAATTAAGCTAATCTTCTTTTTTCTTGTTATTTTTTGGACTAGGTGCCAACAGATATTTTTACTTATGCATGAACGAATTACTGGCATTTGGAGGAGGTGGACATTTCGCGTTATGTTTGGATGGAGATCTGTATGTTTATCTATATAGCATTCGACATTGTAGCTTGCAGATTTCTTGAAGTTCCATCGTTGTGATGAAATAATTTTCGATGAAGGTTATCTGGCAATAGTGGACCTTGTGATATGTTCGGGAACTTATGCTTGGCACATGATGAAGAGTTTGAGTTGAAGAACGTTGAGGTATGTCTTCTTGCCCACTGATTATTCAAAAACATAGCTTCTGTCTCTAGTTTCTGCTTTCAAGTACTCTCTACGAAGCATCATTGACGATTTTTAGCTACATTTCACCAGTCCCGCAAAAAAGAATATGATAAAAAGGGAAGTTGCATAAACGGTGCAAAAGTAAGAGGCGGAAGAGGGAAATGTAGGTTTACGCGCATTTATAATTCCTAGTCGGGTCTATTGAGGAGGTTCCTTTTCTACTCTACGAGGATAAGTCCACACATGGATGCATAACGACTGTATAACAAAGGCGTTTCTATTTTCAAAAAATTCTATAGCAGTTGATCATAGGTTGGAAACAGCCTCTAGCAGAAATGCAGTGTAAGTCTGTGTAAAATAGACCATTGTGGTCCAGCCCTTTCCGTACCTCCTGTATAACGGGAGCTTAGTGCACCGAGCTGTCCTTTTCTATCGCGGTTGGTCTAAAGATGAGGATTATTGGCAATCTATAGTTGCTTGAATTTTTCAAGACGGCATCTTTTGAAGGTCAACAAAATTCAAATGATACAAGTAAAGCACTCATAAAAAGGTGTTTCGGAGAAGGGTAAAATAACAACATACCCAATGTAATCCCACAACTGGGGTCAGGGGAGGGTAGAGCGTAAGGAGACCTTACTCCTACCTCGTGGAGGTAGAGAGGCCGTCTCTAAATTTGATGAATATTCTACTACAAATATTTGACAGTTTCGTTTTTTTGATGCAGCTTTGGGGTTTTACGCATGCATCTCGATACCTTACCTCGTAGCAAACAAGCAAGCAAGACCACATACATATAACCCCTAAATGCTGGGTCTGGATAGACTAGAGCGCATGCGCACCTCCCCCGACTAGTGTACACAGCTGCATCTTACCCCTACCTTAAAAGTAGAGAGGTTGTTTCTGATAGACCCTCTCTCGAGGAAACCTCATAGTAAGCCCAGATTAGAAATATGATTATTTATTCTTTCATGTCCAAGAAGCAGTAATCTCCATTTTAATCTTGGAGAGTTCATGGTGTACATGTATTAAGAATGAGATTCTAGTTAGTGTAGATTAAGTCAGCTGATTATTATGCTTGTAGGTACTCATTCTTCTTCTTGTTTATGACAAACATTTCAACTCTTGGCACTCCATAAGTGTTGTATTGTAATTAAAACTCTTTATAAAGTAGTATGAGTGTTACTGTATAATCAAAAGGAGTTGTTTGGTACGAGGGATAACGGATAATAATCTCGGGATAAATGCAGGATCATGTTATCTTATACCCCATTACCGAACGACCCCTGGGCTAATTTGGTTGGGCAACAAGTTATCCCGAGATTGTTATTCCACCCTCCATATGGGATAAAAATAACATATGATCCTGGGATAAGTTATTCCGCTGTTTTATCCCAATCAAATATATTCTACTTATTCAACTTTACTTAAGTTTAAGTGATTACTTGTGCACATTTAAAGTTGGAGCGTATAGATGCCAATTGAGGCCAAGTTAATATTATGCCGTTGTATGGGACATACATTTTTAGTAGATATAATACGGAAGCATGTCCTTTAACTTGGCCTCAACTGACATTTATGTCCTCCAACATTGGGTATGCAAAAGTAGACACTTGAACAATTAAACTTGTACAGAGTTGAACAAGTAGACACACCTACGTTGAATCTATACGCCAATCTCATGCGAATTGCCATGTAGACGCTACGTAGGAGGTGCATGTCTATTTGTTCAACTTTATACAAATTTAGAGCCTACTTGTGCAGACTCGAAGTTGGAGGAAATAATTGTCAGTTAAGACCAAGTTAATAAAGGTCACATTTATGTGTTATAGACATTTGAACATTAAACTCGTAGAGAGTTGATGAACAAGTGGACACACCTACGTTGAATCTACGTGGCAATCTCATGCGAATTGTTGCCACGTAGACGCTACGCAGGACGTGCGTATTTATTTGTTCAATTCTATATCAATTTAGTGTCTACTTGTGCAGATTCAAAATTGGAGGAAATAATAGATGCCACATTTTATTTTATTTTCACAAAAAACAAAACCTACAACCAAAATGTGTCCAACAAAAGCAAGGAATGACAAAGGCATTCACTATAATTATGGATAAAGAAGAGACTTAATCTAGAATGAATCAATAGTCATTTCATATTAGAATTTCAGTCATGTTTGGACAATGTAAGAATGATGCTCAATGATCATTGGAATATATTTTCCATAACTTTAAATTAGAATATATCTTGGATTATAAACTTAGCTGATCAGAATAATTATAATTTGGAGTTCTTGCCATAACAAGTAGAAAGCTAGAGGTACCTAGCTAGAGAATAATATGTGCTTGCTAATTACAGTTTAATTATGAATTACACTAAGTTCATTTCACCACATTTGCACAAACATTAGCCAACAAGAAGTATATTTTTTTTGAGTTATCTTTTGTTATACAAGGTCATGAGTATCTACTTCTTGGTTCTATCTTTTTTATTGCTCTTTCCAATCTTAATTGGAGAAATGATGGGAATAGAAGGGGCCATGGTGACTCAGTGGCGGAACCAGAAATTTGACGAAGAGTATGTAAATTTTCTTCTCAGTTGTGTTAAGGGTGTGCAAAATTAAATAAACACTCGTGATAACTAACATTTAGCCTCTATACACAACATATATAATTTTTCGACGAAGGAATTGCACCTGACCGCCCTTTGATATATAGGTGACTCCGCCCTTGCATGGTGTGTAGTATTTGTTTTTTTTTTCTTTCTTTACGCATTGATATTCGGAAATTATTTGAAAACC
The DNA here is from genome assembly GCA_030864215.1 of Capsicum pubescens. Taxonomy (NCBI): domain Eukaryota; kingdom Viridiplantae; phylum Streptophyta; class Magnoliopsida; order Solanales; family Solanaceae; genus Capsicum; species Capsicum pubescens. The sequence goes on from CM061549.1 coordinate 22,898,650, forward strand.
GGCTCCTTCCTTTACTCCTATTCTGGCTCTTATACACGATGTTGTCACCTTTCAAACCAAGTTCTTGCGCCTGCTTTAGCTTGGCGGATATTTACTAATTCGACTAATTCAAATGGTTAAATTGGATTCATAAGGGAGTAAAATGCCTCTTACCATGACACATTTTTCATTTTCTTAATTTGGGCAACAATAGTAAATAATAATGTATTAATTGACTTAATTTATACATTACTAATACATTACCTCTCTAAATTATAATGATGATGAAGAGATCTCAGATCCATCTCACCACAACCTCGAGTTTCATTCATGTTTTATAATAAAGTCAAGAGGTAAATATATATTCCGAAGGACAATTTTTTAATATTTTTATGTAAATACGTAAGTGTGTACATAGAGAGGTTATAATTTCTAGTGTAACACTAATAAAAATGACTCGAAATTATTTTAGATCACATGTTCCAGTAAGTTATATGTGTAATTCTAATATTTTATTCGAATTCTTTCGTTAGAATTCCTATCTTTGTCACACTTTAAGCTAATTAATCATAAACAGTTACGCTTTTTAATTTTTCATAAGTGTGAAGAGATGTCAATTTGGATTGTGATACTTATTTGATACCAATTAAGTAAAGAGGCCAAATAATTCAAAGAATATGAAACTTATGCTACTTTTTAGGATAAGGTTTTATGCTTAGACGTATATATACTTAAATTGATGTGTTTAAGGGGAAAAAAATGTGACGAAGTGAAAGTAAACACCAAATAATTGATCTATAATCTATAATATTTGCCAATAACTAATCTAGATTACTCTGTATGTCTCAATTTATATATAAAGACGTTCGACGTATGATGATCAAAACACCTTATTAAGATCCTAATTCAAAAGCAGAACGATAAATAATTTTTTACGATTTTATATGAAAAACTAATTACCAAAAGTACACGTATTAGAGATCGAGAATTTAACAAATATGAAAATTGTTAATTAGAGACATATGATATACTAACATTTTTTTTTTTTTTGAAACCCCTAGAAAACGCGTAGCGTCTACTCTTTGAGTGCGCATTTGGTAAACTCGCTCTTGTGCAATTGCACGCAAATTAGACGGAATACAAACTACACTAGGCAAACCTCATGCGATGAGCTCTGACTAAGAAGCTAAGGTTGGTAGAGGAAGGAAAATGGGGAAGGGATTATAATACGGAAACTTGAACCCTAACCAATAAAGTGATAGATCAAGTAGCCAATCAACTGAACTACTGCGATTTTCAATATTTGAATCTTAGGTCAAGTAGATAAATCATGTATATATACTTAGTGCAAATACAATCAGGGGCGGCTGGACAGTGCAATGAAAAAGGCTCTTGCCTTAGGCTCACAAATTTGGGGGGCCCATTTTCTTGTAATTATTAAACTAGTTTTTTTTTTTTAAAAAAAACTACCTATATAATTATTTTATGTAAAATAAAGCAATAACACTTTTTGGAAGAGAAATAACATATAGCTTGAAAAAGAAATTTTGATAGACAATTGATTTGATATATCAATAATAACACTTTTTATCTTCTCCAAAAAAAAAAAAAAAGAAACGTTGGTGGATGGTCACCTTCTTGCTTTTTAAGTTGACAATTTTTTTATCTTTTTTCTCAATTTTCATTTCTTACTCTCATTCTCTCTATTCTTAATGCTTGCTTTCTCCCTTTTAAATTCAAGAATTTTGAGTTGAACAATTCAAAAGTTAAAGATTTTGCTAATTTAATTTGAAGAGAGCATCCAAAAAATATTTTGGAATCAAATCTTCATATTTCTTAAATCGGGTAATATTATTCTTAACTTTCTAATATTAATTTTATTTCTTATATTTATTTTTTTAATTGATACTGTAGATATTGTTTAGAATATTTGTTAGAATTTTAAAATGTCAACTAGAAAGTATGAATTCGACCATTCAAAACTTAAAAGAAAAAGGAAAGTAGATAATTTGATAAAATCTCAAGAAAGAGCTCTTGATAAATTTTTGACAAATAATATCAAAATTAGACCAAACAATTTAGGAGAATGTTCTTTAGATGACCAAGTCACTAACATAGTTGAGTTAGATAATGATGAAATAATCCAAATAGAAGAAGAAAAAAAAGGAAATTAGTGAAAAATCAATTGTAGATTCTCAAGAAGATCAAGAACTTATAAATGAATCAAATAATTGTATTCCTAAAAACATTTATGATCCTAGTCAATGGAATAATGTTGATACTAAGTTAAGAGATCTATTAGCAGAAAAGGGGCCAATTAAAATTACCGACATAGATTTTTCAAAGAATAAATCTTCAAGACATTTTTCTACTACATATTATTTTTAAAAATTTGCTAACGGAGAAAGACATGAAAGAAGATGGTTAGTTTATTCCAAAGATTTGAATAAAGTATTTTGTTTTTGTTGCAAGTTATTTAACACTACTTTTAATGTTAAGAATAATAAATTAGCTAGTGAGGGTAGTAGAGATTGGAAAAATCTTAGTACTAAACTTAGAACTCATGAAACGACCAACCAACATATAATCAATATGAGTTTATGGACTGATTTAGAAGTTCGATTGCACAATAATAAAATAATTGATAAAAATATGCAAGACCAAATTAATAGAGATGGAGAACATTGGAAAAATGTATTGTCACGAATTATTTCTGTCATAAAAACTCTTGAAAAAAAATAATTTAGCATTTAAGGGAAAGAACGAAAAGATTTATCAAGAAAATAATGGAAACTTCTTAAGTCTTATTGAAATAATTGCAGAATTTAATCCAATCATGCAAGAACATATTCGAAGAATAAAAAATGATGAAATTCATAACCATTATCTTGGGCATAATATCAAACTGAATTAATAAAATTGTTGGCAAGTGAAATGAAGAATAAAATTATTAAAAAAATTAGAGAAACAAAGTATTTCTCTATCATACTCGATTGTACCTCGGATACAAGTCATCAAGAGCAAATGTCTTTTATATTAAGGAGTGTGGATATTTCAACAACTCCAATAAAAGTTGTCGAATATTTTTTAGAATTCATAAAAGTGGATGATACAAGTGGAAAATGTCTTTTTGAAGTTATTTTAGATGAAATAAAATGTATTGGACTTGATGTTGATAACTTAAGAGGACAAGGATATGATAACGGATCTAATATGAAGGAAAAACATCAAGGAGTGCAAAAAAGACTTCTTGATATAAATCCTAGATCATTTTATACACCATGTGGTTGTCATAATCTAAATTTAGTAATATGCGATATGGCTAATTCTTGTACAAAAGCTATATCATTCTTTGGAGTGGTACAACACATATATTCACTATTTTGTTCTTCCACTAAGGGATGGAAATTTTTAAAAGATAGTGTATCCGGTTTAATTCTTAAATCATTGTCACGAACACGTTGGGAAAGTCGTATTGAAAGTATTAAAGCAATAAGATTTCAAACTCCACAAATAAGAGATGCTTTATTGAAATTAATGGAAGTTAGTGATGATCCAAAAACTAAAAGTGAAGCTAATTGCTTAGCAACTTACGAGCTTGAAAATTTTAAATTTTTATTAGGTATGATTATTTGGTATGATTTACTATTTGCTGTTAATTCAATTAGCAAAAGTTTACAATCAAAAGATATGCATATTGATGTTGCCATAGATCAATTAAGAGGTCTTGTTTCTTTTTTCAAAAATTATAGAGAAAAAGGATTTACAACTGCTATGATTGCAGCTAAGAAAATTGCATTAGAGATGAATATAGAACCTGAATTTCGTAGTAAACGTGTAATTTATAGAAAGAAACAATTTGATGAGAATGTTGATAATGAAATTACAAAATCTCTTGAAGAATCTTTTAGAGTTGATTACTTCTTATATATAGTAGACCAAGCTATTTCTTCACTTCAAAATAGATTTGAACAATTTGAAGCATATGAAAGTCTTTTTGTTTTTTTATTTAATGGAAAAAAAATTGCAATCATTAGATGACGAAAATTTAAAAAAACATTGTCTTAATCTTGAATGTTCCTTAAAACATAATACTCACTCTGATATTGATGGTATAGACTTGTATTTCGAATTAAAAGTGTTGAGGGGAATCATACAAATAGAAGATAATACTCTAATCGAGATACTCAATCAAATAAAGCGACTTGATTCTTTTCCAAATGCTTATATTGCTTATAGAATAATGTTAACAATTTCTGTAACAGTCACTTCCGCAGAAAGAAGCTTTTCAAAATTAAAAATTATAAAATCTTATCTAAGATCAACAATGTCTCAGGAAAGATTAAGTGGATTGACTATATTATCAATTGAAAAAAAATTGTTAGAAAAAATCGATTATAAAAAAATTATTAACGACTTTGCATCTCAAAAAGCTAGAAAAATAGATTTTAAATAAAAAAAAATATAAATTTTTAATTTTAATTTAAAACCTCCAATTTTAATTTGACCTTAGACCCCCAATACGCTTGAGCCACCTCTGAATACAATGATTTGACCTATGCCCCTCTGAATAATTGAAACTATCACAAAGGGGTTCTTATCCATCTAGGGTTGAAATTATTCCACCAAGACGCAGTCTGTCACTTTCACAAACACTATCTTCGTCCATTTTACTTGTTAAGTATGCTAAAAATTAAATGTCTACTAATAGTTGTTCAATTTAAAAAAGAAAAAATTATTCGAATTAATTATTATTGGGCTTTTATTATCACTTAAAGCCTAATTTTTAATTAATTATAATTTATAGCCCCCTCTTGCCTATTAATTATTCCTAATTATAATTCATAATCTTTATCATGTATTTTCTCTCTTTTTCTGTTTTCTATTAATCTCTTCTTTTTTTTTCCTTTTTCAGTTTTTTTTCTTCCATTTTTTTTCCATTTTTTGTCACTTTCTCTTTATTTTTTATTTTTTCACCTTTTTCTTTTTCTTTTTCTTTTTTATTCATTTATTTTTTATAGTCTTACCGTTACACGCTACCATAATTGTGGCCTAAATCATATTTTCTTTCTATTTTTTCATCTTTGTCTATATATATATTTTCTTGCAATCTTTTTTTCTTTTGCATTTTCTTTGATTCTTTTTTCTTTCTATTTTATTTTTTTGGTCATTTTTTCTCCTTTTTTTTATTTTTTTCGTTTGTTGTTATATTTTATATTTTATATTTTTTTTGTTTCATACTATGTATTTTAAATAAGTTTATTATTTGTAGTTGAATAGTTTAGTTGTCAATATTTTCTCTCTTTTTCTATTTTCTATTATTCTCTTCTTTTTTTTTCCTTTTCAGTTTTTTTTTCCTTTCATTTTTTTCTTTTTTTGTTGCTTTCTCTTTATTTTTATTTTTCACTTTTTTCTTTTTATTTTTTATTCATTTATTTTTGTAGCCTTACAGTTATACGCTACCATAATTGTAGCCTAAATCATATTTTCTTCCTATTTTTTCCATCTTTTTCTATATTTCTCTTCTTTTTTTTGCAGTCTATTTTTTCTTTTGTATTTTCTTTGATTATTTTTTTCGTTCTTTTTTACTTTTTTGGTCATTTTTTCTCCTTTTTTATTTTTTCGTTTGTTGTTGTATTTTATATTTTATATTTTTTTGTATCATACTATGTATTTTAAATAAATTTATTATTTGTAGTTGAATAGTTTAGTTGTCAATATTTTCTCTCTTTTTCTATTATTCTCTTCTTTTTTTTTCTTTTTTAGTTTTTTTTCTTCCATTTTTTTTCTTTTTTTGTTGCTTTCTCTTTATTTTTTTTCACTTTTTTCTTTTTTTCTTTTTATTTTTTATTCATTTATTTTTGTAGCCTTACAGTTACATGCTATCATAATTGTAGCCTAAATCATATTTTCTTTCTATTTTTTCATCTTTTCTATATTTCTTTTTTTTTTTGCAGTCTATTTTTTCTTTTGCATTTTTTTTATTCTTTTTTCGTTCTTTTTTATTTTTTTGGTCTTTTTTTTTTCCTTTTTCCTTTTTTTATATTTTTTTCGTTTGTTGTTGTATTTTATATTTTATATTTTATATTTGTTTATATCATACTATGTATTTTAAATAAATTTATTATTTGTAGTTGAATAGTTTAGTTGTCAATATTTATAAATTATTATTCGTATTTTTGTATATAAATAAGTATATTGATTAATTGTATTTTCTTGAGACTAAAATACATAAATATGCAATTTGTCTTTCAATGCAAATATATCATTGTGTTTCGTATTTCAAATTTATCATTTATATTTGTATATAAACAAGTATCATTTTGTATGCATATGGTTCAAGTTGTATAAACATGTGTCATTGATACAACAACAACAACAACAAACCCAGTGTATTCCCACCTAGTGGGGTCTGGGGGGGGTAAGATGTACGCAGTCCATACCTCTACCTCTAAAGAAGTAGAAAAGCTGTTTCCGATAGACCCCCGGCTCAAGACACGAGATACCACACAAATACATAGTAAAGCACAGAACAAGATTTCATAACATAAATACGGCACCCACAAGTAATAAAAAACAAAGAAAAGCACACAGATTCGTAATGCAACATGGAACAAGGTATCATAACAAGAATAATACCCCCACTAAGTAATTCCCTACGCTAGCGACCCAAACTGGCCCTAGCCTTCTGCCCTAATTCGCGTCCTCCAGATCTTCCTATCTAGGGTCATGTCCTCGGTGAGCTGTAACTGCTCAATGTCCTGCCTAATCACCTTACCCCAGTACTTCTTCGGCCTACCCCTACCCCGCCTAAAATCATCCAATGCTAGCCTCTCATACCTACGAACCGGGGCATCCATGCCCCTCCTCATTGATACAAATGTAACATTTGTATTTGAATAATTTATTACTTTTATTTTTATTTTTATTTTTATTTTTATTTTTATTTTTATTATGATGCAAATTGTATCAATAAATGTAAATACAAGTCTTCATAGAAGGAAAAATAATAATTTTTTTCTAATGTTTAAAGATACAAATGATGTTGTCAACTACAAATTCAAATACAAACAAATGAAATTACAAATACAAATAAAATATACGATCAACTTATAAATACAAATATAAAATAATTCTTTAAAAATACAAATACATCGACAAAAATAGAATACAAATTGTACATAGTAACAGCTAAATACAATATGCAATAAACTTACATTTACAAATACAAAATAATTCTTTAGAAATAAAAAGACATCGACGAAAATAGAATACAAATACAAATATAATCTAAATATGCAAACACAATAAAACCACAATACAAATATATTCCAATATAATATACAATCAATTATAAAATACAAATACAAAATAATTTTAAAATACAAGTGCGAATTATATAAAATATAAATGATGAAGCGAACTAACAACTACAAATACAAGTGCGAACTATAAAATAAAAATATAATGCGAACTACAAAATACAAACGTGAACTTTAAAATTACAAATACAAATGCAGTTGTATCAACGAATACAAAAATATAAATGACAGTGTGACTACAAATATGATAAATAATTGTAGTATTTACGTTATCATCCATGACTTGTGCTCGAGTAGTCATATTTTTTAAAAATAAAAAAAATATAAAATAGAACAAAAAAATGATAAAGAAAATAAATACAAAAAAATAAAAAAAATAAAGAAGAAAAGAAAAGAAAAGAAGAAAGAGAAATGGAAGTTAGAGATAGAAGAGAGAGAAAAATAAAAAGAAAAAAATGAAAAAAATAAAAATTGGAAAAAATAGAAAAAGAAGAAGAAAAAACGAGGAAAACACGACAAAAGAAAAAATATAAGAAAATAAAAAAGAAAAAAAATGATAGTATTTTTGGCGAGACTAAATATGTAGTGTATTTATGTTTTTATGAATACAGACTACTAAGTAAAAGTGAATACAACAGTTATGAATCGAATACAACGACTAAATAGAGACTGTATTCATATTTTATACGAATACATACTATTTGTAAAACTGAATACAACGGACGTAAATCGAATACAACGGCTATAAATGATAATTATGTAAAATGTGGCTATGAAAGGTGGGTTTTATAACAAAATACTGCTATTTTTGAAAGATCCCCTTTAAAAAATTAGTGAACAATTATTTATTTTGTGTCCATTTGATCTTTGTTAGTTAATATTATTCATTACTTAATACATTTATGAAATATCAAATTTATTATATTCAAAAAGTGAAAAATAGCACGGGCAAATCTAGTGGCTGGGGTGGGGTTTTTCGAGAAGTCAGTAACTTTCGTGCAGATCTAATATTTATATAGAGAAATTTAGTAAATAATAAAAATTATAAGTTGAAAACTCATAAACAAAGTGTATTTTTGATCTAGTGGATTAGATAGAATTATGAAAGTCTTACTGACATGGGTTGTACATATACCTAATTCTGATTTTTTTCTTTTGTTCTTATTAATTGATTTCTATTTTGGATTATATTGGAATTTTTGTCATCCTAACAGATCGGCAGATGTAATATTTAATTTTCATCTTAACAGATAGGTAGATTTGAATTTGTTGTCAAGAGTATTGTTTAGTTTTTTCCTATAATGTAAAATTATACTTGAACTTTATTATACTGTACTAAATTATAGTATACTAAAGTTCCCATTGCTTGTCTAAATTTGGAGTACATATCATGATTCATGTCATGAAAAGAGTAAAACAGTTGAGGGGAAAATGGCGAATCACCGAAGCCATGGAAAGCAGAGTATGCAAAATCATCGCGTTCATCATGCAAAACTTGCAAAAGTTCTATTAGTAAAGAAGTTTTTAGGCTTGGCAAAATGGTTCAATCCACTCATTTTGAAGGTTTCATGCCTATGTGACATCATGCTAGCTGCATTTGGGGAAAGCAAAACAGATAAAATCCCTTGAAGATGGTGAAGGGTAAAATTCTTGAAGATGTTGAAGGGGTTGACCAGTTGCGGTGGGAGAATCAGCAGAAGATAAGGGAATATGTAGAAGTTGGTGTATCCTCAAACATCCCTACTGGAATATACTTTAATTTTTCATGTTCCATAATCTATGTTTTTTAGATCGATTTTTTTTTAGAGGGAGCTATTAGACATTTCTGGTATTATGTTATATTGAAAATATCATTACTTGCTAAAATATGTAAAGAGTTTGATTCTATTCTATCATGGTGTTTCGTAAAAAAGAAAAGAATTTTAAAATATTTGATATAAAATAAGTGCCCAAAAACTAAAGGCCCCCATAATAAAAGTTCTTTCAAATTAATAAAATATTAGCTATTTGTTTCAATACAATACCTTTGGTCTTGTTCTCAAAAATCTTTTTAGTAGTTAATAAATTTTAAATAGTTTAATTCAAAGTTTTAAAATATCAAACAAAATCTACTGTCATTTAACTGAAAACTAAAAACATTGAAAAGAAAATTTATTACATTTCTAATATCATGATTATATAAGAAAATAATGAAGTTTTCTAAATATTATGTAACTTTGTAATATATGTAGTAGTATTTTTCTAGTGGTTTTCCGAAGGTTTTTGCTGAAGAGGTATTTAACTTAGAATATTGAAATAAAACTTGATAATATGGAAATAAGATCAGAGTTAACGCATTCTTATGTCACTATACAAGAAAATTATAAGTATGTTATAAAACAATAAAGAATAAAGAAGAAGAGTAGAGAGAGAAGAGATGAGACTTCTTTCTTTCTCGTGAGGATTTTGAGTAGTGAATTACAATGAAGGAAAATTCTATTAATTATAGGGAAAACTAACCTTGGGGTTTCTATCTTTTCTATAAATAGACATTCACTATAAATGGTAAAGTAGACATTCACTATATATGGTAATATATTTATAACACTCCCCCTTGAATGTCTAATTGATAGATAATGTGTCTCGTTAACCTTACTAGAAAAAACGCAGTGGAAAAAAATGTAGTGAAGGAAAAAGAGTACACATCTTTAACAATACGCATATAGATTGTCTCATTAAAAAACTTACAAGGAAAACCCAGTGAGACAAAATCTTGTAAGGAAAAAAGAATACAATGCGTATTAACTCCCCCTAATGAGAACATCCTTGAGCCTTTGCATCCCAATCATGTGCACCATCTTCTTGAAAGTTGCAATTGAAGGAGACTTGGTGAATAAATCAGCCATATTATCGCTTGAACGAATCTGTTGCACGTTAATATCACCATTCTTTTAGAGCTCGTGTATGTAGAAAAGCTTTGATGAAGTGTGCTTCGTTCTATCTCCTTTTATGAATCCTCCCTTAAGTTGTGTTATGCATGCTGCATTATCTCCATATAAAATTGTGGGTACATTGTCACATTTCATACCATATTTTTCTCGAATGAGATGTATCATGGATCTCAACCATACACATTCTCGGCTAGCTTGATGAATAGCTATTATCTCAGCATGATTCAATGAAGTGACTAGATAAACTGCTTTGTATATCTCCAAGATATGACAGTATCCTCACATATGAACACATTGTATGTTTGAGATCGAGATTTATAAGGGTTAAATAAATAACCAACATCAACATAATCAATAAGATCGGGACTATAATCTTTAGCATAAAATAAGCTCATATGTTTGATCACATTCCGATGTCTCCTAGTAGGAGCAGAAGTATATATACCTTGCTAACAAATTGACCGAAAAAGGTTATGTCATGCCTTGTAGTATTTGCAAGATATATTAGTGCACCAATTGCACTAAGATATGGTACTTCATAACCAAGGAGTTCCTCATTCTTTTCTTGAGGTCGGAATGAATCCTTATTCAATTATGCATGTTTCTCATTTAAGCAAATATTCTATTGCTTTTGAAAACTCTCCAAGAGTTTCAATAATATTCAAATCATCAATTTATCCCTTATAAGGATAATAAACAAGTTTTTCAGAAGCTTTATATGCTTTAGGCATTTTAAATCCTTTCAAAATTTTCATATAGATTTTTGTCAAGTGACAATATCAATATGTGTGACATCTTCAGATTTACTAATACATGAATAAAGTTCAGATTTACTACTTCAGAAGTAGATTTCAAAATAACTCTTCTCAGTTATTCTGAAGTAGATTTCAAAATAATTCTTCTAGTTATTCTGCATCTTTCGGAGGTGAGTTGTGATACCATCATAATCAAGTGCACGTTTGTATTGATAAGCTTTACTAAATATTATTACATTTACCCTAGGGAATGGATCTGTGCTTATAATAATCAAAATTCACATTCTCCTTGAGTGAAATATAATCGTGCGGTAAGTCTATCCAATTTTGATAACTTATAACCTATTGCTACTTCAAGAGAAAATCGAGGCATACATATAATGTAGAGAATTTTTCTCTAACATATCTTATAGTCATACTAAGCGTGTGAAAATATTATCACTTTTGATGATTATTGTCATATTGTCCCTTCACGCTTCACTTGTCTTCTTTCAGACATATTATGCATTGCTATCACACTCTTTTCAAGAATGGAGCAAGTTGTCAACTTTCAGATTCATTATATACTGCTATCATATTCACTTCATGGAATAGAGCATATCAATGGGATAACACCCAATATTTTGCTTTAGCTATCATAATATCATCAATATGGGGTATTGAGATTCAAACTCAATATTCTTATCCATATAAAGGCGTCTTAGGCTATAACTCGATAGAACTTTGAACCCTACATCTTATTTTCATGGTGCATGCATTCACATCGTGCTTTTGGGAGGATGACCATCTTCACGTGGTCAAATCTTTCTTTTAGGCTATTCCACAAAATAAGTGGATCCTTAGTAGTAAGATATTCAATTTTCAGAATTTCGTCGAGATGATGACGCAAGAAGTCATAGCCGTAGCACGATTTTGATTAGATGCTATATTTTTCTTCATGGCGTCTTCAAGACCCATAGCATCTGAGTGGATTTCAGCATTCAATACCCATGAAAGGTAGTTCTTGCTCGAAGCAACGAGCTCAGATTTTGTAAGATTATTAGCAATATGAAAAGAAAGAAAATAATACCTTAGCCTTCAATTTGAGACGACAGAGTCTCGTGTTGATAACGTGTTATAAAATATAAAATAAAGAACAAGAAGAATAGTAGAGAGAGAAGAGAGGAGGCTTCTTTCTTTCTCATGAGGATTCTTGAGGAGTGAATTACAATGAAGGAAAACACCATTATTTATAGGGGAAAACTAACCTTGGGTTTCTAACTTTTCCATAAATAGACATTCATTATATATGGTAAAGTAGGCATTCACTATATATGATAATATATTTATAACAAAGTACCATTTTTAAAGTCTTTTTAATAAAAAATTTTGTAATTTAGTTTGAGTTGGGGGTGTCAAGTGGGCCGGGCTGGGTCAACCCGGAACTTGCCTGTGAATGTTAGCCGGGTTGTGGGCCGGTCAGGATCCAGGCCTGGTTAAACGGGTTAGTCCGATTCTGGGCCCAACAATAATTTTTTTAAAAACAACCCTGAACCGGCTCACTTAACCCAACCCGGTCCAACCCACCTAAATCCGATCAAAATCGGTTAAAAACTCAATCAAAACCGTTCAAAAATCATAAATTTTTTTCTCCAATATACACTATATATACCCACGTATATACATTTTAAATACGTTAAACAATATATATATACACTATATATATAGTATATACTATATTAGAATTTAAAAAATATATACACATATACACAATTACACATGTAATCGGGTATACGACTATACATTAGTTAAATATATATACTACTCTAAATAAAACATATACTACAAGATATATACTACAATATAATGATATATATAATAATTTATAAAACATATACACAAGTATACGTTAAATATATACGTCTATAGAAGATATACACACATATATACATACCATTCAATATATACGTACTACTTTAAATAAAATATACTACAATATATATACTACAATATATACACACACTATATATATAGTTATCTACTAATTTATAAAACATATACACATGCATACGTTAAATATATACATCTATAGAAGATATATACACAAATATACGTATCATTCAATATATATGTACTACTTTAAATAAAATATACTACAATATATACACACACTATATATATAGTTATACACTAATTTATAAAACATATACACATGTATACGTTAAATATATATGTCTATAGAAGATATATACAAATATATACGTACCATTCAATATATGCGTACTACTTTAAATAAAATATACTACAATATATATACTACAGTATACACACACACTATATATATAGTTATATACTAATTTATAAAACATATACACATGTATACGTTAAATATATACGTCTATAGAAGATATATATACACATATATACGTACCATTCAATATATATGTACTACTTTAAATAAAATATACTTCAATATATATATACTACAATATATACACACTATATATTTAGTTATACACTAATTTATAAAACATATACACATGTATACGTTAAATATATACGTCTATAGAAGATATATACACATATATACGTATCATTCAATATATACGTACTACTTTAAATAAAATATACTACAATATATATATATATATACTAAAATATATACACACACTATATATACACACACACACACTATATATATAGTTATACACTAGTTTATTAAACATATATACATGTATACGTTAAATATATACGTCTATAGAAGATATATACACATATATACGTACCATTCAATATATATGTACTACTTTAAATAAAATATACTACAATATATATATACTATAATATATACACACACTATATATATAGTTATACCCTAATTTATAAAATATATACACATGTATACGTACCATTCAATATATACGTACACATAAAAAATATATGTACTTCTTTAAATAAAACATATGCTATTTAATATAATAAATTAATAATACTTTATAATAAATTAGTAATATATTAGAACTAAGTATTTTATTTAAACTAAAAATTTAATTTAAATCATTAAATGGAAAAAATTATAAAGTAAGGACTAAGGAGTGAATGAATGTTGAATTTTATTGATTGCAAAATGATCCAAAATTTATAATTTACATGGATGAAAAATCTACAAATTTTGTATCTTTTTTTCTAACTCATTCATGTTAATATTTGTTGACACATAATTTTTGACCTCCATAACTAAGTTTAATTCGGAGTTTCTTCGATTTTCAAATAAAATTACAACATTTATTTTATCCAAATAAAGGATTTTCAAAGTATTTGTTTGGGTAAATTGATCATTTAAGTAGCGATTATATATTATCGTGTTCAATTATACAAAATTTTATAATTTTATTACTTAAATGCTTATTTTACAAAATATCGTATTTTAATCAAGGTTTATATCAAAAATAAATTCAAATGATTAAAATTTCGATTTGAATATAATTTTACTCTCAAAGTTTAATTTATTTGGATAAATATTTATGTAATTTTATTAAATCGAGAAGCTCGAGATCAAACAAGGTATTAATTCGTATCGAATTTTGATTCAATTTAGTCAAATTATTAATTTGATCCTAATTGAAAATAATTAGTCATATTTGCAATGCAATGTGACCAATCTAATTTTTAATTGGATTGAAATATTGATTAATTTTGGCCAAATCCTAAATTATTAATTGGGGGTTATATTTTAAATAACCCCCAAATTCTTAACAATTCCACCTCCAAACCCCTGATCCGTCAGGCCCAAACCTTATTCAACCCAATACATCCAATTAAAACCAATCAGGAACCCCAATATTAACCCAGCCAGCCCAAAACAAAACAACATCAACCCCCCAGGCCCAAAGAACGGCCAACCCGGCCCAATCCCCACTTTCCTTCCTCCTTTAATCACCACATCGACAACCAGCCCTCAAGCAGCTCCCAAACGCTTTCAAACACCAGCGATCTCAAATCCCACGATCCAGTACCAAAAAAGCCAAAACCCGACCATCGCCGACCTGACCAGCTTCAACCCGACCTCAATACAATGCTCGCGTACACCACGCGCATCTTGCGCGAGCCTGTACGAGAAAGCCCCCGAATCTTCTAGAAAGAGGGTGAGGTGTCACCCCCAACGTTTCAATTTCGCAAATTTTGGGATAATGGTACGAATCTAGTATGTATTTGGCTAATTTCTATTGGTTGGGGGAGAGAATTCATTTTGCTCAAATGGTATTGGTTCACCATTTCAATTTTGGGGGAGGGATCCAAAAATTGGTATGTTTGTTGATGAAATCTCGAACTGGAGGGAGAATCGAGAATTTTAAATTCCAAATATCCTACGGTTCAATTCCCAAAATGCCCCCTAATTTTTTCATCTATAAAAGACCTCTTGGGTCACTGTTTTGAGGGGATCTTTTTTTTTTTTTTTCTCTTCTTTCCCTTCTAGGTTATCTAGGAATAGTTCTCCTAAAAGCAGAAAAAAGGGGGATTGGAAATCCTGGGGTTCGAAAATTAGGTTGAAAATTCTTGGATTCAAAAATTTAGGTTTGGAAAATCCAAACTGAGAGGGTCGAAATTTGGGGGGTCAAAAGAAGGTTATTCCGGTTCGAAAGAGGGAGAAAAATTATTTCTTTAGTATAAATTCTGTTCTGGTTTTGAAAGTTCGTCAGCTAAATTCGAGCTTCGAGTCGAATGTGAAGAAGTTTTCCGGTGGTCGTGACCTCCCTACCCGCTCGTCGTCTCTTTTTGCTGCACTTAAAGAGGTAAATATACCCTGTTTTCCCTTCAATTTGACCGTTTTTCTTCTTCGTCTCTTTTGCTCCGTAGAGGGTGTTGTCGTAGTAGTAATCTTGTTCTGCTGGGAGTAGCTGATATAGTCATATTCGTGATCTTGTATGCTGGGTTTAGCTGCTGTAGAGGTCTTGTAAGACCATAGGATATGTTGGATGAAGGAATGTTTGTCATGTGACTATGTTTGATGCTAAACTCGTAGTTTAGTCGTTAAAATTTTTTGGTATTCAGTCTCATTTGCGCGTCTCAATTTCATGATTTGTTATTCGATTTTGACATCGCTAATTAGCTTCCAATTTGCTGCAATCACTTGATAATGCTAGTGATAGGATTTCATAGTAGTTCAATGGTATATACTGCTTTACCCGCGTAGTTGTTGTGAAATTTCATTTTATGGTCTGTTATGCAGCTTGAATCATGTTTTGTCTGACAACTTGAATTGAAAATCGCATTTGGATGAAATCTTGCACAGTGTATTGATTTTTTTCATTCACAGTCGTTTACAAAAATGTTGGATCAATCTTTTAAAATGTTAATTTTGAGTATTTTCCCCGACTTCTTCTCTCTAGATTGTGATTTCCTTTGATAAGTTGAATAGCCTATGGAGGGTTCAATGATAGTCGACCTTTTCACTCTCCCGTGATGATTAATGTCAAAGCTTGAATTTTTTATCCTAAATAAACATGTTTTAAAGTCTTCTGTGTGTTTGGATTTAAAGCATTTGTTCTTTGAGTTTGGTTGGTTTTGTGTATTTCAGTCTAGCCTCTTTCTCGAAAAGTTTATGATTACGTCTGTGATTAGCTAAGCAATTCTCTCAATTCTATACAATGTGACCCTCGATTTATTTCCTTCTTTGGGATATAGTTATGAGTTTGGGTTATCGGTGTTCTCCTCTTTATTTCTGGTGTAACACGCTTGTTTAATGCCTTCAAGTTACATGTTAGCCCAATGAGATTTCGCCTACGTTGAATTTTCTGTTGAATCGATTCGTTCACATCTTCGTCCTTAGCTTATGCAATCTTTTTTTGTGTAATATTGGAAATACAAATTGTTTGCTTCACTTACCAAGAATGTTGAATTGACTATATGGATCTACCCTTAGTTCCCTAAATCTTGAGAGAATATATTTGTAGTAAGCAGTTGAATCTGCCCAAAGAATTCTCGCCTTAACTTCTTAGTTATTCCATAATGGAAAAACGAAGAGACTATAAATTAATATGGAAATTTGGTATTTATGAAAATACTCCCCTATTTCTTTATGTGCATGAATATATATGTTTTTAATCATTTATCCGTTAGGCATCAACTTCCGAATATAGGTTGAGAACTTTACTTCCATATTTACATTCCGGATATGTGTTAATTTCTTTTCTTTTCCTCTTTTGCATGTGAATCTATTTTTGGAGTCCAAATGGACTCCTTCCTTCCGCATTTCGTAACAGGCCAACTCGACCTATTCCTTGGAGTCGGTTATCTTTGAAGAAAGAAGGATTTATCGCGAAAAGAAAAAGGATCGGTGAAAATCCATTGATGAAATTTCCAAGAGACTTGAATAGTCTCTCATTTTACTTGTCTTGAATATTTCTTTATTTATTATTTCATTATTCATTTATTTGGGCCTCGAAGTCAAAGTTGTATTTAATACAGGAGGAAGCAAAATTCGAGCCAAACGCTCGAAAACTAGATTAGGACAGGTGAAATGGGCCGAAAGCCTAAACTAGTTTAGGACAGGTTGATTTGGGCCCAATGGCCTAAATCCCTTACTTCCTCCCCTTCCCCCCGATTTCTTATGTTTGTTTTCCTTATGTGCTTTGCGAACCTAGTTAAATCCTTAGTAAAGTCGCTAAAAAACTAGTTTTGCATAAACATCAAAATATTTCTAAAACCGCTTTCTTTTAAAAAATCAACTTTTTTTCAAGGTTAATCAAAGACGATTTTTAAACAGTCTGGATAACCGCAAGTTAGCGGAACGTTTTAGGTGTCTAACACCTTCCTAAAACATTAATAGGAACCGCTTATTCAGAATCTCTAACTTAAACGATTTTCCTATTTTGAATCGTTTGAAGTACGTTATAAAGGTTTCTTAATTCCTTTTCAAAATTAAGTGGCGACTCTTCAAAAAGTTAAAATTTTCGCAAAACAGAAATGGCGACTCTGCTAGGGATTTTTAACTAGGTTCTAACCAAATGTTTGATTTTGTCTTTTGATTAACTGTTTATGTGTTTCTATGTTTCGATTCTATAAAGTTTAACTATCGCATCTCATGGCATATTCCTGCATTATTTAAATTATTTTGGGGTTTCGTGGATGTCCCGGCCCCTATTGTTCAATTCCGATAATGTGTTGGAAATACGAACAACTTATTAGCACGTGAGTCGTCTGATAGTTGTTCGTATTTTTAAACTCAAGTTGTCCGCTTGAGAACCAGTGTTCAAACCCACTCTAGACACCTAGGATAGAACGAAACCAAAACCCTATTTTTAGGCATGAGCCTAGGACGACCTAATATTCGAGCGGGGTATTGGGCCCATTAGAAAACTTGCCCTGCGTCTATTGACCCCGAGTCAATTACAGACGAATCATATTTATGTGTTGAAGAAATATATATTTGTTTAATCCAATCCATTATCCTTTGGAGGTCGGGAAAAGACTTGTTTTACTTACTTTTGTATAAGGATGCCTCAATCGTACACCGATTGACGAAGGGATTGAAACAAGCCAAGCAAGAAATTGATCGATTTGGACAGTTGCATGGCATCTATGGCACAGTTATATGACAATCGCTTGATCATTAACGGATGTTGCCAATAATGAGGAGTGGACAAAGCTAAGAGCGCGAAGGTTGATAGAAGAAGCATTCAGTAATTAGTATCCCCTGCATGGGACATTATTTCCTTTCCCTATAGATTGTATCCCTTTTGTGCAACTTTTATAGATATTTTTGTCATTTATGTATACCTATGAAGGTTTTTGGGGATAATGGATTGGCTTTAAAAAGGCGTATATTTTCTTCAAAATTCGTTAGGCCTAAACCCTTGGCTCAAACGGGTCACCTAATTAGGATGCACGTTTATTACAATATGCTTGTGTAATATAACTATTTATATACTTATACGTGTTATGTTGATTCGAATCAAAGGCGAACTGATCCAATCCCATTTTTCATAGAACATCGCTAGGCAGAAATATACCCCACTATACACAAGTCCGACCAAAAGTACTCCAAGTCTCCCAAGTTTCTCAGAAAAGTCCGTAGTCATTCTTAAAACTTTCAAAATGATCACTAC
Organism: Capsicum pubescens; assembly: GCA_030864215.1. Lineage (NCBI taxonomy): Eukaryota > Viridiplantae > Streptophyta > Magnoliopsida > Solanales > Solanaceae > Capsicum > Capsicum pubescens. Next base: position 22,917,723 of record CM061549.1, read on the forward strand.
CATTTTAGGAAAGCTGACTTTAGAATCATAAAATGTCATTATAGTTCGAACTACGTAGAGCCTGATTTCTCCTCCGTGATATACATAGGTAGCCTTTCGGCCCGGTCCATATCTCCAAAAGCTCCATTGTCCTCCACTTTCTTGAAGGAAGAAGAAGAGTTGAACCTTCCCGACAAATTCCACCTATCCATATCATTGAGAAAAATCCTGTTCATTGAAATTCTCGAGTCATCATTACTTCATGGATCAATTCGCATGAGATGAGAAACAACTCTATGTGTTTACTTCCTACCTTATCATCTTGCTTTGCTTATTACTAACAGAATCTAACACGTCAGCCTTTGAGTTGTTTTTACTTTGAAGGTAATATAAACTACTCTGTGTTGGCACAAAATGGACCTACTTCACCAGATCAAAATGAATAAGAGATCTCCGTCTTTACTACAACTTTGTTACAGGAAAAAAATGACTAGTAGTAAAACTGGACTATACCAATCATTTTTCAAACCTGTAAGCAATGGTCTTGAGGATGGAATAAGGAAAACGTACGGGAAGAATTTTCCAAGACAATCGGGATCATGGAAGATTAATTGGAGGAAACATTGTTGAATTGGACCTCCACTCCACTCATGACTCATCGCCCGTTATATAACAACAACTTAAAACCTGTCATGTCATGTCAAGAATCAAAATAATGGTAGACCTAGAACAGTCAACAGAAGAGTCAAAGAGTTCGAGAATCAAAGAAGCCTAATTTAGAGGAAACCAAGGTGGTTAACTAGGAAGGCGTTGACTCTATTGGATATTTGATCCTTTGTTCTATCAAGACAAACGCAATGCAAACGTCATGTCATCCATAGAAGTACTTATTTATATCCTAGTAATATGGATAAGAGTGTTTTTAGGGCCATTATGAGTTTATCTACGAACTACGTTTGACCTGAATTCCCAAGAAAGGGATACGTAGGTGGCCTATGTTGGCTTCGGTCAACCCCTTAGGAAAATTTATCCTTTCCTTTTATGTATGAACTATGTGATGACCTGAATTCCCAACAAAAGGGATACGTAGGTGGCCTATGTCGACTTCGGTCAACCCATTAGATTTTTCTATATATCCTTAGCATAGTCCTGAATTACGTTTGACCTGATTCCTGCTTCAACAGGATACGTAGGTCCCCCAACGGCTCGGTCATATAACCCCAGGAAATGAAAACTGGGGCAGAATTTTCGAGAAGGAATCTCAAAAATTCACAAAAAAAGATCGCCATCCAACAAGGAGAACGAAGACCAACAAAAACTTTGGATCCACTCGAGTTGGCATCATATCAACCAACTTTAAACTAGGGCAGAAATTTTGAGGGAGGCCTCAAAATTTCCACCAAATACTGGAATATATTTCAAACTCCCCGGCACCAGAGGTTAAAGCCAAGCTTTTGAAGCCACCAATTGCGACAAAGTCTAGGTAGACTCAATTTCTGGCTATGACAGAACTATTTGAAGAATCCTCCAACAATGATCATGAGTTTTGGAAATCATCCGTCGGATATTGTCAAAACCACGAGAAAGACGTTTCATTGAGCTAGTACATGACATGACTGGCAGAAATTTTCTAAAGCTTTTACAGATACTTTCGAAATATTTGCTAAAAATAAGACTACTTTTGAAAAAAATCTTTACAAATCTTTTACCTAATGATTGCCTGGGCGTCTATGGGAGCAGGGACCCAGGGTGGAGATACCAATGTGACGGGGCACCTGAAAGATGGCGAGGAGAAAACCGAGCAGACAGGAAAGTCAACACGGAGTAGTTTTATTCAAACTAATCATTTTTCTATAAATGCAGGGATCGATATACAAAATGAGCGTTTCTTTCAAAAAATCCCCAAGCAAGTCGGGAGTCATGTCAGAGCATATAATGCTTAAGAACGGTATTTTTGGATAGCCCAAAAATGGGTTTAATACCCATTTATCAAGGACCATTTGAATTGTCCATCTCATTTTTTAAGATCATGGAGGACAGACCAAGGCGTCTTCTTTTCTTTACGAACATTATACTAATAATTTTTCTAAAAATAGTCACTAGCAAAATCGACTTTGTGTCTACTAAATATTTACCGTGAGCGCAGGTACATTCAAGGGAGTTGACGCAATAAATACAACAATCAAAGGATCACTCAATAGGAGGAAGACAAGAAAGTCATCCTGTAAATTTGCCTTAAGCAAAACGGTACATGTATAAAGCAAGACGCAGACAAACAAACTCAGGTGAAACTGTTTTCAAATTTCCAAAAGGGCCATCTCATATCATTGCCAAGAGGGTCATTTCATATCATTGGCAAAAGGATCATTTCATATCATTGCCAAAAAGGCCATTTCATATCATTGCCAAGAGGGACATTTCATATCATTGCCAAGAGAGCCATTTCATATCATTACCAAGAGGGCCATTGCATATCATTGCCAAGAGGGACATTTCATATCATTGCCAAGAGAGTCATTGCATATCATTGCCAAGAGGGCCATTTCATATCATTGCCAAGAAGGCCATTCATATCTGTTGACACGCGAGACATAAACGCTGGCGTCGAGGATATCATCAATATTTAATATCTATTGACACGCGAGACATAAACGCTGGCGTCGAGGATATCATTAGCATTTAATATCTGTTGACACGCTAGACACAAATGCCGACGTCGAGGATATCTCATCATTTTATGAATCAACATCTGAATACATCAAGAGCACACGATTTGAAGGGACGCCTTTAAGTCTGTGTCTAAAGATGGATGATATATGAGATTTCCTAGAAATTGACAATTTGAGGATCATCTATAAGTCATATTATTTGAAATGGGATAGTGTGAAAGATCACCAATGAGTTGATAGCCTGTAGGTCATCCGTAAGTCACAACGACATCCTAACCGGATAGTGTGCAAGATCGCTCAAAAATCAACAGTCTAAAGGTTATCCATAAGTCGCAACTAAATCCTTACCGGAGAATATACGAGATTATCAAATTGATATGTCCAAGGGTTCTCTATAAGTCGCGTCATATCCAAGATCGATTATGTGCAGGATTACCCAAAGACTAACAATTTGAGGGATATCTATAAGTCATATTGTATCCAAGGTCGGATGATGTGCAGGAACACCTAAAAGCTAACAGTTGGAGTGATATCTGTAAGCCATCTCTTATCCAAGGTTGGATAATGTGAAGGATTACCTAACAACTAGCAATTCAAAAGATATCTGTAAGTCGCCTCGTATCCAACATCAAATAATGCGCAAGATTATCTAAAAATTGACAATTTAAGGGAAATTTATAAATCAATAATCGGCTATAATCGGAGAGGTTATCATTCCACATACAACAAGTGATATAGGTAACAAAAGGGTTACCACACCAGCACAGGATTACATGGTTGTAGGGATCGTTCTGCATAAAGTATCATCGGTGTCCAAAAGGGCCACCCCACATTGAAGACATATTCAACCGATAAATGCCATAATTATACAACAACCAAGAGGGTTGTTGTGTTTGTTATTGCCAATTATTTCATTCCAAACAGGTACATGAAGAGATGACTCCGCTTTTCAGGCCACAACCCACTTGGAGATATGGTAAAAGACTACATACCTCTTTCGTGAATTATGTTTAGCACTAACACTTTTTGCTTGAAGCATTGTCGAGAGCATCCGAGAGGATAAAAATCTCAAATCAAAACCACAGGTACGGATGACTTTAGATAGGATGCAACACAACGTGGAACTCTTTCTTAGCAGCAAAACGGGACATAGTCTAAAGAGGAACGTCAAACTCTTTGGATGTGAGCTAAATGATGATCATCACCACCATCCAACTAGACCTCTGTTAGAAGGCATGTGGGTATTTCAGGATATTCTGGTTTTAGCTTCACCTTTGGGATATTTCTAAACTCATGTCGAGGGTAACATTCTCTTTCTTTCAAATTCGGGTGGCAACACAATTAGAGTTTTGGAAATTATGCCTAGGTAAATTCTTACCTATGGATGTGAAGAGCTCCAAGTTCATGGTTAATAGGTTACAAGCCTCTTTTCCGCAACTCGATCAACTTGTCACTCATCTTGAGCCAAAGATCGTCTGAAATAAAAGACTATCTTTTCTACCGATTAAGTCAAACTACAAGCAGTCTGATTCTTTGAGTCTCGGGGATATGTAGGCTGGGCTCTATGTAGAAAAATCGACTGCGTTCCAACCTCCCCCCCAAATCCCTTCATTCCCCAGCTTCTCGGTTTCATCAAAAACTCCAAAACCGAGATAGCTGGTGAATTTTCTAAAAAAATCGTGCTTTAAATCAAGTTTTATGAACTACAAGTGGCCTTAATTCTCATGTAACCTGGGATATGTAGGAAACCTGATACCAAGGTTCGACCATAACTCCAAAACTCGTGTGAAAATCAATCTCTTTCGAATTCGAATTTGTGGTCGGACAAAAATTAGTAATGTCAACCTCCCTTTGCCCAGGGTTACTTCAATCCACCCCACCCAAAGGGAGGGGGCAGTTGTTGACACCTAATTTTTGACCTCCATAACTAAGTTTAATTCGAAGTTTCTTCGATTTTCAAATAAAATTATAACATTTATTTTATCCGAATAAAGGATTTTTAAAGTATTTATTTGGGTAAATTGATCATTTAAGTAGCGATTATATATTATCGTGTTCAATTATACGAAATTTTATTACTTAAATGCTTATTTTACAAAATATCATATTTTAATCAAGGTTTATATCAAAAATAAATTCAAATGATTAAACTTTCGATTTGAATATAATTTTACGCTCAAAAATTAATTTATTTGGATAGATATTTGTGTAATTTTATTAAATCGAGAAGCTCGATATCAAACAAGGTATTAATTCGTATCAAATTTTGATTCAATTTAGTCAAATTATTAATTTGATCCTAATTGAAAATAATTGGTCATATTTGCAATGCAATGTGACCAATCTAATTTTTAATTGGATTGAACTATTGATTAATTTTGGCCAAATCCTAAATTTTTAATTGTGGGTTATATTTCAAATAACCCCCAAATTCTTAACAATTCCATCTCCAAACCCCAGACCCGCCAGGCCCAAAACTTATTCAACCCAATACATCCAATTAGAACCAATCAGCAACCCCAATATTAACCCAGCCAGCCCAAAACAAAACAACCCCAACCCCAGGCCCAAAGAACGGCCGACCCGGACCAATCCCCACTTCTCTTCCTCCTTTAAACACCAACATCGACAACCAGCCCTCAAGCAGCTCCCAAACACTTTCAAACACCAGCGATCTCAAATCCCACGTTCCAGTACCGAAAAAGCAAAAACCCGACCATCGCCGACCCGACCAGCTTCAACCCGACCTCAATATGATGCTCGCGTGCATCACGCGCATCCTGCACGAGCCTGTACGAGAAAGCCCCCGAATCTTTTAGAAAGAGGGTGAGGTGGCGCCCCCAACGTTTTAATTCCACGAATTTTGGGATAATGACACAAATCTAGTTAGTATTTGGCTAATTTCTATTGGTTGGGGGAGAGAATTCATTTTGCTCAAATGGTATTGGTCCACCATTTCAATTTCGGGAGAGAAAATCCAAAAATTGGTATGTTTGTTGTGAAATCTCGAACTGGAGGAAGAATCGGGAATTTCAAATTCCAAATATCCTACGGTTCAAGTACCAAAATGCCCCCCAATTCTCTCATCTATAAAAGACCTCTTGGGTCACTATTTTGAGGGGATTTTTTTTTCTGTTCTTTTCCTTCTGGGTTATCTGGGAATAGTTATCCTAAAAGCAGAAAAAAGGGGGATTGAAAATCCTGGGGTTCGAAAATTAGGTTGGAAATTCTTGGATTCAAAAATTTAGGTTTGGAAAATCCAAACTGAGAGAGTTAAAATTTGGGGGGTCTAAAGAAGGGGATTCCAGTTCGAAAGAGGGAGAAAAATTAATTCTTTAGTATAAATCCTGTTCTAGTTTTGAAAGTTTATCAGCTAAATTCGAGCTTCGAGTCGACTGTGAAGAAGTTTTACGGTGGTCGTGACCTCCCTACCCGCTCGTCGTCTCGTTTTGCTACACTTAAAGAGGTAAATATACCCTGTTTTCTCTTCAATTTGACCACTTTTCTTCTTTGTCTCTTTTGCTCCATAGCTGGTGTTGTCGTAGCAGTAATCTTGTTCTGCTGGGAGTAGCTGATGTAGTCATATTCGTGATCTTGTATGCTGGGTTTAGCTGCTGTAGAGGTCTTGTAAGACCATATGATACGTTGGATGAAGGAATGTTTGTCATGTGACTATGTTTGATGCTAAAATCGTAGTTTAGTCGTTAAAATTTTTTGGTATTCAATCTCATTTGCGCGTCTCAATTTCATGATTTGTTATCCGATTTTGACATCGCTAATTAGCTTCCAATTTGCTGCAATCACTTGATAATGCTAGTGATAGGATTTCGTAGTAGTTCAATGGTATATACTGCTTTACCTGCGTAGTTGTTGTGAAATTTCTTTTTATGGTCTGTTATGCAGCTTGAACCATATTTTGTCTGGCAACTTGAATTGAAAATCGCATTTGGATGGAATCTTGCACAGTGTATTGATTTGTTTCATTCACAGTCGTTTACAAAAATGTTAGGTCAATCTTTTAAAATGTTCTTTTTGAGTATTTTCCCCGACTTCGTCTCTCTAGATTGTGATTTCCTTTGATAAGTTGAATAGCCTATGGAGGGTTCAATGATAGCCGACCTTTTCACTTTCCCGTGATGATTAATGTCAAAGCTTGAATTTTTTATCCTAAATAAACATGTTTTAAAGTCTTCTGTGTGTTTGGATTTAAAGCATTTGTTCTTTGAGTTTGGTTGGTTTTGTGTATTTCAGTCTAGCCTCTTTCTCGAAAAGTTTATGATTACGTCTGTGATTAGCTAAGCAATTCTCTCAATTCTATACAATGTGACCCTCGATTTATTTCCTTCTTTGGGATATAGTTATGAGTTTGGGTTATCGGTGTTCTCCTCTTTATTTCTGGTGTAATACGCTTGTTTAATGCCTTCAAGTTACATGTTAGCCCAATGAGATTTTGCCTACGTTGAATTTCCTGTCGAATCGATTCGTTCATATCTTCGTCCTTAGCTTATTCAATCTTTTCTTGTGTAATATTGGAAGTAAAAACCGTTTGCTTCACTTACCAAGAATGTTGAATTGACTATATGGATCTACCCTTAGTTCCCTAAATCTTGAGAGAATATACTTGTAGTAAGCAGTTGAATCTGCCCAAAGAATTCTCGCCTTAACTTCTTAGTTATTCCAGAATGGAAAAACGAAGATACTATAAATTAATATGAAAATTTGTCATTTATGAAAATACTCCCCTATTTCTTTATGTGCATGAATATATATGTTTTTAATCGTTTATCCGTTAGGCATCAACTTCCGAATATAGGTTGAGAACTTTACTTCCATATTTACATTCCGGATATGTGTTAATTTCTTTTCTTTTCCTCTTTTGCATGTGAATCTATTTTTGGAGTCCAAATGGACTCCTTCCTTCCGCATTTCGTAACGGGCCAACTCGACCTATTCCTTGGAGTCGGTTATCTTTGAAGAAAGAAGGATTTATCACGAAAAGAAAAAGGATTGGTGAAAATCCATTAATGAAATTGCCAAGAGACTTGAATAGTCTCTCATTTTACTTGTCTTGAATATTTCTTTATTTATTATTTCATTATTCATTTATTTGGGCCTCGAAGCCAAAGTTGTATTTAATACAGGAGGAAGCAAGATTCGAGCCAAACGCTCGAAAACTAGATTAGGACAGGTGAAATGGGCCGAAAGCCTAAACTAGTTTAGGACAGGTTGATTTGGGCCCAATGGCCTAAATCCCTTACTTCCTCCCCTTCCCCCTGATTCCTTATGTTTGTTTGCCTTATGTGCTTTGCGAACCTAGTTAAATCCTTAGTAAAGTCGCTAAAAAACTAGTTTTGCATAAACATCAAAATATTTCTAAAACCGCTTTCTTTTAAAAAATCAACTTTTTTTCAAGGTTAATCAAAGACGATTTTTAAACAGTCTGGATAACCGCAAGTTAGCGGACGTTTTAGGTGCCTAACACCTTCCTAAAACGTTAATAGGAACCGCTTATTCAGAATCTCTAACTTAAACGATTTTTCTATTTTGAATCGTTTGAAGTACTTTATAAAGGTTTCTTAATTTCTTTTCAAAATTAAGTGGCGACTCTTCAAAAAGTTAAAATTTCCACTAAACAATATTAACGGGAACTTGCATAGGATAGTCAAAGTCAATAGGGGCAAAACCATGCATTGGACTTGATTCTGCTGAGTTCTCCCGTGAAGTCATAATTTCTTCAAGTCTCTCCTCATCGTTCGACTCCACTCTATTCCTTGATTTCTTCATTCTGCTCTTATCCAATCTCTAAGGCAAACTAGAACATTCATTGCATTACTTTCCAATGAATGTCGGTTGTCTCCAAGCTGTTGTCGTCCCTAACTCAAAGCGCTCTCCGATGCAATGGTTGACATTGAACATTCAGGATATCTCTAACTAATCTTGAAAGCACAGGATATTGTGCTTTATTATTCCTCCACCAATCCAACGTGTTGATCCATCGTATGCGGTCCTCTAGAGGAGATCAGAGATAATACTTCAGCTCTTCCCGATAATTTGATGTGTAAGCTCCCTCATCAATACTGTTCCAACAAGGTAAATCATAAAAGTGATCAGGAAAACCACTATGTGCCGGCTTTTTAGAAGATGATGGATCCTCGGAAGGACGAGTAGCGACGGTTGGAGTGATATTTGTCGGTACAACTAAATCAACTAAATCAGCATAGTGGTTATATAATTTATCTATGTAAGCGTTCGCATTGGCCATAGCCGTCCACAAATCAGGTTTTTCTTATTCTTCATCATCAGAATCATTGTTAGTATTTATTTCTAAGTTAGAATAAATAAGAGTACTAAAGTGGCACATAGTATTATATTTCATGCACGGATTTAGCAAAGCACAAACCAAGTAAATAGGGGAAATCGAAAAAAAAATATTTTTTAAATTTAGCAAACATGACACCAACAACTTCTTTGTAACCTTCTTTATTTTTATATTCTTTGAGCAAACCAGAAATATCAGCTATATATGCCAAAATATTACAAACAGTAGGATAATACGCACCGAAAAATTCAACCGTAGCTATATAATTTTTTTTCAAAAACTTAACAAGATCATTAACTACAGTCCAATCAGAATTATGTAGCATGCAGGGGGAAGAATCAGCAAACGAACCACAGTGTTGGTTAAAAGATAGTGTAATAGGAACTCTATATTTATAACAAGTTCTTAAAAAATCATACGTAGCATTCCATCTAGTATTACATTCTTCAGGCATCAATATTGGTGCAAGTCCATTTTGTTCACATTTAAGTTTAAAGTCTTTAATTCTTCTTCTACGATTATTTCCTTGAATAAAACCAACGGCAAGCCGAATTTTTTCAATATAAAGTTAAAAAATTCAAGATCATCTCTTACAATTAAATTATATATATGATAAACACATTTAACATGAAAAATTTCAGGTAACGGCGGAGATAGTTTAGATTTTAACTTTGTTATAACAGTCTTGTTGTTAGAAGCATTATCAAAAGCAATACATAAGATTTTATTTCCAGTATCGTAAAATTCTGCAACTTTAACAATCGAATCAGCAATAAAATCTCCAGTATGTTTATGATCTTTATCATATAAAAAAGCAAGAATACGTTTTTGCATAACAAAATTACTATCTATCCAATGACAAATAATTGTTAAATAATCATTTTTATTTACAGCACGACTAAGATCAGAAGTTAGGGACATTCTACATTGAATAGTTTTTAACAATATTGATAAATAAAAATAATATTGTGAATGAAGTCTAAAAATTTCGGCCCTACAAGTAGTTCTAGGAATACCATTAAACATATGATTATAAATTGCTTGAATATAATGAATAAAGGCATCAGAAGAAGGAAAACTAAAAGGCAAACAACCCACAACTACCATTTTAGCTATTTCTTCCCGGTCCCTTAATTTATTATACTTCTTCATTACCTGACCGGTTTCTGGGTCCATTCTAGTTTGCGTTGGCCCACCAACATCCGCACCACCTCGTGCAATATTTAACTCTCTTTCGTGATTATCACTTATATGTCTCATTAACGTACCCGTACCCCCTTGCTTGCCTCCTCTTTTATGCTTATATATTTATTGACAAATATTGCATTGCACCTCAATATCTGATATACGTTCAAAAATTTGCCATGCAATACTAGTTGGTTTGCGAGTTCTTGGGGCATGGGGAGGACGGGGAGAGAGATTAACCGATTCATATCTAACGTTAGCATTTCCTACTGCGAGTGTCTCACCAATATTTTCATCATCTTCGTCTAAATTAACCGCATCTACTTCACTTTCTTCTTCTATACCATAATTTTTCTGAGCTTCTACATAATCCATCTCGTGGACACCTTCACCTAAAGGTACACTTACTTCTTCCTCAAAAGGTTGACTAAGCGGTGCCGGAGGCACACGGGTATATCTACTACTTGAAGTACCTCTACCACTAGTAATTCATTTTTTACTACCACTACCACTTCCGGGATAAAAAATTTTAACACCTTTAGTAGCAAGATTTCTTAATTTATCCATAATATAAATTAAACTAAAAAAATTTAAAATAAACAAATATAATAAAATTAAATATTCAACAATTAATACACTAAATAAAAATTAAACGTAAGAGATGGAACGACAATACCAAATTTTGAAAGTATCCGAAGATTGCGACTTTAGAAACTTTCACTCGTACTTTGTAATCGCAAAATTAAAAAATTAAAGTGAGCACTTTAGGAAATATATAGAATATTTGAGAATTGAGATTTGAGAGAGAATGAAAAATTGTGTGGAAAATGATTTGAAAGTGTAGGGTATTTATAGGAAATTTTTTAGGTTTAAAAAAATATTTTAATTGATTTTTTTTAAAAAGATAAAAATGGCCAATTAGCCGTTTTTAGGGCCCAAACGGTAATATAGCCATTGGGCCCAACGGTCAAATTGGCCCAACGGGCAAAAAACTGAATTTTTTTTCAAAAAAAAAAAAAAAAATTAAAAATCAATCGGGCCGGTTTTGGGCCGGTTAATCAGCGGACTTGGACCGGGCTTGGTCCAAGCCGGGTTAATCGAGCCCAAAATCAAAAGTAATTTGACCCGCTACCCGGAATGAACATGCCGGGTCAAACCGGGTCGGTTTTCCTAAGTGGGCCGGGTTAACCCGGCTCGTTTGACACCCTTAGTTTGAGTTGTTCAAATAAGTAAGCAAATTAGGTTAAATTTAATTCCATCTTTCATTAATAAGTACATATATCTATCTCGTTGATTCTGATTTTTTCTTTTGTTCCCGTACATTTGTTCTACTTTTTCATGTATGTGACGCGTTTATATGTTGTTTTAAATTCAACCTTTTAAAATCAATTATTTTTATTTGTTCATTAAAAAAATATTTGAATGAATTAATTCTTAAAATTGTAATATCATGATATCTTATTGAGTAGCTTGACTTCAGACCACTGATTATATTGAGCTGATCCTGGGAGATGAGTTGGGTAAGGGTTTGAGGTGGTGAGGTGGGGGCTATGAATTGCGATGAAGATGAGGTGTGTTGAAGGATTGTGATCAAGGAAACAATCAAAGTGAGATGTCACTTGTGAAACTTGTTTTTTCTAGTTTCACCGGAAAAATATTTTTCTCATTTTTAAAGAACTTATTATTCTAAAAAAATATTTTTAAATTTTTTTGATCAATTAAGCATGAAAAAATTTAATTAACACACCATCAATCTCTATTGTTGAAGCTGCTGATCTCATGAATCTTTTTGTCTTTGGAAAGATACATTATAGATACAAGAGTTTTTTTAAAAAAAAAAGAATATAACCTATCTATATTGAAACAACAAATGTATTCTTTATGTATCATATTTTGAGTTCAATAGGATTCATATAGGTATATATAAAAAATGGTTTATCATAATTAACCTTTTTTAGTAGTCATTATCAAGGGTTGTGGTGGAACATCGATGGATAAGATCCCTTCATCACGTCGAAGGCTTCATTTTACTCAGAAATTTCGGATTCAAGTCCTTGAAATGGAAAAGATCCAGCTATAACGCATTTTCTCCATTTAACGCTACTTGCATGATGTGAATTTAAATTACATGAAGCTCCAAAATAAAAGAATAGTCTAATTATAATATCGGAATATCGGATGTCGAATGGAAGAACCAAAAAAATTAAATTTTCATGTAATGGTTCAACTTTAAGGTAAAAGCAAAACATGAAATTAAATGTAATGTTGTGTTTTTCTTAAATAACAACCTACGAAATTTACTGATCCAATTAGTTTAAACTTTGAATTTGTGTTAGATAGATTCATTAAAGAGTATATAATAATCACTAACAAAAATATTGTACCAGAATATCTCCATTATGAAGGCTCGAACATGAAATGTTTGATTAATCATATCTTATTGTGAGACTCAACTGTATTAATGTTCATGCTTTTTTGTTTTTTTTTAAACCTCAGATAACCCATGACCGCTACGATCTTTGTCACAGCATAGCCTGCAAATCACACATAAAATGTAAACCACACTAGACAAGCCCTATGCGGCAGACTCGACTCAGAAGGCATTGAGGGGAATTGTAAATGTAAACCGCACTAGACAAGCCTTATGCGACAAGCTCGACTCAAAAGACATTGAAGGTGATTCAAACCCAGATCACCCGTGTGGAAAATCGGCCACCCTCCAAACTAACTGACCCATCCCGAAAGATTTATTAATGTTCATGTTGATCCTAGAGAACTTGTATAAAATGAACCTAGGCTAACTTAATTTTGAGCATATTAAAGTACAAGTCTATGTGCAATTATTACTTGACAAAAAAGTCATCAAATCACAAGACGCCACGTGTCGGAAAACCATAAAATGTTCCACAAATTGACTGGCCCACCGACAACCTAGTTGTAAACTATATTGTACGGTCAAACATGTACCTATATATAACTAACTAACTTCTATTTCTAGTTATTATTGTTTCTCCCTACCCCCACCCCCTCTAACCTACCCACCCCAACCCCAATTAAAAAAAAATTCTGCATAATACACCTTCTTGTTCACAAAACAAATCTCTCTTGTTTTTCTTATTTCTCTCTCTCTCTCTCTCCTATTTTCTTGCATGGAATTCTCTCTTCCATTGGTTCACAACTTGCATTTTGTTAAGGTAAGATGAAAAATGACAATCACAAATTTGATCAATAGAAATAACCCTCTGATGGGAATCCAAAAGATACAATTTTTTCAAGAAAATAATTAATTAAACAAAAAAAAAAGTGATTCTTTTTTCATCAAGGTCATCAATAAGAAGAACAATAATGTTGAAGAGCATGGTTAATCTTGATCAAGAACATCAACTTTCCATTGTACATATCTTGTTTTGAATTAGCTCTAATGGTGTTTCTATTGATGATTTTATTATAGTTTTGAGATCTTGAATTAGATTATTGTATTCTTTTCCTACTTTTTTCTTTCTTTCCAATTTTCCAATCTCAAATTATTAATTTGGTCTTTTTTTTCCAAGTTAATTAATTGAAACTAGTACTATGTAGATCACCCTTAGCAATCTTAGTATCTCTTAGACATTGATTTCCATTTTGGATTATATTGGAGTATTGGCAGACTTGACTCTTGTTGTCAAATAGTATTGTTTAAGTTTTTTTTCTACAATTTAAAATGATGCTTAAACATGAGATATTAGTACTATACTAAAGTTCCCATTTCTTGTCTAAATTTGGAGTATATATCAAAATGCCATAAACTTCCATATTCTTTGTTTTTTTTCTTTTTCTTCTATTAAATTCTTGTTTTCATTTGCATACTTTTTGTTTTGGATCCCACAGGTCACTTGGAGCACAAATGCAAATACATGCATTTTTTCATTTTTGATAGTTTACGTCTTTTAGATCGACTTTTTAGAAGGGGAGGGATTAGACATCTCTAATATTCTGTTATATTGGAAATATCCCAACGTTCATGTTCATGCACTTTAAACGCGAATAGACAATCGATTACTTGCTAAAATACGTAATAGTTTGATTCTATTCTATCATGAAAAAGATAGAACAAAGATGCTACAAAATTTGCCCTTTTTTTTTTGTCTTATGAAAATGAAATGTAACATTGTGATAGAGACTTAAATTTTTGTTTTTTTGTTTTGTTTTGCAGGAAGAGATGTCAAGTCCCCTTAGTGATCAAATTTTGAATTTTTGTGAATCTGAATTTTTCCCAAATGTACAAAATTCAGAAGTTGCTTCTAGCTCAAATTGTTGTAGCTATGAAGAACAAAGTTCATATTCAAACAATCTTGAAATGAACAAGTTTAGTAACACTATGGAGAAAAATGAAGAGACAAACATCACAACAGTTACATCTAATGTTATTAGCCCTTCAAGAATCAACAACGACAACGATAACAACAACATTAACATCAACAACAACGATCTATCGATAATATTTGATCCTCAAGAAGATCAAATTGACAATGATATTTCTGCTTCGATAGAGTTCACACAAGATGGAAATTTTTCGATTCCACATCACTTACTTCAACCTCAACACCAGGATTTATTCGATATTAATTCACTCAACGATCAACATATGAAAATGACAGATCATGTTTCGGATGTATCCCTTCAACAAGCTCATCATCATCATCATCATCATCATCATCATCAATATACTCCTGATCAACCACCTATAGTTCCACTTATGGGACCTCCATTAGGACATTTCTATGAAGACGAATCTTTGTCATCTGTACCTTCTTACATGCGCGTTAACACATCTTCCTCTCCTTCTTGTCCCCTTCTTGATTCTTCACTCGCGAATTACTTACCTTTAAACTCGAATACTGCTATGTCTAATGCTGAATCTTCAGCAATACTTGCTGCTGCTGCTGCTGCGGCCACTCCTGGAGGTGGCTTGTTCTTCGGGACTGAGTTTCCACCTGTACAAGAAATGGATTTTCAAGGTGATAGTGGTAGATTATTCTGCCCTGACACCTTGCCGCGAGTCTATAATTGTTCTAACGAGCTTCAGGTAAGTTCAGTTACTTTAACGCGACAAAAATAGTTCTCATGGTAAAGGCCATAATCTTCATTTGAAACTTTTCATTGTGAAGGCATTGAGCAATGAGAGTCAACATTTGGTTAGTGCTAGTGGTTGTTCTAACCCTTTGGCATCAGACATAACAAATTTGGAAGATACTAGTTATAAAGCAGTCAAGTGCACGCCGGAGGAGAGGAGGGAGAAAATTCATAGATACATGAAGAAGCGAAACGAAAGGAATTTCAGCAAGAAAATCAAGGTATGCATCAGCGTATATAACTTAAATCCTTCTCGACGCGTTTGATGTTCTGCAATATCTGTCAAAACTTGACTATGTTCTGCAAATTTTTGCAGTATGCATGCAGGAAAACACTAGCAGACAGTAGGCCAAGGGTTCGAGGAAGATTCGCGAAAAATGATGAATTTGGAGAGGCTAGTACTAAGACAAATTCTTGTGGTACACATGAAGATGTGACAAATGAAGATGTAAAACTCAATTTTACTTATCATCAAGACCCTAATATGATAACTTCATCATCAGGACATGATCAGAACAATGTTAATATCACTCATAATGGTCGAATTTTCACTTCGAATTGCCATTCATCTACAAGTCCCTATGATATTTGCCCCCCTCTGTATTGTACAGATGGCCAGTTGCACTAAAGCATCCCGCGGCTAAACAAGTACTCTTCTCTTCAACAACTTACTATCATCTATACTTTTTTACTTCTATCGACATACCTTTATACGCGATTGCTGATAAGTTTTTCGTCTCTTTTCTTTGGTTGAAGTTCGATCTGCATGGTGAGAAAACAAGATGAACTGGTGAAGTCATATAGGATATGCTTACTTACATATACCTATTATTTGGTGTAAATAACTTCAATAGCAACTGCTTCATCCACCAATCTTGGATTTCATCAGACGACTTTTTACACTTAGTTTTTTCAAGTCCCAAATAAAAGGGAATAATAGGGTCATTTTCGACATACAAGTTTAGTAATAATTCAAATGGAACTTCACAGTGAAGACATGTAAATTTTTGTAAATCTGTACTAACACAAATTGTCAGTAATAATTCAATGGAACTTCACAGTGAGGACATGTAAATTTTGTAAATTTGTACTGTATTGCATTTTTTTATTATAGCTTTGATGAATTGCCAACTTGAACAAAGTTGTGTTTACATCTATTCTGGTCATGTTAATTATACATATTCATATAGTACTTCCTTTTACGAAGTACCTTTATATGCCGCCTTACCTTGCATTTTTTGTCGGAGGGTATTTCCAACGCTTGAGCCCGTGACCTCCTGCCTGCCTGATCACGGGATGACTTTTGCCAGTACTATTGGTGATTCCTGGATCCACTTGATACATGAGCTTTGTAAAGATCAGATACTACACAAACTCGAATTCTGGTACGACGACTTTAAAGGAAGGACATGACAAAACACACTAAGATTCCATTTAAATCTATGGAACGCGAATTTGGGTGATGTTACAAGCAGTCAAAAGATGGCAAATTATACAAGTTCAATTCCAGGCTATTGCCAAGTTTATTAGAATGTTGATTTACAATAGTCTTGATAACTAGTCTTCCTTCAACCATCCTTCGTTTTCCATTTGTATCTTGGCACAATAGTCGAACAAACTTCCATCGAAACAACGCCTTATAGCTTCTTTCGACAGAAAACCGTCCTGATCTCTAGCAAGAACATACAAAACTCCCCACTCCATTTTGCTCGCGATCCTACGAAATTTACACACAGGACGCGCAATCAAAGATAAAATTGAAAGTTGTAGAATATAGACTTCAATTTGGTCTATAGAAGTACAAGGGGGAGTTCGAGACCGGAGAATTTAATAGGAATTACCAGCCAAATAAGTCGAACGCTTCCCTGTTGCCTTCGGTCATTTCCCAGAGTTCTCCAAGAGTAAGCTTATCAGGCAGCGTGCGAGCGTACATGCTAAAAGTGTTCTCGAAATGCACAGGGTAGAACCTATAGGAGGGCAAACATCGAAGAAAAATATCATCAATTCGACATCTGACTTAACAGTGAATTACTATTAAGGGGAATACTATACTATACTAACCTTCCCTGTCTGTCATAGGTGCTAGTATCACTTCCATGCTTGGCCTTGTGTATATTGTGAATATATATCGGTAGAAAAGGAGATGGAAACCACCCCTGCATCGTCAGGAGAATATATGCGCGATCCCGAATTAGTTGGGGTCGGTGAAGGGAGAATATATATCTCTAGGAAAATCATAATACTGACTGATTTTAAACGAAAAATGTAACTAGAGGTGGAATTTTTTTTTACATCTACTAGCGTCGTTTGATTAGCAATGTTCTTCTGATCTAATGATCATTTCTGGGTCGTTTGGTTTGAAAATTGTTATCCCGGGATAACTTATCCCACCATGTATATGGGATAAGTTATCCCATCACTAAGAGGAAAATGGTGGGATAAGTTATCCCGGATTGGATTAATCCCTCCGACCAAACAAAACAAAGGAAAATAAAGGAAAATGTGTTCTTTTATTTTATCCCGGGAAACCAAACGATTGAGTAACATTTTTAAGAACAAATCAACTTACCGGCAAAGTAGGATAACTCAAACCAGCATTGATGACGATGGCAATTATGAGAGATGCTATCATATTAAAGCCAATTTGACGAAGTCCTGTCGAGTATCACAGGAAGTTATCAGTTCAATTTTACCAGAATTATACACACTACTATAGTGTCAAGATCAGATCCTTACCTACTTAAACTAGGGGCATAGCCAGAGGCGCATTCAAAATTCAAAATTTAAATGTAATGGTTTCAACTTACAAGACTTTTAACATCTAACTCGCCGTAATGTTATATTATGGGTTCACATCTAATATTTGTTAAGAGATTTCAATAGGTCTTCTCATATACATATTTATTACTCCGTGTCGAAAGTTATAGACTCTCACTAACTTAAGCTACTGGAAATATATTTCGCAAGAGTAACGAGCTATTACACGGATAGTAATAAACACCTAAGAATGACAATTGCCCTGAATAACACACAACATTAGAATGTAACCTTACAATTTCTTTTTTTCCAACTTTAATCTCATTATTATTTTACCTTATCTACATCAAAAATAGAACTTGTATTGTAATACAAACAGGGAAATGGAATGATTACCGGAGTAAGTTTCCCATGGATAAATAATGCCATTATCATCCTGGTCAAAGAACGCGACGTGCTGTTGAAGAACACTCATGCCGTAATGCCTATGGCCAGGAGTTCCATGGGGATGGTCCATATCAGGAGCCACTAATCCCCTCGCCAGATCTGAATATACATTACCACATATTTAAACATCATAGCGTAACAATCCTTAAGCAAAACTATCACAAAAATGAAAATACCGAACAATCGACTAAATGTACATGTCCTTGTTCAGGCTAAACTGCTCAAATTATAAGATGAGAGTTACATATAACTATCCACACGAACATCGATTAATTGATCCCTTTAATCAATGGTTTTGCTAATCAGAAGCTCAGCTACTTCAATTAGAATACATTTTGATATACAAGTATAGGGGCCGAGTAGAAGCCCCCGGTACTAAAAGCTCAAACCTGAAATCTCTGATTAGTCTCTTCAGAAGAAATTACTTTTTTTTAACAGTCATCTGATGACTCTTTTCAGAAGAAATTACTTTTTAACAATCATCACACTCTTTTAATCTATCTGTTTACTCTCTTTTTAATCTCTTAAAAGAAATTACTTTTCATATTTAGTAAATCTTTAATCGCAAATCCAACGTCGCATTTGGAATCTTAATAGCAGTTGGTTAGTAGCTTACAGAGGATACTTTGGAACCTTATCATACTCCCTTCGTTTCAATTTATCGGTGAGACTGTTATCTTTTTTAATTTGTTTTAAAAATCCCTTTTTAGATACAATAGGTACTTAATTCCAAAATTCTATATAGCATAGCATGTCTAAAATCACTAAAATGCATAGAACATTTTGGTGTTTTTTTTTTTTAAAAAAAAATAGACTAATCCAGTAGGTTCGCCTCTCTACAGATCCCACTATGTGGGAATGCACTGAGTTTGTTGTTGTGCGTGAAAAAAAAATAGACTAAAATAAAATCGAGAGCAGGGGCAACAAAAATGGAGAGAGAAAGCAACAAAAATGGAGAGAGAAATCATGGTGGAGAATCGAATCTTTACCAATAAAGTAAAAATTTAAAGTAAAAATTCAAACAGCCAGTGTCGTCCCAAAAACAAATAGCACCTACTCTAAAAACAAATAGCACCTATACTCTAATCAAATCAGAGAAAAATTAAACTTTAAGATTCCCTTTTTTCCTTTTCTTATTGAAATGATTTGCAACCTATACACAAATATTCAAGGATCATTTTAAACCACAAGATTCAAAAGTTTCTTTTTTTTTTCTTAATACCAGGGCAAGTTCAATCGATGCCACATAAAATGAAACGGAGGGACTACTAATTAGATTCCTCAATATTTTAGTACTTATTTTAAAATTACATGATTTTTTCTTCTTTCCTTAAATTTCATGTCTAGTCAAAACTTTTTCAAAAAAAAAAAGAAAAAACTTTACTGTCCGCTGCACTAAAACTTTCCGCTATACTCCCCTCTAGACAAAATAGGGGATACGAGGAAGAGTCAAACCACAACAGTTTAATTTATACTCCCCCTCTAGACAAAATAAGGGATACGAGGAAGAGTTAAACCACAACAATTTAGTTTTATGCAAGATAGGGGATACGAGGAAGAGTCAAACCACAGCAGTATTTTATGCAAGATTTATTTTTTCAAAGCCTTACGGGCGGAGCTACACTTAGGATAGGGGGTCATCCTAACCCCCTTGACGGAAAATTATATTATCTATACATGATTTAACATTATTTTTTTATGTATATCTAATAAAAAAAATAATATTAATATTTTTTTATTAATATTATTTTTTCTTTTATGTTAATATTATTATTTTTATCTGTCCTTACTAGAAGACATTTCTAGTAGGATGTTATTTCCACCATATGAAAGCAACATATCTAATCAAAGTAACACTATACATCAAAAAAACAACTTACAAGGCTTTGGAATAGAAGTTTCCAAATCAGTCCTAAGTTTCCTTTCATAAGTCTCCGGTGCAAGCGGCGCCTCCGGCGACAACGCTGCATTCCGATCTATCCCCGCAAGCTCCATCGTTGCCATCTCTTAGCTTCCCCTCCACAAATTTCTTCAAAAATACCAAATGTATCTGACTCAACAATGATAATAATAAGCTACAAAAAAGATAGATAGAACACAATGTGTTATGTATCTGTCTTGACAATGATCATAAGCTAAAAAAGAGATGTGTAGAACTCAAGAAAGTACCAAATGCGTTTGTGTTCACAACAATAAGGTGAAAAAAGAGATGGAAGAAACTCAAGAACTTCGTGTCACAATGCATGCATTAGAGCATAGGTGAATATATATATATACACTATATACTATATGTGGACAAGTGGAATTTTACATGCACGTATTATTGCACCTAGCAAGTGACATTTGGTTTGCTCATTTTCTTGACACCTGCTTTCATACGTGTTATTGTTTTCCTCATTGATATGATAATGTCCTCCCTTCGTTTAATTTTACTTTTATTAGGGGTGGGTGATGTTTTGATAGTTTAAATTTGACTAATTTTATTTTATGTAATTATTTCATATCAAGAGTAAAAAAGTTAAAACATAATAAATTTTTCTCATTTTTATAGATGAGATAAATAAATTAAAATAATTATTTTAGTATAAAAAAGATCAAGTAAAAGCGAAACGAAGAGAGTATTATACTGCCAACGTTTAAATTATTATCTCTTATTTGGACTTGACATGAAACTGAAAAAACAACTTCTAAATCTTATGATCTATATTAAAGATATATAATTTATAATAAAATAAATTTTTATCCTGTGATCCTAAATATATCATATGAAAAACTAAAATCAAAACAATTTGAAATAAAAATAAAAATTTCAATTAAAAATATTATAATACAAGCAACAACAACAACATACTCAGTACATTTCCACCAAATGGGGTCTAGAGAAGCTAAGTGTACGCAACTCATACCACTACCTCAGAAGTGGGATAGAGAGAGTGTTTCCGATAGACCCTCGGCTCAAAATAAAATGATCTAGAAAAGGAATAATAAAAAGGACAAGATACAATAGAAATCAACACATCCAATAATACCATATACAAGGCCAAGTAATACAACAAATGATACAACATCCTAAACTAGTACTAACCTTTAACCCTAATCAGCCTTCTCCACAACTTCCTATCTAGGGTCATGTCCTCGGTAAACTTGAGCTGCTTCATGTCATGTCTAATCATCTCCCTCCAATATTTTTTCAATCTACCTCTATCTCGCTTGAAATTATCCTTAGCCAACCTCTCACACCTCCGCATTGGGACATTCATGCCCCTCCTCATCACATGATCGAATCATCTCAACCTCGTTTTTCTCAGCTTGACTTCCACCGAAGTCGCTCCCACCTTATCTCGAATAACCTCATTTCTAATCCTATCCTTTTCTAGTACACTCGTACATCCATCGAAAAATCTCATCTCCGCCACCCTTTTCTGGATGTGCACTTTTTTGAAAGGCCAACATTTCGCCCTACAATAAGGTCGGTCTAACCACCACTCTATAAAACTTACATTTAAGTTTAGGAGGCATTTTTTTTTCACACACGATTCTGAATGCGAGCCTCCATTTCATCCACCCTACTCCAATTTGATGAGTGACATCTTCATCAATCTCTGATCAATTTTCCTGAATTATAGACCCCAGATACTTGAAACTATCTCTCTTATGGATGGAATGCGTATCAAACTTAATAACCGCATTGAATTCATGAGATACCTCACTGAACTTACACTCCAGATATTCTGTCTTGGACCTATTCAATCTAAACCTTTTAGATTGAAGGATTTGCCTCTAAACCTCCAATTTAGCATTAACTCCAGCACGTATCTCATCACTCAAAACTAAATCATCTGCAAAAAGCAAACATTAAGGCACCTTAAAAATATTATAATAGCTATTTAAAATAAATTTTTCTATAAAATGATTTTAGTAATAAAAATCTATTGATACATGTCCTTTTTGGTCATGTGACTCAAAAATAATTTTTAAAAAAAATTTATTCAAACACAGTTTATTTATCAAAGACACTTTTCAAATGAATTTACCAAACATAAATCACTTTTTTTTTAAATTACTTTTCTAAAAAATTATTTTATAAAAATGCTTCTCAAATAAATAATTTTCTAACAATATTTCCAACCTGGCTCATCACACTATGAAAAATTGGGAGTAAGATACCATTATTAATATGGGCTAAGTTAGTAAATTATTTAAGAAATATTAGGATTTTTTTCTCTCTTATTTGTAGATATCAGTATTAATAAGGGCTAAGTTAGTAAAATATTTAAGAAATATTAGGATTTTTTTCTCTCTTATTTGTTTTTTCTTCCTGATTTGCTTTTTCACTTTTCTTTTCCGCTACACCTCTTCCAAAAACAAATCTCGATAGCAAATTGATGAACTAGTAGTAACACTTTAGATCTCCTCTGTTAGGAGCGCTGCTATTTTAGTGGGCCCTGTAATATGCGATTCGAATTAGTCGAGACTCCAATGCAGACTTTAAACACCGGATGAGAAACAAAAAAATCACTTTAGATCTCACACATGTCAATTGACAATCACTGAATTCAAAAGTTGATCGATTTATTCTTTTTGAAATTTAATCTATTTTACATGTAAATTTCAATGATAGTAGTGGCAACTCATATTTATATTGAATTTTAATTAGATTTAAATTTGATTAGAAATTTTCAGCAGAAAAGTAAAACATTTTTCTTGTAAAAGTGACTCCTTGTCCCCAAATGAACTCAAACTAAAACCAATTGCTTTACTTAAATCTTGCATTTATATTAGTAAAATTCATCATTTGACATCTTTGTTATGAGATTATTTATGGTTAAATCATTCACAGTCAATATAACTTTTTTCTATTATAAATAATTTGTCTGCTATCGCTTTCAGCTTGAATATTTTTATTTGAACTTTTTGCTTGGACTGCTGAATTATGTTCTTAATTTCTTAACGTGGATATTGAGATAAATTTTCTACTAGATATGATTCGCTACAAACTTCATCGGATGCTTCAAGCAATAAGGAACTCTTTTTATTTATGCTAAAAAGAATATAAGAAAGCGAAAGCTACTCCTCAATTACAAGAAACTCAACCCTACACCTTCAAAAGCCCTCTTATCTCTCTCTCCAAACTCGGCCCACTTAAAAGTGTGCTTTTCTCTGCGGCAGAATGTAAATCCGTGACATGCGACTAATTCATACATCATATGTTGCCCCAAATGCCTGTGGCTGCATAAATGGAGAATTTTCTGATGCTCTTTCTGTGGCTGCATAATTAAACTTTCCAAACTTGTTGACACAATTCTAAAAGGAAGAATATTTTATTTAACTCTCACAATTTTCAGAAATTCACATTAATTTGTGTAAATAAAATGTGATGATTGTTGTGATATTGCCTTTATCAACAACAACGACATATTCATTGTAATCCCACAATAAAATCAACCTATATACAACCTCCGGCACTTGTTCTCAATAATTGCCAATTCAAAATATTTATAATAAATCACAATAATTGACATTTCAAATCATTTAAAAGATATATAAAAAATTATGATAAAAGAAAAAATTGATGAAATCACAAAATTTAAAAGACTTCCACATAAATTGAAACGAAAAATAAATAAATTATTTTCATTTACAAATACTTTCAACAATTAAATTAACATTATATTTAAGAAAAATATATTATCGAATTTCATATTGTTGGGCCAGTGCCTCGCACGGGCGTTTCTCCAACTAATTTATTTAATAAAAATCTATTAAAATTAAATACTACTCCCTCCATCCAACAATAGCTGTCCACAAATTGACTTGACACACTTCAATTTTACACGAGTCCCATTACCCCTTAAGTCAATTTTTGTGTACTTTTGTCACTCTTTTGTGCTGACCTGTCACTTTTATTACATAAAAATGAAGTCCACATCAAATGTGTCACTTCAGCGAAAAATATGTCATATCAGCTAAAAAGATTGACAAAAATATGTTAAAATTTAGTTTATGGGGGCAATAGGATCCCTGTGAAATTGGAGTGTGTCATAGCAACTTTAGCCATAATTCAAGGGTGTACTGGATGCTTATCTCAACAATAAATAATAGGTAATTTTATCATATTATAATTTAAATATAATAAATTTCATGCTTTGATAAATGCATTATGTAATAAATAATATTCAACGGAAGAGATAAAACGGGTACAACATTATAATTATTCACCATTGAATAAGTATTTTTCGTACATTTCATGTATCTATATCTATATCTATATCTATATCTATATCTATATCTATATCTATATCTATATTTATATCTATAATCTATAATATATTAAAAGTGTGAAGACCCTTAGAAAAGTAATTTAAACTTTTTGTCCTTCATTAAAAGTCTTTGCTTTAGATAAAATTGTCTTTTCACCCTTTTCATGTAATTTTGTATAATTATTTTTATAATATTGACTAAACTCCTAAAATATATAGGAAGAAGAATCAATTAATATTTTTCTATTATAAAAAGACTCCTAAAATAAAAGAACTAAAAAGGAACTCAATTAGAAAAAATTCCATATTATAAAAGACTCCAAAAATAAAGAACTAGAAAAGAACTCAATTAGAAAAAAAATAAATTAAAATAGAAGAATTAAAAAAAATAATTTTTTACACTATCAATATTATTTTTGGTGAGTCTTATTTTGTTTAGATTTAAAATTGACTTTGATAAACTTTAAAAAGAAAAAAAGTCGTAGGCTTCTTATCTTTTTTGAAAAAAAAGATTTGCTATAATTATAACTTTTATTTAGTTTTTATTTTTGAAAATTTTTATTTATATATTTTAAAAATTAATAACTTGTAACACAACTATAACACCTATTTTTTTTTTCACAATTTTTTTATATAAGTTATCATTTTACTTATTATACGACAATAACTTCTTCTTCTTTATATTTTAATCAAACTAAATTAGAAATTTTTCTCTTTTTAGGTTTTCTTCTTATTTCGATTTTGATTCAAGTGTCTTCTTGCGTTTATTATCATCATTTTTTTTATTTCTTTAATCAATATCTTTAATGCAAATTATATGTTAGAAAAAATGCTATCCTAAAAGGTAAAATCTATAATCTATAATCTATATCTATAATCTATAACATATTAAAAGTGTGAAGACCCTTAGAAAAATGTCCTTCATTAAAAAACTGTGCAATAGACATAAACGGCTTTTTACGTTTTTAAAATTTTTTATAAAAAAATTCATTAAAATTTAGTTCTTAAACCATTCCTTATTAGAATTATATAGCTAAAATCTAGGCATTTTAAATCAATTAAAATTTATTTCTTAAATAAATCTTTAAAAATATTAATTAATTGGTGAGCACTATTTTGACATTTTTTATCTTCACGTAAGAATCCTTTTTGCTAAAAGTTTTGTTCCCAATTTATTTTAGGTATAACTTCTTTTGGTTTGGTTATTTAATTTAAGTAAGAATTCATAATATTTAACACTTCTAAATCACTTAAAATTTTACCTTATATAAAAAAAAACTACAATTCTATTTAATTAATATATTTTGGATCAAATTTACAAGAAACATAGCTCTACTTCTATTTTTTCTCCTTATTTCGTTATTAATTCAAGTTCTTTTTCTTTATCTTTTTTAGCTAAAATTTAGGAATTTTAAATCAATTAAAAATTGTATCTTAAATAAATCTTTAAAAACTTTAATTAATTGGTGAGTACTATTTTGGCTTTTTTTTTTCTTCACGTAAGAATCTTTTTGGCTAAATGTTTTGTTCCCAATTTATTTTAGTTATAACTTCTTTTGATTTGGTTATTTAATTTAAGTAAGAATTCGTAATATTTAACACTTCTAAATTACTTCAAATTTTACCTTAAATAAAATAAAAACTACAATTCTATTTAATTAATATATTTTGGATCAAATTTACAAGAAACATAGCTCTACTTTTTTTTTTCTCCTTATTTCGTTATTAATTCAAGTTGTATTTTTTTTTTTCTTTTGTGTGTGTAGTCCTGATTAATTATCATCTTCTTCGTCTTTTTTAATTCTTTTTAGTTAATAACTTTAAAGATTATATTATATAAATTATGATTAAATCATCCACAACTGACAATAAAATTTTCTCTTTTGATAATTTCTCATGTTTCTCTTTCAATAGAAAATTTTTAATCGGAAATTAAAAGAAATAACCATGTCGCCACCGAGTAAAGTGGTCAAAAATATCAAAGGTTTATCTCTTTTCTTTTTTTGTTCCTTTATTTAATTGTGACTTTGTTTTGATAATGTTATTTAACTATTTCGTTGGTATTATACTTGAATTATTAATTAAACTTATTGGTTGAGTTCTAAATATAAGCTTATAATAAGTGTTGAATCTTGATATGTATAACTTTTGTTTGAATGGTGAACATATAAATTTAGGATTATAGCCAACTCTTTCAATTTTGAGCTTACTAATTAAGTTTGAAGGCAAATCAAGTACATTATTCGTTGTAAATTGAGTTAATCTATCTACCTACTATAATAAAATCCTAAATATAAATGTTAGTTGACAAAAATATTTTTCGAGGAATCTTCCCAACATATTGAATATCATACATCGGCCAATGAAGTTGAGAAATTAATTAGGTTGGATAGATTAGTTGAGGAATCTCCTGAAGAAGCTAACAAGCCTAAAGAATTCAAACAAAATAATAATTGTGTTGATATGAAATTAAAAAAGTTGAAAAGAGAGATTGAGGGGATTAAAGAAAGACATAAGAGCTAAGGAGAATGGCTAAGGGAGGACTAAAGAGAATATACTCTTCTTTATAAATTTTCTTGTGTTTAAATTAAGATACTTGCTTCTCGGTTGGCTAATTTCTACTTTTTTCATAGAATTGAATAATAGCTGAAAGCAACCGTAATGTGAAGATGCTAACAAACAAAAAAAGCAATACACATTTTGAAAAATGCAATGACATTTTGAAAAATCATTATCTTGAATGATTTTATAAAATTGAAATCACTAAAGTAAGATACACGCACAAAACGCGTACACCTAAACTAGTAAGTAAAAATAGACGGAGTAAGTATTAAATAGATGAAAGTACAAATATCTCGTTGACAAGACATACTAATTTTAGATCGAGTTACTGAAGCAAAAGAGTATTAATAAGCATCCCAACGGTGGAGAAAATTTGGCTATACTTCTTTTCAAAGTTTTCAATTAGCAAAATGACCTACATCTATTTTCTCATTTAAAAATAAAATAAAAAAATAACTTTAAGAAAGAATTGAACTACAACGAAATATTAAAATCTATGGAAGCTATTTACAAATATACTTAAAACATAAAATCGTAACTCATTTTTTCAATCTGTCCATATATTGTTAGGATTGATAATCGATATGTCCATATATTGTTCGGATTAATAATCGATATATCTATATATAGGTCGGATCGATAATCGATCTGTATATATATAGGTCGGATCGATAATCGATTTGCCTATATATAGGTCGGATCGATAATCGATCTGTCTATATATAGGTCAGATTGATAATCGATCTTTCTATATATAGGTCGGATTGATAATAAATCTGTCTATCCCAAATCAAATTTTGAACTAATTTGTAAAATGTGTAACAAATTTGTTGGGTTCGAAATCGAGAGAGCGTCATGCGGAAACTAATTGTTACAAACCATTGTGGTGGCAATTTAGAAGACACATAAAACAATACTAAAAACTTAATATTATTATATTATTTGGCCATAGAACTAATAAGAGATAAAATCTCCCCATAAACTAGACTCTTTAAAAGACTACATTGTGGATGCTATTGTGTTATGACTTGAGAAGAGAGTTGTTTTATTTATAGAGTTACGAAACTCTTCTTCTAATAAAGAACAAACCTAATAAAAATCTAATAGGAAAAAGATCTTTTCCTATTAGGAAACCTTTTCTACTAAGAAATTCTTTTCGAAATAAAACACAATTATGGTAGAATTCAAGTAAGGAAAGAAATTCAGGACGGTGGTGGGCGGAGTTTGAGACCGCAGGGGGAGGGGATCCTGGGCTCGGGCGAAGCCTAGGACCGTGGAGGGGGGCGGGGGGGGCGGGGAGGAGGGGGTCCTGGGCTTGGGCGTAGCCTTGGACCACGGTGGGGCGAGGGGAGGGGGTCCTGGGCTTGGGTGGAGCTTGGGATCGTGGTGGGGCGGTGGTGAGGGGAGCCTGGGATCGGGCGGAGCCTGGGACCGCTGGGTGTCGAGGGGAGAGGGTCCTGGGCTCGGGCGGAGCCTGGGACAGCGGGGGAGGGGGTCCTAGCTCGGGTGGAGCCTGGGATCGCGGGGCCTTGGGCTCAAGCGAAGCCTGGGATCGCGGGGGGCGTAGAGGGGTCTTGGGCTCGGGGTGGAGCCTGGGACCGCGGGGGGCACCGGGGTGTCCTGGGCTTGGGCGGAGCCTCGGACGGGGGAGAGAGGGGGCCCTGGGCTCGCGGAAGGCGGGGGGGGGGAGGTCCTGGGCTCACGGGGGTCTTAGGCTTGGGCGGAGCCTAAGACCGCGGGGGGCGCGAGGGGTGTGTGTGTGTGTACCGGGGGTGTCCTAGGCTCGGGCGGAGCCTTGGACCGCGGGGGGCGCGAGGGGCGTGTGTGTGTTCCGGGGAGTGTCCTAGGCTAGGGCGGAGCGTGGGACTGGGGGGAGAGGGGGTCCTGGGCTCGGGCGGAGCATGGGACCGCGGGCGGAGGGAGAGGGGAGGGGGAGTGTCCTGGGCTCAGGTGAAGCCTGGGACCGAGGGGAGAGAGAGGTCCTGAGCTCAGGCAGAGCCTGGGATGGCGGGGGGCGGGGGGGGGGGGTCCTAGGCTCGGTCGGAGCCTGGGATCGCGGGGGGCGTGGGGGGTCCTGGGCTCGGTCGGAGCCTGGGACTGCGGGGGGCGGAGGGGAGGGGGTTCGGGAGGAGCCTAGGACCGTGGGGAGGGGGGTCCTTGTCTCGGGAGGACCCTTAGCTCGGACGGAGCTTGGGACTGCCCACCACGGGGGGCGGGTCCCGGGCTCGGGCAGAGCCTGCCTGGGACCGCCCATCGCAGGGGGTGGGCGGTCCTTGGCTTGGGCGGAGGCTCCTGGGCTCCTGGGGGCGGGGTAGGTGGTTGGGGGGGTCATGGGCTCAGGTGGAACCTGGGATTGCGGGGGGCAGGGTCCCGAGCCATTTAAAAAGAAAAAGAATTAAAAAAATAGTTTGGAACTTGCAACGGTTAAGGAGTCTTGGATTTTCATACTTGTCATTGCTTTTCAGACTAAAATTAAACAAGAGTTTGGAATGGAATTATTTTGAAATTTTTTTTCTTATGAAGTAATTGTTCCGTTTTAATTCACATGAGTTAATTGTTGGATTTACATGATTTAATGTTGAATTGTGCCTTCGTTGGGTTGGACACATGAGGTCATCGATTGAGGTTCTTCTGCAGGAATTTCTTTTTTTAGTTTTAATTTACGTATTAATAAAAGAGATATAATATACAAAGTTGAGTTCATTCTTAATAATTAATTAGATGTTTGAATTGATCTGTGTACTTTGTTATGGACCGTAATAATGTAATTAAGAGAAATGACTGAAAGAGAGACATAAAAGTTTTACATGAGGTTGGAAAACTGCTTATTTGACAACATTTTTTGAAGAGTGTGAGCAACATAGCGTAGAATCTATTGACTGTACAACCTTGCAAACTGCCATGCTTTGTTCATGTCTTGCTTGAAATGCATAATAGGCCAACCATCAAAAGTTGCATGAACTGAATAGAGAACAAAATGAGGACCAAAGATCAGGTAGAGATCATGTATAATAAGCTACTTCGTACATATATATAAACTGTTGTGGAGCATTCTAGTGGTTGACGAAAGGGTCACTCGTATCAATATGGAAAAACTAGCTTATAGTATTTAATTTAGGAGTCGAAATAGGGTAGTAGGTTAGTAGGTAGCAGTGTGTTGTCTTCTTGTTCGTTCATATTAGTAGACCTACTGTTGCTCCTGTAGTTACTTGCCCTTTGATTTGATCAGTTGATTCCTTGTACTTCCGTTACTTCTTTTTTCTAGACTGCTTTGGACTGTTTTACCTTGAGTCGAGGGTTTATCGGAAACAGTCTCCCTACCTCTAAGGTAGCGGTAAGGTTTGCGTACACTCTACCCTACCCAGACCCCACATTCGGCTACAACTAACGTAAGCAGTCATTATTGTTTTTGCCTTAGTTTACATCAGTTCCATGAAACAAACATTTGTTGAAATGACTCTACATATAGATTATCTTACATGTGACTCTCAATGTGTTAGACATGACCCGATTAAACAAAAAGGAGTTAGCGATGTACAAATTCTGTTGTGAATCCTATATAGCAACGGATTATCAGAAAATCCTATTAGCTACGAGTTACTTAGCAATGGATTAGCAAATGATGTGTAGCTAATTCATGTCTTTTTTGTAACGAAAGCAGAGCTATATGGATCGGTTATGCTTTTGTTGGAGTTTGTTAAGTCTTTAGGATCGGGATGAGTGAAGTTTCAATGCTTTGTGAGGAAAAAATTTCACAAGGTTTTGGTTGTCGTTGTTACTAACCTTCTTATAGCTTCTTCCATTCCTGTGGTACTGTTGATGGACAAATCGTCTGCAATAATCCGCTAAACATATGTCCTGCACATGGAAAATAAGTGGCACTTGAGAATTCAATCACCAAAAACATAGTTGATGTATTTATCAATCGTTAAAAGGGCACATTCTCAACGTAAATGTATATTCACTTCTTAGGATACGCGACTAAGCATTTAAGTGAAATGGAGTACAGATAATTTGTAACTTATTTATGACTGAGTACCTGAAAATATCATTCTGGATTTAATCTTGGGAAACTTCTTCGCGTCAAAAAATTTCCTGAACTGAACTTTGAAGTCTTCGCCTTGAACCTCTTGAAGCCTGTTTTGGAAGGTGTCCGGCATGTCTATAATCGTTATCTCCTGTATTTTAGTTAGATATCTCAATCCATCGGGAACCTTCTCCAATTTCTTGCAGTCTTCGATTTCTAGATGAACTAGATTAAGCATGGCTCCTATCTCGACCCTCCAGGTTTCTAAATTCGGCAGCCCCTGGAGTTTAAGAGTTTTAAGGAGGGGAAATCCTTGTGGAGAACAACACATTACCTTGCCAGTGTACGCGTTTCCACGTAATGATAAGGTAAATAGTTTAGGCAACTTCTGTAGAATAAGCATAGGGTCTTCTTGAAGTCCACTCCTTCTCAAGGTTAACTTGGTGAGGCTTTGTGAAAAGAAGTCGTGTTCTGGTAGCTTGCTGATATGTCCGATTAGATCTAACTTACAGAGATGGTCACAACCTAACAGTTGCTTCAGAAGGGTAAGATCTTTTTCCGAATGAAAATTGTAGTAAATGCGGAAAGATGTTTCCCTAAGTCTCCCCATTCTGAGCGTGAGGTGCGTGATGATCTCTTTCATCTCTTCAAACTCCAGTGAGAGAACGGCTGCTAGTTTCTGTAGTTTTGTTAACTTGAAGAGATCTCTAAAAGGAGAAACCTGCGTATCGAAGTTCTTCAGCATTTCCAAGTTGCTTAAAGGACTCAGCTCCAACTTGTATGTGTTCTGATGTGAAGGGGGCAAATATAAGTTCCGCAAGTTTTGCAGCTTCGGTATAGTACTTGGCAAAGTCAAGTACGAGAAGAAATTCACCCTCAAATCAAGTGTTTGTAGATACTTAAGATTACCTACGGACGATGGCAGTCTTTGAAAATGTGAATGTCTTAAGCTAAGGTATCTCAAGTGCACCAAGTTACCAATTGCTCTGGGTAGAATTTCCTCTAAAGAGAACTTCTCGAGATGCAAAACTCTCAACATTGTGAAGTTATTGCACAGACCTTGGAATATAGGCAGGGGATAAGCTGTGCCTTCGCGTCCTGTCATTCTCGGAAAGAACAAAGCTGATCTAACATGCTGAAATGACTTATCATCAGTAGAGAAATAGTTCTGAACATCATTGTTGTCTACTATGATAGATAGTCTGCGTACTGTGCGTGTTGATGTTGCTTTAGCTGAAGAAGCACAGCGCATCGGTTGATGCAAATGCTGAGGAGAAACTGTCTTGAGAAAGTTTTCCTCCTTTGCTTTTGACAAACATGTATCTCTCATGAGATCATGAAGTCGACAAGATTTGATCCTTCCGGTTGTTTCCTCTAGTTGCACCTGAACCATGTACCTTTGAGCTAACTCGTGCAGATAACGCTCCCCTATCTCCATCATCGCTGTCTCCTCTCCTTGGTTACCTTCCAATGCTATAATACCTTCAGCAGCCCATAGCTGATACAACCTTCGTGCAGAAATCTTTTCACCCTCCGGAAAGTTGCCCAAGTACAGAAAACACGGCTTAAGCTGATACGGTAAATCATAATAACTTAAAGCCAGGACGCCATGAATTCCTCCGTCATCTTCAAAACTTTCACCACTCATGTGTACGTTAAGGTGTTGACTCGTTCTTCTCCACTCATCTATTTTCGGTCTTCTAGCCAAAAGTCCAGCAAGTACAATAATGGCTAAAGGCAACCCTCCACACTCACTGACCATTTCCTTTCCAAGCCTCTCTAAATCCAAATCGATTTTTAAATCTACATAAAAACAACAGAGAATTTTCAATTCGCGCTGAGTAGCAGTATGTTATAAATATATCTACAATAAGCAATACTTCCAAGTTTTGTGCTTTTGGAAAAGGCATAATACATAAATAGACACTTCACACTTGGTCTCAGCTGACAAGTAAACACTTCTGCACATCTAGACACTTCAACTCGTGTCCACTTGAACACTTCAACTTGTAAAATTTATCGTCTAGACACCTCTGAATCTATGTGAGCGTCTGGTCCACGAGACACTGTGAGGACAAGTTGGAGCGTTTAGGCCAAGTTGAGGCGTCTAGATGTGCACTTTCAAAGTTTGAAAAAGGCATAATACATAAATAGACACTCACACTTGGTCTCAAACGACAAGTATACACTTCTGCACATCTAGACAACTCAACTCGTGTCCACTTGAACACTTCAACTTATAAAATTTATCATCTAGACACCTCTGACTCTATGTTCCACGTCAGTGTCTGGTCCACGAGACACAGTGAGGATAAGTTGGAGTGTCTAGGCCTAGTTGAGGCGTCTAGATGTGCACTCTCAAAGTTTGAAAAAGGCATAATACATAAATAGACACTCACACTTGGTCTCAAACGACAAGTATACACTTCTGCACATCTAGTCAATTCAACTCGTGTCCACGAGACACAGTGAGGACAAGTTGGAGTGTTTAGGCCAAGTTGAGGCGTGCACTTTCAAAGTTAAGAGTGTTTACTTGCCAGCCGAGGCCAAGTTTGAGTGTCTATTTACGTATTGTGCCTTTGAATAAGGGAATAGACACTAAACTTCTTGAATTATTACACCTATTTGAGCAAATATTGAAGATAATTACCTGGAGTATTCACTCTGGGGAATGCTTTCTTATGAAGTAACTTCCAACTCTCCTCAGCATCCAAACATCTTGGTTCGAAGAGGAAACATGTCGGATCTATGTGTTCACACACGTCCTTCTTGCGCGTTGTGATCAAAATCTTGCTTCTACTTCCTTTCCCCTTTGGAAAAGCGTACTGTACGCTATTCCAGAAATTTGTTGACCATATATCATCCAACACAATAAGACATTTTTTCCTCTGTTGAACATTGTAAAGTGCCTTAACGAGCTCGTCGTCCCTCATCTTGTTAATCTGTTTTCTGTTTTCTGGTTCAAGTTTTGTGAGTATGCTTTGCAAAACATCTCTTTCTTGCCATTGTTTTGAAATACTAGCCCAAGCAAAACCTTGAAAATGACTTTGTACATCAACATGACGATATGCCTTTCGCGCTTGTGTTGTTTTCCCTAGACCTCCCATTCCACATATCGCGAAAACTCCATGAAACTCATCATTTTCTTCATTGATCAACTCATCAACCAACTTACTCATCTCCATTTCTAATCCAACAAAATCTTCATCGACAAGATGAGAGTAAGATCTCGTTAGCCACTGACTTTTCTCCGCGGAGGATTCTCCTTGGCATATAGCTCTTATTCCAGTATCAACATAAGTGTTCATACATCTTTTTATGTTTTCAATCCTTGACATAACATCTTTTGTTTCCATACCTATGTTATGTAGAGCTATATTCTCTTTCCATATCGATCGATCCTTTCTCATCGCAATCTTATGCATGTACTTCTCAAGTATATTCTCTACATCATATGCAACTTCCCTTATATCAGCTATCCAATTCCGAACTGTTTCATATTCGGTATTTTTAGCATCTGCATCTTGTAAGAAGCATTGTATTCGGTTTATTTCAGCACGAATGTCTGCAATTTGATTGCCAACGTTTGACAAGAATTTCGCCTCGTTCTTCAGTGTCTCATACAACATCTGCAAGAGCCCAAAGAGAGAACTATCATACATTTTGTTGTGTGTTTTGTTTTGTGAGAAATTAAGACTATTCTCAAGGGATTTTAGGAATTTAGCTATTAAAGTTTTGCTTGAATTAGTACCTAGCTAGACAAATTTCCTAGAAAGTTCATAGCTATAGTCTATAGAAAAGTAAATTTAAGATTTTAGACAATGATAGATTAACTACTTTAATTTGTTGACTAAAACATGTAAGTCGATTGTAAGCTTTTCTTGATCAAGACTCAATGACTGAATATTGTATTTATTAATATAATTGACTTTGGAAATATTTTTTTCGATTTGATTCCTCTATAATCATACTATTTTTTTATTTACTTTGGTATAGGCATGCGAATCTACAATATAATATTTGGATTCGCGTGAGCTAGTAGGTTTTGCTCAGATCCTGTATGTGTAGAACAAACGGTCAAATATAACCTCTAACTATTCAATGGGTCAGCTTAGTCCTTCGTTATATTTTTAGTTAAAAATATTTTTCCGTCACATTTTTGGATCAGAAATGCCCTTTAACTCTCAAAATAGCTCAAAAGTACCCCTCTTCCGGTTGCTCAGACATGCCCTCCGACTATTATACCTGCCCTCCGACTATTATATCGGCCCTCAACTGAAATAGATTGAAACTTGGGATGATTTAAAGGTACACGAAGTAATATAGCGTGTCAATGTATAGTAACTGTTAGTAAGAAGAGTATTTTTGAACTATTTTGATAGTTGAAGGTAAGGGTGTCAAACGGGCCGGCCCGACCCGGCCTTATTATGTAATCCGGCCCGGATCAAGCCCGGTCCAGACCCGCCGGTTAACCGGCCCGGCCCGGAAAAAAAATGGATTTTGGGCCAACGGCCAACGGCTATATAGCCGTTTTTGGGTCCAAACGGCTAGTTTGGGCCCATTTAATAAATAAATAAAAAAAAACTTTAAAAAATATTTTTTAATCCCCCAAAAAAATCTTTAAATACCCTACAACTTCAAATCATTTTTCACACAATTTTTCACTCTCTCAAATCTCATTTTCTCTCAAATCTCAATTCTCAATTCTCTAATATTCAATATATTTAATTTCTTAAAGTGTTCACTTTAATTTTTTAATTTTCGTTTACAAAGTACGAGCGGAAGTTTCTAAAGTCGCAATCTTCGGATACTTCCAAAATTTGGTATTGTCGTTCCATCTCTTACGTTTAATTTTTATTTATTGTATTAATTGTTTAATATTTAATTTTATTATATTTGTGTATTTTGAATATTTTTAGTTTAATTTAATTTATATTATGGATAAATTAAAAAACTTCGTTGCTAAAGGTGTTAAATTTTTTTGTCCCGGAAGCGGTAGTGGTAGTAAAAAGCGAATTACTAGCGGTAGAGGTAGTTCAAGTAATAGATATACCCGTGTGTCTTCGCCTCCGGTACCGCTTGGTACACCTTTTGAGGAAGAAATAGGTGTAGGTGCTCACGATATGGATTATGTAGAAGCTCAAGAAAATTATGGTATAGAAGAAGAAAATGAAGTAGATGCAGTTAATTTAGACGAAGATAATGAAAATATTGCTGAAACACCCGCAGTAGGAGATGCTAACGTTAGATCTGAATCAATTAATCTCCCTTCCCGTCCTCCCAGTGCCCCAAAACCTCGTAAAAGAACTAGTATTGCATGACAATTTTTTGAACGTATATCAGATATTGAGGTGCAGTGCAATATTTGTCAACAAATATATAAGCATAGAAGTGGAGGCAAGCAAGGGGGTACGGATACGTTAATGAGACATATAGATGAAGATCACAAAAGAAAGTTAAATATTGCAAAAGGTGGTGGGGATGTTGGTGGGTCAACGCAAACTAGAATAGACCCAACAACCGGTCAAGTAGCGAAAAAGTATAATAAATTGAGGGACAGGGAAGAAATAGCTAAAATGGTAGCTGTGGGTTGTTTGCCTTTTAGTTTTCCTTCTTCTGATGCTTTTATTCGTTATATACAAGCAATTTATAATCCTATGTTTAATGGTATTCCTAGAACTACTTGTCGGTCTGATATTTTTAGACTCCATTCACAATATTGTTTTTATTTATCAACATTGTTAAAAAATATTCAATGTAGATTGTCCCTAACTTCTGATCTTGGTCGTGCTGTAAATAAAAATGATTATTTAACCGTTACTTGTCATTGGATGGATAGTAATTTCGTGATGCAAAAACGTATTCTTGCTTTTTTATATGATGAAGATCGTAAACATACTGGACAATTTATTGTTGATTCTATTGTTAAAATTGCCGGATACTATGGTATAGAAAATAAAATTTTATGTATTGCTTTTGATAATGCTTCTAACAACAAGACTGTTATAACAAAAATAAAATCTACGCTATCTCCGCCCTTGCCTGAAATTTTTCATATTAAGTGTGCATGTCATATATATAATTTAATTATAAAAGATGGTCTTGAGTTTTTTGAGCTTTATATTGAAAAAATTCGTCTTGCCGTTGGTTTTATTCAAGGAAATAATCGTAGATCGAGAATTAGAGAATTTAAAGTTAAATGTCAAGAAAATGGACTTACACCGATTTTGATGCCTGAGGAAATTGATACTAGATGGAATTCTACGTATGAATTTTTAAAAACTTGTTATAAATATAGAATTCCTATTACACTAGCTTTTAACCAACATTGCGGTTCATTTGCTGATTCTGCTGATTGCATGCTACATAATTCTGATTGGGTTGTAATTAATGATCTTGTTAAGTTTTTAGAAAAATTTTATGTAGCTACGGTTGAATTTTCCGGTGCTTATTATCCTACTGTTTGTAATATTTTGGCATATATAGTCGATATTTCTGGTTTGCTCCAACAATATAAAAATAAAGAAGGTTATAAAGAAGCTGTTGGCGCCATGTTTACGAAATTTAAAAAATATTTTTTCCCGATTCCCCCTATTTACTTGGTTGGTGCTATGCTAAATCCGTGCATGAAATATAATAATATGTGTCACTTTAGTACTCTTATTTATACTAACTTAGAAATAAATACTAACCATGATTCTGAACAAATACAGCCTGATTTGTGGACGGCTACGGCTGATGCAAAAGATTATATAGAAAAATTATATAATCACTATGCTGATTTATTTGATTCAGCCGTACCTACAAATATCACTCCAACTGTCGCTCCTCATCCTCCCGAGGAGCCATCATCTTCTAAAAGGCCGGCACATAGTGGTTTTTCTGATTCGTTTTATGATTTAAATTGTTGGAACAGTGTTGATGAGAGAACTTACACATCAACTTATCGGGAAGAGCTGAAATATTATCTTCGGACGGCACCAGAGGATCGCAGACGACGGATCAACACGCTGGATTGGTGGAGGAATAATGAATCACAATATCCTGTGCTTTCAAGATTAGCTAGAGATATCTTGAATGTTCCAATGTCAACCGTAGCATCAGAGAGCGCCTTCAGTCAGGGACGACAGCAGCTTGGAGACAACCGACACTCATTAGGAAGCAATGCAATGAATGTTCTAGTTTGCCTCAGAGATTGGATTAGAGCGGAAAGAAGAAACCAAGGAATGGAACCGGAGCCGAGCGACGAGCTGAAACTAGAAGAAATTATGACTTCACGGGAGAACTCCGCAGAATCAAGTCCAATGCATGGTTTTGCCCCCGTTGACTTTGATTATCCTATGCAAGTTCCCATTAATATTAATATGAATGAGTTGGAAAAAATGATGCATAATTTATAGATTTTTCATTCATGTAAATTATAAATTTTGGATCATTTTGCAATCAATAAAATTCCCCAAATTCATTCAGTCCTTAGTCGTTGTTTTTTATTTTTTTTTATTTAACGATTTAAAATTTTAAATTGAATTTCTAGTTTTCTACTTTAAATTAAAAACTTACTTCTAATATATTATTAATTTACTACCAAATATTATTAATTTATTATATTAAGTAGCATATGTTTTGAATATTTGTGCATATATCTTCTATAGAAGTGTATATTTAACGTATACATGTGTATATGTTTTATAAATTAGTATATAAATATATCTATACATATTGTAATGTATATATAATGTAGTATATTTTATAAGTAGTAGTATATATACATTTAATGGTGCGTATACACGTGTATATATCTTCTATAGAAGTGTATATTTAATGTATACATGTGTATATGTTTTATAAATTAGTATATAACTATACAAATATATATTGTAATGTATATACATTATAGTATATCTCATTTAAAGTATTACATATACATAGAATAGAGTGTATATATGTGAATGGATCTTCTATAGACGTGTATATTTAACGTATACATTACTTTATATTTTATAAATTAGTATATATATTGTAGTATATACTTTTTTTAAAGTAGTACATATATATTGAATGGTGCGTATATATGTGTATATATCTTCTATAGACGTATATCTTTAAAGTATACAAGTGTATATGTTTTATAAATTAGTATGTAACTATATATATATACATATTATTGTATATATATATATGTATATCACTATATTGTAGTATATATTTTATTTAAAGTAGTACATATATATTGAATGGTGCATATACATGTGTATATATCTTCTAAAGTAGTATATATTTAACGTATACATGTGTATATGTTTTATAAATTAGTATATATATATATTGTAGTGTATATATATATATATTATACTATTATAGCAAATGTTTTATTTAAAATAGTACGTATAGTCATATATGATTATATATTGAATGGTACGTATATATGTGTAATTGTTTATACTTTATATATTTTTTTAAAAATATATATTGTATATTGGAGTGTATATAGTGTATATTGGATTTTTTATTTATTTTTTAAACGGGTTTGACCGGTTTTTAACCGGGTTTGACCGGGTCTTGGTGGATTTGACCGGATTGGGTTTAGTGGGCCGGGTTCGGGTGGGTTTTAATTTTTTTACTGTTTGGCCCAGCCCGACCCGGTTAACGCCAAACCCGGCCCGGAACCGGTCCGGAACCCGGGTAAAATGGGAGGGCCGGTTCCGGGTTGGCCCGGCCCGGCCCGTTAGACACCCCTAGTTGAAGGGTGTTTCTAAGCCAAAAACCTAACGATAAGGGCATTTTTAAGTCAATAACGTAACGACGGGTAAAACTGACCCATTATGAATAGTTAAGGAGTATATTTGGTCCTTTTCTAAAACTTGTGTTAAGAAATTCACCAAATACCTCTAAACGTATTATTATGAGTCAAATTATTATTGTATATTAATTTAAAATTATCATCTAAACTCATAAATTTCAATTTCTAAATTCGTCTATCGACGTGTCTTCTGTCTCAAGGTGTGTTGTTCATGTTGCATCATGCTTTAATAATTTGTTGACTAAATATTATTTTAACCAACTTGGGTGACGTGCCGACCACTGGTAATTATCTGGGACAGAATCATATAGTATAATTATTTTAATATTCCAATTTAATTGGTAGATGTTGATAGTCTGAAAAGTACATTATTCTCATATTTAATTGAAAAAAATTCTTTGTTTTTATAGACGATAAACGTAAGTGAATTTTCTTCTTTTCCATCATAATCAATATAGTTTTGAAAAAAGAATTATCGAGGATTCAAATTTCTATTTCTCCCTTTTTACCGAATAAAAAATGGTAGAGAGTGGTTAAGGTCTACTAATTTGATATAAACATTGTGTGCGGATAAGCTTTTATTACTGATTCTATGATGAAATGTACAATTGAAGTGTGGTTTATGATGTTTATATTGGTTAGGGGTTGTTGTTTAAGTCGAGCCCTAAGTTTAAAAAAATTTTACAATTCTACTCACTTTGGAATAAATTCAGACATACTAGAACGAAGTTGCAAAAAATCACCGTCTGAAGTCGATAGGTCATATATAAATGATTGAACTTTGCTAGTTCATCTATTTTTGTGTTCACTTTAGTTATACGTCTGCTCATGTCGGAATTACTTCAGATGTACGAGAACGAAGTTGCAAAAAAAAGCATATGAAGTCGATAGGTCACACATACATGCATGATTGAACTTTAACCACATACGGCTGATTTTTAGCCACGTTTGCATTCACTTTAGCCACAAAAGTGAAGTTTACATCTATCCACTTCGGAATAACTTCAGCTATACGAGAACGAAGTTGCAAAAAAAACAACATATGAAGTCGATAGGTCACCAAAGGCGAACCCAGGATTTGAAGATAGGGGGTGCAACATTATCTTTAACATAGTCATATCGATTATCAACTACATAATTTTTTTTTGTCAACATCAACTACTTTATTTATTTTTAATCGAATCCCATGAACTTAAATAGAAGCAAGAAAAAAAATTGAATAAAAAAATAGAAAAAAATGAAAGGAAGAAATGTGTACCTATTAGCATCAAATGGAGAAGTAAAATGAAAAAAAATGAGTGACTCCATCAAGAATCGAACACATGACGTTGGCCTAGAAAGGCGTCAGTATTTGAGTTCCAAGCCAATGCACCCACACAAGTTTTTTAATTAAGGGTGCACAATTAAATATATTAACGCTTTAGGAGGATATATATACACATATATACAATTTTTTTTAAAAGTTACCGTGTGCACGTGCACCCTCGAGGCACCATGTGGATCCGCCTCTGTAGGTCACACATA
This sequence comes from Capsicum pubescens, assembly GCA_030864215.1. Lineage (NCBI taxonomy): Eukaryota > Viridiplantae > Streptophyta > Magnoliopsida > Solanales > Solanaceae > Capsicum > Capsicum pubescens. The sequence continues at coordinate 22,959,367 of CM061549.1, forward strand.
TATATATGATTAAACTTTAACCACATATGGCTGAATTTCAACCTCATTTGCATGCACTTTACCCACAAATGATTTAAGTTCTGTCATTTATCATTTTTGTGTTCGTTTCAGTTATACATCTACCCAGTTCGGAACAACTTCAGCTATATGAGAATGAAGTTGTAAAAAATCATCATCTGAAGTCGATAGGTCACACATATATATGGCTGAATTTCAACCTGTCATTTGCATGCACTTTACCCACAAATGATTGAAGTTCTGTCTGTCATTTGTCATTTTTGTGTTCTCTTCAGTTATACATCTACTCACTTCGAAATAACTTCAGCTATAAGAGAACGAAGTTGCAAAAAATCAGCATATTAAGTCGATACGTCACACATTTGGCAGGCAAAATTAATGTTGGTGGGGTACTTAAATTGTAGTGAGGTCTTGCTAGTTGTTCATCAATTTTCCAGGAAGTTAATTCGAAGTTGACAATATTTACATGACTAAGCAACATGTACCATATTTCATAGGTGCATGAAAGTTAATGGAAAGATTAGAAATTTCGTTAATGATATTTAAAGTTTAATATTCACAGCATTGGTACCCAATGACAATAAATTTGTTGCATCAACATTTTCTAATCAAACTAAGCAATTATATAAATAAAAACTCACATAAAGAAGTCAACAAAAGAAATTGTACTATTGCAAAATATAATTCAAATATATTATTACAATAATATTCGACGAGACTTAGTGCTATCTAATTGGTCCCTCTTTTTGACTAGATAAAATGAATTCTTCCCTATTGCTATACTAGTAATTAATGTGCTTAACTGTGATTCTTGACCAAAACTCGAAAATTGAAAAGGCAAAGATAGAAGTTTGGAAAAAATTGGCAACATTTTTGGATTAAAATTCTAAAATTAATTTATTCTGAAAAATATTTGTTTGAAAGTGCTTCTTAGAAAAGCACTTTGGTGAGAAGCAATTTGACCAGTAAGTTTAAAAAGTATTTTTGAGCAACAGTTAATGTTTCATTAAATTTTTTAAAAGTGTTTTAAGTATATTTTTTCCCAAATATGCTTTTCAAATAAGTGCTTTTAGGCAGGGGTGGAACTACCCCTCGTCGAGGGGGTTCATATATTTATGTGTATATGGTAGATGTTGAATCGCCTTCGGTTTGTTCGTATGTTTATTTCTAAATTCCCTTAGTGAAAATTCTGGCTCCGCCGCTGCTTTCAGGAAGAAGCTACTTTCTTAGCTTATGAAAAAACAGTTTTTATTACTCTCTGTGAAATAGAAGGATTGCAGCTTGATAGCTTGCAATCAAGGAGAAGAAGAAGATAAACAGAAGCTGAATTTTCATTATTCTCACTTGAAGCTTTACAGTTATGAGTCTATTTATAGACTTGAGTTAAGATGAGCTAAGAATGAGCTAAGAAGTGAATCATGTATCCAGCTCATTGACATCTCATTGTAACTAACTAATCATTATATAACAACCTATACAGTTGACTCATCTATCGGCTAACTAACTAACTGACTAACTACCTTATCAGTTTTACACATCAATGGAACAGGTAGTCGTATATATGTCAGTGTATGTGGTAGTCAAACACTCCCCCTCAAGCTGCAGGGTGCAAAATGTTAGCACACCAAGCTTGCTGAGTAAATGAGTATGTTGAGCAAGGCTCAGTCCCTTGGTAAGCAGGTCAGCAAGTTGATCACTAGATTAAACATATAGAGCCTTAATCAAGCCATCTTTAATCTTGTCTCTGATGAAGTGACAGTCAATCTCAATGTGTTTGGTTCTCTCATGAAACACAGGGTTGTTGGCCAACTGAATGGCTGAATACTGTCACTGAAGACTGAAACAGGAAGGATGACATAAACCCTGAGTTCCTGAAATAAACCAACCAACCAAATGAGCTCTGCAACTGCTGAAGCCATGCTTCTGTACTCAGCTTCAGCAGAACTCCTGGAAACAGTGTGCTATTTTTTTTATTTCCATGATATTAGTGATTCACCAAAGTGAATGGCATAACTAGTAACTGATCTTCTGGTGTTGGGGCAAACAACCCAATCTGAGTCACACCTGCATGTTAGAGTAGTAGCAGGCTCAGCCTTGAACTAGACACCTTGACCAACAAAACCTTTAAGGTATCTGACCACCCTAGTAGCTGCTTTCTAGTGAGATTTCTTGGGGTGTTGCATGAATTGGCTGAGAGTTTGAACAACAAAGTTAATGTCTGGACTTGTAATAGTGGCATACATAAGTTTGCCAACAAGTCTTTGGTAAGATGAAATGTCAGACAACAACTCATCATCTTTTGCACCTGTGGCATGATCATACTCAATTGAGGTTAACTTGGTATTAGATTCTAGAGGGGTGATAGCCGGTTTAGAACCACTAAGCCTTGTGTTAGCAATCAACTCAAGAATGTACTTTCTTTGGTTCAATATGATCCCTGATGCTGATCTTAAAACTTCAATGCCTAAAAAATACTTGAGATCCCCCAAGTCTTTCATTTTAAATGCTGATGCAACTTAATTTTAGTGGCATTGATTAATGATGCACTGCTCCCAGTAATTAGCAAATCACTAACATATACAAACACTATAACAATATCATTACCTTGATGCAAAGTGAATAGGGAGTAGTCATGTACACTCTGGGTAAAACCAACATCAAGTAAAGCATGAGTGAGCTTCAGATTCCACTGCCTGGAGGCTTGCTTAAGACCATACAAGGATTTGATCAACTTACACACCTTGTGCTCCCCCTGTCTTCTAAATCCTTCTGGCATTTCAATGTAGACTTCCTCCTCAAGATCCCCTGGGAGGAATGCATTATGCACATCCATTTGATGAAGATTCCAACCTTTAGATGCAACTACTGCAATCACACATCTGACTGTAACCATTTTAGCCATTGGTGAGAAGCTTTCATGATAATCTAACCCCTCATGTTGGCTATATCCTTTAGCCACTAATCTTGCTTTGAACCTCTCCACTTTACCATTTGCAAGATATTTGATTTTGTATATCCATTTGGAACCAACAGTATTCTTTCCTTTAGGTAGATCAACAATGATCCATGTTTTGTTAACTTCCAAGGCCTGAATCTCTGACTTCATAGCTTCCACCCACCCTGCATTTTTTATAGCTTATTTATAGTGCTGAGGCTCAGTTAAAGTAGAGAATTTGGTTAAATAACACTGATAAGTAGGACTCAGATTTTTGTAAGACAAGTTGTTGGCTAATGGATGTTTGCATCTCTGGTTTCTGGAAGTGTCAACATAATCATGCATCCACATTGGTGGTCTGCTTGTTCTTGTTGGTCTACTGGAAGAGGTTTGAGGCAGGGAACAGTCATCTTTACATGTTTTTTCATGAGTGGTGCCAGGTGAAGCTGCAGCAGGTACTGCAGCATCATAAATGCTTTTCTCCTCAATTGGAGCTTCTTCAGTAATACTATCAGTAGTTGTATCAGGAAATATTTCATCATCTGTGGGGATCAAGAAGTCAATGATATCTTCTTCAGATGAGTAAGCTTGTGTATTTTGTATTGGTGATGAAGCAAAGGGAAATGCATCTTCATGAAACACAACATCTCTACTGACTAATAGTCTCTTTAAGGTGAAATCCAGCAGCAAATATCCCTTCTGAGACTCTGAATATCTCACCAATACTCCAGGTTTGGCTCTTTCTATGAATTTATCACCTCTTGGTAGGATAGTGACATAGCATAAGCAACCAAATACCCTAAAATGAGACAACTTGGGATCCTTGGAAAACATCAACTGAAATAGGCTCTTACCACTCAGAACAGAAGATGGTAACCTGTTCATTAGATATACTGCAGCCTTTACACATACTCCCCAATACTTAATGGGCAAGTGAGACTGAAACTTGAGTGCTCTGGCTATGTTTAATATGTGTCTGTGCTTCTTCTCCACAACTCTTTTCTGTTGAGGAGTGTGAGGACAGCTGGTCTGATGCAGAATGCCTAGGGACTGGAACAATGTCTTGCATTGAGAGTTAATAAATTCAGTTCCATTATCAGATCTAATGGTTTTCACCACTATTCCAAATTGAGTTCTAATCATAGAAATGAATGTTTTAATGGCCACTATGGCCTTAGACTTTAACTGCAACAGGTGCACATAAGTGTACCCACTATGGTCATCTACCATAGTCAAGAAATAGCATTTGTTGTCAAAAGTAGAAGTTTTATATGGACCCTATAAATATATGTGGACAAGTTCAAAACAAGTAGAGCATCTAGTAGTACTTGTAGTAAATAACAATCATGTTTGTTTAGCTAGTGGACACATAATACATTTATTCAACATATTTACATCACTAGGATTCTTCAGAATGTCCAAACACTTGAGAACCTGAGTAGCAAGGTGTCCAAGTCTTTGGTGCCATAAGCTGCAACTGGAAGTTGAGACTTCTGCAATGAATTTGCAGATTTTCAATCTGGACTGATTAGTATCTCCTGTCCAATCACCTTTAAGAACATACAGTCCACCCTCTTGTTTACCAATCCCCTTCACCTTGCCATTGAAGAGGTCCCGAAAGATACAAAAATCAGGATAAAATGATGCAAAGCATAAAAGCTCCTTGGTTATCTTAGCAACAGACAACAAATTGAGTTTGAACTCTGAACAAATAGAACATCTTTGATCACATCATCTGCAAAAATGTAAGCTTCTCCAGTGTGTGAGACTGTCACTTCATCACCTGTTGGGAGGTGCAACTTGTCCAAATGTTTAGAGTCTAATCTGGTACTTCTTTTGAATAAGTGTCTATGTGCAGACACATGATGTGTAGCACCTGAGTCTACAATCCAACTGTCAGGACATGCTTTGGACAAGAAATAAGTAGTAATACCTGTCATATTTACTTGTTTCATATCTTTTGTATCTTTGCTCAACATGGTCATAATCTAAGTGTACTCCTTCTCAGTGAATGTGTGAGGCTTGGCCAGTGGTGCCCGAGTCACTTCAGAACTAGGACTAGCAGCATCAACCTGACCAGCTACCATGGTTGGAGCCTGAGAAGCCTTGTTACCAGTGTTGACAAAGTTGTTACCACCATTATGTGTGTAAAAGCTGTTACTTCCAGTATTCTGTGATTTGAAGTTAGAGTTGTAGCCTTGTTTCTTCTTATTTTTCCAATCATTTGGATACCCTACCAACTTATAACAAGTTTCTTTGGTATGACCCAAGAGATGGCAGCAATCACACTTTCTGTTTTTATAGTTAGTGTTGCTTTGTCCAAAACCATAATTTCGATTAATTTGCATAGCAAGTGGTTATGATCTGTCATTTACAGTCATCATACAAGTTGAATGTTGATTTTCATCCTCTATAAGCATAGCATAAGCTTGGTTAAGAGTATGAGTCACTCCCTTGAGCAATATCTATCTTCTAGCTTGATCATAGGACTCATTTAGGCCACTTAAAAACTGTAAATGTCTAAGTTGACACATATGATCTGAGTACTCTCTAGATTTTAGGGAAATCACAACTAGGATTTGGCACTAGTACATCATACTCACTCCATAAACTCTTCAATTTGGTAAAATAAGCTGAGATTGAGTCTGTACCTTGAGAGTGCATATTAATTTCACGATGCAATTGATATATACGCATACGATTCACCTTGTCATATCTCTCCTTCAAGTCTTACCCACCTGCACAAGCATTCGTGGCATAAACAATTCCAGATAACAGACTTTCACTCACAGTGTTCATGATCCAGGAAAACACAATTGCATTACATGTTTCCCACTTCTCATGAAGCTGTTCTCTATACGATTCCTTGCTGCAGGTTCCAGTGACAAATCCAAACTTTCTCTTTCCTAAGAGAGCAATACGTATCGATCGATTCCATAAACTATAATTTTCTGAACCAGTTAACTTGATTGGAACAAGTACAACACTAGAACTATCAGATGCACCAATGAAAAGTGGATCACTTTGATCAATTTTAGGTGCCATGATTGATAGGATGTAACTACAATATCGATCGAAATTGCGAAGAAGAAGAAACTGAAAAACAGAGATCGAAGATGTACTGAAACAACGATCTCAAATTGCATAGAGAATTTAGTGGAATGCGATCGAAAACACACTTAGTGTTGAGCTTGTGGCTTTGATACCATGTGAAATAGAAGAATTGCAGCTTGATAGCTTGCAATCAAGGAGAAGAAGAAGATAAACAGAAGCTGAATTTTCATTATTCTCACTTGAAGCTTTATAGTTATGAGTCTATTTATAGACTTGAGTTAAGATGAGCTAAGAATGAGCTAAGAAGTGAATCATGTATCCAGCTCATTGACAGCTCATTGTAACTAACTAATCATTATCTAACAACCTATACAGTTGACTCATCTATTAGCTAACTAACTAACTAACTGACTAACTACCCTATCAGTTTTACACATCAATGGAATAGGTAGTCGTATATGTGTCAGTGTATGTAGTAGTCAAACACTCTCCAAAAACTTATTTTCTTCCAAAAGCTTGGTCAAACACCTTATATTTAAAAAATAAGCATTTCTAAAATAAAAATAAAAATTAGCCAAATATGTTATAAAATATATTGAATAAACAAAGGACTTTCGATATGCAGCAAAACTGGGTCTTTCTTTAACACTAATCTTTAAAACATTTAACATGTTAATTGTGAGAATCTAGAATAACCAAGAAAACGCTACTAAGCTACTTTAAACAAAAAAATACGAACTAGTACTCATATATTTCTTTCTCGGTTCAATAATATTTATCCATTATATTTAAAATAGATGTTCAATGATATATTTGTCCAGATCAAAAAATTAATGAACAATTTATTCATATTATTTATTATTTCTTAACCAATGTACCAAGTTAATATTGAACAAATATTTTTGAATGAAAAAAGTAACTTTGTTTTTATAGTATGAGAAAATCCGAGGGCTAGTGGTGCACTCTCTGAAAAAAATTGGTGAATGATAGACACGTCTCACTAATAGAGGTATGTAAATCTACGTTTTGAAATTTATGAATTTCTATAATAATCCAAATTAATATAAAGTAATCTATGAATTCATAATCATCTTTATAAATATTTTATTAATTTGTTAATATAAATATATTATATGAATAAAAATCACTTAATTTTTGTGGACCTATACCTTAACATTCTTTGCTTAAATATCAATCTTTTGTCTATAGCAACTAGCAAGGTTCAAACCCATAATATCGAACTTTATAACATGCAAGATATTATCCAATTATTGGAGGATATCTCATTGGACCAAAATTAATTCTTGAACTTCATGTTCAATTAATTATTAAATATTAAAAATTATCTTTAAATAGCAATTCACTTTAACCCCTTAAGCTAAAAATAATCTACGAAAGATAATTTTTTGAATGGACCGTGGAACAAACAATAAATTTAATTTACGCTAGGAAAAGTACATCAATTAAATAGTTGATGTAACATTAGGCAATCAAACTCTTAAATTAATTTAATTACTTGTCCAACAAGACTAAATTCTCAGTTTTCTATATAATTTCATGCATTGAATGTGGCATCTTACATCTACTCAATCATTTTCCAAAAATGATGATAATAATATTAATTGGAAGATCATTGTTAAAATGTATCCACATAAATTTCATGGTCCATAAATATACAAACTTTGCGTATTTATCGTAGAGATAAGCATTCAGTAGTCCGGAATTATGGTCAAAGTTATTACGACATACTTCAACTTTACAAGGATTCTATCACCCCCGTGAACTCAATTTTACCGTATTTTTGTCACCCTTTTGTGCTGACGTGACACTTTTATTACATAAAATGAGGAACACATCAAAGGTGCAACGTCAACTAAAAATGTTGACAAAAGGTGTCACGTCAGCTAAAAAGGATGAAAAAAATACGGTAAAATTTAGTTCAGGGGGTAATAGTACTTCCGTGGACCGTGAAGTTGGAGTGTGTCATAGCAAATTTGGTCCTAGTTCAAGAGGGTACTAAATGCTTTACTCTTTATTATACGTATTTTCTTTGTATAAAGATAGTCGTCACATTTTACGTTTCCATAGTTAAATTATATGAACTTTAGTCAACATTAAGCTGTATATTTTCACCATATAATTGATATAAGAAAAAATTGCTTTATATCTTTTGAACATCTTAATTTTATTTTAAAATAATATTAGAGCTATTGCTTTATTTTTTTTATCTTGCTATATTGTTGTCGTATTTTTCTTTCATTCCTGTTTCAAACACATTTTATTTTGAGCTGAGGGTCTATTCAAAACAATCTTGCGAACATTCTACCCTCTAATTCGGTCACTTGTGGGACTACACTATATATATTGTTATTGCATGGTGATTAGTTAAATTGATTTTCGAAAAGCGAAATGTAACTAGTATTTTTGGGCAGAGAAAGCAATATCTAGTCATCTCATCAACGTTCAATTGATTTTCTAGTCCTTTAATTTACAAAATTAATTTTAATTTTATGACATTTATTACTTAAAAATATAATTTTAAAAGTCCTTTAATAAGCTCACATTTCAAAGTTGTTGAATTATTCGTACTCCGTACGAGTTTTGCTAAGAAAAATTCTACAATTGAGCTTGAGGATAGCATGAAGTTTCAAAGTCGTCATAATATAAAGATACCTAATAGTCGATTCATTTAGATTTTTTTTTTTTTTTAAAATAATGTAATATTGTTTGGAATTACTGAAATCTTGATGTAACTGATAAAATTATTATCATATGATTAGGATATCACGAGTTTGATCCGTGAAAACAGTTCTCTTGCAAAAATATAACGTCAAACCGCGTACAATAGAAATTTGTGGTTCGACTATTCTCTGAATCCCACACATAGCGAAAGCTTAGTACACCTAACTTCCCTTGTAATACAATTTTCATCAAAAGATCTTGAGACTTAATAGTCGGTTCCTCTAGATCATTTTTTTAAGGGAAAAGACTCAAATATGCCACGGAACTATCAGAAATGGTTCATTTATGTCATCCGTTAAAAGTTGGGCTCATTTATACCATCACCGTTACAAAACTGGCTCATCCATGCCATTACTTTTTAACAGCCGTTTTTTAAAAACAGTCTTGCCACGTGGCAGCTTATTAGAGGGCCACGTCATTTTTTTTTAAAATTTAATTTTCTTTTTTGATCCATTAAAAAGAACCACCCAATTTTTTGATCCATTAAAAATTAATTTGATCTATGCTTTTAAAATTTGATTAATTTTTCATGATCAAACAAATATTTAAAGAATTTTTTTTTTTTAAAATCTACTACTAATTCTAATTAAGCATATAGTATGTCTTAGCATACATGAAATATTTTGTGAGCCGAATGTAAGTAACTTTTTATTTTTTTATTTTTTTATTAAGCATAGAATGACATCATCAGCATCAGGGGCGGCTCAAGCAAATTTATGGCCTAAGGCAAAAATCAAATGGAGGCCTTGCGTTTTATTTTTTTATATAATTTTTTTCTTTTTTCTATAAATAGTATTTAATATATTTCTTAAAATTTGTAATTTATTATTACTAAACAAAAATAGGCCCCTCAAATTTTGGGGTCTTAGGCGGCCGCCTTTTCTCCTAAAGGGTTGAGCCGCCCCTGATCAGCATTCAACATTTGTACGTAACACTTTATGCATCATCATTTGTCATTGCAAAAACAGGAAGGCGACAACATGCCGACATATATAGTATACGTAGAGTTGGCAAATTAAGAAGCTAACTATTAATAATATAATAATAATATTTGATGTTTATATATCCCTTCAGTTTCAACTGAAAAATGACAAAAGCTTTAGTTAACGTGAATCTTTAAAAAAAAAAAGTGATAAAAAGCGTGGAGTGTATATTCTCTCCGTTCCCTTTTAGTTACTCGCCCGTCAATTAAAATAGCTATTTTATTATAATATATTTATTAAATGATGTTTACTATTGTATTTGAAATTAATTTGAAGAAAAAAATAATTAATATTAAAGGTAAAATATGAAAACAATCTTAATATGTCAAAAATGACAAAAAAACGAATCGAACGAGAATGTTTTAAGAATATATTCATGAAAAATTAATCAAATTTTAAAAGCATAGATCAAACTAATTTTCAATGGATCAAAAAGTTGCGTGGATTCTTTTTAATGGATCAAAAAAAAATTATTTTTTTTTAAAAAAAATAAAAAATGACGTGGCCCTCTAATAAGCTGCCACGTGGCAAGACTATTTTTAAAAACCATCTGTTAAAAAGTAATGGCATGAATTTATCGATTTTGTAACGGCGATAACATGAATGAGCCCAACTTTTAACGGAAGGTATAATTCACAATTTTTATTTTTTTTTCCAGAAATTCAGGATAATTCTACATATAAATAGACTCTTGTGATTTGACCATTCTTCACAAATAGAGAGAATTTAATACACTGACTGCCTTTATAGTATTGCCCCTCTTTTATCAAAATCGCATGATTTTTATCAAAATATCTTACTTCATTAAGTGCATCACTAAACTTTATATTTAATTAGCAAAATACATAAATATACACTTAACCTCAAATATCATAAACCTAAAATTTATCCAGCGATCAGCTAGGTTGCTTAAATTGATAAATATATATATATATATATCAGTTCAATTTAATCTGTCCAAATTCGAGCTACCTATTTTATTTCATGTGCTATATTTATTTTATTTTCATGTGCTATATTTTAATGTCCATAATGCAAGTAGCCTAGTCAGAGAATCTTCCAATACTAGATGACCATACATTTATTTTTTTTCCAATTGCTTTCTTATTTTCCTCCATTTATTTTCAAGAGTAGGCTTGATAATCTTGAGTCTGGTTGATAGTTGACGTTTCGTAAATTTCCAAGAAGTTCATTCCAATCAATTACATTACATGTGATAAAAAATTTAAACTTTACTTGTGTAGGTCCATTCTGGAAAGTATAGTACAATTTTGTCATTTTCTAAAATTAAAGCATGCAATTCCTGACTAACTTTCACAACATTTTAAAATGAATAATTTAATATATTTTAAATTAAAAATTTAGATGATAAAAAATTATATAAGGTGCACTCATATTAATATGATGAAAAAATATATTTTAAATTGTTGATCAAAGTTAATATAAATTGACCTCAAAAAACAAAAAGGTGATAAATAAAAGGAATCGGAGAGAATATCGTTTAAGATAAAGGTACTAAATGATATCGGAGAATATGCATTAGGGTACGAGTTTAGTAGAGCTCAATATATTTAATTCAAATACTATATATTTATTAATATTTTCATTGAATTTGTATTATAATAAACCTTTAGACTCATAAACTAAAATTTCGACCATTCTAGGGTTGGCGCTCCCAACACGTTTTTCTTCATATCCAGGGCTCAAATCCGAGACCTCTGATTAAGAGTGTGGAGTAGTCTCATCACTACACCATAACCCATGTTGGTAGCATAGCAAATAACTTAATATAACATAAATGCGTAATTCTCTAATTTTAAAAGTACTTTTTATAACTTTTGCATGTGCTGATGCATTATTCGATCCATCAATAACGTACCTCATGTAAAATCATTGTTTACGAAACACTCCATCCGTTTTAATTTATTTATCTTACTTTCTTTTTTTAGTCTGTTTCAAAATGTTTTTTTTTTTTGTTAACAACTCTTTAATTTCAACTTTCCACATAACATGATTAAAATCATAGGATCAAAAGACATTTTGATACGTTCTACATATTTTTAATTCAAGACCACACAAAATTTTGAAAGTCTTCTTTACGTAATCTCCATGCCAAGGCTAAACCAGCTTAATAAACCGAAACGGGGTGGGGGTGGTGAGTAATGTCACAGCTTTTAACATGTTTAATAAGAAGTTTGGGCTTACTCATTGCATTCCAATGTAGGAGTCACCACATTTATTTTCTTCTACCAAGCACCAAAGTATAGGTCTGCTTGATTATTATACTCCAAGAATTATATATGTCCTACTAACATAGGAAAGGAGTTCGGAGCTAAAAGGGACACATTTTTAGATTTAGGAGTCAAAATTGTGGGATCAAATATAATTAAAATTAATAGAATAAAAAAATAACAAGAAAAGTAGTGTTGCAACATGCCTAATGTGGTGACATGGATTGGTGTTGTAACATGAATTTGTAATTTGATGTTGTGACATGGTTTTTGATTGTTTTAAGCTAGAATGTTCATCTATAAATAGATGAATTCAGCATCACAGCAAAGTACACACCAAAATTGAGAGAGCAATAGAGAAAAAGAGCGTAATCCACAGATATTCTATAGTCTGTGAGATAATAGTGTGAGAGTAATATTATAGTGAGTTGTGAAAAATAAAAAGAGTGTTGTTTCGTTTATAAAGAGTAGTAGCCTTTTGACATTGTCAAGTTGTAATCAATATTATTGTATTACTCCATTGGGTGCTTTATTTACCCCGTTATATTATTTGATGTCGTTGTTACTCTCTTGTTATTGTTATTTGTGTGGATATTATCGTGAGTGAGAATATTTGTTTTCCCAACAAAAACGAACAGTACTTTAATTTATGTTACAAAAGGAACCGTTTGCCCGGGCTTCCACTACCTTTTATCTATTGGGAACTGTGGAGGAGCAGATGCGAGTGCAAACATGATTTGAAAAGACCGTCGCTTTATGGATAAGAAAAACACATAACTGACATACTATCTATTACCCTGCAGGCACATTTTTGGTAAAGTCAAGCTGGAAAACCATGGGACTATATGAGTACAATGTTTGATGTTACCATTAATGATATCCATAATACATATAGCCTAAACTTGACATCAAATTATAAATTTAATTTTAAATTTTGATAGTGCACAAATATGACATTTAACTATTCAATACTGCACAAATATGACCTCCGATCCTACGTGATAAAACGCGTATTCAACACACAAAACTGGGCGAGTCCAGCTTAAAATCTAAGGACATAATACATAAATATGACCCTAAACTTGACACCAAATTTATAACTTTGACCTTAAACTTTGACAGTGCACAAATATGACCTTTAACTATTAAAAACTGCACAAATATGACCTTTAAATGATTTTTCACTATTATTTTTTGATTAATTTTGGCTCAAAGATGAAAATGACATCTAATTTCTTTTGTCAATGCGGAAAAAGAGCAATATTGAAGATTTATTAATTAGGTGGGTCAGCCTCATACGAAAAAATCGTGCGGGTATGTATATATATTATAAAGCAAAGGGCGAATTTATGTTATATAATATATCTAAATATAATTTATTTAAATATTAAATTAAAGATGAAACTATACTACTAATAAAAAAAATTATAGTTTTAATAAAACGTTATTAAGGATAGTAGTAATAGTATATTAAATTAACGTTATTAAAATATTAGTATTAAATTACTGTTATCAAAACGTTATTAAATTAATGCAGGGGCGTACCTACGTGGTTGTCATGGGGTTCACCCGAACCCCCTCGGTAAAAAGATTACGTTGTATATATAAGGTAGAAAATCTATATTTATGTACGTGTATTAATATTGAACTACATGAAACAAGACATTTAGATAGCCCAGTGGTGTTATTTGCTCTTCTTGGGCGCTTCCTTCAGCCTACTGCGCGGTTCGATCCCTGCTAGTAGTTTTTTTTTTAAAATAAAAAAAAGCTAGGTGTTGCTGCTATAGAATTAAATAAATAAATAAATAAATAATAATAATAATAATAATAATTAAAAAAAAAAATACCAACCCTTTTGTAAGTAATTACACTCTCTCCCACTTTTTTAATTACTTTACTCTCTCTCCCTATTAATATACATAACATAGCCGACATATATATAACATTCTGTGTATATGTTGAATTTTTGTAATATGTTTAGGGAGTTGAGATTTTTTGTAATATTGAAAACATAAGTTGTGTATTTGTGTCATTTTTAGTAATAATAATAATAATAATAATAATAATAATAATAAAAACGACGTTGTTTTAACACAAAAAACAAAACTTTGACAGTGCACAAATATGACCTTTAACTATTCAAAACTGCACAAATATGACCTCCCTCCAAGTCAGCCCTTTTAACAACGTGGCACCGTGTGATTGGATGAGCTTTCCATATAGGCGCGAGTGAAACTCACGCATGAGGTTTGTAAAATTGGAGGTCATATTTGTTCAGGTTTTGAATAGTTAAAGGTTCTATTTGTGCACTATCAAAGTTTAAGGTCAAAGTTATAATTTGGTGTCAAATTTAGGGTCATATTTATGTATTATGCCTTAATCATAAAACATCCATAACAGTGAAATGGATTAAACCACCTATTTCTTTTACTAAGCTAAATACTGATGAATCTTGATCGAATGGCATGTGCGGTGGTGGTGGAGTTTTGAGAGACTCAGAGGGTCACGTTATCATGGCATACACTGTCACTCTTGGAGAAGGAACCAGCAATTGGGCAGAGGCAATGGCTATGCTACGTGGACTAGAATTATGCATACAAAGAGTAATCAACCTAGTGATCGGAGGAACAGACTCCATGCTTCTAGAAGTTCTAGCCAAGGCTATCACTGATAACTGGACCACCCTTGGAAACAGGGGCAGCTCAAGCAAACCCATGATTTAAGATCAAAATCGAACGGAGGTCTTAACTTTTTAAGAAAAAATAATTATTTTTAGAAAGTTTACTTTTAAAATTATATATTTCTTCTAATATTTTTTTTTTAATTAATAATATAAATTTCTTGAGACATAATACTCTGGACTGGATATATCAAACTCTTTCTAAATTCGTTTATATAAAAATTTTATTCTATAAATAATATTTAATATTTTTTTGTTGAATCTATAATTTATTATAACTAAAAAAATGAGCCCCCTCAAATTTGGGGGCCTAAGGCAACCGCCTTTTCCTCCAAAGGGTTGAGCTGCCCCGCTTGAAAAATATATATTCTTGTAATGAAGATATAGAAATTAGTTGAAGGGCATGGTTTTACCATCCAGCATCGTCTTAGAGAAGCAAATCAACCAGCTGATAAGCTTTCCGATATCAGTCACACAACAGATGCAAACCATGTATAACTCCTTTTCTAACCTTCCTGGACAAGTTCGAGGCCTTGTAAATCTAGATAGAATGGATTTGGCCACCTTTAGATCAAAAGAACAAAAGATGCTATCATTATTTTTGAAACCCCTTAGACAGCCTGGTCAGTAGCTCTTCACTTGCTTTTGTTTAGGCTTACTCTTTTGCTACGTGCTTATCGAGCACCAAATATAAGATTGGTATACCATGTCACACCCCTTTTTCGACTCCAAAAAAAAGATATGTATTTTAAGGTTCGAAAGGGTTTTATTATTTAAGTGACAAAAATGAAAATTTGTTTCGAAAAAAAGGATTATTTACATTTTTTATTCAGAGTCGCCACTTGGCATAATCTGGTGTGCCAAGTCACCATTGGAAAATCCTTTTCAAAACCATTTGACTCTTTAAACTGATTTGCGAACAGAGACTCCGGCTAAGGAATTCTGTTGGCCGAGGTGAAGGTGTTAGGCACCCCTCGATCTCGTGGTTCAACCACGGTCACTTGGTAGAGCGTATCAACTATTTTGGCATCACGAAATGTACAAACCACACAAAAGCACGCCAAATATTCAAATAATAAACAAAAAAAAACAATCCAAAAATAAAAAGTTCAGTCCAATTATACAGTCCAAAAATAGAAAGATACGAAAATATAAATCCTAGTCTAAACTAATTCTAGATTAAGCTCCAATGCCTTACCCGACGCCGTGGGCCTTCATCACGATCATTTTTCGCCAACATGATACGTCGGGGCATTCCCCGGTGAATAAATACAAGTGATCTCGAGGCATTCCCCGGCTAAATAAATACATTTTTTCAATACGATAAAACCAAATCATTCACCCAAATTTCAATCATTCAAACAATATTTCAAACGTTCAATAAAATCACAAATTATAAACTTTGCCTACCCAAACTACGTTTGCCTAAACCAATCGGCGCATCATGATACTACCCAATCGAACACTCATATTTGCTTCAAAATAACCAACGACAATAAATCAAAACAATATTCATTCTTTATCAATTCCTACCATCCAACCCCACATTCCATTTTTTATACCAAATTCCAACGATTCAAGACAGTCATCTCAACAATCCACAACCATCTATTCAATGAAATCGAACACCAAATTAATGTCAGCAAAATTCAACCACACATCAGACAAATCAAACACGTATAGTAAAGTAAAATTAGAAGAGATAGAGATGGACCTTAAATTTGAAGCTTTCAAACTCAATGTTATTCGAATAAAGAGAGTCCGCACCCGGAAACCTCGAGCCGAACCTTAACACCAACAATCCAACTCAACAAATAATGACCTGTTCACCGTCACTGTTCACCGGTTACTGTTCACCGGTTACTTTTTTTTTTTCTTTTTTCGTTGTTGTTCTTGTTCTTGTTCTTGTGAGGAAGATTATTTGGTGATTCTTGTTATTCTGGAGAAGATGATGATCAAAGAATGTGCCCTCTTTTTCTTCTTAGAATCTTTCTTTTATAATAAGCATGGATTTGTTATGATGTGAGAATTTTGGTGGGTCCCCCATATATTCTTTCTTTGTGGACAAGAAAAAGGAGGGGGGAAATCACATGGGTAGTTAGGGTAGGTGGAAGCTTTTGATTGGGTAGGTTGTTAGGATAAGATAAATTAGTTAGGGGTATTTTTTATATTTTTGTGGGATATAATTACATGGGGTTGGACACATGGTAACGTGAACTAAAAATGAATAAAATTAGACTTCGGGAGGGACAAAATTAGGTGTCTACATCATGCCCCCTTTGAATGTAAACACGAAGTATTTTCAGACAAAGAAGTAGATAGCGAGACCAAATTTTGACCCGACCATTATTTAAAGAAAGAAGCAGAAGGAAGAAGGACAACCGAGTCTTGACCTAAGACATCCTTCCTACCCAAATTATGAGAGAATCAAGTCATGGGTATTTCAAAGGATTGGAAGAGAAGTGGACTATACCGAGTTGGAGAGTCGAGTGAGGTTCCATCGAGGTTTCGGTCCGCGGCTCTGTCATTACATCAAAAAATGAAAATTACAAGTTAAAACATAAATGAAATTACAAAAATCATATCTATACAACTTCCGTTGGCTGTTGACCCGACTTTTATCACCCTATTCTTCAGGCGGGCTCCTGATTTGCAATTTCTTTCAACCTGTTGCTTTCCTTTCAATTTCTTCACCCTGTTCTCCAGGCGGGTTCCTGACTTGCTATTTCATCAACTTGTTTCCATGCTTTCAACTTCTGCACCCTGTTCTGCAGGCGGGCTCCTGATTTGCTATTACATCAACTTGTTGCTATGCTTTCAATTTCTTCACCCTGTTCTGCAGGCGGACTCCTGACTTGCTATTTTTTAATTTGTTTAACTTTCAATTTCTTCACCTTGTTGCTTGGTTTTCTATTTATTCGCCCTGTGCTTCGGGTATGCTCCTGAAATCTCATCAAAAGTGAAAAAAAAATTATCCTAAATAAAGAAATGCAATTTCTATGAGTTAATTGGAATGACTTGACTAAAAGGTACGTCTTTTAGGAATCCAGGGGGATGACTCGACTAAAAGGTACGTCTTATAGGAATCAAAGGGGATGACTCAACTAAAAGGTACGTCTTATAGGAATCAAAAAGGATGACTAGACTAAAAGGTACGTCTTATAGGAATCAAGGGAAATGACTCGACTAAAAGGTACGTCTTCTAGGAATCAAAGGGGATGACTCGACTAAAAGGTACGTCTTATAGGAATCAAAGGAAATGACTAAAAGGTACGCCTTCTAGGGGTCAAAGGGGATGACTCGACTAAAAGGTACGTCTTATAGGAATCAAAGGGGATGACTCGACTAAAAGGTACGTCTTATAGGAATCAAAGGGTATGACTCGACTAAAAGGTACGTCTTCTAGGGGTCAAGGGAAATGACTCGACTAAAAGGTACGTCTCTAGGAATCAAAGGGGATGACTCCACTAAAAGGTACGTCTTCTAGGGGTCAAAGGGTATGTCTCGACTAAAAGGTACGTCTTATAGGAATCAGAGGGGATGACTCGACTAAAAGGTACGTCTTATATGAATCAAAGGGGATGACTCGACTAAAAAGGTACGTCTTATAGGAATCAAAGGGGATGACTTGACTAAAAGGTACGTCTTATAGGAATCAGAGGGAATGACTCGACTAAAAGGTATGTCTTCTAGGAATCAAGGGAAATGACTCGACTAAAAGGTATGTCTTCTAGGAATCAAGGGAAATGACTCGACTAAAAGGTACGTCTTATAAGAATCAAAGGGGATGACTCGACTAAAAGGTACGTCTTTTAGGAATCAAAGGGGATGACTCGACTAAAAGGTACGTCTTATAGGGGTCAAAGGGGATGACTCGACTAAAAGGTACGTCTTATACGAATCAAGGGAAATGACTCGACTAAAAGGTACGTCTTATAAGAATCAAATGGGATGACTCGACTAAAAGGTACGTCTTATAGGAATCAAGGGAAATGACTTGACTAAAAGGTATGCCTTATAGGAATCAAAGGGGAAAGGTTCGTCTTATAGGAATCAAAGGGGATGACTCGACTAAATGGTACGTCTTATAGGAATCAAAGGGGATGACTCGACTAAAAGGTACGTCTTATACGAATCAAGGGAAATGTCTCGACTATAAGGTACGTCTTATAGGAATCACAGGGGATGACTCGACTAAAAGGTACGTCTTATAGGAATCAAAGGGGATGACTCGACTAAAAGGTACGTCTTATAAGAATCAAAGGGGATGACTCGACTAAAAGGTACGTCTTATAGGAATCAAAGGGAATGACTCGACTAAAAGGTATGTCTTATAGGAATCAAAGGGGATGACTCGACTAAAAGGTACGTCTTATAGGAATCAAAGGGGATGACTCGACTAAAAGGTACGTCTTATAAGAATCAAAGGGGATGACTCGACTGGAAGGTACGTCTTATAGGAATCAAGGGAAATGACTCGACTAAAAGGTACGTCTTCTAGGAATCAAAGGGGATGACTCGACTAAAAGGTACGTCTTCTAGGGGTCAAAGGGGATGACTCGACTAAAAGGTACGTCTTATAGGAATCAAAGGGGATGACTCAACTAAAAGGTACGTCTTCTAGGAATCAAAGGGGATGACTCAACTAAAAGGTACGTCTTCTAGGGGTCAAAGTGAATGACTCAACTAAAAGGTACGTCTTATAGGAATCAAGACTTAAGTTAGAAAGTGCATTACCTAGGAATAAAAATTTGAATTACCCAATCAAGAAAATGTGTTTCCTTACCAATGTTGTTTGAATTATCAAAACTATGAAGTGCTTCTCCTTACCAAAGCAGCTTGAATTACAAATCTGTGCAACAACCTTGCCTCTTGCATTTGTTGAGGTGAGAAATTACGGCCTTTGATGTTTAGGCTCTGAAATCCTTGATCTGAAGGCAACGTGTATTCCTATTACATACAAAGAAAAGTTGTGAGTTTAAAAACATGATGGCTAGTTTGTGGCTTTGGCTTTTGAGGCAATTGCTCCTTCCCCCGTCACATTTAGCTTTGCTTCCAACCATTAGCATATGTCATTGACTTGCTGTATCATTGACTCAAACTCATCTTATTAAGAGTGACTCTGAAACAAACACAGTATTTCTGCTTTGTCGTGTTTCTCAAATAAACCCTTTGAACCTTGGTATTTCCATGAGTTCCCCGACTTCTCTGATTAAAAAACTTCTTGCATGCCCTTTTGGGTTCACAATAATGTCTCTTTCATGTGCTAGCTTTTGTCTTGCTTTGTGCAATTAAAGAAGCTGGTAGCCAGTTTTGAAATCTTTTCTCACTTGTTTTGACACAGACTTGACTCAAAGACAAGAAATAAAAAAAAGAATGACAATTTTTGTTTTGATAACTGACTCAAGAAAGATAAAATTAAAATAAAGAGAAGAAAGAAAAGACAATGAATGTCCCCTTTTAAAAAAAAGAAACAAACAATTCATCTAAAAATGTCAGTCAACACTAATGATTATGCCATGCATTTTGGATTAAGCAGCTTGATCCTTTCATCCAAACTTTCTACCCATTGTTGTTGAGTTAATGGCCTTGAAACTGAGTCACTTTCTTAGGTCAATTGCATTTAAGACCCCATTCGTCTAGTGGCACCTTGAAGGGTTTTAGCCAACAAGCTTCCTTCATTTTCTCTCGGCTCACTATCGTCTTATGGTGCCCGTGAGGGTTTTCACCAATAAGACTCTCTTATTTTTATTTCTCTCAACTTACCATCGCCTTATGAAGCCCGTAAGGGTTTTCACCAATAAGACTCTCTCATTTTTATTTCTCTCTTGATTCCCTATGCTGAGGAAGATAAATAGTTCCCAATTGCATCATCATATCCCTTGCATGCTTAGCCTTAACATTCTCAAAGATTGATCTGAAGGTCTTTCTTTGGTGTTAGCTTGGCTTTTGGAGAGGATTAGAAAGAAAGAATGGCATGGGGCCCAAACGATACTTGAAGTGGGGTAGGACTTACAACTTTTGGAATCGACTCAAACAATGAGGATTAACTCATGCCCCAGTTTCTTTTGACTGGGTGACACTAAATTATTTATTTGGTTGGACCGAGCCCTGAGTGGGGCAGCCTACGTATCTCACCCTTGAGAGAGAAGAATCAGGTCATGCATAGTTTTGACAACTTATTTTGCTTGATTCTGATTTGTTTTTTCTTTTGGGGATTTTTCTGACTCTATTTTTCTTCACACTTTTTTTTTTTGACACATTTTTTCTCTCTTTTTTTTTTTTTTTTTGAACTTTTCTGACTATTATTTTGCTCGACATTGTTCTTTCGAGCTTTGCTGACTATATTGATTCCAAAAGAGGTGTATGAAAAAAAATAAGACTAATGCTCAAATGGGGTAAACAAAGGATGAAACGATGTTTGGATGGCAGAATGAAATGCCTTCGTCATATCAATCTTTGAAAATGCAAGTACATATCATGCAATATGAAAGTGCATGATCAAGATCACTTATGAAATGTTTTACAACACTAACTTGCCCCGAGCATGTGTGCCACCTCTTTTCTACACTTGCCCAGCATACAACTCCACTTTGTTGTACATTCCTCATGCTGAAGGACTCATGACTTCGTGGAGGTAATTTTCTTCCTGTTCCTCTTGATAGGATCACGTAGACACTGTTTGACCTAATTAAGACATGTCTTTCAATTGATGACCAAGTTATTCTCACGATTTTCAAAATAATAGCCTTAATTATCAAAGAAGGTTTCAACTTGATCACCAAATGCCCCAGCACTCTATCTATTTCCTCAGATGCTCTCTTTTTCTAACTTTAACCCTCTGATTCAATGTTCATTCTTAAACTGGATGTTAAGATCTAGCTGTAAATTTCACTATCATATCATATCACTAGAGTCAACATAAAATGTACTATGTAAAAAAAAAAACATATTTAAAACACAAAGAAAAAGGGGACACTCCATTTAATAAAAATGAAAGATAGAAGGGTTTGAACATAAACGACAAAGGGACAAAACAAGATAAATCCCGAACTACAACCCTGAAATAATTCGGAGAACAGAAAATAAAACAAAACAAACTACCAAACCCCTTCCTGGTAAGGAGATGGGTGACTTCTCCATTGCTCAGCCTGACATATTAGCCACTGGCTTGCATATCAACATGACTGCAGCTTCCACCACTGTCAGACACATTTCCTTCAACAAATAAGCTCTGGATCCCCATGCTTAACTCATTGCCTCCCATAGATTGTGCAGTACCGCGTGCTGGTGAAGAACTCTGTGGGATGGTCGAAGGGCCAATGTTTTGCACCACAATCAATTTATCTTGAATTATCTTTTCTATTTCTCTTTTCAAAGTGTGACAATCTTCAGTACTATGACCTTGAACATCAGAATGATATGCACATCGCACATTAGGATATAAGCTTCTTGAATGCGGGTCAGGATTATACCCAAGGAGAGAAGTGATCATGCCCTGCTGTACCAATCTCTGGAATAAACTGGCATAGGATTCCCCAATTATCTTTTTCCTTCCCCCTCTTTGCGAACTCTGGCCCGAACGAAATTTGGATTTAGAGGTCCCTTGGTAAATTTGTGGGGGTCGAGGACGATGTTGAGGGACAGGGGCATGCCATCGTGGATAAGAAGATGGATGAGCATACAATTGTGCATTGTTCACAGGATATCGAGGAAGTGGAATGGATTTCTTGGATTTCGGAGAAAGAAACCTTGTTGCAAGTGGTTATATGGATCTGATATGTAAGCTCGGTATTGAGGCTGACAGTGTTGGTGGGTTGAACCTCTCAAACTTTGCTTTGGCCCTGTCATGACAATAGGTGCGTTTTCCTTCTTCTTTTCTTCAGTTTTCCTTGGTTGATTGCAATGTCGTCCCGAATGTTTCACAGAATCCTTCTATCCACCAGGCTCCCCAAATTTTGATGTCTCAAAGCTGGGAGGAAGGTTAACACTTGAAGACATGCCCCAGTTTTTATATGAAACATCTTCATAGCCCGTAAGTCCAGGGGAATTTTTCATATCATTTTCTACACTCTTCACTTTCCCAACCATTTTCTCTGGCTCTTTTGGCATGCTAGGCTTCTTAGTAAGAAATTTTGGCGGTTCACTTAACTTAACTGTAGACTCAAGAGTATACCAATGATCATCAACAGTATTGAACGTGGAGTCACTAGTGGACTGAGAAATCACAATCGTTGGATTGATAGACAAAGTGGAAACCTTAGTAGAAGGTTGAGCAACAAAATCACAAACGGTATGTGGTGCTGTGAATGTGGTAGACTTATACTGAGGAGATAAAGAAAGAGTGGTGGAAGTATTGAGGTGCATTTGACGTGGAGTGGATTCTGAGGCATGCTGTGGTGTATCAACAACAGTAGGAAACTGACTTTGCGATTTTGGTGGAAGACTCAAGGTATTTGTAGGGTCAAAAGTAGGGAACGGAGGTGGAGGCAACCCACTGGCCCAAGATCGGTACATTCCCATCATTTGTTGTCTCAGTCTCAAATTCTCTTCCTTTAAACTCTCAATTTCCCGACTCTTTGTTTCATCCATGATGCCACTCTCTATATCCTTGTTGGACACAACTAATCCTTCTTTGGATTAGTTGTGATATGGAGGATCAGCCAGGAAACCACAAACCAACCACCTTAAAATAACTGAACAAGAGGTAACAAATATGTTAGAGTTCAACATTTTTTTTCCTTCAAAACCTCTTCTTTTTTTTTTCTTGAAGAAAAATCACCGAACCCTAGAAGGGCGCCTACGTATCTCACCCCCGAAAGGGGAGAATAAGGTGTGCATAGTTCGTGATGTTTTTTGCCAAAATGGCCAATTAAAATCTTTTTTTTTTCTTGAAACTTTAAAAAGAAAAGAAAATAACAAATTATCAAAAGAATTGACGAAAATCTTTTTTGCATCTTTTAGGTTTAAACTCCCTATACAAAAATGGAATCTATGATTACCAAAGAAGAATCTTTTTGGGTTTTCGATTTAGAATTTCATAGGAAAATGAAACTTGAAACTATTAAAGAAAAATCTTTTTGTAGTTTTCTTTTAGAGATGTATATGAAACGCCTACTCTAAGTGAAGAGTGAAGAAAATGTTTTGGAATTTTTTAGATTTCTGTACAACATGAAATCTATGGTTACCGAAGAAAATATTTTTGGATTTTCAATTTTAAATTTCATACGAAAATGAAACTTGAACCTATTAAAGAAAAATATATTTTTTTGCTTTCTTTTAAAGATGTACATGAGACACCTACTCTAAATGAAGAGTGAAGAAAATCTTTTTTGAATTTTTGAAATAAGATCCCTGAACCTAAAATAGGTTGCCTACGTATCTCACTCCCGAGAGAGGAGAATCAGGGGTGCGTAGTTCGTCCAGATTGGATAATTAACGATTAACTAACAGATTGACCCTAACTTAAGGGCACAACCAAAGACAAACGAATAAAATCTTTTTGAGGTTTTTTTTTTCTTTTAATTAGACACTTCAACTAAACTGACACCAACAATTATGAAGGAAAAAAAAAATCTTTTTGGTATTTTCATTAAATGAAATGTACAAATTTCTACCATTTTTTGCATTTTCTTTTATAAAAACTGCTAAAAAAAATCTTTTTTTTTTTTTGAAAATTTCGAATTATGAATGCATGCTAAAGGAGACAAATGAAAAATCTTTTTGATATTTTCGTTTTTGAGAAATGAGTGCAAAAGGTAAAAATCTGTTTTTTTTGAATTTTTGGATTGTGAAGAACAAAAGTCATAAAGAACACTAAAAGCTACGACACTCTTCTCTTTTTTTTTCTTTTCGACTCACTTCACTTTTTTTCTCTATTTTTTTCAACTACGCACCTTACTTCTAACACATGTTTTCACCAAATCAGTCCGTCAAATGACCCCATTACCCTCAAAGATTCAACATTTAGCACGTAGGGATGCGTTAGAGGTGAGTCTCCTACAAAGGACCAAGTGGGCCCCGCTAGGTCTCAATATGATGCACATAAGCATGACATAAGTGGGCCCCGCTAGGTCTTAAGGTTCGAAAGGGTTTTATTATTTAAGTGACAAAAATGAAAATTTGTTTCGAAAAAAAAGATCATTTACAATTTTTATTCAGAGTCGCCACTTGGCATAATCTGGTGTGCCAAGTCACCATTGGAAAATCCTTTTCAAAACCATTTGACTCTTTAAACTGGTTTGCGAACAAAGACACCAACTAAGGAATTCTGTTGACCGAGGGGAAGGTGTTAGGCACCCCTCGATCTCGTGGTTCAACCACGGTCGCTTGGTAGAGCGTATCAACTATTTTGGCATCATGAAATGTACAAACCACACAAAAGCACGCCAAATAATCAAATAATAAACAAAACAAAACAATCAAAAAATATAAAGTCCAGTCCAATTATACAGTCCAAAAATAGAAAGATACGAAAATATAAATCCTAGTCTAAACTAATTCTAGATTAAGCTCCAATGCCTTACCCGACGCCGCGGGCCTTCATCACGATCATTTTTCGCCAACATGATATGTCGGGGCATTCCCCGGTGAATAAATACAAGTGATCTCGGGGCATTCCCCGGCTAAATAAATACATTTGAACAATATGAGAAAACCAAATCATTCACCCAAATTTCAATCATTCAAACAATATTTCAAACGTTCAATAAAATCACAAATTATAAACTTTGCCTACCCAAACTACGTTTGCCTAAACCAATCGGCGCATCATGATACTACCCAATCAAACACTCATATTTGCTTCAAAATAACCAACGACAATAAATCAAAACAATATTCATTCTTTATCAATTCCTACCATCCAACCCCACATTCCATTTTTTATACCAAATTCCAACGATTCAAGACAGTCATCTCAACAATCCACAACCATCTATTCAATGAAATCGAACACCAAATTAATGTCAGCAAAATTCAACCACACATCAGACAAATCAAACACGTATAGTAAAGTAAAATTAGAAGAGATAGAGATGGACCTTAAATTTGAAGCTTTCAAACTCAATGTTATTCGAATAAAGAGAGTCCGCACCCGGAAACCTCGAGCCGAACCTTAACACCAACAATCCAACTCAACAAATAATGACCCGTTCACCGTCACTGTTCACCGGTTACTGTTCACCGGTTACTTTTTTTTTTCTTTTTTCGTTGTTGTTTTTGTTCTTGTTCTTGTGAGGAAGATTATTTGGTGATTCTTGTTATTCTGGAGAAGATGATGAACAAAGAATGTGCCCCGTTTTTCTTCTTAGAATCTTTCTTTTATAATGAGCATGAATTTATTATGATGTGGGAATTTTGGTGGGTCCCCCATATATTCTTTCTTTGTGGACAAGAAAAATGAGGGGGGGAAATCACATGGGTAGTTAGGGTAGGTGGAAGCTTTTGATTGGGTAGGTTGTTAGGATAAGATAAATTAGTTAGAGGTATTTTTTGTTTATTTTTATATTTTTGTGGGATATAATTACATGGGGTTGGACACATGGTAAGGTGAACTAAAAATGAATAAAATTAGACTTCGGGAGGGAAAAAATTAGGTGTCTACATCATGCCCACTTTGAATGTAAACACTAAGTATTTTCAGACAAAGAAGTAGACAGTGAGACCAAATTTTGACCCGACCATTATTCAAAGAAAGAAATAGAAGGAAGAAGGACAACCGGGTCTTGACTTAAAACATCCTTCCTACCCAAATTATGAGAGAATCAAGTCACGGGTATTTCAAAGGATTGGAAGAGAAGTGGACTATACCGAGTTGGAGAGTCGAGTGAGGTTCTATCGAGGTTTCGGTCCGCGGCTCTGTCATTACATCAAAAAATAAAAATTACAAGTTAAAACATAAATGAAATTACAAAAATCCTATCTATACAACTTGCGTTGGCTCTTGACCCGACTTTTATCACCCTATTCTTCAGGCGGGCTCCTAATTTGCAATTTCTTTCAACCTGTTGCTTTTCTTTCAATTTCTCCACGCTGTTCTCCAGACGGGTTCCTGACTTGCTATTTCATCAACTTGTTGCCATGCTTTCAACTTCTGCACCCTGTTCTGCAGGCGGGCTCCTGATTTGCTATTACATGAACTTGTTGCTATGCTTTCAATTTCTTCACCCTGTTATGCAGGCGGACTCCTGACTTGCTATTTTTTAATTTGTTTAACTTTCAATTTCTTCACCTTGTTGCTTGGTTTTCCATTTATTCGCCATGTGCTTCGGGTATGCTCCTGAAATCTCATCAAAAGTGAAAAGAAAATTATCCTAAATAAAGAAATGCAATTTCTATGAGTTAATTGGAATGACTTGACTAAAAGGTACGTCTTTTAGGAATCCAGGGGGATGACTCGACTAAAAGGTACGTCTTATAGGAATCAACGGGGATGACTAGACTAACAGGTACGTCTTATAGGAATCAAGGGAAATGACTCGACTAAAAGGTACGTCTTCTAGGAATCAAAGGGGATGACTCGACTAAAAGGTACGTCTTATAGGAATCAAAGGAAATGACTAAAAGGTACGCCTTCTAGGGGTCAAAGGGGATGACTCGACTAAAAGGTACGTCTTATAGGGATCAAAGGGGATGACTCGACTAAAAGGTACGTCTTATAGGAATCAAAGGGGATGACTCGACTAAAAGGTACGTCTTATAGGAATCAAAGGGGATGACTCGACTAAAAGGTACGTCTTTTAGGGGTCATGGGAAATGACTCGACTAAAAGGTACGTCTTCTAGGAATCAAAGGGGATGACTCAACTAAATGGTACGTCTTCTAGGGGTCAAAGGGGATGACTCGACTAAAAGGTACGTCTTATAGGAATCAGAGGGGATGACTCGACTAAAAGGTACGTCTTATAGGAATCAAAGGGGATGACTCGACTAAAAAGGTACGTCTTATAGGAATCAAAGGGGATGACTCGACTAAAAGGTACGCCTTATAGGAATCAGAGGGGATGACTCGACTAAAAGGTACGTCTTCTAGGAATCAAGGGAAATGACTCGACTTAAAGGTACGTCTTATAGGAATCTAATGGGATGACTCGACTAAAAGGTACGTCTTATAGGAATCAAAGGGGATGACTCGACTAAAAGGTACGTCTTATAGGGGTCAAAGGGGATGACTCGACTAAAAGGTACATCTTATAGGAATAAAGGGAAATGACTCGACTAAAAGGTACGTCTTATAGGAATCAAAGGGGATGACTCGACTAAAAGGTACGTCTTATAGGAATCATGGAAATGACTCGACTAAAAGGTACGTCTTATAGGAATCAAAGGGGATGACTCGACTAAAAGGTACGTCTTATAGGAATCAAAGGGGATGACTCGACTAAAAGGTACGTCTTATAGGAATCAAAAGGGATGACTCGACTAAAAGGTATGTCTTATAGGAATCAAAGGGGATGACTCGACTAAAAGGTACGTCTTATAGAAATCAAAGGGGATGACTCGAGTAAAAGGTACGTCTTATAAGAATCAAGGGAAATGACTCAACTAAAAGGTACGTCTTCTAGGAATCAAAGGGGATGACTCGACTAAAAGGTACGTCTTCTAGGGGTCAAAGGGGATAACTCGACTAAAAGGTACGTCTTATAGGAATCAAAGTGGATGAATCGACTAAAAGGTATGTCTTCTAGGAATCAAAGGGGATCACTCGACTAAAAGGTACGTCTTCTAGGGTTCAAAGTGAATGACTCGACTAAAAGGTACGTCTTATAGGAATCAAGACTTAAGTTAGGAAGTGCATTACCTAAGAATAAAAATTTAAATTACCCAATCAAGGAAGTGTGTTTCCTTACCAATGTTGTTTGAATTATCAAAACAATGAAGTGTTTCTCCTTACCAAAGCTGCTTGAATTACAAACCTGTGCAGCAACCTTGCCTCTTGCATTTGTTGAGGTGAGAAATTACGGCCTTTGATGTTTAGGCTCTGAAATCCTTGATCTGAAGGCAACATGTATTCCTATTACATACAAAGAAAACTTGTGAGTTTAAAAACATGATGGCTAGTTTGTGGCTTTGGCTTTTGAGGCAATTGCTCCTTCCCCCGTCACATTAGCTTTGCTTCCAACCATTAGCATATGTCATTGACTTGCTGTATCATTGACTCAAACTCAGCTTATTAAGAGTGACTCTGAAACAAACACAGTATTTCTGCTTTGTCGTGTTTCTCAAATAAACCCTTTGAACCTTGGTATTTCCATCAGTTCCCCGACTTCTCTGTTGAAAAAACTTCCTGCATGCCCTTTTTGGGTTCACAATAATGTCTCTTTCATGTGCTAGCTTTTGTCTTGCTTTGTGCAATTAAAGAAGCTGGTAGCCAGTTTTGAAATCTTTTCTCACTTGTTTTGACACGGACTTGACTCAAAGACAAGAAACAAAAAAAAGAATGACAATTTTTGTTTTGATAACTGACTCAAGAAAGATAAAATTAAAATAAAGAGAAGAAAGAAAAGACAATGAATGTCCCCTTTTAAAACAAAGAAACAAAAAATTCATCTAAAAATGACAGTCAACACTAATGATTATGCCATGCATTTTGGATTAAGCAACTTGATCCTTTCATCCAAACTTTCTACCCATTGTTGTTGAGTTAATGGCCTTGAAACTGAGTCACTTTCTTAGGTCAATTGCATTTAAGACCCCATTCGGCTAGTGGCGCCTTGAAGGGTTTTAGCCACCAAGCTTCTTTCATTTTCTCTCGGCTCACTATCGTCTTATGGTGCCCGTGAGGGTTTTCACCAATAAGACTCTCTTATTTTTATTTCTCTCAACTTACCATCGCCTTATGATGCCCGTAAGGGTTTTCACCAATAAGACTCTCTCATTTTTATTTCTCTCTTGATTCCCTATGCTGAGGAAGACAAATAGTTCCCAAATGCATCATCATATCCCTTGCATGCTTAGCCTTAACATACTCAAAGATTGATCTTAAGGTCTTTCTTTGGTTGTAGCTTGGCTTTTGGAGAGGCTTAAAAAGAAAGGATGGCATGGGGCCCAAACGACACTTGAAGTGGGGTAGGACTTACAACTTTTGGAATCGACTCAAACAATGAGGATTAACTCATGCCCCAGTTTCTTTTGACTGGGTGACACTAAATTATTTATTTGGTTGGACCGAGCCCTGAGTGGGGCAGCCTACGTATCTCACCCTTGAGAGAGGAGAATCAGGTCATGCATAGTTCTGACAACTTATTTTGCTTGATTCTAATTTTTTTTTCTTTTGGAGATTTTTCTTACTATATTTTTCTTCACACTCTTTTTTCTTTTTTTTTGACATTTTTTTTTTTTTTTGAACTTTTCTGACTATTGTTTTTCTCGACATTGTTCTTTCGAGCTTTGCTGACTATATTGATTCCAAAAGAGGTGTATGAAAAAAAATAAGACTAAAGCTCAAATGGGGTAAACAAAGGATGACACGATGTTTGGATGGCAGAATGAAATGCCTTCGTCATATCAATCTTTGAAAATGCAAGTACATATCATGCAATATGAAAGTGCACGATCAAGATCACTTATGAAATATTTTACAACACTAACTTGCCCCGAGCATGTGTGCCACCTCTTTTCTACACTTGCCCAGCATACAACTCCACTTTGTTGTACATTCCTCATGCTGAAGGACTCATGACTTCGTGGAGCTAATTTTCTTCCTGTTCCTCTTGATAGGATCACGTAGACACTGTTTGACCTAATTAAGACATGTCTTTCAATTGATGACCAAGTTATTCTCACGATTTTCAAAATAATAGCCTTAATTATCAAAGAAGGTTTCAACTTGATCACCAAATGCCCTAGCACTCTATCTATTTCCTCAGATGCTCTCTTTTTCTAACTTTAACCCTCTGATTCAATGTTCATTCTTAAACTGGATGTTAAGATCTAGCTATAAATTTCACTAGCATATCATATCACTAGAGTCAACATAAAATGTACTATGTAAAAAAAATAAAAAAATACAACAACACATATTTAAAACACAAAGAAAAAGGGGACATTCCATTTAATAAAAATGAAAGATAGAAGGGTTTGAACATAAACGACAAAGGGACAAAACAAGATAAATCCCGAACTACAACCCTGAAATAATTCGGAGAACAGAAAATAAAACAAAACAAACTACCAAACCCCTTCCTGGGAAGGAGAGGGGTGACTTCTCCATTGCTCAGACACTCGTAATGCCAAACAAAGCCTATACGACTCCAAAAAAAGCTCGGATTCTAAAATAGTCCCCAGCAGAGTCGCCAGAGCTGTCACACCCCTTTTTCGTCTCCAAAAAAAGATATGTATTTTAAGGTTCGAAAGAGTTTTATTATTTAAGTGACAAAGATGAAAATTTGTTTCAAAAAAAAAGATTATTTACATTTTTTATTCAGAGTCGCCACTTGGCATAATCTGGTGTGCCAAGTCACCATTGGAAAATCCTTTTCAAAACCATTTGACTCTTTTAACTGGTTTTCGAACAGAGACTCCGGCTAAGGAATTCTGTTGACCGAGGGAAAGGTGTTAGGCACCCCTCGATCCCGTGGTTCAACCACGGTCGCTTGGTAGAGTGTATCAACTATTTTGGCATCATGAAATGTACAAACCACACAAAAGCACGCCAAATAATCAAATAATAAACAAAACAAAACAATCCAAAAATATAAAGTCCAGTCCAATTATACAGTCCAAAAATAGAAAGATACGAAAATATAAATCCTAGTCTAAACTAATTCTAGATTAAGCTCCAATGCCTTACCCGACGCCGCAGGCCTTCATCACGATCATTTTTCGCCAACATGATACGTCGGGTCATTCCCCGGTGAATAAATACAAGTGATCTCGGGGCATTCTCCGGCTAAATAAATACATTTTTTCAATACGAGAAAACCAAATCATTCACCCAAATTTCAATCATTCAAACAATATTTCAAACGTTCAATAAAATCACAAATTATAAACTTTGCCTACCCAAACTACGTTTGCCTAAACCAATCGGCGCATCATGATACTACCCAATCAAACACTCATATTTGCTTCAAAATAACCAACGACAATAAATCAAAACAATATTCATTCTTTATCAATTCCTACCATCCAAGCCCACATTCCATTTTTTATACCAAATTCCAACGATTCAAGACAGTCATCTCAACAATCCACAACCATCTATTCAATGAAATCGAACACCAAATTAATGTCACCAAAATTCAACCACACATCTGACAAATCAAACACGTATAGTGAAGTTAAATTAGAAGAGATAGAGTTTGACCTTAAATTTGAAGCTTTCAAACTCAATGTTATTCGAATAAAGAGAGTCCGCACCCGGAAACCTCGAACCGAACCTTAACACCAACAATCCAACTCGACAAATAATGACCCGTTCACCGTCACTTTTCACGCCGTCACTGTTCACCGGTCACTGTTCACCGATTACTGTTCACCGGTTACTTTGTTTTTTTTTTGTTTTTCGTTGTTGTTCTTGTTCTTGTGAGGAAGATTATTTGGTGATTCTTGTTATTCTGGAGAAGATGATGATCAAAGAATGTGCCCCCTTTTTCTTCTTAGAATCTTTCTTTTATAATGAGCATGGATTTGTTATGATGTGAGAATTTTGGTGGGTCCCCCATATATTCTTTCTTTGTGGACAAGAAAAAGGAGGGGGGGGGGGGGGGAAATCACATGGGTAGTTAGGGTAGGTGGAAGTTTTTGATTGGGTAGGTTGTTAGGATAAGATAAATTAGTTAGAGGTATTTTTTGTTTATTTTTGTATTTTTGTGGGATATAATTACATGGGGTTGGACATATGATAAGGTGAACTAAAAATGAATAAAATTAGACTTCGAGAGGGTCAAAATTAGGTGTCTACATACCAAACTTCATATCATGTACTTTTACTCATATCAACGAAAAGCCAGTTAGATTTATTGAAAAAAAAAATAATAAAAACAAAAAACACTTGAAAAATTATGTATTCATGAGCACTTGTTTGCACGATCAATATGTGCTTCTTATATTCATATGCTATCATAACAATCAAATGCATGTGTGCATCAACTCACTCCGTTATAGTACATGAACTTTTTTAACCAACTAGATATCCAAGCAAAGAAAGTCTGACACTTGAACGAAACTAAATCTTGTAGAATCATATTAAATATTTAAAAGATAGACCTTATTATGAACTGCACATAGTCTAATCAAATTCAGTTCTCTCAATCAATACATTCCTCGAGAAGGACCATATATAAAAATAATGAGACAAAAACAAAAAGCATAATATAAGAGGATGATTCTTCCCTTCTTCATTCCGGACGAAACTCCACTCCTTGAACAATGAGCCCAGCTTTTTCATCAAGATGCGTAGTCTCCATCAATCGTGCATCAACATCTCCATCTTCTCCTGCATCATTGTAAAAATCTCCCATTTTTAATTCCATCCATCCATCACCTCTTTTAAAAGGTAACGTCGCTCTAGGTCCTCGTCCTGAAAAATGCACAACACTAGCTCGTTTTTCGGCCTCTTTGACACTCATAGAATCAACAAATCTAACAACTGCATTAACAGTTTCAAGTCCATGAAATTTGTCCTCCAATTTGAATACTAGATAAGCAACATATTTGGTTCTTTTTGATAGGATTCG
This sequence comes from Capsicum pubescens, assembly GCA_030864215.1. Classification (NCBI taxonomy): domain Eukaryota; kingdom Viridiplantae; phylum Streptophyta; class Magnoliopsida; order Solanales; family Solanaceae; genus Capsicum; species Capsicum pubescens. The sequence continues at coordinate 22,992,689 of CM061549.1, forward strand.
AGTTTCAATTTTTCCTTGAATATCAAGCCAATAGACGCACTTGAGTTTAGCCACTTCCGTGAATCTACACAAATTTTTAACCTTAGCTTGCTCAATTATTACATGTAATAAGGTAATTTCTTTCGAAATTTATACTAGTATATGGAATATATCGCGAAAAATATTAAACCTGGAATCCGGATGAGATAACCATTCCCAATGCTCTGGATTCTTACCCCATTCAATATCAAGTCCCCTTGCTGGTACCATAAAACATTTCTTCCTCGTCTTCTTATCCAGCGAAATACTCTATTTGACAGATCAAATCGCAAACATAAACCATCAGAAAGTAGAAAATTAACAAATCGAAAAAGGTTCTATAGACCACTCAACAACGAACCCGGCCTTATGAATGGGCCAGGTTAGTAACTGGCTTATTCTTACTATGTCTGATTGGGCTCATCACGACCCAACCCAACTCACTTGTCATGACCAGCTACAACTGGCCGCGCGCGCATTCCACCATAAAACACATCCATAGCCATAAGGCGAAACAATTAGTCCAACTCCTGTGCATGTTGGGTGGTCTAGACCAGATCACCCAACTACCCTTATGCATGGGGCGGGCGAGTCATTGGCCCTTTCTTATCAGGGGGTTAGGCCGGTCATGGCCTGACCTTGCCCCACTTGACATGACTTGCACATGTCCTAGCTCCCATACACGGTACACATAGACATTCATCCTTTTTCATTGGCAATTAGTTGTATATTCTAATATTCGCGAAAATAACATATTTAAAAAACTAATTTGATTGTGGTCATATGTCAAGAGCGAATAAATATTTTGGTATATTTAAGGACTCACCCCTCTGCTTTTTGTACGTGACAGATAGATATCGAATTTCACTAAGAGGATTCAAATTATAAAAGAAACACTACCAGTTTGCCTCCATCAAGAAGAATCGGAGAGTTAACACCTGTACCACTTTTTCCAACGGAATAAACTTCATCATCGTCCTCATCGAATTCCATACGCAATAATGACATTATTCTGTCAGCAACTTTTTTGATGCAATCTGCCTCATCCCTAAATGTTACAATGAAAATAACAACTATTTAGATCAAACTTTAGAAATCAAATACTCCCTTTGTTTCAAGCTGTATGATACTGTTTGACTTGACACTGTTTGATAAATGTTCCTACTTTTTTTATTTCATATTACTTGATTAATGCTGATCTGAGACACCTCTTAAGAAAACTTAATTAAAGGTATATTTTACTAAACTAATTTATTAATGATGTTTTGAAAGGTTATATTTGACTACTGGTACTTTATATAGCCATTTATTACAAAGGGTAGTAAAGGAAAGAAATAATAAAAATTGTGTTGATTTGCTAAAATGAACAAATAAAATGAAATAATTATTTTCGTGCAGGGCCAAGAAAAATAGAAAAGAGGAGTATTTGAAGTCATAAAAAAAAATGTACCCTATTATTTTTCATTATTGAGAGAAATTACATTAGGGAAACATGCAAGAAGACTTTTGACTTGGCCCTTGGCCAAAAAGTCATTATATTAGTACTACTTATAATAGACTATTTTAATATATTTATTGACTTATGGTTATTGGCTCTGCAACAGGTATTGTGAAGTGGTCCACGTTCAACTTATCAGAAATTTCCAGCAACTTTAGGTGTCACAACAGTAATTAAACCTAGTACGGGAATGGTCATTGCATTGGGTTGATAGTGGCGTGTCCGCATCCGCGCCCCACTCCCCACCCCCACACATCCCATCCAATCCCACCCCACCCTGACCAAATTTAATATAATTGGTTGTGGTGTTGTTGTGAGATGTTTATTGGCTTTCTGTGCACCTCGAGCTCGTACCTACCCTAAAAACGAGTCCACAGACGTCATGACAAGTGGTGGTGGTTGAAAATCAAAATGTATTAGAGAAAATAATGCATGTATTGATTTTGATATTACTAATTCCAATATTTCGAATACACCACATTAGTACTATTGTAATTATCCACCCTTTAAACACCATATTGATGATGACTTCATCAAAATAATACGATACATTATAAAATAATAGGTAACAATAATTCAAACAATAATAATCAAATTAAATGCCAATTTTTTTGACTATTCTTTTTTTTGGTTCAATACCAAATCAATTCAAATATATATGTCACTCGATTTGATTTGGTCTTTTAATTAATTAATTAATTGATTTGATTTTAGTTATGTCATAATCAACTAGTAAATACTACTAAACAATTCTAATTGGATTGTTGATTTTTGTTATGTCACAATCAGCTAATAACTACTTCTAGATGAACTCTCATTGGATTCTTCATTTTAGGTTGTGGTTCCTCTATCTATTTTTATTTGTCCAATATATTAAAAATAATTATTAAACTTTATATGAGATAATTTATTATTTTATGTTTATTTTATTTTTACGTTATGTTTTAAGTAGTATGTCAAATAAAAAAGAAAAAAAAACTCAAATATGTCACTGACTATCAGAAATGATTCATTTATGCCATCCATTAAAAGTTGGGCTCATTCATGCCATCGCCGTACCAAAACTGACCAATCCATACCATTACTTTTAACAGCCGGTTTTTAGAAAACAGCTTTGCCACGTGGCAGCATATTAGATGTTCACGTCATTTTTTTTTGTTTTTTTTTTTTAAATATTTATAATTTTTTTAATAATTTTTTATTTAATTTTTTTAAAAAATGGTGTTGGTTACGAAGTTTATAGATTACATTTTTCTATGCTTTTATTTATCAAATAACGAATAATAAATTTTGCATATAACTAATGTTCATGTTTTTTCTGGATTCTTATTTTTAAAAATAATTATATATATATATTTGACCAATCTTCTAGGTATTTATTTATACATGAACCCAAAATATTCAAACATGAAATTCTAGTTCATCATAACCATTGCTAGTCCTTATATGCAATGATAATAAAGGACGAAACCGTATTCTTGTCATATTTTGCCAAATGAAAAAGGTGACCATATTTAAATGATCAATTCAAAGACCTTAAATGGTTAATCATTCTTAACACTTCAAAAAGTACATGATAGAGAAAGAAAAAGAATGCAAAAATATGAACAATTTCTTCTGTTGGTGCATTCTCTTTTCCTTACTTTTCTCGCCCTCTTTGTGTGTATGCATGCAAAATGTATGTAGTAAAGTATTGTGAGTGGATGTGTACGGTATCACTTATTCTTTTTTGATAATCATTTATATGCATGCATGCATGGATCATATACTACATCAAATCTCACTTCAAATTTAATCATAAAAAAGATTTGAATACTCTAGAATTACAACAACAAATGTAAAATAAGAGCAACTCCACTTCATAATATTGGAATTGAAATTCGCATAATCGCGATATTATATTATTCAAAAAAAGGTAAAGGGCTACCTTTTGGAAAAATAGTTGCCAACAAAAGAAAGAAGAAGCTGCGAATTCGAAACCACGAACCAAACCTCAAACTCCAACTCGTTGTCTACCCATTTATGTTATTTGCTTTTTGTTTCTGTCAAATGTTACTCCCTTTTCTTCTTAACTCTTCTCTTTTCTTGTTTTTCTCTCCCAGTCCGTGTTTTTTTTTTCAAGGTTCCTCCCCCTTTCTTCCTATTTTTGTCCTTTTTGTTTCCCTAATCCTCCTTATTCGTTCCCCTTATCTTTGTGTTTTTCTATGTCCCCCTTTGTGTCTGTGTGGGTGTACTATATAATGTATAAGGTTGGCAAGTTGAGGGAGTCGAGAAAAAGGTGGGGATGATTGGGGTAGTTTTCTTTAGGATAAGATTTTTTTTATAAATATATAATGTATAAGGTTGGGAAGTTGAAGGATTTTTTAATTTTTTTTTTAAAAAATATTTATAAAAAAAATATTTATAATAAAATTTTTTATAATTATTTTTTTAAAAAAAATAAATAAATAAAATTTTTAAAAAATGACGTGGACCTCTAATATGCTGCCACGTGGCAAACTGTTTTCTAAAAATCGGCTGTTAAAAGTAATGGCATGGATGAGCCAGTTTTGTAACAGCGATGGCATGAATGAGCCCAACTTTTAACGGATGCATAAATGAGTCATTTCTGATAGTTCAGTGGCATATTTGAGTTTTTTCCCAATAAAAAATGAACAAGTAAAGATAAACTGGAGGAGTATCATTTTTATTACTTGGTGATTGTTGTTATACTATCTTCTAAAAGAGAATAGTGGTAGGGAAAAGACTCAAATATGCCATCAAACTATCAGAAATGGCTTATTTATGTCATTCGTTAAAAGTTTGACTCGTTTATGCCACCGTCGTTATAAAACAGGTTCATTCATGCCATTACTTGTTAACGGTGGTTTTTCAAAAATGACTTTGCCACGTGTCATCTTACTAGAGGTCTACATCATCAATTATAACAAAGAGAAAAAGGCTCAAATACGCCATCAAACTATCGGAAATGGCTCATTTATGTCATCCACTAAAAGTTTGGCTCATTTATGCCATTGCCATTATAAAACAGGTTCATATATGTCAGTACTTGTTAATGGCGATTTTTCAAAAATTGCTTTGCCATGTGTCATTTTATCAGAGGTCCACGTCATTAATTAAAATAAATCAATAAGAATTGATTTATTTTCTCTTACATTTTGTTCATAATAGTTAGTGCCTTGAATCTTTGAGGAAGATCAACCGTCATAGCATTATATTGAATGAAAAAATCCTAAAGCATAAACATTAATCGACCAAAATGTATGCAATAGAGAATGATTAACTAGTCATTTTGAGGTTTGTAAGGCTTGACAAAAGAATATTTTAGGCCTCACTTGTTTTTACAGTTATTGGAGCTTGGCTTATGAATATCTCTGTCACGATTCGAATCGAGGCCCTGGCCGCGATGGACATCCCGAATCATGAAGGCCCGAGAGCCTTCTTAACTTGCAATCATATGTGTAATTCAATTATTAGCAAAATGTGAAAGTAAACCGAAAACATGGTGATACAAGTCAAATGGCCACCTTAATTTTTGAAGACATGATTGGAGGTCATCATTTAAAGGCTCAAGACTTGGTAACCCCGAGGGAACAAGAATATGCAAGGAAGACCCATTTTGAGCACAAACAAGGCCGTGTGTGAAAGATTTCTTGGAGCATCAAACACTTCAGGACTTACGATTTTGGACAACACTAAATGAGTCATGATTTGGTCATCTTCATTAAGGGTATTTTGGTCACATCATTGGGTCCAAATGCACTCCATGGCCACCCCTCCCTTTAAGGACATTGTTGTCATTTTGCCTTGTCTTGTAATAGAATATAAATAGAACATTTTAGGTCTTTTTCTTATTAGTTGTTTATTGATGGAAGACAAACTCTCTCTCTAGTGTGAGGAGTGTAACACCCCTTAGTTGTAGGGCTTGGAAAAGCCACCAATCCGTAACTAGGGCTGCCCAAGTGTGGATATCACTTGTGTTGTATCGTTGGCTTGATACATTGGTGATTAGGGAGGTAAAGTTCCTCTTTTGGAAACGTAAGAGTTTGGTGTTAACATTCATTAATATTAGGGTCCTTACATGTGGTTAGGGTTGTTAGATTCTTGAATATTGTATGTCAAACTATCTATCCATCTCTTTTGTTAACATTGTATTGTTGTTGGTCTTTGAAGTCTAGTGAAGCCGTGTGGGGCTCTTTTGATTCACTAGCATTGTTGTTCTTGTGTTCATCTCTTTTCTTGCTCAAAACTAAATCTAAAGTCTAGTGAAGCCGTGAGTGACCTATTTTGATTCACTAGCACCTTGTTGTTCAACTTGTTGCTCTTGTGTTGGCTTGAATCTCTTGATACACACTCAGTCTTGTATCATTTTAGTATCAAAGCAAGGATGGTTGTGTTCCTACACTACCAATTTTGGGTTCTCTTGGACGAAAATTCAAAAAAAAGAAGAAGTTGAAAACTAAAAAAAAAATCCAGAAAAGTGCAAATCTGTCCATTTTGTGTTCTTGGCCGAAAATTAGGTTGTTGTTATCTTGGCCAAGATTTGTTTGTTGTGTGTCTAGAACTTGTAGTCTTTTGTTTGTTTAGAGTGTTTCTAGTGTTGGTTTCTTTCTCATCAACACTAAAAAGTGTCCAAATCTAAGATTGAACTTGAACTTGTTGAAGTTGTTGATGTGAACAAGGTGTGGCCGAGTTGGATGTTGTTGTTACCTAAACCTTGGCCGATTTGATGGTCTTGTTTTAGTGGAGTTGAAAACTGAAATTGTTGTTGTTCTTGGACTTGTTGTGTTCTTAAGGTTCTTCACCCTTTTTATCTTTTGTTAAAACAAAAAGTGAACATTAGATCCACAAAAGGTGAAAGACCAAGTTGTAGTACTTGGTGGTGAAAGACTTGATCACATCACTCAAAAGACTTGACAATCACTTTTCACCTACTTTCCTTGATTTAAGGACCTTGTTTCAAGGAGAAAGTACCCACAAGGTCAAGTCTTGTTTTGAACTTGAAAATGAAGCTCCAAGACCAAATTTCCCTCCATTAACCAAATCCACCATTTCCAAATTGTAGATTGGTCAAGACTTGAAATTAGAGAGTAAAATTTTGATAAAATCGAGGCCAATAATGGACTGCCACATCACTAAATTACCGTTCACACAATATTTTGAGTTCAACTTTTAGATTTCTTAGTTTCATTTTATTATTTCTTCTTTTCGTTTGTTGGTTTGAACACTAATTGACGACCTAGTAATCTCCTACTAACTTGTTAGTTAGTTTTTATGCCCGTTTGTTCGTGTTAGCATTATTTTGTGCTTTACTTATTTTTGAATCGTAGAATTTCTTGGTTCAAGTTTGGACATTATTTCCTTGAGTCTTCAAACAAAAAATCCATTTAGACCAAGGAGTAGACTCACCCCTCGACTCATCAGGAACTACTAGCCGACTTGCAACACTTGTGAATCCAAGTGTGAAACGATGAAGTATGTGAGAGTGTGGTGAGGTTGTTTCGAACTAACTTGTGTTTTATTTTGTAGACTTGTTCTTTTCTTTTGTGCAATTACGATGGAACCCGTGGCTTCAAGTGCTATTTTGGCTAAACTTGAAGCCATTACCCGTCAATGGGAAGTGATAAATGAAAGGTTGGATTATATGGGAGTTCTACAGGAGCAAGTAGGTTACCTAGACACACATCAAGATGAAGACTATAGCTCATGTGAGCTACGAGGTAAAAATGTTATCCCCTACACTCATATGAATGTAGTTGCAGTTTTACCTAGTGTAGGAGTGCATGAGTCATCATTTTATGATACTCTTGATATTGTTAGGTCACATGAGGACCAAACTCTTGTTGTAGGTACACAAGCACTAGTTGATCCTTTAGATGGTGAAATTGATTCTCCTCGTGAGAATGATTTGTGTCCATCTGGTGCTAGCACTTATAACTTGACTAAGGTTCCATTACCAAGTGACGAGAGTATTCACATACTAGTTGACCCTTGTGAAAAATAAGGTGAGTCTACGTTGGTATGTGAATTGCCAATAACTAGTGAGGGTGAGCAAAATGATCAACCGGGCGTAGATGATCTTGATTTGCTTGAATATTTAGAAAACCTGAGTTGTGATTGTCTTTGTGAAGATGATTTTAAATGTGGTCCTTTGGCTTCCCGTGATGGTTTGTACATCTGTGGGGATAACTCTTGTAAAAGAGATGGTGATATGTGCTTAGAAATGCCATCTACTTCGTCTTCATGTGTTTCTTATGTTGGGCATATTCCTAGTGGAAATTTTGAAATTAGTAGTAAGTGCATGCATGGGAACTTTTTATTTGAAGTTGACTTATGGAACACCTTTCTCAACCCTCTTTTAGTTAATGATATTTTCAATAGTGATAAAGAGGGCTTGCTTAATTTCGAGGATGGTACCCTAGGGGAAAGTGAGAGTGGCCGAGACCTATGCCCTTGGTTACGTCTCCCATTCGATCCTGGTAACTTCTTAGGGTGTGAAGGATGGATAGTTCTTGGTGGTTCCACTTGTTTGAGTGATATTGTTATATGTGTTAGGTGGACTTTACTTTCAATTAGGACACCACCCCTTGATGACGATTTCTTTTGCCAACTCCTTTGTAATTATTTTTCTAAGTCCCTCATGATTGTAACAAAGGACGTGTGGTTATATCTCAAGTGTGTACCTCCTTGGCATATTGATGTTGTTTATTGTACTAACTCTAACCCTCATGTGATGATGATGTGGTGCTTGTTCGTCTTCTCTTTGTTCTTGCAAGGTTTGGATTCGAGGTCGAATCCTTTTCAAGAAGGGAAGGATGATACAAGTCAAATGGACACCTTAATTTTTGAAGACATGATTGGAGGTCATCATTTAAAGGCTCAAAACTTGGTCACCCCAAGGGCACAAGAATATGCAAGGAAGACCTGTTTTGAGCACAAGCAACGCGTTGTGTGGAAGATTGCTTGGAGCATCGAAAAATTGAGGACTCACGGTTTTGGACACCACTTAATGGGTCATGATTTGGTCATCTTTATTAAGGGTATTTTGATCACTTCATTGGGTCCAAATGCACTCCATGGCCACCCCTTCCTTTAAGGGCATTGTTGTTATTTTGCCTTGTCTTGTAATAGAATATAAATAGAACATTTTAGGTCTTTTTCTCATTAGTTGTTTATTTATGGAAGACAAACTCTCTCTCTAGTGTGAGGAGTGTAACACCTCTTAGTTGTAGGGCTTGGAAAAGCCACCAATCCGTAACTAGGGCTGCCCAAGTGTAGATATCACTTGTGTTGCATCGTTGGCTTAATACGTTGGTGATTAGGGAGGTAAAGTCCCTCTTTTGGAAACGTAAGAGTTTGGTGTTAACATTAATTAATATTAGGGTCCTTACATGTGGTTAGGGTTGTTAGATTCTTGAATATTGTATGTCAAACTATCTATCCATCTCTTTTGTTAACATTGTATTGTTGTTGGTCTTTGAAGTCTAGTGAAGCCGTGTGGGGCTCTTTCGATTCACTAGCATTGTTGTTCTTGTGTTCATCTCTTTTCTTGCTCAAAACTAAATCTAAAGTCTAGTGAAGCCGTGAGTGGCCTATTTTGATTCACTAGCACTTTGTTGTTCAGCTTGTTGCTCTTGTCTTGGCTTGAATCTCTTGATACACACTTAGTCTTGTATCACATGGTCATCTTATTATTGCAACATAACAGTGTGGAAAGTAAGTTAAAAAAAAAACCAAATCCATCTAAAGCAAGCCTGCAAAATCTCTACTAAACTGAAAACAACAATTTATCTGAAACCGAGACAAGGCCCCTGGTCGGACTATGATCTAAAATCAAATAATACCATCACATGAAATAAGACCTTCTGAAATAAAGGAGGCTCACCAGTCCAAATGCCTGACAAGGATCTACTGCTTAGAGAGACCGCGAGACTGAGTCTCAGATCCTAAAATATAGGGGGTTAATCCACAAGGTACTGGTACATAGAACAATCCAAAAATAAAATACTGATTGTAATGACCCTTTAGTTCATTTTCCATATTTATGCTTATCTTCACCGTTTAAGCTTCTCCATAGCTGCCTCAATTCATTTATGACTTTCTGGGATCGAAGGTTAGGTTACCAGACAGTTCGTTTGGTTTTTAAAGTCAATTCCCTGTTTAGAAGTCTTCACTGGTTTCAAATGACAATCGAGTGAAAACATTAGTGAAACGATCTCGGATGTAAATTTTGACTACACCAACAGATCCAAAATATCGATTTTAGTCTAGGTAAATCTTTGGTTCGGGTCCTAATGCACCCGAGCTCATTTCGAGCTATTGAACAAAATTTATGAAAAACGAAACTATAGGTGGGCCTCACATTTTGCCGAAAAAATCTCGGATGAAAGTTTTTATGATTCCAATGAATTTGAAATGTGGTTTACACTCAAATTTCACTATTGGATCATATATTTTGGATTCCGAATGAGTTTCGAGGGTCAAAAATAAGTTTTTGACTTTGCTGGTGGACCAGACAGCGACTGCGGATTTTCAAAGCTGGTAGGGGTATTTAAGCACCCTATAGGCCACGTTTTCACCATTTTTGACTCATTTTTGAGAGCCTAAAACCCTAAATGGGTATGATAACTCAAAATTGAGTCTTGTGGGTGTCTAGGGAGCTTGATAAACATCTTTTATCATGATTATGATCCGGATTAAGGTAAAATTTTATCACTTTATTGGTGAATTTCTTAGTTATTGACCCAAAACCCCAATTTAGCTTAGGCCTTGATTTAGCCCTAAATTTGGTTTCTTTTCACCCATTAATTGAGGGCTATGATTTCTTGGTGATATATGAGCATTGGGTTGACTAGGGAAACACGATTTCCGTACGTGGAACCCACTTGGGGGTTTTGGTGTTGTTTTTGGACCCGAAGCATAATAGTACAATATGGGTATTGTTAGACTCGTATTGATGATTACATTATATTTTTGATAGTGTGATTGTATTTTAGGGATTGTGAAGTAAAGACGAGCATGTGGTGCTTGAAGTGTGATTTTGCGATTTAGCCTTGAGGTAGGCTCCTGTCTACTTTTCTTCATACATGATATATGATATGTATTGCGTGTGGATATGAATCTTAGGATTGATTATGAATAAGATAGCTTAGCCTTGATTATTGATGTTTTGGAAATTAGATGATGGTCATGGACCCGTACGATAGTATGTTTATAACCTGTGGACTCCTTTGCCTTCTCCCTAGTTTACATTGAATTGCAGCATGAATTTGATACATTGCTAGATTATGGATGTGATTTTAGTATTGGAAGCATGATTAGTATATTTGATCTTATTGGTCTACTGTGGTATTCTTGGAATCGTAATTTGGATAGAATTGACTTAAGTGCCCTTATTTCTAGTTGAAGTTCCTATCTTAGGCTTGTATGTGTCTTACTTGACATTTAAAGGTTGAACTAGATATCTTATCCTAGTTTGGGGCATAGTGTACCTAATTAAGGAAATTGAGGTTTAGAAGTGGGATTGTCCGGCCCATTTAGGCCTACACTTGTGTTAGTCATTGTGGAATTAGCTGCAGATGTTAGACCTAGTTGAGACTAGTAAACCTTAATATAAGGTTACTTTGTGACTCGATATATTGTAATGATATTCCTCGGATTGTGACTTATGAGTTATAGCTATGTTGTTTCTTATAGAAATGATGTGATAAAATGGGCCCATAGAGATGTTATTTCCTCTTAGACTTGATACTTGGCCCATAGAGATGTTATTTCCTCTTAGACTTGATACTTGGATGTTATTTCCTCTTAGACTTGATACTTGGCCCATAGATATGCCATTTCATCTTAGACTAGATATTTGGCCCATAGAGATATTGTTTCCTCTTAGACATGACGTTGGGTCCTTAGAGATGACTTTCCTCTTAGATGCAATGTTGGGCCTATAGAGATGCTACCTCTGTTTAGTTATGATAGTTGGCCTAGAGAGATGATATTCCTCACCGTCATGATGAATGACCTTTATATATAAAATGACTTATAGTCGCGTCATGCTTATTGATATTATGCCTCCTTTGTGAGAGATGATTATATGCTTATTGTTATTATACCTCATATATGCGAGATGCCTCCTAGATGAGAGAGGATTAGAGATATGCTATGACTTATAAATATGATTATAGAGATGAGTTCCAAATATGTATATGGGTCGAAGGACGTGATGATGATATTATGATTATTTCGAACATATTATTGGGTCGAGGGTCGATAGATGATATCGACTGGACATCCAAGAAGTGTTTATCCTTGTTGAGGATACAACTACAGTTCATGAATATATATATGTGTGTGTGTGTATACACATCTCTTCGGCATGGGACGAAGGAAGGTGTGGTATGACGCTTATGATTTCACTGATTGAATACTGGTGATGGCATGCATAGATTCGATACATTCATGATTATTATATCGATTATTGATATGATTTTAGCTGAATGCGATCTTATGACTGTTCTTCCTAATTATGGTACAAGCTACATGGTAACTAGTTATCTATTATGTGACTATAGTACTTGATGCTTAGAATTCTAAATACATTAGTTAATGAGCCTTGCTTAGTAATATGGTAGCTAACGAATAAGGTTGATATGTGGCTATAAGTTGGGTTTATCGATGGTAGTGATATGTGGCTATTGATAACAAGTTATAATGTCGATTAGTTGTTAAGCGAGGATAATATGGTCAACATTGCTATGTTAAGGGATGCTAGTGATAATGATGCCTAGTTACTGATGCTGACTAGCTAATAACGAGGACTAGTTAATAATAAGGATTAGTTGCTAAACAATATTAGATATTGATTGGTGTTATTTAATAAAAGATGTTTAGTTTATAAATGATGAATAGTGAATAGATGGCGATTATGGTTTAATGGTGAACCTTGACTATAGGTGTCAAACGGGCCGGGCCGGGCCAACCCGAAACCGACCCTTCTATTTTAACCGGTTGAGGACCGGTTAAGGGCCGGCTGAGGACCGGTTAAGGGCCGGTTTTGGTGCTAGACGGGCCGGGCCGGGACAAACAGTAAAAAAATTAAAACCCACCCTAACCCGGCCTACTTAACCCAACCCGATCAAACCCACCAAAATTCGGTCAAACCCGGTTAAAAAATCGGTCAAACCCGGTCAAAAATATAAAAAAAAAAACTTTCTTTCAATTGACATTACATATACCCACCTAAATACATTATAAATACGTTAAATAATATATATACACTATATATATAGTATATACTACATTAGAATTTTAAAAATATATACACATATACACAATTAGTCAATTACTCATATATACGTACCATTCAATGTATATATACTACTACTTATAAAATATACTATAATATATATACATTACAATATATATAGATATACTTATATACTAATTCATAAAACATATACACATGTATATGTTAAATATACAAGATATATACACGTGTATATGCACCATACAATGTATATATACTACTACTTATAAAATATACTACAATATATATACATTACAATATATATAGATATAGTTATATACTAATTTATAAAACATATGCACATGTATACGTTAAATATACACTTCTATAGAAGATATATACACGTGTATACGCACCATTCAATGTATATATACTACTACTTATAAAATATACTACAATATATATACATTACAATATATATAGATATACTTATATACTAATTTATAAAACATATACACATGTATACGTTAAATATACACTTCTATAGAAGATATATACACATGTATACGCACCATTCAATGTATATATACTACTACTTATAAAATATACTACATTATATATACATTTCAATATATATAGATATACTTATATACTAATTTATAAAATATTTACACATGTAATCGTTAAATATACACTTCTATAGAAGATATATGCACAAATATACGAGACATATGCTACTTAATATAATAAATTAATAATATTTGGTAGTAAATTAATAATATATTAGAAGTAAGTTTTTAATTTAAAGTAGAAAACTAGAAATTCAATTTAAAATTTAAATCGTTAAATGAAAAATATAAAAAGCAAGGACTAAGGAGTGAATGAATTTGGAGAATTTTATTGATTGCAAAATGATCCAAAATTTATAATTTACATGAATGAAAAATCTACAAATTATGCATCATTTTTCCAACTCATTCATGTTAATATTAACGGGAACTTGCATAGGATAGTCGACGTCAACGGGGGCAAAACCATGTATTGAACTTGATTCTGCTGAGTTCTCCCGTGAAGTCATAATTTCTTTAAGTTTCAGTTCGTCGCTCGGCTCCGGTTCCATTCCTTGGTTTCTTCTTTTCGGTCTAATCCAATCTCTTAGGCAAACTAGAACATTCATTGCATTGCTTTCCAATGAGTGTCGGTTGTCTCCAAGCTGCTGTCGTCCCTGACTAAAGGCGCTCTCTGATGCAACGGTTGACATTGGAACATTCAAGATATCTCTAGCTAATCTTGAAAGCACAGGATATTGTGTTTCATTACTCCTCCACCAATCCAACGTGTTGATCCGTCGTCTGCGATCCTCTGGTGCCATCCGAAGATAATATTTCAGCTCTTTCCGATAAGTTGATGTGTAAGTTCTCTCATCAACACTGTTCCAACAATTTAAATCATAAAACGAATCAGAAAAATCGCTATGTGCCGGCCTTTTAGAAGATGATGGCTCCCCGGGAGGATGGAGAACGACAGTTGGAGTTTTATTTGTAGGTACGACTAAATCAAATAAATCAGCATAGTGATTATATAATTTTTCTATGTAATCCTTTGCATCAGCCGTAGCCGTCCACAAATCAGGTTGTACTTGTTCAGAATCATGGTTAGTATTTATTTCTAATTTAGTAGAAATAAGAGTACTAAAGTGGCACATATTATTATATTTCATGCACGGATTTAGCATAGCACCAACCAAGTAAATAGGGGGAATCGAAAAAAAATATTTTTTAAATTTCGTACACATGGCGCCAACAACTTCTTTATAACCTTCTTTATTTTTATATTCTTTGAGCAAACCAGAAATATCGGCTATTTATGCCAAAATATTACAAACAGTAGGATAATAAGCACCGGAAAATTCAACTGTAGCTACATAAAATTTTTCTAAAAACTTAACAAGATCATTAATTACAACCCAATCAGAATTATGTAGCATGCAATCAGCAGAATCAGCAAATGAACCGCAATGTTAGTTAAAAGCTAGTGTAATAGGAATTCTATATTTATAACAAGTTTTTAAAAATTCATACGTAGAGTTCCATCTAGTATCAATTTCCTCAGGCATCAAAATCGGTGTAAGTTCATTTTCTTGACATTTAACTTTAAATTCTCTAATTCTCGATCTACGATTATTTCCTTGAATAAAACCAACGGTAAGACGAATTTTTTCAATATAAAGCTCAAAAAATTCAAGACCATCTTTTACAATTAAATTATATATATGACATGCACACTTAATATGAAAAATTTCAGGCAAGGGCGGAGATAGCGTAGATTTTTTTTTCTTTTTTGTTATAGCAGTCTTGTTGTTAGAAGCATTATCAAAAGCAATACATAAAATTTTATTTTCGATACCATAATATCCGGCAATTTTAACAATAGAATCAACAATAAATTGTCCAGTATGTTTACGATCTTCATCATATAAAAAAATAAGAATACGTTTTTGCATCATGAAATTACTATCCATCCAATGACAAGTAACGGTTAAATAATTATTTTTATTTACAGCACGACCAAGATCAGAAGTTAGGGACAATCTACATTGAATATTTTTTTAACAATGTTGATAAATAAAAATAATATTGTGAATGAAGTCTAAAAATATCAGACCGACAAGTAGTTCTAGGAATACCGTTAAACATAGGATTGTAAATTGCTTGTATATAACGAATAAAGGCATCAGAAGAAGGAAGACTAAAAGGCAAACAACCCACAACTACCATTTTAGCTATTTCTTCCCGGTCTGTCAATTTATTATACTTCTTTGCTATGTGACCGGTTGCTGGGTCCATTCTAGTTTGCGTTGGCCCACCAACATCCCCACCACCTTGTGCAATATTTAACTCTCTTTTGTGATCTTTAGCTATATGTCTCATTAACGTACCCGTACCCCCTTGCTTGCCTCCACTTTTATGCTTATATATTTGTTGACAAATATTGTGTTGCACCTCAATATCTGATATACGTTCAAAAAATTGCCATGCAACACCAGTTCTTTTACGAGGTCTTGGGGCATGAGAGGACGGGGAGGGAGATTAACCGATTCAGATCTAGCGTTAGTATCTCCTACTGCGGGTGTCTCAGCAATATTTTCATTATCTTTGTCTAAATTAACCGCATCTACTTCATTTTCTTCTTCTATACCGTAATTTTCCTGAGCCTCTACATAATCCATATTGTGAGCATCTACACCTATTTCTTCCTCAAAAGGTGTACCAAGCGGTACCGGAGGCGAAGGCACACGGGTATATCTACTACTTGAACTACCTCTACCGCTAGTAATTCACTTTTTACTACCACTACCGCTTCAGGACAAAATTTTTTAACACCTTTAGTAGCGAGGTTTCTTAATTTATCCGTAATATAAATTAAATTAAACTAAAAATATTCAAAATACACAAATATAATAAAATTAAATATTAAACAATTAATACAATAAATAAAAATTAATAAATCAACAATAATTTAAGATGTGTTGAGTTCATACAAAACGAGCTAATTTTCTTGACAATAGTTATGACTTCATCCCAAGTTCTACGGTGAAACATGGACATAATACATTCAGAAACATCACTGCGAGTTTTCTTTTTGTTTCTTGGCATGAAGTTTTTTCAGCTCATCCACAAATGCTTGCATATTTTTGTCAGACGAGCCGCTCTTGGCCACTGCCTCCTTAGCTTTCTTCTTCCACTTGCACGCATTTTCTTTCATCTCAGCGACCTTTGATTCATTGCTAGTGGCTTCACGCAAGCAATTTTCAATCTCCTCCCTTGTAACTGTCCTATTCGCAAGCACACCTCTGCTTAATCTGATCTCCATTTTGAAAACATCGATTAAATACTTTGCGTTCGTGACTTGGTCGCCCCATTGAGGGAAAGCCACGATGGGAACGCCAGTTGAAATGGCCTCCATTGACGAATTCCAGCTGCAATGTGTGAGAAAAAAGGCGACAGAAGGGTGAGACAAAACTTCACTATTTTTCCCTTGCCACCAACTTTCTCAAGAAATCCATCAGGTAACACAACAGGCTGAAATGCAGAATATTCAGGGGGCGGCTTCATGACCCACAAGAAAGATATCTCTGAATTTAATAGCCCCAACACGATCTCATCTACTTGTTTTTGATCAGGAACGGCAATACTACCAAATGAAAAGTAAACAACTGAAGATGGAGGTTTTGAGTCGAGCCACTCGATGCAATCCTCCTCTATTCTCATGCAATCCCCGCTGACATGAACGTCCGTGGGGCTAGCAATTTCAGGTTCATTGAATAATAGGGGACCAATAGTTCTAATGGGGCAAAATTTCGACATATGCACTACCACCTCATCTTCAAGTTCTTGGAATGAGTCCATCAGTATGCAAAACGGTTTTGACAAGTTGTGGAATTGAGCCAACATGGCCCGTTTCAAAGATTGGATGGGACTCGATGGGTGTAGGTACGTAGGCAGTTCATCATATTTCAAAACAGGCAGTCTAGGTAGGATGATGTCTTTTTCAGGTTCAGATTCACTTGGAAAGGGCGCTAGGTTGAAATGATAATGATAATAAATTGAAAAGCTGGCACAAGATTGAACCCAAAGCAACACGTTAGGTATTCCAAGACTCTCCGCAATTTCGCTTACCCATGGAATGAATGGATTGTTGATTACACAGGAAACAGGACGACCTTCGTCTTCTTGATTCTTCAGTAGTTTAGGCAAGTTCCTTCGCCCGGCTTGTTCAAGCATTTCCATCCTCAAGTCAAAATCAAAAAATTTGGATTGATCAGAATCGTCTGCAGATCCATCCTCAAAGAATTCAAATCTGATCATACCGTCTCCATACGGAGTTGGTTGATCAGTTATCGAATTCTCATCAACAGCTCTCATCTCTTTTCGTACTTTTTCGGGTGCACAGAAGGTGACCAGCATGCCCTTGCTAGCAAGGCGCTTCGCTAGTCTAAGAAGAGGGTTAACATTTCCTTGACCCGAAAATGCAACAAGAAAGACGTGGACAAGACTACTTTTGGTGTTTTGTGATGCAGAAGCCATTTTTAGTCTAAAGAAAAAAAAGGTTTAAGGACTTGATATGAAGATCAATCATCTCTTAATAGTTTAACATGATCCATGAATTTTGTATTGTCCTTTAATATTTTTTTAAGAAAGTCCTCAACCACTGCCGATTGTGAACAGTTGATAGCTACCGATTTCTACTTCAACAATTTTCTGAGTACTTGTGTTTAGAATACTGGTTGTTACAACTACCCTTTCTTTCCTAGTCTTAGAATAGGTTTAACAATGCTTTGACCCACCGATGTGTTGGGTTCGAAACTAAGAAGGTGTGATGCAGTAGCTATTAGTTTGTAAACCATAAATGCGATAATTCTGATGACAAAAAAAACTATGATAATAAATATATTATTTGATATGATTGACCAGTAGGCCTACAAATTAAAATTTATTGGGAGAAAAGCTTCCACTAAATAAGACTCTTTTAAGAACTACATTGTGGATGTTATCGTGTTGTGGTATGAGAAAAAGGGTTTTCTATTTATATGCGTCCAAAACCTTTCCTCCAAGAAAGAGGTTAGCCAAATATGGAAGAGTTTTGTATTTTCCTTTTAGAAAAAGTAAAAGTAATTATGGTATTACTTTTGTTTTCCTTAAATAGAAAATTAATAATCAAATTTCATAAGAAAATAAGGGCAAAAACTCGAACAAAATCTAACAAGAAAGACATGGACAAGACTACTGTTGGTGCTTGTGATGCAGAAGCCATTTTTAGTCAAAAATGATGTTTTAGTAGGTATGAAGATCAATTCTCTCTTAATATAACTTCTTTTAGCAAACTAGCAATAGTAAAGGGTCAAAAAGACACCTAAAATATACCAGCCTTTTGAGCTTTATATTTGATTCAGGTAGAAAGCTCATACACCTAATAGTTCATGTATGAAACTCGAAAAAAGGGGACACTTTCAATTTGTTTTTGACCATTAACTATAGTTTAAATATTGACTCTTTAGTTTCATTTTACATGATGGTGTTTCAACAGACAAGGGAATTTCAAATAATAGTTTCAGTTACATAAAGAGTAATAAAGTCATTAATTAGTATATGGATCTTGAATATTATCAGAAAACAAGATCCATAAATTTTGCATTGTCCCTTAATATTTTTTTTAGAAAGTCAACTCTGCTTAGCTCAATAAATTTCTGAATCAAATGAAAAAAATTTGCAGAAGTGAAAGACTAGTAATCTGGTGAGGAAGGTGTGAGTGCAATCTTGCCCCATAAAGGTAGAGACATTATTTCATTTTCTACTTCTGGCGAATCTTAGTTCACTATCTGGCAAATAGTGATTTTCTAAGATAAAATACATAGAGCTAAGCAAAATTGACTTTCGGAAGAAAAATAACAAGGGAAAAGTGCAAAATTCATGGATCTTGTTTCCTCAGAATATTCAAGATCCAAATGCCCAGAAATGACATTATTACGCTTCATGTAAGCAAAACTGTTATTTCAAATTCTTGTCTATTGAAACACCGTCATGTAAAATGAAAAGAAAGAAATACTATTTAAACTATTGCAAGTATTAAACTTGAACATATGTTATAGAGATCGGAGGATTGATTTCAATACCTACTGAAACATCATTTGACTAAAAATGTCTTCTGCATCACAAAACACCAAAAGTAGTCTTGGCCATGTCTTTCTTGTCACATTTACGGGTCAAGGCATTGTTAACCCGCTTCTTAGACTAGCGAAGAGCCTTGCTAGCAAGGGTATGATGGTCACCTTCTCTGCACCCGAACAAGGCTGGCAAAGAGATGAAAGTTGTCGATGAGGATTTTATCACCGATCAACTACCTTCTTATAGCCACAAGAATTATATGAAATGCTTAAGATTAGAAGTTTCAAAAAATTTATAACCACATAAATATTATGGCATACTTACGACCACAAAAATCAGACTAATCTCCATCTAATTTCATAATTCTGCCAATTTTCCATCTGCGAGAAACATATCTTGTGTGTTACATTAAATAGAGGGGCAAAAAGCACAGCAAGGGACATTCACTAGCTACTCCTTCAGAAAGGAAAGTGGATAGTAGAGAATAAATTATTTCAGAAAGAATATTAGTGGACAGCATAAAGATAAGATATTCCTGATTGGTTGAAACAACAAAAAACCAGGAGTTGGAAGGCATTAAATGCATTACAAGGATCTTCGATGAAACATACTACTTGGACGGGATCAATGGGCGATCAAGAAGAGTCATGGCCTAGGTTGGTGACTTCCATTGCACTTTAGAGGGGCGCCTCCCTAAGGTCAACCCAAGTGGTTGAGCCTACGTTCTAATTGTGGGGGCTTGCGTTTGTGCGGCCCCTGTCCAATTCTTAGTCAATTTTCTATGTTCTCAAAATTTTCAATATGAGACATTTCATCAGCAGCTTGTCTGCATGTAATTAACCAAGCATTATCAAATTGAACTTAATATTGAGTTTGTTCACTAATTCTTCCAATTGTATGTCCTTAAGAGTTAAGACAAACCTGCCCAGAAAGTTATTTGTTAGAGGAAAAGATTAAGGAGCTGTGAACTCAAACTCGAGGAACAAATCTGAACAAATAACTTTACATTTCCACTTGAACTCCAGGAACATTGTGTTAGAATGGACTTTAGAATCCTTGCAAATCTCTAGGTTCCCACTAGACTCCTTAGGAATAATTTCAAGCAAGTATAGACCTTCCTTCACTTCACCAAAAGTTTGAGGCCTCTTTATTAAAGGGCTTGCAAGACACAACTATTAGAAGTGAAAGATAGAGTATAATTGTATTGGACATTAAATCTATGAACTGATAGCAGATTGTATCTGAAACTTGGAACATAAAGAACATTGTGCAGTGTAAGGTTATTAGGAATTAGAACACTTCCTATGTGAGTCACAAGGATGGACTGAGAGTTGGGCAAATTAACGTTAACAGGAACTTTAAGAGCTGTCACGGAAAGGAAAGAATTAGAATTGTAACACATGTGCTCAGAAGCACCTGAGTCTATTATCCATGTTCCAGAATTAAAGACTGAAAGAAAAGTTCCAATATATTTAAGCATAGTACCAGCAACTGCATTAGCATTTATCTTAGATCCCTTGTTCATGGATGATCCCTCTGTTGATTTCTATTTTGCCATTTGAATGAAACGCTTGAATTGTTCTTTGGTTAAATGTTGATTGATTAAATCCATGTCAATCTTATGCTCATTGTCACCTTCTTCTCCAATACATAATAACATTTCCTCTTATCTGAACCTGTCCATCTTTGTTGTTTGTGAACTAAAAATCTTAGGAAAGCCATGTAACCTGAAGCAATCATCATCAACATGTCCAGTCTTACCACAAAAATCATAAGAAACATTAGGATTATACTTCTTTTTAACCCTAAATTTTTGTTGTGGCTGGTTTGTCTTTGTGTATTTGGGTAATTGCTGGTGACTGTTCATCCTTGGATAATTGAATGATCTAGTTCCAAAATTAGGCATAGCACCAGGGGTTTCTGAACTTTCTTGCCAAATTTGTTTTGATTCACATTACTTTCCATAAAAGAAGAAGAATCATTTGGAATCAAGCCACTCATATAGGTTTCTCTCTGATTTTTATCTTGCAGAATCAGAGAGTAAGCAACATTTATGATGGGCAGCGGATTCATCATTAAGATGTTTCCTCTTGCCTGAGTATACACATCATTCAGACCCATCAAATATTGTATAAGCTTCTTATCTTCAAGAAATTTTTCTAGCTTCACTTTACCTTCACAAATACACACACAAGTGCACTTATCAGACTTGAGAGAATCCATCTCATCCCAAAGTCTCTTAAGTTTAGTGAAATATTCTGCAATGTCATTGTTCCCTTGAACTAGCCTATTTAGTTCCTTTTACAGGTGAAATAATTTGGCTCCATTAGATTGTCTAAATCTATGCTCTAGACTCATCCATAAGTCTTTAGCTATCCTAGAGTATATAACACTATCAGCGATATCCTTGGAAAGAGAGTTAAGGAGCCAAGATGTTACCATGTCATTGCATCTACTCCAAGATTGTAGATCTGGAGATTGAGCATCTAGTGAAGCATCAGTACCTGATACAAGTGCGATCACGTAGATAAACTTATGAGGATGTGTATTGAATTCGTCCATGTGTGTGTGCAAGAGAAGTGAAATTAAGGGCTTAAAACATATCAAAACAACCACTAATTCACACTAGAGGGGCACCTAATCTCTAAGGGGCGTTTTTGACTTTTTTTCTTCTATTTGTATTACACTATATAAGAAAAATTTTAGGGTTACTTTACTTAGTTTTTGTTGGATAATGAAGATTGTATAACACACTTGAAAAACACAAGTTCTCTCTTCCATAGAGACTTGGCTGAAGCTAAGAAACAACTTAGGTGTGGAATCATTTTTGTTGTTTGTTTGCTTAGATCGTTGGGTGCTAAATGGATTGAGGTCCTCTCTTGTGTCCGCCGCATAGTGTAGGTGTTTCTACTAGCTTTATCAAGGGTCTTTGTGCTCGAATACACTTAGGTTCTTGGACTTTGTAGTAGTGTATGTCACACTCTCTATCATTTCCTTTGTTGTAATCTTGTAGCCGTGTGGTGTATTATTTCTCTTGTAATCCATGTGTTTTTTCTCATCTTGATGTTGTTAACATAGTTTGCTGTGAGCTGTTTTTAGGTGTTAAACACCACAATACATTGTATTTTTGTTGAATCCGAGAGTGGTCATCAAAAGGGTCCACGGTTCTTTCAACTTGTGGACTGATTTTGGTGTTGTTTGTGTGTTCCTTGTAGATCTTGTATCATTTGGTATCAGAGCAAGGTTTGATTTTGTTCTAACAAAATCAATCTTGGGATTGTTATCTTGAAAATAAAAAAAAAGTGAAAAAGAAAAAAAAGTTACTGTTCACTTTATTTGGATTTTTCAAAAAAACTTGATTTTTGTGTGTTTCTAGTGTTAGATCCTTGTTTCCTAACACTAATAGAGTCTAAAAATTGAAAATCCCAACAAAAAAGAAGTGTCAAAATCAAAAATTCCAAAAAAAAAATTACTAAACCCGTTTTTGACCCTAGGTCAAATTTTGAGTTTTTGATCTTGTGTTTTTCTTGTGTGTTTTAGTGTTAGATTTGTGTTCTATAACACTATAGGAGTATATGGTTCGAATTTGAGCTAAATTGGAGGTAATTTGAGTCATCCACCATTGTTGAGCTTGAGTTTGAAGAAACTTGAAGGGTTATTTTCGGTACAACCACAATGGAACCTGAGGCTTCAAATGCTCAAACAAGGGACAATAATGCCATCAATCTCATTTTGGCTCGCCTTGAAACTATGTCCCGAGATGTGGCTAGGTTGAATGTGGGTCTTGAGAAATTAGATACGGATGTGGCATCAATGAGTGGGAGATTATAACGTGTGGAAAGTCAAAAGAGTCGACCTTCCACCCCTCAAAATATTTCCCCAACCATTATTCCCAAGGCCTTACACCAAATGAACAAGTCACCGAGCCAACCACCAAATGTTCCCCAAAACCATGAGTATGATAGAGCAACCCTCCTTCCACTTCACCAAGTCCAACATGACGAATTTGGAACCCAAATGCCACCAAACCCAAACCCTCCACTTATCCAAAGACCTCATTTTCCAATCCAAACTCTATTGAACCAAAGGCCTTACTATCCTCCAAATCCGAATCCACTTAATCCAAATCCACCAAACCGTTTTGAGGGCTATGGTAGGGAGGAACAACATGGGGGTTATGGGGGTTATGGTGATGCTTACTTGAGGGAAGAAGAGGAGAGGGGTAGGCAAGGTGATTTTGGCCAAGAAGAGAGGGGTGGTAACCAAACTCGAGAGCTTGGCCTCAATTCCATCAAAGTTAGTCTTCCGATCTTCAAGGGTGATAGTGATCCCGAGGCATATCTTTCTTGGGAGTCATCTTTTGATAGGATATTCCAAGTGAACGATCTAACTGAAGAGAAGAAGAGTTGTTATGCAATCGCTCACTTTGAGGGGTATGCAAACACTTGGTGGGAGTATGTGAATAGGTTTGGTGATGTGTTGATTTCCAGGCGGCCACCTTCATGGTTTAGATTGAGGTACCTTATATGTCAAAGGTACTTACCCAAGGTCTACAAACAAGAACTTCTTGCCAAGTTGTACAACTTGAGGCAAGGAAACAAAAGCGTCATGGCATACTATAACGAGTTTCAACAATTGATGTTGAAGCTTGACCGTATAAGAGAACAAGTGATCCATAATATTATACGATTCAAAGTTGGGTTGAATAGGGACATAGCTTCTCGGATGACCCTCCACAAGTTTGACACGATCGATGGCATTTTCCAAGTGGCCTTGGATATTGAAAGGGAGCTCTCGGCCTCCAAACCCAAGAATCACCAAGGACCTTCCTCGGAGTGGCACCAACATCAAGAGAATTCATCCAATGCCAACCAAACTGAGAACAAGGTTGTACAAACCAAAACCAATGCTTCCTAAAAGTATCCTCCAACAAATGAAGGTAAACCAAATTCTACTTCTCGTCCTAAGGGATTTCAATCTTTTAAATGTCAAGGGTGGGGGCACAAGGCTAGTGAGTGCCCAAACCAGAGGAATGTAATCCTTAGGAAGGGAAAATTGTATTACCTTGGTGAGGAGGTATGACTTGAATCGAATGAGAGTGATGAAAAAGCTCAAGATGGAGAGCTTGAGGCCGATGTGGAAATTGATGAAGGTGGGGAAGATATTTGGCCGGTGTATGGAGAGTGTGTTATGCCTATGTATATGGCAAGGAGAATCATGACTAGTGAGGTTGTGGAAGAAGAAGCTGAGAGTGAGAAGGGTGAAGAAGAGAAGCCGAGAGTTAGGATTGTGGGGTTTGCCCACAAAGACCCTTTGTTTCCTACTAACCAAGATGCTAGCACTTTGCCTAGCATCCTTTCTTCTTATCTGCAGGTTAAAGAACATTTAAGTACAATTAGCAAGCTTGATGAACTCATGGAACCCTTGGTTGAACATCCTAACCTTGGGAGAAACATTGAAAAGATGATTCAAAGAGGAGAGCTTGCGGGTGATGATTGCTTGAATTTGTGGATAAATTTCTCTCAAGATGGAGAGAATTATACAAGTGCGATCACGTAGATGAAATTATGAGGATGTGTATTGAATTCGTCCATGTGTGTGTGCAAGAGAAGTGGAACTAAGGGCTTAAAACATATCAAAACAACCACTAATTCACACTAGAGGGGCACCTAATCTCTAGAGGGCATTTTGAACTTTTTGCCTTCTATTTGTAATACACTATATAAGAAACATTTTAGGGTTACTTTACTTAGTTTTTTTTTGGATAATGAAGATTGTATAACACACTTGAAAAACACAAGTTCTCTCTTCCATAGAGACTTGGCTGAAACTAGGAAACAACTTAGGTGTGGAATCACTTTTGTTGTTTGTTTGCTTGGATCGTTGGGTGCTAGATGGATTGAGGTCCTCTCTTATTTCCACCGCATAGTGTAGGTATTTCTACTATCTTTATCAAGAGTCTTTGTGCTTAATACACGTAGGTTCTTGGTCTTTGTAGTAGTGTATGTCACACTCTCTATCATTTCCTTTGTTGTAATCTTGTAGCCGTGTGGTGTATTATTTGTCTTGTAACCCATGTGTAGTTCTTCATCTTGATGTTGTTAACATAGTTTGTTGTGGGCTGTTTTTAGGTGTTAAATACCATAATACATTGTGTTTTTGTTGAATCCGAAAGTGGTCATCAAAAGGGTCCACGGTTCTTTCAACTTGTGGACTGATTTTGGTATTGTTTGTGTGTTCCTTGTAGATCTTATATCAGTACCAGTGATAAAACCAAGTTTATTCTTGGATGACAGTGCTACAAGCACTGATCTCTTCCATCCTTGATAACCTTTTCCATCAAATGGAGTGTTAACCAAGGCCATTCCAGGTGAATCTGAAGAGTAAAGATAATAAATATGAGTGGGATCCATAGATGCTGGAGTTCTGGTGGTAGAACCAGAAGAAGATACTGAAGAAGTAGTGACTTCATCTTCCATTGTAGAGATAGGTTAGATGAAGGAGATTGATAATCGAGAAGATGATTTGTATGCAAGCTCTGATACCATGTAAGAAAAAAAACTAGAGACAGTATTTGGGAATTTTCTTCTCTGTATATTCTTTGTCAATCACATTTATTTATACAAGGTAATGAAAAGAACCTTCTATTCTAAGATAAACAAGAGCCTTCTATTCTAAGTTAAACAAGTGCCTTCTATTCTAAGCTAATGAAAGAACCTTCTATTGTTGGGCCATGTTCTTGTTTGCTGCTGATTTGTTGTTGGGCTGCCTATGTGTTGTTTGTTTATAAAGCCCAAATGTTGACCCATGTTGGAGCTAGTTTTTATTTGATGATATGGATGATGAAGAAGAGCCATCTTGATTTCTAACACACTGATAAATGTTACAAGCTCTGGAAAACAATCTTGATATAGAAGTTGAATTTCAAAACCTTATGGAATTCAAAAAACTCCAAAAAAGTTGTTTTCACAATCTTCACTCCAAATGAACAAAAATTTAAAAACAACTCCGTTTTGAATTCATATACAAACACAACTTCAGAATTTCACCATTTTAATGTTCAAAAGCTCTCTTAGGTTATTACAAGTGGCCAAGTAAAACACGAAAGAACACCCAACAACTGACGTTTGAACATTTGTCAGTGTTCCTGGAGTTTAATTTGAAATGTAAGGTTATTAGATAGGATTTGTTCATTGACTTTGAGTTCGCTGCCCTTAATCTTTTCCTCAAACGAAAAACTTCCCACAGCAGATTTGTCTTAAATCTTAAGTGCATAAAATAGAAAGAATTAGCGAACAAATTCAATGTTAAGTCCAACTATAATAAAGATTGGTTAATTACATGCACACAAGTTGTCGATGAAATGTCTCCACAAGAAAATTTTGTTTAAGAATTGGACAGGGGCCGCACGAATGCAAGCCCTCACTGCCAAAATTAAAACGTAGGCTCAACCACTTGGGTTGACCTTAGGCGGGCGCCCCTCCAAAGTGCAATGGAAGTCACCAACCTAGGCCATGTGCCTTAATGATCGCCCATTGACCACGTCATGGAAATTATGTTTCCTCGAAGATCCTTCTAATGCATTTAACGCCTCCAACTCCTGTTTTTTGTTGTGTCAGTCGATGAGGGACATCTTAAGATTTGCTGTCGTCAAATGTTTTTCTGAAATAATTAATACACTACTAATCTACTTCCCTTTTTGAATGAATAGCTACTGAATGTCCCTTGCTTTCCTTTCTTCCCCTCTATGTAATGCAACACACAAGATATGTTTCACGAAGATCGGAAATTTTGTAGAATTAATGAAATTAGATAGAGATTAGTCTGATTTTTGTGGTCATAAGTATGCCATAATAGTTTTATATTTTTTGAAACTTTTGAGTTTGAACATGTCATATAATCTTGTTTAGCTATAAGGAGGTGGTTGATCTGTGATACAATTCTCATTGACAGCTTTCATCTCTTTGCCAACTCATTCAGATGCATAGAAGGTGACTAGCACGCCCTTGCTAGCAAAGCGCTTCGCTAGTCTAAGAAGAGGGTTAACAATGCCTTGACCTGTAAATGCAACAAGAAAGACACGGACAAGACTGCTTTCGTGTTTTGTGATGCAGAATCCATTTTTCGTCATTTGATGTTTCCGTAGGCATGAAGATCGATCCCCTATTTAATATAACTTCAAGCTGCAAACCTGCAAATTACAAAATGCACGCATCTTACTAGTCAAATTGCGTGAGATTTTTCATGTAGGACACACGTGTCTACTTTTCAACTTATTGATAGTTGTGTCTACTTGTACATATTTAAAGTTGGAGTGCATAGGTTCCTGCTCAGGCTAAGTTAAACGCATGTTTATGTATTATGCCTTTAAACTTCAAGTAACTAGTTTGTATACTTGTCAACGGACGTCACGACAAGTGGTGGTTGAAACTTAGAAGGTGTTAAAGAAAGTAAATCATGTATTAGTTTTGGTATTACTAATATCTTGTTTGATGTACTTTTCAACCTACGTATAACTAAAGCAAGTATTAGTTATCATATGCATAACTAGTATAAAGCAAATCACGGTATTAGCAATACCAAGGCTATTAATTAATGCATGTATTCGCAATGTTAAAGATACAATTACCCTTGAAAGTGTACAAAGTTAAAGAATGTGGGGGGTATTTTTATAAACAATAATTTTGTTAGAGCAATATTGGAAACTTAATCACAGCATTACTACATCCTATTCAAACCTATTTTTGTACACCCTCTAAGCATCATCTTGGCAATGACTTTATTAAAATAATACATTACATTACTGTTGTATTAAGTTTTAATGATGACTTTCATAATATCTAGGGACCAGGTCCGTCCCATGTTGAACTCATAAGTGATGGTATTGGACATCTGTGCACTGCTGTGCACTGTACTAATTGGTCTGGTAGTATGATAGCAGCGAACAACGCAGGGACACCTAGTCTAATAGAAAGCATATTTGATTTCCCTCAACATATATAAGCAAGGATGTGACAAATTGGAGACCTAGTTTTATGAATTCATCCCAAGTTCTATGGTGAAAATACAAAATGACTCCCTGATATGGGACAAATAAAGGAACACCAAAATTAGTCCAAAAAACAAAAGAGAATCCACCCTATTGTTGTATCCTAGTTTCGGTGGTCACTCTTCTCACTAGAGAGACAGCTTGTTAAAAGTCTTACAAGACTCCCAAATATCATCCAAAAACTAAACTAAAAACCCTACAATGTTCCTTTTGAAGCTATAACAAAATATAAGTTAAAATGACCAAAAGGCCCTTCAAAGAGTGTGCACCCATCTAGTGTAATTTATGGGCTGATTTGGGTGCATTTTGGGCCTCTTTTACATTTCAATTGCACGTGCGAAGGCTCGGGTCCAACACGTACTCTCCTAAGTCCATATCCATGATTATTCCCGTATCAAGAAGAAAGAACAAGATATTGCAAATGCTGTTCTACTTGTTAAAGTGGTAAAAAAACGATTGCAAGATTTACGAGATCAAGGATGGGATCCACTTATCAAAAATGTGTCTGCATTTTGTGTCAGGTATGATATTTTGATACGCAATTTTGATGAGTTCTATGTTAATTTTGGGAGATCTCGACGAAGAGTTGCTGATTATACTATTTCACATCAATATCGTGTGGAAGTATTTTTCAAAATTATTGATTGGCAACTTCAAGAACTCAATGATCATTTTAATGAGGTGAGAACAGATTTTCTTATTGGGGTTGCTTGCTTGAATCCTGTTGACTCATTTGCTAGTTTTGACATAAATAAAATATTGAGAATGGCTGAATTATATTCTGATGATTTTGATGAAAATATAATGGTTACTCTCAAGAATCAACTACAGACTAATATTATTGATGTTCGTGATGTTGATGAAAGGTTTTCTAATCTAAAAGGACTTGATGACCTTTCCGAGGAGCTAGTTAAGACAAAAATATACTTTAATTATCCTCTTGTGTTTCGTCTTGTAAAGTTTGCATTGCTTCTATCGGTTGCCACTGCTACAGTTGAAAGAGCCTTTTTGGCAATGAAGTTGATCAAGAGTGAATTGAGAAATCGAATGGATGATGATTTCATGAGTAGTTGTATGGTTCCTTATGTAGAAAAAAATATATTTAATACTGTTTCTGATGAATGTATTGTGAATAAGTTTCAAGAAATGAAAACTCGTAGAATAGTATTGTAATAATATGTTTTAGTTAATTAAACTTTATTTTGTTTCATTTGTTGCGTATTTGTTTTTTTATATATTGATACCACTTGGTGAAAACTCTGGGTCCGCCCCTGGACTGGTAGACTGACCTTCTTCTAGATTTGGAGGAGCTTCCATTTCTCTAGATCCTTCCAAGGTGTTAGTCTTTATAAAGAAGTCTCTCTCTGATACCAAATGATGGGTTGGGGTGGATTGCTTCTCAGATGACACACTCATGCAACAAAAACTAGGAGATAAATAAAGTAAGAAGTGCAGGAATAAGACACATGATTTTTACGTGGAAACTCCTTACTCAAGAAAGAAAAAACCACGACCTGCGAATACAAACTCTAAGGATTAACCTCCTAATCCTTTGTTTCCTAGCAATAACTCTATAACAAGGAAACCCTAGCAGTAACTCTACTGCTTCTATCTCTAACTACCTCTAACTGGACCCCTCAAGCTAACTCTAACTTGGATAATCACCTAACTCTAGATGATTACAATAGGACGGATACACCACAACATATACTGACAATCATAAGGAAGTGTAGGCAAGAATTTAAGTACAAAATACAAAGACTCAACTATAACAAGAAAATAAAGATACAACTCAATGAATAATAGGTTCCCTGTTACAGTTCCAGCCTTTGATTGCAGCACTGCAACTCTTCAAAAAGATATTTAATTGTGAGTACATGGAAGTGTTGATTTTCTTGTTGAGGAAGATGGGCATTATATACTGTGATATAGGAATAATCACGAATATGGACTTAGGAGAGTGCGTGTTGGACCCGAGCCTTGGCATGTGTAATTGAAGTGTAAAAGAGGCCCAAAATGCACCCAAATCAGCCCATAAATTACACTAGATGGGTGCCCACTCTTTGAAGGGTCTTTTGGTCATTTTAACTTATATTTTGTAATAGCTATAAAAGGAACATTGTAGGGTTTTAGACTTAGATTTATTGATGATGTTGTAAGTCTTAAGACATTGGAAAACACAAGTCCTCTCTTCTCTTTGGAGGCAAAACCAAAACTAGGATACAATAATAGGGTGGATTCTCTTTTGTTGTTGTTTGCTTGGAAACATTGATGCTTGGGAGGTGAATTCTGATCTTGTGTCTTTGTAAGAGATAGTTTTATTGTTGTGTGTAGTGTTAAGGGTCCAAGATTGTCCATTCTTGGGTTCTTAAGATTATACCTTCATGTGGTTTATCTATCTATCCTTTTACCTTCTTGTAATCTTATTTATTGTTTGTGTTGTAATCTTGTGCTCTTGTTGTTATTATTAAATCCAAATCTTGTGTATTCTTTTTTATCATCTTGTGTTCATCTTGTTCTTGTTGTTGTTTCTGTTTTTATGTTAAAATACACATTGTATCTTGTATTCTTCTTGTTGATAGCGAATCCGAGAGTGGTCTCCATCTTGGTCCTTGGATCCTTAAGATTGTGGACTGATTTGGAGTGTTTTTTCGTGCCTTCCGTTGTCATTATCGTATCATTTGGTATCAAAGCATGGCTTGGTCTTGTTCCTACAAGATCAATCTTGGGCTTGCTTGTTAGAAAATTAAAAAAAAATTTGTTGAAAAGCTGAAAATTTCAGAAAAATTGCAATCTGTCCATTGTTGTTGTCTTGGCCGAAATTGTGTTCTTGTGGTGTTCTTGGCCAAGATTTATTATTGATTCTAGGTCTAGGAGTATTTTTCTTTTCTTGTGTGTTTGTAGTGTTAGTTTTGTTCCTCACTAACACTTTGAGTGGATCCAAACTTGAGCTTGAATTGTTAATATTGTTGTTGTGAACAAAGTGTGGCCGATTGGATGTTGTTATTGTTCTAGCCTTGATCGAGTTGAAGGCCTTGTGTTGTGGTGGTGGTGTAGATCTTGAAAGGTTGTTGTTGTATTCTTGTTGTTCATCACGCCCTTCACCTTTTGTAAAATCGAAAATACAACACAAAGGGGACTTAGTCGATTGTTGTTGCTATCCTTGTGGTCTTAGCTGTGAGATTGTTGACCTTGTTCTGGTGGACTTGTTGTTCTTGGGAGATTGTTGTTGGTTGTTCTTTTTGTGGTTGTTGTGTTCTTGAAGTTCTTCACCATATTCATCACCTTGTTAATATAAAAGTGAATTAGATCTTAAAAAGGTGAAAGACAAGGTGTAGTACTTGTTAAGTTTTGAAAGACCCCCAACCACCAAAAGACTTTACATTACATCTCCACCACTTTTCCATAAAACAAGGGTCATGTTTTAAGGAAAAGTACAAGTCTAGTCAAAGACTTTTGAGTCTTGAAATTTGAATTCCAAAGACTAGTTTGTATTTCCCTTCATTGAACAATTTTCACCAAAGTACAAAATTATAGAATTGATCAAGACTTCCAAATTTGGAAAATAAAATTGTTGAGAACCGAGGCCAATCATGGACTTCCACATCACCAATTACTGTTCATCGATAAATTTTAAGCTCAAATTTTGATCTTTTAGTTTCATTTTGTGTCTTTAGTTTTGTTTGTTGATTCCCATACTAACTTACAAGCTAGTGACCAATTACTAGATTGTGAGTTAGTTAGAAACCATATTTTTTTTTATGTGTGTGTTTATGTTCCTTTGTGTGTTTCATTCTTTTGAGTCGTTGTACACACTTGATTCACCTCTCAACAATTCTCGGAGTACAAGCAAGCTTACAACACTTGTGAGATTCAGTGTGAGGGATCCGAGAGACAAGAAATAAAAGAGATAGTGAGGATGTTTATGTACAACTAATGTGTTTTCTATTTTGTAGGTAACTCTTTTGCCATAATGGACACCATTTTGGCCCACCTTGATGCTATTGCCCGATAAATAGCTAAGGCAAATGCGGGTCTTGATAAATTGGGCTCGGATATGTCTATTATACCTGAGAGGTTGGATCGAGTGGAGAGTCGAAGGAACTCTCATGTTTCTACTCCCAAAGCTTTACCTCAAACGATCAACCCTCCAAGACCACCACTAAATGACATAGACACAAGCCAAGCCAACAAATGTCCTTAAACCCGAGACCTAAATGAGTCACTTCCCCCTCAATTCAATCAAGTCCAACAAGAGGGACTTAGAAGCCAATTTCCTCCCAGCCAAGCTCCATAACCGAATCCCCCTTACCAAATCATTCCTCTCAATCGAAATTCCACTTCACTAAAACCGATATATCCATGTAGAGGAGTATGGTAGAAAGGAACATGAAGAATATGGAGACTACTACAATACTTGTATGATGGTAGGATAATTGTTTTGGATGAGATTGAAAACAAGGCTCAAGATGGATAGGAAGCCAAGGTTCAAAATGAAGATGTTGGCCGAGACTTGTTGTTATTGAGCCCTCGGATTCTTCATGATTTTGTGGACTGTTTTGACTTGTTTTTGTGACTTGTTTGCGGATTTTTTTGAGTAGTTTTCCTTTGAAGTGACCAATTGAATGAGGTGAAGCCGTGAATTTGTGGACAAATTCCTCTCAAGATGGAGAGGATGATATGGGAATAATCACGGATATGGACTTAAGAGAGTGCGTGTTGGATCCGAGCCTTGGAATGTGCAATTGGAGTGTAAAAAAGGTCCAAAATGCACCCAAATCAGCCCATAAATTACACTAGATGGGTGCCCACTCTTTGAAGGGCCTTTTGGTCATTTTAACTTATATTTTGTAATAGCTATAAAAGGAACATTGTAGGGTTTTAGACTTAGATTTATTGATGATGTTGTAAGTTTTAAGAGATTGGAAAATGCAAGTCCTCTCTTCTCTTTGGAGGCAAAACCGAAACTAGGATACAACAATAGGGTGCATTCTCTTTTGTTGTTGTTTGCTTAGAAACATTGATGCTTGGGAGGTGGATTCCGATCTTGTGTCTTTGTAAGAGATAGGTTTATTGTTGTGTGTAGTGTTAAGGGTCCAAGATTGTCCATTCTTGGGTTCTTAAGATTATACCTTCATGTGGTCTATCTATCTATCCTTTTACCTTCTTGTAATCTTATTTATTGTTTGTGTTGTAATCTTGTGCTCTTGTTGTTATTGTTAAATCCGAATCTTGTGTCTTCTTTTTTATCATCTTGTGTTCATCTTGTTCTTGTTGTTCTTGCTGTTTTTGTGTTAAAATACACATTGTATCTTGTATTCTTCTTGTTGATACAGAATCCGAGAGTGGTCTCCATCTTGGTCCTCGGATCTTTAATATTGTGGACTGATTTGGAGTGTTTTTTCGTGCCTTCCGTTGTCATTATCGTATCATACTGTGATACAAGAAAACCTAGAAGCAATCTCATTGGTTGAGGCAAAAAGGTGGCATTAACTTTTCACCAACTTTTGTATTATGTGTCAGCTGGACTGTTGACTGTGATAGCGACAGGTGAGCCCAACCTATTCCCTAATGCGTAGAGGCCTTTGTCATCACAACAAAAGCTTCAGGGAACAGGTCCCAAACTATGAATTTGTCAATCATCAAAACTAAAGACTTAACACATGAGCATAATTAAAGAGCTTCAAATCATTCTTGTAAAACATTGACTCAACTCTTTGCTTTAATTCTGAGCTAGATGGTACACCCTACAGTTCTGATTATCCACAGGCTATATGGGTCCGCCATTGACTCGGCGGTCAAACCCCCAATCCAAGTTTGCCGCAAGCATTGGAGTTTCTGTGTGGTGGTATACCCCCTTTCAGGAATACCATAGTAATTTGGTTGGGGATAAGATGCATGGAATAACTCGTCCTATGATTAGTTATCTCCGGATTGTAGTGTTATTTTTATCTAACCTTGAGTGTGGATAATAATATGAGGATAACTTCTTTCTCAAACAAGCGACCTTTAATTCTTCTAAGAAATCCAAAGTCCTTGAAAGTATTAAAAACAAGCTGTGAATAGATGTTATTCATAAAGATTCTCGAAATCTTTAGGCATGATCTTGTTTGCAGAACAGAAGACATCAAAATATTTCGCTTTCTTTGCTCATTTTGTCTTTTTTATCTCATTTAACATATAATAAGTAAAGGGAAAACTGAGGAATGGCGAGTCAGTCATATCCATACATTATTCGAAACAACAACAACAACAACAAACCTGGTATATTCCCACAAAAGTGGGGTCTGGGGAGGGTAAAATGTACGCAGTCGATAGGTACGGCAAGTTCATTTTAACTGAAAATGATTGTTTTCAACAATATTTTAAGATGTGCTGAGTTCATACAAAACGAGCTAATTTTCTTGACAATAGTTATGACTTCATCCCAAGTTATACGATGAAAACACAAAATGACTCCCCCACCCCTACCACTTTTGTTTCAAACATGGACATAACAAAATTAGAAACATCATTGGGAGTTTTTGTTTTGTTTCTGGGCATGAAGTTTTTTCACCTCATCCACAAATGCTTGCATATTTTTGTCAGACGAGCCGCTCTCTGCCACTGCCTCCTTAGCTTTCGTCTTCCACTTTAGCGCATTTTCTTTCATCTCAGCGACCTTAGAATCATAGCTAGTGGCTTCACGCAAGCAATTTTCAACCTCTTCCCTTGTAACCGTCCTATTCGCAAGCACACCTCTGCTTAATCTAATCCCCATTTTGAACACATCAATTAAATACTTTGCGTTCGTGACTTGATCACCCCATTGAGGGAAAGCCACGATGGGAACACCAGTTGAAATGGTCTCCATTGATGAATTCCAGCCACAATGTGTGAGAAAAAAGGCGACAGAATGGTGAGACAAAACTTGTTCTTGTGGACACCATTTCACTATTTTTCCCCTGCCACCAACTTTCTCAAGAAATCCATCAGGCAACATAACAGGCTGAAATACAGAATATATAGGGGGTGGCTTCATGACCCACAAGAAAGATATCCCCGAATTTAATAACCCCAACGCGATCTCATCTACTTGTTTTTGCTCAGGAACGGCAATACTACCAAATGAAATGTAAACAACTGAAGATGGAGGTTTTGAGTCGAGCCACTCGATGCAATCCTCCTCTATTCTCATGCAATCACCGCTGACATGAACGTCCGTGGGGCTAGCAATTTCAGGTTCATTGAATAGTAGGGGACCAATAGTTCTAATGGGGCAAAATTTCGACATATGCACTACCACCTCATCTTCGAGTTCTTGGAATGAGTTCACCAGTATGCAAAAAGGTTTTGACAAGTTGTGGAATTGAGCCAACATGGGCCGTTTCAAACTTCGGAAAGGACTCGATGGGTGTAGGTACGTAGGCAGTTCATCATATTTCAAAACAGGCATTGTAGGTAGGACGATGTCTTTTTCAGGTTCAGATTCATTTGGAAAGGGCACTAGGTTGAAATGATAATGATAATAAAGTGAAAAACTGGCACAAGATTGAACCCAAAGCAACGCGTTAGGTATTCCAAGACTCTCCGCAATTTCGCTTACCCATGGAATAAATGGATTGTTGATTACACAGGAAACAGGACGACCTTCATCTTCTTGTTTCTTCAGTAGTTTAGGCAAGTTCCTTCGCCCGGCTTGCTCAAGCATTTCCATCCTCAAGTCAAAATCAAAAATTTTGGATTGATCAGAATCGTCTGCAGATCCATCCTCAAAGAATTCAAATCTGATCATACCGTCTCCATACGGAGTTGGTTGATCAGTGATCGAATTCTCATCAACTGCTCTCATCTCTTTGCCAACTCGTTCGGGTGCAGAAAAAGTGACCAGCATTCCTTTGCTAGCAAGGCGCTTCGCTAGTCTAAGAAGAGGGTTAACAATTCCTTGACCCGAAAATGAGACAAGAAAGACATGGACAAGACTACTTTTAGTGTTTTGTGATGCAGAAGCCATTTTTAGTCTAAAGGAAAAAAGGTTTAAGGACTTGGTATGAAGATCAATCATCTCTTAATAGTTGCGATAGTTTGACATGATCCATGAATTTTGGATTGTCTCTTAATATTTTTTTTAGAAAGTCCACTACCACTACTGATTGTGAACAATTGACAGCTAACAATTGCTATGATCCATGAATTTTGGATTGTCTCTTAATATTTTTTTTAGAAAGTCCACTACCACTGCTGATTGTGAACAATTGACAGCAAACAATTGCTTCTTCAATAATTTTCTAAGTACTTGTGTTTAGAATTCTGGTTGTTACAACTACACACTCTTTCCAAGTCTAAGAAGAGGGTTAACAATGCCTCGACTCACAAATGTGTTGGGTTCGAAATTGAGAGGGCATAATGCGAAAACTATTAGTTTGTAAATCATAACGACGATAATTCAGATGACAAAGAAACTTATAATAAAAAAATATATTATTTGATATGATTGACCAACAAGCCTAAATATTGAAAACTAAATAAAAAAGCTTAAAATCTCCCTCTAAATAAAACTCTTTTAACGACTATATTGTGGATGTTATTATGCTATGACATGAGAAGAGAGGTCATAAATTGCTATTTATAGAGGTCCCAGCTTTTTGAGTTTTATATATGAACGATCACCAATTATTTATCAAAAATACACCTCAACTATCAATTGTTCAGTTTTCTACCTAAAATATACCATCAATTAGATAGGAAAAGTGAACAATTTATATTTGAGGTGCGTTTTGATAAATAATTCAGGTAGAAAATGTTGGGTTCGAAATCGAGAGGGCGTCATGCGGAAGCTTAACATTTGCAAACCTTGAGACAATAAATCAGACGACAAACAAAATAGTAATAAAAAGGCATAAAATTATTATATGTTTTGGCCAATCGGCCTACATATTATAAAACCTAATATAAAAAATATTAAACCTATTGGGAGAAATCTCCCCCTAAACAAAGACTCTTTAATGACTGCATTGTGGATGTTATTATGTTATGGTATGAGAATGGGGTCTTCTATTTATAAATGTCCAAAACCTTTCCTCCAAGAAAGAGGTTAGCTAAATATGGAAAAGAATTATATTTTTTCTTTCAGGAAAAGTAAAAGTAATTATGGTAACTTTTATTTTTCTTCTAAGAAAAAGTAAAAAATTAAATATAGTAAGAATCAGGCAAAAACCCTAACAAATCTCCCCTTTTTGGCTTGATTTTCTTCAAAATATTCTTGATCCTCCTTCTTCTTGTGCATGATCTTCGTTCTTCATATATATTCTTCATATATCACTGTTGTTTGGCATGTTTAAAAATGGAGCTTTTGGGGTTAAAAAATATATTAGCCCTTTTCGGGTTTAAAATATTGGAGTCCTTTTGCAGGGTTAAAAGTGAACTTTATTTTCAAATATGAGACAACAAGATTGTTGAAAATATGATTGTCACGACCCGAGCCTAGGCCCTAGCCGTGACGAGCATCCCGAACCATGAAGGCCCGGAACACCCATTCTCTATCTGGTTATCATGCACAGCATTCATAATCATAATAAAATGCGGAATTGAAACTGAGTACGGAAAACATGGTCAAGTCCTGCAATATTTCTGAATAATACTATCTGACATCAGTCTGCGAAATCTCTACTAGGAACATAAACATTTGTCTGAAAAGAAGCTGGGACAAGGCCCCCAGTAAACCAAAAACATAATAAATAAGATAGTGTCTGACATAATTAGGCCTTCCGAATAATAGAAGGCTCACCACTGTGAGATCAAGTCTGCAAACCCGAGAATGTCTACTGAGTAGCTGGACCCCTAGACTGTGCCTCAGGACCTGGAAGGGGTGGGGGTCAGCACAAAAGTACTGGCACGCGAAGCAATCCGAAAGTAGTATAATGGAACATACATATATATATATATATATATATTAAGGGAAAACAATTTTTCATCAAGACATCATGTATAAAACTGTTTCTAAAAAATACATGGGCACTTTCTGAAAACATGCAACCTGTCTGTTCATTTCAAATCATGATCTGTGTTTTACTTCTGAGTTAGGTGGTATTCCCCTACAAGTCTGAATATTCCACGGGCTGTATGGAATCCGCCATTGACTCGGCGGGGAAGCCCCCAACCCAAGTGTGCCGCAAGGGTTGGAGTGTCTGAGTCTGATACGCCACAGGACATTTAAGTCAGCGCATAATAATAAACCCGGGTCGGCAAACCACGGTTTTAGGCAAAGAGTTGTCTGAAACTCCCTCCTTCTTCAGGGAACCACCTAAGCCCTCTTTATGCCCTATTTTAGCCTTTTCTGAATATGTATCATTCTGAAATTTCTAAATCATAAGAGTCTGATAAAAATATGATTTCTGAACTAGTCTGTGTCTGTTATGGCATTTGTCTGAGTTGGTATCGTCATACCAAGACTTGCAAGTCCTATTTTTGAGCCATAATGTATTAAGCAAGAGCTTTCATTCAAAACATAGTTTAGACCACCAAAACATGTAATTTGCATTAAAGATGTCATGTTCCGAAACTCAAGTCAAATCCATGCAAAACTTTCATCAAACATATGGTGGTCATGTGCATTTTTGGCAAAACCATGCATTCTTTCATTACATGCATATTCAACATTCACAACCCTCTCTTTCGTGTTCAAAACATTGTATATTACGTGAAACATGGAAAAATTTACATTAAGAGAGAGGTTTCATGAAAATCATGCTCTAAATTCATATTTCAGGACAAACGCATATATATATATACATATAACTTTCAAATCACTTTGGGGGAAAGCCAAAAGGCCAAAACAATATCATTAAAGCTTCTGAAACATGAGTATGTACATGAATTTGAAAACCCAATTCTTAAAACATGATTTCTATGCCCATGAGATTTTAGGAAAACCCCGCGTACCTTATTCTCCACGAATTTTTGGTGTCTATCGAAGCCTACGTCGAGAGGATTCCGAATCTGTAATTTATTTCACGAAGAAGTTTCGGAATGATCGGTCCTTCAAGCTTATTTTCTCAAACCCTAGTTGCTCCTTCTCTTAAGTTCTTGAAGGATTAGATTTTTGGGATTTTATAGGAGGCTTCAATGTTGTTAATAGGCCCAAATCCGTTTAGGAGTGGGTAAGGACGATTTTGGGTTTTGTAAGGACTAACTTGCACTTAAAGTAACTCAAAACGGAGTGTTTTCGTCACCTGAAACCATAACTATGCGCCGCCCTTTGCATTGCCTAAATTTACATAGGCGCCGCCCTATGCATCGCCTATATTTGCATAGGCGCCGCCCTATGCATCGCCTATATGTGCATAGGCGACACATTCAACTTTGAAAGGCCATAACTTCTTCACCGGGTGTCCGTTTTAGGCGAATTTGGTATCGTTGGAAAGATTATTCAATTATCTACAATTTGGTATATAGTAGACCACCCAGTTCATCATATACAATGAGTTATGGTCAATAGAATTTGACACAAATTACAACGTCCACTAAAACTTAATCGATCGAAATAGTTTCAACTCGTCCTTGAGTTGAAGGACTTCTATGGTCTAAATTCATGCTCAAATGGATTCACATACTACAAAATTGATTAACATGCCAAATTGGCATAGGATTTAAGGCTCGGGGATTATCAACGCATCAGAGTCATTTATTTTATTCTAGCCCGAAATGCGGGGCGTTACATTATCCCCCCCTTGGGATCATTCGTCCCCGAATGATGACGCGGAAATAGTCACGCACGATTTCAAACAGATTCATACATAGAAGGAAACATAAAGCAAGAATTGTACCTTTAAATTCGTCTCTTGCTGATTCAAATAGGCTCGGGTATCTCACTTTCATGTCATGCTCCGACTACCAAGTTGC
Organism: Capsicum pubescens; assembly: GCA_030864215.1. Taxonomy (NCBI): domain Eukaryota; kingdom Viridiplantae; phylum Streptophyta; class Magnoliopsida; order Solanales; family Solanaceae; genus Capsicum; species Capsicum pubescens. Next base: position 23,033,041 of record CM061549.1, read on the forward strand.
TTCTTCAACTTTCTGATTTCGCCATAACACTTTAACTGAGACTATCTCTTTACTCCTTAATTTTCTCACTTGTCGATCTAGGATTCCCACGGGCTCTTCCTCGTAAGACAAGGAATCACTCACCTTGATTTCATCAATGGGCACCACCAAAGAGTGATCTCCGATGCACTTCTTCAACATGGATATGTGGAATACTGGATGAACTGAACCCAAACTTGCAGGCAATTCTAATTCATACGCAACTCCACCTATTCTTCTTATAATCTGATACGGGCCTATATAGCGAGGACTTATCTTACCCCTCTTCCCGAAACGCATAACCCCCTTCATGGGAGAAACTTTGAGGAAAACCCAATCTCCAATCTCAAACTCTAACTCTCTTTTTCTGACGTCGGCATAGGATTTCTGACGACTCTGAGCTGCCTTTAGTCGTTCCCTAATGAGTTTCACATCCTCCATTGCTTGATGAACAAGATCAGGCCCATACATCTGCATCTCACCTACTTCATACCAGCCTATTGGAGACCTACATCTCCTACCATACAATGCCTCAAAAGGTGCCATCTTAATACAAGAGTGGAAGCTGTTGTTATAGGCAAACTCTATCAGTGGCAAGTGATCAACCCAACAACCTTTAAAGTCTATCACACAGGCCCTCAACATGTCCTCCAGGGTCTGGATGGTGCGTTCAGCTTGCCCATCAGTCTGAGGGTGGAATGCTGTACGTAAGTTCAACTGGGTACCTAAACCTTTCTGAAACGATCTCCAAAACTGAGAAGAAAACTGCGTACCTCGGTCGGATATGATGGAGACAGGCGCTCCATGCAAACGGACAATTTCTGCAATGAACAGCTTGGCATAATCTTCCCCCGAATAGTTAGTCCTGACAGGTAGAAAGTGAGCTGACTTGGTCAGCCTATCTACAATCACCCATATAGAGTCATACTGATTTCGGGACTTCGGAAGTCCTGTAATAAAGTCCATATTGATCATTTACCACTTATGCAAGGGCAACACTATTTCTTGGGAAGTACCTCCTGGCCTCAAATGTTCTACTTTCACTTGTTGGCAATTCAAGCACTTAGAAACAAAGTTAGCCATATCTCGCTTCATATTATTCCACCAAAACATAGATTTCAAATCATGGTACATCTTAGTAGAACCGGGATAAACAACATACCTCGAGGTGTGAGCTTCATCAAGAATTCTTTCTCGAAGCCCGTCGACATTCGGAACACATAATCTACCCTGAAACCTCAGGATGCCATCACCATCAATTTCAAAAGACATCACCTTCTGTTGACCCACATCTTTCTTGATTTGCATTAAGATGGGATCTTCAACCTGCTTCTCCTTCACTTCAGCACAAAGGGATGACTTAGCTAACTCATGAACAACTACCCCTCCATCTTCGGAATCTAACAGTCGCACTCCCATATTCGCAAGGCGGTGAATATCCTTCACTATCTCCTTCTTTTCTTCTTCTACATGAGAAAGGCTACCCATAGACAACCTGCTGAGGGCGTCGGCCACAACATTTGCCTTTCTCGGATGGTAATGCAGGCTCATATCATAGTCTTTCAGGAGTTCCAACCACCACCTCTGCCTGAGATTCAATTCTTTCTGCGAGAAGACATACTGCAGACTCTTGTGATCAGTGAAGATATCAACATGAACACCGTACAAGTAGTGCCGCCAAATCTTAAGGGCAAACACCACAGCCACTAACTCCAAATCATGAGTAGGGTAGTTCCGCTCGTGCACCTTCAACTGCCTAGATGAATAAGCTACCACCTTACCATGTTGCATCAAAACGCAGCCAAGTCCCATACGGGACGCATCACAGTAAACCACAAAACCATCAACACCCTCGGGAAGAGTCAAAACAGGTGCAGTGGTCAGTCTGTCTTTCAACTTCTCAAAACTATTTTTGCATAAATCAGACCACACAAACTTTACCTTTTTCTGAGTCAGTTTAGTGAGTGGAGCCGCTATGGATGAAAAACCCTCTACGAATCTTCTGTAATAACCTGCCAAACCCAAGAAGCTTCGAATATCGGTTGGAGTCGTGGGTCTGGGCCATCTTCTCACTGCCTCAACTTTCTGGGGATCCACTCTAATCCCGTCACTGGACACAATATGCCCTAAGAAGGCAATATCATCTAACCAGAACTCACACTTGGAAAATTTGGCATACAACCGATGATCCTTAAGGGTCTGAAGAATGATTCGGAGGTGATCGGCATGATCCTCCTTACTCTTAGAATAAATCAGAATATCATCAATAAATACAATGAAAAACGAGTCAAGAAACTGACGGAAAACTCTATTCATAAGATCCATGAAGGCTGCAGGGGCATTAGTTAACCCGAAGGACATGACGAGAAACTCATAGTGACCATATCGGGTTCGGAAAGCTGTTTTGGGAATGTCTGTCTCCCTAACTTTCAACTGATGATAGCCCGAACGAAGGTCTATTTTTTGAAAAACATCTAGCACCCTGAAGCTGGTCAAAAAGATCATCAATCCTCAGAAGAGGATATTTGTTTTTAATTGTGACCTTGTTCAACTGACGGTAATCTATACACATACGAAGGGAACCATCTTTCTTACACACGAAAAGTACAGGTGCACCCCAAGGAGATACACTGGGGCGTATAAATCCCTTATCTAGGAGGTCTGCTAGCTGCTCTTTCAACTCCTTTAGTTCTGTGGGAGCCATTCTATATGGCAGAATAGACATGGGATGGGTATCTGGCAACACATCAATACCAAACTCTATCTCCCTATCAGGGGGTACCCCTGGGAGATCTTCGGGAAAGACTTCTGGAAATTCATTCACCACAGGGACAGACTGAAGAGGAGGATTTTCAACTTTAGAGTCCTTGACTCGAATAAGGTGATACAAGCAACCCTTAGAAATGAGTTTTTGGGCTCTGAGATAAGATATAAAGTGCCCCTTGGGTGCTAAAGAATGTCCCTCTCATTCTATCATTGGTTCATTCGGGAAAGAAAAGGTAACTCTACGGGTCCTACAATCCAATATGGAGTAGCATGAATGGAGCCAATCCATCCCTAAGATAGCATCAAATGCAACCATGTCCAACTCTATAAGGTCTGCCACCGTATCCCGACTACCAACAGTCACCACACAACCCCTATATACCTTTCTAGCAATAACAGAATCCCCCACCGGGGTAGAAACAGAAAAGGGTTCAGAAATCACACTGGGCTCAAACCCGAAACCAACAGCCACATAAGGGGTCACATAGGATAAGTGGATCCTGGATCAAGTAACACATTGACATCACGGGAAAAGATTTGTAACGTACCAGTAACAACATCTGGGGAAGATTCCACCTCCTGGCGGTTGGTCAAGGCATATAACCGATTGCAACTGTTCCCGGCAGCTGATGTGGCGCCCTTCTGAGATGGGGATGGCGCTATGGAATTTCCCTGAAACTTTGCACCACCAGCACTCCTCCTAGCAGATGGACACTCCCTCTGAAAATGGCCTGACTGACCACATGAATAACATACAAGTGTGCCCAACTGACATTTCCCCGGATGGTTCTTACCATAATTTTCACATCGCGAGTAAGTGCGATGCTGCTGAGCCACACTACCCTGCGACTGAGTATCTGGTGCTCTAGATCCATGAGGAGTCTGAAAGCTCTGAGTCTGTCTATTTGCAGGGGGTCTGGGCGCTGGGGCGCTGGCCGCTGACTGTGTATTATTCCAAAACCTCGTCTTCTTCGACCCCCTATTTCCTCAATTACCACTCTGCGGCTGACTCTGGTGCCGATCCGCAGATTTGACTCTCTTAGCCTGTCTGTCCTTCTCTCTAGATTTAGCGATCTTTATCTTCTTCTCTTTCACCTACTGCATGTGGACTGTCAGTCTAGCAAAGTCTAACTCCCTATTCAGCATTGCCCCTAGCACTCAAGTATCAGGTTATCAGCAAGGCCGGATGCAAATTTCCTCATCCGGGCTCTCATATTGCTAGTCAATTCTGGTGCATAGTGGTCTAGTTGATTAAACTTCAAAGTGTACTCCTGTACACTCATACTTCCCTGCTTCAGATTCATGAACTCTTCTTCTTTGGTCTCTCTCAACTCCAGAGGAAAGAATCTGTCAAGGAAAGCTTCTACAAACTCACCCCAAACTGTGAGCTCAGCACTCTCACCTTTTGCGTTTTCCTAGTCTGCATACCACTGATTTGCAACATCCTTAAGCTGATAAGTTGCCAATTCCACTCCTTCAATCTCATCTACATGCATTACCTTAAAGATCTTCTCCATCTCATCCACGAACTTCTGTGGATCTTCCTCCACCTTTGTACCAGTGAACTTAGGTGGATTCATCTTCATGAAATGCCCGACTCTAGTAGCCTCATACGTACAGATGCAGACCCAATATCTTCCGATCGTTGAACTTGGTTAGCTACCAGCTGTGTCAGCATATGGATAGACCGCATGAACTCTGCATTTGAGATATCTCTCTGAGCAGTTGGTGGACGGTTGACATTAGTCCACGGAGCCCGAGGTGGACTGGTTGGAACTGAAGGGACTCCCGGAGTAGGGACAGGTTCTGGCGTGGAAGCTCTATTACGGGTCCGCATCCCATGGGTGGGACGGACCACATCTGCCTGAGCACTCTGATCGATGTTGTGACGGGGAGGCATAGTCGTGTTTCACTGTAATACAAGAGATCATTGATTAGGGGATGGTTTAGACTCTGAAGCACGAACTAAATCACAAAGAAGGGAAACATTCCTAAACGCCTAGTAGCCTCCTATTTATAAGTGTGGCGCGCTACACACCCATAAACAAGACTCTACCCGACGCAATTTCGCAGACACCCTGGGACCATGAACCGTGCTCTGATACCAAGTTTGTCACGACCCGAGCCTAGGCCCTAGCCGTGATGAGCATCCCGAACCATGAAGGCCCGGAACACCCATTCTCTATCCGGTTATCATGCACAACATTCATAATCATAATAAAATGCGGAATTGAAACTGAGTACGGAAAACATGGTCAAGTCCTGCAATATTTCTGAATAATACTATCTGACATCAGTCTGCGAAATCTCTACTAGGAACATAAACATTTGTCTGAAAAGAAGCTGGGACAAGGCCCCCAGTAAACCAAAAACATAATAAATAAGATAGTGTCTGACATAATTAGGCCTTCCGAATAATAGAAGGCTCACCACTGTGAGATCAAGTCTGCAAACCCGAGAATGTCTACTGAGTAGCTGGACCCCTAGACTGTGCCTCAGGACCTGGAAGGAGGGGGGGTCATCACAAAAGTACTGGCACGCGAAGCAATCCAAAAGTAGTATAATGGAACATACATATATATATATATTAAGGGAAAGCAATTTTTCATCAAAACATCATGTATAAAACTGTTTCTGAAAAATACATGGGCACTTTCTGAAAACATGCAACCTGTCTGTTCATTTCTAATCATGATCTGTGTTTTACTTCTGAGTTAGGTGGTATTCCCCTACAAGTCTGAATATTCCATGGGCTGTATGGAATCCACCATTGACTCGGCGGGGAAGCCCCCAACCCAAGTGTGCCACAAGGGTTGGAGTGTCTGAGTCTGATACGCCACAGGACATTTAAGTCAGCGCATAATAATATACCCGGGTCGGCAAACCACGGTTTTAGGCAAAGAGTTGTCTGAAACTCCCGCCTTCTTCAGGGAACCACCTAAGCTCTCTTTATGCCCTATTTTAGCCTTTTATGAACATGTATCATTCTGAAATTTCTAAATCATAAGAGTCTGGTAAAAATCTGATTTCTGAACTAGTCTGTGTCTGTTATGGCATTTGTCTGAGTTGGTATCGTCATACCAAGACTTGCAAGTCCTATTTTTGAGCCATAATGTATTAAGCAAGAGCTTTCATTCAAAACATAGTTTAGACCACCAAAACATGTAATTTGCATTAAAGATGTCATGTTCCGAAACTCAAGTCAAATCCATGCAAAACTTTCATCAAACATATGGTGGTCATGTGCATTTTTGGCAAAACCATGCATTCTTTCATTACATGCATATTCAACATTCACAACCCTCTCTTTCGTGTTCAAAACATTGTATATTACGTGAAACATGGAAAAATTTACATTAAGAGAGAGGTTTCATGAAAATCATGCTCTAAATTCATATTTCAGGACAAACGCATATATATATATACATATAACTTTCAAATCACTTTGGGGGAAAGCCAAAAGGCCAAAACAATATCATTAAAGCTTCTGAAACATGAGTATGTACATGAATTCGAAAACCCAATTCTTAAAACATGATTTCTATGCCCATGAGATTTTAGGAAAACCCCGCATACCTTATTCTCCACGAATTTTTGGTGTCTATCGAAGCCTACATCGAGAGGATTCCGAATCTGTAATTTGTTTCACGAAGAAGTTTCGGAATGACCGGTCCTTCAAGCTTATTTTCTCAAACCCTAGTTGCTCCTTCTCTTAAGTTCTTGAAGGATTAGATTTTTGGGATTTTATAGGAGGCTTCAATGTTGTTAATAGGCCCAAATCCGTTTAGGAGTGGGTAAGGACGATTTTGGGTTTTGTAAGGACTAACTTGCACTTAAAGTAACTCAAAACGGAGTGTTTTCGTCACCTGAAACCATAACTATGCGCCGCCCTTTGCATTGCCTAAATTTACATAGGCGCCGCCCTATGCATCACCTATATTTGCATAGGCGCCGCCCTATGCATCGCCTATATGTGCATAGGCGACATATTCAACTTTGAAAGGCCATAACTTCTTCACCGGGTGTCCGTTTTAGGCGAATTTGGTATCGTTGGAAAGATTATTCAATTATCTACAATTTGGTATATAGTAGACCACCCAGTTCATCATATACAATGAGTTATGGTCAATAGAATTTGACACAAATTACAACATCCACTAAAACTTAATCGATCGAAATAGTTTCAACTCGTCCTTGAGTTGAAGGACTTCTATGGTCTAAATTCATGCTCAAATGGATTCACATACTACAAACTTGATTAACATGCCAAATTGGCATAGGATTTAAGGCTTGGGGATTATTAACACATCAGAGTCATATATTTTATTCTAGCCCGAAATGCGGGGCGTTACAATGATTGACAATTATCTCCACATGTAGCTTTTGAACATATATCTTCATTATCATCAAATTGGTTGTAGCTTGATTTTGAAACCACTTTGAACCTGTTTAATCTCGTCTCACCACACCATTGGATCATTGAACCGTTAGCTCTGATACCACTTGTTGGGTTCGAAATCGAGAGGGTGTCATGCGGAAGCTTAACGTTTGCAAACCTTGAGACAATAAATCAGACTACAAAGAAAATAATTCTAAAAAGGTATAAAATTATTATATGTTTTGGCCAATCGGCCTACATATTATAAAACCTAATATAAAAAATAATAAACCTATTGGGAGAAATCATCCCCTAAACAAAGACTCTTTAATGACTACATTGTGGATGCTATTATGTTATGGTATGAGAAGGGAGTCTTCTATTTATAGATGTCCAAAACCTTTCCTCCAAGAAAGAGGTTAGCCAAATATGAAAAAGAATTATATTTTTTCTTTCAGGAAAAGTAAAAGTAATTATGGATTTTTATTTTTCTTCTAAGAAAAAGTAAAACTTAAATATAGTAAGAAAATCAAGGCATAAACCCTACCAGAAAACTCATACACCTGATAGTTCATGTATGAAACTTAAAAACTGGGATATTTTCGATGTGTTTTGGACCATTAACTCTAGTTTAAATAGTAATTCTTTTGTTTCATTTTACACTATGGTGTCTCAATAGACGAAGGGATTTTCAAATAATAGTTTCACTTACATGTAGAGTAATAAAGTCATTAATTAGTCTATGGATCTTGAATATTCTCAGAAAACAAGATCCATAAATTTTGCTTTGTCCCTTAATATTTTTTTTAGATAGTCAACTCTGCTTAGCTCAATAAATTTCTGAATCAAATGAAACAAAATTGCAGAAGTAAAAGACAAGTAATCTGGTGAGGATGGTGTATACCCTATAAAGGTAGAGAGATTATTTCATATTCCAAGTCCTAGTCGGCATTTTAGAAAATCCTCCAAACTCTTGTTGTTGTTTGGTGGAAGGTAGCAACGTAAGTTTTTCAAACTAGAATTCTCGGAGGCACTCAAGGAAGAGAGCCCCTACAAAATGGGATATGCCACTAATTGCAGCGAGCACACGGTATTCTTTAGTAAAAGGCGAAAGAATAGTTCACTTTGTGGTCACTGCATGGCTGTGTGAGTTTATTGCTGCACTTGATCTAGCATTTTATATGCACCGTTTAATCTTACTCATAGTACTTTAGATGTGGGAGTCACCACATTTTTCTTCTGCCAAGTCCTATCAAACTTGTTAGCATCAAAGTATAGATCTGCTTCTGCTACTATTCTACATTTCAATCAAAAGTATACTGGCTGTTATGCCAACAAGGACTTCTGGCGAAACTTAGTTCACAAGTTAAGTTGACTTTCTAACAAAAAATAACAAGGGAAAATGCAAAATTTTCATGGATCTTGTTTCCTGAGAATATTCATGATCCAAATGCCAAGTAATGACATTATTACGCTTCATAAAAGCGAAACTATTGTAATGACATTATTACACTTCATGTAAGCGAGATTGAAAGCACATTTTATTTGTCTCTCAACATATATAAGCAAAGATGTACAAATTGAAAACACAAGTTTTAGGAATTCATCCCAAGTTCTATGGTGAAAACACGAAATGACTCCCACACCCCACCGCTTTTGTATCAAACATGGACATAATACAATTAGAAACATCACTGTGAGTTTTCTCTTTGTTTTGTGGCATGAAGTATTTTCATCTCATTCACAAATGCTTGCGTATTTTGTCAGATGAGCCGTTGTCACGACCCGAACCGGGGCCCTGGCCGTGACAGGCATCCCGAACCATAAACGCCCGAGAGTCCTTCTAACTTGCAATCACATACACCATTTATGTACAAAGAGGAAATACGGAAATACATAACAATATGGAATCATGGTCAATATCATAATTCATGAACAATTTAAAAGGGAAATTTTGAATACTATAAACTTGTGACAACCGTTTGAGAAATCTCTAACATTACAATAGCCATCATAAGTCTAAGACAAAACTGGGACAAGGTCCCCAGTAAACATAAAAGAAAGAAATAATGAAATCTGAAAATCAGGCCCTCTGGAATAGAGAAGGCTCACCAACGGCAACTTCTGACACACACGGATCTACTGCTGGATTGGACCGCAGGACTGTGCCTTAGATCCTGAGATATAAGGGGTCAATACATATGTACTGGTACGTAGAGCAATCCAAAATAATGTATTTATATATATATAACATAGGTGAGAGAAAGTCATGAAACACCATGCATGATATAGATTTAAATACATGGGCAATCTCTAATAATCTTAAAACATTCTTATCAATGCAATTCTACTCTTTGTTTTACTTCTGAGTTAAGTGGTACACCTTACATATCTGAAAGTTTCCCTTGGGTAATATGGGATCCGCCATTAACTCTAAGGCCAAGCCCCCAACCCAAGTTTGCCGCAAGGGTTGAAGTATCAGAATCTAATACGCCCCAGGGCTCTAGGCCAGCGTATAATCCCTCTTGGGGAAATAATAAACCCGTATCGGCAAAACACAATTTCAGGTAATGATTTCTCTGAACTCGCGCCTTCTTCGGGTAACAACCTAACTCTCTTAATGCCCATTTTTAATCTGTTCTAAACATGCATCTGTCTGAGTTCAAAATCTGAAATCTGAGTGAAATCTGATTTCTATTTTATTCTGAATCTGTTCTGGCATTATCTGTTTTGGTGTTGTCACACCAAGACTTGCAAGTCGTGTATATTATCCATAAGGTATCATGTAAGATTCTTTTATTTAAAATAATATTCAGACCACCAAAGCATTCAGACAAGTATAAGAGAATTCGTATTTCGAAACATAAGTCAAAACCATGCAAAGATTCTCATCTTTTCGACAATTCCAACAAACATGTGGTGGTCATGTATTTTTATTAAAATCATGCAATTCTTTCATTATATATTTATAGCATTTATCAACATGTAAAATTTCCTCTCTTCAATTCAAAGCCATAATCAAGTCATAAACAAGAATCAAGACATTTGTATCATGCTTCTCAAAATACATTTGAAATAATCCATATCGTATTAAAAGAATGGAAAATCATAGCAAGAGAGGGATTCTATATTTTCATGCTTTCAATTAAATATTCAACTCAATTTCATACATACATACATGCATACATATGAGTACAAATTAATTTGGGGGAAAGGCCTCAAGACCAAAACAATAGTATCATTAAAGAATTCATAATGCAAGATTGTAAACATAATTCCAAAACCCCTTTAAAATTTCATGATTTCTATAACTTTAAATTTTATTCGAAGAGTTTTCAACAAGACCATGTAGTTTAGAAAAAATCCCACGTACCTTAGGTTTCGTAGAAATCACGAAGAAATTTCGAAAAGATTGGACCTTTAAGCTTGAGTGCCCAAACCCTTGTTGTTTTTGTCCTATTGTGTTCTTGATTTGAAGAATGAAGTCCTATTCTTGAAACTTTCTTGAGAATCTCGAACTTGAAAGGATTGAATTCTAGATTACTTGGAGGATAAGAGTTGAATTGTGTTCTTGGGGAAAGGGGAAGGTTTATACGTGAGTTGATTGAAGAAGATGGGTAAATAATGCCCTTTTTTGGATTATAATTCGTGTTTGGACATCTGGGGATGGGGAAAGGACTAAACTATCTCCTTGGCCTCTCTTTCTCGTGTATATGAACATCGTGGCACAATTCCCAGAAACGGAAATGAAAGTCGCGTTGCGAATTCCGGAATCGGGAATGAAACTCGCGTCGCGACCTTATCGCGACAGCTCACTGCCTCACACGAAAAATAAAATAACTTTTCACTCGGATATCGGATTTTAGCAAAATTGGTATCGTTGGAAAGCTAATTTAATTATGTACAATTTTATGGGTCTTAATATGCCAAATTATTTATATACAAAATATTATACTCTCTCAAACATGACCCTTGTAGAATTGAATATCAAACTTTGGACAAATGAAAAATTCTTAGCTCAACTTTGCTTTAAGAGATTTCTATGAGCATTTTTCACCTCATAATCACTTAATATACTAGTATAAATATCACTAAACATGAATTTAAAAATAAATATGAAATTTGAGCTTAGACACTGTAACACCCCACATTTTGGGCTAGAACGTAATCCGTCATTTCTACTCTTAGATGTTTCAAAAGCCATAAATCCGTTGTAAATATAGTGTGTTAATATATTATGTAGTGTGGGAACATAGTTGATCATGAATTGAGATCATAGAGGTCCCTTAACTCAAGGACGATTTGAAAGCCTTCCTATCGATTGAGTTTTGGTGAGCGTTTAAACTTGGGTCAACTTCAATCGATCATAAATTTTTGTATATAATGAATTAGAGGGCCTACTTTATATAAAATAAAAGTTCTTTGAGTCCTATTTCTAACGCTACCAATTTTTCCTAAATCCGATATCGGGGTAAAAAGTTATGGCCATTTTATAGTGAGCTATCTGAACTGCCAAAGTGTGATGGGAAGGCCGACGGACCATCGCGCCAGCGACGAACCGTCACCCAAACCATCGCAACTGAGGAAGTAAACCCATTTTCTAGCCATAAATCAACGGTTTGAGGGATGGTCCATCCCCAGGGTGACGGTTCGTCGCCCAAATCATCCCGCACCTCCGTTTAGCGATCTAAAGCCGTTTTAAAGGGATTTTGGGCCTTTTTCACCCTTTTTAACACCTAATTACATCATATAAAAGGAAATAACTCCTCATTCATCCATAAGATCAAAATTATGGTTTTTTTCAAGAACAAGGAATCAAGAACCAACTTCTAAGTTCAAGATTTCCAAGAAACGAGTCGAGATTCGAGTTCTTCTCTTTAAACTAATTTATCTAAGGTACGTGGGGGTTTCCTAAACTATATGGGCTTGTTGAGAACACATTGAATAAGATTTTAAAGTTATAGAAATCATGAAATTTTAAAGGAATTTTAGAATTTTGTTTTCAATCTTGCATTATGAATGCTTTAATTATACTATTGTTTTGGTCTTGAGGCCTTTCCTCAAAATTGATTTGTAATCTTATATATGTATGTATGAAAATGAGTTGAATATTTAATTAATATCATGACTATTTACACTCCCTGTCATGTTGCAACACTTTTTGATTTTAGAATGTTATGAGTTGAATTTTTTTATTTAGAAGCATGGTATCAATGTTCTTAACTATTGTTGATTGATTTTCAAATTGATGAGAGGGAGGTGCTGCATGTTGATAAATGTTGAACATATAATAATAGAATTGCACGGTTTGCCTAAAATGCATGACCACCACATGTTTGTTGAAATGATTGAAAGGAATAATTTCTGCATAGTTATGATAAATGTATTAAAGAATGAATCTTCTTGAACTGTTGGAAATATGGTAGTCTAAACTTTATGCTTTGAAAGAGAAAATTGTGATATGATTTTTATGACTCATAAACATGACTTGCAAGTCTTATTATGACGATACCAAATCGGACAATGCCATAACAGACAGAGAATAGAATAGACATCAGATTTTTCTCAGACTTTAGATTTTGAATTTAGAATGATGCATGTTTAGAAAATGCTAAAAATGGGCATAAAAAGATGTTAGGTGGTTACACGAAGAAGGAAAAAGTCTATAAAACTCATTTCCCTAAATTGTATTTTACCGATACGGGATTTTTATGTCCCCTATATGGATTATACGCTGGCCTAGTGCCCTGTGGCGTATCAGAATCAGAAACTCCAACTCTTGCGGCAAACTTGGGTTGGGAGCTTGGCTGCCGAGTTAAGGGCGGACTCCATATAGCCCGTGGAGTTGTACAATTACAGGGTGGACCACCTAACTCAAAAGTAATACAAAGATTAGAACTGCACTGTCAAAATTATTTTTAAGATCATTGAAATTGCCGATGTGGTTTAACTATTTCATGCATGATGTTTCAGACTTGCTCTCATTTATGTTATATATACACACATTATTTTAGATTGCTCTGCATACCAGTACAATTATATTGACCTCTTATATTTCAGGGTTTGAGGCTCAGTCTAAAGGTCCTACTAAGTAGTAGAATTATTCTGACAGAAGTGAAGCGTGCAGTTGATGAGCCTTCTTTATTTCGGGAGGCCTATTTCTTTTCAGTCACTTGTTATTTATTTTGGTTTAGGTCCATTTGGGGCCTTGTCCCAGATTCAAACAGTTTGTTGATGTCATATGTAGTAGAGATTTTGCAGACTGAAAAAGATGTTTTCTAGATGTTAATAAATTTATTTCTGTGTTGTTAAACAGGACTCAGAATATTACCATGATTTCATCAATTATATTTACGCATCCTTTCTTTAGTATACGAGTATTGTGCAGGATTACTAGATGTAGAAGGGCGTCCGGATATCTATGGTTCGGGATGCTCGTTACGGCCAGGGTCCTAGCTTGGGTCGTGACACACACGTAGGAACGACGGTTTGGTTTCTAGCTCAAAAATGCGGGGTGTTACATTATCTCCCCCTTGGGATCATTCGTCCCCGAATGATGGGTAGGGACTTGTTGAAGCTCTAAAAATGTAGAATAAAGAATGAAACCTCGCATTTAACATTTTTCCCTAACAAAATATGCTAAGACATCAAACGAGCTTTATGATAACTCCTAGTGAAACGTGAAAGAACTAACCACGGGATAATAAGACTCTACATAGGGATGATCTTGCACGTGAGTTCTATGAATCATAATAATCACAACACGAGGCAAGATTTCATTTGGTTAAAAAAAGTCCCCCCTTACATCAGTACTAATCATGTGATACCAAACTCCCCAAGAACACAACAACACAAACACCAAAATCAGTCCACTAGTTCAAGAATTATGGACCCTTTTGATGACCTCTCTCGAATTCACAAGAAGAACAAGAAGGGAAGTGATATCAAGAGTAAAACATACTAAAACAGCAACAACACTTGATGAAAAAGATGCAATAACAACAACACACGGTTACAAGATAAGAATACAAACGGATTACACTAGCTATAGACCAACGATTACAAGAAACTAAAGATAGATGGATAGACAAAGGGATGGTATAATATTAACAACCCAAAAGCTTATTCCACTTTTGGACCTTTAATATCACACACAACCTAAACCTATCTCTTACGTGACGTCATGGGAACCGGAATTCCCAAGCAATCTCCGTTTCTAAGCAAATGATCAACACAAGGATTCCACCTTGTCCAAGGATTCCACCTTGCTAAAGACTCTCAAAGAGGCTACAAAATATATTCTCCAAAAATCTCTCAAAAATGACCTAATGAGGTTCTATTTATACCTAGGTTAACTTATTACAAATGACTAAAAAACCCTTGCAAAGGGCGGATGAACAGTGAACGCGGATGAACAGTGAACAGTTTTGGAGCTTGTGCGACTTGTTCTCTACACTTCAAAGCTTGTTCCTTGGATGGGAAACCCCCCGAGCTCGAGTCTTAACGCATTGGACCCCGATCATGATCGTACCCGTATCATCCTCCCCTCCTTAGAAAGGATTCATCCTCGAATCCGAACCTTTCAAAGCAATAGGAAGGACAAGAAAACAAAAGTTCCTCAAGGTATGAGGGTTAGGATTAGTGTAATCAATCATAGCATCTTTCAAAGGTGGCTCAAACTTCACATATACCAAAATATCCCTCTTACCCGAATACCCTACCAAGGGAGAATCAACTAGTTTATCCACATAAGTGTGAAAAGAAACAAGGAACAAATGTTTCTTATCAAGTGGAAAACATAGACTCATCTTGGAACAACAATTAGACTTGAAAGCTGAGAAAGGAAAGACATACATACATTCCATGCACATTCAAGTCATTCTGAAAGACATCCTCATCATCACACTTCAAATGATCACCAGAATCAAATGGGTAGAGTGTCCATGGGCACGGGTTGGGAATACCCTTCCTTACCCCAATACTACTACAATAATGTAAATGTCCCCTCTATACTATCATAGCCAATAAAAAAAAACTAGAGGGTCATCCTTAGTCATTCGGCCAACATGTTCAACATCATCATTTTCACACACAAGTTGGTCTTCATGACTTCCATAAGACAATGTACTACCACTTTCCACAATGGCTTCAACACTAGGTGAATCAACTAGTGTATGCCCAATCTCAAGTTATACATTATCATCACAAAATGAAGGCATATTCGGCTCACTTAAAGACATCATTCACACTTAGTTGGCGATTATCCTCATTCACTAGAGTGCAAAAGTTAGTTTGATTACCTTGTAGCTCATGTGGAGCATGGCCACTCGCGGGAATTTGATTAGGAAGGCTTGGATGCTCCATCAAGTTATCCAACTTTTGGCACTGAGAGCCTTCCGTCCCTTCCAATCTTTCTTCCATTCTGTCCATTATTCGCCTATCTATGGCATCAAGCCTTGCCATGATGGATTTAACCCAACTAGGCATTTCATATTCATTCACCATTATACCCATCAAGAGCTACTAAGAAAACAACACAAAAACAATAAACACATTGAAGATTAGCAAAAATCAGTCCATAATTCATCACAAAACAGTCCACAATGCGTTTCAAAATAGTCCATAATCCCCCACTTTCACACTTTGGATTTTTCACTCAATTGGCCTTACAAGTGTTGATAACTCGCTTATACTCCAATGAGGTTACTTGGTCCCAATTGAGGCTCGAGGTCGGAGTAGATTCTTGTTTGAAATGACTCAAATAAGTAATGTACGAACTTGAACCAAAAAATATACTACAACTCAAAAACGAGAAAAGCACACAACAAACAACGTTAACACGAAGAACGTACACAAAACTAACTTACAAGCTAGTAGGGTATTACTAGGTTGTCAATTAGTGTCGAGCAAACAAACGAAACTAGAAAACAATAAAATGAAACTAAGAAATCTAAAATTTGAACTCAAAAATGTTGCGTGAACATTACTTTAGTGATGTGGTAGTCCACTATTGGCCTCGAGTTTTATCAAAATTTTATTTACCAATTTCAAGTCTTGATCAATATACAATTTGGAATTGGTGGATTTGGTTAATGGAGGGAAAAGTGGTCTTGGAGCCTTTTTGTTCAAATTTCCAAAGCAAGACTTGACTTCTTTGAAATTTCTCCTTGAAACAAGGTCCTTAAATTAAGGAAAAGTAGATGAAATGTCTTTGAAGTGATAGGGACGAGTCTTCCACTAACAACTACTACAAGCTTGTCTTTCACCTTTTTAGATCTAGTTTGCACTTTAAGGATTAACAAGATGATGAAAGGGTGAAGAACCTTAAGAACACAACAACAACTCCAATAAAAACAACAATTTCAGTTTCCAACTCCACTACAATAAGACCAACAAATCGTCCAAGGTTTAGGTAACAACAATATCCAACTCGGCCACACCTTGTTCACATCAACAACTTCAACAAGTTCAAGTTCAATCTTAGATTTGGACACTTTTTAGTGTTGATGAGAAAGAAACAAACACTAGAAATACTCTAAACAAATAAAAGACTACAAGTTCTAGACACAGAACAAAAAAATATTGGCCAAGATAACAACAACACAATTTTCGGCCAAGAACACAAAATGGACAGATTTGCACTTTTCTATATTTTTTTTTTCAGTTTTCAGCTTTTTCTTTTGAATTTCTGTCCAAGAGAACCCAAGATTGGTAGTGTAGGAACACAGCCAGCCTTTCTTTGATACAAAATGATACCAACTCCCCAATAACACAACAACACAAACACCAAAATCAGTCCACTAGTTCAAGAACTATGGACCCTTTTGATGACCTCTCTTGGATTCGCAAGAAGGGAAGTGATATCAAGAGTAAAACACACTAAAACAGCAAAAACACTTGATGAACAAGATGCAATAACAACAACACACGGTTACAAGATAAGAAGACAAACAGATTAAACTCTATATAGACAAACGGTTACACGAAAGTAAAGATAGATAGATAGACAAAGGGATGGAATAATATTAACAACCCAAAAGCTTATTCCACTTTTGGACCTTTAATATCACACACAACCTAAACCTATCTCTTACATGACCTCAAGGGAACCGGAATTTCCAAGCAATCTCCATTTTTAAGCAAATGATCAACACAAGGATTCCACCTTGTCCAAGGATTCCACCTTGCTACAAACTCTCAAAGAGGCTACAAAATATATTCTCCAAAAATCTCCCAAAAATGACCTAATGAGGTTCTATTTATACCTAGGTTAACTTATTACAAATGACTAAAAAACCCTTGCAAAGGGCGGATGAACAGTGAACACGGATGAACAGTGAGCAGTTTTGGAGCTTGTGGGACTTGTTCTCTACACTTCAAAGCTTGTTCCTTGGATGGGCAACCCCTCGAGCTCGAGTCTTGATGCATTGGACCCCGATCATGATCGTACCTGTATCATCATGTAATAAGGTTTTCACGGAACATAGGAATAGAAATATTCTCTTTATTACAAGGTATAACGAATAGACCCAAAACTGAGAGACACTACTCAACTCTGCCCCCAAATAACAAATAACATACTTCATCATTTCCCACTTACAATTCTACCAATACACATCTAACCACACGAGTTTGAGTTCCACTATATAATACTCCTACGTTGAAGCCTAACTCGGAGAAAAGCGGTACTATTTTAAGCTATGAGAATCCATATTCCACATTCCTTTTAGAAGATTTAATTCACATTACCACTACTTTCAAACACACTCAAGCTTTAAATCAAGGAGTACTAACCATGATACAAGTCAAATGGCCACCTTAGCTTTTGAAGACATCCTGCGAGGCCAACACAAGAAGAACCCACTTGTGGTCATATTGAGGGAAAAGGAGCACTCATGGTGGACCCATTTTAAGCCCACAATAGAACAATTCCGTGTATGGAAGGTTTCTTGGAAGCTAGCCTTGATGAGATGCCCGAGAGGTCCAAGTGTTGAAGAATAATTGTGAAGAACAAAAAGACTCAAGGAAATTCATATGTTGAAGTGTGAAGAAGACCACATCAAAACACTATATGATCACCCATTCATTAAGGGTGTAATGGTCTTTTTATGCTTTTTCTTTACATTCCATAGGAGCCCCTTTTCATTAAGGGTATTTTGGTCTTTAATGTAATAAGTATAAATTGACTCCTTAGGCTTATTTTTCATTAGACTTTGCTGAATTGAAATTGAGTATCACTCATAGTTTGTAGATTTAGTCTTGTAGTTATAGCTCTTAGAACCAAAACTTTGTCCATGAATATTTGAAAGTTAGGGTTTTCACTTGTATTGGATGATTTGACAAGAAAGGTGTGCTTGAAAAAGTGTGTTTCCTTTGGGCCACCTTAGAGGAAGGTTTGAACTCTTATTTGTGAGGTGTGTTGAATATTTTGAAATATCTTCTAGTGCTAATCATTGAATAGGGGTAAGGGTCTTTCTATCTATCCTTTAATTTCAAGCATTCTTCTTCTTCATCTCCATTCTGTGTGTTGTTTTCTCTTTATTTGGTTGCTGGAATTTATATCTTAGTAGCCAATTTCGTGTGTTTGGTAGTCTTTAGGATATCAAACCATACAGTGTATTGGTTTGTATTTTCAACAATCATAACATTCAAGCCTAATCATTACTACACTCACTACATGGATCTACCCACTAAAACCAACAATTTAATTTCAATCACTCTTACAAATATTTTTGCAACTTTTCTTCTTCTTAGCTATTTCACACAACGAGAGTTCATCTAACCTTAGATCGAGAATTTACATCAATTTTTTTTCACCTTCAAGAACATCTACTCCCCTACCTAGCAAATCACCACGCTTCCACAACCACCATCATACTATCATATGGAGGGTCATTAAGGGACTTGAACATAAATGTCATGAATGGAAGTAACACTATTAGACCATAACTTATACTTATTGCACAACTCAAGGAGGGACATGAACTAAATATACGATAAAATAGACACGAAGTGCTCTATATATCAAGTGTCTGGATCATAAGTAGAGAGTCGCTCGGAAGAAACATAATACAACGTGAACTCTTAGGATAAAGCACAGTGAGAAAACATTGGTGCACATATCAAGATAAAATAAGGGAAAAATACTGAATTATCCTCCTGAACCTAGAAATCAGTAGGACGAACTGGGCACCCAACGCATTAAGCGTCGCACCACGTCGGTCCCTACCGACATGATTCTTGGCACGACGCATCGACATCGTGTTGACCCACTATTTTTCTCATCCAAACATGCCTCAAACATCATCTTAAATATCAAAAACTTTCTTGAGACATCCCCTTTTTCATCCCTGATCATGAATCAACTCAAAAATCTACGTCTCGGGGTCGGTAAGATCAATTTGAAAATCATGGAAGTTAAGAGCTCATAAATATGACTAAGTCTTCTATCAATTAGAAAAAATTTCAGGTTGTCAGCTCTTCATACATGCAACCAAAAGTGGTATTGAGCCGAGAATGCTATGGGGTGTTACATTATAACTAAGACAATGATTGCCGCATGAAGCGATTGCTTCTCATTTAAGGAACTGAGATTTTGTCATGAGTTTGCATAAACTTTAACACTTTGTCTAAATCCAACTGATACGAGAATAATCATGGAAATAGACTTATGTGGGTGTGCATTGAAATCAACCAAGTGTATGTGCAAGAGAAGTGTAATTAAAGTCCCAAATACACACCAAAACCGCCCACTCTATACACTAGAGGGGCAACCCATTCTCTAAGGTCATTTTTGGTCATTTTAACTTTTATTTGTTTTGTAATATATAAGGAACATGTTAGGGTTTATTCACTTTGTTTTTGAATGTTGAAAATGGTAGAACACACTTGAAACCCTCAAGTTCTCTCTCTTGTAAGGCATGGATGAAACTAGGTTACAACATTAGGGTGGAATCTCTTTTGTTGTTTGTTTGCTTGGAACTTGGGGTGCTTAAAGGATTGAGGTCCTCTCTTATGTCTCTTTGAAGAGTGTAGGTGTTCCTACTATCATCATTAAGGGTATTTGTGTGTCATCTACACTTAGGTTCCTAGTCATTATAGTAGTTTATGTCTCACTACCTATCCCTTTGTCTTTTGTAATCTTGTTGTTGTGGAATCTGAATCTGGTTATTCTTATTGTCATCTTGTTCATCTCATTATTGTTGTGTTGTTGGCTGTTTTTGGGTGTCAAATACACCCTTGTTTCTTGTATTCTTGTTATACTTGTCGAATCCGAGTGAGGTCCCCTTTTGGTCTATGGTTTTTCTTGAATTTATGGACTGTTTGGGGTATATTTTGTGCTTTTCCTTGTTTGTCTTGTATCATTTGGTATCAAATCCATCTTGGGTGTTGTTCTTACAATACTAATCTTGGGCTTTCTTTATAAGAAAATAAAAAAAAATTGGTGTTCTTGTTGTTCTTGGCCTTGAAAGTGTTGTTCTTGTTGTTCATCTTGGCCGAGGTTGCTTGTAGAACCTAGATCTAGTAGTCCTTTGGTGTGTATTGTTCTTTATTGTGTTAGTTTTGTGATTCACTAGCATTAAAAGGTGTCTAGATCTATATTTGAGCTTGAACTTGTTAAAGTTGTGTTGTGAACAAGGACCTAGGGTGAGAATTTGTGACTTGTTGTGGCCGGTTAGGTCTTGAATTCGTGAATATTGTTTTTGTTCTTAAAGGATTGTCGTGGTGTTCATATTGTTCTTCATCTCATCTTACAACTTAAGACAACCAAAAGTGTAATATAGATTCAAAAAAGTGAACCTACAAGTTATAAAGTTATTTGTGAGAAGACTTGAGCCATCACTTCCTTGACTTGACATCTACTTTTCAACCACTTTTCCTTGTTTCAAGGGACCTTGTTTGGTGGGAATTGTACAAAGTCAAGTCTTTCCTTTTGAAGATTAGACTTAAAGAGATTCAAGACATATACTTTCCCTCCAAAACCAATTATTTCCATTTCATAGTAACTAAAGTTTTTAAACTTCAAGTAGTGACTAATTGTGGGGCCGTGACCAATGGTGTGCTGCCACGTCACCCAATTTACTGTTCACACAAAAATTTTAAGCTCAAATTGTGATCTTTTAGTTTCATTTTGTTGTCTCATTAGTTTTGTTTGTTGATTCCAATACTAACTTACAAACTAGTGACAATTTACTAGATTGTGAGTTGGTTTTGAAACCATTTTTTCCGTGTTTACGTTCCTTTGTGTGTTTTTATTCTTTTGAGTCATTGTACACACTCGGTTCACCTCTCAACGTCTCAAGGATTACAATCAAACTTACAACAATTGTGAGATCAAAAGTGAGAAGATCCGAGG
The DNA here is from genome assembly GCA_030864215.1 of Capsicum pubescens. Classification (NCBI taxonomy): domain Eukaryota; kingdom Viridiplantae; phylum Streptophyta; class Magnoliopsida; order Solanales; family Solanaceae; genus Capsicum; species Capsicum pubescens. The sequence continues at coordinate 23,054,559 of CM061549.1, forward strand.
GACTAAGGATTAAAGAGAGAGTGTGAGGACCACCCTTTGAACAACTAACTTGTTTATTGTTTTGTAGGTAACTTCTTGGCTACAATGGACAACAATGCTCTTGGTGATATCTTGGAAAGACTTGAAACTATCATTCGAGGAATGGAAAGTATGCTCACTATTATGTCCTCAATCCGAGGAGAGATGTCTACTATGAATGCGAGGTTGGATCGAATGGAGAGTCGAAGGAACTCTCGTGCTTCTACCCCTCGACTCCATGTTTCCTAAAGTGGTCATGACCAAAACCTTTCCATTACCATCCCCCCTGATACATTGCCTGCAAAAGTCAACCCTCCAAGTTCACCAAAAAATGCCATGAGCCAAGTTACTAATTACCCTCAAAATCGAGAACAAGGTAGATTACTTCTCCAGCAAGTTGATCAAGTCCCAAAAGAAGGACTTGGAGGCCCATTCCCTCTCATACAAGCTCCACAACCGAAGCTCCACATTACTAAAATATCCCCCTCAACTAAACCTCCACTTACGCAAAACCGATATGTCCATATAGAGGAGTATGGAAGAAAGGGACACGATGTATATGGAGTCTACGATGATGCTTATATGATAGAAGAAGACTTGAGTCACATAAGATTTAAGCCAAGTATAGAGATAAAGAGGAAGATGAGGTTCAAAATAAAGATGTTGACCGAGTCTTGTTCATATTGAGCTCTCCGGTTCTTCATGTTTTGCGGACTATTTTGAGTGTTTTTTTTTGAACTGGCCAATTGAACGAAGTGAAGCTGTGAATTTATGGGCAAATTCTTCTCAAAATGGAGAGGATAATACGAGAATAATCACGAAAATAGACTTATGTGGGTGTGCATTGAAAGAAATCAAGTGTATGTGCAAGAGAAGTGTAATTAAAGGCCCAAATACACACAAAAATCGACCGCTCCATACACTAGAGGGGCAGCCCATTCTTGAAGGGCCTTTTTGGTCATTTTTACTTTTATTTGTTTTGTAATATATAAGGAACATGCTAGGATTTATTCACTTAGTTTTTGAATGTTGAAAATGGTAGAACACACTTGAAACCCTCAAGTTCTCTCTCTTGTGAGGCATGGCTGAAACTAGGTTACAACATTAGGGTGAAATCTCTTTTGTTGTTTGTTTGATTGGAACTTGGGGTGCTTGAAGGATTAAGGTCCTCTCTTGTGTCTCTTTGAAGAGTGTAGGTGTTCCTACTATCATCATTAAGGGTCTTTGTGTGTCATCTACACTTAGGTTCCGAGTCATTATAGTAGTTTATGTCTCACTATCTATCCCTTTGTCTTTTGTAATCTTGTAGCATTATATCTTGTTGTTGTGGAATCTGAATCTGGTTATTCTTATTGTCATCTTGTTATTGCTGTGTTGTTGGCTGTTTTTGGGTGTCAAATACACCATTGTTTCTTGAATTCTTGTTATACTTGTCGAATCCGAGTGAGGTCCCCTTTTGGTCCACGGTTTTTTTTTGAATTTGTGGACTGTTTGGGGTATATTTTTTGCTTTTCCTTGTTTGTATTGTATCACCAACATAGAATGAATCGGTGACATATAGAAACATATTTCCTTAGGACCAAGCATGCTGAGATACATAGATTTTCATGGATCACGAACAACGAAACATATGGCTTGCATATATGAAAGACTGGATTATTGAGAGACATAATTGTTTCTAGTTTGGAGGTATGATCATAAACATAAGTCCACATAGGACCCAAACCATAGGCACAAGCATGACTTTAACGGATGACGTAAGACATTAGCAGGATACTCTCCCAAACTGAAGTAGGAGGATTATGCTTGAACAGGAATTGATTGATCATGATTCATACTTGAAACTTGACACCACAAGAAGATTTGGGAACTACTTTAATCCATCATCTCCCCTTAGAGAAATGTCACCCTCCTAGATTTGCGGACATAACCCCACATCAAAATCAATAGCCACAACTCTCAACATAAAAGAGATATCACTACAAACTTACACTCTATTCTTGTTAGAGTGGGTAAAAGTCCCACATTGGTTGGGTAATGGAATGGTGGTTTGCTTATATGGACTTGGGAGATCCTCCCATCTTGAGCTAGCTTTTGAGGTTGAGTTAGGACCGAGGTCCATTTCTTTAACATGGTATCAGAGCCAGGTCCATTCCCATTTTGGGCTCCCGGTCCATGCGCCAGTGCCAGTTGGGACTGGACGTGGGGGGGGGGGTGTTAGAGTGGGTAAAAGTCCCACATTGGTTGGGGAATGAACTGGTGGTTTTCTTATATGGACTTGGTCAATCCTCCCCTCTTGAGCTAGCTTTGGAGGTTGATTTAGGCCCAAGGTCGATTTCGTTGACAATTCTCCCTGAAGAACTATACTCTGAAGGCCTTGCTTTTCTGTAATTGCTACTCTTAACTTCCGATGGCCTTTATAGCCATCACTCTATAACGCCCACTCTTATGAGCTCACGCATCTATACTTCTTATCACAAAAGGGGTATTAATATATACATGAACACAAACTCCTCTCATTAATCTCTAATACAAAGACACTAAATTATTTTCTAGGACATCCCCTTACAGGGACACTAATTGTAGTTTCTTCTAACTCCCAAAGTCATCAACTTATGACTAACATTTTCATGGGCCTAGACACCCACTCTTCTAAACACTTAACGCTCCATCTTTAATTCCTTAGAATACTATCGTTACACCTCTAATCACATAACCTACAACTTAACAAAATCTTTATACTATACCAAAGGTGCATATTGCCTACCTATATTCCCTCAAGTTCAACTTTAATGAACACTATACAACAAACTCCTTAGACTTCTCCGTACAACAAAATTTAAAAACACAAGATGGGTCCACATGACACTCATACCATACAACCTTATCTAACAACATGCTATCTGGGGTTTAACTTATTCTTATATAATTATTACTCTTACCACCTTAATGACTCAGCCACAACTTATCATTTTTTTTGCACAAGCCCTCATGACTATATATCACCATTTATCCACTCCCTTTTTCATAATTTTCCAACCTAGGGCATTTCACACATTGCATCAAGCCTAATAATTAATTCCCACAAACATGCATCATCAATCTAGAGCTACTATTGATACAAGTCAAATGGCCGTCTTAGTTTTTGATGAAATTATTCAAAGTTACTATGTGAAGAATCAAGATTTGGTCACATGGAGGGTACGGGATCATACTTCGAGGGGTCATCTTGAGCATGCCATTAAATAAACCCGAGTGTGGAAGATTGCTTGGAGCCTTGATGACTTCAGGACTCTCGGGTTTGGGCCATATTTGGTGGTTCATGGTTTTGGTTTCCTTTATTAAGGGCATTTTGGCCACTTAGCCTTGAGGGCATTTTTGTCATTTAGACTTATCTAAATAAGACTCCATGGCCATCCCACCTCATTAAGGGCATTGAAGTTTTTTTGTCTTTCTTTGGTAATATACTATATAGTCTCTTTTAGGTCTTTTCTCATTAGTTTTGAATGATGAATGTATGAAACACTTGAAAATCCTCTCTGTTTAGAGTAGACCACCTTAGTGTAGTCTTAGTTAGGGCTTGGAAAAGCCATCCTTAGTATAGGGCTTGGAAAAGTTAATATTGACCTTTGCTTGAAAATGGTAGATCTTAAGGTGAGTTGATTCCCTTGGCGTTCACCGTAAGAGTGTGGTTTTGATTATTACATTTATTAGGGCTTAGTGTTGAAATACACTTGGTTGTTAATCTTGTAATAATCTTTGTTTCACTCTCTATCTTTATTTTCTATGCAATTTCTCTTGTGTTTATGTTGAATCCGCGTCTTGTTTGATCTTGTGTCATTGTTATCATCTTCATCTCCTTTCTTTAGTTATAGTTGCAATTTCTAGCTTTTTTTCGTATCAATTGGTATCAGATCCATCTTTGATTTTGTTCTAACAAGATCAAATCTTGGGCTTGCTTGTTAGAAAATTAAAAAAAAAGGTGTTCTTGAAGATCTTGTTCTTGGCCGAGGAAAATTTTTGTTCTTGTGAAGTTGTCTTGGCCAAGATTGTACTTGATCTAGTAGTCTTTTACTTGTTTAGTGTGTTTCTAGTGTTGGTTTGTTTCTCACCAATACTAAAAGTGTCTAGATCTAAAGTTGAACTTATAAAATTGACCATTGTTGTGGTGACTTGAAGATAGCCGTAAGTTGTACCTTGTTGTTGACAATTGGTGGTGTTGTGTTGTGTTCTTGAAGAAGTTGTTATTGTGTTCTTGAAGGTTGTTATGGTGTTCATCTTGTTCTTCATCTATTCTTATAACTTAAGACAACAAAAAGTGTAAAATAGATCCAAAAAGTTGTAAAGTTGTTTGTGAGAAGACTTGCACACATCACTTCCTAGACTTGACAACCACTTTTACTTAAATCAAGGGACCTTGTCTTGTGAGACTAGTAAAGTCAAATCCCACCTTTTTGAGTTTGAAAAGTTGAAAAAGACTACAAGACTTTTACTTTCCCTCCAAAACCAATTGTCATCCATTCCAAGTTGTGTGAATATTGAAATTTCAAATTTGTGACTAAAATTCGCGCGGGACCAAGACCAATTGCATGCTGATATGTCACCATTTCTACTGTACACATCACTAATAAGCTCAAATTTAGAATTTTCTAGTTTCTAATTGTTGATTCTTTGTTCATTACTTGGTTCTAGAACTAATTAACAAATTAGTACACTCCTACTAGGTTGCCAATTAGTCCCTTGAATTCATTTTTTTTATTGTCTTCATTATTTGTGTGTTTTTCTCGTTTTTAACTCGTAGTAATTTCTTTGTTTCAAGTTCGTAAGTAAATTTTATTTTTGTGTCTTGAATCGATCAAACAAGAATCCATTTCGGTCACCAAGTAGAATTGACATCTTATTGTCTACCGGAGTATAAGCAACTTTCAATATTCGCCACTCCAATTGTGAAGATCACAAAAATGAGTGTCTACGCGTGTTGGTGTAACACCCCGCATTTCGGGCTAGAACGAAAACCATCATTTCTATGCGTAGATGATCCAAAAACCATAAATCCTATGAAAATTTGGAATGTTAATCAATTATGTAGTGTGAAAAACTATTTGAGAATGAATTGAGATCATAGAGGTCCCCAAACTCAAGGACGAGTTAAAAGCTTTCCTATCGTTCGAGTTTGAGTGAGCGTCGAAACTTGGGTCAAATTCAATCGTCCATAACTCTTTTTATATAATGAATTATAGATCCTACTATATATCAAATGAAATCTCTTTGAATTGTCTTTCCAACGATACCAATTTCTCCAAAATACGATACCCGAGCGAAAAATTATGGCTATTTTCTTGACTGAGATAGTAGCATCGCGAGATTAGCGTGTGACGCACGCTCTGTAACACGTACCCAATTTCCAGGTTCTGTTTTCGCGTTTTTAAGGGAAAAAGTGGTATTTTTCACCCCCTATTCAGCCATAACACGGGATTAAATCTCCCAAACACCAAAATAAGGTTATTTTCCCCAAAATCACCAAGAACACTCCTTATGGTTTCAACCCAAAGATCAAAATATCTTAAGATTTCACCGTGGGTTTCAATAATTCTTCGAGATTCGGAATCCCCATTGTGAGGGCTACAAGAAGCACCCATCAATTGTTCGAATAGCATCCCTAAATCACGAGTTCATTCAAGAGTCACAAATTAAGGTACGTGGGGTTTTTCAAAAATTTCATGGGCAAAGAAACCATCTTTAATTCATGCTAATGATTTAGAAATCATGATTTTTAAGAAATGGGTTTTGAATTTACGATTACTAGCATGTTTTAGAAGCCTTGATCATTATTGTTTTGATCTTTAGGCCTTTTCCCAAATTGATTTGAAACTCTCTATATATGTATGCATGGGTTTAAAGATGAATATACAATTGAGAGCATGAATCCTAAAGAATCCCTCTCTTCTTATGATTTTTCCCATCTTTTATATGATACAAATTGTGTTTGAAACGTCTTGATTATTTCTATGACTTGAATATGATTTTGAATCCAAAAGAGAGGGTTATGCATGTTGATAAATGTTGAATACACTTTTAATGAATGAATTGCACGTTTGCCAAAAATACATGACCACCACATGGTTATTGAAAGAATAAGAATCTTAGCATGGTTTTGACTTGCGCTTTTGGAACATGAAATTTCCTACACTATTTGCATGCTTTGGTGGTCTGAATTATGTTTTAATGAAAGAATCATGTATGGTACAATATGGCTCAGAAATAGGACTTGCAAGTCTTAGTGTGACGACACCAACTCAGTTAAAGCCATAGTAATTCAGAACATAATAGAACACATGTTTGAAATCAGATTTTCAGATTATGAATTCAGAAAGATGCATGTTTAGAAAAGGTTTAAAAATGGGCTTAAAGAGAGTTAGATGCTTACCCAAAGAAAGTACGAGTTGAAAGACTCTATGATAGAAACCGTGATTTGTCAACACGGGATTATGGTACCATGCTTTGTGATCTTGTGTACCTTGATTCATGTCATCCCAAATTGGGACTATGGTTAGGAGCCCTGCTTTGTGATCTTGTGCACTACCATGACATGTTGATTTGATTGAGGATTTTGGCACCCTATTGTGTGATCCTGCGTGTCCCCCTTATAGATACTCCAATCCTTGCGGAAAACTTGGATTAGGGGTTTGGCCACCGATTCAAGGGTAGATTCCATATAGCCCATGGAATTACAGATTGTAGGGTGTACCATCTAGCTCAGAAGTAAGACAAAGAGCGAGTCATGGTTTCAAAGAAATGTTTCAAAGTCTCTAAAATGTGCCCATGTGTTTTCATATATTATATGTAAAATGTTTTATGAATTGCTCTCACTTATGTTATATATAAATACATTATTTTGGATTGCTCTGCATACCAGTACATCTGTATCGACCCCCTCCCTTCCAGGTTCTGAGGCTCAATCTAGAGGTCCCGATAAGCAGTAGATTTTCTCCAGACAGAAGTGCAGAGTTTCGTGGTGAGCCTTCTATATTTCAAAAGCCCTAGTTTACTTCAGTCATTTATCATTATTATGTTTTGGTCTACTGGGGCCTTGTCCCATTTTTCAGACAGTTGGGTTTATGCATGTAGTTGAGATTTCGCAGACTGAGTTAGATATAACTCAGATATTTTGAATTGCAATTTTCATTAAGATTTAAATTCAGATTTAATGACCATGATTCCATTTCATTATGTATTTTTGCATTATCTTTTTCCTATGAGGACAGTGTATGTGATTACAAGTTAGAAGGACGTCCGGGCCTTCATGGTTCGGGATGCTAGTCATGGCTAGGGCCCCGGTTCGGGTCGTGACAGTTGGTGAGGATCTTTTACTACTAATATTATTTGTTCATTTTGTAGGTTTGTTTCTTTGTTTATTTTAGGTACAATTATAATGGAACCCGAGGCTTTCACCTCTCAAACCATGGACAACAATGTCACCAATGTTATTTTGGCCTACCTTGACACTTTTCCCGAGACATGGCTATGGTGAATGAAAGATTGGATTATATAGTAGGTCCATGGGAGAAAGTGGGCTTCCTGGACACACGTCAAGATGAAGACTATAGCTCATGTGAGCTACAAGGTAAAATAGCTAACTCTTACACTTTGGTGTATGTGAATGATAATTGTGTGGCTTGTAGCCTATTGAGTATGAGTTGTAACTTGCTTACTTGTGAGTCTAATGATTCTTTGTCTCTTGTTGATGATGTACATGTTGTGAGTGTGGATAAACTAGTTGATCCTATTGATGACGAAATTGACTTTTCTTGTAAGATCAATTTATGTCCACTAAGTGTTAAATCCAACATGTTGAACGAAAGTACATCGTATTATGTAATTGGTGTTGATCAACTTATGTGTGAAACTTGCCTGACACTTGAGGTTATGTGTGATGTGCTTAATATAACTCAAGTGAGTGAATTATTTGAAAATGTTGGTCAACAAAATGGGAGTGAACCCGAGAGCTATTCTTGGGATAATCTTGTACTTGAAATCTCTTTGAAACTTGATATTGATATTTTAGAGAGTGATGAACGTGTTTGTTCTGAATCTGCCCGTGAAATATATCATGCTCTCTTTAGGTATAATGTCTTATTTGAAGATGATATAAACACTCCTAACAGACCTAGTGGTGAAAATGATGGTATAGATTGCCTTGGAAGCTATAACTGATATGCTAACCCACTATGGTGTGACAACATTCCTCCTAAAGATAGAAATCTCTTCTTGGAAGATAAGAGTACTCTTAAGGGTAAGGGATGTGTGGTCTTGGAAACTACTTCTCCTTCTACTTTGTGTGACTTTATTGTTGAGAGTACTCATGGTGATGATTGGAAAACTAGTAGTGAGTACGCACATGAGGGCACCTTAGTAGAAGTTGACTTGAGTGATACCTTTCTCTACTCTCTATTTGCTTTGGATGATAAGTATGCTATTGTAGAGAGTATTTCGTTTAGTTTGGGTGGAGACCATGAGAAAAAGGAGTGTTATCTAGACCCATGTCTATGACCACTCTTTTCTTTTGACCCCGGTGCCAAATGTAGAAATGGTGATGTTGGTGCATCCAACTTGTTGCTTGGTCTATATGAAAAGCAAAGTGTCACTCTTGTTGAATCCCATAAGCAAATCCTTTGTACATCTTTCATTGAGTTTTAATATTTCATTCAAAGGATCCTTGGTTATACTTCAAGTATGTTCCGCCTTGGCGTGATGATGTTTATTATTGTGCTAACCCTAACCCTCATTCCATGAGGATGTTGTGCTTGTTTGTCCTTTCTTTAGTTTTGCAAGGTACGGATTTGAGATCGAATCATTTTCAAGAAGGAGAGGATGATACAAGTCAAATAGCTGCCTTAGTTTTCGATGACATCATTCAAAGTCACTACGTGAAGAATCAATCTTGGGTCGCATGGAGGGAACGGGATCATACTTGGAGGGTTCTTCTTGAGCATGCAACAAACTCGAGTGTGGAAGATTGCTTGGTGCCTTGATGTGTAACACCCCAAAGTTTTTTCTAGCTGAATTTTTTGTCCCTAAAGTATCAAGCATTGTCTTCTTGAATGATTTATACTTATTTACCTGTGTAATTCCTTAGATTTCAACTTTTCATTATGTAGATGATCGAACAAGTTTTCCGTCGACATAAGATTCATTCAAAACGGACACTCGGTGAAGGAGTTATGGTTAATTTAAGTCCTAGTCGTAAAACACCGTCATTTCTATCCTTGGCGCTTTTCGGAGAGGGTTTAAATGAAGATGTTCAATTTCTAGTGAGACTCCGCGATGGTGGAACATTGCAGAGTGGGCCAAATTCCCATTCGTCAATTTCCAGTGAGCCATCGCGATAGTGGCGCATCGCGGTGGCCTATAAGATCGTGTTCCCAGTTTAAATTTTTCCAATTTTGTTCAGAAGTTAACAAGGGTAGTTTGAACTTTTTTTAAGTCTCTTAAAACGTCCAAACATGAGATTTAGACCTCTACAAGCATAATATACGACATTCTCAAGATTTCCCTCAAAACAAAAACCCTAGTTCATATACTTCTCCTCCGAGAAACTCAAGATTCAACCGTGGATTTTCAAAATTGATCGGAGATTTGGAATCCCCAAACCGTAGGCTTCAAGGATCAACCATTATTCTTCATAATCAACGTATGCAGGGTTTTCCTAAAATCTCATAGGTATAGAAATCATGATTTTAAGAAAGGTTTTTTTGAATTTATGAATACATTCATGTTTTAGAAGCTTCGATAATATTGTTTTGGTCTTTAGGCCTCCCCCAAATTGATTTGAATTGTATATATGTATGTATTCATTGAAAACCGTGAATTGTGAATCGAGAGCATGAAACATATAATCTCTCTCTCCCCTTTATTATTTGATTGACAAGTTACGAATCCTTACATTTTATGGTTTACAGAATGATTTAAGATACTATTTGTCTTATGTGAAATTCATGATGATTAAGAATGGGAGAGAGGAATGCTTTAATGATTTTAAGTGTTGAGATTGATAAACAAAGAAACTTCAGGAATGTTTTTGAGAAGTTGGCCACTACTTATTGAAATTGTTGAATGAATGGAAAGCCTTTGCATGATTTTTGACTTATGATTTGAGATATGACTCTTCTTACACTATATGCATGATCAAGTGGCCTGGACATTGTTTTAGAATGAAATAATTATATATGGATCAGAATAATGACTTGGAAGTCTTGGTATGACAATACCAATTCAGACAATGCCATAACAGAGACAAACTAATACATAAATCAGACTTTCATGTTTTAAATTTTAGAATGATGCATGTTCAGAAAAGTCTAAAATAGGGTATAAAGAGATGTTAGGTGGTTCCCTAAAGAGGGAACGAGTTTAGATAACTCATTTCCCAAAACTGTGATTTGTCGATCCTGGTATATTATATTACGCTGGCCTAGTACCGTGTGGCATATCAGAATCAGAGACTCCAATCCTTGCCGCATACTTGGGTTGGGGGATTCCCCACCGAGTCAATGGAGGATTCCATATAGCCCATGGAATATCAAAGTTGTAGGGGAATGCCACCTAACTCAGAAGTAATACAAAGAACCGACAGTGCATTGAAAAGAATGACTTATGATTACAGAAAGTGCCCATGTGTTTTGAGAACTGTTTATGCATGATGTTTTAATAAATTTCTCTCCACTATTTTACTTATATAAAAGATTTATTTTGGATTACTTTGCGTACCAGTACATCTGTATTGACTCCCCCTCCTCCCTCCAGGTTCTGAGGCCCAGTCTAGGGGTCCAGAAAAATAATAGATTATATCAGACAGAGTTGCAGTGCCCAGTTGGTGAGCCTTATTTATTCCAGAAGGTCTTTTTACATTCAAAAAACTATTATTAGATATGGTTTTGGTCTACTGGGGGCCTTGTCCCAGTTTTCAGATTGTGTTAGTGACCATGTAGTAGAGATTTCACAAACGATTTGCAGATGTTGCTAGTCAGTTTTGGATTTCGTTCTTAAATGCTAAATTCATATCAAATTTATGAACATGATTCCGCCTTGCTATAATTTCCGTATTTCCTTTTTTATGTATGAATGGTGTATATGATTTCAAGTTTAGAAGGGTGTCCGGGCCTTCATGGTTTGGGATGCTCGTCAAGGCCAGGGCCTTGGTTCGGGTCGTGACATGATGACTTGAGGACTCTCGAGTTTGGGCCATACTTGGTGGTTCACGTTTTGGTTCCCTTTATTAAGGGCATTTTTATCACTTAGCCTTGAGGGCATTTTGGTCATTTAGACTTGTCTAAATGACACTCCATGGCCACCCCACCTCATTAAGAGCATTGGAGTCATTTTTGTCTTTCTTTTGTAATATACTATATATAGTCTCTTTTAGGTCTTTTCTCATTAGTTTTGAATGATGAATGCATGAAACACTTGAAAATCCTCTCTCTTAAGAGTAGACCACCTTAGTGTAGTCTTAGTTAGGGCTTGGAAAAGTCAATATTGACCTTTGCTTGGAAATGGTGGTTCTTGAGGTGAGTTGATTCCCTTGAAGGTCACCGTAAGATTGTGTTTTTGATTATTACATTCATTAGGGGTTAGTGTTGAAATACACTTGGTTCTTAATCTTGTAATAATCTTGGTCTCACTATCTATCTTTATTTTCTATGCAATTTCTCTTGTGTTTGTGTTGAATCCGTGTCTTGTTTCATCTTGTGTCATTGTAATCATCTGCATCTCCTTTATTTAGTTATAGTTTCAGTTTCTAGCTTTGTTTTCTGTATCAACTATTCTCACCACTACACTCCACATCTAAAGTTAAAGCCTGTTGTCTATCCTCAATTATATACCACTGGTAAGGCATGTCACATACTATACTAGCTAGTCCATCAAATTGGAAAATCAACCCAAATACTTCACTTCACTTTGGTACTACCTACAATCACAACCTCGCCATAACCTCACTATTACAACTCAAAATCCACTACATACCTTATAACATGAAGTACTAGTTTACTACTACTAAAGAAAAGACTATCAAAGGGGTAAAGTCACATGACAGAATTAGTCGATCTTAATCTTATAATATGACCCATTTCAATCTTATCAACATATTCTAATTCCTCATATCATACTTACTTACCTAATCATACATCACAAGGATCTTCAAAATTCAATAAAAACTAATGAGTCTCTACCTACAACTTATTAACTAATCTACCCCCTTTCCATTTACCACTTATAAATGGTTTCTACAACCACCATAACTATCCACTTTGAGCTCCATCTCTATTTTGAACAAATAATAATCATATCCAGCCACTTCATTCACAGACTACCATACAATCTACAAATATTGCTACCATATTAGTCTATCACTATACAATGGCAAACCATCTCTCAATCAGCGGTCAAACAACTAAAACTATTTATTTACACAAAAGTCACCCTCACTCTGAGTTCTAACCTTGTGACTTCATATCACTAACTTCTTGGCCTATCTCACTACCAATAGGTCATGAAACTATACCATATACTAATACTCGGGTGGAAATACAGTTCCAATATTCTGCTACACATCATTACCCTTATGCAAGACATCTGCAATAAGAATTTATTAAAGGAGTCTGAATACACTCCATACCTCAATTTCAACCGCACGATTGATGCAGATAGGGGTATATACATAAATAAACACATTTTAAAGCACTCATAGACTCCTCTCAAGTCCTTGTGCAAATTCATAACTTTATGTACAACTCAATCAGAGAGAACCACATAGCTGGGGAGCTAGACATTTGGACTTGTATTGCTTCGACAATGAGGCATGATCCATGAAATTGGAACAAGGATGGAATTTTGAATAACTTTCTTATGGACGACTCTATAGCACGAACTAGAGGATAAAAGAATAAGAAATAACTCCGAAATTCTCGGTAGCCTTTTGATTATAAGTGTTGTGCACAACACACCCATAAGCAAGACTCTACTAGACACGATTTCGCAGACACCCTGGGATCATGAACCGTGCTCTAATACCAAGTTTGTCACGACCCGAACTGGGGCCCTGTCCATGACGGGAATCTCAAAAAATAAAGGCCTGATAGTCCTTCTAACTTGCAAGCACATACACTATTCATGTACAAAGAGGAAATATGAAAATACATAATGATACAAAATCATGGTCAATATCATAATTCAAGAACAATTTAAAAGGGAAATTCTAAATATTCTAAACATGTGACAACCATCTACGAATTCTCTAACATTACAATAACCATCATAAGTCTGAGACAAAACTGGGACAAGGCCCCTAGTAGACCATAAAAAGAAAGAAACAATGAAATCTGAAAATCAGGCCCTCCAAAATAGAGAAGGCTCACCAACGGCAACTTCTGACACACACGGATCTACTGCTGAATAGGACCGTAGGACTGTGCCTTAAATCCTGAGATATAGGGGGTCAATACATATGTGCTGGTATGCATACCAATCCAAAATAGTGTATTTATATATATATATAAAATAGGTGAGAGTAAGTCATGAAACATCATGCATGATGTAGTTTAAAATACATGGGCAATCTCTAATAATCTTAAAACATTCTTGTCAATGCAATTCTACTCTTTGTATTACTTCTGTGTTAAGTGGTACACCTTACATATCTGAAAGTTTTCCACGGGCAATGTGAGATTCACCATTAACTAGATGGCCAAGCCCCCAACCCAAGTTTGCTGCTAGGGTTGAAGTATCTAAATCTGATATGCACCAGGGCACTAGGCCAGCCTATAATCCCTCTTGGGGAAATAATAAACCCGTATCGGCAAAACATGATTTTAGGCAATGATTTCTCTAAACTCGCGCCTTCTTTGGGTAACTACCTAACTCTTTTAATGCCCATTTTTAATCTGTTCTAAACATGCATCTGTCTCAGTCCAAACACGAATTATAATCCAAAAAGGGTCATTACTTGCCCATCTTCTTCAATCAACTCACGTAAGAACCTTCCCCTTTCCCCAAGAACACAATTCAACTCTTCTCCTCCAAGTAATCTAGAATTCAATCCTTTCAAGTTCGAGATTCTCAAGAAAGTTTCAAGAATAGGACTTCATTCTTCAAATCAAGAACACAATAGGAGAAAAACAACTAGGGTTTGGGCACTTAAGCTTAAAGGTCCAATCTTTTCGAAATTTCTTCATGATTTCTACGAAACCTAAGGTACGTGGGGTTTTTCCTAAACTACATGGGCTTGTTGAAAACTCTTCGAATGAGATTTAAAATTATAGAAATCATGAAATTTTAAAGGGATTTTGGAATTATGTTTACAATCTTGCATTATGAATTCTTTAATGATACTATTGTTTTGGTCTTGAGGTCTTTCCCCAAATTGATTTGTTATCGTATATATGTATGTATGAAATTGAGTTGAATATTTAATTAAGAGCATGAAAATATAGAATCCCTCTCTTGCTATGATTTTCCATTCTTTTAATACGATATGGATTATTTCAAATGTATTTTGAGAAGCATGATACAAATGTCTTGATTATTATTTATGACTTGATTACAGTTTTGAATTGAAGAGAGAGGGTTTTACATGTTGATAAATGCTGAAAATATATAATGAAACAATTGCATGGTTTTATCAAAAATATATGACGACCACATGTTTGTTGGAATTATTGAAAAGATGAGAATCTTTGCATGGTTTTGACTTATGTTTCGAAATATGAATTCTCTTATACTTGTCTGAATGCTTTGGTGGTCTGAACATTGTTTTAAATGATTGAATTTTGCATGATACCTTATGGATCAGATACACGACTTTAAAATCTTGGTGTGAAGACACCAAAATAGATAATGCCATAACAGACTCAGAATAAAATAGAAAATCAGATTTCAGATTTTGAACGTCTAGGGATGGGGGAAAAGGGCTAAACTACCCCTTGGCCTCTCTTTCTCATGTAAATGACCATCGTGGAGCAATTTATAGAAAAATAAATGAAACTCGCATCGCGACTCCCAGAATTGGGAATGAAACTCGTGTCGCGACCTTATCGCGACAGCTCATTGCCTCACATGGAAAATGAAATAACTTTTCACTCGGGTATCGGACTTTAGCGAAATTGGTATCGTTCGAAAGCTAATTCGATTATCTACAATTTGGTGGGTATTAATATGACAAATTATAGATATATATAAAACGTTATACTAGCTCATAGATGATCCTTGTAGAATCGAATATCAAACTTTGGACGAATGAAGAATTCTTAGCTCAACTTTTCTTTAAGAGATTTCTATGAGAATTTTTTACCTCATAATTACTTCATATAATAGGAGAAATATCATGACAAATGAATTTAAATATAAACTTGGAATTTGAGCTTACACACGTAGGAACGCCGGTTTGATTTCTAGCTCAGAAATGGGGGGTGTTACAACTGCTCTCTGCCACTGACTCCTTAGCTCTCTTCTTCCAATTTATCTCATTTTATTTCATCTTCACAACCTTCCAATCATTGCTAGTGGCTTCATGAAAGCAATTTTCAATCTCCTCCCTTGTAACTGTCCTATTCGCAAGCTGTAATACCCCACAAAATTGCGTGTCAAATTCGGCTTGTAAAGCTCCATGAAAGATCCCAAGACTTAGAAACTTTTTGCTAAGTGTTCAAGATTCAACACTTAGTATAATTTTAGACCTCCAAACTTCGAGGATTTATTTGGCGACCTTTCCGACATCCGTTTTTCAATTTTCAAGTTGCGTTATGATCAGGAAAACTCGTAGTATATTCCGGGTGAGTTTTGGAATTTTTGGAGTAGTGTAAGGGCATGTTTGGGTGCCATAACAGAAGCCCCAAGAAATTAGCCCGCGCCACTTGCTAACTCTAGTGCTTGCCCAATTTTTTTTCGGCATTTCAGGATCAACTTCAAAGGATCATAACTCCCTGTATATAATGAACTGTGAGAGATGCTATATATAAAATGAAATCTATGAGAGTATTATTTCCAATTCAATTGGTTTCATCCAATTTGGGAATTTGAGTAAAAAGTTATGATCAATTTACTTCAGCCTGTTCGACAGTCAATAGAGGGATAGCTGCGTCTTTTTCTCTTTTCTTAAAGTCATTTTGGTCATCTCCCACCCCATATATACCCATAAACAAGGAATTAACCCCATTTTCAACCAAAATACACTCTTTTCTTCCATTTTCTCTCAAGAACAAGAAGATGGTTTTCAATTGGGGAATTAATTTCAATAATCTTTCCATCAATCATCCAAGAATCACGAACTAAGGTATGCGTGTGTTGATTTATGGATTCCTTTCATCCATAAATCTCAAAAAAATTATCTTCTAAATTTTTCCATTCATCCATAAATCTCAAAAAAATTATCTTCTAAATTATGTATTATGATATTTATGATGTTGATGGTTGATGATCATGTTGTTGATATTTGATGATGCCTAAGATGAGATCTTAGTATGTTTCTATGAAACTATGGTGGTATGTGATGTATAAACATGTGAAATTGGTGGTTGAATACTTATAATATTGATGAATCCACCTATGCTAAAGATTTGCATGTAATGTGTTTGTGAAAATACCTAAGAGACTAGAAATCTTGCTTTTATGACATAATAGGTCCTAAATGACTAGTCAATGTTCTATGCTTATGTTCAACATGATTTCAATGCAAATTGTTATGCATTGTTGTTGTAATATGGAATGCTCATGAAATTGAATTTATGCAAGTATTTACATGTTATATTCATTCCCTTTTCATGATCAAGAATATGATAGCCATGTGTAGTATGAAATCCCCTACTTATGATATTGTGAATTGTGGACTCTATTCTTATGATCAAGTCAGTCATGTGTGTCAGTTTCCTTTCATTGAGTCTTGGGGGTACTTGTACCCAAAAAATATAGTTGTGTGCCTAGAGCCATGTCATGTTGTCACGATATCCTCAGTCAAGCCATGCTCAGTAGGATTCAGTCAGTCATGTGACTCAGGAAATCTCAGTAATCTCATGAACTCAGTCAGTTACCAGACATCAGTAGTAATTCCATCAGTCAATGGAAATTTAGTAAACTCAGTACTTAGTAACTTCAGTTCTCTCAGTCAGTCCTCAGATCTCAGTAGTATTTTTTCAATCAACGGAACTCATTAAATTTAGCTCAGCTCAGCTAAGAAACACTATCAGTCCAGTTAATCAGTTTAGTCAGTCATGCTCAGTGTCTATTCAGATGGGAGTAGAAGTTAGCACCGAGTGAACCCAAGGATGGGAACACACACTATCAGATGAGGGTGTGATTCTTAGCAGTCATCCTTGTGTTCCAGAACTATGTAGCCAACATAGGTTGAGACATCAACACTTCCAGCTTGAGGGTTGATGAGGGTCACTCACAGCTTGTCTTTACCTGTGGCACGGTATTGACACCCTTCCAATTAGGGCAAGGATTGGACCCCCGTTCAGCTACATTAGCATACATGGGGCATGTCGGTTAAACTACTACCTCCCATAATTTCAGTCATTCAGTCTCAGTAAAAGAACTCAGATAGTTCTTTAGAATATCAGGATTGTCAAATACAGTCAACTCAGATATAGTACGAAACTCAGATAGTTCCATCAGATTTAGGGCTTTCAGCTACAGTCACCTATGTTATCAGTATATAGTATCAAGGCTATCAGATATAGTCACTCATGTTATCAGCTATATCAGCTATCAGAAATCATTTGCCAGTCATATTAGATTTCAGTAAACTCATGCTATCAGTACTCAGTTTCAGGACTGTCAGATACAGTCAACTAGAACAGTCATTTATAATCAGGACTGCCAGAAACAATCATTCCTTTATCAGTAATAAAGTATCAGTCTCCTAGTATTCAGTAATACAGTATCAGTTCCTCACTTATTAGTGATTCATAGATCAATATCAGTAAACGCAGTCATTTAGTATCTCAAAATCGGTAGACTCATGTTGTCAGTATTCAGACTCAGTAGTCAGTATCATCACAAGTTCAGTAGCAGTTACTTATGTATGTATGTGTTCTCACGTTCATATCAGTCAGCATTGTTCATGAATACAAACCCTTTGCATTTAGCTTACCTCACTCGTATACTCAGTACTCTTAGTTGTACTGACACATTCATGCTATGGTGCTTTCTTTTATGTTACACCATAGGTTCAGATACACGATTTCCAGACCAGCAGTATCAGTAGCATCTCAGCTATCAGAGTTCTAGCAGTGAGTCTTCATCTTTCGAGGGCATAATCATTACTTATGTTATGGTTTATTTCAGTTCAGTTTTTCTAGTCGGAGTTAGTTGGGGTCATGTCCCATCAACTCCCTATTCAGACAGTCATGTTAGAGGCTTTTCAGACTAGTATGTTCAAACTTCAGATAGTATTACAGTTGTTTTAGGTATTCTATACCCCACTCTCATGTTATGATTATTCCATTTTGAACCTTATGGCCTTACAGTATTACGCATTCCGCATTTATGTTCTATATTATGCAGTGTACAGGTACAGATATCAGCCATGGGTTAGCTTGTGGTCCCTTGGGGTCATGAGTACCGTGTAGCATTCTGGTTCAGTAAATCGGGGCGTTACATAAGCACACCCCTGCTTAATCTAATCCCCATTTTGAACACATCGATTAAATACTTTGCGTTGGTGACTTGATCACCTTATTGAGGGAAAGCCACGGTGGGAATCAGGGAATGCTAGTTGAAATGGCCTCTATTGACAAATTCCAGCCACAATGTGTGAGAAAAAAAGTGATAGAAGGGTGAGACAAAACTTGTTCTTGTGGACACCATTTCACTATTTTTCCCCTGCCACCAACTTTCTCAAGAAATCCATCAAGTAACTCAACCGGCCGAAATACAGAATCTTCAAGGGGTGGCTTCATGACCCACAAGAAAGATATCCCCGAATTTAATAGCCCCAACGCGATCTCATTTTCTTGTTTTTCCTCAGGAACGGCAGCCCGGTATCCCACAAATGGTCACCTTTCTGGAGTGCACATTCCTTCTTGGATCAAAATTATAAAGGAAACGAGTACCCCTCGGTTTTGGAGATACATACCCTCATCTTCTCATTGAACAACTTCCACTAGAGCTAGTATAACCATTCACACTATATCAATCTTGATAAAAAGTACTACAAGGTGGAGAATATGAATCTTCACACTTCTCACATGTACTCTCATCATAGCTCTCACAAGCTTTGCGAACGAAAGGGTTATTCCTAACACCAAATCTAGGTTTGGAGTGAGAAGTGTAGGACTCCATACATGCCCCAACGTCATCATAAGATCTATCACGAGGTCCTACATCATCTCCAAAGTCACCATAAGCACTAGGAACTTCATTAACCTCATTTTCTCCCTCAAAACTGAAACTTTCAAAACTGCCCAAGTATCGATCATGGCTATTTTCATAGCCTCCGCAATCTCCCTCAACTTCGTAGCCATAAAACCTCTCACTACAACCATAGTCTCCCATGTTGTAGTCACAATAATCCCCGGCTATCGAAGACATATTCCCCTTATATCACCTTTTGAACCTACAAAATGAACAAACAAGATTAGTAGTAAAAGTTCCTCACCAACACTCGTATTCACTCACTTTTGTGATCCTCACAATTGGAGCGGCGAGTATTGAAAGTTGCTTATACTCCGGTAGTCAATAAGATGTCAATTCTACTTGGCGGCCGGAATGGATTCTTTCTTGATCAACTCAAGAAACAAAACAAAATTTACTTACGAACTTGAAACAAGGAAGTTACTAAAAGTTAAAAATGAGAAAAGCACAGAAATAACGAAGACACGAAGAAACGGATTCAATAATTAATCTACAACTAAGTACGTGATTACTAGTTGTTAATTAATTCTAGAATCAAGACATGAAACTAATGAAACAATAAGATGAAACTAAGAATCTAAAATTTGAGCTCGAAAATATTGCGTGAACAGTAGAAGTGATGATGTGGCAGCCACACATTGGTTCGGTTTTATTTAGTGGTTATTCTCAAAGGTTCAAGTCTTGGAAAAAAATTAATTTAGATTGGTAGAATTTTTTTTAGGAGGGAAAATAAGTCTTGAAGCCTTTTTTTCAAGTTTCAAATTTCAAGACTTGACTTTTGTAGTACTTTTTCCTAAAACATGGACCCTTGTTTCATGGGAAAGTGGTTGAGAAGTGATGTAAAGTTTTTAGTGTATAGGAAAAGTCTTTGAGTCACAAGTAGTACACCTTGAAACTTGGATCTATGTCTTGCAAGACTATCACAATACACACTCTTTTTCTTCAACTTCTAAGATCAACAATCACTTTTTTTTCAACAATATATGGAGATGGTGAAGAACACCAAGAACACCAAGAAAATAAACTTTGAGTCTTGAACTTCTAAGGTTCAAGTTGGACCTCCCAAACAACAACAACTTACCAAGCTTAAATTCCAAAACACAATCTCAACAATACACGTTCAAAACTTGAACCAACAATACATCACACGTTCAAGTCTCGAACCCGCAACAACAATCGGCCACACTTTGTTCACATTAACAACATCAACATTTCAAGCTCAAATCTAAGATATAGACTCAACGTGTTGGTGAGGAAGAAAACTAACACTTAGACAACAAGATCAAGTAAAAATATTGGCCAATACACAACAAGAACACAATTTTCGGCCAAGAACACAAAATGGACAGATTGCTATTTTTCTGGAATTTGCAGATTTCAACTTTTCTTTTTAACAATTTTTTTTTTGATTTTTCAAATAACAAGCCAAAGATTGATCTTGTGGGAACAAGATAAAGCAATGCTTTGATATCAAATGATACGGGAATGACAACGGAAATATGAAATCACACTCCAAATCAGTCCACTAATCTTAAGGATTTGAGAACCAAGATGGAGCCCACACTCGAATTCGCTACCAACAACAAGAATACAAGATACAAGGGTGTATTTCAACACCAAAACAGCTATCAAATGTGATGAACAATATCAACAAAAATAACACAAGTTTCGGATTCAATAAATGACCCAAAACAGTCCACTACACAAGATAACAACAACAAAAGTAAAGGATAGATAGTGAGACCAAGATTATTAAAAGATTAAGAACTAAAGAGTGTATTAATCTCAAAAACCCAGAATGAATGTAATAATAAATACCACACTCTTATGGTGATCGCCAAAGGAATCAATTCACCTTAAGATCCACCATTTCCAAGCAAAGAACAATGTTAGCTTTTCCAAGCCCTATACTAGAACTACACTAAGTTGGTCTACTCTCAAGAGACAGGATTTTAAGTGTTTCAATATTTCATCTTTCATAAACTAAAGAGAAAAGACCAAAAATGCACTACTTATAGTATATTACAAAAGGAGACAAAAAGACCACATTACCCTTAATGAGCAAGGGTGACCTTGGTGTGTTGGAAGACAATATGAATAGTCCAAAATGCCCTTAAAGCTAAGTGACCAAAATGCCCTTAGTAAAGGGAACCAAAACCGTGAACCAACAAAGGTGGTCCAAACCCGAAAGTCCTTAAGTCTTCAAGGCTACACGCAATCTTACACACTTGGGTTTGATCAATGGTAGGCTAAAAACGTCCCCTCTAAGTATGATCCCATGCCCTCCATGTGACCAAAGCTTAATTCTTCACATAGTGACTTTGAATGAGGTTGTCAAAAGCTAAGGCGACAATTATTCTGGTATCATCCTCCTCTTTTTGAAAAGGATTCAACCTCGAATCCAACCCTTGCAAAACCGATGAGAGGGCAAACAAATACGAACTCCTCATGGCATGAGGGTTAGGGTTAGCACAATAAATTATCTCAACATGCCAAGGTTGCATATATTAGCAATATAACCAAGGATCGTTTGAATTAAATATAAAAATCTCAATAAAAGGTGCACAATGGATTTGGTTACGGGAATCACCATGAGATAAAGAAACTACATAGGTCCTAATGGCATCAAATAATCCGCAAGGTAGAACTTCCTTCATCTTATGAGCCATAAGACCCCATTACTTCTTTATCTCGTCTAAAGAACACACCAAGGGGGGTGCTTCGATTGATTCTAAAGTCCATAAAATCCATATAGCATTATCACACACACACATGGATAAACCAACAAATTTCTTACCTCTACATGAAACAAATCCAAAACTAGCATGGACATCATAGGCATAGAGTTAGTATAGGAAAGAATCACATGCAAAGGAATTCACGGGTGAAGAATAAATATTGAAACACATATACATTCTTTCCTTCAAACAACTAGACAACTTGGCATCCACAAGTTGGAATTCATGCAATTTAGGCACAAGTGTGTCAAACAAGGATGCACATTTAGAAACATTACCCCAAGGAGTCAATGACACAATTGTCCTCGGGTTTTCAAGAAGGACTACACATTCCTTATCCATAAGAGTACTCTCATCTTTCAAAAAGAGATTTCAATCTTTAGGAGGAATGTTGTCACACCATAGTGGGTTAGCATATTGGCTATAGCTTCCAAGGGAAGCTATACCTTCATTTTCACCACTAGGCTCATTAGGAGTGTTTATATCATCTTCAAATAAGACATTATACCTAAAGAGAGCATGATCTATTTCACGGGAAGATTCGGAACAAACACATTCAGCACTCTCTAAAAGCTTAATATCACATTTTAAAGAGCTTTCAAATACAAGATTATCCCAAGAATAGCTCTTGGGTTCACTCCCCTTTTGTTGACCAAATTTTTCAAATACTTCACTCACTTGATTTCTCTTAATCACATCACACACATACTCAATTGGTGGAAAATTTTCACAAATAGGTTGATCAACACCAATTACACAAGACAATGTACTTTCGTTCAACATATAGTCTTCAACACTAGGTGGACATAAATTGATCTTACAAGAAAAGTCAATTTGGTCATCAATAGGATCAACTAGTGTATCCACACTCACAACATGTACATCATTAACAAAAGGCAAAGAATCATTAGACACACAAGTAAGTAATCTACTACTCACACTCAATGGGTTACTTGCCACACAATTATCATTTACATGCACAAAAGTGTAAGAGTTATCTATTTTACCTTGAAGTTCTTGAGTCAACTCTCCTTTGTCGTGTGGTAAAGGTCCTCCATAAGATTAGGAAGAAACTTCACTATGGAATTGATCTCCATTACTTTCCATGTCGGTACCTACAAAAATGTCCGTAGAAATAGGAGGACAAACAATGTTAGCTCGGTTTGTGGCGATCCCCTCGCTTTTCTCCACATAACCTTTCCTTTTTCCACTCTCGGATTACCACCTTTCACAGCCTTACTCCTCTCAATCTTTTTTCTCTCATGAGATTTCGGATTGGAGTAAGTATTCACTTGTCTTTGCATCTCGGGAAGCATGTATGTCATGAGGTGATTTCCCCACCGGTCTCTTACAACATTAGGCCAATTTTGAATATTTGGAACTCTATGTTTTGCAAACAGATCGACACCTAAGCATACATGACCATATGTCAATGGAAAAATATAACACGACACCTCCTCATGGTACTTAAATTGGGAGAAGAAAACTTTGACCCTCTTGGTAACCTTAAACCCGTCCAAGAAGTATGGAATGAGTAAAGGCTCGAAAAACAACCCCAAGTAGTCAACCATGGATGGAACGATGTAGTTTCTATAGTACCTATCATTTAACACAACGAGGCAGCCCGGTATCCCACAAATGGTCACCTTTCCGGAGTGTACACTCCTTCTCGGATCAACATTATAAAGGACACGAGTACCCCTCGGTTTTGGAGATGCATACCCTCTTCTTCTCGTTGAACAACCTCCACTAGAGCTAGTATAAACATTCACACTATATCGATCTTGATAAGAAGTACTACAAGGTGGAGAATATGAATCTTCACACTCCTCACGTGTACTCTCATCATAGCTCTCATAAGCTTTGCGAACGAAAGGGTTATTCCTAACACCAAATCTAGGTTTGGAGTGAGAAGTGTAGGACTCCTCACATGCCCCAATGTATCATAAGATTCGTTACGAGGTCCTACATCATCTCCAAAGTCACCATAAGCACTAGGCACTTCATTAACCTCATTTTCTCCCTCAAAACAGTAACTTTCAAATCTGCCCAAGTTTCGATTATGGCTATTTTCATAGCCTCCGCAATCTCCCTCAACTTCGTAGCCATAAAATCCCTCACTACAACCATAGTCTCCCATGTTGTAGACACAATAATCCCCGGCTATCGAAGACATATTCCCCTTATATCACCTTTTGAACCTACAAAATAAACAAACAAGATTAGTAGTAAAAGCTCCTCACCAACACTCGTATTCACTCACTTTTGTGATCCTCACAATCAGAGCGCGAATATTGAAAGTTGCTTATACTCCAGTAGTCAATAAGATGTCAATTCTACTTGGAGGCCGGAATGGATTCTTGCTTGATATACTTAAGAAACAAAGAAAATTTACTTACAAACTTGAAACAAAGAAGTTACTAAAAGTTAAAAATGAGAAAAGCACACAAATAACGAAGACACAAAGAAACGGATTTAATAATTAATTTACAACTAAGTAGGTGATTACTAGTTGTTAATTAATTCTAGAATCAAGACATGAAACTAATGAAACAATAAGATGAAACTAAGAATCTAAAATTTGAGCTCGAAAATATTGCGTGAACAGTAGCTGTGATGACATGGTAGCCACATATTGGTTCGGTTTTATCAAGTGGTTATTCTCAAAGGTTCAAATCTTGGTCAAAAATTAATTTAGATTGGTGGAATTTGTTTTTGGAGGGAAAATAAGTCTTGAAGTCTTTTTTTCAAGTTTTAAATTTCAAGAGTTGACTTTTGTAGTACTTTTCCTTAAAACATGGACCTTGTTTCATGGAAAAGTGGTTGAGAAGTGATGTAAAGTCTTTAGTGTATAGAAAAAGTTTTTGAGTCACAAGTACTACACCTTGAAACTTGGATCTATGTCTTGCAAGACTAACACAATACACACTTTTTTTCTTCAACTTCTAAGATCACCAAGAACATAAACTTTGAGTCTTGAAGTTCTAAGGTTCAAGTTGGACCTCCCAAACAACAACAACAACTTCTCAAGCTTAAATTCCACAAAAAAATCTCCACAATACACGTTCAAAACTTGGACCAACAACACATCACACATTCAAGTCTCGAACCCGCAACAACAATCGGCCACACTTTGTTCACATTAACAACATCAAAATTTCAATCTCAAATCTAAGATATAGACTCAACGTGTTAGTGAGGAACAAAACTAACACTTAGATACAACAAAAATAAGTAAAAATATTGGCCAATACACAACAAGAACACAATTTTTGGCCAAGAACACACAAAATGGACAGATTGCTATTTTTCTGGAATTTTCAGATTTCAACTTTTTTTTTTAACAATTTTTTTTTTGATTTTTCAACTAACAAGCCCAAGATTGATCTTGTGGGAACAAGATCAAGCTATGCTTTGATTCCAAATGATACGGGAATGACAACGAAAACACGAAATCACACTCCAAATCAGTCCACTAATCTTAAGGATTCGAGGACCAAGATGGAGACCACACTCGGATTCGCTACCAACAACAAGAATACAAGATACAAGGGTGTATTTAAACACCTAAACAGATTTAAAATGTGATGAACAATATAGACAACAATAACACAAGTTTCGGATTCAATAAATGACCCAAAACAGTCCACTACACAAGATAACAACAACAAAAGTAAAGGATAGATAGTGAGACCAAGATTATTATATGATTAAGAACTAAAGAGTGTATTAAACTCAAAAACCCAGAATGAATGTAATAATCAATACCACACTCTTACGGTGATCGCCAAGGGAATCATCTCACCTCAAGATCCATCGTTTCCAAGCAAAGAACAATGTTAGCTTTTCCAAGCCCTATACTAGAACTACACTAAGTTGGTCTACACTCAAGAGACAAGATTTTAAGTGTTTCAATATTTCATCTTTCATAAACTAAAGAGAAAAGACCTAAAATGCACTACTTATAGTATATTACAAAACTAGACAAAAAGATCACATTACCCTTAATGACCAAGGGTGGCCTTGGTGTGTTGGAAGACAATATGAATTGTCCAAAATTCCCTTAAAGCTAAGTGACCAAAATGCCCTTAGTAAAGGGAACCAAAACCGTGAACCAACAAAGGTGGTCCAAACCCGAGAGTCCTTAAGTCTTCAAGGATCCAAGAAACCTTCCACACTTGGGTTTGATCAATGGTAGGCTAAAAACGTCCCCTCTAAGTATGCTCCCATGCCCTCCATGCAACCAAAGCTTGATTCTTCACATAGTGACTTTGAAGGATGTCGTCAAAAGCTAAGACGGCCATTATTCATGTATCATCATCCTCTTCTTGAAAAGGATTCGACCTCAAATCTAAACCTTGCAAAACCGAAGAGAGGGCAAACAAATACAAAATCCTCATGGCATGAGGGTTAGGGTTAGCACAATAAATTATCTCAACTTGCTAAGGTTGCACATATTTGTAATATAACCAAGGATCCTTTGAATTAAATATAAAAATATCAATAAAAGGTGCACAAAGAATTTGGTTATGGGAACCACCAAGGGATAAAGAAACTACATAGGTCCTAATGGAATCAAATAATCCACAAGGTAGAACTTCCTTCATCTTATGAGCCATAAGACACCATTTCTTCTTTATCTCGTCAAAAGACCACACCAAGGGGGGTGCTTCGATTGGTTCTAAAGTCCATAAAATCCATATAGCATTATCACACACACACATGGACAGACCAAAAAACTTCCTATCTCGACATAAAACAAATCCAAAACTAGCATGGACATCATCATAGGCAAAGAGTTAGAATAGGAAAGAATCACACGCAAAGGAATTCGCGGGTGAAGAATAAGTATTTAAACACATACACATTCTTTCCTTCAAACACATATACAACTTGGCATCCACAAGTTGGAATTCATGCAATTTAGGCACAAGTGTTTCAAACAAGGATGCACATTTAGAAACATTACCCCAAGGAGTCAATGACATATTTGTCCTCGGGTTTTCAAGAAGGACTACACATTCCTTATCCATAAGAGTACTCTCGTCTTTCAAAAAGAGATTTCAATCTTTAGGAGGAATGTTGTCACACCATAGTGGGTTAGCATATCGGTTATAGCTTCCAAGGCAAGCTACACCTTCATTTTCACCACTAGGCTCATTAGGAGTGTTTATATCATCTTCAAATAAGACATTATACCTAAAGAGAGCATGATATATTTCACGGGAAGATTCAGAACAAACACATTCAGCACTCTCTGAAAGCTTAATGTCATATTTTAAAGAGATTTCAAGTACAAGATTATCCCAAGAATAGCTCTTGGGTTCACTCCCCTTTTGTTGACCAACATTTTCAAATACTTCACTCACTTGATTTTGCTTAATCACATCACACATATACTCAATTGGTGGAAAATTTTCACAAATAGGTTAATCAACACCAATTACACAAGACAATGTACTTTCGTTCAACATATAGTCTTCAACACTAGGTGGACATAAATTGATCTTACAAGAAGAGTCAATTTGGTCATCAATAGGATCAACTAGTGTATCCACACTCACAACAAGTACATCATTAACAAAAGGCAAAGAATCATTAGACTCACAAGTAAGTAATCTACTACTCACACTCAATGGGCTATTTGCAACACAATTATCAGTCACATGCACAAAAGTGTAAGAGTTATCTATTTTACCTTGAAGTTCTTGAGTCAACTCTCCTTTGTCGTGTTGTAAAGGTCCTCCATAAGCTTGGGAAGCAACTTCACTTTGGCATTGATCTCCATTACTTTCCATGTCGGTACCTACACAAATCTCCTTAGAAATAGGAGGACAAACAATGTTTGCTCGGTTTGTGGCAATCCCCTCACTTCGGTCAACATAACCTCTCCTTTCTCCACTCTCGGATTACCACCTTTCACAGCCTTACTCCTCTCAATCCTTTTTCTCTCATAAGCATTCGGATTGGAGTAAGTATTCACTTATCTTTACATCTCGGGAAGCATGTATGTCATGAGGTGATTTCTCCACCGCTCTCTTACAACATTAGGCCAATTTTGCACATTTGGAACTCTATGTTGTGCAAGTCAATCGACACCTAAGCATACATGACCATATTTCAATGGAAGAATATCACACCACACCTCCTCATGGTACTCAAATTGGGAGAAGACAACTTTGACCCTCTCGGTAACCTTAAACCCGTCCAAGAAGTATGGAAAGAGTAAAGAATCGCAAAACAACCCCAAGTAGTTAACCATGGATGGAACGATGTAGTTTGTATAGTACCTATCATTTAACACAACGAGGCATCCCGGTATCCCACAAATGGTCACCTTTCCGGAGTGTACACTCATTCTTGGATCAACATTATAAAGGACACATGTACCCCTCGGTTTTGGATATGCATACCCTCTTCTTCTCGTTGAACAACCTCCAGTAGAGCTAGTATAACCATTCCCACTATATCGATCTTGATAAGAAGTACTACAAGGTGGAGAATATGAATCTTCACACTCCCCATGTGTACTCTCATCATAGCTCTCATAAGCTTTAGGAATGAAAGGGTTATTCCTAACACCAAATCTAGGTTTGGAGTAACAAGTGTAGGAGTCCTCACATGCCACAACATCATCATAAGATCCATCACGAGGTCCTACATCATCTCCAAAGTCACCATAAGCACTAGGCACTTCATTCACCTCATTTTCTCCCTCAAAACAGTAATTTTCAAATCTGCCCAAGTTTCGATCATGGCTATTTTAATAGCCTTCGCAATCTCCCTCAACTTCGTAGCCATAAAATCTCTCACTACAAACATAGTCACCCATGTTGTAGTCACAATAATCCACGGCTATCGAAGACATATTCCCCTTATATCACCTTTTGAACCTACAAAATGAACAAACAAGATTAGTAGTAAAAGATCCTCACCAACACTCGTATTAACTCACTTTTGTGATCCTCACAATCAGAGCGCGAATATTAAAAGTTGCTTATACTCCAGTGGTCAATAAGATGTCAATTCTACTTGGCGGACGAAATGGATTTTATCTTGATCGACTCAAGAAACAAAACAAAGTTTACTTACAAACTTGAAACAAAGAAATTACTAAAAGTTAAAAATGAGAAAAGCACACAAATAACGAAGATACGAAGAAACGGATTCAATAATTAATTTACAATCAAGTAGGTGATTACTAGTTGTTAATTAATTCTTGAATCAAGACATGAAACTAATAAAACAATAAGATGAAACTAAGAATCTAAAATTTGAGCTCGAAAATATTGCGTGAACAGTAAAAGTGATGATGTGGAAGCCACATATTGGTTTGGTTTTATTTAGTGGTTATTCTCAAAGGTTCAAGTCTTGGTCAAAAACTAATTTAGATTGGTGGAATTTGTTGTAGGAGAGAAAATAAGTCTTGAAGCCTTTTTTTCAAGTTTTAAATTTCAAGAGTTGACTTTTGTAGTACTTTTCCTTAAAACATGGACCTTGTTTCATGGAAAAGTGGTTGAGAAGTGATGTAAAGTCTTTAGTGTATAGGAAAAGTCTTTGAGTCACAAGTACTACACCTTGAAACTTGGATCTATGTCTTGCAAGACTAACACAGTACACACTCTTTTTCTTCAACTTCTAAGATCAACAACCACTTTTTTTCAATAATATATGGAGATGGTGAAGAACGTCCAGAACATAAACTTTGAGTCTTGAAGTTCTAAGTTCAAGTTGGACCTCCCAAAAAACAACAACAACTTTCCAACCTTAAATTCCACAACACAATCTCCACAATACACGTTCAAAACTTGAACCAACAACACATCACACATTCAAGTCTCGAACCCGCAACAACAATCGACCACACTTTGTTCACATTAACAACATCAACATTTCAATCTCAAATCTAAGATATAGACTCAACGTGTTAGTGAGGAACAAAACTAACACTTAGAGACAACAAAAACAAGTAAAAATATTTTCCAATACACAACAACAACACAATTTTCGGCCAAGAACACAAAATGGACAGATTGCTATTTTTCTGAAATTTTCAGGTTTCATTTTTTTTTTTTTAACAATTTTTTTTTCAACTATCAAGCCCAAGATTGATCTTGTGGGAACAATATCAAGCCATGCTTTGATAACAAATGATACGGTAATGAAAACAAAATCACGAAATCACACTCCAAATCAGTCCACTAATCTTAAGGATTCGAGGACCAAGATGGAGACCACACTCGGATTCGCTACCAACAACAAGAATACAAGATACAAGGGTGTATTTAAACACCAAAATAGCTATAAAATGTGATGAACAATATCAACAACAATAATACAAGTTTTATATTCAATAAATGACCCAAAACAGTCCACTACACAAAATAACAACAACAAAAGTAAAGGATAGATAGTGAGACCAATATTATTACAAGATCAAGAACTAAAGAGTGTATTAAACTCCAAAACCCCTAAGGAATGTAACAATCAATACCACACTCTTACGGTGACTGTCAAGGGAATTAACTAACCTCAAGATCCACCGTTTCCAAGCAAAGAATAATGTTAGAGCTTTCAAGCCCTATACTAGAACTACACTAAGTTGGTCTACTCTCAAGAGAGAGGATTTTAAGTGTTTCAATATTTCATCTTTAATAAACTAAAGAGAAAAGACCTAAAATGCACTACTTATAGTATATTACAAAAGTAGACAGAAATACCACATTACCCTTAATGACCGCCAAGGGTGGCCTTGGTGTGTTGGAAGACAATAGGAATTGTCCAAAATGACCTTAAAGCTAAGTGACCAAAATCCCCTTAGTAAAGGGAACCAAAACCGTGAACCAACAAAGGTGGTCCAAACCCGAGAGTCCTTAAGTCTTCAAGGCTCCAAGAAATCCTCCACACTTGGGTTTGATAAATGGTAGGCTAAAAACGCCCCCTTCAAGTATGATCCCATTCCCTCCATGCGACCAAAGCTTGATTCTTCACATAGTGACTTTGAATGATGTCGTCAAAAGCTAAGGTGGCCATTATTCTTGTATCAGTGGGGGCTTGCATTTGTGCGGCCCCTATCCAATTCTTAGGAAAAATTTTCTATGTTCTCAAAATTTTCAATATGAAACATTTCATCAGCATCCTGTGTACATATAATTAACCAAGCATTATCAAATTGAACTTAATATTGAGTTTGTTCACTAATTCTTCCAATTGTATGTCCATAAGAGTTAAGACAAACCTGCCC
The DNA here is from genome assembly GCA_030864215.1 of Capsicum pubescens. Classification (NCBI taxonomy): domain Eukaryota; kingdom Viridiplantae; phylum Streptophyta; class Magnoliopsida; order Solanales; family Solanaceae; genus Capsicum; species Capsicum pubescens. The sequence goes on from CM061549.1 coordinate 23,085,963, forward strand.
GGAAAGTTATTTGTTAGAAGAAAAGATTAAGGAGCTGTGAACTCAAACTCGAGGAACAAATTCGAACAAATAACTTTACATTTTCCACAATAACTTTACATTTCCACTTGAACTCTAGGAACACTGTGTTAGAATGGACTTTAGAATCCTTGCAAATCTCTAGGTTCCCACTAGACTCCTTAGGAATAATAATTTGAAGCAAGTATAGACCTTTCTTCACTTCACCAAAAGCTTGAGGCCTCTTCATTAAAGGGCCCTGCAAGACACAACTATTAGAAGTGAAAGATAAAGTATAATTATATTGGACATTAAATCTATGAACTGATAGGAGATTGTATCTGAAACTTGGAACATAAACAATATTATGCAGTGTAAGATTATTAGGAATTAGAAAACTTCCTATGTGAGTCACAAGGATGGATTGAGAGTTGGGCAAAATAATGTTAACAGGAACTTTAAGAGCTGTCATGGAAAGGAAAGAACTAGAATTGTAACACATGTGCTCAGAAGCACCTGAGTCTATTATCCATGTTCCAGAATTAAATACTGAAAGACAAGTTCCAATATATTTAAGCACAGTACCAACAACTGCATTAGCATTTATCTTAGATCCCTTGTTCATGGATGATCCCTCTGTTGATTTCTATTTTTCCATTTGAATGAATTGCTTGAATTGTTCTTTGGTTAAATGTTGATTGATTAAATCCATGTCAATCTTATGCTCATTGTCACCTTCTTCTCCAGACATAATAGCATTTCCTCTTATCTGAACCTGTCCATCTTTGTTGTTTGTGAACTAAAAATCTTCAGGAAAGCCATGTAACCTGAAGCAATCATCATCAACATGTCCAGTCTTACCACAAAAATCCAAGATACATTAGGATTATACTTCTTTTTAACCCTAAATTTTTGTTGTGGCTGGTTTGTCCTTGTGTATTTGGGTAATTATTGGTGACTGTTCATCCTTGGATAATTAAATGATCTAGTTCCAAAATTAGGCATAGCACCAGGGGTTTCTGAAGTTTTGATTCACATTACTTTCCATAAAAGAAGAAGAATCATTTGGAATCAAGCCACTCATATAGGTTTCTCTCTGATTTTCATCTTGCAGAATCTGAGAGTAAGTGACATTTATGTTGGACAACGGATTCATCATTAAGATGTTTCCTCTTTCCTGAGCATACACATCATTCAGACCCATCAAAAATTGTATAAGCTTCTCATCTTCAAGAGATTTTTCTAGCTTCACTTTACCTTCACAGTTACACACACAAGTGCACTTATCAGACTTTAGAGAATCCAACTCATCCTAAAGTTTCTTAAGTTTAGTGAAATATCTTGCAATGTCATTGTTCCCTTGAACTACCTATTTAGTTTCTTTTGCAGGTGAAACAATTTGGCTCCATTAGATTGTCCAAATCTATGCTCTAGACTTATCCATAAATCTTTAGTTTTCCTAGAGTATATAACACTATCAACGATATCCTTGGAAAGAGAGTTAAGGAGCCAAGATATTACCATGTCATTGCATCTGCTCCAAGATTGCAGATCTGGAGATTGAGCATCTGGTGAAGCATCAGTACCAGTGATAAAACCAAGTTTATTCTTGGCTAACAGTGCTATAAGAACTGATCTCTTCCATCCTTGATAACCTTTTCCATCAAATGGAGTGTTAACCAAGGCCATTCCAGGTGAATCTGAAGAGTAAAAATAATAAATATGAGTGAGATCCATAGCTGCTGGAGTTCTGGTGGTAGAACCAGAAAAAGATACTGAAGAAGTAGTGACTTCATCTGCCATTGTAGAGATAGGTTAGATGAAGGAGATTGATAATTGAGAAGATGATTTGTATGCAAGCTCTGATACCATGTAAGAAAAAAAACTAGAGACAGTATTTGGGATTTTTCTTCTCTATATATTCTTTTTCAATCACATTTATTTATGCAAGGTAATGAAAAGAACCTTCTATTCTAAGCTAAACAAGAGCCTTCTATTCTAAGCTAAACAAGTGCCTTCTATTCTAAGCTAATGATAGAACTATTGTTGGGTCATGTTCTTGTTTGCTGCTGATTTGTTGTTGGGCTGCCTATGTGTTGTTTGTTTATAAGGCCCAAATGTTGACCCATGTTGGAGCTGTTTTTTATTTGACGATATGGATGATGAAGATGAGCCATCTTGATTTCTAACACACTGATAAATGTTACAAACTCCGGAAAACTATCTTGATATAGAAGTTGAATTTCAGAACCTTCTGGAATTCAAAAAACTCCAAAAAAGTTGTTTTCACAATCTTCACTCCAAATGAACACAAATCTAAAAACAACTCCGTTTTGAATTCATAAACAAACACAACTTCAGAATTTCACCATTTTAAAGTTCAAAAGCTCTCTTAGGTTATTACAAGTGGCCAAGTAAAACACGAAAGAACCCCCAACAACTGACATTTGAACATTTGTCAGTGTTCCTGGAGTTTAATTTGAAATGTAAGGTTATTAGATAGGATTTATTCATTGACTTTGAGTTCGCTGCTCCTTAATCTTTTCCTCAAACAAAAAACTTTCCACAGCAGATTTGTCTTAAATCTTAAGTGCATAAAATAGATAGAATTAGTGAACAAATTCAATGTTAAGTCCAACTATGATAAAGATTGGATAATTACATGCACACAAGTTGTCGATGAAATGTTTCCACAAGAAAATTTTGTTTAAGAATTGGACAGGGGCCGCACGAATGCAAGTCCTCACTGCCAAAATTAAAACGTAGGCTCAACCACTTGGGTTGACCTTAGGCCATGTGCCTTGTTGATCTCCCATTGACCACGTCATGGAAATTATGTTTCCTCGAAGATCCTTCTAATGCATTTAACGCCCTCCAACTCCTGTTTTTTTGTTGTGTTAGTCGATGAGGGACATCTTAAGATTATGCTGTCGTCAAATGTTTTTCTGAAATAATTAATACACTACTAATCTACTTCCCTTTTCGTCAATTGATGTTTCAGTAGGCATGAAGATCGATCCCCTATTTAATGTAACTTTAAGCTGCAAACCTACAAATTACAAAATGCATGCATCTTACTTGTCAAATCGCGTGAGATTTTTCATGTAGGACACACGTGTCTACTTTTCAACTTATTGATTGTTGTGTCTACTTGTACACATTTAAAGTTGGAGTGCATAGATGCCTGCTCAGGCCAAATTAAAGGCATATTTATGTATTATGCCTTTAAACTTCAAGTAACTAGTTTGTATACTTGTCAACGGACGTCACGATAAGTGGTGGTTGAAACTTAGAAGGTGTTAAAGAAAGTAAATCATGTAGTAGTTTTGGTATTACTAATATCTTGTTTGATGTACTTTTCAACCTACGTATAACTAAAGAAAGTATTAGTTATCATATGCGTAACTAGGATAAAGCAAATCACGGTATTAGCAATACCAAGGCTATTAATTAATGCATGTATTCGCAATGTTAAAGATACAATTACCGTTAAAAGTGTACAAAGTTAAAGAATGTGGGGGGTATTTTTATAAAGGGAAAAAGCTCAAATATGCCACTGGACTATTAGAAATGACTCATTTATGCCATCCGTTAAAAGTTGGGCTCATTCATGCCACCGCCTTAACAAAACTGGCCCATCCATGCCATTACTTTTAACAGCCAGTTTTTAGAAAACAGTTTTGCCACGTGGCAACATATTAGAGGTCCACATCATTTTTTAAAAAAAAATTACTTTTTTTTTATCCATTAAAAAGAATCCACCCAACTTTTTGATCCATTAAAAAATAGTTTGATCTATGACGATTAGGTTAATAGTAGAGTCAAGATTTTCATTAAAAGATTTTAAAATAACATAAAAATATATATGAAGAAATCAATGAACATATATATATATATATATATATATAATATACATTAATATATTTTATACTCCCATACAAATATATACTCCCATGTTATTTAACTTATCAAAAATATATTGGATTTACTTTTGTTTTTATATATGCCAACTGGCCTTACACTACATTATACAAATTCCATGTCATCTTCCTTTTATTCTTTCTTCTTAGATATTTTACTTCATTAAAGAGAAAAGAACAATAAAATTTTGGAATTAATCAATTCATTAAATTAAGTATATAATGAAATGATAAAGACTATACATACATAATACTTGTGAGTTGTAACTTGCATGCATGACTTATATATTATTTTTATTCAATTTCTAATTAGGATTGGACCACTTAAAATTAATTATATAAGGATATAAAACTATGAAGTCTCACCAATTTTTATGTAACTATATCATTAAATCAAATTGTAATTTAAGAAAAACATAATTGTAATTTAGACAAATATTCTACCTCCAATGATTAATGTTGATTGTCAAATAATTATCTTAATATATGATTGTGTCAAAATATTAAACGACATATTAAAAAAGATGAAAGGGGGCAGTATAATGAGTGTTTGAGAGAACAATGTCCCACATGAAAAGTAAAAAAAAAATGAAATTATTTAAAAATGTCGGATATTTAAGGTCTCTTGAAAAAAAAAATGTCAATTTGGTTCAAAGCGAATGATATCATACAATATTAAAAGTATTTTATGGTAATTAATTAGTACAATAATTGATATCAACACCACTGTACTGAAATTTTTGCAGGATGAGTATGAGGATGATTGAGTGACGGCATGAGACGTATTGTCTTATTGTCTTTGCTTGTCTATGGATCAATCTACTATATTTGAACACAATTTTAAGCTGCATACAACCAAAAAAAAGTCGATGAGCTTGGTAACTATAAATACTCGGATGATATGAGGCGATACACAAATAATCTCAAAATTAACTCATTAACAGTAATTAATCAAGTAAAACTTAGTTCAAAGGGAGATGATCATAGTATTGATCTGTATTGTGAACAGAGTCACACGTGAAAGCCAGAAAAGGAAAAAAAAAACTATTGATATGGGGCAATATACAAATAATCTCAAATTTTAATAGCATAGATCAAACTAATTTTTAATGGATCAAAAAGTTGGGTGGATTCTTTTTAATGCATAAATTTTTTTATTTTTTTTTTTAAAATAAAATAAAAATTTTAAAAATGACGAGGACCTCTAATATGCTGCCACGTGGCAAAGCTGTTTTCTCAAAACCGGCTGTTAAAAGTAATGGCATGGATGAGCCAGTTTTGTAACGGCGATGGCATGAATGAGCCCAACTTTTAACGGATGACATAAATGAGTCATTTCTGATAGTTCAGTGGCATATTTGAGCCTTTTCCCTTTTATAAACAATAATTTTGTTAGAGCATGGAAACTTAATCCCAGCATTACTACATCCTATTCAAACCTATTTTTGTACACCCTCTAAGCATCATCTTGGCAATGACTTTATCAAAATAATACATTACATTACTGTTGTATTAAGTTTTAATGATGACTTTCATAATGTCTAGGGACCAGGTCCGTCCCATGTTGAACTCATGAGTGATGGTATTGGACATCTGTACACTGCTGTGCACTATACTTATTTGTCTGGTAGTATGATTGCAGAGAACAACGCAGGGACACCTAGTCTAATAGAAAGCACATTTGATTTCCCTCAACATATATAAGCAAGGATGTTACAAATTGGAAACCTAGTTTTATGAATTCATCCCAAGTTCTATGGTGAAAATACAAAATGACTCCCTGATACGGGACAAATAAGGAACACCAAAATTAGTCCAAAAAAACAGTCCACAAAATGGAAGAAATCCGTGAACCTTTTTGGAGACCAAGTCTCGGCTTCCTAAGAACACAATAACAAGGTGTTTATCACACCAAATCAGCGGACAACAAACTAGATTAACAACATAAGATGATGAACAAGAATACACCAGATTCGGATTTAACAATAAGAACAGGAACACAAGATTACAACACAAACACTAAACAAGATTACAAGAAGGTAAAATGATAGATAGATAGACTACATGAAGGTATAATCTTAAGAATCCAAGAATGGACACTCTTGGACCCTTAAAACTACACACAACAATAAACCTATCTCTTATGTGACACAAGATCGGATTTCACCTCTCTAGCATCAACGTTTCCAAGCAAGCAACAACAAAAGAGAATCCACCCTATTGTTGTATCCTAGTTTTGGTGGTCACTCTTCTCACTAGAGAGAGAGCTTGTTACAAGTCTTACAAGACTCCCAAATATCATCCAAAAACTAAAATAAAAACCCTACAATGTTTCTTTTATAGCTACAACAAAATATAAGTTAAAATGACCAAAAGGCCCTTCAAAGAGTGGGCACCCATCTAGCGTAATTTATGGGCTGATTTGGGTGCATTTTGGGCCTCTTTTACACTTCAATTGCACGTTTCAAGGCTCGGATCCAACACGCACTCTCCTAAGTCCATATCCGTGATTATTCCCGTATCAAGAAGAAAGAACAAGATATTGGAAATGCTGTTCTACTTGTTAAAGTGGTAAAAAAACGATTGCAAGATTTACGGGATGAAGGATGGGATCCACTTATCAAAAATGTGTATGCATTTTATGTCAGGTATGATATTTTGATACCCAATTTTGATGAGTTCTATGTTAATTTTGGAAGATCTCGACGAAGAGTTGCTGATTATACTATTTCACATCACTATCGTGTGGAAGTATTTTTTAAAATTATTGATTGGCAACTTCAAGAACTCAATGATTGTTTTAATGAGGTGAAAACAGATTTGCGGGTTGCTTGCTTGAATCCTGTTGACACATTTGCTAGTTTTGACATAAATAAAATATTGATAATGACTGAATTATATCCTGATGATTTTGCTAAAATATAATGGTTACTCTCAAGAATCAGTTACAAACTTATATTATTGATGTTCGTGATGTTGATGAAAGGTTTTCTAATCTAAAAGGACTTGGTGACCTTTCCGAGGAGCTAGTTAAGACAAAAAAATACTTTAATTATCCTCTTGTGTTTTGTCTTGTAAATTTTGCATTGCTTCTGCCGGTTGCCACTGCTACAGTTGAAAGAGCCTTTTCGGCAATGAAGTTGATCAAGAGTGAATTGAGAAATCGAATGGATGATGATTTCATGAGCAGTTGTATGGTTCTTTATGTAGAAAAAAATATATTTAATACTGTTTCTGATGAGAGTATTATGAATAGGTTTCAAGAAATGAAAACTCGTAGAATAGTATTGTAATAATATGTTTTAGTTAATTAAACTTTATTTTGTTTCATTTGTTGCGTATTTATTTTTTATATATTGAACCCACTTGGTGAAAAGTCTGGGTCCGCCCCTGGACTGGTAGACTGACCTTCTTCTAGATTTGAGAGGGCGTAATGCGGAAACTATTAGTTTGTAAATCATAAAGGGGATAATTCAGATGATAAAGAAACTTATAATTTAAAACACCACGCATGATATAGTTTAAAATACATGGTCAATCTCTAATAATCTTAAAATATTCTTATCAATGCAATTCTACTCTTTGTATTACTTCTGAGTTAAGTGGTACACCCTACATATCTGAAAGTTTCCCACGGGCAATATGGGATCCGCCATTAACTCGACGGCCAAGCCCCCAACCCTAGTTTGCCGCAAGGGTTGAAGTATCTGAATCTGATACGCCCCAGGGATCTAGGCCAGCGTCTAATCCCTCTTGGAGAAATATTAAACCCGTATCGGCAAAACACGATTCCAGGCAATGAGTTCTCTGAACTCACGCCTTCTTCGGGTAAAAATATAACTCTCTTAATGCCCATTTTTAATCTGTTCTAAACATGCATCTGTCTGAGTTCAAAATCTGAAATCTGAGTGAAATCTGATTTCTATTTTATTCTGAATCTGTTATGGCATTATCTGTTTTGGTGTCATCACACCAAGACTTGCAAGTCGTGTCTATGAGCCATAAGGTATCATGTAATATTCTTTTATTTAAAACAATATTCAGACCACCAAAGCATTCAGACAAGTATAAGAGAATTCATATTTCAAAGCATAAGTCAAAACTATGCAAAGATTCTCATCTTTTCGACAATTCCAACAAACATGTGGTGGTCATGTATTTTTATTAAAACCATGCAATTCTTTCATTATATATTTACACTATTTATCAACATGTAAAATTCCCTCTCTTCAATTCAAAACCATAATCAAGTCATAAACAATAATCAAGACATTTGTATCATGCTTCTCAAAATACATTTGAAATAATCCATATCGTATTAAAAGAATGAGAAATCATAGCAATAGAGGGATTCTATATTTTCATGCTCTCAATTAAATATTCAACTCAATTCATACATACATATTTATGAGTACAAATTAATTTGGGGGAAAGGCCTCAAGACCAAAATAATAGTATCATTAAAGAATTCATAATGCAAGATTGTAAACATAATTTCAAAAACCCTTTAAAATTTAATGATTTCTATAACTTTAAATTTTATTATAAGAGTTTTCAACACGCCCATGTAGTTTAGGAAAAATTCCACATACCTTAGGTTTCGTAGAAATCACGAAGAAATTTCGAAAAGATTGGACCTTTAAGCTTGAGTGCCCAAACCCTAGTTGTTTTTCTCCTATTGTGTTCTTGATTTGAAGAATAAAGTCCTATTCTTGAAACTTTCTTGAGAATATCAAACTTGAAAGGATTAAATTCTAGATTACTTGGAGGAGAAGAGTTGAATTGTGTGCTTGGGAATGCGGAAGGTTTTTACGTGAGGTGATTGAAGAAGATGGGCAAATAATGCCCCTTTTTGAATTATAATTCGTGTTTGGACATCTGGGGATGGGGAAAAGGACTAAACTATCCCCCTATCCTCTCATGTATATGACCATCGTGGCACAATTCCTAGAAATGGAAATGAAACTCGTGTCGCGAATTCCGGATTCGGGAATGAAACTCGCGTCGCGACCTTATCGCGACAGCTCACTGCCTCACATGAAAAATGAAAGAACTTTTCACTCGAGTATCGGATTTTAGCGAAATTTACATAATTGGAAAGATAATTCGATTATGTACAATTTGGTGGGTATTAATATGCCAAATTATATATATACAAAATGTTATACTCTCTCAAAGATGACCCTTGTAGAATTGAATATCAAACTTTGGACAAATGAAGAATTCTTAGCTCAACTTTGCTTTAAGAGATTTCTATGAGCATTTTCACCTCATAATTACTTCATATACTAGGATAAATATCATTACACATGAATTTAAATATAAACATGGAATTTGAGCTTAGACACTGTAACACCCCACATTTTGGGCTAGAACGTAATCCGTCATTTCTACTCGTAGATGTTCCAAAAGCCATAAATCCAATGTAAATATAGTGTATTAATCTATTATGTAGTGTGGGAACCTATTTGATCATGATTTGAGATCATAGAGGTCCCTTAACTCAAGGACGAGTTGAAAGCCTTCCTATCAATTGAGTTTTGGTGAGCGTTTAAACTTGGGTCAACTTCAATCGACCATAAATTTTTGCATATAATGAATTAGAGGGCCTATTATATATAAAATAAAATTTCTTTGAGTCCTTTTTATAACGCCACCAATTTTTCCTAAATTCAATATCGGGGTAAAAAGTTATGATTATTTTACAGTGAGCTATCCGAACTGCCAAAGTGCGACGGGAAGGCCGACAAACCATCGCGCCAGCGACGAACCGTCACCCAAACCGTCGCAACTGAGGTAGTAAGCCTGTTTTCTGGCCATAAAGCAACGGTTTGAGGGATGGTCCATCCCCAGGGTGAGGGTTTGTCGCCCAAACCGTCCCGCACCTCCGTTTAGCAATCTAAAGCCATTTTAAAGGGATTTTTGGGTGTTTTCCACCCTTTTAACACCTAATTACATCATATCAAAGGACATAACTCCTCATTCATTCATAAAATCAAAATTAGGATTTTTTCCAAGAACAAGGAATCAAGAACCAACCTCCAAGTTCAAGATTTCCAAGGAACGAGTCGAGATTCGAGTTCTTCTCTTTAAACTAATTAATCTAAGGTACGTGGGGTTTCCTAAAATACATGGGCTTGTTGAAAACACATTGAATAAGATTTTAAAGTTATAGAAATCATGAAATTTTAAAGGGATTTTGGAATTTTGTTTTCAATCTTGCATTATGAATGCTTTAATGATACAATTGTTTTGGTTTTGAGGCCTTTCCCCCAAATTGATTTGTAATCTTATATATGTATGTATGAAAATGAGTTGAATGTTTAATTGAGAGCGTGAATATTTACACTCCCTGTCATGTTGCAACACTTTTTGATTTTAGAATGTTATGAGTAGAAGAATGTTATTTAGAAGCATGGTATCAATGTTCTTAACTATTGTTGATTGATTTTCAAATTGATGAGAGGGAGGTGTTGCATGTTGATAAATGTTGAACATATAATGAAAGAATTGCATGGTTTGCCAAAAATGCATGATCACCACATATTTGTTGAAATGATTGAAAGGAATGATTTCTGCATAGTTTTGATAAATGTATTAAAGAATGAATCTTCTTGAACTGTTGGAAATATGGTGGTCTAAACTTTATGCTTTGAAAGAGAAAACTGTGATATGATTTTTATGGCTCAGAAACATGACTTGCAAGTCTTCGTATGACGATACCAAATCAGACAATGCCATAACAGACACAGAATAGAATAGATATCAGATTTTTCTCAGACTTCAGATTTTGAATTTAGAATGATGCATGTTCAGAAAAGGCTAAAAATGAGCATAAAAAGATGTTAGGTGGTTACCCGAAGAAGGAACTAGTCTATAAAACTCATTGCCCAAAATTGTGTTTTACCGATACAGGATTTTTATGTCCCTTATAGGGATTATACGCTGGCTTAGTGCCCTGTGGCTTATCACAATCAGAAATTCCAACTCTTGCGGCAAACTTGGGTTGGGAGCCTGGCTGTCAAGTTAAGGGAGGACTCCATTTAGCCCGTGGGGTTGTAGAATTGTAGGGTGGACCACCTAACTCAGAAGTAATACAAAGATTAGAACTGCACTGTCAAAATTGTTTTTAAGATCATTGAAATTGCCCATGTGGTTTAACTATTTCATGCATGATGTTTCAGACTTGCTCTTATCTATGTTATATCTATACACATTATTTTGGATTGCTCTGCATACTAGTACAATTATATTGACACCTTATATTTCAGGTTCTGAGGCTCAGTCTAGAGGTTCTGCTAAGTCGTAGAATTATTCTGACAGAAGTGAAGTGCGCAGTTGGTGAGCCTTTTTTTATTCTGGGAGGCCTATTTCTTTTTAGTCACTTTTTATTTATTTTGGTTTAGGTCCATAGGGGGCCTTGTCCCAGATTCAGACAGTTTGTTGATGTCATATGTAGTAGAGATTTTGCAGACTGAAAAAGATGTTGTCTAGATGTTGATAAATTTATTTCCGTGTTGTTAAACAGGACTCAGAATATGACCATGATTTCGTCCATTATATTTCCGCATCCTTTCTTTAGTATACGAGTATTGTGCATGATTACCAGATGTCGAAGGGCGTTCGGATCTCTATAGTTCGGGATGCTCGTTACGGCCAGGGCCCTAGCTCGGGTCGTGACATACACGTAGGAATGACAGTTTGGTTTCTAGCTCAAAAATGCGGGGTGTTACATTATCTCCCCCTTGGGATCATTCATCCCCGAATGATGGGTAGGGACTTGTTGAAGCTCTAAAGATGTAGAATAACGAACGAAACCTCGCATTTAAATTTTTTCCCTAAGAAAATATGCTAAGACATCAAACGAGCTTCATGATAACTCCTAGTGAAACGTGAAAGCACTAACCACAGGATAATGAGACTCTACATAGGGATGATCTTGCACGTGAGTTCTATGAATCATAATAATCACAACACGAGGCATGAGTTCGTTCGGTTAAAAAAAGGCCTCCCTTACATCGGTACTAATCATGTGATACCAAACTCCCCAAGAAAACAACAACACAAACACCAAAATCAGTCCACTAGTTTAAGAACTATGGACCTTTTGGATGACCTCTCTCGGATTCGCAAGAAGAACAAGAAGGGAAGTGATATCAAGAGTAAAACACACTAAAACAACAACAATACTTGATGAACAAGATGCAATAACAACAACACACGGTTACAAGACAAGAACACAAATGGATTACACTATCTATAGACAAACGATTACAAGAAAGTAAAGATAGATGGATAGACAAAGGGATGGTATAATATTAACAACCCAAAAGCTTATTCCACTTTTGGACCTTTAATATCACACACAATCTAAACCTATCTATTACATGACTTCAAGGGAACCGGAATTCCCAAGAAATATCTGTTTCTAAGCAAATGATCAACACAAGGATTCCACCTTGTCCAAGGAGTCCACCTTGCTAAAGACTCTCAAAGAGGCTATAAAATATATTCTCCAAAAATATCCCAAAAATGACTTAATGAGGTTTTATTTATACCTAGGTTAACTTATTACAAATGACTAAAAAACCCTTGTAAAGGGCGGATGAACAGTGAACGCGGATGAACAGTGAACAGTTTTGGAGCTTGTGGGACTTGTTCTCTACACTTCAAAGCTTGTTCCTTGGATGGGCAGCCCCCCAAGCTCGAGTCTTGACGCATTGGACCCCGATCATGATCGTACCCGTATCATCCTCCCCTCCTTAGAAAGGATTCATCCTCGAATTCGAACCTTGAAAAGCAATAGGAAGGACAAGGAAAAAAAAGTTCCTCAAGGTATGAGGGTTAGGATTAGTGTAATCAATCATAGCATCTTGCCAAGGTGGCTCAAACTTCACATATACCCAAACATCCCTCTACCAAGGGAGAATCACCTAGTTTATCCACATAAGTCTGACAAGAAACAAGGAACAAGCGTCGCATATCAAATGGAAAACATAGACACATCTTGGAACAACAATTAGACTTGAAAGCCGAGAGAGGAAAGCCATACATTCCATGCACATTCAAGTCATTCCAAAAGACATCCTCATCATCACACTTTAAATGATCACCAAAATCAAATGGGTAGAGTATCTATGGGCACCGGTTGGGAATACACTTCCTTACCCCAATAATGATTAAATGTCCCCTCTATACTATCATGGCCAATAACAAAAACAACTAGAGGGTCATCCTTAGTCATTCGGCCAACATGTTAAACATCATCATTTTCACACACAAGTTGGTCTTCATGACTTCCATAAGACAATGTACTACCACTTTCCTCAATGGCTTCAACACTAGGTGAATCAACTAGTGTATCCACAATCTCAAGTTGTATATTATCATCACAAAATGAAGGCACATTTAGCTCACTTAAAGACAAACTATCATTCACACTTAGTTGGCTATTATCCTCATTCACTAGAGTGCAAAAGTTAGTTTGATTACCTTGTAGCTCATGTGGAGCATGGCCACTCACGGGAATTTAATTAGGAAGGATTGGATGCTCTATTAAGTTATCCAACTTTTTGCATAGAGAGCCTTCCGTCCCTTCCAATCTTCCTTCCATTCTGTCCATTATTCGCCTATTTATGGCATCAAGCCTTGCCATGATGGATTTAACCCAACTAGGCATTTCAGCTTCATTCGCCATTGTACCCATCAAGAGCTACTAAGCAAACAACACGAAAACAACAAACACATTAAAGATTAGCAAAAATCAGTCCACAATTTGTCACAAAACAGTCCACAATGCGTCTCAAAATAGTCCATAATCCCTCACTTTCACACTTTAGATTTTTCACTCTATTGGCCTTACAAGTGTTGATAACTCGCTTATACTTCAATGAGGTTACTTGGTCCCAATTGTGGCTCGAGGTCGGAGTAGATTCTTGTTTGAAATGACTCAAATAAGTAATGTACGAACTTGAACCAAAAAAGATACTACGACTCAAAAACGAGAAAAGCACACAACAAAAAACGTTAACACGAAGAACGTACACAAAACTAACTTACAAGATAGTAGGGTATTACTAGGTTGTCAATTAGTGTCGAACAAACAAACGAAACTAGGAAACAATAAAATGAAACTAAGAAATCTAAAATTTGAACTCAAAAATGTTGCATGAACAGTACTTTAGTGACGTGGCAGTCCATTATTGGCCTCGAGTTTTATCAAAATTTTATTTCCCAATTTCAAGTCTTTTGATCAATATACAATTTGGAATTGGAGGATTTGGTTAATGGAGGGAAAAGTGGTCTTGGAGCCTTTTTGTTCAAATTTCAAAAGTAAAACTTGACTTCTTTGATATTTCTCCTTGAAACAAGGTCCTTAAATCAAGGAAAAGTAGATGAAAAGTCTTTGAAGTGATAGGGACAAGTCTTTCACTAACAACTACTACAAGCTTGTCTTTCACCTTTTTAAATCTAGTTTGCACTTTAAGGATTAACAAGATGATGAAAGGGTGAAGAACCTTAAGAACACAACAACAACTCCAAGAACAACAAAAATTTCAGTTTCCAACTCCACTACAATAAGACCAACAAATCGGCCAAGGTTTAGGTAACAACAACATCCAACTCAGCCACACCTTGTTCACATCAACAACTTCAACAAGTTCAAGTTCAATCCTAGATTTGGACACTTTTTAGTGTTGATGAGAAAGAAACCAACACTAAAAACACTCTAAACAAATAAAAGACTACAAGTTCTAGACACACAACAAACAAATCTTGGACAAGATAACAACAACACAATTTTCGGCCAAGAACACAAAATGGACAGATTTGCATTTTCTGGATTTTTTTTTTCAGTTTTCAGCTTTTTTTTTTTTGAATTCTTGTCAAAGAGAACACAAGATTGGTAGTGTAGGAACACAACCATCCTTTATTTGATACAAAATGATACCAAACTCTCCAAGAACACAACAACACAAACAGCAAAATCAGTCCACTAGTTCAATAACTATGGACCCTTTTGATGACCTCTCTCGGATTCGCAAGAAGGGGAGTGATATCAAGAGTAAAAAACACTAAAGCAGCAAAAACACTTGATGAACAAGATGCAATAACAACAACACACAGTTACAAGACAAGCACACAAACGGATTGCACTAGATATAGACAAACGATTACAAGAAAGTAAAGACAGATAGATAGACAAAGGGATGGTATACTATTAACAACCCAAAAGCTTATTTCACTTTTGGACCTTTAATATCACACACAACCTAAACCTATCTATTATGTGACCTCAAGGGAACCGGAATTCCCAAGAAATCTCCGTTTCTAAGAAAATGATCAACACAAGGATTCCACCTTGTACAAGGATTCCACCTTGCTAAAGACTCTCAAAGAGGCTACAAAATATATTCTCCAAAAATATCCCAAAAATGACCTAATAAGGTTCTATTTATACCTAGGTTAACTTATTATAAATGACTAAAAAACCCTTGCAAAGGGCGGAAGAACAGTAAACACGGATGAACAGTGAACAGTTTTGGAGCTTGTGGGACTTGTTCTCTACACCTCAAAGATTGTTCCTTGGATGGGCAGCCCCTCGAGCTCAAGTCTTGACGCATTGGATCCCTATCATGATCGTACCCATATCATCATGTAATAAGCTTTACACGGAACATAGGAATAGAAACATTCTCTACCTTACAAGGTATAACGAATAGATCCAAAACTGAGAGACACTACTCAACTCTGCCCCCAAACAACAAATAACATACTTCATCATTTCCCACTTATAATTCTCCCAATACACATCTAACCACACTAGTTTTAGTCCCACTATATAATACTCTTATGTTGAAGCCTAGCTCGGTGAAAAGCGGTGCTAGTTTAAGCTGTGGGAATCCATATTCCACATTCCTTTTAGAAGATTTACTTCACCTTACCACTACTTTCCAACACACTCAAGTTTTAAATCAAGGAGTACTAACCATACAGTGCATTGGTTTGTATTTTCAACAATCAGAACATTCAAGCCTAATCATTACTACACCCACTACATGGATCTACCTGCTAAGACCAACAATTTAATTTCAATCACTCTTACAAATATTTTTGCCACATTTCTCCTTTTTAGATATTTCACACAACGAGAGTTCATCTAACCTTAGCTCAAGAATTCCCATCAATTTTTTTTTTCACCTTCAAGAACATCTTCTCCCCTACCTAACATATCACCACGCTTCCACAACCACCATCATACTATCATATGGAGTGTCATTAAGGGACTCGAGCATAAATGTCATGAATGGAAGTAACACTATTAGACCATAAATTATACTTATTGCACTACTCAAGGAGGGACATGAACTAAAGATAAGATAAAATAGACATGAAGTGCTCTATATATCAAGTGTCTGGATCATAAGTAGAGAGTCGCTCGGAAGAAACATAATACAACGTGAATTCTTAGGATAAAGCACAGTGAGAAAACATTGGTGCACATATCAAGATAAAATGAGGGAAAAAGACTGAATTATCCTCCTGAACTCAGAAATCAGTAGGACGAACTGGGCACCCGACGCATTAAGCGTCACGCCACATCAGTCCCTACCGACGCGATTCTTGGCGCGACGCATCGACATCGTGTTGGACCACTGTTTTGCTCATCCAAACATGCCTCAAACTTCATCTAAAAAATCCAAAACTTTCCTGAGACACCCCCTTTTTCATCCCTGATCATGAATCAACTCAAAAATCTACATCTCGGGGTCGGTAAGATAAATTTGAAAATCATAGAAGTTAAGAGATCATAAATATGACTAAGTCTTCTACCAATTAGAAATTTTTTTAGGTTGTCAGCTCTTCATACATGCAACCAAGAGTAGTATTGAGTCGATAATGCTACGGGGTGTTACATTATAACTAAGACAATGATTGTCGCATGAAGCGATTGCTCCTTATTTAAGGAACTAAGATTTTTCCATGAGCTTGCATAAACTTTAACACTTTGGCTAAACCCAACTGATACGAGAATAATCACAGAAATAGACTTATGTGGGTGTGCATTGAAAGAAACCGAGTGTATGTGCAAGAGAAGTGTAATTACAGGCCCAAATACACACCAAAAATGCCCACTCCATACACTAGAGGGGCAACCCATTCTTGAAGGGCCTTTTTGGTTATTTTAACTTCTATTTGTTTTGTAATATATAAGGAACATGTTAGGGTTTATTCACTTAGTTTTTGAATGTTGAAAATGGTAGAACACACTCGAAACCCTCAAGTTCTCTCTCTTGTGAGGCATGGACAAAACTATGTTACAACATTAGGGTGGAATCTCTTTTGTTGTTTGTTTGCTTGGAACTTGGGGTTCTTAAAGGATTGAGGTCCTCTCTTATGTCTCTTTGAAGAGTGTAGGTGTTACTACTATCTTCATTAAGGGTCTTTGTGTGTCATCTACACTTAGGTTCCTAGTCATTATAGTAGTTTATGTCTCACTATCTATCTCTTTGTCTTTTGTAATCTTGTAACGCTATATCTTGTTGTTGTGGAATCCGAATCTAGTTATTCTTATTTTCATCTTGTTCATCTCGTTATTGTTGTGTTGTTGGCTGTTTTTGGGTGTCAAATACACCCTTGTTTTTTGTGTTCTTGTTATACTTGTTGAATCTGAGTGAGGTCCCCTTTTGGTCAATGGTTTTTCTTGAATTTGTGGACTTTTGGGGTATATTTTATGCTTTCCCTTGTTTGTCTTGTATCATTTGGTATCAAATCCATCTTTGGTATTGTTCTTACAATACCAATCTTGGACTTTCTTTCTAAGAAAATAAAAAAAATTGGTGTTCTTGTTGTTCATCTTGGCCGAGGTTGCTTGTAGCGTCTAGATCTAGTAGTCCTTTGGTGTGTATTTTTCTTTATTGTGTTAGTTTTGTGATTCACTAGCACTAAAAGGTGTCTAGATCTATATTTGAGCTTGAACTTGTTAAAGTTGTGTTGTGAACAAGGACCTAGGGCAAGAATTTGTGACTTGTTGTGGCTGGTTGGGTCTTGAATTCGTGAATATTGTTGTTGTTCTTGAAGGATTGTTGTGGTTTTCATCTTGTTCTTAATCTCATCTTTTAACTTAAGACAATCAAAAGTGTAATATAGATTCAAAAAGGTGAACCTACAAGTTATAAAGTTGTTTGTGAGAAGACTTGAGCATTCACTTCCTTGACTTGACATCTACTTTTCAACCACTTTTCCTTGCTTCAAGGGACCTTGTTTTGTGGGAATTGTACAAAGTCAAGTCTTGCCTTTTGAAGATTAGACTTAAAGAGATTCAAGACATATACTTTCCCACTAAAACCAATTATTTCCATTACATAGCAACTAAAGTTTGTAAACTTCAACTAGTGACTAATTGTGGGGCCGTGACCAATGGTGTGCTGCCACGTCACCCAATTTACTGTTCACACAAAAATTTTAAGCTCAAATTGTGATCTTTTAGTTTCATTTTGTTGTCTCATTAGTTTCGTTTGTTGATTCCAATACTAACTTACAAACTAGTGACAATTTACTAGATTGTGAGTTGGTTTTGAAACCATTTTTTCCGTGTTTACGTTCCTTTGTGTGTTTTTTTTCCTTTGAGTCATTGTACACACTCGGTTCACCTCTCAACGTCTCACGGATTACAAGAAAACTTACAATAATTGTGAGATCAAAAGTGAGAAGATTCGAGGGACAAAGGATTAAAGAGAGTGTGAGGACCATTCTTTGAACAACTAACTTGTTTATTGTTTTGTAGGTAACTTCTAGGATACAATGGACAACAATGCTCTAGGTGCTATCATGGAAAGACTTGAAACTATCAACTGAGGAATGGAAAGTATGCTCACGACTATGTCCTCAATCCAAGGAGAGATGTCTACTATGAATGAGAGGTTGGATTGAATGGAGAGTAGAAGGAACTCTCGTGCTTTTACCCCTCGACTCCATGTTTCCTCAAGTGGTCATGACCAAAAAACTTCCATCACCATTCCTCCCGAGACTTTGCCTACAATAGTCAACCCTCCAAGTTCACCACAAAATGCCATGAGCCAAGTTACTAATTACCCTCAAAATTGAGAACAAGGTAGATTACTTCTACTGCAAGTTGATCAAGTCCCACAAGAAGGACTTGGAGGCCCATTCCCTCCCATCCAAGCTCCACAACCAAAGATCCACAATACCAAAATATCCCACTCAATCGAAACTCCACTTCCCCAAAACCGATATGTCCATATAGAGGAGTATGGAAGAAAGGGACACAAAGTATATGAAGTCTACGGTGATGCTTATAAGATGGAAGAAGACTCGAGTCGGATAAGATTGAAGCCAAGTCTCAAGATGAAGAGGAAGCCGCGGTTCAAAATAAAGATGTTGGCTGAGACTTGTTCATATTGAGCTCTCCGGTTCTTCATATTTTGTGAACTATTTTGAGTGCTTTTTTTTGAATTGGCCAATTGAACGAAGTGAAGCTATGAATTTGTGGGAAAATTCTTCTCAAGATGGAGAGGATGATACGAGAATAATCACGGAAATAGACTTATGTGGGTGTGCATTGAAAGCAACCAAGTGTATGTGCAAGAGAAGTGTAATTAAAGGCCCAAATACACACCAAATCGCCCACTCCATACACTAGAGGGGCAGCCCATTCTTGAAGGGCCTTTTTGGTCATTTTAACTTCTATTTGTTTTGTAATATATAAGGAACATGTTAGGATTTATTCACTTAGTTTTTGAATGTTGGAAATGGTAGAACACACTTCAAACCCTCAAGTTCTCTCTCTTGTGAGGCATGATCGAAACTAGGTTACAATATTAGGGTGAAATCTCTTTTGTTGTTTGTTTTCTTGGAACTTGGGGTGATTGAAGGATTGAGGTCCTCTCTTGTGTCTCTTTGAAGAGTGTAGGTGTTCCTACTATCATCATTAAGGGTTTTTGTGTGTCATCTACACTTAGGTTCCTAGTCATTATAGTAGTTTACATCTCACTATCTATCCCTTTGTCTTTTGTAATCTTGTAACTTTATATCTTGTTTTTGTGGAATCCGAATATGGTTATTCTTATTGTCATCTTGTTCATCTCGTTATTGTTGTGTAGTTGGCTGTTTTTGGGTGTCAAAATACACCCTTGTTTCTTGTATTCTTGTTATACTTGTCGAATCCGAGTGAGCCTTTTGGCCCAAGGTTTTTCTTGAATTTATGGATTACGACCAACGAAACATATGGCCTGCATATATGAAAGACTGGATTACTGAGAGACATAATTGCTTTTAGTTTGAAGGTCTGATCATAAACATAAGTCCACAGAGGACTCAAACCATAGGCACAGGCATGACTTGAATGGATGACGTAAGATATTAGCAGGATACTCTCCCAAATTGAAGTTGGAGGATTATGCTTGAACAGGAATTGATTGATCATGATTCATACTTGAAACTTGACACCACAAGAAGATTTGGGAACTACTTTAATCCATCATCTCCCCTTAGAGCAATGTCACCCTCCTAGACTTGCAAACATAACCCCACATCGAAATCAATAGCCACAACTCTCAACATAAAGGAGATGTCACTACAAATTTACACTCTATTCATGTTAGAGTGGGTAAAAGTCCCACATTGGTTGGGGAATGGAATGGTGGTTTGATTATATGGACTTGGGAAATCCTTCCCTCCTGAGATAGCTTTTGAGGTTGAGTTAGGCCTAAGGTCCATTTCTTTGACATGGTATCAGAGCCAGGTCCATCTCCGTTTTGGGCTCCCGGTCCATGCGCCAGTGCCAGTTGGGCCTGGCCATGGGGGGTGGGGGGTTTAGAGTGGGTAAAAGTCCCACATTGGTTGGTGAATAGATTGGTGGCTTTCTTATAGGGACTTGGGGCATCCTCTCCTCTTGAGCTAGCTTTTGAGGTTGAGAGAGGCCCAAGGTCCATTTCTTTGACAATTCTCCGTGAAGAACTATACTTTGAAGGCCTTGCTTTTCTGCAATTGCTACTCTTAACTTCCGCTAGCCTCTATAGCCATCACTCTACAGCCCCCACTCTCATGAGCGCACGCATCCACACTTCTTATTACAAAAGGGGTATCAGTATATACATGAACACAAACTCCTCTCATTAATCTCTAATACAAAGACACTAAATTATTTTCTTGGACATCCCCTTACAGGGACACTAATCGTAATTTCTTCTAACTCCCAAAATCATCAACTTACGACTAACATTTTCATGGGCCAAGATACCTATTCTTATAAACACTTAACGCTCCATCTTTAGCTCCTTAGAATACTATCGTTACACCTCTAATCACATAACCTATAACTTAACAAAATCTTCATACTATACCAAATGTGCATATTGCCTACCTATATTCCCTCAAGTTCAACTTTAATGAACACTTTACAACAAACTCCTTAGACTTCTCCGTACTACAAAATTCAAAAACATAAGATGGGTACACATGACACTCATACCATACAACCTTATCTAACAACATGCTATCTGGGGTTTAACTTATTCTTATATAATTATCACTCTTACCACCTTGATGACTCAGCCACAACTTATCATCTTTTTTTTGCACAAGCCCTCATGACTATATATCACCATTTATCCACTCCCTTTTTCATAAGTTTCCAACCTAGGGCATTTCACACATCGCATCAAGCCTAATCATTAATTCCCACAAACATGCATCATCAGTCTAGAGCTACTATTGATACAAGTCAAATGGCCGTCTTAGTTTTTGATGACATCATTCAAAGTCACTACTTGTAGAATCAACCTTTGGTCACATGGAGGGCACTAGATCATACTTCAAAGGGTTATCTTGAGCATGGCATTAAACAAACCCGAGTGTGAAAGATTGCTTGGAGCCTTGATGATTGAGGACTCTCGAGCTTGGGACATACTTGGTGGTTCACGGTTTTGGTTCCCTTTATTAAGGGCATTTTGGCCACTTAGACTTGAGGGCATTTGGGTCATTTAGACTTGTCTAAATGACACTCCATGGCCACCCCACCTCATTAAGGGCATTGGAGTCATTTGTTATTTCTTTTGTAATATACTATATATAGTCTCTTTTAGGTCTTTTCTCATTAGTTTTGAATGATGAATGCATGAAACACTTGAAAATCCTCTCTCTTGAGAGTAGACCACCTTAGTGTAGTCTTAGTTAGGGCTTGGAAAAGTCAATATTGACCTTTGCTTCAAAACGGTGGATCTTGAGGTGAGTTGATTCCCTTGACGGTCACCGTATGAGTGTGGTTTTGATTATTACATTCATTAGTGATTAGTGTTGAAATACACTTGGTTCTTAATCTTGGTCTCACTATCTATCTTTATTTTCTATGCAATTTCTCTTGTGTTTGTGTTGAATCCGTGTCTTGTTTCATCTTGTGTCATTGTTATCATCTGTATCTCCTTTCTTTAGTTATAGTTTCGGTTTCTAGCTTTGTTTTCTATATGAACTATTCTCACCATTACACTCCACATCTAAAGGTAAAGCCTGTTTTCTATCCTCAATTATATACCACCGGTAAGGCATGTCACATACTATACTAGCTAGTCCATCAAATTAGGAAATCAACCCAAATACTTCACTTCACTTAGGTACTATCTACAATCACAACCTCGCCATAACCTCACTATTACAACTCAAAATCCACTACATACCTTCTCACATGAAGTACTAGTTTACTAATACTAAAGAAAAGACCATCAAAGGGGTAAAGTCACATGACAGAATTAATCGATCTTAATCTTATAATATGACCCATTTCAATCTTATCAACATATTCTAATTCCTCATATCATACTTACTTACCTAATCATACATCACAAGGATCTTCAAAATTCAATAAAAACTAATGAGTCTCTACTTACAACTTATTAACTAATCTACCCCCTTTCCATTTACCACTTATAAATGATTTCTACAACCACCATAACTATCCACTTTGAGCTCCATCTCTATTTTGAACAGATAATAATCATATCTAGCCACTTCCTTCACAGACTGCCATACAATCTACAAATATTTCTACCACATTAGTCTATCACTATACAATGGCAAACCATCTCTCAATCAATGGTTAAACAACTAAAACTCTTTATTTACACAAAACTCACCCTCACTCTGACTTCTAACCTTGTGACTTCATATCACTAACTTCTTGGCCCATCTCACTACCAATAGGTCATGACACTATACCATATACTAATACTCGGGTGTAAATACAGTTCCAATATTTTGATACACATCATTACCCTTATACAAGACATCTGCAATAAGAATTTATTAAAGGAGACTGAATACACTCCATACCTCAAGCTCAACCGCACGACTGATGCAGATAGGGGTATATACTTAAATAAACACACTTTAAAGCACTCATGGACTCCTCTCAAGTCCTTGTGCAAATTCATAACTTTATGTACAACTCAATCAGAGAGAACCACATCGCTGGGGGTGCTAGACACTTGGACTTGTATTGCCTCGACAATGAGGAATGGCCCATGAAATTGGAACAAGGATGGAATTTTGGATAACTTTCTTATGGACGACGCTATAGCACGAACTACAGTATGAAAGAATAAGAAACAACTCCTAAATGTCAGGTAGCTTTTGATTATAAGTGTGGTGCAGAACACACCCATAAGCAAGACTCTACTAGACACGATTTCGCAGACACCCTAGGACCATGAGCCGTTCTCTAATACCAAGTTTTTCATGACCCGAACTGGGCCCTGGCCATGGCAGGCTTCCCAAACAATAAAGTCCTGAGAGTACGTCTAACTTGCAATCACATACACTATTAATGTACAAAGAGGAAATGCGAAAATACATAACGATACAGAATCATGGTCAATATCATAATTCATGAACAATTTAAAAGGGGAATTCTGAATATTCTAAACATGTGACAAATATCTTTGAAATCTGTAACATTACAATAACCGTCATAAATCTGAGACAAAACTGGGACAAAGCCCCTAGTAGACCATAAAAAGAAAGAAACAATGAAATCTAAAAATCAGGCCCTCCAAAATAGAGAAGGCTCACCAACGGCAACTTCTGACACACACAAATCTACTGCTGAATGGGACCGTAGGACTGTGCCTTAAATCCTGAGATATAGGGGGTCAATACATATGTGCTGGTACGCAGAGCAATCCAAAATAGTGTATTTATATATATATAAAATAAGTGAGAGTAAGTCATGAAACATCATGCATGATGTAGTTTAAAATACATGGGCAATCTCTAATAATCTTAAAACATTCTTGTCAATGCAATTCTACTCTTTGTATTACTTCTGTGTTAAGCGGTACACCTTACATATCTGAAAGTTTTCCACGGGCAATATGGGATTCGCCATTAACTCGACGGCCAAGCCCCCAACCCAAGTTTGCTGCAAGGGTTGAAGTATCTGAATCTGATATGCCCCAGGGTACTAGGCCAGCCTATAATCCCTCTTGGTGAAATAATAAACCCGTATCGGCAAAACACGATTTCAGGCAATGAGTTCTCTAAACTCGCGACTTCTTTGGGTAACCACCTAACTCTTTTAATGCCCATTTTTAATCTGTTCTTAACATGAAATCTGAATGAAATCTGATTTCTTTTTTATTATGAGTCTGTTATGGCTTTATCTATTTTGGTGTCGTCACACCAAGACTTGAAAGTCGTGTATCAGATTCATAAGGTATCATGCAAGATTCTTTCATTTAAAACAATGTTCAGACCACCAAAGAATTCAGAAAAGTATAAGAGAATTCATATTTCGAAACATAAGTCAAAACCATGCAAAGATTCTCATCTTTTCAATAATTCCAACAAACATGTGGAGGTCATATATTTTTGATAAAACCATGCAATTCTTTCATTATATATTTTCAGCATTTATCAACATGTAAAACCCCCTCTCTTCAATTCAAAACCGTAATCAAGTCATAAATAATAATCAAGACATTTGTATCATGCTTCTCAAAATACATTTGAAATAATCCATATTGTATTAAAAGAATGGAAAATCATAGCAAGAGAGGGATTCTCAATTAAATATTCAAATCAATTTCATACATACATATATACGAGTACAAATCAATTTGGGGAAAGGCCTCAAGACCAAAACAATAGTATCATTAAAGAATTCATAATGCAAGATTGTAAACATAATTCCAAAACCCCTTTAAAATTTCATGATTTCTATAACTTTAAATCTTATTCGAAGAGTTTTCAACAAGACCATGTAGTTTAGTAAAATCCTCACGTACCTTAGGTTTCGTAGAAATCATGAAGAAATTTCGAAAAGATTGGACCTTTAAGCTTGAGTGCCCAAACCCTAGTTGTTTTTCTCCTATTGTGTTCTTGATTTGAAGAATGAAGTCCTATTCTTGAAACTTTCTTGAGAATCTCGAACTTGAAAGGATTGAATTTTAGATTACTTGGAGGAGAAGAGTTGAATTGTGTTCTTGGGGAAAGGGGAAGGTTCTTACGTGAGTTGATTGAAGAAGATGGGCAAATAATGCCCTTTTTTGGATTATAATTCGTGTTTGGACATCTGGGGATGGGGAAAAGGACTAAACTACCCCTTGGCCTCTCTTTATCATGTAAATGACCATCGTGGAGCAATTTCCAGAAACAGAAATGAAACTTGCATCGCGACTCCCAGAATCGGGAATGAAACTCGCGTCACGACCTTATCACGACAGCTCACTGCCTCACATGAAAAATGAAATAACTTTTCACTCGGGTATCGGATTTTAGCAAAATTGGTATCATTGGAAAGCTAATTAGATTATCTACAATTTTGTGGTTCTTAATATGCCAAATTCTATATATAAAAAACGTTATACTAGCTCAAAGATGATCCTTGTAGAATCGAATATCAAACTTTGGATGAATGAAGAATTCTTAGCTCAACTTTGCTTTAAGCGATTTCTATGAGCATTTTTCACCTCATAATTACTTCATATAATAGGAGAAATATCATGACACATGAATTTAAATATAAACATGGAATTTGAGCTTACACATGTAGGAACGCCGGTTTGATTTCTAGCTCAGAAATGGGGGTGTTACAGCTGCTCTCTGCCACTGCCTCCTTAGCTTTCTTCTTCCACTTTAGGTCATTTTATTTCATCTCCGCAACCTTCGAATCATCGCTAGTAGCTTCACGCAAGCAATTTTCAATATCCTCCCTTGTAACTGTCCTATTCGCAAGCACACCCCTGCTTAATCTAATCCCCATTTTGAACACATTGATTAAATACTTTGCATTCGTGACTTGATCACCCTATTGAGGGAAAGCCACGATGGGAATCAAGGAATGCTAGTTGAAATGGCCTCCATTGACAAATTCCAGCCACAATGTGTGAGAAAAAAGGCGACAGAAGGGTGAGTCAAAACTTGTTCTTGTGGACACCATTTCACTATGTTTCCCCTGCCACCAACTTTCTCAAGAAATCCATCAGGTAACTCAACAGGCTGAAATACAGAATCTTCGGGGGTGGCTTCATGACCCACAAGAAAGATATCCCCAAATTTAATAGCCCCGATGCGATCTCATCTCCTTGTTTTTGCTCAGGAACGGTAGCCCGGTATCCCACAAATGGTCACCTTTCCGGTGTGTACACTCCTTCTTGGATCTACATTATAAAGGAAACGAGTACCCCTCGGTTTTGGAGATGCATACCCTCTTCTTCTCGTTGAACAACCTCCACTAGAGCTAGTATAACTATTCACACTATATCGGTCTTGATAAGAAGTACTACAAGGTGGAGAATATGAATCTTCACACTCCTCACGTGTACTCTCATCATAGCTCTCATAAGCTTTGCGAACGAAAGGGTTATTCCTAACACCAAATCTAGGTTTGGAGTGAGAAGTGTAGGACTCCTCACATGCCCCAACGTCATCATAAAATCCATCACAAGGTCCTACATCATCTTCAAAGTCACCATAAGCACTAGGCACTTCATTCACCTCATTTTCTCCCTCAAAACAGTAACTTTCAAATCTGCCCAAGTTTCGATCATGGCTATTTTCATAGCCTCCGCAATCACCCTCAACTTCGTAGCCATAAAACCCC
The DNA here is from genome assembly GCA_030864215.1 of Capsicum pubescens. NCBI lineage: Eukaryota > Viridiplantae > Streptophyta > Magnoliopsida > Solanales > Solanaceae > Capsicum > Capsicum pubescens. The sequence continues at coordinate 23,112,996 of CM061549.1, forward strand.
TCACTACCACCATAGTCTCCCATGTTGTAGTCACAATAATCCCCGGCTATCGAAGACATATTCCCCTTATATCACCTTTTGAACCTACAAAATGAACAAACAAGATTAGTAGTAAAAGCTCCTGACCAACACTCGTATTCACTCACTTTTGTGATCCTCACAATTGGAGCGGCAAATATTGAAAGTTGCTTATTCTCCGATAGTCAATAAGATGTCAATTCTACTTGGTGGCCGGAATGGATTCTTGCTTGATCGACTCAAGAAACAAAACAAAATTTACTTACGAACTTGAAACAAAGAAGTTGCTAAAAGTTAAAAATGAGAAAAGCACACAAATAATGAAGACACGAAGATACGGATTCAATAATTAATCTACAACTAAGTAGGTGATTACTATTTGTTAATTAATTCTAGAACCAAGACATGAAACTAATGAAACAATAAGATGAAACTAAGAATCTAAAATTTGAGGTCAAAAATATTGCATGAACAGTAGCAGTGATGATGTGGCAACCACGTATTGGTTCGTTTTTATCAAGTGGTTATTCTCAAAGGTTCAAGGCTTGGTCAAAAATTAATTTAGATTGGTGGAATTTGTTTTAGGAAGGAAAATAAGACTTGAAGCCTTTTTTTCAAGTTTCAAATTTCAAGACTTGACTTTTGTAGTACTTTTCCTTAAAATATGAACCCTTGTTTCATGAGAAAGTGGTTGAGAAGTGATGTAAAGTCTTTAGTGTATAGGAAAAGTCTTTGAGTCACAAGTACTACACCTTTAAACTTGGATCTATGTCTTGCAAGACTAACACAATACACACTCTTTTTCTTCAACTTCTAAGATCAACAACCACTTTTTTTTTTCAACAATATATGGAGATGGTGAAGAACACCAAGAACATAAACTTTGAGTCTTGAAGTTCTAAGGTTCAAGTTGGACCTCCCAAACAACAACAACAACTTTCCAAGCTTAAATTCCACAACACAATCTCCACAATACACGTTCAAAACTTGAACCAACAACACATCACACGTTCAAGTCTCGAACCCGCAATAACAATCGGCCATACTTTGTTTACATTAACAACATCAATATTTCAAGCTCAAATCTAAGATATAGACTCAACGTGTTAGTGAGAAACAAAACTAACACTTATAGAAAACAAAAACAAGTAAAAATATTGGCCAATACACAACAATAACATAATTTTCGGCCAACAACCCAAAATGGACAGATTGCTATTTTTCTGAAATTTTCAGATTTCAACTTTTTTTTTAACAATTTTTTTTTTTCAACTAACAAGCCCAATATTGATCTTGTGGGAACAAGATCAAGCCATGATTTGATACCAAATGATACGGGAATGTCAACAGAAACACAAAATCACACTCCAAATCAGTCCACTAATCTTAAGGATTCGAGGACCAAGATGGAGACCACACTCGGATTCGCTACCAACAACAAGAATACAAGATACAAGGGTGTATTTCAACACCAAAACAGATATAAATTGTGATGAAAAATATCAACAACAATAACACAAGTTTCGGATTCAATAAATGACCCAAAACAGTCCACTACACAAGATAACAACAACAAATGTAAAGGATAGATAGTGAGACCAAGATTATTACAAGATTAAGAACTAAATAGTGTATTAAAATCAAAAACCCCTAATGAATGTAATAATCAAAACCACACTCTTACGGTGACTGCCAAGGGAATCAACTCACCTCAAGATCCACCATTTCCAAGCAAAGAACAATGTTAGCTTTTCCAAGCCCTATACTAGAACTACACTAAGTTGGTCTACTCTCAAGAGAGATGATTTTAAGTGTTTCAATATTTCTTCTTTCATAATCTAAAGAGAAAAGACCTAAAATGCACTACTTATAGTATATTACAAAAGTAGATAAAAAGACCACATTACCCTTAATGACCAAGGGTGGCCTTGGTGTGTTAGAAGACAATATGAATTATCCAAAATGCCCTTAAAGATAAGTGACGAAAATTCCCTTAGTAAAGGGAACCAAAACCGTGAACCAACAAAGGTGGTCCAAACCCGAGATTCCTTAAGTCTTCAAGGCTCCAAGCAATCTTCCACACTTGGGTTTAATCAATGGTAGGCTAAAAACGTCCCCTCCAAGTATGATCCCATACCCTCCATACGACCAAAGCTTGATTCTTCACATAGTGACTTTGAATGATGTCGTCAAAAGCTAAGGCGGCATTATTCTTGTATTAGTGGGGTCTTGCATTTGTGCGGCCCCTATCCAATTCTTAGTCAAAATTTTCTATGTTCTCAAAATTTTCAATATGAGAAATTTCATCAGCAGCTTGTGTGCATGTAATTAACCAAGCATTATCAAATTGAACTTAATATTGAGTTTGTTCACTAATTCTTCCAATTGTATGTCCTTAAGAGTTAAGACAAACCTGCTCGGAAAGTTATTTGTTAGAAGAATAGACTAAGGAGCTGTGAACTCAAACTCGAGGAACCAATCCGAACAAATAACTTTACATTTCCACAATAACTTTACATTTCCACTTGAACTCCAGGAACACTGTGTTAGAATGGACTTTAGAATCCTTGCAAATCTCTAGGTTCCCACTAGACTCCTTAGGAATAATAATTTGAAGCAAGTATAGACCTTTCTTCTCTTCACCAAAAGCTTGAGGCCTCTTCATTAAAAGGGCCCTGCAAGACACAACTATTAGAAGTGAAAGATAGAGTATAATTGTATTGGACATTAAATCTATGAACTGATAGCAGATTGTATCTAAAACTTGGAACATAAAGAACATTATGCAGTGTAAGGTTATTAGGAATTAGAAAACTTCCTATGTGAGTCACAAGGATGGACTGTGAGTTGGGCAAATTAATGTTAACAGGAACTTTAAGAGCTATCATGGAAAGGAAAGAATTAGAATTGTAACACATGTGCTCAGAAGCACCTGAGTCTATTATCCATGTTCCAGAATTAAAGACTGAAAGAAAAGTTCCAATATATTTAAGCACAGTACCAGCAACTGCATTAGCATTTATCTTAGATCCTTTGTTCATGGATGATCCCTCTGTTGATTTCTATTTTGCCATTTGAATGAAACACTTGAATTGTTCTTTGGTTAAATGTTGATTGATTAAATCCATGTCAATCTTATGCTCATTGTCACCTTCTTCTCCAATACATAATAGCATTTCCTCTTATCTGAACCTGTTCATCTTTGTTGTTTGTGAACTGAAAATCTTCAGGAAAGCCATGTAACCTGAAGCAATCATCATCAACATGTCCAGTCTTACCACAAAAATCATAAGAAACATTAGGATTATACTTCTTTTTAACCCTAAATTTTTGTTGTGGCTGGTTTGTCCTTGTGTATTTGGGTAATTGTTAGTGACTGTTCATCCTTGGATAATTGAATGATCTAGTTCCAAAATTAGGCATAACACCAGGGTTTTTGAACTTTCTTGCCAAATTTGTTTTGATTCACATTACTTTCCATAAAAGAAGAAGAATTATTTGAAATCAACCCACTCATATAGGTTTCTCTCTGATTTTTATCTTGCAGAATCAGAGAGTAAGCAACATTTATGTTGGGTAGCGGATTCATCATTAAGATGTTTCCTCTTGCCTGAGCATACACATCATTCAGACCCATCAAAAATTGTATAAGTTTCTCATCTTCAAGAGATTTTTCTAGCTTCACTTTACCTTCACAGTTACACACATAAGTGCACTTATCAGACTTGAGAGAATCCAACTCATCCCAAAGTCTCTTAAGTTTAGTGAAATATTCTGCAATGTCATTGTTCCCTTGAACTACCTATTTAGTTCCTTTTGCAGGTGAAACAATTCGGCTCCATTAGATTGTCCAAATCTATGCTCTAGACTCATCCATAAATCTTTAGTTGTCCTAGAGTATATAACACTATCGGCGATATCCTTGGAAAGAGAGTTAAGGAGCCAAGATGTTACCATGTCATTGCATCTGCTCCAAGATTGTAGATCTGGTGAAGTATCAGTACCAGTGATAAAACAAAGTTTATTCTTAGCTGACAGTGCTATAAGCACTGATCTCTTCCATCCTTGATAACCTTATCCATCAAATGGAGTGTTAACCAAGGCCATTCCAGGTGAATCTAAAGAGTAAAGATAATAAATATAAGTGGGATCCATATCTGCTGGAGTTCTGGTGGTAGAACCAGAAGAAGATACTGAAGAAGTAGTGACTTCATCTGCCATTGTAGAGATAGGTTAGATGAAGGAGATTGACAATCGAGAAGATGATTTGTATGCAATCTCTGATACCATGTAAGAAAAAAACTAGAGACAGTATTTGGGAATTTTCTTCTCTGTATATTCTTTGTCAATCACATTTATTTATACAAGGTAATGAAAAGAACCTTCTATTCTAACCTAAACAAGTGCCTTCTATTCTAAGCTAATGAAAGAACTTCTATTGTTGGGTCATGTTCTTGTTTGCTGCTGATTTGTTGTTGGGCTGCCTATGTGTAGTTTGTTTATAAAGCCCAAATGTTGACCCATGTTGGAGCTGGTTTTTATTTGATGATATGGATGATGAAGATGAGCCATCTTGATTTCTAACACACTGATGTTAGAAGTTGAATTTCAGAACTTTCTAGAATTCAAAAAACTCCAAAAAAGTTGTTTTCACAATCTTCACTCCAAATGAACAAAAATTTAAAAACAACTCCGTTTTGAATTCATATACAAATACAACTTCAGAATTTCACCATTTTAATGTTCAAAAGCTCTCTTAGGTTATTACAAGTGGCCAAGTAAAACACGAAAGAACACCCAACAACTGACGTTTGAACATTTGTCAGTGTTCCTGGAGTTTAATTTGAAATGTAAGGTTATTAGATAGGATTTGTTCATTGACTTTGAGTTCGCTGCCCTTAATCTTTTCCTCAAACGAAAAATTTCCCACAGCAGATTTGTCTTAAATCTTAAGTGCATAAAATAGAAAGAATTAGCGATCAAATTCAATGTTAAGTCCAACTATAATAAAGATTGGTTAATTACATGCACACAAGTTGTCGATGAAATGTCTCCACAAGAAAATTTTGTTTAAGAATTGGACAGGGGCCGCACGAATGCAAGTCCTCACTGCCAAAATTAAAACGTAGGCTCAACCACTTGGGTTGACCTTAGGCGGGCGCCCCTCCAAAGTGCAATGGAAGTCACCAACCTAGGCCATGTGCCTTGTTGATCGCCCATTGACCACGTCATGGAAATTATGTTTCCTCGAAGATCCTTCTAATGTATTTAACGCCCTCCAACTCCTGGTTTTTTGTTGTGTTAGTCGATGAGGGACATCTTAAGATTATGCTGTCGTCAAATGTTTTTCTGAAATAATTAATACACTACTAATCTGCTTCCCTTTTTGAATGAATAGCTACTGAATGTCCCTTGCTTTCCTTTCTTCCCCTCTATGTAATGCAACACACAAGATATGTTTCAGAAGATCGGAAATTTTGCAGAATTAATGAAATTAGATAGAGATTAGTCTGATTTTTGTGGTCATAAGTATGCCATAATAGTTATATGTTTTTTGAAACTTTTGAGTTTGAACATGTCATATAATCTTTGTTTAGCTATAAGGAGATGGTTGATCTGTGATAAAATTCTCATTGACAGCTTTCATCTCTTTGCCAACTCATTCAGATGCATAGAAGGTGACTAGCACGCCCTTGCTAGCAAAGCGCTTCGCTAGACTAAGAAGAGGGTTAACAATGCCTTGACCTGTAAATGAAACAAGAAAGACACGGACAAGACTGCTTTCGTGTTTTGTGATGCAGAATCCATTTTTCGTCAATTGATGTTTCAGTAGGCATTAAGATCGATCCCCTATTTAATATAACTTCAAGCTGTAAACCTGCAAATTACAAAATGCATGCATCTTACTTGTCAAATCGCGTGAGATTTTTCATGTAGGACACGCGTGTCTACTTTTCAACTTATTGATCGTTGTGTCTACTTGTACACATTTAAAGTTGGAGTGCATAGGTGCCTGCTCAGGCCAAGTTAAAGGCATGTTTATGTATTATGCCTTTAAACTTCAAGTAACTAGTTTGTATACTTGTCAACGGACGTCGCGACCAGTGGTGGTTGAAACTTAGAAGGTGTTAAAGAAAGTAAATCATGTATTAGTTTTGGTATTACTAATATCTTGTTTGATGTACTATTCAACCTACGTATAACTAAAGCAAGTATTAGTTATCATATGCATAACTAGTATAAAGCAAATCACGGTATTAGCAATACCAAGGCTATTAATTAATGCATGTATTCACAATGTTAAAGAGACAATTACCCTTAAAAGTGTACAAAGTTAAAGAATGTGGGGGTTATTTTTATAAACAATAATTTTGTTAGAGCAATATTGGAAACTTAATCACAGCATTACTACATCCTATTCAAACCTATTTTTGTACACCCTCTAAGCATCATCTTGGCAATGACTTTATCAAAATAATACATTACATTACTGTTGTATTAAGTTTTAATGATGACTTTCATAATATCTAGGGACCAGGTCTGTCCCATGTTGAACTCATGAGTGATGGTATTGGACATCTGTGCACTGCTGTGCACTGTACTAATTTGTCTGGTAGTATGATTGCAGCGAACAACGCAGGGACACCTAGTCTAATAGAAAGCACATTTGATTTGCCTCAACATATATAAGCAAGGATGTGACAAATTGGAAACCTAGTTTTATGAATTCATCCCAAGTTCTATGGTGAAAATACAAAATGACTCCCCCAGCCCCACCACTTTTGTTTCAAACATGGACATAATACAATTAGAAACATCACTGCGAGTTTTCTTTTTGTTTCTTGGCGTGAAGTTTTTTCAGCTCATCCACAAATGCTTGCATATTTTTGTCAGACGAGCCGCTCTTGGCCACTGCCTCCTTAGCTTTCTTCTTCCACTTGCACGCATTTTCTTTCATCTCAGCGACCTTTGATTCATTGCTAGTGGCTTCACGCAAGCAATTTTCAATCTCCTCCCTTGTAACTGTCCTATTCGCAAGCACACCTCTGCTTAATCTGATCCCCATTTTGAACACATCGATTAAATACTTTGCGTTCGTGACTTGATCGCCCCATTGAGGGAAAGCCACGATGGGAACGCCAGTGGAAATGGCCTCCATTGGCGAATTCCAGCCACAATGTGTGAGGAAAAAGGCGACAGAAGGGTGAGACAAAACTTGTTCTTGTGGACACCATTTCACTATTTTTCCCCTGCCACCAACTTTCTCAAGAAATCCATCTGGTAACACAACAGGCTGAAATAAAGAATATTCAGGGGGCGGCTTCATGACCCACAAGAAAGATATCCCCGAATTTAATATCCCCAACGCGATCTCATCTACTTGTTTTTGCTCAGGAATGGCAACACTACCAAATGAAATGTAAACAACTGAAGATGGAGGTTTTGAGTCATGCCACTCGATGCAATCCTCCTCTATTTTCATGCAATCACCGCTGACATGAACGTCCGTGGGGCTAGCAATTTTAGGTTCATTGAATAATAGGGGACCAATAGTTCTAATGGGGCAAAATTTCGACATATGCACTACCACCTCTTCTTCAAGTTCTTCGAATGAATCCACCAGTATGCAAAAAGGTTTTGACAAGTTGTGGAATTGAGCCAACATGGCCCATTTCAAAAATTGGAAAGGACTCGATGGGTGTAGGAACGTAGGCAGTTCATCGTATTTCAAAACAGGCATTCTAGGTAGGGCGATATCTTTTTCAGGTTCAGATTCACTTGGAAAGGGCACTAGGTTGAAATGATAATGATAATAAAGTGAAAAGCTGGCACAAGATTGAATCCAAAGCAACGCGTTAGGTATTCCAAGACTCTCCGCAATTTCGCTTACCCATGGAGTAAATGGATTGTTGACTACACAGGAAACAGGACGACGTTCGTCTTCTTGTTTCTTCAGTAGTATAGGCAAGTTCCTTCGCCCGGCTTGCTCAAAAATTTCCATATCAAATATTTTGGATTGATCAGAATAGTCTGCAGATCCATCCTCAAAGAATTCAAATCTGATCATACCGTCTCCATACGGAGTTGGTTGATCAGTGATTGAATTCTCATCAACAGCTCTCATCATTTTGCCAACTCGTTCGGGTGCAGAGAAGGTGACCAGCATGCCCTTTCTAGCGAGGTGCTTCGCTAGTCTAAGAAGAGGGTTAACATTTCCTTGACCCAGAAATGCAACAAGAAAGACATGGACAAGACTACTTTTGGTGCTTTGTGATGCAGAAGCCATTTTTAGTCAAAAATGATGCTTTAGCAGGTATGAAGATATTTAGTAGGTATGAAGATCAATTCTCTCTTAATATAACTTCTTTTGCAAACTAGCAGTAGTAAAGGGTCAAAAGACACCTAAATATCCCAGCTTTGCGAGTTTTATATATGAACTATCACCAATTATATAATACATAAATATGACCCTAAACTTGACACTAAATTATAACTTTGACCTTAAACTTTGATAGTGCACAAATATGACCTTTAACTATTCAAAACTGCACAAATATGACCTTCGATCCTACGTGGCAAAATGCGTGTTCAACACGCAAAACTGAGTGCGTCCAGCTTAAAATCTAAGGGCATAATACATAAATATGACCCTAAACTTGACACCAAATTATTACTTTGACCTTAAACATTGACAGTACACAAATATGACCTTTAACTATTCAAAACTGCACAAATATGACCTTTAAATGACTTTTCACTATTATTTTTACATTATTTTCGGCTCAAAGATGAAAATGACATCTAATTTCTTTTGTAATTGTGGAAAAAGAGCAATATTGAAGATTTATTAATTAGGTGGGTCAGCCTCATACGAAAAAATCGCGCGGGTATGTATATGTATTATAAAGCAGAGAGCGAATTTAAGTTATATAATATATCTAAATATAATTTATTTAAATATTAAATTGATGCTCTCGGTGTACAATAAGTCAAGGTAGGCTAACTTGCGCCACTGGTAAAACGACGAAGACAACCCTCGGCGGCAGAGAAGACCAAGAATCTAGTGACAACAGCTACCGGAATACAACAACAACTAGCTCCGATTACGTTTGGAAGTTTTCTTCCAGCTCAATTCCAAGTTGTTGAAGAAATCAGTGAACCTAAGGATGGAGGTGAAACTCTTGCGAAACTGAAGGGGAAGGCGATAGCCTCAGAGACAATGGCGGTACCCCGCCGACTTCATTTCTCTGATGTGAGCACATCGACTGAACCTACACCACAGAGCCGCAGACCTACCTCTCCGGAGAAGGAAGTGGAAACCAAGCCACAGATCTTCCGACCCACCTCTCTTGTGGAGAATCGAGAAAGCAAACCAGTAAACAATCGAAGCTCACAAATGGGAAAATCACTGAGTTTTGTCCCACCAATGCAGAACAATGGGAAACCAGTGGTGACGATAGATGAAAATGACATAAGAGCACAAGAGGATTATTGGGCTAAAGCTTTGATTGGGTATGTAATAGGGGATAAACCATATGTGCAATCAATGGAAAACTATGTTGAACAGGTATGGAATTTTGTTCCCAAACCTCAAATCCTCTATCATGATGATGGGTACTATATGTTTAGATTCAACACAATTGAGGATAGGGACCGTGTTATGCAAGCTGGGCCATACACCTTCCACAACAAACCGTTTATACTACAACATTGGGAAATTGACTTCAAATTTGACCTGGAATGCATTAGGAGAATACCCTTATGGGTATAATTCCCTGGATTGCCTGTAGGGTATTGGGCGACTGAGGCGTTGGGTAAAATTGCTAGTGTTGTGGGGAAACCTCTGTACACAGATAAAGTTACTGCTGAAATGGAAAGAATATTGTATGCCAGGGTGCTTATTGAGACTGATGTCTCCAGGGTGTTGCCTGAGAATATTGAACTAATTGTACCAACAGGGGCATTCCAACAGAGGATAAAATATGAGTGAAACCCTAATTTTTGCCATGACTGCTTAAAGCTTGACCATGGGGATGTGAATTGCTGGAAGAACTCCAAAGAACAGACTGAAGAACTCCATCAGGAAGGACCTCCACGACGAAGGAGAAGGAGGAGAAGATATAGACCTCCCGTTCAGGAATGTCATAGAGTACTAGAAGAGAAAATGCCAACACCACAACAAGAGGAGAAGCTGGATCAAATGACAACTCAAACAATTGTGCAGCAGCAGGGCACTGAAATACAAAGTGAAGCAGATGGCCAAGAGAGAACCGAGGCTAATTCGCAGCTAATTCGCAGATTGCAGAAATTTAATACTGACTAGCACTACTCATGCAACTATACAAATGCTGAATTAGGAAGGGTATGGGTACATTGGAGAAAACATCTAACTGTTCAAGTGCTAGATGTACATGAGCAGTGTATCCATTGCTTTGTAGAGAATCAGGCTACAAATTCAGTACATACATTACAGTTGTATATGCCAGAAATGAACTGAAGTAAAGAGACCTATTATGGCATGAATTGAAAGGGCTTAGAATTTAAGTCCATAGTCCATGGATGTTACTTGGCGACTTCAATAATGTTCTTAGCATAGAGGATAGAATTGGGCAACCAGTCACTCAAGCAGAGATGCAAGGATTCCAGGACCTACTTGCTGATCTACAACTTACTCCCCTACGAACCAAAGGGAGATTCTTCACTTAGAACAACAAGCAACCTGTGCAAAGAAGAGTACTTAGCAGAATTGATTGGGCACTGGGTAATTTGGCATAGCTGAGTATGTATCCAAACATTGAAGCGATGGACTCACTCCTGGTATATCTGATCATACTCCTCTCCTAGTCCAAGGTGGTAAGTAGATTAATTTGTATCCTAAGCCCTTTAAACTTTATACTACTATTATGGAGCATACAGAGTTTGCTGAGGTGATTCAGAGGGCATGGCATCAACAGGTAGAAATGCCTGCAATGAAAGCTATCTGGCAGAAACTGAAGCTAGTTAAAGCTAAACTGAAAGAATTGAATACCTACATGGCTAGATACATCCATAAACTCAACCAAACCAGGCAACAATTGGAGCAAGTACAAGCTAAAATTATACACAACCCTCTTTGTCAGACTTTATTTGATCAGGAGAAGAGCCTTATAACAGAAATTAACAAATAGAGTAATGTAGAGGAGAAGGTGCTGAGATAGAAATAAAGGGCATGTTGGATCAAGAGTGGTGATGCTAACACTAAATATTTCCATGCCCAATTGAGAATTAGAGCAAGCAAAAACACTATCACATCCATTTATACAACAGTAGGAACTAAGTTGACAGATCCAGGAGCTATTGAAGAGGAATTCATGACCTGTTTCAAATAGCTAATGGGAAGTAATGCAGCTGCTCTACCATGTCCTAATACAGAAGTCATCCAGAATGGTGTATACTTAACCGGAGAGCAACAACTCTTCTTGATCAATGAGATAACTACTGATGAAATTGATAATGCTATAAAAGGCATGTCCATGGATAAAGCTCCGGGAGTGGATGGGTTTCTAGTGGAATTCTTTAACAAAAACTGGGCTACTATTAAAAATGATGTCTGTGATGCCATCCAGGAATTTTTCTCTACTAGTACCATGGACCAAGCATGGAACTGCACAACTATTACACTGGTTCAAAAATATGCATCCCCTACCCAGGTGAAGGATTATAGACCAATAGCATGCTGCTCTACACTGTACAAAGTAGTGGCAAAGATATTGACAAATAGGATCAAAGGTGTGATCGGCCAACTGGTAGGCTACTCTCAATCTGCGTTTATTGAAGGCAGAAGCATCATTGACAACATCCTACTTAGTCATGAGTTATTTAAGGGATATTCAAGAAAGGGAATGTCTCCGAGATGTGTCTTAAAGGTAGATTTGAGAAAGGCATATGATACTTTGAATTGGTGCTTCCTGAAATCTATGCTGGTTGACCTTGGATTCCCACAAAAGTTTGTACACTGGATAATGGAATGTGTGACTACTGTGTCATACTCACTTGTTCTCAACGGAGGTTTAACAAAGCCCTTCAAAGGTAAAAAGGGTATTAGGCAAGGGGACCCTATGTCCCCTTACCTATTTGTGTTGGCAATGGAGTACCTGCAAAGAGAAATGAACCATCTTGCCCAGAATCAAAATTTCAATTTTCATCCAAGATGCAGGAAATTTGGAGTGATACACATGTGCTTTGCTGATGATTTACTCATGTTTTACAGGGAAAATATGGAATTTGTCAAGCTACTTAAGCATACATTCCAAAGTTTTTCAGATGCTTCTGGGTTATAGGCAAATCTGGATAAAAGTTCCCTCTATATTACTGGTGTATCACAAGAAGTGAAGATGGAGATTATGCAGGAACTTGGTTATGTAGAAGGGATCCTCCCTTTTAAATACTTGGGAGTTCCATTGTCTACTAAGAAGCTGAATTCCAACCAATGCTTACCTCTTGTGGAAAACATTACTGCCAGGATCACATGTTGGTCAGTAAGACTACTTTCTTATGCTGGTCGAATGCAGCTCATCAAAGCTGTGCTGTTTGGGATGCAGACTTACTGGGATCAGATATTCATACTACCCAAGAAAGTAATGAAAATGATAGAGGCCATATGTAGATCATTTCTCTGGACAGGAACAGGGCAACTATCAAAGAAGGCTTTAGTGTCATGGGAGAAAACATGCTACCCAAGGGCCGCAGGAGGATTGAATGTGATTAATATCAACATATGGAATAAAGAAGCTGTCATGAAGAAATTATGGGAAATATAAATCAAGAAATCATGGATAAAATGGGTACACAGCTACTACATAAAGCACAGGAATCTGGAAGATATGAACTTACCCAAGAATGCAGCTTGGGTAATCAGGAAAATTTTTGGTTGCAGGGATACTTTGATGCAGATGAACTCAATACAAGGCTCATTTATGCTAAGAATAGCAGAACTACAGATGGGAGGGTCCTACCAGATAAACAAAGCTTATGCAAGATTACTACCTCAGCTACCGAGAGCCCCATGGAAAGTAATAGTGTTGCAGCCCATGGTTCACCCTAGACATCACTTTAAATTATGGTTGGCCCTGCAACAAAGACTTGCCACAGTGACTCGACTCCAAAAATTTGGTATATAGGTACCTATGGATTGTATATTCTGTGCAGGAACTACTGAGAGCTTTTCCCACCTGTACTTTGAATGCACATATACTAAAAGCCTATGGAGTAGACTAGTGCAGAGGTTGGGTTTTGATCACGTTATAGGGAATTGGGAATCAGAAATATAGTGGATCAACCAAATGGCAAAACAAAAATCTGCAGTAGCAAGCATCACTTGTTGTGTATTCGCAATGGTAGTATTTTGCATTTGGTGGGAAAGGAACTCAGCTAGGTTCCAAGGAAGATGTATTAGAGTGGATGCAATTTGCAGAGAGGTGACCATGCACGTTCACATAAGAGGGAGTGGAATCATCAAATGACAGCCACATCTTCAAAGGCTAAATTGTTTCCCTTAATAGTACTGTTAGGAGAATGCTGAACATTGCCTAGACTTAGAGATATTAGTGAGAGGCAAGGGTCTGCCTGAGCCTGGTATTGTAATGCAAACTTTTTTAATCAATAAAAGCTCGCTTTTAATCAAAACAAAAATATTAAATTAAATATGAAACTATACTAATAATAAAAAATTTATAGTTTTAATAAAACATTATTAAATTAACGTTATTAAGGATAGTAGTAGTATATTAAATTAACGTTATCAAATTAACGTTATTAAAATGATATTAAATTAACGTTATTAAATTAACGCAGTGATAGACCTACGTGGTTGCCATGGGGTTCACCCGAACCCCCTCGGTAAAAAAATTACGTTGTATATATAAGGTAGAAAATCTATATTTATGTATGTATATTAATGTTGAACCACATGAAACAAGGCACTTAGATAGCCTAGTGGTGTTAATTGTTCTTCTTGTGCGCTTCCTTCAGCCTACTGTGCGATTTTGATCCCTGCTAGTGACTGTTCTTTTCTTTTTTTTAATAAAAAAAAGCTAGGTGTTGCCGATATAGAAATAAATAAATAAATAAATAATAATAATAATAAAAACAACGTCATTTTAACGCAAAAAATAAAACTTTGACAGTGCATAAATATGACCTTTAACTATTCAAAACTGCACAAATATGACCTCCCTCCAAGTCAGCCCTTTTAACGACGTGACACCGTGTGATTGGATTACCTTTCCATATAGGCGCGAGTGAAACTCACGCATGGGGTTGCAAAATCGGAGGTCATATTTGTTCAGGTTTTGAATAGTTAAAGGTCCTATTTGTGCACTATCAAAGTTTAAGGTGAAAGTTATAATTTGGTGTCAAGTTTAGAGTCATATTTATGTATTATCTCTTATCAAAAACACACATCAACTATCAATTGTTCACTTTTCTACCTGAAATATCACCATCAATTAGATAGAAAAAGTGAACAGTTTATAGTTGAGGTGTGTTTTAATAAATACTTGGTGATAATTCAGGTAGAAAACTCATCCACCTGTTAGTTCATGTATGAAACTTGAAAACTGGGATATTTTCGGTGTTTTTTCACCACTAACTCTAGTTTAAATAGTGATTCTTTCATTTCATCTTACATGATGGTGTTTCAATAGACGAGGGGAAACTCAAATAGTAGTTTCACTTGCATGAAGAGTAATAACGTCACTAATTATTAGTATATGGATCTTGAATATTCTCAGAAAACAAGATCCATGAATTTTGCATTGTCCCTTAATATTTTTTGTTTTAGAAAGTCAACTCTGCATGGTGAGCATGCTCAATAAATTTCTGAATCAAATGAAACAAAATTGAAAAAGTAAAAGACTAGTAATCTGGTGAGGATGGTATGAATGCAATCATACCCCATAAAGGTAGAGACATTATTTAATTTTCGACTTCTGGGTAATCTCAGTTCATTATCTGGCAAATACACAAAGCTAAGTGGAGTTGACTTTCTGACAAAAAATAACAAGGGAAAATGCAAAATCCATGGATCTTGTTTCCGGAGAATATTCGAGATCCAAATACCTAGTAATGACATTATTACACTTCATGTAAGAAAAACTGTTATTTCAAATTCTTGTCTATTGAAACACCGTCATGTAAAATGAAAAGAAAGAAATACTATTTAAACTATTGCAAGTATTCAACTTGAACTTATGTTATAGAGATCAGAGCATTGATTTCATTACCTACCGAAACATCATTTGACTAAAACTGGCTTCTGTATCACGAAACACCAACAGTAGTCACATGTATGGGCCGAAGCATTGTTAACCCTCTTCTTAAACTAGAGAAGCGTCTTGCTAGTAAGGACGTGCTGGTCACCTTCTCTGCACCCGAACGAGGTTGGCAAAGACATGAAAGCTGTCGATGAGAATTTATGACCTATCAATCACCTTCTTATAGCCACAAGAATTATATGACATGTCTAAGATTAAAAGTTCCAACCACAAAAATCCGACTAATCACCATCTAATTTCATAATTCTGCCGATTTTCCATCTGCTAGAAAAATATTAGAGGGGCAAAAAAGTAAGCAAGGGACAGCTACTCCTTCAGAAAGGAAAGTAGAGTATAAATTATTTCAGAAAGAATATTAGAGGACAGCATAAACATAAGATATTCCTGATTGGCTGAAACAACAAAAAAACAGGAGTTGGAAGGCATTAAATGCATTACAAGGATCTTCGATGAAACATACTACTGAGGACGGGGTCAAAGGGCGATCAAGAAGGCCCATGGCCGAGGTTGGTGACTTCCATTGCACTTTGGAGGGCCGCCCCTTAAGGTCAACCCAAGTGGTTGAGCCTGCGTTCTAATTTTTGGCTGTGGGGGCTTGCATTCGTGCGGCCCCTATCCAATTCTTAATCAAAATTTTCTTCTGGAGACATTTTATCAGCAGCCTGTGTGCATGTAATTAACAGGGCATTATCATAGTTGAACTTAATATTGAGTTTGTCACTATTTCTTCCAATTATATGTCCTTACGAATTAAGACAAATCTACTCCGTAAAGTTATTTATTTGAGGAAAATATTAAGGAGCCGTGAACTCAAACTCGAGGAACAAATCTGAACAAATAACTTTACATTATCAATTGAACTCCAGGAACACTGATAAATGATACAAACTCCGGAAAACTATCTAGATATAGAAGTTGAATTTCAGAACCTTCTCGGATTCAAACCAATTATTATGTCCAAACGCTCTCTTAGGTTATTACAAGTGGTCAAGTAAAACACTAAAGAACTCCCAACAACTGAAGTTTGATCATTTCAGTGTTCCTGGAGTTTAATTTGACATGTAAGGTTATTAGTTCGGGTTTGTTCATACTTTGAGTTCACTGTTCCTTAATCTTTTCCTCAAACAAGAAACTTCCCATAGAAGATTTGTCTTAAATCTTAAATGCATAAAATAGAAAGAATTAGTGAACAAATTCAATGTTAATTCCAACTATGATAAAGATTGGTTAATTACATGAACACAAGTTGTTGATGAAATGTCTACGGAAGAAAACTTTGTTTAAGTATTGGACAGGGGCCGCATGAATGCAAGCCCCCACTGCCAAAATTAAAACGTAGGCTCAACCACTTGGGTTGACCTTAGGCGGGCGCCCCTCCAAAGTGCAATGGAAGTCACCAACCTAGGTCATGGGCCTTATTGATCGCCCATTGACCACGTCATGGAAATTATGTTTCCTCGAAGATCTTTCTAATGCATTTAACGCCCTCCAACTCCTGGTTTTTTGTTGTGTCAGTCGATGAGGGACATCTTAAGATTATGCTGTCGTCAAATATTTTTCTGAAATAATTAATACTCTACTAATCTACTTCCCTTTATGACGAATAGCGACTGAATGTCCCTTGCTTTCCTTGCTTCCCCTCTATTTAATGCAACACACAAGATATATTTCTAGAAGAATGAAAATTTGGCAGAATTAATGAATTTAGAAGGAGATTAGTCTGATTTTTGTGGTCATAAGTATGCCATAATAATTATGTGGCTATACATTTATTGAAACTTCTAAGTTTGAACATGCCATATAATCTTATTTAGCTTTAAGGAGGTGGTTGATCTGTGACAAAATTCTCATTGGCAACTTTCATCTCTTTGCCAACTCATTCAGATGCATAGAAGGTGACCAGCACACCCTTGCTAGCAAAGCGCTTCGCTAGTCTAAGAAGAGGGTTAACAACGACTTGACCTATAAATGCAACAAGAAAGACACGGACAAGACTGCTTTCGTGTTTTGTGATGCAGAAGACACGGACAAGACTGCTTTCGTGTTTTGTGATGCAGAAGCCAGTTTTAGTCAATTGATGTTTCAGTAGGCATGAAGATCGATCCTCTATTTAATATAACTTCAAGTTGCACACCTGTAAATTGCGAAATGTACGTATCTTACATGTCAAATCGCGTGAGATTTCCATGTAGGACGTACGTGTCTACTTTTTCAACTTTATGATAGTTTAAGTGTCTATTTGTACACACCTAAAGTTGGAGGGCATAGGCCAAGTTAAGAGTACGTTTATGTATTATGCCTTTAAACTTCAAGTAACTAGTTTGTGCACATATGCGATTGTGTGAGTATATGCACAAAATACCCAAATTAAAACACGGAAAAACTCTAGGATCGATTACTGGAGTTTGAACATTTATCAGCTTAACTCAAGAAATTGTTTCCTAAATTGGATATTAAGGTTATTAGTTTGGATTTATTCAAGGATTTTGAGTTTAATTCTCCTCAATCTTTCCTTAAACAAAAACTTCCTACAATTGGAAGATTCGGTGCACAAACAATGATAGTGTTTGTGTTAGTGGAAACGTGAAATAAAGAACAAGATAAAGAACACAAGATTTAACGTGGTTCAGATCCAAATGATCCTACATCCACCAAGGAACAATCACCTTTCTATTATTAACAAAGAAAGGGGAGAGATCCCAAATACACCTAAGAGAATTGCTCTCAACTCTCTACTCTTATAATGTATTTTACTATGAATTTTTAAGATGGTTTTAACAATAAAGAATGGCCATTCTTGGGCTCCAAGCACAAAATAAGAAAAGGAAAACTAAATACAAAATTTGTTCTCCACAAATGTTTTGCTTGCTCTCCAAGTTCATTTCCTAACCAAGTAAATTGGCACATGGGGGTTTTCTTCCACATGGATTAGACTCCACAAGAAACCAAACCAGCTCTTTCAATCTCCACCTTGGTTTGAGTTTCGAGCATGCATATAACAACTCTGGCCAAAACTTCTAAGCTTACTGGGAAACCCCGTTGTAAGAAAAAAGAAGAATTAAACCTTTGTTGAGCATACTAGCTCCGCCTAGTAGCTGCTCTCTCAGAGTTGCATCAGTTGATGCATGCCCCCGCCACGTCCTTGAAGTGTGCAAACTTGGAGAGCAGGATTTATCTTTGTCAACATGTCTGCAGCATTATCATCTGTGATAACCTTCACGACCTTGATAGTTCCCTCTTCAATGATATCTCGAATGAAATGAAATATGACATCAATATGTTTGGTACGCTCATGAAATCTTTGATTTTTAATCAAATGAATAGAAATTTAACTATCACATCTTAGAATTGTTTTCAGTTGAACCAAACTCAATTCCGCCACCAAACCTTTTGACCAGATAGTTTCTTTCACTATCTCCATTGGTGCCATATATTCTACCTCTATTGTAGACAAGGTGAAGATCGACTGTAAAGTCGATTTCCAACTAACTGTATGTTCAACAAGAGTAAAGATGTATCCAGTTGTGGACCTCCTTCTATCAAGATTCCCTACATAGTCAGATTCCACATAACCGAGAACTACAATAGCTTCACTTTTTCAAAAGGTTAGTCCAACATCAGAAGCTCCTTCGAGATATCTCAATATCCACTTAACAGGTTTCCAATGCCTCTTTCTAGGGTTGACCATGTACCTGCTTACCACACTTACAAATTGAACAATATCTGGACGTGTGCATACCATAGCATACATAATGCTACCAAATGCGCTAGCATAAAAAAACCTTTAACAAATGATCCACCACATCCTCAAACTGAGGCATTTGTAACTCTAAAAGTATAAAATTAGGAGCTAACGGCGTACTTACAGGCTTGCACATATGCATACAGAATCTCTCAAGAACCTTTCGATTTACCTCTTTTGAGAAATATGTACAACATTGTGTTCTCTTGAATCTCTATCCTATGTCGGCAAATGTAGTTTCGGGCATTTGTCATTTAGACCTATGCCTTCTTGGTCAGCCGTCTAACTCTCTTATGCTCATATGTTGTCTTATTTATTTACGTTCAAAGTGTTAGCTGTCACACCCCTTTTTTTAACTCCAAAAAGACTATATTTTAGGTTTTGAAAGGGTTTTAATTATTAAAGTGACAAAAGATGAAAATTTGTTTCAAAAAGGACTATTTACATTTTTGTTCAGAGTCGCCACTTGACATAA
Organism: Capsicum pubescens; assembly: GCA_030864215.1. NCBI lineage: Eukaryota > Viridiplantae > Streptophyta > Magnoliopsida > Solanales > Solanaceae > Capsicum > Capsicum pubescens. The sequence goes on from CM061549.1 coordinate 23,132,545, forward strand.
AGTTGGTGTGCCAAGTTACCTTTGAAAAATCCTTTTCAAAACCGTTTGACTCTTTGAAATTGGTTTGCAAACAGAGATTCCGGCTAAGGAATTCTGTTGACCGAGGGGAAGGTGTTAGGCACCCCTCGATCCTGTGGTTCGACCATGGTAGCTTGGTGGAGAATATCGGCTAATTTGATATTACGAATGTATAAACCACAAAAAAGACACACAAAACAATCAATCAAATGAATAAAAAGAAACAATCTAAGAATATAGTGTCTAGTCCAATTATTACAGTCCGAAATAAAAAGGTACTGAAAAGTAAACCTATGCTAATCCTAAACTACGCTTCAATGCTTTACCCGATGTCTTGGGCTTTCATCACGAACGTCTCCCGCCAACATAATACGTCGTGGCATTCTCCGGTGAATAAATACAATGTGTATCGGGGCATTCCCTGACCAAATGGGTACAATTTTTGAATGCGAGAAAACCAAACCATTCCACCAAATTTCGAACATTCAACAAAACCACAAATTCTAAACTTTGCCTAACAAACCTACGCTTGCCTACCGTTTGCTTATCCCGTCCGACCTATCATGATACTATCGCGTTCCAACAATATTCATGCTCATTCCGAATTAACAAAGACAACAATAAACCCAAAATTAAACCAAATTCACCCTTTTTATCAATTCTTCAATTCCATCCCAAATTTCCTTTTAAAATGATTAAACCAATTCAATACGCAATCCACCGAGCAAGTTTTCATATCCAAATCCAACATCAACCAACACACCACGAAGATTCAAACATGTCAATCACATCATTCATAATTACGTAAAAATTAAAAGAAAGAAGAGATAGAATTGGACCTCAATTTTTATTTCAATCCCGAATTGTTTGACAAAGCTACCACTGGAATACCCGAATTGAACCTCAACAGAGACCAACAACTCAACAAACTTCGACTCACCCTCCGTTCGAATCGAAAGCCAATGGCAAAATCGCGAAATCAGAAACCAAATTGACCTGAAACAGATATCGTGAAAAAACAGATCAACCCGAACCCATTTTGATACGTCACAATGCTGGCTCATCTTTTGGACATGGGTTGCGATGGAATCAAAATTGGTTTGTTGTTGCTGCTTATCCGGAGCTCCGATGAGCTCAATCGGTTGCAGGCATGACTAATTTCAACACTTTACGAGGATCCTGACACCATTCCGGTGACCTTTGCTCCATTTTTATCCTCAATGGTCTCTGTCTAGATCTCTTTTCATTTTTCCGATCAACCTCTACACACCATATTTCTCATATTCACGATTTTCTTTTTTTTTTATTCTCTCCCCATTTTTCTCTCTCTCTTCTCTCCGATCACACCCTTTCTCTCTCGCCTCTATTGGTTTCTCTCGTTCTCCCTCAATTAGTGTGTGGTTGTGCGATTTGTGTGTAAATATGGTGTCTGTGTATTATCGATCCAAGAAGAGAAAAGAAAAATGGATGATGGATGATGATCTCTGATAGAATTGTGAATTTGAACCCCCTTTATTTCTTGTTATGTGTATATATTCCCTGGAAACAAAAATGGATGTGTATGCTCCCAAAAAATAGAATCCCGTGAGTGGGGTAGGGGTTGGTGAGGGTAAAGGTATAGGGTGGGGTTAGGGGTATAGGAGTATGGGGTAGGTTAGTTGGGATAAAGTTTGTTAGGATAAGGTTAGGGATTTATTGAATTTTTGTTATTTTTGTATTTTTGTGGGATATAATCATATGGGTGAGGGCACGCAGTAAGACAGGGGTAAAAATGAATAACTTGGGTCTTCGGGAGGGACAAAATTAGGTGTCTACATCATGCCGCCTTTGAATGTAAAAATGAAGTGTTTTCAGACAAAAAAGTAGACAATGAGACCAAATTTTGACCCGACCATTATTTAAGGAAAGAAACAGAAGGAAGGAGAGAAACCAGATCTTGAATTAGGACATCCTACCTACCCAAGTTATAAAGGAATCAATTGACACACATCTCAAAGGATTGGAGGAAATGGACTATACCGAGTTGGAGAGTCGAGTGAGGTTCCATTGAGGTTCCGTTCCGCGGCTCTGTTATTACATCAAAATGAAAATTACAAGTTAAAACATAAATGAAGTTACAGAATCCTATCTATACAGCTTCTGTTGGACTCCTGACTTAAGTTTCATCACCCTATTCTTCAGGCGGGCTCCTGACTTGCAATTTCATCACTTGTTGCTTGGTCTTCAATTGCTTCACCTTGTTGTTTAACTTTCCATTTATTCGCCCTGTGCTTCATGTGTCACGACCCAAACCACACAGGCCCTAGCCGCGACGGGCATCCCGAACCACACAGGCCCGAGATACCCATGTTCTGCCCAACCCATTAGTGATATTGTCCGCTCTGGGCCCAGGCCCACATGGCTTTAAAATGCATCACTAGGGAGTAAGGATTTCTCACTTATATACCCAACATTCCTCCTGTGTTTTGTCGATGTGGGACTCCTTCCCTAAGTTGGGGTGTCACATACAACCCCCCTTATGGATTCAGCGTCCTCGCTGAGGTTTGCACTACCGAATGGGATTCGGCTACACTCAGGACTGAGGTTTACCCCGCCTTACCGGGATTTTCCTACACTCATTTTGAACTCTGGCCCCATCGACAGGGACGACACAAGAGTGGCTCTGATACTATTTTGTCACAACCCGAACCACACAGGCCCTAGCCGCGATGGGCATTCCGAACCACACATGCCCGAGATACCCCTGTCTCTGCCCAACCCACTAGTGATATTGTCCGCTCTGGGCCCAGGCCTGCAGGGCTTTAAAATGCATCACTAGGGAGTAAGGATTTCTTACTTATATACCCAACATCCCTCCTGTGTTTAATCGATATGGGACTCCTTCCCTAAGTTAGGGTGTCACATCGTGCGAGCTCTTGACTTGCCATTTCATCACCCTGTTCTTCACGCGGGCTCCTGACTTGCAATTTCATCACCCTGTTCTTCACGCGGGCTCCTGAATTGCTATTTCATCAATCTATTAACTTTCAACTTTTCACCTTGTTGCTTGACTTTCAACTTCTTCACCATGTTTATTGACTTTTCATTTATTCGCCCTGCTCTTAAGAGGGCTCCTGAAATCACATCAAAACTAAAAAGAAAATTATCCCAAACAAAGATTATTATAAAGAGGTTTCATTTGCCAAAAAAGTGAAGTTCCAACACAAAAATTAAATTTTGCCTCAGTTTATCATCAAAAGACTTTTGCAAAAGTCACATCATTATAGGAATCAAGGAGAATGACTTGACTATAAGGTACGTCTTACTAGGAATCAAAGGGAATGACTCGACTAAAAGGTACGTCTTCTAGGGGCCAAAGGGAATGACTCGACTAAAAGGTACGTTTTATATGAATCAAAGGGAATGACTCAACTAAAAGGTACATCTTATAGGAATCAAAGGAGATGACTCGACTAAAAGGTACGTCTTATAGGAATCAAAGGGAATGACTCGACTAAAAGGTACGTCTTCTAGGGGTCAAGGGGAATGAATCGACTAAAAGATTGTTTTACATGAATCACAGGGAATGACTCGACTAAAAGGTACGTCTTCTAGGAGTTAAGGGGAATGACTCGACTAAAAGGTACGTCTTCTAGGGGTCAAGGGGAATGACTCGACTAAAAGGTATGTCTTATATAAATCAAGGGGAATGACTCGACTAAAAGGTACGTCTTCTAGGGGTCAAAGGGAATGACTCGACTAAACGGTACGTCTTATAGTAATCAAGGGAAATGACTCAACTAAAAGGTACGTCATCTAGGGGTCAAAGGGGATGATGAATTTTTACCATGATTTTATTATCAAACCTGTTCAGCAACATTACTTCCTGCATTTGTAAAAGTGAGGCATTGCAGCCCTTGATGTTTATGCTCTGAAGTCCTTGCTTTGAAGGTAGTATATTTCCTGTTTCATAAAAATAAACTTGTGAGTTTAAAACATGGTGGTTGGTTTGTGGCTTTAGCATTCGTGGCAATCGCTCTTTCCCTCGTCATATTTAACCTTGCTTCCAACCATTAGCATATATCATTGACTTGCTAAATTATTGACCCAAACTCAGATTATTAAGATTGACTGAAACAAACACAATATTTCTGCTTTGCCATGTTTCTCAGATAAACCCTTTGCGCCTTGGTATTTCCATGGGTTCCCAGACTTGTCTGTTGACAAAACTTTCTGCATGTCCTTTTATGGCTCACAATCACGTCTCTTTCATGTGCTGGCTATTGTCTTGCTTTGTCCAATTAAAGAAGCTGGTAGCCAATTTTCAAATCTTTTCTCACTTGTTTTTTATATGGACTTGACTCAAAGACAAGAGAAAAAATAACAATAATTTTTTATTTGGTTAACTGACTCAAGAAAATAAAATAAATATAAAGAGAAGAAAGAAAATACAATGAATGTCTCAATTTGAGACAAAGAAATGAAAATTTATCTAGAAAAGATAGTCAACTCTAATGATTATGTCATGTATTTTGGATTAAGATGCCCGATATTTCCATCCAAACTTATACCAATTGTTGTTGAGTTAATGACCTTGAAACTGAGTTGCTTCCTTAGGCCAAATTCATTCGGAAACCTCATTCGGCTAGTGGCGCCTTGAAGGGTTTTCGCCAACAAACCTGTTTCTTTCTCTCAACTCACTATTGCCTTATGGTGCCCGTGAGGGTTTTCACCAATAAGACTCTCTCATTTTTATTTATCTCAAATTTCCATCGCCTTACGGTGCCCATGACAATTTTCACCAATAAAACTCTCTCATTTTTGTTTCTCTCCTAATTTCTTATGCTGAGGAAGACAAGTAGTACCCAAAATGCATCATCATATTCATTGCATACTTAGCCTTAACATTCTTAAAGATTGATCTGAAGGTCTTTCTTTGGTAATAACTTGGCTTTTGGATAAGGTTAGAAAGAAGGGATGACATGAGGCCCAAATGACACTTGAAGTGGTGTAGGACTTAAAACTTTTGGAATCGACTCAAACAAGGAGGATTAACTCATGCCTCAGTTTTTTTGGACTGGGCAATCCTAAATTTTTTATTTGGTTGGACCGAGCCCTGAGTAGGGAAGCCTAGGTATCTCACCCTCGAAAGAGGAAAACCAGGTCATGCGTAGTTCTGGAAGCTTGTTCTTTTGCTTGATAATTACTTCCTTTTTTATTCTATTGACTCTTTTCTTTTTGGGATTTTTTTTTCGACTCTATTTTCTTGACACTCTCTCTTTTTTTTTGGACACATTTTTTCTCTCTTCTCTTTTTTTTTACTCTATTCTTTTGCTCGACACTTTTCTTTTGAATTTTACTGACTCTATCTTGATTCTAAAAGAGAGTTATGAAAGAAAATAGAAATAGACTGCAATGGGGTAAACAAAGGATCACACAATGTTTGGATAGCAGAATGAAATGCCTTCATCATATCAATCCTTGAGAATGCAAGTACATAACATGCAATTGAAAAATGGGTGATAAAGGTCATGTGTGACACTTTAACAACACTAACTTAAACTGAACATGTGTGTCACTTCTTCTTCTATACATGTCCAGCATACAAATTGATAGCCTAAAGGACTATCAAACACGAAATGGACACTAAAGGAACAAAAATCAGCAAGTTCACAAAGAGAAAACAACACACTAGAAGGAGATGAAGAAGAAGAATTGTATGAAATTAAAGATAGATAGAGAGACCCTCACTTCCACCAATGAATAGCACTAGAAGGTGTAACCTGCAAACACACATCACCAATGTAAGATCAAACCACTCTCTTAGGTAACACAAAGGAAACGCTCTTCCTCAAGCACACCTTTCTTGCCAAATTTCCCAATACAAGTGAAACCCTAACTTCAAATGTATTCAAGGAACCAATTTCGGGTTTGAGAGCTAAAACTACAAGACTAAAGCTACAATCTAAGAATAATATCCAATTTCATTAAAGTCGAATGAAAAGAGAAGTAAAATGGTCTATTTATACTATTACATGCCAAATGACAAAAATGCCCTTAATGAGGGCTTAGAAATGGGTGCCTATGGAGTGTAAAATGTCTTCATTGTCCTTCACTTGAGGCGCCTATGAAGTGTATAAGTTCCCCTACTTCCTTCTCTTGACCAAGGCTTCAAAATACTTCAAAAGTCTTCAATTGCTTGCCAATTCCGAAGCCTTAACTCTTAGACAATACCTTGTGCTCTTGATGCTCATTATGCTTGTATCATCCTCTCCATCTTGAAGGAATTTGTCCTCAAATTCAGATCTTTCAAAAACCAAAGAGAGAGCAAAACAAACACAAAATCCTCTTGGTAGGAGGGTTAGTATTAGTACCACACTTATATCATCAACCCATGGTTGCTCACACTTGACATACATCCACATATCCTTGTTTTTTGACATAAAAAGCTTGGCATAAAGTATACCAAAGACATGAATAGCATCAATATAAAAAATAAGTGAGTACAACCAGCAACTATAATCTTCACATCTCAAGAATATTCTGGGGTCAAAGAGAGATAGTAAGCAAGGGCCTAGGCCATGGTGAAGCATCCCTTTCACTATATTATTACGCCAAGGGGGTACATATTTGAAATACAACCAACAGTCCCTTATTTTGTCCATGAAACAATTAGTATGTGTATCATAAACATCAAGGGAAAACAAGCATAAGCCAAAACAATCCCGTCCCCGTCCCACTAGTACACCGGGATCAAATGGGTGAAGTAGCCAAGGGAATAAACCGAAACTACTCATTCCATCTACTAGGGTATCACACTCGCCCCAAGCATTTGTTCTTATGGGAAGACTAGCACACAAGGATAAGGACTTATGACCAAGTAGGCCTCCCTTAGCAACATACACATCATCATCCGCAATCTCTCCATTCCCATGATCACCATTACAAGAATGAGCATTAACTTGAATATCTTTAATCTCATTACTCACATAATCAAGTAGTGAACCACCCTTAAAAACAAATTGAGCATTACATACAATAATAGTACTACCAATGAAAGATTCATGCTTCTCTACACTAGGGAAACCCGAATTCACATCACCTTGGCTACTAATAGCCACAACACAACATTTTAGACTTGAGTGAGTGTAGAGGGTACCAATTTTACCTTGGGTTGTACTATGGCAGCCCACTTGCCTCGAACTTTCGGCCAAGAGTGCACTTGGAAAACCAGCATGTTCGGGAGGGATGTATTTTGGATTCTCCCTTGAAATTATATTTTCTTGTACCTGCACATATGAAGAATCAATGCTAGGAAAAATGCTTATCAAGGATTCTTTGTGGACAAGCTCCATAATCAAGCATTCTTTTTCCTTTCCAACTTCACTACCCATGGTTTTATTTTCCCTTTCCTTCCTTTCTTCACACTCTTCTTGCATATTAACAGCAAGTTTCTCTCCTTCTTGAGGCTTGGCCTCACTCTCTTTGATTTTTAACTCATGGAGAGGAGTCATTAGATTTTGTGAAGTATAGGATCTTTGGACTTGAGGTGTTTGAAATTGTGGAGATTTTGGTGGACATAGTCTATCAACCCTCGCTCTAATTCTAACCATGTCACCCCTCATTGAATCCATATCACTCCTTATAGCATTATTTCCGCTCTTCATTTCTCGACTCAAAGCCTCCATTTGGGCCATCAAAGCTCCCATAACATCATTTCCCAAAGGTTGGGAAGTAGTACGTTCGATTTCCATGGGAAATGTACCTACGAAGTGCAAAAAACAGCAAGCAAAATAACATACAAAATGAGCAATGAGTTAGTTCAAAAGCCTCACTTCACTCACACTCAACCTCACCTCACACTTGGCTTCACAAGTGTTGGAGAACCGGCAATACTTGGCAAGTTACTTGAGAGGTGAGAAGCTTTGAATCGGAATGGATCTTCCTTTGAAACGACTCAAAATAAGTGATGAACTAACTTGAACCAACAAAAATACTACGACTTGAAAACGAGAAAAGCACACAAAAATCGAAGACGCGAAACAACGGACTCTAATCTAATTACCAAACTAGTAGGTAATTACTAGCTTACTAATTAGTAATAGAATCAACACAAAAGCAACTAGAAAAAACAAGTAGAAACTAGGAAATCTAATTTTAGAACTCAATTTGGTTGTTTGTATAAGTGATGATGTGGCAGCTTGTGATTGGATGTCACTTTTCAAAATTTTCAAATCTCAATTCACTTGTTTCGCCCAAACACACTTAAGAGAAGAAGAAATTTCATGTGGGAGGGAAAAATTGAAGGTTTTGGAGCCCTTTTGGAGCTTCAAATGAATTCAAAATGGATTGGTCCCCCCCTTGTACTTTCAATTGTACTTGATTATTCCCTTTGTCTCTTCTTTCTTTTGGATGACTATGAATATACCAAGGAATATTCCTTCACAAACACCAAGTACTCTCTCTTTCTTCTCCTTTTTTTGGATCAAACACACTCTTTGAATATTCTTCCTTAGCAAGACTTGATGAACATAGAAGAACAAGATGAATAATTAAGAGTTGACCAAAGTTTGAACACCTAACAAATGAACACCAAATCTGATTTTTTTTGAAGATCTAGATTCCTTATGCAAAAACAACCTCAACCAACTAAAAATCAGCCACAAATCAAGTCACCAACACAAGCCAAAAAACTTCACCCTCCCCAAAAGCTTCAAACAAGCCACAAAAATGGTGGATCTAGCTCAAAAACGACCAAACTTCACTCTAAAAGTAGATCTAGACTCCCTATGTGCTAGAGAGAAAGGATATAGCACTAGAAACCTTCAAAATAAAACAAAAACTTGTAGATCTAACTTGGAAAATTCGAATCTACAACAAACACACAAGACAACACTCAATTTTTTTTTTGGTATTTTCTAATTTTTGACTTTTTTTTTATGAGATTTTCTATATAAGAACACTAAAACCAAGGATTAGAGTTGTGGGAACAATCCTAAGCAAGGATTTGATACCAAATGATAGCCTAAAGAACTATCAAACATGAAATGGACACTAAAGGAACAAAAATCAGCAAGTTCACAAAGAGAAAACAACACACTAGAAAAAGATGAAGAAGAAGAATTGCATAAAATTAAAGATAGATAGAGAGACCCTCACTTCCACCAATGGATAGCACTAGAAGGTGTATCAAACCTTCAAAAACAAATCACCAATGTAAGATCAAACCACTCTCTTAGGTGACCCAAAGGAAACACTCTTCCTCAAGCACACCTTTCTTGCCAAATTTCTCAATACAAGTGAAACCCTAACTTCAAATGTATTCAAGGAACCAATTTCGGGTTTGAGAGCTAAAACTACAAGACTAAAGCTACAATCTAAGAATAGTATCCAATTTCATCAAAGTCTAATTAAAAGAGAAGTAAAATGGTCTATTTATACTATTACATGCCAAATGACAAAATGCCCTTAATGAGGGCTTAGAAATGGGCGCCTATGGAGTGTATATTTGGAGTGGAAAATGTCTTCATTGTCCTTCACTTGAGGCACCTATGAAGTGTATAAGTTCCCCTCCTTCTCTTGATCAAGGCTTCAAAACGCTCCAAAAGTCTTCAATTGCTTGCCAATTCCGAAGCCTTAACTCTTAGACAATGCCTTGTGCTCTTGATGCTCATTGTTCTTGTATCATCATGAATCCCTCACATCAAATGATTCATGCTTTTGTGGAGATGATTTTTTTTTGTTCCTCTTGATATAGGATCACGCAGCCGCTGTTTGACCTAATTGAGACATGTCTTTCAATTGATGGCCGAGTTATTCTTGTGATTCTCAAAACAATTGCCTTAGTTTTCAAAGAAGGCTTCAACTTGATCACCAAATGCCCCATCACTCTATCTATTTTATCAGATGCTCTCTTTTTCTAACTTTAACCCTTTGATTCAATGCTCATGCTTAAACTGGATTTTAAGATCTGGCTGAAAATTTCACTAGCATGTCATATCACTAGAGTTAACATAAAATATACTATGTAAAGAAAACAAACAAACAACACATATTTAAAATACAAAGGAAAATGGGACACTTCATTTAGTTGAAACAAAAGATAGAAGGGTTTGAAAATAAACGACAAAAGGGAAAAAAAACAAGATAGATCCCGAACTATAACCCTAAAATAATTTGGATAACAGAACATAAAACAAAACAAACTACTAGACCTCTTCCTAGTAGGAAGATTGGTGACTTCTCAATTGCTCAGCCTAACATCTTAGCCACTGGTTTGCGGATTAGCATGACTAGAGTTTCCCTCACTGTCAATGTTCTGCACCATAATTGATCCATCTTGAATCATCTTCTCAATTTATCTTTTCAAATCTCGACAATCTTCAATACTATGACCCTGAGCATCAGAATAATACATCGTACATTAGGATCAAAATTTCTTGAACGTCGATTAAGAGTGTACCCAAGGAGAGGAGTGATCATGCCCTATTGTACCAATCTCTAAAAGAAACTAGAATATGACTCTGTAATTGGTGTGAACCTATCTCTCAACTTCTGCCTTATTTCATCATTTGGCTTGGATAAAAAATCAGGCTTAGAAGGGTTTTGGTATGTTTGTGGAGTTAGAGGACGACTTTGATGAGTTGGTGTGTTCCACTGTGGGTAAGATAGGGGTTGAACATGTGGCTGTGCATTATATACTGGATATGGAGGTGGAGGAGCAGAGTATAATGGATTTTGGGAGTGATTATGTAAAGCTTGGGCATGAACTTGGGTTTGTGCCTGAGAGTGATGATGACGGGGTCTTCTTTACCATTCCTTCTCTCCTACTAAAATAGCAGATGCATCTTCCTCATTCTTTGTCTCTCCAATGCTTCCTGAACCCTTTTGAATTGCTTGAGTAGTCTCTTTCAATGTTGCAAAACTAACAATGCGACCAGTCTTAATTCCATCAGCTATCATCTCTCCTATTTTGAGGACATCAATGAATGGCTTGCCTAATGCAGGTAACAAGTGTTGATAATATGTTTCATCCTGCGCTTGAATAAACACCTCCACTATCTTGCTTTCTTTCATTGGCAGTTTCACCCTAGATGTTTGTTCACGCCATCTGATCACATACTCCCTGAAACTCTTAGTATTCTTTTTCTTCATACTGGTTAGGGATTTTTCATCAGGGATCAATTCCACATTATATTGAAATTGTTGCACAAATTCATTAGCTAAATCATCCCAACTATTCCACCTATCTATATCTTGATCAACAAACCACTCTGACGCTAGACCCGAAAGACTCTCACCAAAGTAAGCCATGAGCAATTCTTCTTTCCCTTCGACACCTCTTAGTTAGTTACAATAACGTCTCAAATGCACCATCGGATCCCCGTGTCCATCATACTTCTCAAACTTTGGCATCTTAAAACCGAAAGGGAGATGAACACCTGGAAACATGCACCGATATTTATATGAGACACTTTTATACCCCCCAGGCCCTTGGAGATTCTTCATAGCTAGTTCCAAACTTCTCAATTTTCTGGTCATTTCTTCTTGTTCTTCTTTCATAATAGGTTTTTCGATATTAAGAGCAAATTGAGGCGGATGAGTGTAGCCATAAGGATAAGTCAACTTAAATGTGAGCTCGGAGCATAATGTTGATCACTTGAAATATTCAATACAGGGTCGCTTTTAGAATGAGGAATCACAGCCGTTGGATTGGTATTAAAAGTAGGAGCTTCAGGCGAGGGTGGAGCTGCAAAAGCATGAACAACAGATGGAGCCGAGTAAGTGTTAGTTTTGTATTGAGGAGTGAGGAAAGGAATATTGGAAGTGTTTGGATAGTGTTTCCCCGGAGTAGTCCCTGATGCATGTTGTGGCATGTCAACAAAAATAGAAATTTTGCATGTGACACGGGAGGTAAGCTAGAAAGATATTCCAGATTATCAGTAGGAGCTGGAAGAGGCGGAAACCCATTAGCCTAAGCTCGATGCATTTCTATCATATGTTTCCTTAATTTTCGAATCTCTTCATTAGCTCCTAAATTCTCATTCCCCGAACTCCCTGTTGAATTAGTGACAATAAACTTGGTATCCTTGTTGGCCATAACTTTCTCTGTAACTTGGTGCACTATGGAGGACCAGCCAAAATGCCACAAACCAACCACCTTAAACTAACTGAACAAAAGAAACATCAAATGCGTTAGAGTTCAACACCTTTTTTTCAAAACCTCTTTTTTATTTTTTTCCTTTTAGAAAAGATCTCCAAACCCAAGAAGGGCGCCTACGTATCTCACTCCTGAAAGAGGAGAATCAGGTGTGCGTAGTTCGTGAAGTCTTGCTAAAATGGCCAATTAAACTTTTTTTCCTTTCCTTTTTTTTTCTTGAAACTTTAAAAGAAAACAACAAATTGTCAAAAGAATTGACGAAAATCTTTTTGAGTTTTTCAGCTTTGAAAATCCCTATACAAAATGAAACCTATGATACCAAATAAAATCTTTTCGGGATTTAGATTTTGAATTTCACACAAAAACAAAACTTGAACCTATTAAAGGAAAATATTTTTTGTTGTTTTCTTTTAAAGATGTATATGAAACAACTACTCTAATAAAAAGTGAAGAAGATCTTTTTGGATTTTTTGAAATAAGATCAACCAAAAATGAAACGTACGACTATTGAGGAATGTAGACACGTAATTTTGTTCCTTCAATAATATTTCTTATTCCGATATCACACAATTTAACCCCATTTTTATAATTTTCCCCAAGAAAATAAATAACCACCTCATCTTTCACTTATTTATTTATTTATTTATTTATTTATTTATTTATTTTTGTTTTTGTCCAAATAACAAATCCTAACTAAATTTGTCTTATTTTAAAGATTCCAACAATCCACCCAAATCATAAATAGACACCTAACCCTTACCCTACCCATTAAATTAGGACACCTCACCCAATACCACCTCACTACTCACCTCTCACTTGACCCCTATTTTTTTTCTTGTCCACATAGAAAATACACAAAGGAACTTTCCAGGAAATTACCTAGGGGGATGGACCCACAAGTCTCCTAAAACATTTTTTTCTTTCCTTGTAAAATATATAAACACAGTGCATGAAAAAAGGGGTATGGCAGCTCTGGCAACTCTGCTGGGGACCCTTTCCAGAATTCGAGCTTATTTTTTGGAGTCATATCGGCTTTGTTTGGCATTATGGGTGTATAAACATTATTTGTGATTATTATTTGTGTTGTTGTTATCATTGTTGTGCGTTTTTGTGCTCTTTGTTTACAGTTTTTCTTTATTTGTTACCGCTTTATATCTGACATCATTTGCATAACCCGAATTAATTCTTTCTGCAACAAGTCCCGGAGTGCACGTCATGTGCATGAACTTTAGTTGAGTCACCCTTATTTTAGGAGGGGAGCCATTGGATGTATGGAGTAGGTGGAAAGCAAAGCAGCCACTATCGACCATATTCTCCCCCGAATGACCTTGTTAGTAAACCACAACGTAGATCAGCCTTTAGGTCATTCTTATGTGCATCATATTGAGACCTAGCAGGGCCCACACGGTCCACTGTAGGAAACTCACCTTTAAAGCATCCCTACGTGCTAAATGTTGCATCTCTGAGGGTAACGTGGTCATTTGACAGACTGATTTGGGGAAAACATGTGTTAGAAGTAGAGTGTGTAGACAATAGAAATAAAAAAAGAAGGAAAGTGAGTCAAAAAAAAAAGAAAAGAAAGAAGAGCTTCGTAGTTTATTTTTAGAGTTCTTTATGGCTTATATTTTTGACAATTTAAAAGATTTTCTTACCTTTTTTACGTATTTACTCAAAAACAAAAAAAAAAACCTCAAAAAGATTTTTCCTTTGTCTCCTTTAGCATGCATTCATAATTCAAGAAAAAAATAAATTCTTTCATAGTTGTTGGTGGCAGTTTTGTGTGAAACGTCTAATTAAAAACCCAAAAAGATTTTATTTTTCATCGTTCGTTTGAAATCGCGTCTCTTAAGTCAAGTCTTGGTTCGTTTGATCCTTAATTGTCCAACCTGGACGAACTACGCATACTGATTCCCATCCATCGGAGTGGGATACGTAGGCAACCCTCGATGGTTCCGGTAATCTTTATTTTTTGGCTTTTGTCTTAGTCATAGCCTAGGTTTTTCTCCATGTAATTTAGTATTGTTAGCGGGTTCTTGCCAAGTAGGCTGATTTTATTCAATGCTACTATTCGGCAAATTTGAGTCATAAAATGGTATGTCCCTTCGACACACGTCTGTGACACAATCCCATGGGTGGGGATCTTTTCCTGTCTTATCGAATGTTTAAGTTAATATCCTATGTAGTATTACAAGATGGATCTGTCCACAAGTCTAGAGTCCTTATGGTTGTCAAGGTACCCAAAAAGTTGGTCAAGTGGTGGGGCACATTCGACTACTCTTAAAAGCACGAAGTGAGGAAAGTGTTAGGCAATCTTGTAGCACTCATGGATCTCACGCCCCGTTCGGACCTAATAGAAGCTGCGTTGACTTTTTGGGATCCAAACAATTTGGTGTTTAGGTTCGGAAGTTGTGAATTGACTCCTACCCTGGCAGAAATATCTCGTTTGTTTCAATTGACTTATATGGGTCAGCAGATGATTTTAGCCTGCAATCATACTCGTAAGAGATTTCTTCGACTCTGTGGACTGAAAGATAACAAGCATTTGGGATGTCTCAAACAATCTTGGATTTTGTTTGATTATTTGTTTGTTAGATTTGGGTCCTTAGAGGGTTTCGACTGCTTTTGGGATGAATTATGTACCACCAAAAAAATCTGGGAACAAAATCGTCTTGAGGTTTTCTGTCTGGATTTGTTGGGCATCTTAGTGTTCCAGTTAGATGAGAGATGTATCAATACGCATCTACAATCAGTGGTGATAGCTTTATTCAAGAAAAAAGATGAGGTCACCATTGTACCAATGATCTTAACAGAAATATATAAGGCTTTAACTAAAGTAAAAGGAGGGGTACGATTTTTTGAGGGGAGTAATCTGATCTTGCAGTTGTGGATGATGGAGCATTTGCATACGTCTTCTTTGATCAAAGAAGATGTGGTCGACCATTGTCTGAATGATCGAGTGCAAGCCATGCAAGAGAGAATGCATTTTGATAATTTTTTTTCCTATGGGAGTCATGCCTGGGTCGAATTTCTCGAATCAAGAACTCCGGACAACATTCTTTGGTCCTATATGTGGTTTTGTCCTAAGAAAATCTTGATGGGATCTTAAATGCAACTTCTTCTGGTTTTGATAGGACTTAACTGCGCTAGGCCTTACAGCCAGAGAAGGGTGATACGTCAGTTGGGTAGGGTGCAAGATGTCCCACCAATAATGGACCTTCTAAATGATGTAGAGTACTTTAAAGACCAAGACTTGGGGGAAAGCAGATATGAGCAATTCTGGAATAACGCGATGAAGCTAGGTGTTGATACTCTTGTGGAATGTCTGGATAATCTGAGGTGTACTAAATATGAAATATGGATACAATCTAAACCCCGTGGCATTAGTAGACCATTACCAGCTCACCTTAGAGGGCGAACACGGGAAGCAGTTATGGTTGAGGACGATGAGCAGGAAGATCCTGGTGCCAAAGTGGAGTTTTTGAGAGTTCAACTATCAGGTCTGATCGCAACTATGGAAGGGTGTCAGAAAAACCTTTTTGGGTGTAGTCTCCAAGAGGCGGGGATGCATGCGAGAAGCTTATTCCCGAGTGTCAAAGCGTCATTTCAGGATATGTTGCAAAGTTTGAGTGCAAAGGCGAGAACTTCACAAACAGGTCAATCTCAACCAGGGCCATCACACGACGCAGCAGTTTGAAGAGGGACTTTTTTTATCTTTTATATAGTTTGAGTCCTTTATTTTCTGTCCTCGTATTGTTGTTAAGTTGGTGTCAAGGTGGTTTTAACATTAGGGTCTTTATTAGGAATGTTATGCATGTTGTACTGTTGGTCTAGAATATCGTTTAGTCTTTGTTTATTAGTATTAAGGTTGCCTTAAATTTGAAGTTGATTTTAGTAGTCTTTTATGAAATGTTGTGACGTTGCGTTGTTCTTTCTTTTGTTTATTTTTCGTCATTCAAAAAAAAAAGTATTCAACTTTATGATATTTATGCATGCGCTGCCCAAACTATGCAAGATCTGATTTATGTATAACATGATACGTAGGCAACCTACTTTTGGGTTTGATCTAATCATTTTGTTTCGTTGTTTTTCATTATTTTTTTCCTCTTTTTAAGAAAATCAAAAGTCATAAGGAATGATAAAATAAGGTAGATAGTGAGAGAAAAAAAGAAAGAAAGAATGATAAAAGAAGGAAGTTAGCAAGAGAAGAAAAGAAAGAAAGAATGATGAGAGACGGAAGGGAAATAACAAAGACAGATACAAAAGGAGAGAGAATTGAAGGCAAAACAAAAGAGGCGTGGATTGGAGAAAAGAAGCAAATGAGCGTAGATAGAAATTGGGATGATGTTAAAATGACCTCGCTACCCTCAAAGGCTAGTAGAAATGAACATGAATCAAGGAAAATTTTACCAATGTGATTCCCATGCGTGTTGTGTGCCCTAGTCCTAATGGGTGTTGTCTTTGATGAGCATGTTCTTTCAGATAACAGTGGTGGATTTGCAGCACTCTTTCTAGTCACCCGTACTTCACTAGATCAAAAGCAAAGCTCTCCATGACTAGTAGGGAGATTGAAAATTCACTCATTGACCCAGATCAGGATCCAAGGGAAGAAATTTCAGAACGCAATGATGAGGTATTGAGACTTAGACAAAAATTGCTAGATCTGCACCGAGCATGGGATAGTGGCATGCCTCCTCCTCCAATCCCTGAAGATCTTGGGAATATCCCCAATTGCCCATGCTTTCTCAGGCGCAATTCTTTGTTCCCATTGAGTCACCGGAGCACACATCAAGATTCACTCCACGGAAATATTACCCTGGCACTTCTAGTGTGCCCCTGGCAGTTCCTAAACCAAGGCCCGTGACTTAGCTGGCGCCACCGGCAGCGCCTATGTTCATGGCTCCTCCACCACCTGAAGCTCCCATATATGCTGTACATCCGATAATAGTGCTTCCTCGGTCTGCCAGTGAGCCAGTATTGAAGGTTTTAGATAGTCAGTATTATGCCCCGGAGCCTACTTTGAGATTGAATGAACCGTATGGGTACGCTCAGCCACCTGCATTTCTATTTGATACAGATAAACCTATCGCAATAGAGGAATAGGAGGTCATAGAACAGAAATTGAAAAGTTTGGAACAGGCCATGAGGAATCTGAAGGGAATCGGAGGTTATAAAAGTGTTTCCTATAAAGATCTTTGCATGTTCCCAGAGGTCAACCTTTCCCTTGGTCTTAAAATACCCAAGTTTGAGAAGTATGCTGGGCACGGTGATCCCGTGGCACACTTGAGACGTTATTGCAACCAATTGAGGGTTGCAGGGGGAAGGCAAGAGTTGCTTATGGCTTTCTTTGGCGAGAGTCTTTCCGGTCTAGCTTCAGAATGGTTTGTTGATCAAGATATCGACAAGTGGAATAGCTGGGATGACTTATCTTCCGAGTTTGTGCAGCATTTTTAGTATAACGTCGACCTGATTCCTAACAAAAAATCCTTAGTCAACATGAAGAAGAAAAACATTGAAGGCTTTAGGGAATACGCAATAAGGTGGCGTGAATAGGACACCAGGGTGAAGCCTCCAATGAAAGAGAGTAAGCTGGTAGAGGTCTTCATTCAGGCACAGGATGAGACCTATTTTCAACATTTACTTCCAGCAACGGGAAAGTCTTTTATTGAAGTCCTCAAAATTGGAGAGATGATAGAGGATGGAATTAAGATCAGCCGAATAGTGAGTTTTGCCGCGTTAAAAGCCACCACACAAGCGATTCAAGGTGGATCTGGCGCGTTCGGAGGTAAAAAGAAGAAAGAGGACGTGGCGACCATTGTAGCGGGAACCCATTCCTATCCCAAAAGACCGCCTCACCCCTATCCCCAATCCAAGCCCAAGTTTACGCCCAAGCTCCATATATTCCTCCCCACCATTACTACCCTCCAAAAAACCCATTATATTCCATTTCACCACCCCCATACCTAGTATATAGTGCACAACCATTGCCTAAAACCCTTCTTACCCGCAATGGCACGCGCAAGCTCCACAAAATCGTCCGTCAACTCCACCAAATTACCAAAACCCCTCCAGACCCGATTTCCAACCCAGGCCCGAGTACAAGAAAGATAAGGCGGTCAAAAATTAGTTCACATCTCTTGGGGAGTCATATGCTAGCTTGTTTGATAGGTTGAGAAAGATGAAGGTCTTAAGCCCAATTCAAGGAAGGCTTTCAAATCCACCTCCGAGGAATCTCGATTATTCTTTAAGGTATGTGTATTATTCTGACATGCCAGGGCATGATATCGAGAAATGCTGACATTTGAAGAGAGCCATCCAAGATTTAATCGATGCAAAATAGATTCTGGTCCAGGCATCGGAGGTTCCGAACATCAACCAGAATCCGCTGCCAACCCATGCCGAAACTAATATGTTGGAATTGATATATGATGGCAAAAGAGTCATCGATGTGTCATAAGCGTATTATTAGAATACAGACCAATGAAGATAAATCGGTGTATATGGAGGATTCATTGAAAGCAATATCATTGAGCAAGGAAGAAGCAAGAGAAGATAAAGTATAAGAAAGCATGAAGTAACCCATGATTACGGTGAAAGGAACTGAAACATTTGTTGGGATAAGTCAGGACAAACCTAAGTTGACGGTTGTAGGAACTCCGGGTAAGCCTATTTTAACAGTAAAAGAGTACTTGCGGCGCCTATTATCATCAAACCGGCAACCCAACTTTTGATCATCGATATGAAAAAGGTCCCCTGGAACTATAAGCAGACTATGATGACTCATCAGAGGAAGGAAGTTGAGAAAGAAGTAGATGAGGTAGGGGGTCTGACTCAGTCAGGAAGATGATTTGTACTTGAAGGTTTGAGGAAGCCCAAGACAGGGGTGAGTGGGCCTTCATCTCTCAAGAAGCCTATCACCGAAGAAGAAGCTGAAGATTTTTTGAGAAAGATAAAACTACCAGAGTACTCGATAATAGATCAGCTGAAGAAAACCCCTGCTCAAATTTCCCTCTTATCTTTGTTGCTGCATTCCAAGGAACATCGTGATATTATATTGAAGGTATTAAATGAAGCATATGTTCCTAGGGAGATTACAGTAAATCAACTTGAGAAAATGGTTGGAAAAATCTTTGAGGTCAATCGGATCAACTTCTCTGACGACGAATTGCCTGTTGAAGGTACGGGGCATAACCGGGGTCTTTACATTACAGTGAAGTGCGAAGATTTCTACGTCACTCATGTCATGATTGACGGAGGTTCAGGTGCAAATATCTGCCCTATTTCTACTTTGCAAAAGTTGAATATTGGTGTTAAAAGGATCAGGCCCAACAATGTATTTGTCAGGTCTTTTGATGGTGCAAAATCAAACTCCATTGGCAAAATAGAACTAATGTTGATTATAGGGCCTGTTGAGTTCGCCATAGAGTTTTAAGTGTTTAATATAGACTCCTCTTACAATCTGTAGTTGGAAAGACCGTGGATCCATGAGGACAAGGAGGTTGCATCTACATTGCACCAAATGATCAAGTTTTCCCATGACAGGCAAGACTCAACTATCAAAAAGCTTAAAATCTGCCTCTAAATAAAACTCTTTTAACGACTATATTGTGGATGTTATTGTGCTATGACATGAGAAGAGGGGTCTATTTATAGAGGTCCAGTTTTTTGAGTTTTATATATGAACTATCACCAATTATTTATCAAAAATACACCTCAACTATCAATTGTTCAGTTTTCTACCTAATATATACCATCAATTAGATAGGAAAAGTGAACAATTTATATTTGAGGTGTGCTTTGATAAATACTTGGTGATAATTCAGGTAGAAAATGTTGGGTTCGAAATCGAGAGGGCGTCATGTGGAAGCTTAACGTTTGCAAACCTTGAGACAATAAATCAGACAACAAAGAAAATAATACTAAAAAGGCATAAAATTATTATATGTTTTGGCCAATTGGCCTACATATTATAAAACCTAATATCAAAAACATTAAACCTATTGGGAGAAATCTCCCCCTAAACAAAGACTCTTTAATGACTACATTGTGGATGCTATTATGTTATGGTATGAGAAGGGGGTCTTCTATTTATAGATGTCCAAAACCTTTCCTCCAAGAAAGAGGTTAGCCAAATATGGAAAAGAATTATATTTTTTCTTTTAGGAAAAGTAAAAGTAATTATGGTAACTTTTATTTTCCTTCTAAGAAAAAGTAAAACTTAAATATAGTAAGAAAATCAGGGAAAAAACCCTAACAAAAAACTCATACACCTGATAGTTCATGTATGAAACTTGAAAACTAGGATATTTTCGATGTGTTTTGTTCCATTAACTCTAGTTTAAATAGTAATTATTTTGTTTCATTTTACACTATGGTGTTTCAATAAACGAAGGGATTTTCAAATAATAGTTTCACTTACCTGAAGAGTAATAAAGTCATTAATTAGTATATGGATCTTGAATATTCTCAGAAAACAAGATCCATAAATTTTTCTTTGTCCCTTAATATTTTTTTTAGAAAGTCAACTCTTCTTAGCTTAATAAATTTCTGAATCAAATGAAACAAAATTTCAGAAGTAAAAGACAAGTAATCTGGCGAGGATGGTGTATATGCAACCTTACCCTATAAAGGTATAGAGATTATTTCATATTCCTAGTCCTAGTCGGCATTTTAGAAAATCCCCCAAACTCTTGTTGTTTGGTGGAAGGTAGCAACGTAAATTTTTCAAACTAGAATTCTCGGAGGCACTCAAGGAAGAGAGCCCCTACAAAATGGGATATGCCACTAATTGCAGCGAGCACACAGTATTCTTTAGTAAAAAGCGAAAGTATAGTTCACTTTGTGTTCACTGCATGGCTGTGTGAGTTTATTGCTGCACTTGATCTAGCATTTTATATGCACCGTTTAATATTACTCATAGTACTTTAGATGTGGGAGTCACCACATTTTTCTTCTGCCAAGTCCTATCAAACTTGTTAGCATCAAAGTAAAGATCTGCTTCTGCTACAATTCTACATTTCAATTAAAAGTATACTGGATGTTATGCCAACAAGGACTTATGGCGAAACTTAGTTCACAAGTTAAGTTGACTTTCTAACAAAAAATAACAAGGGAAAATGCAAAATTTTCATGGATCTTTTTTCCTGAGAATATTCATGATCCAAATACCAAGTAATGACATTATTACGCTTCATAAAAGCGAAACTATTGTAATGAAATTATTACACTTCATGTAAGCGAGATTGAAAGCACATTTTATTTGTCTCTCAACATATATAAGCAAAGATGTACAAATTGAAAACACAAGTTTTAGGAATTCATCCCAAGTTCTATGGTGAAAACACGAAATGACTCCCCCACCCCACCGTTTTTGTATCAAACATGGACATAATACAATTAGAAACATCACTGTGAGTTTTCTCTTTGTTTCGTGGCATGAAGTATTTTCAGCTCATCCACAAATGCTTGCATATTTTGTCAGATGACCCGCTGTCACAACCCGAACCGGGCCCTGGCCGTGACAGGCATCCCGAACCATAAAGGCCCGAGAGTCCTTCTAACATACAATCACATACACCATTCATGTACAAAGAGGAAATGCAGAAATACATAACAATACGGAATCATGGTAAATATCATAATTCATGAACAATTTAAAAGAAAAATTCTGAATACTATAAACATGTGACAACCGTTTGTGAAATCTCTAACATTACAATAACCATCATAAGTCTAAGACAAAACTGGGACAAGGTCCCCAGTAAACATAAAAGATAGAAACAATGAAATCTGAAAATCAGGCTCTCTGGAATAGAGAAGGCTCACCAACGGCAACTTCTGACACACACGGATCTATAGGGGGTTAATACATATGTACTGGTATGCAGAGCATTCCAAAATAGTGTATTTATATATATATAACATAGGTGAGAGAAAGTCATGAAACACCATGCAGATACGCCCCAGGGATCTAGGACAGCGTCAAATCCCTCTTGGAGAAATATTAAACCCGTATCGGCAATAGACGATTTCAGGCAATGAGTTATCTGAACTCGCGCCTTCTTCGGGTAACAATCTAACTCTCTTAATGCCCATTTTTAATCTGTTCTAAACATGCATCTGTCTTAGTTCAAAATCTGAAATCTGAGTGAAATCTGATTTCTATTTTATTCTGAATCTGTTATGGCATTATCTGTTTTGGTGTCGTCACACCAAGACTTGCAAGTCGTGTCTATGATCCATAAGGTATCATGTAAGATTATTTTATTTAAAACAATATTCAGACCACCAAAGCATTCAGACAAGTATAAGAGAATTCATATTTCGAAACATAAGTCAAAACCATGCAAAGATTCTCATCTTTTCGACAATTCCAACAAACATGTGGTGGTCATGTATTTTTTATTAAAACCATGCAATTCTTTCATTATATATTTACACTATTTATCAACATGTAAAATTCCCTCTCTTCAATTTAAAACCATAATCAAGTCATAAACAATAATCAAGACATTTGTATCATGCTTCTCAAAATACATTTGAAATAATCCATATCGTATTAAAAGAATGAGAAATCATAGCAACAGAGGGATTCTCTATATTCATGCTCTCAATTAAATATTTAACTCAATTTCATACATACATATATATGAGTACAAATTAATTTTGGGGAAAGGCCTCAAGACCAAAACAATAGTATCATTAAAGAATTCATAATGCAAGATTGTAAACATAATTCCAAAACCCCTTTAAAATTTCATGATTTCTATAACTTTAAATTTTATTCAAAGAGTTTTCAACAAGCCCATGAAGTTTAGGAAAAATTCCACATACCTTAGGTTTCGTAGAAATCAAGAAGAAATTTTGAAAAGATTGGACCTTTAAGCTTGAGTGCCCAAACCCTAGTTGTTTTATTCCTATTGTGTTCTTGATTTGAAGAATGAAGTCCTATTCTTGAAACTTTCTTGAGAATCTCGAACTTGAAAGGATTGAATTCTAGAGTAATTGGAGGAAAAGAGTTGAATTGTGTGTTTGGGAATGCGAAAGGTTTTTACGTGAGTTGATTGAGTTGATTGAAGAAGATGGGCAAATAATGCCCCTTTTTGGATTATAATTCGTGTTTGGACATCTGGGGATGGGTAAAAGGACTAAACTATCCCCCTGTCCTCTCTTTCTCATGTATATGACCATCGTGGCGCAATTCCTAGAAATGGAAATGAAACTCGTGTCGCGAATTCCGGATTCTGCAATGAAACTCGCGTCGCGACCTTATCGCGACAGCTCACTGCCTCACACGAAAAATGAAATAACTTTTCACTCGGGTATCGAATTTTAGCGAAATTTGTATCATTGGAAAGTTAATTCGATTATGTACAATTTGGTGGGTCTTAATATGCCAAATTATATATATATATATACAAAATGTTATACTCGCTCAAAGATGACCCTTGTAGAATTGAATATCAAACTTTGGATAAATGAAGAATTCTTAGCTCAACTTTGCTTTAAGAGATTTCAATGAGCATTTTTCACCTCATAATTACTTAATATACTAGGATAAATATCATGACACATTAATTTAAATATAAACATGGAATTTGAGCTTAGACACTGTAACACCCCACATTTTGGGCTAGAACGTAATCTGTCATTTCTACTTGTAGATGTTCCAAAAGCCATAAATCCAATGTAAATATAGTGTGTTAATCTATTATGTAGTGTGGGAACCTATTTGATCATGAGTTGAGATCATACATGTCCCTTAACTCAAGGACGAGTTGAAAGCCTTCCTATCAATTGAGTTTAGGTGAGCTTTTAAACTTGGGTCAACTTCAATCGACCATAAATTTTTGTATATAATGAATTAGAGGTCCCACTATATATAAATAAAATTTCTTTGAGTCCTCTTTCTAACTCCACCAATTTTTCCTAAATTCAATATCGGGGTAAAAAGTTATGGCCATTTTACAGTGAGCTATCCGAACTGCCAAAGTGCGACGGGAAGGCCGGCGGACTATCGCGCCAGTGATGAACCATCACCCAAACAATTGAAACTGAGGCAGTAATCCCGTTTTCTGGCCATAAATCAACGGTTTGAGGGATGATCCGTCCCCAGGGTGACGGTTCATCACCAAAACTGTCCCACACCTCCGTTTAGCGATCTAAAGCCGTTTTAAAGGGATTTTTGGGTCTTTTCCACCCTTTTAACACCTAATTACATCATATCAAAGGACATAACTCCTCATTCATCCATAAAATCAAAATTAGGATTTTTTCCAAGAACAAGGAATCAAGAACCAAGCTCTAAGTTCAAGATTTCCAAGGAACGAGTCGAGATTCGAGTTCTTCTCTTTAAACTAATTAATCTAAGGTATGTGAGGTTTCCTAAACTACATGGGATTATTGAAAACATATTGAATAAGATTTTAAAGTTATAGAAATCATGAAATTTTAAAGGGATTTTGGAATTTTGTTTTCAATCTTGCATTATGAATGCTTTAATGATACTATTGTTTTGGTCTTGAGGCCTTCCCCCCAAATTGATTTGTAATCTTATATATGTATGCATGAAAATGAGTTGAATATTTAATTGAGAGCGTGACTATTTACACTCCCTGTCATGTTGCAATACTTTTTGATTTTAGAATGTTATGAGTTGAAGAATGTTATTTAGAAGCATGGTATCAATGTTCTTAACTATTGTTGACTGATTTTCAAATTGATGAGAGGGAGGTGTTGCATGTTGATAAATGTTGAACATATAATGAAAGAATTTCATGGTTTGCCAAAAATGCATGATCACCACATGTTTGTTGAAATGATTGAAAGGAATGATTTCTGCATAGTTTTGATAAATGTATTAAAGAATGAATCTTCTTGAACTGTTGGAAATATGGTGGTCTAAACTTTATGCTTTGAAAGAGAAAACTGTGATATGATTTTTATGGCTCAGAAACATAACTTGCAAGTATTTGTATGACGATACCAAATCAGACAATTCCATAACAGACACAGAATAGAATAGACATCAAATTTTTCTCAGACTTCAAATTTTGAATTTAGAATGATGCATGCTCAGAAAAGGCTAAAAATGAGCATAAAAAGATGTTAGGTGGTTACCCGAAGAAGGCACGAGTCTATAAAACTCATTGCCCAAAATTGTGTTTTGCCGATACAGGATTTTTATGTCCCTTATAGGGATTATACGCTGGCTTAGTGCCCTGTGCCGTATCAGAATCAGAAATTTCAACTCTTGCAGCAAACTTGGGTTGGGAGCTTGGCTGTCAAGTTAAGGGAGGACTCCATATATCCCGTGGGGTTGTAGAATTGTAGGGTGGATCACCTAACTCAGAAGTAATACAAAGATTAGAACTGCACTGTCAATATTATTTTTAAGATCATTGAAATTGCCCATGTGGTTTAACTATTTCATGCATGATGTTTCAGACTTGCTCTTATCTATGTTATATCTATACATATTATTTTGGATTGCTCTGCATACCAATACAATTATATTGACCCCTTATATTTCAAGGTCTGAGGCTCAGTCTAGAGGTCCTGCTAAGTCGTAGAATTATTCTGACAGAAGTGAAGCGCACAGTTGGTGAGCCTTTTTTATCCTGGGAGGCCTATTTCTTTTCAGTCACTTGTTATTTATTTTGGTTTAGGTCCATTGGGGGCCTTTTCCCAGATTCAGACAGTTTGTTGATGTCATATGTAGTAGAGATTTTGCAGACTGAAAAAGATGTTGTCTAGATGTTGATAAATTTATTTCCATGTTGTTAAAAAGGACTCAGAATATGACCATGATTTCGTCTATTATATTTCCGCATCCTTTCTTTAGTATACGAGTATTGTGCATGATTACCAGATGTAGAAGGGAATCCGGATCTCTATAGGTCAAAATGCTCGTTACGGCCAGGGCCCTGGCTCGGGTCGTGACACACACGTAGGAACGACAGTTTGGTTTCTAGCTCAAAAATGTGGGGTGTTACATTATCTCCCCCTTGGGATCATTCGTCCCCGAATGATGGGTGGGGACTTGTTGAAGCTCTAAAGATGTAGAATAAAGAACGAAACCTTGCATTTAACATTTTTCTCTAACAAAATATGCTAAGACATCAAACGAGCTTCATGATAACTCCTAGTGAAACGTGAAAGGACTAACCACGGGATAATGAGACTCTACCTAGGGATGATCTTGCACGTGAGTTCTATGAATCATAATAATCACAACACGAGGCATGAGTTCATTTGGCTAAAAAAAAGCCTCCCTTACATCGGTACTAATCATGTGATACCAAACTCCCCAAGAACACAACAACACAAACACCAAAATCAGTCCACTAGTTTAAGAACTATGGACCTTTTGGATGACCTCTCTCGGATTCGCAAGAAGAACAAGAAGGGAAGTGATATCAAGAGTAAAGCACACTAAAACAGCAACAACACTTGATGAACAAGATGCAATAACAACAACACACGGTTACAAGACAAGAACACAAATGGATTACACTAGCTATAGACAAACGATTACAAGAAAGTAAAGATAGATAGATAGACAAAGGGATGGTATAATATTAACAACCCAAAAGCTTATTACACTTTTGGACCTTTAATATCACACACAACCTAAACCTATCTCTTAAGTGACCTCAAGGGAACCGGAATTCCCAAGCAATCTCCGTTTCTAAGCAAATGATCAACACAAGGATTCCACCTTGTCCAAGGAGTCCGCCTTGCTAAAGACTCTCAAAGAGGCTATAAAATATGTTCTCCAAAAATCTCCCAAAAATGACCTAATGAGGTTCTATTTATACCTAGGTTAACTTATTACAAATGACTAAAAAACCCTTGTAAAGGGCAGATGAACAGTGAACGTGAATGAACAGTGAACAGTTTTGGAGCTTGTGGGACTTGTTCTCTACACTTCAAAGCTTTTTCTTTGGATGGGAAGCCCCTTGAGCTCGAGTCTTGACGCATTGGACCCCGATCATGATCGTACCCATATCATCCTCCCCTCCTTAGAAAGGATTCATCCTTGAATCCGAACCTTGAAAAAAATAGGAAGGACAAAAAAACAAAAGTTCCTCAAGGTATGAGGGTTAGGATTAGTGTAATCAATCATAGAATCTTGCCAAGGTGTCTCAAACTTCACATATACCCAAACATCCCTCTTACCCGAATACCCTACCAAGGGAGAATTAACTAGTTTATCCACATAAGTGTGACAAGAAACAAGGAACAAGTGTCGCTTATCAAATGGAAAACATAGACTCATCTTGGAACAACAATTAGACTTGAAAGCCGAGAGAGGAAATCCATACATTCCATGCACATTCAAGTCATTCCAAAAGACATCCTCATCATCACACTTCAAATGATCACCAGAATCAAATGGGTAGAGTATCTATGGGCACCGATTGGGAATACACTTCCTTACCCCAATACTACTACAATAATGATTAAATGTCCCCTCTATACTATCATGGCCAATAACAAAAAAAACTAGAGGGTTATCCTTAGTCATTCGGCCAACAAGTTCAACATCATCATTTTCACACACAAGTTGGTCTTCATGACTTCCATAAGACAATGTACTACCACTTTCCACAATGGCTTCAACACTAGGTGAATCAACTAGTGTATCCACAATCTCAAGTTGTACATTATCATCACAAAATGAAGGCACATTTAGCTCACTTAATGACAAACTATCATTCACACTTAGTTGGCTATTATCCTCATTCACTAGAGTGCAAAAGTTAGTTTGATTACCTTGTATCTCATGTGGAGCATGGCCACTCATGGGAATTTAATTAGGAAGGCTTGGATGCTCCATCAAGTTATCCAACTTTTTGCACAGAGAGCCTTCCGTCCCTTCCAATTATCCTTCCATTCTGTCCATTATTCGCCTATTTATGGCATCAAGCCTTGCCATGATGGATTTAACCCAACTAGGCATTTCAGCTTCATTCGCCATTGTACCCATCAAGAGCTACTAAGCAAACAATTCGAAAAAAACAAACACATTAAAGATTAGAAAAAGTCAGTCCACAATTCGTCACAAAACAGTCCACAATGCATCTCAAAATAGTCCATAATCCCTCACTTTCACACTTTGGATTTTTCACTCTATTGGCCTTACAAGTGTTGATAACTTGCTTATACTTCAATGAGGTTACTTGGTCCCAATTGTGGCTCGAGGTCGGAGTAGATTCTTGTTTGAAATGACTCAAATAATTAATGTACGAACTTGAACAAAAAAAGATACTATGACTCAAAAACAAGAAAAGCGCACAACAAAAAACGTTAACACGAAGAACGTACACAAAAGTAACTTACAAGCTAGTAGGGTATTACTAGGTTGTCAATTAGTGTCGAGCAAACAAACGAAACTAGGAAACAATAAAATGAAACTAAGAAATCTAAAATTTGAACTCAAAAATGTTGTGTTAACAGTACTTTAGTGACGTGGCAGTCCATTATTGGCCTCGAGTTTTATCAAAATTTTATTTCCCAATTTCAAGTCTTGATCAATATACAATTTGGAATTGGTGGATTTGGTTAATGGAGAGAAAAGTGGTCTTGGAGCCTTTTTGTTCAAATTTCAAAAGAAAAACTTGACTTCTTTGAACTTTCTCCTTGAAACAAGGTCCTTAAATCAAGGAAAAGTAGATGCAAAGTCTTTGAAGTGATAGGGACAAGTCTTTCACTAACAACTACTACAAGCTTGTCTTTCACCTTTTTAAATCTAGTTTGCACTTTAAGGATTAACAAGATGATGAAAGGGTGAAGAACCTTAAGAACACAACAACAACTCCAAGAACAACAACAATTTCAGTTTCCAACTCCACTATAATAAGACCAGCAAATCGGCCAAGGTTTAGGTAACAACAACATCCAACTCGGCCACACCTTGTTCACATCAACAACTTCAACAAGTTCAAGTTCAATCCTAGATTTGGAAACTTTTTAGTGTTTATGAGAAAGAAACCAACACTATAAACACTCTAAAAAAATAAAAGACTACATGTTCTAGACACACAACAAACAAATCTTGGCCAAGATAACAACAACACAATTTTCGGCCAAGAACACAAAATGGACAGATTTGCACTTTTCTGGATTTGTTTTTTTCAGTTTTCAGCTTTTTTTTTTGAATTTTTGTCCAAGAGAACCCAAGATTGGTAGTGTAGGAACACAACCATCCTTTATTTGATACAAAATGATACCAAACTCTTCAATAACACAACAACACAAACACCAAAATCAGTCCACTAGTTCAAGAACTATGGACCCTTTTGATGACCTCTCTCGGATTCGCAAGAAGGGAAGTGATATCAAGAGTAAAACACACTAAAACAGCAAAAACACTTGATGAACCAGATGCAATAACAACAACACACGGTTACAAGACAAGAACACAAACGGATTACACTAGATATAGACAAACGGTTACAAGAAAGTAAAGATAGATAGATAGACAAAGGGATGGTATAATATTAACAACCCTAAAGTTTATTTCACTTTTGGACCTTTAATATCACACACAACCTAAACCTATCTCTTACGTGACCTCAAGGGAACCGGAATTCCCAAGCAATCTCCGTTTCTAAGCAAATGATCAACACAAGGATTTCACCTTGTCCAAGGATTCCACCTTGCTAAAGACTCTCAAAGAGGCTACAAAATATATTCTCCAAAAATATCTCAAAAATGACCTAATGAGGTTCTATTTATACCTAGGTTAACTTATTACAAATGACTAAAAAACCCTTGCAAAGGGCGGATGAACAGTGAACGCGAATGAACAGTGAACAGTTTTGGAGCTTGTGGGACTTATTCTCTACACCTCAAAGCTTGTTCCTTGGATGGGAATCCCCTTGAGCTCAATTCTTGACGCATTGGACCCCTATCATGATCGTACCCATATCATCATGTAATAAGGTTTTCACGAACATAGGAATAGAAACATTCTCTACCTTACAAGGTCTAACGAATAGACCCAAAACTGAGAGACACTACTCAACTCTGCCCCCAAACAACAAATAACATACTTCATCATTTCCCACTTACAATTCACCCAATACATATCTAACCACATGAGTTTGAGTCCCACTATATAATACTCCTATGTTGAAGCCTAACTCGGAGAAAAGCAGTTCTAGTTTAAGCTGTGGGAATCCATATTCCACGTTCCTTTTAAAAGATTTACTTCACCTTACCACTACTTTCAAACACACTCAAGTTTTAAATCAAGGATTACTAACCATACAGTGCATTGGTTTGTATTTTCAACAATCAGAACATTAAATCCTAATCATTACTACACCCACTAGATGGATCTTCCCGCTAAGACCAACAATTTAATTTCAATCACTCTTACAAATATTTTTGCCACATTTCTCCTTTTTAGATATTTCACACAACGAGAGTTCATCTAACCTTAGCTCAAGAATTCACATCAAATTTCTTTTTCACCTTCAAGAACATCTTCTCCCCTACCTAACATATCACCAAGCTTCCACAGCCACCATCATACTATCATATGGAGTGTCATTAAGGGACTCGAGCATAAATGTCATGAAGGGAAGTAACACTATTAGACCATAAATTATACTTATTGCACTACTCAAGGAGGGACATGAACTAAAGATACGATAAAATAGACACGAAGTGCTCTATATATCAAGTGTTTGGATCATAAGTAGAGAGTCGCTCGGAAGAAGCATAATACAACGTGAATTCTTAGGATAGAGAACAGTGAGAAAACATTGGTGCACATATCAAGATAAATTGAGGGAAAAAGACTGAATTAACCTCCTGAACTCAGAAATCAGTAGGACCGACGCATTAAGCATCACCCTGCATCGGTCCCTACCGACGCGATTCTTGGCACGATGCATCGACATCGTGTTGGCCCACTATTTTTCTCATCCAAACATGCCTCAAACTTCATCTAAAAAATCTAAAACTTTCTTGAGACACCCTTTTTTTCATCCCTGATCATGAATCAACTCAAAAATCTACGTCTCGGGGTCGGTAAGATCAATTTGAAAATCATGAAAGTTAAGAGCTCATAAATATGACTAAGTCTTCTACCAATTAGAAAAAATTTCAGGTTGTCAGCTCTTCATACATGCAACCAAGAGTGGTATTGAGTCGAGAATGCTACGGGGTGGTTACACTATAACAAAGACAATGATTTCCGCATGAAGCGATTGCTCCTCATTTAAGGAACTGAGATTTTTCCATGAGTTTGCATAAACTTTAACACTTTGGCTAAACCCAACTGATACGAGAATAATCACAGAAATAGACTTATCTGGGTGTGCATTGAAAGAAACCAAGTGTATGTGCAAGAGAAGTGTAATTAAAGGCCCAAATACACACCAAAACCACCCACTCCATACACTAGAGGGGCAGCCCATTCTTGAAGGGTCTTTTTGGTTATTTTAACTTTTATTTATTTTGTAATATATGAGGAACATGTTAGGGTTTATTCACTTAGTTTTGAATGTTGAAAATGGTAGAACACACTTGAAACCCTCAAGTTCTCTCTCTTGTGAGGCATGGCCAAAACTACGTTACAGCATTAGGGTGAAATCTCTTTTGTTGTTTGTTTGCTTGGAACTTGGGGTGCTTAAAGGATTGAGGTCCTTTCTTATGTCTCTTTGAAGAGTGTAGGTATTCCTACTATCATCATTAAGGGTATTTGTGTGTCATCTACACTTAGGTTCCTAGTCATTATAGTAGTTTATGTCTCACTATCTATCTCTTTGTCTTTTGTAATCTTGTAACGTTATATCTTGTTGTTGTGGAATCCGAATCTGGTTATTCTTATTGTCATATTTTTCATCTCGTTATTGTTGTGTTGTTGGCTGTTTTTGGGTGTCAAATACACCCTTGTTTCTTGTATTCTTGTTATACTTGTTGAATCTGAGTGAGGTCCCCTTTTGGTCCATGGTTTTTCTTGAATTTGTGGACTGTTTGGGGTATATTTTGTGCTTTCCCTTGTTTTTCTTGTATCATTTGGTATCAAATCCATCTTTGGTGTTGTTCTTACAATACCAATCTTTGACTTTCTTTCTAAGAAAATAAAAAAAATTGGTGTTCTTTCTGTTCTTGTTGTTCATCTTGGCCGAGGTTGCTTGTAGCATCTAGATCTAGTAGTCCTTTGGTGTTTATTGTTCTTTATTGTGTTAGTTTTGTGATTCACTAGCACTAAAAGGTGTCTAGATCTGTATTTGATCTTGAACTTGTTAAAGTTGTGTTGTGAACAAGGACCTAGGGCGAGAATTTATGACTTGTTGTGGCCAGTTGGGTGTTGAATTCATGAATATTGTTGTTGTTCTTGAAGGATTGTTGTGGTGTTAATCTTGTTCTTCATCTCATCTTACAACTTAAGACAACCAAAAGTGTAATATAGATTCAAAAAGGTGAACCTACAAGTTGTAAAGTTGTTTGTGAGAAGACTTGAGCCATCACTTCCTTGACTTGACATCTACTTTTCAACCACTTTTCCTTGCTTTAAGGGACCTTGTTTTGTGGGAATTGTACAAAGTCAAGTCTTGCCTTTTGAAGATTAGAATTAAAGAGATTCAAGACATATACTTTCCCTCTAAAACCAATTATTTCCATTACATAGTAACTAAAGTTTGTAAACTTCAACTAGTGACTAATTGTGGGGCCGTGGCCAATGGTGTGCTGCCACGTCACCCAATTTACTGTTCACACAAAAATTTTAAGATCAAATTGTGATCTTTTAGTCTCATTTTGTTGTCTCATTAGTTTCGTTTGTTGATTCCCATACTAACTTACAAACTAGTGACAATTTACTAGATTGTGAGTTGGTTTTGAAACCATTTTTTCCATGTTTACATTCCTTTGTGTGTTTTTATTCTTTTGAGTCATTGTACACACTCGGTTCACCTCTCAACGTCTCACGGATTACAAGAAAACTTACAATAATTGTGTGATCAAAAGTGAGAAGATTTGAGGGACAAAGGATTAAAGAGAGTGTGAGGACCATTCTTTGAACAACTAACTTGTTTATTGTTTTGTAGGTAACTTCTTGGCTACAATGGACAACAATGCTCTTGGTTCTATCATGGAAAGACTTGAAACTATCAACTGAGGAATAGAAAGTATGCTCACGACTATGTTCTCAATCCAAGGAGAGATGTCTACTATGAATGAGAGGTTAGATCAAATGGAGAGTAGAAGGAACTCTCGTGCTTCTACCCCTCGACTCCATGTTTCCTCAAGTAGTCATGACCAAAACCCTTCCATCACCATTCCTCCCGAGACTTTGCCTACTAAATTCAACCCTCTAAGTTCACCACAAAATGCCATGAGCCAAGTTACTAATTACCCTTAAAATCGAGAACAAGGTAGATTACTTCTGCCGCAAGTTGATCAAGTCCCACAAGAAGGACTTGGAGGCCCATTCCCTCCCATCCAGCTCCACAACCAAAGCTCCACATTACCAAAATATCCCCCTCAACTGAAACTCCACTTCCCCAAAATCGATATGTCCATATAGAGGAGTATGGAAGAAAGGGACACGAAGTATATGAAGTCTACGGTGATGCTTATATGATGGAAGAAGACTTGAGTCGGATAAGATTGAAGCCAAGTCTCAAGATGAAGAGTAAGACAAGGTTCAAAATAAATATGTTGGCTGAGACTTGTTCATATTGAGCTCTCCGGTTCTTCATGTTTTGCGGACTGTTTTGAGTGTTTTTTTTGAACTGGCCAATTGAACGAAGTGAAGCTATGAATTTGTGGGAAAATTCTTCTCAATATGGAGAGGATGATACAAGAATAATCACTGAAATAGACTTATGTGGGTGTGAATTGAAAGCAACCAAGTGTATGTGCAAGAGAAGTGTAATTAAAGGCCCAAATACACACCAAAATCGCCCACTCCTTATACTAGAGGGGCAGCCTATTCTTGAAGGGCTTTTTTTGGTTATTTTAACTTCTATTTGTTTTGTAATATATAAGGAACATGTTAGGATTTATTCACTTAGTTTTTGAATGTTGGAAATGGTAGAACACACTTGAAACCCTCAAGTTCTCTCGCCTGTGAGGCATGGCCAAAACTAGGTTACAATATTAGGGTGAAATCTCTTTTGTTGTTTGTTTTCTTGGAACTTGGGGTGCTTGAAGGATTGAGGTCCTCTCTTGTGTCTATTTGAAGAGTGTAGGTATTCCTACTATCATCATTAAGGGTTTTTGTGTGTCATCTACACTTAGGTTCCTAGTCATTATAGTAGTTTATGTCTCACTATCTATCCCTTTGTCTTTTGTAATCTTGTAACGTTATATCTTGTTGTTGTGGAATCCGAATCTAGTTATTCTTATTTTCATATTGTTCATCTCATTATTGTTGTGTAGTTGGCTGTTTTTGGGTGTCAAAATACACCCTTGTTTCTTGTATTCTTGCTATACTTGTCGAATCCGAGTGAGCCTTTTGGTCCAAGGTTTTTCTTGAATTTATGGACTCTTTGGGGTATATTTTGTGCTTTCCGTTTTTTGTATTGTATCACCAACATAGAATGAATCGGTGACATATAAAAACATATTTCCTTATGACCAAGCATGCTGAGAGACATAGATTTTCATGGATTACGACAAACGAAACATATGGCTTGCATATATGAAAGACTGGATTACTGAGAGACATAATTGCTTTTAGTTTGGAGGTCTGATCATAAACATAAGTCCATAGAGGACTCAAACCATAGGCACAGGCATTACTTGAATGGATGACGTAAGACATTAGCAGGATACTCTCCCAAATTGAAGTAGGAGGATTATGCTTGAACAGGAATTGATTGATCATGATTCATACTTGAAACTTGACACCACAAGAAGATTTGGGAACTACTTTAATCCATCATCTCCCCTTAGAGAAAAGTCACCCTCCTAGACTTACAGACATAACCCCACATCGAAATCAATAGCCACAACTCTCAACATAAAGGAGATGTCATTACAAACTTACACTCTATTCATGTTAGAGTGGGTAAAAGTCCCACATTAGTTGGGGAATGGAATGGTGGTTTGCTTATATGGACTTGGAAAATCCTTCCCTCTTGAGCTAGCTTTTGAGGTTGAGTTAGGCCTAAGGTCCATTTCTTTGACATGGTATCAGAGCCAGGTCTATCCCCGTTTTGGGCTCCCGGTCCATGCGCCAGTGCCAGTTGGGCCTGGGCGGGGGGGGGGGGGTTAGAGTGGGTAAAAGTCCCACATTGGTTGGTGAATGGACTGGTGGTTTTCTTATATGGACTTGTTCCATCCTTCCCTCTTGAGCTTTTGAGGTTGAGTTAGGCCCAAGGTCCATTTCTTTGATAATTCTCCGTGAAGAACTATACTGTGAAGGCCTTGCTTTTCTGTAATTGCTACTCTTAACTTCCGCTAGCCTCTATAGCCATCACTCTACATCCCTCACTCTCATGAGCGCACATATCCACACTTCTTATCACAAAAGGGGTATCAGTATATACATGAACACAAACTCCTCTCATTAATCTCTAATACAAAGACACTAAATTATTTTCTTGGACATCCCCTTACAGGGACACTAATCGTAATTTCTTCTAACTCCCAAAGTCATCAACTTACGACTAACATTTTCATGGGCCTAACACCCATTCTTCTAAACACTTAACGCTCCATCTTTAATTCCTTAGAATACTATCGTTACACCTCTAATTACATAACCTATAACTTAACAAAATCTTCATACTATACCAAAGGTGCATATTGCCTACCTATATTCCCTCAAGTTCAACTTTAATGAACACTTTACAACAAACTCCTTAGACTTCTCCGTACTACAAAATTAAAAAACACAAGATGGGTACACATGACACTCATACCATACAACTTTATCTAACAACATGCTATCTGGGGTTTAACTTATTCTTATATAATTATCACTCTTACCACCTTGATGACTCAGCCACAACTTATCATCTTTTTTTTCACAATCCCTCATGACTATATATCACCATTTATCCACTCCCTTTTTCATAAGTTTCCAACCTAGGGAATTTCACACATCGCATCAAGCCTAATAATTAATTCTCACAAACATGCATCATCAATCTAGAGCTACTATTGATACAAGTCAAATGGACGTCTTAGTTTTTGATGACATCATTCAAAGTCACTACATGAAGAATCAAGCTTTGGTCGCATGGAGGGCACTAGATCATACTTCAAGGGGTTATCTTGAGAATGACATTAAACAAACCCGAGTGTGGAAGATTGCTTGGAGCCTTGATGACTTAAGGACTCTCGGGTTTGGGACATACTTGGTGGTTCACGGTTTTGGTTCCCTTTATTAAGTGCATTTTGGCCACTTAGACTTGAGAGAATTTTGGTCATTTAGACTTGTCTAAATGACACTCCATGGCCACCCCACCTCATTAAGGGCATTAGAGTCATTTTGTCTTTCTTTTGTAATATACTATATATAGTCTCTTTTAGGTCTTTTCTCATTAGTTTTGAATGATGAATGCATGAAACACTTGAAAATCCTCTCTCTTGAGAGTATACCACATTAGTGTAGTCTTAGTTAGGGCTTGGAAAAGTCAATATTGACCTTTACTTGGAAACGGTGGATCTTGAGGTGAGTTGATTCCCTTGACGGTCACCGTAAGAGTGTGGTTTTGATTATTACATTCATTAGGGGTTAGTGTTGAAATACACTTGGTTCTTAATCTTGGTCTCACTATCAATCTTTATTTTCTATGCAATTTCCATTGTGTTTGTGTTGAATCTGTGTCTTGTTTCATCTTATGTCATTGTTATCATCTGCATCTCCTTTCTTTAGTTATAGTTTTGGTTTCTAGCTTTGTTTTCTATATCAAATATTCTCACCACTACACTCCACATCTAAAGTTAAAGCCTGTTGTCTATCCTCAATTATATACCACCGGTAAGGCATGTCACATACTATACTAGCTAGTCCATCAAATTAGGAAATCAAGCCAAATACTTAACTTCGCTTAGGTACTATCTACAATCACAACCTCTCCATAACCTCACTATTACAACTCAAAATCCACTACATACCTTCTCACATAAAGTACTAGTTTACTACTACTAAAGAAAAGACCATCAAAGGGGTAAAGTCACATGACAGAATTAGTCGATCTTAATCTTATAATATATGACCCATTTCAATCTTATCAACATATTCTAATTCCTCATATCATACTTACTTACCTAATCATACATCACAAGGATCTTCAAAGTTCAATAAAAACTAATGAGTCTCTACATACAAATTATTAACTAATCTACCCCTTTCCATTTTCCACTTATAAATGATTTCTACAACCACCATAACTATCCACTTTGAGCTCCATCTCTATTTTGAACAAATAATAATCATATCCAGCTACTTCCTTCATAGACTGCCATACAATCTACAACTATTGCTACCACATTAGTCTATCACTATACAATGGCAAACCATCTCTCAATCAATGGTCAAACAACTAAAACTGTTTATTTACACAAAAGTCTCCCTCACTCTGACTTCTAACCTTGAGACTTCATATCACTAACTTTTTGGCCCATCTCACTACCAATAGGTCATGA
The DNA here is from genome assembly GCA_030864215.1 of Capsicum pubescens. Lineage (NCBI taxonomy): Eukaryota > Viridiplantae > Streptophyta > Magnoliopsida > Solanales > Solanaceae > Capsicum > Capsicum pubescens. Next base: position 23,170,322 of record CM061549.1, read on the forward strand.
CACTATACCATATACTAATACTCGGGTGGAAATACATTTCCAATATTCTAATACATATCATTACCCTTATGTAAGACATCTGCAATAAGAATTTATTAAAGGAGACTGAATATACTCCATACCTCAAGCCCAACGCACGACTGATGCAGATAGGGGTATATACTTAAATAAACACACTTTAAAGCACTCATGGACTCCTCTCAAGTCCTTGTGCAAATTCATAACTTTATGTACAACTCAATCAGAGAGAACCACATCGCTGGGGGAGCTAGACACTTGGACTTGTATTGCCTCGACAATGAGGCATGGCCCATGAAATTGGAACAAGGATGGAATTTTGGATAACTTTCTTATGGACGACGCTATAGCATGAACTAGAGTATGAAAGAATAAGAAACAACTCTTAAATGTCCGATAGCTTTTTGATTATAAGTGTGGTGCACAACACACCCATAAGCAAGACTCTACTAGACACGATTTAGCAGACACCCTGGGACCATGAGCTGTGCTCTAATACCAAGTTCGTCATGACCCGAACTGGGGCCCTGGCCATGACAGGCATCCCAAATAATAAAGGCCTGAGAGTCCTTCTAACTTGTAATCACATACACTATTCATGTACAAAGAGGAAATGCGGAAATACATAATGATACAGAATCATGGTCAATATCATAATTCATGAACAATTTAAAAGGGAAATTCTGAATATTTTAAACATGTAACAACCATCTGCGAAATCTCTAACATTACAATAACCATCATAAGTCTAAGACAAAACTGGGACAAGGCCCGTAGTAGACCATAAAAAGAAAGAAACAATGAAATCGGAAAATCAGGCCCTCCAAAATAGAGAAGGCTCACCAACGGCAACTTCTGACACACACGGATCTACTGCTGAATGGGACCGTAGGATTGTGCCTTAAATTCTGAGATATAGGGGGTCAATACATATGTGCTGGTACGCAGACCAATCCAAAATAGTGTATTTATATATATAAAATAAGTGAGAGTAAGTCATGAAACATCATGCATGATATAGTTTAAAATACATGGGCAATCTCTAATAATCTTAAAACATTCTTGTCAATGCAATTCTACACTTTGTATTACTTCTGTGTTAAGTGGTACACCTTACATATCTGAAAGTTTTCCACGGGCAATATGGGATTCGCGATTAACTCGACGGCCAAGCCCCAACCCAAGTTTGCCGCAAGGGTTGAAGTATCTAAATCTGATATTCCCCAGGGCACTAGGCCAGCCTATAATCCCTCTTGGTGAAATAATAAACCCGTATCGGCAAAACACGATTTCAGGCAATGAGTTCTCTAAACTTGCGCCTTCTTTGGGTAACCACCTAACTCTTTTAATGCCCATTTTTAATCTGTTCTTAACATGAAATCTGAATGAAATTTGATTTCCTTTTTATTCTGAGTCTGTTATGGCATTATCTATTTTGGTGCTGTCACACCAAGACTTGAAAGTCGCGTATCTAATCCATAAGGTATCATGCAAGATTCTTTCATTTAAAACAATGTTCAGACCACCAAAGCATTCAGACAAGTATAAGAGAATTCATATTTCGAAACATAAGTCAAAACCATGCAAAGATTCTCATCTTTTCAATAATTCCAACAAACATGTAGTGGTCATATATTTTTGATAAAACCATGCAATTGTTTCATTATATATTTTCAGAATTTATCAACATGTAAAACCCCCTCTCTTCAATTCAAAACCGTAATCAAGTCATAAATAATAATCAAGACATTTGTATCATGCTTCTCAAAATACATTTGAAATAATCCATATCGTATTAAAAGAATGGAAAATCATAGCAAGAGAGGGATTCTATATTTTCATGCTCTCAGTTAAATATTCAACTCAATTTCATACATACATATATACGAGTAAAAATCAATTTGGGGAAAGGCCTCAAGACCAAAACAATAGTATCATTAAAGAATTCATAATGCAAGATTGTAAACATAATTCCAAAACCCCTTTAAAATTTCATGATTTCTATAACTTTAAATCTTATTCGAAGAGTTTTCAACAAGCCCATGTAGTTTAGGAAAAACCTCACGTACCTTAGGTTTCATAGAAATCACGAAGAAATTTTGAAAAGATTGGACCTTTAAGCTTGAGTTCCCAAACCCTAGTTGTTTTTCTCCTATTGTGTTCTTGATTTGAAGAATGAAGTCCTATTCTTGAAACTTTCTTGAGAATCTCGAACTTCAAAGGATTGAATTTTAGATTACTTGGAGGAGAAGAGTTGAATTGTGTTCTTGGGGAAAAGGGAAGGTTCTTACGTGAGTTGATTGAAGAAGATGGGCAAATAATGCCCCTTTTTGGATTATAATTCGTGTTTGGACATCTAGGGATGGGGAAAAGGACTAAACTACCCCTTCGCCTATCTTTCTCATGTAAATGACCATCGTGGAGCAATTTCCAGAAACAGAAATGAAACTTGCATTGCGACTCCCAGAATCGGGAATGAAACTCGCGTCGCGACCTTATCGCGACAGCTCACTGCCTCACATGAAAAATGAAATAACTTTTCACTCGGGTATCAGATTTTAGCAAAATTGGTATCGTTGGAAAGCTAATTCGATTATCTACAATTTTGTGGGTATTAATCTGCCAAATTCTATATATAAAAAACATTATACTCTCTCAAAGATGATCCTTGTAGAATCGAATATCAAACTTTGGACGAATGAAGAATTCTTAGCTCAACTTTGCTTTAAGCGATTTCTATGAGCATTTTTCACCTCATAATTACTTCATATAATAGGAGAAATATCATGACACATGAATTTAAATATAAACATGGAATTTGAGCTTACACACGTAGGAACGCCTGTTTGATTTCTAGCTCAGAAATGGGGGGTGTTACAGCCGCTCTCTGCCACTGCCTCCTTATCTTTATTATTCCACTTTAGGTCATTTTATTTCATCTCCGCAACCTTCGAATCATCGCTAGTAGCTTCACGCAAGCAATTTTCAATCTCCTCCCTTGTAACTGTCCTATTCGCAAGCACACCCCTGCTTAATCTAATCCCCATTTTGAACACATTGATTAAATACTTTGCGTTCGTGACTTGATCACCCTATTGAGGGAAAGCCACGATGGGAATCAAGGAATGCTAGGTGAAATGGCCTCCATTGACAAATTCCAGCCACAATGTGAGAGAAAAAGGCGACAGAAGGGTGAGTCAAAACTTGTTCTTGTGGACACCATTTCACTATGTTTCCCCTGCCACCAACTTTCTCAAGAAATCCATCAGGTAACTCAACAGGCTGAAATACAGAATCTTCGGGGGTGGCTTCATGACCCACAAGAAAGATATCCCCAAATTTAATAGCCCCAACGCAATCTCATCTTCTTGTTTTTGCTCAGGAATGGCAGCCCGGTATCCCACAAATGGTCACCTTTCCGGAGTGTACACTCCTTCTTGGATCAACATTATAAAGGAAACGAGTACCCCTCGGTTTTGGAGATGCATATCCTCTTCTTCTCATTGAACAACCTCCACTAGAGCTAGTATAACTATTCACACTATATCGATCTTGATAGGAAGTACTACAAGGTGGAGAATATGAATCTTCATACTCCTCATGTGTACTCTCATCATAGCTCTCATATGCTTTGCGAATGAAAGGGTTATTCCTAACACCAAATCTAGGTTTGGAGTAAGAAGTGTAGGACTCCTCACATGTCCCCAACGTCATCATAAGATCCATCACGAGGTCCTACATCATCTCCAAAGTCACCATAAGCACTAGGCACTTCATTCACCTCATTTTCTCCCTCAAAACAGTAACTTTCAAATCTGCCCAAGTTTCGATCATGGCTATTTTCATAGCCTCCGCAATCTCCCTCAACTTCGTAGCCATAAAACCCCTCACTACCACCATAGTCTCCCATGTTGTAGTCACAATAATCCCCAGATATCAAAGACATATTCCTCTTATATCACCTTTTGAACCTACAAAATGAACAAACAAGATTAGTTGTAAAAGCTCCTCACCAACACTCGTATTCACTCACTTTTGTGATCCTCACAATTGGAGCGACGAATATTGAAAGTTGCTTATACTCCGATAGTCAATAAGATGTCAATTCTACTTGGTGGCTGGAATGGATTCTTGCTTGATCGACTCAAGAAACAAAACAAAATTTACTTACGAACTTGAAACAAAGAAGTTGCTAAAAGTTAAAAATGAGAAAAGCACACAAATAATGAAGACACGAAGAAACGGATTCAATAATTAATTTACAACTAAGTAGGTGATTACTAGTTGTTAATTAATTCTAGAATCAAGACATGAAACTAATGAAACAATAAGATGAAACTAAGAATCTAAAATTTGAGCTCAAAAATATTGCGTGAACAGTAGAAGTGATGATGTGGCAACCACGTATTGGTTCGATTTTATCAAGTGGTTATTCTCAAAGGTTCAAGTCTTGGTCAAAAATTAATTTAGATTGGTGGAATTTGTTTTAGGAGGGAAAATAAGTCTTGAAGCCTTTTTTTCAAGTTTCAAATTTCAAGACATGACTTTTGTAGTACTTTTCCTTAAAACATGGACCCTTGTTTCATGGAAAAGTGGTTGAGAAGTGATGTAAAGTATTTAGTGTATAGGAAAAGTCTTTGAGTCACAAGTACTACACCTTGAAACTTGGATCTATGTCTTGCAAGACTAACACAATACACACTCTTTTTCTTCAACTTCTAAGATCAACAACCACTTTTTTTTCAACAATATATGGAGATGGTGAAGAACACCAAGAACATAAACTTTGAGTCTTGAAGTTCTAAGGTTCAAGTTGGACCTCCCAAACAACAACAACAACTTTCCAAGCTTAAATTCCACAACACAATCTCCACAATACACGTTCAAAACTTGAACCAACAACACATCACACGTTCAAGTCTCGAACCCGCAACAACAATCGGCCACACTTTGTTTACATTAACAACATCAATATTTCAAGCTCAAATCTAAGATATAGACTCAACGTGTTAGTGAGGAACAAAACTAACACTTAGAGACAACGAAAACAAGTAAAAATATTGGGCAATACACAACAAGAACATAATTTTCGGCCAACAACACAAAATGGACAGATTGCTATTTTTCTGAAATTTTTAGATTTCAACTTTTTTTTTAACAATTTTTTTTTATTTTTCAACTAACAAGCCCAATATTGATCTTGTGGGAACAAGATCAAGCCATGCTTTGATACCAAATGATACGGGAATGAAAACGGAAACACGAAATCACACTCCAAATCAGTCCACTAATCTTAAGGATTCGAGGACCAAGATGGAGACCACACTCGGATTCGCTACCAACAACAAGAATACAAGATACAAGGGTGTATTTCAACACCAAAACAGATATAAAACGTGATGAAAAATATCAACAACAATAACACAAGTTTCGGATTCAATAAATGGCCCAAAACAGTCCACTACACAAGATAACAACAACAAAAGTAAAGGATAGATAGTGAGACCAAGATTATTACAAGATTAAGAACTAAATAGTGTATTAAACTCAAAAACCCCTAATGAATGTAATAATCAAAACCACACTCTTACGGTGACCGCCAAGGGAATCAACTCACCTCAAGATCCACCATTTTCAAGCAAAGAACAATGTTAGCTTTTCCAAGCCCTATACTAGAACTACACTAAGTTGGTCTACTCTCAAGAGAGAGGATTTTAAGTGTTTCAGTATTTCATCTTTCATAAACTAAAGAGAAAAGACCTAAAATGCACTACTTATAGTATATTACAAAAGTAGACCAAAAGACCACATTACCCTTAATGACCAAGAGTGGCCTTGGTGTGTTGGAAGACAATATGAATTATCCAAAATGCCCTTAAAGCTAAGTGACCAAAATGTCCTTAGTAAAGGGAACCAAAACCGTGAACCAACAAAGGTGGTCCAAACCCGAGAGTCCTTAAGTCTTCAAGGCTCCAAGCAATCTTCCACACTTGGGTTTGATCAATGGTAGTCTAAAAACGTCCCCTCCAAGTATGATCCCATAACCTCCATGCGACCAAAGCTTGATTCTTCACATAGTGACTTTGAATGATGTCGTCAAAAGCTAAGGCGACCATTATTCTTGTATCAGTAGGGGATTGTGTTTGTGCGGCCCCTATCCAATTCTTAGTCAAAATTTTCTATGTTCTCAAAATTTTCAATATGAGACATTTCATCATCAGCTTGTGTGCATGTAATTAACCAAGCATTATCAAATTGAACTTAATATTGAGTTTGTTCACTAATTCTTCCAATTGTATGTCCTTAAGAGTTAAGACAAACCTTCCCGAAAAGTTATTTGTTAGAAGAAAAGACTAAGGAGTTGTGAACTCAAACTCGAGGAACAAATACGAACAAATAGCTTTACATTTCCATAATAACTTTACATTTCCACTTGAACTCCAGGAACACTGTGTTAGAATGGACTTTAGAATCCTTGCAAATCTCTAGGTTCCCACTAGACTCCTTAGGAATAATAATTTGAAGCAAGTATAGACCTTCCGTCACTTCACCAAAAGCTTGAGGCCTCTTCATTAAAAGGGCCCTGCAAGACACAACTATTAGAAGTGAAAGATAGAGTATAATTGTATTGGACATTAAATCTATGAACTGATAGCAGATTGTATCTAAAACTTGGAACATAAAGAACATTATACAGTGTAAGGTTATTAGGAATTAGAAAACTTCCTATGTGAGTCACAAGGATGGACTGAGAGTTGGGCAAATTAATGTTAACAGGAACTTTAAGAGCTGTCATGGAAAGGAAAGAATTAGAAGTGTAGCACATGTGCTCAGAAGCACCTGAGTCTATTATCCATGTTCCAGAATTAAAGACTGAAAGAAAAGTTCTAATATATTTAAGCATAGTACCAGCAACTGCATTAGTATTTATCTTAGATCCCTTGTTCATGGATGATCCCTCTGTTGATTTCTATTTTGCCATTTGAATGAAATGCTTGAATTGTTCTTTGGTGAAATGTTGATTGATTAAATCCATGTCAATCTTATGCTCATTGACACCTTCTTCTCCAGACATAATAGTATTTCCTCTTATCTGAACCTGTCCATCTTTGTTGTTTGTGAACTGAAAATCTTCAGGAAAGCCATGTAACCTGAAGCAATCATCATCAACATGTCCAGTCTTACCACAAAAATCACAAGATACATTAGGATTATACTTCTTTTTAACCCTAAATTTTTGTTGTGGATGGCTTGTCCTTGTGTATTTGGGTAATTGTTAGTGACCGTTCATCCTTTGATAATTGAATGATCTAGTTCCAAAATTAGGCATAACACCAGGGGTTTCTGAACTTTCTTGCCAAATTTGTTTTGATTCACATTACTTTCCATAAAAGAAGAAAAATTATTTGGAATCAAGCCACTCATATAGGTTTCTCTCTGATTTTCATCTTATAGAATCAGAGAGTAAGCAACATTTATGTTGGGCAGCGGATTCATCATTAAGATGTTTCCTCTTGCCTGAGCATACACATCATTCAGACCCATCAAAAATTGTATAAGCTTCTCATCTTTAAGATATTTTTCTAGCTTCACTTTACCTTCACAGTTACACACACAAGTGCACTTATCAGACTTGAGAGAATCCAGCTCATCCCAAAGTCTCTTAAGTCTAGTGAAATATCCCGCAATGTCATTGTTCCCTTGAACTACCTATTTAGTTCCTTTTGCAGGTGAAACAATTTGGCTCCATTAGATTATCCAAATCTATGCTCTAGACTCATCCATAAATCTTTAGTTGTCCTAGAGTATAAACGATATCCTTGGAAAGAGAGTTAAGGAGCCAAGATGTTACCATGTCATTGCATTTGCTCCAAGATTGTAGATCTGGTGAAGCATCAGTACCAGTGATAAAACCAAGTTTATTCTTGTCTGACAGTGCTATAAGCACTGATCTCTTCCATCCTTGATAACCTTTTCCATCAAATGGAGTGTTAACCAAGGCCATTCCAGGTGAATCTAAAGAGTAAAGATAATAAATATGAGTGGGATCCATAGCTGCTGGAGTTCTGGTGGTAGAACCAGAAGAAGATACTGAAGAAGTAGTGACTTCATCTGTCATTGTAGAGATAGGTTAGATGAAGGAGATTGATAATCGAGAAGATGATTTGTATGCAAGCTCTGATACCATGTAAGAAAAAAACTAGAGACAGTATTTGGGAATTTTCTTCTTTGTATATTCTTTGTCAATCACATTTATTTATACAAGGTAATGAAAAGAACCTTCTATTCTAAGCTAAACAAGAGCCTTCTATTCTAAGCTAAACAAGTGCCTTCTATTCTAAGCTAATGAAAGAACTTCTATTGTTGGGTCATGTTCTTGTTTGCTGCTGATTTGTTGTTGGGCTGCCTATGTGTTGTTTGTTTATAAAGCCCAAATGTTGACCCATGTTGGAGCTGGTTTTTATTTGATGATATGGATGATGAAGATGAGCCATCTTGATTTCTAACACACTGATAAATGTTACAAGGTCTGGAAAACAATCTTGATATAGAAGTTGAATTTCAGAACCTTCTGGAATTCAAAAAACTCCAAAAAAGTTGTTTTCACAATCTTCACTCCAAATGAACAAAAATTTAAAAACAACTCCGTTTTGAATTCATATACAAACACAACTTCAGAATTTCACCATTTTAATGTTCAAAAGCTCTCTTAGGTTATTACAAGTGGCCAAGTAAAACACGAAAGAACCCCCAACAACTGACATTTGAATATTTGTCAGTGTTCCTGGAGTTTAATTTGAAATGTAAGGTTATTAGATAGGATTTGTTCATTGACTTTGAGTTCGCTGCTCCTTAATCTTTTCCTCATCCCACAGCAGATTTGTCGTAAATCTTAAGTGCATAAAATAGAAAGAATTAGTGAACAAATTCAATGTTAAGTCCAACTATAATAAAGATTGGTTAATTACATGCACACAAGTTGTCGATGAAATGTCTCCACAAGAAAATTTTGTTTAAGAATTGGACAGGGGCCGCATGAATGCAAGTCCTCACTGCCAAAATTAAAACGTAGGCTCAACCACTTGGGTTGACCTTAGGCGGGCGCCCCTCCAAAGTGCAATGGAAGTCACCAACCTAGGCCATGTGCCTTGTTGATCGCCCATTGACCACGTCATGGAAATTATGTTTCCTCGAAGATCCTTCTAATGCATTTAACGCCCTCCAACTCCTGGTTTTTTGTTGTGTTAGTCGATGAGGGACATCTTAAGATTATGCTGTCGTCAAATGTTTTTCTGAAATAATTAATACACTACTAATCTACTTCCCTTTTTGAATGAATAGCTACTGAATGTCCCTTGCTTTCCTTTCTTCCCCTCTATGTAATGCAACACACAAGATATGTTTCAGAAGATCGGAAATTTTGCAGAATTAATGAAATTAGATAGAGATTAGTCTGATTTTTGTGGTCATAAGTATGCCATAATAGTTATATGTTTTTTGAAACTTTTGAGTTTGAACATGTCATATAATCACGTTTAGCTATAAGGAGGTGGTTGATCTGTGATAAAATTCTCATTGACAGCTTTCATCTCTTTGCCAACTCATTCAGATGCATAGAAGGTGACTAGCACGCCCTTGCTAGCAAAGCGCTTCGCTAGTATAACAAGAGGGTTAACAATGCCTTGACCTGTAAATGCAACAAGAAAGACACGGACAAGACTGCTTTCGTGTTTTGTGATGCAGAATCCATTTTTCGTCAATTGATGTTTCTGTAGGCATGAAGATCGATCCCCTATTTAATATAACTTCAAGCTGCAAACCTGCAAATTACAAAATGCATGCATCTTACTTGTCAAATCGCGTGAGATTTTTCATGTAGGACACGCGTGTCTACTTTTCAACTTATTGATCGTTGTGTCTACTTGTACACATTTAAAGTTGGAGTGCATAGGTGCCTACTCAGGCCAAGTTAAAGGCATGTTTATGTATTATGCCTTTAAACTTCAAGTAACTAGTTTGTATACTTGTCAACGGACGTCGCGACCAGTGGTGGTTGAAACTTAGAAGGTGTTAAAGAAAGTAAATCATGTATTAGTTTTGGTATTACTAATATCTTGTTTGATGTACTTTTCAACGTACGTATAACTAAAGCAAGTATTAGTTATCATATGCATAACTAGTATAAAGCAAATCACGGTATTAGCAATACCAAGGCTATTAATTAATGCATGTATTCGCAATGTTAAAGATACAATTACCCTTAAAAGTGTACAAAGTTAAAGAATGTGGGGGGTATTTTTATAAACAATAATTTTGTTAGAGCAATATTGGAAACTTAATCACAGCATTACTACATCCTATTAAAACCTATTTTTGTACACCCTCTAAGCATCATCTTGGCAATGACTTTATCAAAATAATACATTACATTACTGTTGTATTAAGCTTTAATGATGACTTTCATAATATCTAGGGACCAGGTCCGTCCCATGTTGAACTCATGAGTGATGGTATTGGACATCTGTGCACTGCTGTGCACTGTGCTAATTTGTCTGGTAGTATGATTGCAGCGAACAACGCAGGGACACTTAGTCTAATAGAAAGCACATTTGATTTCCCTCAACATATATTAGCAAGGATGTGACAAATTGGAAACCTAGTTTTATGAATTCATCCCAAGTTCTATGGTGAAAATACAAAATGACTCCCCCAGCCCCACCGCTTTTGTTTCAAACGTGGACATAATGCAATTAGAAACATCACTGCGAGTTTTCTTTTTGTTTCTTGGCATATTTTTGTCAGACGAGCCACCATTGGCCACTGCCTCCTTAGCTTTCTTCTTCCACTTGCACTCATTTTCTTTCATCTCAGCGACCTTTGATTCATTGCTAGTGGCTTCACGCAAGCAATTTTCAATCTCCTCCCTTGTAACTGTCCTATTCGCAAGCACACCTCTGCTTAATCTGATCCCCATTTTGAACACATCGATTAAATACTTTGCGTTCGTGACTTGATCGCCCCATTGAGGGAAAGCCACGATGGGAACACCAGTGGAAATGGCCTCCATTGACGAATTCCAGCCACAATGTGTGAGGAAAAAGGCAACAGAAGGGTGAGACAAAACTTGTTCTTGTGGACACCATTTCACTATTTTTCCCCTGCCACAAACTTTCTCAAGAAATCCATCTGGTAACACAACAGGCTGAAATAAAGAATATTCAGGGGGCGGCTTCATGACCCACAAGAAAGATATCCCCGAATTTAATAGCCCCAACGCGATCTCATCTACTTGTTTTTGTTCAGGAATGACAACACTACCAAATGAAATGTAAACAACTGAAGATGGAGGTTTTGAGTCAAGCCACTCGATGCAATCCTCCTCTATTTTCATGCAATCACCACTGACATGAACGTCCGTGGGGCTAGCAATTTCAGGTTCATTGAATAATAGGGGACCAATAGTTCTAATGGGGCAAAATTTCGACATATGCACTACCAACTCTTCTTCAAGTTCTTCGAATGAATCCACCAGTATGCAAAAAGGTTTTGACAAGTTGTGGAATTGAGCCAACATGGACCATTTCAAAAATTGGAAAGGACTCGACGGGTGTAGGAACGTAGGCAGTTCATCGTATTTCAAAACAGGCATTCTAGGTAGGACGATGTCTTTTTCAGGTTCAGATTCACTTGGAAAGGGCACTAGGTTGAAATGATAATGATAATAAAGTGAAAAGCTGGCACAAGATTGAATCCAAAGCAACGCGTTAGGTATTCCAAGACTCTCCGCAATTTCGCTTACCCATGGAGTAAATGGATTGTTGACTACACAGGAAACAGGACGACGTTCGTCTTCTTGTTTCTTCAGTAGTATAGGCAAGTTTCTTCACCCGGCTTGCTCAAAAATTTCCATATCAAATATTTTGGATTGATCAGAATAGTCTGCAGATCCATCCTCAAAGAATTCAAATCTAATCATACCGTCTCCATACGGAGTTGGTTGATCAGTGATCGAATTCTCATCAACAGCTCTCATCATTTTGCCAACTCGTTCAGGTGCAGAGAAGGTGACCAGCATGACCTTTCTAGCGAGGCGCTTTGCTAGTCTAAGAAGAGGGTTAACATTTCCTTGACCCAGAAATGCAACAAGAAAGACATGGACAAGACTACTTTTGGTGCTTTGTGATGCAGAAGCCATTTTTAGTCAAAAATGATGCTTTAGCAGGTATGAAGATATTTAGTAGGTATGAAGATCAATTCTCTCTTAATATAACTTCTTTTGCAAACTAGCAATAGTAAAGGGTCAAAAGACACCTAAAATATCCCAGCTTTGCGAGTTTTATATATATGAACTATCACCAATTATATAATACATAAATATGACCCTAAACTTGACATCAAATTATAGCTTTGACATTAAACTTTGACAGTGCACAAATATGACCTTTAACTATTCAAAACTGCACAAATATGACCTCCGATCCTACGTGGCAAAACGCGTGTTCAACACGCAAAACTGGGTGCGTCCAGCTTAAAATCTAAGGGCATAATACGTAAATATGACCCTAAACTTGATACCAAATTATAACTTTGACCTTAAACTTTGACAGTACACAAATATGACCTTTAACTATTCATAACTGCACAAATATGACCTTTAAATGACTTTTCACTATTATTTTTTCATTATTTTCGGCTCAAAGATGAAAATGACATCTAGTTTCTTTTGTCATTGCGGAAAAAGAGCAATATTGAAGATTTATTAATTAAGTGGGTCAGCCTCATACGAAAAAATTGTGCGGGTATGTATATGTATTATAAAGCAGAGAGCAAATTTAAGTTATATAATATATCTAAATATAATTTATTTAAATATTAAATTAAATTTGAAACTATACTAATAATAAAAAAATTATAGTTTTTTAAAAAAAGTTATTAAATTAACGTTATTAAGGATAGTAGTAGTAGTATATTAAATTAACGTTATCAAATTAACGTTATTAAATTAACGCAGGGGCAGATCTACGTGATTGCCATGGGGTTCACCCAACCCCTTCGGTAAAAAAATTATGTTGTATATATAAGGTAGAAAATCTATATTTATGTATGTATATTAATGTTGAACCACATGAAACAAGACACTTAGATAGCCCAGTGGTGTTAATTGTTCTTCTTGTGCGCTTCCTTCAGCCTACTGCGCGAGTTCGATCCCTACTAGTGGTTGTTCTTTAATAATAATAATAAAAACAACGTCGTTTTAACACAAAAAGCAAAACTTTGACAGTGCATAAATATGACCTTTAACTATTCAAAACTGCACAAATATGACCTCCCTCCAATTCAGCCCTTTTAACAACGTGACACCGTGTGATTGAATTACCTTTCCACGTAGGTGCGAGTGAAACTCACGCATGGGGTTGCAAAATCGGAGGTCATATTTGTTCAGGTTTTGACTAGTTAAAGGTCCTATTTGTGCACTATCAAAGTTTAAGGTCAAAGTTATAATTTGATGTCAAGTTTAGGGTTATATTTATGTATTATCTCTTATCAAAAACTTTGACAGTGCATGAATTTTGCATTGTCCCTTAATATTTTTTTTAGAATCTGAACAAATCTGAACAAATAACTTTACATTATCAATTGAACTCCAGGAACACTGATAAATGATACAAACTCCGGAAAACTATCTAGATATAGAAGTTGAATTTCAGAACCTTCTCGGATTCAAACCAATTATTATGTCCAAACGCTCTCTTAGGTTATTACAAGTGGTCAAGTAAAACACTAAAGAACTCCCAACAACTGAAGTTTGATCATTTCAGTGTTCCTGGAGTTTAATTTGACATGTAAGGTTATTAGTTCGGGTTTGTTCATACTTTGAGTTCACTGTTCCTTAATCTTTTCCTCAAACAAGAAACTTCCCATAGAAGATTTGCCTTAAATCTTAAATGCATAAAATAGAAAGAATTAGTGAACAAATTCAATGTTAAGTCCAACTATGATAAAGATTGGTTAATTACATGAACACAAGTTGTCGATGAAATGTCTACAGAAGAAAACTTTGTTTAAGAATTGGACAGGGGCCGCATGAATGCAAGCCCCCACTGCCAAAATTAAAACGTAGGCTCAACCACTTGGGTTGACCTTAGGCGGGCGCCCCTCCAAAGTGCAATGGAAGTCACCAACCTAGGTCATGGGCCTTATTGATCGCCCATTGACCACGTCATGGAAATTATGTTTCCTCGAAGATCTTTCTAATGCATTTAACGCCCTCCAACTCCTGGTTTTTTGTTGTGTCAGTCGATGAGGGACATCTTAAGATTATGCTGTCGTCAAATATTTTTCTGAAATAATTAATACTCTACTAATCTACTTCCCTTTATGACGAATAGCTACTGAATGTCCCTTGCTTTCCTTGCTTCCCCTCTATTTAATGCAACACACAAGATATATTTCTAGAAGAATGAAAATTTGGCAGAATTAATGAATTTAGAAGGAGATTAGTCTGATTTTTGTGGTCATAAGTATGCCATAATAATTATGTGGCTATACATTTATTGAAACTTCTAAGTTTGAACATGTCATATAATCTTATTTAGCTATAAGGAGGTGGTTGATCTGTGATAAAATTCTCATTGACAACTTTCATCTCTTTGCCAACTCATTCAGATGCATAGAAGGTGACCAGCACGCCCTTGCTAGCAAAGCGCTTCGCTAGTCTAAGAAGAGGGTTAACAACGACTTGACCTATAAATGCAACAAGAAAGACACGGACAAGACTGCTTTCGTGTTTTGTGATGCAGAAGACACGGACAAGACTGCTTTCGTGTTTTGTGATGCAGAAGCCAGTTTTAGTCAATTGATGTTTCAGTAGGCATGAAGATCGATCCTCTATTTAATATAACTTCAAGTTGCAAACCTGTAAATTGCGAAATGTACGTATCTTACATGTCAAATCGCGTGAGATTTCCATGTAGGACGCACGTGTCTACTTTTTCAACTTTATGATAGTTTAAGTGTCTATTTGTGCACACCTAAAGTTGGAGGGCATAGGCCAAGTTAAGAGTACGTTTATGTATTATGCCTTTAAACTTCAAGTAACTAGTTTGTGCACATATGCGATTGTGTGAGTATATGCACAAAATACCCAAATTAAAACACGGAAAAACTCTAGGATCGATTACTGGAGTTTGAACATTTATCAGCTTAACTCAAGAAATTGTTTCCTAAATTGGATATTAAGGTTATTAGTTTGGATTTATTCAAGGATTTTGAGTTTAATTCTCCTCAATCTTTCCTTAAACAAAAACTTCCTACAATTGGAAGATTCGGTGCACAAACAATGATAGTGTTTGTGTTAGTGGAAACGTGAAATAAAGAACACAAGATTTAACGTGGTTCAGATCCAAATGATCCTACATCCACCAAGGAACAATCACCTTTCTATTATTAACAAAGAAAGGGGAGAGATCCCAAATACACCTAAGAGAATTGCTCTCAACTCTCTACTCTTATAATGTATTTTACTATGAATTTTTAATATGGTTTTAACAATAAAGAATGGCCATTCTTGGGCTCCAAGCACAAAATAAGAAAAGGCAAACTAAATACAAAATTTGTTCTCCACAAATGTTTTGCTTGCTCTCCAAGTTCATTTCCTAACCAAGTAAATTGGCACATGGGGGTTTTCTTCCACATAGATTAGACTCCACAAGAAACCAAACCAGCTCTTTCAATCTCCACCTTGGTTTGAGTTTCGAGCATGCATATAACAACTCTGAACAAAACTTCTAAGCTTACTGGGAAACCCCGTTGTATGAAAAAAGAAGAATTAAACCTTTGTTGAACATACTAGCTCCGCCTAGTAGCAGCTCTCTCAGAGTTGCATCAGTTGATGCATGCCCCCGCCACGTCCTTGAAGTGTGCAAACTTGGAGAGCAGGATTTATCTTTGTCAACGTGTCTGAAGCATTATCATCTGTGATAACCTTCACGACCTTGATAGTTCCCTCTTCAATGATATCTCGAATGAAATGAAATGAAATATGACATCAATATGTTTGGTACGCTCATGAAATCTTTGATTTTTAATCAAATGAATAGAAATTTAACTATCACATCTTAGAATTGATTTCAGTTGAACCAAACTCAATTCCGCCACCAAACCTTTTGACCAGATAGTTTCTTTCACTATCTCCATTGGCGAAAGAAACTATCTGGTCAGATTTCCAACTAACGGTATGTTCAACAAGAGTAAAGATGTATCCAGTTGTGGACCTCCTTCTATCAAGATTCCCTACATAGTCAGATTCCACATAACCGAGAACTAAAATAGCTTCACTTTTTCGAAAGGTTAGTCCAACATCAGAAGCTCCTTTGAGATATCTCAATATCCACTGAACAGGTTTCCAATGCCTCTTTCTAGGGTTGACCATGTACCTGCTTACCACACTTACAAATTGAACAATATCTGGACGTGTGCATACCATAGCATACATAATGCTACCAAATGCGCTAGCATAAAAAAACCTTTAACAAATGATCCACCACATCCTCAAACTGAGGCATTTGTAACTCTAAAAGTATAAAATTAGGAGCTAACGGCGTACTTACAGGCTTGCACATATGCATACAGAATCTCTCAAGAACCTTTCGATTTACCTCTTTTGAGAAATATGTACAACATTGTGTTCTCTTGAATCTCTATCCTATGTCGGCAAATGTAGTTTCGGGCATTTGTCATTTAGACCTATGCCTTCTTGGTCAGCCGTCTAACTCTCTTATGCTCATATGTTGTCTTATTTATTTACGTTCAAAGTGTTAGCTGTCGCACCCCTTTTTTTAACTCCAAAAAGACTATATTTTAAGTTTTGAAAGGGTTTTAATTATTAAAGTGACAAAAGATGAAAATTTATTTCAAAAAGGACTATTTACATTTTTGTTCAGAGTCGCCACTTGACATAAACTTGGTGTGCCAAGTTACCTTTGAAAAATCCTTTTCAAAACCGTTTGACTCTTTGAAACTGATTTGCAAACAGAGATTCCGGCCAAGGAATTCTGTTGACCGAGGGGAAGGTGTTAGGCACCCCTCGATCCTTTGGTTCGACCACGGTAGCTTGGTGGAGAAAATCGGCTAATTTGATATTACAAATGTATAAACCACACAAAAAACACACAAAACAATCAATCAAATGAATAAAACGAAACAATCCAAGAATATAGTGTTTAGTCCAATTATTGCAGTTCGAAATAAAAAGGTACTGAAAAGTAAACCTATGCTAATCCTAAACTACGCTTCAATGCTTTACCCGATGTCTTGGGCCTTCATCACGGACGTCTCCCTCCAACATAATACGTCGGGCTTTCCCCGGTGAATAAATACAATGTGTATCGGGGCATTCCCTGACCAAATGGGTACAATTTTTGAATGCGATAAAACCAAACCATTCCACCAAATTTCGAACATTCAACAAAACCACAAATTCTAAACTTTGCCTAACAAACCTACGCTTGCCTACCGTTTGCTTATCCCGTCCGACCTATCATGATACTATCGCGTTCCAACAATATTCATGCTCATTCCGAATTAACAAAGACAACAATAAACCAAAAATTAAACCAAATTCACCCTTTTTATCAATTCCTCAATTCCATCCCAAATTTCCTTTTAAAATGATTAAACCAAGTCAATACGCAATCCACCGAGCAAGTTTTCATATCCAAATCCAACATCAACCAACACACCACGAAGATTCAAACATGTCAATCACATCATTCATAATTACGTAAAAATTAAAAGAAAGAAGAGATAGAATTGGACCTTAAATTTTATTTCAATCCCGAATTGTTTGACAAAGCTACCTCTGGAATACCCGAATTGAACCTCAACAGCGACCAACAACTCGACAAACTTCGACTCGCCCTTTGTTCGAATCGAAAGCCAATGGCGAAATCGCAAAATTAGAAACCAAACTGACCTGAAACAGATATCGTGAAAAAACAGATCAACCCGAACCCATTTTCATACGTCACACTGCTGGCTCATCCTTTGGCCATGGGTTGTGATGGAATCAAAGTTGGTTTGTTGTTTCTTCTTAGTCGGAGCTCTGATGAGCTCAATCGGCTGCAGGCATGACTAATTTCAACACTTTATGAGGATTCTGACATCATTCCGGTGACCTTTACTCTATTTTTATCCTCACTGGTCTCTGTCTAGATCTTTTTTCATTTTTCCGATCAACCTCTACACACCATCTTTCTCATATTCATGATTTTCTTTTTTTTTTATTCTCTCCCCATTTTTCTCTCTCTCTTCTCTCCGATCACACCCTTTCTCTCTCGCCTCTATTGGTTTCTCTCGTTCTCCCTCAATTAGTGTGTGGTTGTGCGATTTGTGTGTAAATATGGCGTTTGTGTTTTATCGATCCAAGAAGAGAAAAGAAAAATGGATGATGGATGATGATCTCTGATGGAATCGTGAATTCGAACCCCCTTTATTTTTTGTTATGTGTATATATTCCCTGGAAACAAAAATGGATGTGTATGCTCCCTTTTTACTTGAAAACAAAAAATTGAATCCCGTGAGTCGGGTAGGGGTTGGTGAGAGTAAAGGTATAGGGTGGGTTTAGGGGTATAGGAGTGTGGGGTAGGTTAGTTGGGATAATGTTTGTTAGGATAAGGTTAGGGATTTATTGAATTTTTGTTATTTTTGTATTTTTATGGGATATAATCATATGGGTGAGGGCATGCAGTAAGACAGGGGTAAAAATGAATAACTTGGGTCTTCGGGAGGGACAAAATTAGGTGTCTACATCATGCCCCCTTTGAATGTAAACACGAAGTGTTTTCAGATAAAGAAGTAGACAACGAGACCAAATTTTGATCTGACCATTATTTAAGGAAAGAAACAGAAGGAAGAAGAGCAACCGGATCTTGACTTAGGACATCCTACCTACCCAAGTTATGAAGGAATCAATTGACACACATCTCAAAGGATTGGAAGGAAATGGACTATACCGAGTTGGAGAGTCGAGTGAGGTTCCATCGAGGTTCTGTTCTGCGGCTCTGTCATTACATCAAAATGAAAATTACAAGTTAAAACATAAATAAAATTACAAAATCCTATCTATACAGCTTCTATTGGACTCCTGACTTAAGTTTCATGACCCTATTCTTCAGGCAGGCTCTTGACTTGCAATTTCACCACTTGTTGCTTGGTCTTCAATTGCTTCACCTTGTTGCTTAACTTTCCATTTATTCGCCCTGTGCTTCATGTGTCACGACCCAAACCACACAGGCCCTGGCCTCGACGGGCATCCAGAACCACACAGGACCGAGATACCCCTGTTCTGCCCAACCCATTAGTGATATTTTCCGCTCTGGGCCCAGGCTCGCACGACTTTAAAATGCATCACTGGAGAGTAAGGATTTCTCACTTATATACACAACATTCCTCCTGTGTTTTGCCGATGTGGGACTCCTTCCCTAAGTTGGGCTGTCACATACAACCTCCCTTATGGACTCAGCGTCCTCGCTGAGGTTTGCATCATCGAATGGGATTCGCCTACACTCAGGACTGAGGTTTACCCCGCCTTACCGGGATTTTCCTACACCCAGTTTGAACTCTGGCCCACATCGACAGGGACGACACAGGAGAGGCTCTGATACCATTTTGTCATAACCCGAACCACACAGGCCCTAGACGCAACGGGCATTCTGAACCACATATGCCCCAGATACCCCTATCTCTGCCCAACCCACTAGTGATATTGTCCGCTCTGGGCCCAGGCCCGCAGGGCTTTAAAACGCATCACTAGGGAGTAAAGATTTCTTACTTATATACCCAGCATCCCTTTTGTGTTTTGTCAATATGGGACTCCTTCCCTAAGTTAGGGTGTCACATCGTGCGAACTCCTGACTTGCCATTTCATCACCCTGTTCTTCACGTGGGCTCCTGGCTTACAATTTCATCACCCTGTTCTTCACGCGAGCTCCTGAATTGCTATTTCATCAATCTGTTAACTTTCAACTTTTCACCTTGTTGCTTGACTTTCAACTTCTTCACCGTGTTTCTTGATTTTTCATTTATTCACCCTGCTCTTCAGGCGGGCTTCTGAAGTTACATCAAAACTAAAAAGAAAATTATCCTAAACAAAGATTATTATAAAGAGGTTCCATTTGCCAGAAAAGTGAAGTTCCAACACAAAAATTAAATTTTACCTCAGTTTATCATCAAAGGACTTTTGCGAAAGTCACATCATTATAGGAATCAAGGAGAATGACTCGACTATAAGGTACGTCTTACTAGGAATCAAAGGGAATGGCTCGACTAAAAGGTACATCTTCTAGGGGCCATAGGGAATGACTCAACTAAAAGGTACATTTTATATGAATCAAAGGGAATGACTCGACTAAAAGGTACGTCTTATAGGAATCAAAGGAGATGACTCGACTAAAAGGTACGTCTTATAGGAATAAAAGGGAATGACTCGACTAAAAGGTACGTCTTCTAGGGGTCAAGGGGAATGAATCGACTAAAAGATACGTCTTACAGGAATCACAGGGATGACTCGACTAAAAGGTACGTCTTCTAGGAGTCAAGGGGAATGACTCGATTAAAAGGTACGTCTTCTAGGGGTCAAGGGGAATGACTCGACTAAAAGGTACGTATTATAGAAATAAAGGGAGATGACTCGACTAAAAGGTACATCTTATAGGAATCAAGGGGAATGACTCGACTAAAAGGTATGTCTTCTAGGGGTCAAAGGGAATGACTCGACTAAAAGGTACGTCTTATAGTAATCAAGGTAAATGACTCAACTAAAAGGTACGTCATCTAGGGGTCAAAGGGGATGACTCGACTTAAAGATATTTCTTATAGGAATCAAAGAAAATCACTCGACTAAAAGGTACGTCTTCTAGGGGTCAAGGGGAATGACTCAACTAAAAGGTACGTCTTCTAGGAATCAAAGGGGATGACTCGACTAAAAGGTGCATCTTATAGGAATCAAAGAAGATGACTTGACTAAAAGATATGTCTTTTAGGATCAAAGGGAATGACTCGACTAAAAGGTACGTCTTATAGGAATCAAAGGGGATGACTCGACTAAAAGGTACGTCTTATAGGAATCAAGTGGGATGACTCGACTAAAAGGTGCATCTTATAAGAATCAAAGGGGATGACTCGACTAAAAATTATGTCTTATAGAAATCAAAGGGAATGACTCGACTAAAAGGTACGTATTATAGGAATCAAAGGGGATGACTCGACTAAAAGGTACGTCTTATAGGAATCAAGGGGAATGACTCGACTAAAAGGTACGTCTCCTAGGAGTGAAGGTTCAATTTAAGAAGTGTATCACCTAGAAAATGTAAACTGAAATCCTTGGACAGGTGTGTCTCCGAGGGATATAGGATGATGAATTTTTACCATGATTTTATTATCAAACCTGTTCAGCAACATTACTTCCTGCATTTGTAAAAGTGAGGCATTGCAGCCCTTGATGTTTATGCTCTGAAGTCCTTGCTTTGAAGGTAGTATGTTTCCTGTTTCATAAAAAAAAAATTGTGAGTTTAAAACATGGTGGTTGGTTTGTGGCTTTAGAATTCGTGGCAATCGCTCTTTCCCTCGTCATATTTAACCTTGCTTCCAACCATTAGCATATATCATTGACTTGCTAAATTATTGACCAAAACTCAGATTATTAAGATTGACTGAAACAAACACAGTATTTCTGCTTTGCCATGTTTCTCAGATAAACCCTTTGCGCCTTGGTATTTCCATGGGTTCCCAGACTTGTCTGTTGACAAAACTTTCAGCATGTCCTTTTTTGGCTCACAATCATGTCTCTTTCATGTGCTGGCTATTGTCTTGCTTTGTGCAATTAAAGAAGCTGGTAGCCAATTTTGAAATCTTTTCTCACTTGTTTTTTATACGGACTTGACTCAAAGACAAGAGAAAAAATAACAATGATTTTTTATTTGGTTAACTGACTCAAGAAAATAAAATAAAAATAAAGAGAAGAAAGAAAATACAATGAATGTCCCCATTTGAAACAAAGAAATGAAAATTTATCTAGAAAAGATAGTCAACTCTAATGATTATGTCATGCATTTTGGATTAAGATGCCCGATATTTCCATCCAAACTTCTACCAATTGTTGTTGAGTTAATGGCCTTGAAACTGAGTTGCTTCCTTAGGCCAAATTCATTCGGAAACCTCATTCGGCTAGTGGCGCCTTGAAGGGTTTTCGCCAACAAACATGTTTCTTTCTCTCACCTCACTATTGCCTTATGGTGCCCGTGAGGGTTTTTACCAATAAGACTCTCTCATTTTTATTTCTCTCAACTTGTCATCGCCTTACGGTTCTCATGACAATTTTCACCAATAAAACTCTCTCAATTTTATTTCTCTCCTAATATCTTATGCTGAGGAAGACAAGTAGCACCCAAAATGCATCATCATATTCATTGCATACTTAGCCTTAACATTCTTAAAGATTGATCTGAAGGTCTTTCTTTGGTTATAACTTGGCTTTTGGATAAGGTTAGAAAGAAGGGATGACATGAGGCCCAAACGACACTTGAAGTGGTGTAGGACTTACAACTTTTGGAATCGACTCAAACAAGGAGGATTAAATCATGCCTCAGTTTTTTTGGACTGGGCAATCCTAAATTTTTTATTTGGTTGGACCGAGCCCTGAGTAGGGCAGCCTATCTATCTCACCCTCGAGAGAGGAGAATCAGATCATGCGTAGTTCTGGAAGCTTGTTCTTTTGCTTGATAATGAATTCCTTTTTTATTCTACTGACTTTTATTGACTCTTTTCTTTTTGGAATTTTTTTTTCGACTCTATTTTCTTGACACTCTCTTTTTTTTTTGGACACATTTTTTCTCTCTTCTCATTTTTTTTGGACTCTATTCTTTTGCTCGATACTCTTCTTTTGAATTTTACTGGCTCTATCTTGATTCCAAAAAAGGGTTATGAAAGAAAATATAAATAGACTCCAATGGGGTAAACAAAGGATGACACAATGTTTGGATAGCAGAATGAAATGCCTTCATCATATCAATCCTTGAGAATGCAAGTACATAACATGCAATTGAAAAATGGGAGATAAAGATCATGTGTGACACTTTAACAACACTAACTTAAACTGAACATGTGTGTCACTTCTTCTTCTATACATGTCCATCATACAACTTGATAGCCTAAAGGACTATCAAACACGAAATGGACACTAAAGGAATAAAAATCAGCAAGTTCACAAAGAGAAAACAACACACTAGAAAGAGATGAAGAAGAAGAATTGTATGAAATTAAAGATAGATAGAGAGACCCTCACTTCCACCAATGAATAGCACTAGAAGGTGTAACCTTCAAACACACATCACCAATGTAAGATCAAACCACTCTCTTAGGTAACCCAAAGGAAACACTTTTCCTCAAGCACACCTTTCATGCCAAATTTCCCAATACAAGTGAAACCCTAACTTCAAATGTATTCAAGGAACCAATTTTGGGTTTGAGAGCTAAAACTACAAGACTAAAGCTACAATCTAAGAATAATATCCAATTTCATTAAAGTCGAATGAAAAGAGAAGTAAAATGGTCTATTTATACTATTACATGCCAAATGACAAAAATGCCCTTAATGAGGGCTTAGAAATGGGCGCCTATGGAGTGTATATTTGAAATGTATTCATTGTCCTTCACTTGAGGCACCTATGAAGTGTATAAGTTTCCCTCCTTCCTTCTCTTGACCAAGGTTTCAAAATACTTCAAAAGTCTTCAATTGCTTGCCAATTCCGAAGCCTTAACTCTTAGAGAATACCTTGTGCTCTTGATACTCATTGTGCTTGTATCATCCTCTCCATCTTGAAGGAATTTGTCCTAAATTCAGATCTTTCAAAAAACAAAGAGAGAGCAAAACAAACACAAAATCCTCTTGGTAGGAGGGTTAGTATTAGTACCACACTTATATCATCAATCCATGGTTGCTCACACTTGACATATATCCACATATCCTTGGTTTTTGACATAAAAAGCTTGGCATAAAGTATACCAAAGACATGAATAGAATCAATATAAAACATAAGTGAGTACGACCAGCAACTATAATCTTCACATCTCAAGAACATTCTGGGGTCAAAGAGAGAAAGCAAGCAAGGGCGTAGGCCATGGTGAAGCATACCTTTCACTAGATTATTACTCCAAGGGGGTACATATTTGAAATACAACCAGAAGTCCCTTATTTTGTCCATGAAACAATTAATATGTGCATCATAAACATCAAGGGAAAACAAGCACAAGCCAAAAGAATCCCGTCCCCGTCTCACTAGTACACCGGGGTCAAATGGGTGAAGTATCCAAGGGAATAAACCTAAACTACTCATTCCATCTACTAGGGTATCACACTCTCCCCAAGCATTTGATCTTACGGGAAGACTAGCACACAAGGATAAGGACTTACGACCATGTAGGCCTCCCTTAGCAACATACACATCATCATCCGTAATCTCTCCATACACATGATCACCATTACAAGAATGAGCATTAACTTGAATATCTTTAATCTCATTACTCACATAATCAAGTAGTGAACCACCCTTAAAAACAAATTGAGCATTACATACAATAATAGTACTACCAATGAAAGATTCATGCTTCTCTACACTAGGGAAACCCGAATTCACATCACCTTGGATACTAATAGCCACATCACAACATTTTAGACTTGAGTGAGTGTTGAGGGTACCAATTTTACCTTGGGTTGTACTATGGCAACCCACTTGCCTCGAACTTTCGGCCAAGAGTGCACTTGGAAACCAACATGTTCGGGAGGGACGTCTTTTGGATTCTCCCTTGAAATTATATCTTCTTGTACCTGCACATATGAAGAATCAATGCTAGGCAAAATGCTAGCATTTGGGTTAGTGATTATCAAGGATTCTTTGTGGACAAGCTCTATAATCAAGCATTTTTTTTCCTTTCCAACTTCAATATCCATGGTTTTCTTTTCCCTTTCCTTCTTTTCTTCACACTCTTCTTGCATATTAACATCAAGTTTCTCTCCTTCTTGAGGCTTGGCCTCGCTCTCTTTGGTTTCTAACTCATGGAGAGGAGTCATTAGATTTTGTGAAGTTTAGGATCTTTGGACTTGAGGTGTTTGGAATTGTGGAGATTTTGGTGGACATAGTCTATCAACCCTCGCTCTAATTCTAATCATGTCACCCCTCATTCAATCCATATCACTCCTTATAGCATCATTTCCACTCTTCATTTCTCAACTTAAGGCCTCCATTTGGGCCATCAAAGCTCCCATAACATCATTTCCCAAAGGTTGGGAAGTAGTACCTTCGATTTCCATGGGAAATGTACCTACGAAGTGCAAAAAACAGCAAGAAAAATAACCTACACAACGAGCAAATGAGTTCGTTCAAAAGCCTCACTTCACTCACACTCAACCTCACCTCACACTTGGCTTCACAAGTGTTGGAGAACCGGCAATACTTGGCAAGTTACTTGATAGGTGAGAAGCTTTGAATCGCAGTGGATCTTCATTTGAAACGACTCAAAATAAGTGATGCACTAACTTGAACCAACAAAAATACTATGACTTGAAAACGAGAAAAGCACACAAAAATCGAAGACGCGAAACAACGGACTCTAATCTAATTACCAAACTAGTAGGTAATTACTAGCTTACTAATTAGTAATAGAATCAACACAAAAGCAACAAGAAACAACAAATAGAAACTAGGAAATCTAATTTTAGAACTCAATTTGGTTGTTTGTATAAGTGATGATGTGGCAGCTTGTGATTGGATGTCACTTTTCAAAATTTTCAAATCTCAATTCACTTGTTTCGCCCAAACACACTTAAGAGAAGAAGAAATTTCATGTGGGAAGGAAAAATTGAAGGTTTTGGAGCCCTTTTGGAGCTTCAAATGAATTCAAAATGGATTGGTCCCCCCCTTGTACTTTCAATTGTAGTTGATTATTCCCTTTGTCTCTTCTTTCTTTTGGATGACTATGAATATACCAAGGAATATTCCTTCACAAACACCAAGTACTCTCTCTTTCTTCTCCTTTTTTGGATCAAACACACTCTTTGAATATTCTTCCTTAGCAAGACTTGGTGAACATAGAAGAACAAGATGAATAATTAAGAGTTGACCAAAGTTTGACCACCTAACAAATGAACACCAAATATGATTTTTTTTAAGATCTAGATTCCTTATGCCAAAACAACCTCAACCAACTAAAAATCAGCCACAAATCAAGTCACCAACACAAGCCAAAAAACTTCACCCTCTCCAAAAGCTTCAAACAAGCCACAAAAATGGTGGATCTAGCTAAAAAACAACCAAACTTCACTCTAAAAGTAGATCTAGTCTCCCTATGTTCTAGAGAGAAAGGATCTAGCACTAGAAACCTTCAAAACAAAACAAAAACTTGTAGATCTAACTTGGAAAATTCGGATCAACAACAAACACACAAGACAACACTCAATTTTTTTTTGGTATTTTCTGATTTTTGACTCTTTTTTGATGAGATTTTCTATATAAGAACACTAAAACCAAGGATTAGAGTTGTGGGAACAATCCTAAGCAAGGCTTTGATACCAAATGATAGCCTAAAGAACTATCAAACACGAAATGGACACTAAAGGAATAAAAATCAGCAAGTTCACAAAGAGAAAACAACACATTAGAAGGAGATGAAGAAGAAGAATTGCATGAAATTAAAGATAGATAGAGAGACCCTCACTTCCACCAATGAATAGCACTAGAAGGTGTATCAAACCTTCAAACACACATCACCAATGTAATATCATACCACTCTCTTAGGTGACCCAAAGGAAACACTCTTCCTCAAGCACACCTTTCTTGCCAAATTTCTCAATACTAGTGAAACCCTAACTTCAAATGTATTCAAGGAACCAATTTCGGGTTTGAGAGCTAAAACTATAAGACTAAAGCTACAATCTAAGAATAATATCCAATTTCATCGAAGTCGAATGAAAAGAGAAGTAAAATGGTCTATTTATACTATTACATGCCAAATGACAAAATGCCCTTAATGAGGGCTTAGAAATGGGCGCCTATGGAGTGTATATTTGGAGTGTAAAATGTCTTCATTGTTCTTCACTTGAGGCACCTATGAAGTGTATAAGTTCCCCTCCTTCTCTTGATCAAGGCTTCAAAATACTCCAAAAGTCTTTAATTGCTTGCCAATTCCGAAGCCTTAACTCTTAGACAATACCTTGTGCTCTTGATGCTCATTGTTCTTGTTTCATCATGCATCCCTCACATCAAATGATTCATGCTTTTGTGGAGATGATTTTTTTTTGTTCCTCTTGATATAGGATCACATAGCCACTGTTTGACCTAATTGAGACATGTCTTTCAATTGATGGCCGAGTTATTCTTGTGATTCTCAAAACAATTGCCTTAATTTTCAAAGAAGGCTTCAACTTGATCACCAAATGCCCCATCACTCTATCTATTTTATCAGATGCTCTCTTTTTCTAACTTTAACCCTCTGATTCAATGCTCATGCTTAAAATAGATTTTAAGATCTGGCTGAAAATTTCACTAGCATGTCATATCACTAGAGTCAACATAAAATGTACTATGTAAAGAAAACAAACAAACAACACATATTTAGAACACAAAGGAAAATGGAACACTTCATTTAGTTGAAACAAAAGATAGAAGGGTTTGAACATAAACGAAAAAAGGAAAAAAAAAACAAGATAGATCCTGAACTACAACCCTGAAATAATTCCGATAACAGAACATAAAACAAAACAAACTACCAGACCTCTTCCTAGTAGGGAGATGGGTGACTTCTCAATTGCTCAGCCTGACATCTTAGCCACTGGTTTGCGGATCAGCATGACTAGAGTTTCCCTCACTGTCAATGTTCTGCACCATAATTGATCTATCTTGAATCATCTTCTCAATTTCTCTTTTCAAATCTCGACAATCTTCAATACTATGATCATGAGCATCAGAATGATACATTGTACATTAGGATCAAAATTTCTTGAACGTCAATTAAGAGTGCACCCAAGGAGAGGAGTGATCATGCCCCATTGTACCAATTTCTAAAATAAATTAGAATATGACTCTCTAATTGGTGTGAACCTATCTCTCGACTTCTGCCTCATTTCATCATTTGGATTGGATCAAAAATCAGGCTTAGAAGGGTTTTGGTATGTTTGTGGAGTTAGAGGACGACTTTGATGAGTTGGTGTGTTCCACTGTGGGTAAGATGGAGGTTGAACATGTGGATGTGCATTATATACTGGATATGGAGGTGGAGGAGCAGAGTATAATGGATTTTTGGAGTGATTATGTGAAGCTTGGGCAAGAACTTGGGTTTGTACCTGAGAGTGATGATGACGGGGTCTCATTGACCATTCCTGCTCTCCTACTACAATAGCAGATGCATTTTCCTCATTCTTTGTCTCCCCAACACTTCCTGGACCCTTTTGAATTGCTTGAGTAGTCGCTTTCAATGTTGCAAAACTAACAATGCGACCAGTCTTAATTCCATCAGCTATCATCTCTCCTATTTTGAGGACATCAATGAATGGCTTGCCTAATGTAGGTAACAAGTGTTGATAATATGTTTCATCCTGCACTTGAATAAACACCTCCACTATCTTGCTTTCTTTCATTGGAAGTTTCATCCTAGATGTTTGTTCACGCCATCTGATTGCATACTCCCGGAAACTCTCAGTATTCTTCTTCAAACTGGTTAGGGATTTTTCATCAGGGATCAATTCCACATTATATTGAAATTGTTGTACAAATTCATTAGCTAAATCATCCCAACTATTCCACCTAATAATATCTTGATCAATAAACCACTCTGACGCTAGACCCAAAAGACTCTCACCAAAGTAAGCCATGAGCAGTTCTTCTTTGCCTTTGACATCTCTTTGTTAGTTACTATAACGTCTCAAATGCACCATCGGATCCTCGTGTTCATCATACTTCTCAAACTTTGGCATCTTAAAACCGAAAGGGAGATAAACACCTGGAAACATGCACAGATCTTTATATGAGACACTTTTGTACCCCCAGGACCTTGGAGATTCTTCATAGCTAGTTCCAAACTTCTCAATTTTCTGGTCATTTCTTCTTGTTCTTCTTTCATAACAGGCTTTTCGACATTAAGAGCAAATTCAGGCGGATGAGTGTAGCCATAAGGATCAGTCAACTTAAATGTGAGCTTGGGAGCATAATGTTGATCACTTGAAATATTCAATACAAGGTCGCTTTTAGAATGAGGAATCACAGCCGTTGGATTGGCATTAAAAGTAAGAGCTTCAGGCGGGGGTGGCGCTACAAAAGCATAAACAACATATGGAGCCAAGTAAGTGGTAGTTTTGTGTTGAGGAGTGAGGAAAGGAATATAGAAAGTGTTTGGATAGTGTTGCCCCGGAGTAGTCCCTGATGCATGTTGTGGCATGTCAACAAAAATGGGAAATTTTGCATGTGACACGGGAGACAAGCTAGAAAGATATTCCAGATTATTAGTAGGAGCTAGAAGAGGAAGAAACCCATTAGCCCAAGCTCGATGCATTTCTATCATTTGTTTGCTTAATTTTTGAATCTCTTCATTAGCTCCTAAATTCTCATTCCCCGAACTCCCTGTTGAATTAGTGACAATAAACTTGGTATCCTTGTTGACCATAACTTTCTCTGTAACTTGGTTCACTATGGAGGACCAGCCAAAATTCCACAAACCAACCACCTTAAACAAACTGAACAAAAGAAACATCAAATGCGTTAGAGTTCAACACCTTTTTTTCAAAACCTCTTTTTTATTTTTTTTCCTTTTAGAAAAGATCTCCGAACCCAAGAAGGGCACTTACGTATCTCACTCCCGAAAGAGGAGAATCAGGTGTGCGTAGTTCGTGAAGTCTTGCTAAAATGGCCAATTAAACTTTTTTTCCTTTCCTTTTTCTTTTTCTTGAAACTTTAAAAGAAAACAACAAATTGTCAAAAGAATTGACGAAAATCTTTTTGAGTTTTTCAGCTTTGAAAATCCATATACAAAAGGAAACCTATGATACCAAATAAAATCTTTTTGGGATTTAGATTTTGAATTTCACACAAAAACAAAACTTGAACCTATTAAAGGAAAATCTTTTTTGTTTTTTTCTTTTAAAGATGTATATGAAACAACTACTCTAATAAAGAGTGAACAAAATCTTTTTGGATTTTTTGAAATAAGATCAACCAAAAATGAAACTTACGACTATTGAGGAATGTAGACACGTAATTTTGTTCCTTCAATATTATTTCTTATTCCGATATCACACAATTTAACCCCATTTTTATAATTTTCCCCAAGAAAATAAATAACCACCTCATCTTTCACTTATTTATTTATTTATTTTTGTTTTTATCCAAATAACAAATCCTAACTAAATTTGTCTTATTTTAAAGATTCCAACAATCCACCCAAATCAGAAATAGACACCTAACCCTTACCCTACCCATTAAATTAGGACACCTCACCCAATACCACCTCACCAGCCCCCTCTCACGTGACCCCTTTTTTTTTCTTGTCCACAAAGAAAATACACAAAGGAACTTTTCAGGAAATTACCTAGGGGGATGGACCACAAGTCTCCTAAAACATTTTTTTTCTTTCCTTGCAAAATATATACAGACAGTGCACGAAAAAAGGGGTATGACATCTCTGGCGACTCTGCTGGGGACCCTTTCCATAATTCGAGCTTATTTTTTGGAGTCGTATCAGCTTTGTTTGGCATTATGGGTGTATAAACATTGTTTGTGTTGTTGTTATCACTATTGTACGTTTCTGTGCTCTTTGTTTACAGTTTTTATTTATTTGTTACCGCTTTATATCTGGCATCATTTGCATAACCCGAATCAATTCTTTCTGCAACAAGTCCCGGAGTGCACGTCGTGTGCATGAACTTTAGTTGATTCACCCTTATTTTAGGGGGGGAGCCGTTGGATGTATAGAGTAGGTGGAAAGTAAAACAGCCACTATCGATCATTTGCTCCCCCGAACGGCCTTGTTAGTAAACCACAACGTAGGTCAGCCTTTAGGTCATTCTTATGTGCATCATATTGAGACCTAGCAGGGCCCACATGGTCCTTTGTAGGAGACTCACCTTTAAAGCATCCCTACGTGCTAAATGTTGCATCTCTGAGGGTAACGTGGTCATTTGACAGATTGATTTGGGGAAAACATGTGTTAGAAGTAGAGTGTGTAAACGATAGAAATCGAAAAAAAAGGAAAGTGAGCCAAAAAAAAAGAGAAAGGAGAGCTTCGTAGTTTATTTTTAGAGTTCTTTATAGCTTTTATTTTTCACAATTTAAAAGATTTTCTTACCTTTTTTACGTATTTACTCAAAAACAGAAAAAAAAAAAAAAAACTCTAAAAGATTTTTCCTTTGTCTCCTTTAGCATGCATTCATAATTCAAAAAAAAATTAAAAATTTTCATAGTTGTTGGTGGCAGTTTTGTGTGAAACGTCTAATTGAAAATCCAAAAAGATTTTAATTTTCATCGTTCGTTTGTAATCGCGTCTCTTAAGTAAAGTCTTGGTTCGTTTGATCCTTAATTGTCCAACCTGGACGAACTACGCATACTGATTCCCATCCCTCGGGGAGGGATACGTAGGAAACCCTTGGTGGGTCCGGTAATCTTTATTTTTTGGCTTTTGTCTTAGTCATAACCTAGGTTTTTCTCCACGTAATTTAGTATTGTTAGCGGGTTCTAGCCAAGTAGGCTGATTTTATTCAGTGCTACTATTCAGCAAATTTGAGTCATAAAATGGTATGTCCCTTTGACACACGTCTGCGGCACAATCCCATGGGTGGGGATCTTTTCCTATCTTATCGAATGTTTAAGTTAATATCCTATGTAGTATTACAAGATGGATCTGTCCACAAGTCTAGAGTCCTTATGGTTGTCAAGGTACCCAAAAAGTTGGTCAAGTGGTGGGGCACATTCGACTACTCTAAAATGCACGAAGTGACGAAAGTGTTAGGCAATCCTGTAGCACTCATGGATCTCATGCCCTGTCCGGACCTAATAGAAACTGTGTTGAATTTTTGGGATCGTAACAATTTTGTGTTTAGGTTCGAAAGTTGTGAATTGACTCCTACCCTGACAGAAATATCTCGTTTGTTTCAATTAACTTATATGGGTAAGCAGATGATTTTAGCCCGCAATCATACTCATAAGAGATTTCTTCAACTCTATGAACTGAAAGATAACAAGCATCTGGGATGTCTCAAACAATCTTGGATTTCATTTGATTATTTGTTTGTAAGATTTGGATCCTTAGAGGGTTTCGACTGCTTTTGGGATGAATTCTGTATCACCAAAAAAATCTGGGAACAACGTCATCTTGAGGTTTTCTATCTGGCTTTGTTGGGCATCTTAGTGTTTCCGTTAGATGAGAGATGTATCAATACGCATCTACAATCAGTGGTGATAGCTTTATTCAAGAAAAAAGATGAGACCACCATTGTACCAATGATCTTAACAGAAATATATAAGGCTTTAACTGAAGTAAAATGAGGGGCATGATTTTTTTAGGGGAGTAATCTGATCTTGCAGTTGTGGATGATGGAGCATTTGCATACGTCTTCTTTGATCAAAGCAGATGTGGTCGACCATTGTCTGAATGATCGAGTACAAGCCATGCAAGAGTGAATGCATTTTGATAAATTTTCTTTCCCTATGGGAGTCACTGCCTAGGTTGAATTTCTCGAATCAAGAACTCTGGTAAACATTCTTTGATCCTATATGTGGTTTTGTCCTAAGAAAATCTTGATGGGATCTTAAATGCAACTTTTTCTGGTTTTGATAGGACTTAACTGTGCTAGGCCTTACAGCTCGAGAAGGGTGATGCGTCAATTGGGTAGGGTGCAAGACGTCCCACCAATAATGGACCTTCTAAAGGATGTAGAGTACTTTAAAGACCAAGACTTAGGGGAAAGCAGATATGAGCAATTCTGGAATAACGCGATGAAGCTAAGTGTTGATACTCTTGTGGAAGGTCTGGATAATCCGAGGTGTACTAAAAAATATGAAATATGGATACAATCTAAACTCCCTGGCATTAGTAGACTATTACCATATCAGCTTAGGGGGCGAACACGGGAAGCAGTTATGGTTGAGGACTATGACCAGGAAGATCCTGGTGCCAAAGTGGAGTTTTTGAGAGTTCAGTTATCAGGTCTGATCGCAACTATGGAAGGGTGTCAGCAAAACCTTTTTGGGTGTAGTCTCCAAGAGGCGGGGATGCATGCGAGATGCTTATTCCCGAGTGTCAAAGCATCATTTCAGGATATGCTGCAAAGTTTTAGTGCAAAGGCGAGAACTTCACAAACACGTCAATCTCAACCAGGGATATCACACAGCGCAACAGTTAGAAGAGGCACTTTTTTATCTTTTATATAGTTTGAGTCCTTTATTTTCTGTCCTCGTATATTTGTTAAGTTGGCGTGAAGGTGGTTTTAACATTAGAGTCTTTATTAGGAATGTTATGCATGTCGTACTGTTGGTCTAGAATATCGTTTAGTCTTTGTTTATTAGTATTAAGGTTCCCTTAAATTTGAAGTTGATTTTAGTAGTCTTTTATGAAATGTTGTGACGTTGCGTTGTTCTTTCTTTTCTTTATTTTTCATCATTCAAAAAATCAAGTCTTCAACTTTATGATATTTATGCATGCGCTGCCCGTGTAGATACCTAATTTTGTTCCTCCCCGATGTCGTTTTACCCATTTTTACCTTATCCTACCGTGTACCCTCACCCGTGTGATGATCCCTCCGCGACCAGCGTCCCAGCCGTTGTTCCGCCTCCATTCTCCTCTCAATACCGCGCCAGCATCCAGCCCATTCGAGCCAGCTCCATCTCTCGCCTTCACTGCATGTGTTGTCGCTATTTTCTCGCCGGAGTTGATGACCGGTGAGACTTTTAAACAAGACATCACCGGAACTGATTATTTCGATCTGGTCTTTGTGGGGCATCACAGGTTTAAAACCACCACCGCTTCGAAATTCCCCAAAATTTCTTTACTGTTCTTAGTGTTCTTGTATTGTGTCACCGGAAAAATGTCAAAGCATACCGAGATTCGCCAGAATTGACTGTTTCTGGTCGTTTTCAGTGATTCCGGCGACGTTCATTTTAGCTAAGCTCCTTCCGGCGAGTTTTTGGCCAGATTTGGTTATCTACACATCAGATTCAGTCATCGCAGCTCACCGGGGCTCAGGCGATACTATTTTCTTAGTTTTTGATCAGATTTTGCGGGCTTTGGGTCAGCTGATTTTCATGTCTTGTATTCGATATTCGTGCTATTGGGGGGTTTTGATACCAGAGTTGGAGTTGGTCTGTTGTTGAGGTTCGAATCAAAGGTTTCGGATGCGGAGAACCCGAATTTAATTGGAATAATACGTTGATTTCGAAAGATTCTTCTAAGGTCCAATTTTTCAACTCCTTCTTTTCATTTTACTCAATTTGATATATTGATGTTGTGATTTGCGTGTTTCGTGATGATTGATAATATATTTTGATCGCATGTTTGAACATCTATGATTGTCGTGGCTTTGATTGGATGTTTCTATATTGAAGTTGATTGT
The DNA here is from genome assembly GCA_030864215.1 of Capsicum pubescens. Lineage (NCBI taxonomy): Eukaryota > Viridiplantae > Streptophyta > Magnoliopsida > Solanales > Solanaceae > Capsicum > Capsicum pubescens. Next base: position 23,204,985 of record CM061549.1, read on the forward strand.
TTGATCAAAAAATGAGATGTGAGGGGGAGGGAATTGAAAACATTGATGAAAGTGAACATTAATTTATGTTGATTCATTGATAGTCGCTTAATTCGGGATAAGCATCAACTTGATTAAATTCGATAGTGTCACGATTTTAGGTTGCTAATTGGATATGCAAATGGTAGGTTCGGGTAGGCAAATTTAGGCATGGTGGATTGAAGACATGTTTGAAATATGTGTTGGAATGGTTTTTTTTTTTTGTCGCATTTAATTCAATTGTATAATTTGGCCGGGGAATGCCCCGAAGTATCTGTATATATTTATTCACCGGGGAATGCCCCGAGGTATCATGTACCCGGAGGACGTTCGTGGTGAAGGCCCGAGGCGTCGGGTGGAGCATTAATTTAGGATTAGCGTAGGTTTACTTTCAGTCCCTTTTTATATCGGGTTGTAATAATTGGACTGGACTTTACATTTCGGATTGTTTTGTTTTGTTTGGTTATTTTGTATGCTTTTTGTGCGGTTTATACATTTCTTAGTGCCGAAAAAAAATAGTCGATACACTCTACCAAGCGACCGTGGTTGAACCACGGGATCAAGAGGTGTCTAACACCTTCCCCTCGGTCAATGGAATTCCTTAGCCGGAATCTCTGTTCGCAAACCAGTTCAAAGAGTCAAATGTTTTTGTAAAGGATTTTCTAATGGTGACTTGGCACACCAGATTATGCCAAGTGGCGACTCTGAGTAAAAAATGTAAATAATCCTTTTCCGAAACAAATTTTCATTTCTTGTCACTTAAATAATAAAACCCTTTCGAACTTAAAATATAAATCTTTTGGAGTACGTAAAAGGGGTGTGACAGCTCTGGCGACTCTGCTGGAGACCTGTATGAAAATTCGAGCTTATTTTTGAGTCGTATCGGCTTTGTTTGGCATTACGAGTGTATAAGCATTGTTTGTGATTATTGTTTGTGTTATTTTTTCACTTTTGTGCGTTTTCGTGCTCTTTGTTTATAGTATTTATCCTATGTGTTACCGCTTTATATCTGTCATCATGAGTACACTCCCCGGCGTTCTTTCTGCAACAAGTTTGTAGTACACGTGTTGTACACAACCTCTAGTTGAGTCACCCTTATTTTTGGGGGGGAGCCGTCGGTGTTATGGAGTAGGTGGAAAGCAAAGCAGCCACTATCGATCATACGCTCCCCCAAACAGCCTTGTTAGTGAACCACAACGTAGATCAGCCTTTAGGTCATGCTTATATGCATCATACTGAGACCTAGCGGGACCCACATGGTCCTTTGTAGGAGACTCACCTCTAAAGCATCCCTACATGCTAAATGTTGCATCTTTGAGGATGACGTGGTCATTTGACGGACTGATTTGGGAAAAACATATGTTAGAAGTAAAGTGTGTGGGTATTGAAAAAAAAAAAGAAAAAAAAAAAAGAGAGAGTTTCATAGTTTTTAGAGTTTTTATGGTTTTTATTTTTCAAAATTCCAAAATTCAAAAGGACTTTTTTACCTCCCGCACTCATTTTCTCAAAAGCATTAAAAAGATTTTCCTTTGTCTCGTTTAGCATGCATTCACAATTCAAAAACTTCAAAAGGATTTTTTTTTCATTCATAGGATGTGTTTATAAAAGAAAAATGCCAAAAAGAAAGATGTTAGAATTTTTTTACATTTCGTATAACGAAAATACCAAAAAGATTTTTCTTTTATTGTTGTTGATGTCATTTTTCTGTGAAGTATCAAAATGAAAACTCAAAAGATTTTATTAACATGGTTCATCGTCTGTCTTTGGTCGTATCTCTTAAGTCAGGGTCTAGCCTGTTATTTAATCATTAATTATCCAATCTGGACGAACTACGCACCCCTGATTCTCCTCTTTCGGGATGTGAGATACGTAGGCAGCCTATTATTGGTTCGGAGATCTTATTTAAAAAATTCAAAAAAAAAATAATTTTCTTCACTCTTTATTTAGAGTAGATGTTTCATACATATCTTGAAAAGAAAAAAGAAAAAGAGAAAAAAAGATTTTCCTGAATAGGCGTAGGTTTCATTTTTGGTTGATCTTATTTCAAAAATCCAAAAAGATTTTCTTCACTCTTCATTTAGAGTAGGTGTTTCATGTACATCTTTAAAAGAAAACAACAAAAAATATTTCCCTTTAATAGACTCAGGTTTCATTTTTTTCGCATGAAATTCAAAATAAAAAATCCAAAAATATTTTTTCGGTAATCATAGATTTCATTTTGTACAGAAATCTGAAAATTCAAAAAGATTTTCTTCACTCTTCACTTAGAGTAGGTGTTTCATATACATCTCTAAAAGAAAACTACAAAAAGATTTTTCTTTAATAGTTTCAAGTTTCATTTTCCTATGAAATTCAAAATCAAAAACCCCAAAAGATTTTTGTTTGTTAATCATAGTTTCCATTTTGTATAAGGATGTTAAGCCTAAAAATGCAAAAAAAAAAAGATTTTCGTCAGTTCTTTTGACAATTTGTTATTTTCTTTTCTTCTTAAAGTTTCAAAAAGAAAAAAAAAAGAAAAGAGTTCAATTGGCCATTTTGGCACGACTTCACGAACTACGCACACCTGATTCTCCCCTTTCGGGGGTGAGATACGTAGGCGCCCTTCTTGGGTTCGGTGATTTTTTCAACAAAAACAAAATAAAAAAAAGGTTTTGAAAAACTGTTGAATTCTAACCATTTGCTATCTCTTGTTCAGTTAGTTTAAGGTGGTTGGTTTGTGGCATTTTGGCTGGTCCTCCATATTGCTCCAAGTCACAGAGGAAGTTATGGCCAACAAGGATACCAAGTTAGTTGTCACTAATCAGATAGGGAGTTTGGGGAATGAGAATGTAGGAGATAATGAAGAGATTCGAAAATTAAGGCGGCAAATAATAGAAATGCATCGAGCTTGGGCTAATGGTTTGCCGCCTCCTCCAGTTCCCACTGATAATCTGAAATATCTTTCTAACTTGCCTCCCGTGTCACATGCACAATTTCCCATTTTTGTTGATATGTCGCAACATGCATCAGGATCGACTCCGGGGCAACAATATCCAACCACTTCCAATATTCATTTCCTCACTCCTCAATACAAAATTACCACATGCTCGGCTTCGCCTGCTATTCATGCTTTTGCAGCCCCACTTTCGTCTGAAGCTCCTGCTTTTAATGTCAATCCAACGGTTGTGATTCCTCACTCTACAAGCGACCCTGTATTGAATATTTTTACTGATCAGCATTACGCTCCCAAGCCCACATTTAAGTCGACTGGTCTTTACGATTTTCCTCAACCGCCTGAATTTCCTCCTAACACTGAGAAACCTGTTATGACAGAAGAACAAAAGGAAATAGCCAAAAAATTGAGAAGTTTGGAACTGACTATGAAAAACTTGCAAGGACTTGGGGGGTACAAAAGTGTCTCATATAATGATCTGTGCATGTTTCCAGGTGTACATCTTCCTCTTGGTTTTAAAATACCGAAGTTTGAGAAGTATGACGGACATGCCGATCCTATAGCACATTTGAGACGCTATTGCAACCAGCTAAGGGGCGCTAGAGGGAAGGAAGAATTACTCATGACATATTTTGGTGAGAGTCTTTCAGGTCTAGCTTCAGAATGGTTTGTTGACCAAGACATCGACAAGTGTAATAGCTGGGATGACTTGGCTAATGAATTCATGCAATAATTTCAATACAATATGGAGTTGATTCCTGATGAGAAATCCTTAACTAATATGAAGAAAATGAGTACTGAAACTTTCAGAGAGTATGCGATTAGATGGCGTGAACAAGCTGCTAGGGTGAAACCGCCAATGAAAGAAAGTAAGATAGTGGAGGCATTTATTCAAGCGTAGGATGAAACATATTATCAACACTTGTTACCTGCATTAGGCAAGCCATTTAGTGAGGTCCTCAAAATGGGGAAGATGATAGAGGATGGAATTAAGACTGGTCGCATTGTGAGTTTTGCAACATTAAAAGCGACTACTCAAGAAATTCAAAAAGGTTTGGGAAGTGTGGGAGAAAAGAACAATGTGAAAGATGCATCCGCCATTTCAGTTGGACAACAGGCAAGGGCAAGAGGACCACACCCTCGTTACCCACGGGCTCAAACCCAAGTTTATGCCCAAGCTCCACAGAATCTTTACCAAAATCCATTATATCCCATTCCCCCACCTCCACTTCAGGTGTATAATGCGCAAACTTATGTTCAACCTCCATCTTAACTACACTGTCCTGCGCCAACTCTGCCGAGTCATCCTCTAACTCCACATACATACCGAAGCCCTTCTAGGCCTGGTTTTTAATTTAAGCCAAATAATGAAATGAGACAGAAGTCGAGGGATAAATTCACACCCATTGGAGAGTCGTATGCAAGTTTATTTGAGATATTGGTACAGCAGGACATGATCACTCCTCTCCTTGGGTATACTCCCGACCCACATTCAAGAAGTTTTGATCCTAATGTACGATGTGCATATCATTCTGATGTTCAGGGTCACAGTTTGAAGATTGTCGTGCTTTGAAAAGAGAAATTGAAAAGATGATTCAAGATAAATCAATCATGGTATAGAACACTGACAGTGAGAAAAGCTCTAGTCATGCTGATATGCAAACCAGTGGCTAAGATGTTAGGCTGAGCAATTAAGAAGTCACCCATCTCCTTACTAGGAAGGGGTCTGGTAGCTTGTTTTGTTTTATTTTCTGTTCTCCGAATTATTTCAGGGTTGTAGTTCAGGATCTGTCTTGTTTTGTCCTTTTGTTGTTTATGTTCAAACCCTTCTATCTTTTGTTTTGACTAAATGAAGTATCTCATTTTCCTTTGTGTTTTAAATATGTGTTGTTTGTTTGTTTTCTTTACATAGTACATTTTGTGTTAACTCTAGTGATATGACATGCAGTGATATTTTCAGCCAGATCTTAAAATCCAGTTTAAGCATGAACTTCGAATCAGAGGGTTAAAGTTAGAAAAAAAAAAGCATATGAGAAAATAGATGGAGTGTTGAGACATTTGGTAATAGGTTAAGGCAACTATTTTGAGAATCACATGAATAAGTTGGCTATCGATCGAAAGAAAGGTCCCAATTAGGTCAAATAGTGGACGTATGATCCCTATATAAAGGTTAACAAGAAGATAATCATCTCCACAGAAGCATGAATCACTCGATGTGAGGGATGCATAACAAAGGTAGAGTTGTATCTTCGACAAGTATATAAAAAGAGGTGAAACACGTGTTCGAGGCAAGTTAGTGTTGTAAAGCATGTCATAAGTGATATTGGTCATGTACTTTCATATTGCATGTTATATACTTGCATTCTCAAGGATTGATATGATGAAGGCATTTCATTCTGCTATCCAAATATTGTGTCATCCTTTGTTTACACCATTTGAGCCTTAAGTGGTATTTTCTTTCATACCCCTCTTTTGGAATCAAGATAGAGTAAGCAAAGTTCAAAGAATAGTGTCAAGTAAGAAGATAAAGTCAAAATTTACAAAAAAAGAGACAAAAATGTTTCCAAAAAAGAGTGTCAAGAAAAATAGAGTTAGAAAAAAAGAATCGCAAAGTGAAAAGAGCGAATAAAAGAAAAAAAAAATCAGATCAAAGCAAAAGGACAAGCTGCCAGAACTACGCATGACCTGATTCTCCTCTCTCGGGGTGAGATACGTAGGCTGCCCTACTAAGGGCTCGGTCCAACCAAATAAATAATTTAGAATCACCCAGTCAAAAGAAACTGGGGCATGAGTTAATCCTCATTGTTTGAGTCGATTCCAAAAGTTGTAAGTCCTAACCCACTTCGAGTGTCGTTTGGGCCTCACGCCATCCTTTCTTTCTAACCCTATCCAAAAGCCAAGTTACAACCAAAGAAAAGACCTTCAGATCAATCTTTGGGGATGTTAAGGCAAAGCATGCAAGGGATATGATGATGTATTTGGGAACTACCTGTCTTCCTCAGCCCAAGGAATCAAGAGAGAAATAAAAATGAGAGAGTCTTATTGGTGAAAACTCTCACGGGCACCGTAAGGCGATAGTAAGTTGAGAAAGATAAAAAAGAGAAAGTCTTATTGGTGAAAACCCTCACGGGCACCGTGAGACGATTGTGAGTTGGGAGAAATGAGAATAAGAGAGTCTCATTTGTAAAAACCCTCACAAACACCATAAGACAAGGGTAAGCTGAGGGAAAGACCCTTGAAAACGTCACTAGCCGAATGAGGTCTGAATGCAATTGGCCTAAGGAAACAACTCAGTTTCAAGGCCATTAACTCAACAATAATTGGTAGAAAGGTTGGATAGAAAGATCAGGCAGCTTAATCCAAAATCCATGGCGTAATCATTAGAGTTGACTGTCATTTTTAGAAAATTTGTCATTTCTTTGTTTCAAATGGGGACAATCATTGTCTTTTCTTTCTTCTTTTTATTTTGTTTTTTTGAGTCAGTGGTCCAAATAAAAGTCATTGACATTTTTCTCTTGTTTTTGAGTCAAGTCCATATCAAAACAAGTGAGAAAAGATTTCAAAACTGGACACCAACTTCTTTAATTGCACAATGCAAGACAAAGTCAGCATATGAAAGAGACATAATTGTGAACTTATGAAAATACCAAGGTTTGAAGGATTTATCTGAGAAGCATGACAAAGCAGAGATACTGTGGTTATTTTGGAGTCACTCTTAATGATCTGAGTTTGGGTCAATGACACGACAAAGCACGGGCAAATGTCAGCAATCTGAAACAAAATGAAGGGAATGAACACTAGAGCAAATGCCTGGAAAGCCAAGTGCTGCAAACTACCACTAAGTTTTTAACTGACAAATTTTCTTTGTTGAAATAGGGGCGGATTCGCTTCACTTAGTTCAGCTACCATTGGAAATGCACATCCGTGAGATTTTACTTTATGTTCAGGACCCTCCTGAAAAATGGGATTTTACTTTCTGTTCAGGACCCTCCTGAATAATGGGATTTTACTTTATGTTCAGGACCCTCCTGGAAAATGGGATTTTACTTTATGTACAGGAACCTCCTGAAAAATGGGATTTTACTTTATGTTCGGGACCCTCCTGGTAACTGGGATTTTACTTTATGTTCAGGACCCTCCTGAAAAATGGGATTTTACTTTCTGTTCAGTACCCTCCTGAAAAATGGGATTTTACTTTTTGTTTAGGACCCTCCTGAAAAATGGGATTTTACCTTATGTTCAGGACCCTCCTGAAAAATGGGATTTTACTTTCTGTTCAGGACTCTCCTGAAAAATGGGATTGTACTTTATGTTCAGGACCCTCCTGAAAAATGGGATTGTACTTTATGATCAGGACCCTCCTGAAAAATGGGATTTTACTTTATGTTCAGGACCCTCCTGAAAAATGGGATTTTACTTTATGTTCAGGACCCTCCTGAAAAATGAGATTTTACTTTCTGTTCAGGACCCTCTTGAAAAAATGAGATTTTACTTTCTGCTCAGGACCCTCCTGAAAAATGGGATTTTACCTTATGTTCAGGACCCTCCTGAAAAATGGGATTTTACCTTATGTTCAGGACCCTCCTGAAAAATGGGATTTTACATTCTGTTCAGGACCCTCCTGGAAAATAGGATTTTACTTTATGTTCAGGACCCTCCTGAAAAATGGGATTTTACCTTATGTTCAAGACCCTCCTGAAAAATGGGATTTTACTTTTTGTTCAGGACCCTCCTGAAAAATGGAATTGTACTTTATGTTCAGGACCCTCCTGAAAAATGGGATTTTACTTTATGATCAGGACCCTCCTGAAAAATGGGATTTTACTTTATGTTCAGTACCCTCTTGAAAAAATGGGATTTTACTTTCTGTTCAGGACCCTCCTGAAAAATGGGAATTTACTTTCAGTTCAGGACCCTCCTGAAAAATAGGAGTTACTTTCTGTTCAGGATCCTTTTGAAAAATGAGGTTTTACTTTCTACTCGGGTTCCTCCTGAAAAATGGGACCACGCTTTCAAATATGAAATACTGCCTTATGATAATCCTGGTGTGGGAAGTTCGAGCAACATTTGTAAGGAGACGCACTTCCTTATTTGGTTAATCCAGTAACATTTGTGAGGAAACACACTTTCTTGTTTGGCTAATTCCAACAACATTTATAAGGGGATGCACTTCCTTGTTTTGACAATTCAAGCAATATTTGTAAGGAGACACACTTACTTATTTGGTAAATCCAGCAACATTTGTAAGGAGACGCACTTCCTTGTTCGGGTAATTCCAGCAACATTGGTAAGGAGACACATTTCCTTGTTTGGGGTAATTCAAGCAACATTTATAAGGAGACGCACTTCCTGGCTTGGGTAATTCAAGAAATATTTGTAAGGAAACGCACTTCCTTGTTTGAGTAATTCAAGAGGCGTTGGTAAGGAAATGCACTTCCTTATTTTGATAATTCAAGCACCATTGGTGATGCACTTTCTAACTTAAGTCTTGATTCCTAGAAGATGCACTTTCTAGTCGAGTTATTGCACTTAATCCTTAGGAGACACACTTCCTTGCTAGTTTTCATTTTTTAGGTGACACACTTTTAACTTAAACTTGTATCTCTAGAAGACGCACTTTCTAGTTAGAATCCCTCACTTTAATTCTTAGGAGATGCACTTCCTAGTCTTGGTTATTTAATTTTACTCTTAAGAGATGCATTTCTTAGTCAGAGTCTTGATTCATCATTGCAACATGCAAGTAGGTATGATGTGACTTTTTCAAAAGTCTTCTGAGGATAAACTGGGGAAAAAATTCAATTTTATTTTTGAAACCTTACTTTTCTGGAAAATAAACGAAATTTCTCTTTATAATAATATTCGTTTGGGGATAATTTTCTTTTTAGTTTTGATGTGATTTCAGGAGCCCGCCTGCAGAACAGGGTGAAGAAGTTGAAAGCATAGCAACAAGTTGATGAAATAGCAAGTCAGGAGCCCACCTGAAGAATAGGGTGATGAAACTCGAGTCCAGAGCCAACAAAAGTTGTATAGATAGGATTTTGTAATTTTATTTATGTTTTAAATTGTAATTTTCATTTTTTTTTATGTAATGACAGAGCCACGGACCGGAACCTCGATGGAACTTCACTCGACTCTCCAACTCGGTATAGTGCATCTCCTTCCAAAAGTTGAGATACTTGTCACTCGATCCTCTCATAATGTGAGCAGGTGGGATGTCTTAAGTCAAAACCCGGTTGTCCTTCTTCCTTCTGTTACTTTCTTTGGATAATGGTCGGGTTAAAATGTGGTCTCGCTGTCTACTTCTTTGTCTGAAAACACTTCATGTTTACATTCAAAGGGGGCATGATGTAGACACCTAATTTCGTCCCTCCCCGATGTCGTTTTACCCATTTTTACCTTATCCTACCGTGTACCCTCACCCGTGTGATGATCCCTCAACAAATGACAAAAATAACAACCCCCTAACTAATTTTGTTTTATCATAATATTCTAACAACCCACCCAACTAAAAAACAACACCTACCTACCCTATCCTCACCACTACCCCACCCTCACCTCATATACACACACAAAAGGCATATACAAAAAAAGGGAGCCCCCCCTCTCTCCCTCTCTTTGGACTCTCACTCTCTCTCTCAAAAACCTCTCCCGCCGCCTTCCCCATCGGCGACAACAGCGCCGCTCCAACTTTCGTCCTCTTTTTCCTCCACTCAAACGCCGACCAGCCAGAGACGGCGCCGCCTCCAAGGGCCAGCACCGGCTGCTCCTCCATTCGCCGCTCAGATCCAGCCTCCTCCGTCATCCAGCGCCTTCTTTGGCGACCAACCAAACGACCCCGTCGCTGCGACCAACGTCCAAGCTGTTGTTCCTCCCCCATTCTCCTCTCAATACCGCGCCAGCAGCCAGACCATTCGAGCCAGCTCCGTCTCTCGCCTTCACTGCATGTGTTGTCTCTATTTTCTCGCCGGAGTTGATGACCGGTGAGACTTTTAAACAAGACATCACCAAAACTGATTATTTCGGTCTGGTCTTTGTGGGGCATCACAGGTTTAAAACCACCACCGCTTCGAAATTCCCCAAAATTTCTTTACTGTTCTTAGTGTTCTTGTATTGTGTCACCGGAAAAACGTCAAAGCATACCGAGATTCGCCAGAATTGACTGTTTCTGGTCGTTTTCAGTGATTCCGGCGATGTTCATTTTAGCTAAGCTCCTTCCGGTGAGTTTTTGGCCGGATTTGGTTATCTACACATCGGATTCAGTCATCGCAGCTCACCGGGGCTCAGGCGATACTATTTTCTTAGTTTTTGATCGGATTTTGCGGGCTTCGGGTCAGCTGATTTTCATGTCTTGTATTCGATATTCGTGCTATTGGGGGTTTTTTATACCAGAGTTGGAGTTGGTCTGTTGTTGAGGTTCGAATCAAAGGTTTCGGATGCGGAGAACCCGAATTTAATTGGAATAATACGTTGATTTCGAAAGATTCTTCTAAGGTCCAATTTTTCAACTCCTTTTCATTTTACTCAATTTGATATATTGATGTTTTGATTTGCGTGTTTCGTGATGATTGATAATATATTTTGATCGCATGTTTGAACATCTATGATTATCGTGGCTTTGATTGGATGTTTCTATATTGAAGTTGATTGTTTGATCAAAAAATGAGATGTGAGGGGGCGGGAATTGAAAACATTGATGAAAGTGAACATTAATTTATGTTGATTCATTTATAGTCGCTTAATTCGGGATAAGCATCGACTTGATTAAATTTGATAGTGTCACGATTTTAGGTTGCTAATTGGATATGCAAATGGTAGGTTCGGGTAGGCAAATTTAGGCATGGTGGATTGAAGACATGTTTGAAATATGTGTTGGAATGGTTTTGTTTTTTTTTTGTCGCATTTAATTCAATTGTATAATTTGACCGGGGAATGCCCCGAAGTATCTGTATATATTTATTCACCGGGGAATGCCCCAAGGTATCATGTACCCGGAGGACGTTCGTGATGAAGGCCCGAGGCGTCGGGTGGAGCATTAATTTAGGATTAGCGTAGGTTTACTTTCAGTCCCTTTTTATTTCGGGTTGTAATAATTGGACTGGACTTTACATTTCGGATTGTTTTGTTTTGTTTGGTTATTTTGCGTGCTTTTTGTGCGGTTTATACATTTCTTAGTGACAAAAAAAATAGTCGATACACTCTACCAAGTGACCGTGGTTGAACCACGGGATCGAGAGGTGCCTAACACCTTCCCCTCGGTCAACAGAATTCCTTAGCCGGAATCTCTGTTCGCAAACCAATTCAAAGAGTCAAATGTTTTTGAAAAGGATTTTCTAATGGTGACTTGGCACACCAGATTATGCCAAGTGGCGACTCTGAGTAAAAAATGTAAATAATCCTTTCCGAAACAAATTTTCATTTCTTTTCACTTAAATAATAAAACCCTTTCGAACTTAAAATATAAATCTTTTGGAGTACGTAAAAGGGGTGTGAAAGCCCGAACTATGCAAGATCTGATTTATGTACAATATGATACGTAGGCAACCTACTTTTGGGTTCGATCTAATAATTTTGTTTCTTTGTTTCTCATTATTTTTTTCCTCTTTTTACGAAAAGAAAAAGCCATAAATAATGATAAAAGAAGGTAGATAGCGAGAGAAGAAGAGAAAGAAAGAATGATAAAAGAAGGAAGTTAGCGAGAGAAGAAAAGAAAGAAAGAATGATGAGAGACGGAAGGGAAATAACAAAGACAGATACAAAAGGAGAGAGAAATGAATGCAAAACAAAAGAGGCGTGGATTGGAGAAAAGAAGCAAATGAGCGTAGATAGAAATCGGGATGATGTTAAAATGACCTCGCTACCCTCAAAGGCTAGTAGAAATGAACATGAATCTAGGACAATTTTACCAATGTGATTCCCATGCGTGTTGTGTGCCCTAGTCCTAATGGGTGTTCTCTTTGATGAGCATGTTCTTTCAGATAACAGTGGTGGGTTTGCAGAACTCTGGCTAGTCACCCGTACTTCACTAGATCTAAAGAAAAGCTCGCCATGGCTAGTAGGTAGATTGAAAATTCACTCATTGACCTAGATCAGGATCCCAGGGAAGAAATTTCAGAATGCAATGATGAGGTATTGAGACTTAGACAACAATTGCTAGATCTGCACCGAGCATAGGCTAGTGGCATGCCTCCTCCTCTACTCCCTGAAGATCTTGGGAATATCCCCAATTGCCCATGCTCTCTCAGGCGCAATTCTCTGTTCCCATTGAGTCACCGAAGCACACATCAGGATTCACTCCGCGGAAATATTACCCTCATACTTCTAGTGTGCCCCTGGCAGTTCCTAAACCAAGGCCCGTGAATTAGCTGGAACCACCGGCAGCGCCTATGTTCATGGCTCCGCCACCACCTGAAGCTCCCATATATGTTGTGCATCCGATAATAGTGTTTCCTCGGTCTGCCAGTAAGCCAGTATTGAATGTTTCAGATAGTCAGTATTATGCCCCGGAGCCTACTTTAAGATTGAATGAACCGCATGGGTACGCTCAGCCACCTGCATTTCTATTTGATATAGATAAACCTGTCGCAACAGAGGAATAGGAGGTCATAGCGCGGAAATTGAAAAGTTTGGAATAGGTCATAAGGAATCTGCAGGGAATCGGAGGTTATAAAAGCGTTTCCTATAAAGATCTTTGCATGTTCCCAGACGTCAACCTTTCCCTCGATTTTAAAATGCCCAAGTTTGAGAAGTATGCTGGGGACGGTGATCCCGTGGCACACTTAAGAGGGAGAAGGGAAGAGTTGCTTATGTCTTTCTTTAGCGAGAGTCTTTCCGATCTGGCTTTAGAATGGTTTGTTGATCAAGATATCGACAAGTGGAACAACTTTTTTTTATTTTCTTGTCGACAAAGAAAATAAACAAAGGAACTTTCCAAGAAATTACCTAGGGGGATGGACCCACAAGTCTCCTAAAACATTTTTTTCCTTTCCTTTTGAAATATATACACACACAGTGCCCGAGAAAAGGGGTGTGACAAGGAAATTCCTTTTTTTTGTATTTTTCTTTTCAAAATATGTATGAAACACCTACTCTAATTGAAGAGTGAAGAAAATCTTTTTAAAAATTTTTAAATAAGATCTCCGAACCTATAATAGGCTGCCTACGTATCTCACTCCCCAAAGAGAAGAATCAGGGGTGCGTAGTTTGTCCAGATTGGACAATTAAGGATTAAAATGAACTAAGACTTGACTTGAGAGACGCGATTACAGATGGACGATGAGAAATAAAATCTTTTTGGGTTTTCAATTAGACACTTCACACAAAACTGACACCAACAACTATGAAAGAGAAAAAAATCTTTTTGGCATTTTCGAATTGTGAATGCATGCTAAAGAAAAAGAAAATATTTTTGATGTTTTTTTTTTGACAAATGAGCGCAAAGGTGAAAAAAAAAATCTTTTTGAATTTTTGATTGTGAAGAACAAAAGCCACAAAGAACTCTAAAAATAAACTGCGAAACTCTCTTCTTTTTTTTCTTTTCGACTCACTTTTTCTTTCTTTTTCCTCTTTTTTTTTCTTCAATTTTTCCTTGCCTACACACTCTATTTAATTCTAGCACATGTTTTCCACCAAATCAAGTCGTCAAATGACCATATTACCCTTAAAGATGCAACATTTATCACGTAGGGATGCTTTAGAGGTGAGTCTCCTACAAAAGGGCCATGTGGGTCCCGCTAGGTCTCAATATGATGCAGATAAGCATGACCTAAAGGCTCACCTAAACTGGAGTTTACTAACAAGGCTGTTCGAGGGAGCATATGGTCGATAGTGGCTGCTTTGCTTTCCACCCACTCCATACGTCCGATGGCTCCCCCTCCTAAAGTAAGGGTGACTCAACTAGAGTTTCTGTGCACGACGTGCACGACGGGACTTGTTGCAGAAAGAATTGACTCCGGTTATGCAAATAATGCCAGATATAAAGCGGTAACACATAAAGAAGAACTGTAAACAAAGAGCACAGAAACGCACAACAGTGATAACAATAACACAAACAATAATCACAAACAATGTTCATACACCCATAATGCCAAACAAAGCCGATACGACTCCAAAAAAAGCTGGAATTCTGAAAGATCCCCAGCAGAGTAGCCAGAGCTGTCACACCCCATTTTTTAACTCCAAAAAGACTATATTTTAAGTTTCGAAAGGGTTTTAATTATTAAAGTGACAAAAGATGAAAATTTGTTTCAAAAAGTACTATTTACATTTTTGTTCAGAGTCGCCACTTGATATAAACTTGGTGTGCCAAGTCACCTTTGAAAAATCCTTTTCAAAACCGTTTGACTCTTTGAAACTGGTTTGCAAACAGAGATTTCGGCTAAGGAATTCTGTTGATCGAGGGAAAGGTATTAGGCACCCCTCGATCCCGTGCTTCAACCATGGTCGCTTGGTGGAAAATATCGACTAATTTGATATTACGAATGTATCAACCACACAAAAAACACACAAAACAATCAATAAAATGAATAAAATGAAATAATCCAAGAATATAGTGTCCAGTCCAATTATTACAGTCCGAAATAAAAAGGTACTGAAAAGTAAACCTATGTTAATCCTAAACTACGCTCCAATGCTTTACCCGATGCCTTAGGCCTTTATCACAACGTCTCCCGCCAACATAATACGTCGGGGCATTCCCCGGTGAATAAATACAATGTGTATCGGGGCATTTTCCGACCAAATGGGTACAATTTTTGAATGCGAGAAAACCAAACCATTCCACCAAATTTCGAACATTCAACAAAACCACAAATTCTAAACTTTGCCTACCAAACCTATGCTTGCCTACTGTTTGCTTATCCCGTCCGACCTATCATGATACTATCGCGTTCCAACAATATTCATGCTCATTCCGAATTAATAAAGACAACAATAAATCAAAAATTAAACCAAATTCACCCTTTTTTATCAATTCCTCAATTCCGTCCCAAATTTCCTTTTAACATGATTAAACCAATTCAATACGCAATCCACCGATCAAGTTTTCATAACCAAATCCAACATCAACCAACACACCACGAAGATTCAAACATGTCAATCACATCATTCATAATTACTTAAAAATTAAAAGAAAGAAGAGATAAAATTGGACCTCAATTTTTATTTCAATCCCGAATTGTTTGACAAAGCTACCACTGGAATACCCGAATTGAACCTCAACAGCGACCAACAACTCGACAAACTTCGAATCGCCCTTTGTTCAAATCGAAAGCCAATGGCAAAATTGCGAAATCAGAAACCAAACTGACCTGAAACAAATATCACAAAAAAACAGATCAACCCGAACCCATTTTCATACGTCACACTGCTGGCTCATCTTTTGGCCATGGGTTGCGATGGAATCGAAGTTGGTTTGTTGTTGCTTCTTAGTCGAAGCTCCGATGAGCTCAATCGGCTGCAAGCGTGACTAATTTCAACACTTTACGAGGATCCTGACGTCATTCCGGTGACCTTTGCTTCGTTTTTATCCTCACTGGTCTCTTTCTAGATCTCTTTTCATTTTTTTGATCAACCTCTGCACACCATCTTTCTCATATTCACGATTTTCTTTTTTTTTTTATTCTCTCCTTGTTTCTCTCTCTCTCTCTCTTCTCTCCGATCACACCCTTTCTCTCTCGCCTCAATTGGTTTCTCTCGTTCTCCCTCAATTAGTGTGTGGTTGTTCTATTTGTGTGTAAATATGGCGTCTGTGTATTATCGATCCAAGAAGAGAAAAGAAAAATGGATGATGGATGATGATCTCTGATGGAATCGTGAATCCGAACCCCCTTTATTTTTTGTTGTGTGTATATATTCCCTGGAAACAAAAATGGATGTGTATGCTCCCTTTTCACTTGAAAACAAAAAATGGAATCCCGTGAGTGGGGTAGGGGTTGGTGAGGGTAAAGGTATGGGGTGGAGTTAGGGGTATAGGGGTGTGGGGTAAGTTAGTTGGGATAAAGTTTGTTAGGATAAGGTTAGGGATTTATTGATTTTTTGTTATTTTTGTATTTTTGTGGGATATAATCATATGGGTGAGGGCACACAGTAAGACAGGGGTAAAAATGAATAACTTGGGTTTTCGGGAGGGACAAAATTAGGTGTCTACATTAGCCATAGTAGGCTCATGCTGCATGGTATAGCCTTTTTAGGCTCATGTACATAATTTAGCCTTTTTGGGCTCATGCTCATAATTTAGACTTTTTAGGCTCATGCTCATATTTTTAGCATTTTTAGGCTCATGTTGGAAATGTAAACATTGCAGGTTCATTCAAAATGGTTTACTATGGAAACCAGAGAGGTTGCATTTTAGGTATCATAGTATGTTATAATTAGCCTTGGAACATATACTGTGAATGCCTTTATTATATTTTAAACCATTGTATTAGAGGAGTAATTTAAATCTAAAATAATACAAAGTTCTTCAGTAAGCTACTGAACCTATGCATTCTATTAAGGGTTCTAAAAGAAATTAATTCTTCTTTTACGAAGATGGAGCATGAGGGCATATATGTATCAAGAGGTTCACTCAATTCAAGAACAGGAAACTATGTTTTTGTCTGAATAGTTATCATTGAAGCTTTATCTTAGCAAGACAACTAAAAATTGGTATCCTTTGGTTACAAGAAAAATCAACAGAGATTCATCAAAAAGACTACAAAACAAGCAACCCATCAACAACCAAGATCCCAAGTTGAATGGATTTTTATTAGAGTCAAATTCCAAATGATAAATCAATAACCACAAGGTTCATGGATTCCAATAGTTTCATGAGATATGCAGAATTCAAAATCTCGCAATAATTCATAGGATTTAATGAGTTACCGTAAAAGTTGAAGAGAATTCATGATCGAGAGTGATTTTTCAGATTTTCTAGAAAACTTATGTAAAGAACTAATTTAATTGACAAAGATAAAGAAATTTTAGATTTCCTAAAAAACTTATTTAAAACACGTTATGAGTAATTAATTTGAATTGAGAGGAACAATAAAACTTACAGAATACATGAAGGGACAGTTCAACATACCTCTAAACATTAAAAAACTTGAGATCAGAAGAGGAGATGTGAACTTGTTTTGTTGAACCAATTCTCTTGAGATTGTTGTAGCAGCGTTTGAGAAGAGGTAAAGGGATATTCAGTGACGGAATATTGAGTAAAATTGATGGAGTATGAGACAAGTGAAACTCATGGAGAAAGAGGTGTGTGAAATTGATGGAAAAAAGGAAGATTTTTAACTTTGAAACTGATGAAGGGAAAGGGTTTTAAAACGTGATGGATGATTAAAAAGAAGGTATGAAACTGATAGGGGAAGGGACTTTAATCTTTAGGGTTAAGGTAAAGAGGAAAGGACAAAACTGCCTTGAAGTGGTTTGTTTTTGGGCACCTCCCAAAAGACCTCATACTAGTAGAGTTGGGTGACACTTTAAATATTGGACATGTTCCCTTTATTTTTCCGATGTGGGATTGTGTTTGCTTCTCAACAACTAATTGTTAAGTTGTGGAGCCTGATTCACATGTGACGTACTGTTATATATTAATGTTCATGTGGTTTAATAGCCTGTCCGCCGTGGAGGTTACCCACGGGTGTTACCATGAAATTACCTCTCTCACTCTCTCCTCAAGAACTCTCTCAAGTTTTCTTCATCCTCTCCATAGATTTAGTGTATGTGAACTGCTAATCCATCCTAACAAGTAGCTCACTGCTTGCTTCCCTTCTTCCTTCCCTTGCACTGCTACGATGATGCAGCAGTAAAATCTTCGTCCCCGGGTACGATTTACACCCCTATAACCCCCAAAACATATGTGAATCATTCCAAGTGAATTTTCAACTGAATTTGAAGCACAACAAGATCAATTATGCAGCCACAACACCTCCACTTACAACTGTGCCTTAAGATTAAAACGTGAGGTGTAACACTTTCTCTAAAAATCCATGAGCTAACACAGCCTTCATGCAGTGGCACTCATGGAAGAGAACCCCTCCAGAAAAGGGCATATGCCACTAGTTGCAGCGAGCACATGGTTTTTTCTTTAGCAAAAGGCCTAAGAATAGTTTGCTTTGTGCTCTTTGCATGGCTGCCTGAGTGTTTTGCTTCAATTGCGCTAGCATTTTATATGTAACAAGAAGTTTGGGCTTCTTTGTATTTTGGTGTAAGTCACCACATTTTGTTTCTGTCAAGTCCTTTATTGAACTTTGTTAGCATCAAGGTATAGGTTTGTTTCGCCTATCGAAACTGTATATTTCAATTAGAAGTTTACTTGGATATTTTTCAGCCTCTTCAGAATATTATTCCTGAAAACTATTTGGATATAGAATTGTTATATTTTTTCCCAATTCAACAACAAGTTGAATTTTGAAATTTTCTGGAATACCAAAAACACCAAAAGGTTGTTTTCAAAATTTTCACTCCAAATCAAAAAAAAATTAAAAATGACTCCAATTTGTATTAATCTTTTTCTCGAACAAACAAGTTTCCTAGAGCAGATTTATCTCAACTCTTAAGTGCATAAAATTTGAAAAATTAGTGAACAAAGTAAATATTAAGTTCGATAAAGTTTGGCTAATTTATTGAGGATGACATCACCTAGTAGCACTAGGATCATTGTGTAAATATCTGAAAGTTAGAGGAGTAGCTTAGTTAATTACTTAATTAAGAGTTAGTTAGGCCGTTAGTGAGCTAGTTAGTGATATAAATAACACTACTCTGTAATAATTCTGTTCAAGGAAATCAATTCCATTTTCACAGGAACTCACTCTTCTCTTCTTCTCTAGCTTGCATGGTGATTAATTACTCCATTAATAGAGAATTTCTACATGGTATCAGAGCCATGAATCACTACTGTGATTGATCGATCCTGCTCTATATTTTGTCTCCTCTTTCATCGGGCATTTGCTTTTCCTTTTTTCGGTTATTCAACAACGGCGATTGATGATACATTGCCAGAGAAGATCGGTCCCAATCATCCATTGTTCCTGAATGCAGGTATAATTCAGGAGCAGTGCTCTGTAGCTGACTGGTTCAGAAAACTATTCAATTTGGAATCGAGCAATAAAAATTGCAATTCTAGGAAGAAACAAGCTAGGGTTTATTGATGTTGGTCCAAATCTAGTTGTATTATGGGATAGGTGCAATGCAATAGTGCTTTCATGGATAATGAACGGTGTGTCTAAAGAATTGCTTGGGGGAATTGTGTACTCATCTTATGTTGTCTCTGTGTGGCATGATCTTCAGGAACGTTTTGATAAAGTTGATGGATCTCTAACCTATCAGCTTCATAAAGAAATTGCAACAATTCACCAAGGTACTAGTACTATTTCTGTTTACTTCTCGAAATTGAGAGAACTATGGGTAGAGTTTGATAGTATAACACCTGTTCCTTGCTGTAAGTGTCCCAAATCTCGTGAATTCATTCAGTTCATGGATGGATTAAAGTTGTTTCAATTCCTTATAGGCCTAAATGACACATATGAACAAGCTAGGGCGCAGATATTAATGATGATCCCTCTTCCCACTGTTAACAAAGTATATTCTATGTTAATCGAGCCAGAGAGAGCCAGAGAAATATGACTAATTCAATATTAGACCTGATCTAAGTGAATTAACTGCATTCTTGTCCTTGAGAAATGGTGCTACTCCATATCAGAAGAAGCTTTATGATCCCAATATACAGTGTGACTATTGTAAGCTCATAGGACATCCCAAGGAGGCTTGCTTTCGACTTATTGGATACCCTCCTGACTTCAAATTCACAAAGAGAGGACAACAGTCAAATCATAATCCAGGAAATAGGTAGGGGAGAGGTCATGGATTTCCTCAGAAGAATTTCAATAATCCTTAACAAACAAATTATGCTCCAAGACACACCCCTCATCAGGGACTAGCAAGTTCCTATTCTTCTCCATATCTTGTTGCTCGCAATGCTATGAAACAACCTCCAAATCCTGTCAAACCTGACATATCTGACTGCCATCCAGTGTTAATCATAACTATGGCTTTGGCATCAATATCACCTGATACGGGTGTCACGGGCTCTAGACCATTTACTAGAAGTCAAGCTCAGGAACTACAAAGGTTTCAAGGCGTGTTTATGAAAATAGACGTGGTTGAGCTTGTTGCAAACTCGCCCAAGGGAGTGTACGCATTGACATGTGGGGGCTGACATTTGGGGCCCGAAATACACCCCCAAGGCTTCCCCAAACACTCTACACCCTCCCTTTTCATTAAGGGCAAAGGGGGCCTTTTACCATCCTTTTTGTAAAGACTATTTAAGGTGTTTCTTTAGTCTTGTTCTCTTAGTTAGCTTATTCTTAAAAATCACTTGTAATATTGAACATCATCTTCCTCTCAAGAAGAGAGTATACCACCATTTGACACCACAAGAAATGGTTTCTTCTTATGTTGTGTGTATCGGCTAGAAACGAGAGTGCTTGAGGGAACCGAGCTCCTCTTGTGTTCCATAAGAACGTGGTGATTTTTAACTTGTTTTGTAGAGGTTTTAGAGTATTAATACACTCTTTAGTTTCTTCATTATGAGTTCTCCTTGCGTCAAGTTACATATCTTCTCTATCGTTTAAGTTGGTGTTTGTTGTTTCTGTTAAGTGTCTTGTGCGTGTGGACTATTTGTGCGATTGTGGACTATTTCGTGCTCTTTTAGATACCGTTTGGTATCATCACCCCAGATCAGTATGGACATAGTATCAACACACTCAATCAAGATGCAACACAATGCAACTCTTCTAGCCCTTCAGTGTCAGCTAATACTGCAGGTACTTTTACTACCTCTTAGGGTGTATGGGTAGTAGATTCAGGTGCTACTAACCATATGACCTCCAACTCAGCCCTACTTACAAATCTTCAGGAAGTGACTAAAGACCACTCCAAAGTAAACTTGCCCAATAGTACCACTGCTGACATCCTTTTCAAAGGCTCCTGTTTCTTGAATAATGACTCTCTTTTGCAGGATGTCTTATATTTACCAGAGTTTACATTTAACCTATTGTCAGTCTCCAAACTCACTAAAACTCTTCAATGCTCAGTCACTTTTTTTCCTGACTTTTTTGTTTTACAGGACCTCTTAAGTGGGCAGGTGAGGTTGATTGGTAGAGAATCAGGTGGTCTCTATCTTCTTCCCATTCAAGGTAACAGTAGAGAGGTTCTAACATCCATTTCCACTCTAGTCAAATCTTTAGCTGCTCATGATTCCTCAGCTTTCACATCAACTATCATCTCTCTTTGGCACAAAATACTTGGTCACACTTCCTCCGAAGTGTTATCTCATTTGTTTCATTTTTCTCTTCAATCTTGTACTCATGAAGTTTATCGATGTACTACTTGTCCCCTAGCTAAGCAAACCAGACCTTCTTTTCCTATCAGTACAATTAGGTATGATAATCTGTTTGATTTGCTTCATTGTGATGTCTGGGGTCCATACAGGACTTCTACATATGATGGTAATAGGTTTTTTTGTTATAGTGGTTGATAACTATCCCAGAATAGTTTGGATCTTCTTAATAAAATTAAAGTGTGATGCGTCTGTTGTACTTCTGAACTTCCTAAAAATGATCATAACGCAATTTAATGCTTGTGTTAAGACTATTAGAACTGATAATGAATAAGAATTTGTCAATGATGGTGTAGAAAACTCTTTACTTCTCATGGGATCATCCACCAAAAAACTTGTATTCTCACCCCTCAGCAAAATGGTGTTGCTGAGAGAAGCATAAACACCTTCTCGAGGTTGCTAGATCATTGAGATTTCAAGGTCACATCCCTATACAGTTTTGGGGTCATTGTATTCTGATTGCTGTTCATATTATCAACAGACTACCCACTTTTGTCTTGAAAGGTAAATTTCCTTTTGAAGTGTTTCACAAGGTAAAGCCTCATTATGATCATTTTAAAGTCCTTGGTTGCTTAAGTTATGTTGTTCAACTACCTAAAAGGGATCAATTTCATTCTAGAAGCATTCCCTACATCTTTCTGGGCTATTATCCTACTACCAAAGGCTATGTTATTTATGATCCACAAGCTAAACATTTCTTTCTCAGAAGGGATGTACAATTTAGAGAAACCATTCTTTCCTTTTCTTCCTCTTAGATGACTTCAATCTATTCCTTTTTACAAATTCTGATACTGAATCTCTTGTTTCATCCTCTCTATCTCCTGATCCCACCTCTGTCACTACTATATCTGATACATCATATCTACCTTCATTACCTAATACTTACCTCATCCACAAAGAAGGTCCACCAGACATAGAAGACCTCCAATCTGGCAGAAAGACTTTCTTACTGCCTCCAAAACTAGCTCTTCCTCTGCTCTTTATTCCATTGCCAATTATGTATTTTATGATCATCTTTCCCCATCCTACCAAGCTTTCCTTACTTGTGTATCTGCTGAAGTTGAACTCTCATCATTTGATGAGGCTAAGCTTGATCCTATATGGGTTCAAACCATGCATACTGAGATTGCGGCTTTGGAAGAAAATAACACTTGGAAAGTAGTTCCACTTCCCCCTGGCAAGACTATTATTGGGTGCAAGTCGGTGTATAATATCAAATATCTTATTGATGGCTCTACTGAGAGATTTAAATCCAAGCTAGTGGCTAAAGGCTTCAACCAAAGAAAGGGGCTGGATTACCAGGAGACCATCTCTCCAGTAGTCAAAATGGTGATTATCAGATCTGTTCTTGCTCTTGCTTCCTCCCTAAAGTAACATGTACATTAAATGGATGTGTACAATGCCTTTCTTCAGGGTGATCTGCATGATGAAGTCTATATGTCCTTGCCTCAGGGATTTAAGGCACTTTCTGGATTTAATGTGCAGAGGGATAAACCTGTATGCAGGCTCATCAAATCCCTCAATGGTTTAAAACAAGCACCAAGAGAATGGAATCTCAAACTCACTGAATCACTTATCAAACTTGGATTCATTCAGAGCCATTTGGATTACTCTCTATTTACCAAGAAGACTGACACATCAATCTTTATTCTACTAGTTTATGTAGATGATCTACTCATTACTGGAAGTGATATCAATCTTATTCATGAGACCAAATTAGTAATGCTTCAAACCTTCAAGATAAAGGACTTGGGGGAACTAAAGTACTTCCTTGGTATTGAATTTGCTAGATCAGATAAGGGTATAATTATGCATCAAAGGTACACCTTGGAGATTATTTCTGAAGCTGGCCTGAGTGCAGCACAACCAGATTCTACTCCCTTAGATTCTTATACTAAACTCACTACCAAAGAATATGATGAGGTAGTAGAGAGATCAAGTGAAGATCCATAACTGGTAGATCCATCAGTTTACAAAAGAATGATAAGAAAACTTCTGTATTTAAATGTAACCAGACCAGACATTTCATTTGCAGTTCAAACCCCTAGTCATTTTCTACAGCAAACTAAACAATCCCATCTAAATGCAGCTCTGAGGGTAATCAGATATGTTAAAGAACAGGCTAGATTGGGAATTCTACTGTCCAGTGAAAAATCAAACAACATAACAGTCTTTTGTGATACAGACTAGGTTGCTTGCCCAAACTCTAGAAGATCAGTATCTGGTTTTATGGTAAAGTATGGTAACTCACTCATATCTTGAAAGTCAAAGAAACAAGGAGTAGTATCAAGAAGCTCATCAGAAGCTGAGTATAGAAGTATGGCCAACTCAGTTGCAGAAGTAGTGTGGATAGAAGAGTTGTTTGATGAATTAGGGGAAGAAGTTGAAACACCTATTGTGATCTACTGTGACAGTAAATCATCTATGCAAATAGCTGCAAATTCAGTGTTCCATGAAAGAACAAAACACATAGAGTTGGATTGTCACTTTATAAGAGAGAAGATACAAAGTGGCTTGGTGGAAGCTAGGTACTTAAGTACTAAAGATCTGGTTTCTGACATGCTAACTAAGGGATAAGATGAACATTTGTTGTCCAAGCTGGGAGTGCTAAACATCTTTGCGCATCACAGATTGAGGGGGAGTATTGAGGATGACATCACCTAGTAGCATTAGGATCATTGTGTAAATATCTGAAAGTTAGAGGAGTAGCTTAGTTAATTACTTAATTAAGAGTTAGCTGGGCAGTTAGTGAGCTAGTTAGTGGTATAAATAATACTACTCTATAATAATTCTATTTAAGGAAATCAATTCCACTTTCACAAACAGTTAGTCTTCTCTTCTTCTTTAGCTTGCATGGTGATTAATTACTCCATTAATGGAGAATTTCTACATAATTACAGCTGCTCGACAAAATGTCTGCTGAGGAAAATTTTGGGAGCATAGAAAATTTTGTTTAAGAATTGGATAGGGGTCGTGCTAACACAAGCCTCCACTAACAAAAAGTGGGTCTTAGGCTCAACCACTTGGGTTGACCTTAGGTGGCCGCCCCTCCAAAGTGAAATGGAAGTCACCAACCTAGGCCATGGGCCGTCTTGATCGCCCATTGACCACCGTCCGGCTAGGATGTTTCTTCCAAGATCCTTGTAATGCATTTAACACTGTCAGACTCCTTTTTTTTGTTTTGTCAGCCAATGAGGGACAATTTATGATTATGTTGTCCTTAAATATTTTTTCTGAAATAATTAATACTTTCCTTTATGAAGGAGTAGCTATTGAATACCCCTTGCCTTCCTTTCTGCCCCTCTATTTTATTCAACACGCAAGATATGTTTCTAGATGATGTTCTTGGCTAAGTTGCGTGGACTCTTCACTCTTGATGCCGCACCCGTGTCAGATTCTCCAAAAATACATTATTTTTGAAGAATCCGACATGCACCCATTGATATTTTTGAAGAGTCCGAGCAACATAGGTTTATGGAGTTTAGACTGATAAATGTTCGAACTCCCGTAATTGTTCCTAGAATTTTACTATGTTTTAGTTAGGGTATTTTTTCAATATACTTGCATATTGCCATAGGTGTACAAACTAGTTATGTGAAGTTTAAAGGCATAATACATAAACACAGAAAAACTATTTGCGAAAAAATAGTTCACTTTCTGCTCACTGCGTGGCTCCGAGAGGTTTTTGCTTTAATTGTGTTAGCATTTTATATGTAACAAGAGTTTTGGGCTTAGTCTTTGTATTTCAATGTAGGGGTCACCATATTTTTCTTCTGATGAGTCCAATATTGAACTCTACATTTCAATTAGAAGTTTACTATCCGTTGTCCATGAATTGTTTTCACCTTTTTCGGAGTATTATTCCAAAAAACTCTATGGTTATCAAAGTGTTACAATTTTTCTCTATTTAAATAGAAGTTGAATTTTGGAATTAATTGGAATTCGAAAAACTGTAGAAAGTTGTTTTCACAATTCATTCAACAAAATAAACTTCCTAGAGCATATTTGTCTCAACTCATAAGTGCAAAAAATTGGACGACTTAGTGAACAAAACTGTATATCAAGTTCAACTAAGACAATGTTTTGCTAATTATAGCAGCTCGACAAAATGTCTACAAAAGAAAATTTTGGGAACATAGAAAATTTTGTTTAACAATTGGATAGTGGCCGCACTAACACAAGCCCCCACTATAAAAAATTGAGCGTAGGCTCAACCACTTGGGTTGGCCTTAGGCAGGCGGCCCTCCAAAGTGCAATGGAAGTTACCAACCTAGGCAATGGGCCTTCTTGATCGCCCATTGACCCCGTCTGGTTAGTATGTTTCTTCCAAGATCCTTGTAATGCTTTTAACGCCGTCCAACTCCTGTTTTTTTTTTGCTTTGTTAGCCGATGAGGGACATCTTATGATTATGTTGTCCTCAAATATTATTTCTGAAATAACTAACTCTTTCCTTTCTGAAGGAGTATAGCTATTGAATGACCCTTTCTTTCCTTTCTGCCCCTCAATTTAATGCAACAGGCAAGATATGTTTCTAGGTGGTGGGAAAATTAGCAGAATTAATGAAATTAGATGGAGACTAGTCTGATTTTTATGGTCGTAAGTATGCCTAAATATATATGTGGTTATTCATTATTTGAAACTTCTAAATCTTAAGCATACCATATAATATGTGTAGCAATAAGGTAGTGGTTGATCGGTGATAAAATTCTCATGTTAGGTTTCATCTCTTTGCCAACTCATTCAGGTGCAGAGAAGATGACAGCATGTCCTTGCTAGTAAGGCGCTTCGCTAGTCTAAGAAGAGGATTAACAATGTCTTGACCTGTAAATGCGACAAGAAAGACTCGAACAAGACTACTTTGGTGTTTTGTGATGCAGAAGCCATTTTAGTCAATTGATGTTTCAGTAGGTATGATATCAATCCTCTCTTTAAAATAGCCTGAAGTTGCAAACTTGCAAATTGCGTGAAATGCACGCATCCTACATGTCAAATCGCGTGAGATTTTGCATGTAGGATGTGTTTGTCTATTTTTTCAACTTTATGATAGTTTAAGTGTCTATTGTACACACCAAAGTTGGAGAGGGTAGATATCAGTTGAGGCCAAGATAAAGGGCACTTTTATGTATTATGCCTTTAAACTGCATGTAACTAGTTTGTACACATGTGGCATTGTGTGAGTATATGACAAACTACCCTAATTAAAACATGGAAAAACTCAGGCAACTTACTGGAACATTTATCAGTTTAAACTCCTGTAATTGTTTCTGAAATGGGAAATGTATGGTTATTAGTTCAGATTTTCTCCAGGAGTTTAAGTTTAATTATCTTTAATCTTTTCCTCAAACGGAAAAACTTCCTACAATTGGATGATTCAGTGAGCAAACAATGATAGTGTTTGGTTAATTATATGCACACAAGCTCCTCTACAAAATGTTAAAAATTTTGGGAACACAGAAATGTTTTTTTTATTAATTGGATAGGGGCAGCGCTAACACAAGCCCCACTACCAAAAAGTTAGACATAGGCTCAGCCACTTGCATTGACCTTAGGCGGGTGCCCCTCTGTTATAAACCAAACGGGAGAGCTCAACCCAAAAGACTAGTCTAATAGGTAGGAGAACCCATTTGGCTTATAATCTGCATTTCTCTTTTTTTCCAATGTGGGACAATTGGTTCATAACAATAGTCTCCGCTTGAGAACCAATGACCTTGTTGGTCACGGTTGAGCCCAGTTGGTCACGGTTAGGTCCAGGACACCACTCCTGACTCACAGGCCATCACTCCGAGTCGTGGCTCCACACGTGGATCGATCCTCGTTGGTCACGGCTTGCACCCCTCTTGGGTCCAGGCCACCACTACTGGCACATAGTCCACCACTCTGAGTCGCAGCCCAACGCGCGGCTCCCCACACATGGATCGATCCTCGTTGGTCACGGCTGTGCCTAGTTGGTCACAGCTGGCACCCCTCTTAGATCCAGGCCACCAATCCTAGCGCGCGGGCCACCACTCCAAGTCACGGCCCAACGCGTGGGACTCTCGATGAGAGTACCAATGTTATAAACCAAACGGGAGAGCCCAACCCAAAAGACTAGTCTAATAGGTGGGAGAACCCATTTGGCTTATAATCCCCTTAGCATTTCTCTTTTTTTTCCAATGTGGGACAATTGGTTCATAACACCCTCCAAAGTGTAATGGAAGTCACCAACCTAGTCCATGGGCCTTCTTGATCGCCCATTGACCCCGTCCTCAGAAGTATGTTTCCTTGAAGATCCTTGTAATGCATTTAATCTTCAACATTGCATGCCATTTGTGTGGCAATAAAAGCTTCTTATAATGGAAATGTAAGAACGTATCATTTCATTTTAAATAGAGTTATAAGGGGGAAAAGGCCAAACAAAATGGAATGGAATAATGAATTCTCATGCATATGTATTAAATCTTGAACATTCTTTGCGAAATTGTAACACCCCGACGTCTTTTTAGCTAAATTCCATCCATGGAAAGTCTAAGCATTAACTTCTAGAATGATCTAAATTAATTTTCATGTGGAATTTCAAATATTTCAACCTTTCATTACGTAGATGACTGAATTAGCTTTCCAACGATATAAGATTCGTCTAAAATGGACCATCGGTGAATAAGTTATGAATAATTTATAGTTCTAGTCGTAAACATCATCATTTTGGTGTCTAGCGCATCGCGGAGAGGGTCAAATTGACAATCGTCAAATTCCAGTGGGGCTCCACGATGGTGGCGCATTGCGGAGGTACCCAATTTCCCACTCGTCAAATTCCAGTGGACCACCGTGATTGTGGCAAATCGCGGTGGCACCCGAAATCGGGTTTTTAAGTTTAAATTTTCAGTTCCATTTAGGAGTCATTAAGGGTAATTTTGACTTTTTCCTAACCTTTAAAACCATCCAAACAACATATTTAAGGTATGTTTGAGCAACTTAACCCTATTTTCATCAAAATCATCAAGAATCCTCTCTAAAGTTTCAAAATAAAAACCCAAGTAGTTCAAGATTCAACCATAGGTTTCGAAGTTGATCACATATTTGGAATTCCCAGGTCGTAGGCTTCAATAAGCACCTAGTGTCTTCCTAATTCGAGGTACGCGGGGTTTTTCCTAAAATCTCATGGGCATAGAAATCATGTTTTAAGAATGGGGTTTTGAAGTTTATGAATATAATCATGTTTTAGAAGTTTTGACGGTATTGTTTTGGTCTTTAGTCCTTCCCCCAAATTGATTTGAAATTATGTGTATATGTACGTATGTGTTCAAGAATGGTTATTCAATTGAGAGCATGAATTATAATGAATCCCTCTCGTGTTATGAGTTTTCTCATCTTCGTATGATATAAATTATTTTGAATGCATTTTGAAGAGCATGATATGAAATACTTTGGCTTTTGCTATGTTTTGAATATGATTTTTGAATAAGAAAGAGAGGGTTGTGAATGTTGAATATACATATAATGAAAGAGTGCATGGTTTTACCAAAAGCACGTGACCACCATATGTTTGATGAGAGTTTTTGCATGGTTTTACTGGAGTTTCGGAACATGAAATCTTTTATGCAAATTACATGTTTTGGGTGGTCTAAAACTACATTTTTATGAAAGATCATGCTTATTGCATTATGGCTCAAAAATAGAACTTGTAAGTCTTGGTGTGACGATACCAACTCAGAAAATGCCATGAAAAAATCAGAACAGAATAGAATGAATGTTTGAAATCAGATTTACAGATTTTGTGATTAGAATGTTGCATGATTAGAAATGGTTAAAATTGGGCAGAAAGAGATGTTAGGTGGTTTCCCGAAGAAGGCATGAGTCCAGATACTCATTGCCCGAATCCGTGATTTGCCGATCCGGGTATATCTTATATTATGCTGGCCTAGTGTTGTGTGGCGTATTAGAATCAAAGACTCCAACCCTTGCGGCACACTCGGGTTGGAGGCTTCCCCGCCGAGTCAATGGAGGATTCCATATAGCCTGTGGAATATCAAAAAATGTAGGAGAGTGTCACCTAACTCAGAAGTAATACAAAGATCAGAAACTGTTTTGACAAGAATGATTTATGATTACTCGAATGATGCCCATGTGTTTCCAGAAACTATTTTATGCATGACGTTTGATGAAAAATTTCTCTCATCTATTTTATATATATGTTCAAGTATTCTATTTTGGATTGCTTCGTGTGCCAGTACTTTTGTGCTGACCCCCTCCCCTCCCTCCAGGTTCTGAGGCACTGTCTAGGGGTCCAGATAAACAGTAGATATTTCAGATTGCAGATCAGATTGTGCAGTGGTGAGCCTTCTTGTCTTCTTATGTGGCGTCTTCCGAGGTTTGCTTTGCTAGATTCCGCATAACACCTCATTATTTCGGTCCTAACAATATGCCACTAATTGCAGTGAGCATATGGTGTACTTTAGTAAAAGGCAAAAGAATAGTTCGCTTTGTGCTCTCTGCGTGGCTGCTTGAGTTTTTGGCTTTACTTGTGCTAGCATTTTATATGTAACAAGAAGATTATGCTTACCCTTTGTATTTCGATGTAGGAGTCATGACATTTTTCTTCTGCCACGTCTTGTATTGAACTTAGCATCAAAGTATAGGTCTGCTTCTCCTACTGAAAATCCACAATTCAATTTGAAGTTTACTACCCATTGGCCATGGATATTTTTCCATTTTTTCAGAATAGTATTCCTGAAAACTATTTGGATATTTTTGCAATTAAGTAGAAGTTGAAATTTAGAATTTTCTATGATTTCAAAAAACTCCGAAAAGTTGTTTTTCCAATTCACTCGACTAAATAAACTTCCCAGAGCAGATTTGTGTTAACTTTCAAGTGCATAACATTGAAAGAATTAGTGAACAAAATGTTTTACAGTGGAAGATTTTTGGAACATATAAAATTTTGTTTAAGAATTGGATAGGGCCCGCGCTAAAACAAGCCCCCACTGCCAAAAATTGAACTTAGGCTCAACCACTTGGGTTGACCTTAGGCAGGCACCCCTCCAAAGTGCAATTGAAGTCACCAACCTAGGCCATGGGCCTTCTTGATCGCCCATTAACCCCGTCCGGCTAGATTCTACGTTTCCTCAAAGATCATTGTAAGGCATTTAACGCCCTCTGACTCTTGGTTTTATGCTTTGTCAGCTGATGAGGGACATCTTATATTTATGCTGTCCTCTTGACGTTTTTTGCTGAAATAATTAGTACTCTACTATCTACTTTCCTTTCTGACAGAGTAGGTACTGAATGTATCTTACTTACTTTCTTCCTCTGAATTTAATGTAACACACCAGATATGTTTCTAGAAGATGGAAAATTGGCAATATCAATGAAACTAGATCGAGATTAGTCTTATTTTTATGGTCGTAAGTGTGCCATCTTCCACTTGATTGCATTTTCTTTCATCTCTGCCACCCTTGAAGCATCGCTAAAGGCTTAGTGCAAGCAATTCTCGATCTATTCCCTTGTAGCCACGATGGGGACGCCACTTGAAATTGCCTCCATCAACAATTCCAGTCACAATGCATGAGAAAGGTGACAGAAGGGATGAGACAAGACTTGTTCTTGTGGACACCATTTCACCATTTTCCCCTGGCACCAACTTTCTCCAAAAATCCATCAGTTAACACAACCTTCCACCGCTACCTTCACGCGGTGGCACTCATGGAAGAGAACCCCTCAAGAAAAGGGAATATGCCACTAATTCCAGTGAGCACATGGTTTTCTTTCATAAAAGGCATAAGAATAGTTTGCTTTGTGCTCTTTGCGTCGCTGCCTGAGTTTTTTGCTACACTTGCTCTAGCATTTTATATGTAACAAGAAGTTTGGCTTCTTTGTATTTCGATGTAAGTCACCACATTTTGCTTCTGCCAAGTACTTTTTTAAACTTTGTTACCATCAGAGTATAGGTTTTCTTCAACTATCAAAACTCTATATTTCAATTAGAAGTTTACTACCCGTTGGCCATGGATATTTTTCAGCCTTTTCAGAAAATTATTTGTAACACCCCGCATTTTCGAGTTAGAAACTGAATCGTCGTTCCTACGGGTGTAGAATCTAACCCCATGATTTATATTTTATATTCATGTGTCATTATATTTATCCTAATGTGTGAAGTGATTATGAGGTGAAAAATGTTCATAGAAATAACTTAGAGCAAAGTTGATCTAAGAGTTTTTGATTCGTCCAAAGTTTGGTATTCAATTTTACTGGGGTCAAGTTTAAGCGTGTATAACCTTTTATATATGTGGAATTTTTCAGCTCACAGCCCACCAAGTGATAGGTAATTGAGTTAGCTTTCCGACAATACCAATTTCGCCTTAATCTGATATCCGAGTAAAAAGTTATGACTATTTTCGTGAGAAACAGTAAGGTCTGGCGATAGGCTCGTGACGCGAGGTCCACACCCCCTTTCTGGGGCTCACGATGCGAGTTCCACTCCCCCTTTCTGGGGCTCGTGACGCGAGGTCCACTCCACCTTTCTGGGGGTTGCGCCATGAGGGTTATTTACACGGGAAAAAGAGGTTGAGGGGCAGTTTAGTCCTTTCCCCTCAACCCCAGCCGTCCAAGCACGAATTATAACTCAAAAAGGGGCATCAATTGCCCATCTTCCTCAAAACAACTCACGTAAAAACCCTTCTCTTTCCCCAAGAACAAAATTCAACTCTTCTCCTCCAAGTAATCTAGAATTCAAGAGTCTCAAGAAAGTATCAAAATTAGGGTCTCATCCTTCAAGATAAGAAACTTAAGGTACGTGGGGCTGTCCTAATCTCATGGGCACGTGTTTTTATGAATTTAAGAAAGTTTTAAACGTCACTTAAGTATGCACATGATTATAACTGTGGGGTTTTCGTTTTTTTTTTACAAAGAGCATGCATTGGGATATCATTTTGAGAAAAACCATTGAAGGATCATGAAGTTACTTTTCTTAAAAATCTTGACTTATGAATTCATGTGTATATGTTTTGCATTTGAAGGATGGTCTTGAATATGAATAGTGAATCCTTTAGTTTATAGTGAATCCTTTAGTTTCATGATGATGTTTATGTACTTGTATGGTATGAATTATGTTAAACCAATGTTGAGGGCTAGTTTATAAACAAATGATGATTTTCTTAAGTTTTATGGTTTTGATAATCAATATGCGTGTGTTGAACGATTGGTATGTGAAAAGCTGTGAAATGGTGGGTTATAAATGACTTGCAAGTTGGGGATATGACGATACCCCATCGAGATATTTCCCTTGAAAGAAAAAGAAAGAATGTTGTGAGCATGATACATGTTTTCTTTTAATGAGTTAAAACTAGACTAATGTGAGTTGGATGGTTACCCGAAGAAAGCACGAGTCAAGAGACTCTATGCTGAAAATCGTGATTTGCTGACACGGACCTTGGTACCCTGCTATCTGATCTTGTGTACCCTGTATTATGTCGTCCCAATTCGGGACTATGGTTAGGAGCCCTGCTTTTTGATATTGTGCCCAACCACGACATATTGACTTGATTGGGGATGTTGACACGCTGCTTTGTGATCTTACGTGTCTTCCCTTCACTCGTACTCCAATCTTAGCGGCAAACCAAGATTTGGCAGACTATGAAAGCATGAACTTGTAGGATGTACCATCTAGCTCAATAGTGTTGAAGTGAATTGAGTTACAAAGGTAAGAAATGTGTTTGAAACTCATCATACTGTGCCCATGTGTTTTCAAATGATTTTGTGATACCTTTTTTTATAAAAGCTCTTACCTATGTTGAATAAAAATGTAATTTTTCATTTTTGGATTGCTCTGCGTACCAGTACATCTGTATTGACCCCTATATTTCAGGATCTGAGGCACAGTCTCGGGGTCCCGCTAAGCAGTAGATTGAGGTGTCCAAGACTTGTAGTTGGTGAGCCTTCTCTATTCCGAAAGTCCTGATTATTAGACTTGGTCATTTCACTTTGTTTTGTGGTCCTACTGGGGGCTTTATCCTAGCTTTTAGACAGATGTTGATTTTCATATCATTAGAGATTTCGTAGACTAGTGTCTTGTGTTTTGAATGTTATGAACCTAATTTCGTATTATTCAGCTAAATCAAGAGATTGACCATGTTTCCTTCCTATTATATTTTCCTCATTTCTTTATAATATATGCATGGTGTGCATGATTGCCAGATAGGGATGGGCGCCCAGGCCTTTATGGTTCGAGGTGCTCGTCGCGGCCAGGGCCTCGGCTCGGGTCGTGACATTATTGCTGAAGACTATTTGGATATAGAATTGTTACAATTTCTCGCGATTCAACTAGAAGTTTGAATTTTGAAATTTTCTGGAATTCAACAAACTCCAAAAGGTTTTTTTCAAAATCTTCACTACAAATCAACAAAAAATTTTAGAACGACTCCAATTTGTATTAATCTTTTTCTCCAACAAACAAATTTTCCAGAGCAGATTTGTCTTAACTCTTAAGTGCATAGAATTGGAAAAATTAGTGAACAAAGTCAATATTAAGTTCAACTATGATAAATTTTGGCTAATTATAGCTGCTCGACAAAATGTCTGGCGAGGAAAATTTTGGGAACATAGAAAATTTTGTTTAAGAATTGAATAGGGGACGAGCTAACACAAGTCCTCACTGCCAAAAACTGGGTCGTAGGCTCACCCACTTGGGTTGACCTAGGTGTGCGCCCCTCCAAAGTGCAATGGAAGTCACCAACCTAGGTCATGGGCTTCTTGATTGCCCATTGACCCCATCCGGCTAGGATGTTTCTTCCAAGATCCTTGTAATGCATTTAACGTCGTCTGACTCTTATTCTTTTGTTTTGTGAGACAATGAGGGATATCTTATGATTATGCTGTCCTCAAATATTTTTTCTGAAATAATTACTTTCCTTTCTGAAGGAGTAGTAATGCCCATTGCTTTCCTTTCTGCCCCTCTATTTAATTCAACATGCAAGATATGTTTCTAGATGATGTTCCTGGGAAGTTGTCTTGTCAAGTGAATTGTGAAAACAACTTTTTGGAGTTTTTCTCCAAAATTCAACTTGCATTTGAATAGAGAAAAATTGTAACACTTTGACATCCAAATAGTTTTTTAGGAATAATATTCCGAAAAAGGAGAAAACTATCGATGGCCAACGGGTAGTAAACTGAGAAACAGACCTATACTTGATGTTAACAAAGTTCAATGCAGGACTCATCAGAATAACAATATGGTGACCCCTACATCTAAATACAAAGAGTAAGCCCAAATTAAAACTCTTGTTAGATATAAAATGCTAACATAAGTAAATCAAAAACTCTCGGAGCCACGCAGAGAGCGGAAAGTGAACTATTATTTCGTAACTAGTTTTTCTGTGTTTATGTATTATGAATTTAAACATCACATAACTAGTTTGTACACCTATGGCAATGTGCAAGTATATTGACAAAATACCCTAATTAAAACACAGTAAAATTCTAGGAACAATTACGGGAGTTTGAGATTTATCAGTTTAAACTCCAGGAATTGTTTCTGAAATTGGATATGTATGGTTATTAGTTCGGATTTGTTCCAGGAGTTTGAGTTTAATTCTCTTTAATATTTACCTCAAATGAAAAAACTTCCTACAATTGGATAATTCAGTAATCAAACAATGATAGTGTTTGGTTAATTACATGCACACAAGCTCGTCTACAGAATGGTTGCAGAGAAAAATTTGAGAACATAGAAAAGTTTATTTATGAATTGGATAGGGGCCGCGCTAACACAAGCCCCCACTTCCAAAAAGTAAGACATAGGCTCAACCACTTGAATTGACCTTAGGCGGGTGCCCTCCAAAGTGCAATGAAAGTCATCAACCTAGGCCATGGGCCTACTTGATCGCGCATTGACCCCGTCCTCAGTAGTATGTTTCCTTGAAGATCCTTGTAAACATGTCATGTCATTTTTGTGGCAATAAAAGCTTCTTATAATGGAAATGTAAGAACGTATCATTTCATTTTAAATGGAGTAATAAGGGAAAAAATTCCAATCAAAATGGAATGGAAGAATTACTTCTCATACATGTGTATTAAATCTTGAGCATTCTTTGCGAAATGGAGAAAAGACTTTTGGAGAACGTTAAAAGAACTTAAAAATTAGCAACACAATCAAATTCACCCCCTTCTTTGTGGAAGTGGTTCATAAAGAAATAAAGGAGAGCATAACATATCAACTAAAAGTCCACTTGAAACAACATAATCAGAAAAAAGCAATCATATATCACTGTTTAATATAAAACACACGACTAATAGATGAAAAGAAAAATGAGATAAGAGAAAATCAGTTAAGCATCGAATTAAGACGACATAATCATCAGGGAATTGATACACTTAATTGACTGAACGAACAAGTGTCTATACAGCTTTCTAGGTTTTCAGTGATGAATCAAAGAGAAATTGGAACTAAGTAAGAAAATTCAAGAAGTTGAGTGTCATGTACCAACACAGACATGTCTTGTTGACATAACATCACAAAAGGATAAAGGCCACCACCGATCACCGTGCATTTTCTTTTTGTTTCTTTGCATTGATATTTTTAAGCTATCCACAAATGCTTGGATATTGATAGCAGAGCCACTGACGCCTCAACTTTCTTCTTCCACTTGATTGCATTTCTTTAATCTCCGCTACCCTTGAATCATCGCTAAAGGCTTTGTGCAAACATTTCTCGATCTTTTCCCTTGTAGCCACTATGGGGAAGCTACTTGAAATTGCCTTCATCAATAAATTCCAGCCACAATGAGTGAGAAAAAAGGTGGCAGAAGGGTGAGACAAGACTTTTTCTTGTGGGCATCTATTGTATCCTTGGAGTTTTTGTTAGAGTTGCGACCCGAATTTTGTTGGTCCAGCCTTGAAAGTTTCGCGGTATGGACCTTTATGTTTTTAGGACTAGGACCTATTTGTCCGCACGTAATATATAAGTGTGATTTAGTGGGTTATTTTCATCATTCAGAAAATTCAGCCTTCTCCACATTGTACTCTCTCTCCATTATAGTGAAACCTCCTTTGCCTTTGCCAGTAATTTTCCCCGCAAAGGTTTTCCACGTAAATCCATGTGTTGTTTTTTATTTCTTTTACTTGTCATTTGCTTATTCTGTCATCCTAACAAACTGGTATCAGGTTCGATTGTTTTCTCGGGATGGCAACCATGAAGTATGATATTCCGTTGTTGGATCGCAACATCAGATTTTTGTTATGGCAGGTTAAGATACGGGTTGTGCTTGCACAGATGGATTTGGACGATGCTTTATTATGTTTTGAGAAGATGCCCTCATCATGGACAGACGAGAACAAACAACGTAAGGATCGAAAGGCTATATCTCAGATCTACCTTCATTTGTCCAATCAAATTCTACAGGATGTCTTGAAGGAGACTACAACTGTTGTGTTGTGGTTGAAACTGGAATCGTTGTTTATGACGAAGAGCCTAACAAGTAAGTTGCATCTCAAGCAACGACTTTATTCCCATCGCATGTCTGAGGGTGCATCCTTGGAAGATCACCTATCTGTATTTAAGGAAATCATCTCTGATTTAGAGACTCTGGAGGTTAAGTACGATGAGGAAGATCTAGGGTTGATTTTGTTGTATTCGTTGCCTGTATCATACACAACCTTTAGAGATACGATTTATATAGTCATGATACCCTGACGATTGATGAAGTCTATGATGCGTTATTATCTAAGGAGAAGATAAAGCATTTTGTGAATGAGTCGGAGACTCAAAGAGATGGTCTCATTGTTTGAGGAGGAAGGACTCGTGAGAGGAATTCTGGGGGTGATGGCAGGAATAGGTCAAAATCCAAAAACAGAAAAAAAAACCTGTAATTATTGCAAGAACAAGGGCCATATCAAATTCGAGTGTTGGAAGTTACAGAATAGAGAGAAAAGAGAAGGTCCAAAACCAAAGAGAAATCAACCAGAAAAGTTCAGTGAATCTAGTTTTGTGGAAGATGGCGGTAGTGATGGATAACCCTTGGTAGTTTCTGATGGTAACACCAAATCCTGTGAGGATTGGATTCTTGATTTAGCTTGCACGTTTAATATGTGTCGTAATCGGGA
Source organism: Capsicum pubescens (assembly GCA_030864215.1). NCBI lineage: Eukaryota > Viridiplantae > Streptophyta > Magnoliopsida > Solanales > Solanaceae > Capsicum > Capsicum pubescens. The sequence goes on from CM061549.1 coordinate 23,242,386, forward strand.
TTGGTTTACAACATATGAAACAGTCTATATAGGTGTTGTGTTAATGGGAAATAACATTCCTTGTAAGATAGATGGTATTGGAACAATCAGGATCAATATATTTGATGGAGTTGTGAGGACACTAGGTGATGTGCAGTATGTGCCAGACTTGAAGAGAAATCTTATTTCCTTGAATACCTTTGATTCGAACGGTTATAGGTACACTAGTGAAGATGGAGTTCTAAAGGTTTCTAAAGGTGCTCTTGTTGTGATGAAGGGATAGAGAAAGTCTGCAAATTTGTATGTCATACAAGGCTCTACTATTATAGGTGATACAGCAGTTTCTACCTCCTCTCTTTCAGAAAGTGACGTTGCTAAATTATGGCATATGCACCTGGGGTATATGAGTGAAAATGGGATGGCTGAACTAAGCAGGAAAGGACTTCTTGATGGACAGAGTATTACCAAATTGGAGTTCTGTGAGCACTGCATTTTTGGGAAGCAGAAGAGAGTCATATTCACTAAAGGCATCCACTCAAGTAAGGGCACACTTGATTACATTCATTCTGATCTTTGGGATCCTTCTAGAGGAGGTGCAAATTACTTATTGACTATTATTGATGACTATTCCAGAAAATTTTGGGTGTTCTTCCTGAAGAAAAAGAATGATGTGTTGCCTACTTTCAAGGAGTGGAAGATTATGATTGAAAAGACAACAGGGAAGTAGGTAAAACGCCTTTGGACTGATAATGGTCTAGAGTTCTGTTCTAATGAATTTAATGCTCTGTGCAAGTCAAAAGGAACTATGAGGCACTTGACAGTTCGTCATACTCCACAGCAGAATGGTGTGGCTAAACAAATAAATAGGACTATAATGGAGAAGGTGCGTTGTACACTCTCTAATGCTGGTTTACCCAAGTCTTTTTGGGTTGAAGCTATTCCACAACTTGTCTTCTTATTAACCGCTCTACCTCAGTTGCGATTGATAAAAAGACTCCACAAGAGGTATGGTCTGGTACTCCTGCTAGTTATTATGATTTGAGGATATTTGTATGTCCTGCGTATACTTATGTTGATAATGGAAAGTTGGAACCTAGATCTGTCAAGTACTTATTTATGGGTTATAAGCCTGGTGTTAAAGTTTATAAGCTTTGGTGTCCAGAAAGCAGAAAGGTTATAATTAGCAGGGATGTTGTGTTTAATGAAACTGTCATACTTCGGGCTCCTTCCGAATCTAGTGCTTCACCCCCAAATGAGCTTAGTGACATGAATCAGTGTCACGCCCCTTTTTTGCAACCAAAAAGATTGGATTTTAAGATTCAAAAGGGTTTTATTGATTAAAGTGACAAATGATGAAAGTTCATTTCGAAAAATGATTATTTACATTTTTTATTCAGAGTATCCACTTGGCATAATCTGGTGTGCCAAGTCACCATTGGAAAATCCTTTTCAATACCATTTGACTTTTTATGACTGGTCTGCGAACAGAGATTCCGTCTAAGGAATTCTGTTGACCGGGGGGAAAGTGTTAGGCACCCCTCGGTCCCGTGGTTTGACTGATAACGCTAAATCTACAGCTCTCGTAGGAGTGTAAAGCGGTCGGTTGTCAAATATAGAACCCAACCTGGGTTGGGTATCGATCCCTCAGGGAATAGCTTGGTCAACAAGTAAGTAACGATTACTAGACTTTTAGTGCAAGTCTCGTAAAAAGGGGGGAATTGTATTGTGAAAGTAATGTAACCAAAATAAGAGAGTAAAGTAGAAAATAGCAAAGTAAAAAGAAAGAATGTTTAGTAGGTTGTGAAACAATGAGAATTGAGGAGTTGGGGTTATGTCCACCTTCTGAGTTATACGTCTCTATTGACTATGAGTGTGTTGAATTCAGACATGCATGTGCTTATAGAGAATTGTATTCGATGGTAAATCCAGGCGTCTTTCGACCTATTCGAGGATTATTTCACTTTAACTCTTTCGATCTTAAAGCGTGTCTAACGGTACGAATTCTCCAAGAGGTTAATCCAGTTACGGCACTAACTTTTTAATAGGGGATGGGACCCTACTACCTTGACATTATCTCTTTTCCAGACAGATAACCTTTCTTTCGAACAAGTTAAATGTTATACTGGCATATTCTTGCGTTTGCAACCACAAAGAATTTAGATTAAGATGAAGAGAATAATGATATAAGCAACATACGTGTCACGAACTCACAAACTCACAGCAATAGATAGTATCTCATTCGGCTTCCATAACCCCAACAGAGAAGTTTAGTTACCCATGAGTGCGAAGGAAATCACAATTGACATTGTTGTTATACCACAATAAAGATTTCACGTTTGTAATGGTGTGGTAGGCGTTAGGCGTGAATCCCTTAGCAAAGTAACGTTTCTCTTGTTGTGGAATTTAAGAATAGATGAATAGAAGAAGAAAAATAGAATCAATGGAAGAATGATTGTTTAGAACTAGAATGTCTTAGAAGTAGAATAGAATAGAATTGAATGTAAGAAGATGTTAGGAGATGTCTCAAAATCTCTAGCAAGATAGGGTATTTATAATACCCATATCCTATTCCTACTAAGCTAATGAAATGCTTAACCAAATCCTACTAAGCTAATGAAATACTTAACCCAATTGTACTAGGTTAATGTATCATTATCCTAATCCTAATAAGCTAATGAAATACTTAACCCAATTGTACTAGGTTAATGTATCATTATCCTAATCCTAATAAATTACTGCTAGTCCCCAAAGTCTTCAGAAATGTTGTTTTAGCCTGGGACAGAATTTCCATGCGCCATCTTTAGTCCTTGGCGTCCAAGATTGGCTTTTCTCCTTTCGTGAAGCTTTCTTTAGCGTCAAGTTATCCATGAAATGCTGAATTCTGCATCATTTATACCTGAAACTTTGTTAATCATGTTCGTTAGCTCACTTACAGGAAAAAGGACTAAAAGTGCATGAAATATATAATTTGTTCTCAAAACTAGGCTAAAATATGGGCAAAATATAGTGCTATAGGCGTGTAAATTCGCCTATCATCAACACCCCACACTTGAAGCTTTGTTCGTCCTCAAAAAAAATATCATGTCCCTCTAAACATCAACTTAGGGTTTCACAACAACAACACAAAATATTCGTCAAGACAAGCACAACAATTATCAACAAAGAGTAGTTTTTCGATTATTAGTAGAAACAGTTTAACCTCTAGCATAGACTCGTGATGGTGGTCAACTCATATTCAAAGGTTAAGGCACAAAGAATCATACACAACTACCCAAAACTCATCAACCATGTGTGTCTCACAATATATTACCCATAATCACTCACAAGTATAGCATATTTTTCAAACATGGGTATCAAAATATCCTTGCTCTCACTCTCACAAAGAATTCATATGTAGCAACTGATGGCCATAGGCTTGCCCTTAGTGTAATGCTCCACTAAATGTCAGAATGCTAAGCTTAGAATCAAATAGGTCTTTTGATGGTTGTAATGTAGGCTAAGGGACGGGTAGGACTATTTTGGCCAAAAATAGTGACTATGTTCCTAAGCGCTTTAATACATCACATTGTATCATTAACACTTTTCTTTCAAACAACCTTTCTACTTTCTTTTATTCTACCACTCTTTTTCTCCTCTTTTGTTTTTCAATTTTAAACATAACTAACTTTTCAGTTTTCCTTTCCTTTTTCTTTTGATAACATACCTCTTATGATAGCACTTTCTTTTTCATAACTCATTCAAGCACCAATGCATTCTAAAGCATCATACTCACCCAATTTCCTCTTATTTTGTCACATGACTTTTTCACTTTAAAGCACTTAGGAATTTGGATCAAATTATGGTCTTGAAAAAAAATGGATTAGGCTTACATACGAGGTTTGTCAAAGAAAATAGGCTAAAGGCTCAAAAGGGTTTAACTAGGATGATGTCCATGGGTAGGTAAAAAGAAGGTAAATAATCATAGGTTGCCAAAGAAATGCCTAAATCATCTCCTAGACTTGCACTCTTTATTTTTGCTTTACATACATACCAGGCAAGTTCTAGCATCAGCCACAAGCACAGAATATACTATTATCTCACACATACAAGGCACATGGTCGACTTTATTGGGAGTAGTATAGACTCTTGACCCAACAGATGAAGGAATTAAACCAAACAATATCACATAGTGAGTCACAATTAGAGCCTAACAATTAGAGCCTAAACGTCTCAATAGTCATGATTTTAGCACAAACTCTTGTCATAATCTCATGCTGCCTATTAGAATAATTTCATGCGATGCTAAGTTAAAAAAAAAAAAATTAACTACTGAAAAAAACAATTAACTACTAACAAAACACACAAACATAAATAAATGCAAATGTGGATAGAGAAGTATAGCATGCAAATACCAGCACCCCACACTTAGACGGAACACACTGTCCTCAGTGGAAAATAAATAAGAAGAACCTGGTCAGTCGGACTCCTCCTCAATGTCGGGGGTCATACCTCCTTCGTCGGAATCATCATCAGAGTCGTCGCCATCAGAGTTCTCCTCCATGTCGTAGTTTGGCATTCTGCGATCATCATCGGTTGGCACATCGTCATCAAGAGGTTCCTCAAAGTATACCCCTACTCCACACATGGCCTTCGCATGCTCATTCATTGGGTAGTCATAGTCCAGCTGTTGGAGCTCTGCAGCAGTTGGAACATGACCTCCGCTCATCATTGTAAACCTCCTCATGCCGTACATATGGCGGGAGAAACTCTCATCCCGAGCATGTCTCTCTGCCGTAGTAAGGTTGATGCCATGTGTTGATTCAGCATCTTTGACCTTTGTGAGGTCAACCTTCTTCAGATTGTGTGGGAGTTTATGATCAGCTGGTTCCTCTTCGATGTCTTCCTTCCTCAAGATTGCAGTCAACAGATTGCCAAAGCTGAAATGGGACCGCTTGTGTAGCCTAGCCTTCCGCATTGTAGATCGGATGATTACCCCAATGTTGATAGGGACATTCGTCATCAATGCGTATACTAATCACACTCTATCTCTTGTTATTTTTGTGTATTGCGTCCCTGGAATGAGGCAAGAGTTGACCATGCGCAACCATATCCTTGCTTCCCTATTCAAAGAAGCATATGGGAAAGTGTTGTGTCGACTAGTGTCCTTGTGTCTACTCCAGCGTGCCATGGATCTACTTCCACAAAGTGTGTGCCGAATTGCTCTATAAGGAGGTCTGTTGTACAGCTCTTTGAATGGTGCTGGATCGACTGAAGGCAAGCCAAGAAAGGAGTTGATCAAATCCGTATTGAGTTATAAAACTTGGCCCCGAATCTTGACTTCGCTGCCTGTGGTTTTCGGCGACCAGTTGGCATAAAATTCTCTTGTCAAATCAAGATTACATTCTCCCATGTCGCGGAAGATGAAATCCAAATTTAATGCCATGATCTTCGCCAACATGCGCGGCTCCTTCTTTGCTAGGCTTTCCTTGTTTTTCAAGTCGACATGAACATATTTTCTTTCCTTGTTGTTCCTATACCATTCCTTGGCTTCCTCCTCAAGAACCCATTTTATTCCAAACATACAGCGTGGTAATTGCATTGAGGATGATTCTCCTTGCTCCTTACAGCCTCTTTTCTTGCCCTCTTGGGAAGTGGTAGCCTTCTCCTTGCCTTGTCTCGCTTTGGGTGCCATTGTACCTGAGACTTGAAATAGAGTTCACGTTAGAACAATCTCAATGGATACAATCTATACATAAGCAGTAGGGGTACCACCCCACACTTAGTTTGTTGATACGAATTAGTGAAGTGAAAGTGGTCAATTACATAGACTTCATCGACATACGTTGTAGGAGCTATATTCCAACAAGAAAATCAGAGATGTATCACTTCTTGCAACCTTTGCAATATTTTCATGTTAGATATATCAAGACTACTACATAGGGATTACATCATGGTATTGTTTCTATCAATAATCACAACCTCCTATGTCGGTAGGCAACTATAAGTCTTATTCCGATGAACGGGACATTCTAACATGTAAGCATTCTAGTGACAAGATTATGCAATGTTCATGACTATAGCAATTCCGCAAGTAGTATAACAATGCATCAAAATCAAATTCAAGTCGGAAACAAGTTAAGAGTATCCTAACGTACATGTTCACTCACTTGGTTTTGTATCAACAATTCAAACACATTAACATCACCAATATTTCTTCAAGATGTAGCAATTCATAATATACATAGCAACGTAGCACTTACGAAAAATAGATGAAGAACAAAAGAGTACTTACGTGATTGAAGCCTTTGGAGATGTTCTTGTGAAGTGGGAGAGCAAAAAGAAAAGTTTTGAGATGATTTGGAGAGTATGTGCGGCGCCTAGGTCAAGTTTTCAATGTGTTTGTGTTTCAAGACTAAGTCTCCTTTATATAGGAAAAGAATGGGTCGGGTTTTGACCCATTTAAAATCAGTTTTGGAGACAAAAAGTGACCATAGGCGGCGCCTTTAGCTTTGCCTATGGTGACCATAGGCGGCGCCTAATGCAAAACATTTGCTAGCATAGGCGGCGCCTAGTTCAATGCCTTTAGTGACCATAGGTGGCGCCTTTAGCATGGCATATGAGATTCAGAGACCAAATGCTTTAGCATAGGCGGTGCCTATGCTATGGCATACTTGAGCATGGGCGGCGCCTATGCTATAGCACACTAGATTCCGAGACCTTGGGCTATAGTATAGGCTTTGCCTTGTTCGTGGCCTAGTTTTACCTAGGCCTAGCCTTTCTCGATGCCTATTTTGTCATGAGAAATGCTCAATCCATAGCCTTATGCATCTTAATTCCTAACTTACCACCTTTACCATGCCATACGTCCAAATCGCATCTGAAATCGATCTCCTCGTTTTATACCTCTTGCACCTACATTCGCTCAAAACCAATGAAAACGATTAGTACGATGGGTTGCCTCCCACCAAGCGCCTTAGTTTTGGTCGTGGCACGACTCTTATTTTTGGATTTTTATTTATCAAAAACAAAACACGTATTAGAACGAAAGAAAAAATGAAAAACGATAAACGATGGGTTGCCTCCCATCTAGCGCTTGATTTATTGTCGCGGCACGACATAGTTACCTCGAGTACTTAGACTTCGTCGAGATAGATGGTGGATCGTTTTCTGAATGGATTCAAATGATAATGAGGCTTACCTGTAGGCATGCAATCTTCTTCGAGATGACCCTTGTGCATGCCTATCCCAGGAGGGATACCAATTATATCATCAATAGTCCAACCCATAGCTCTCATGTATCTCTTCAGAGCAGAGATGAGAGCCTCTACGTGCTGTTTACTTAAATCATCCGCACTCACCGGAAGTATATTTATACTTTCCAAGAACACATACCTTAGATAATCGGGGAGCTCTTTCGATTCTAGCATTGGTGGCTCTTCAAGGGAAGTCTTCGCTGTTGGTGACGGTTTATTCTTAAGATCACGGTCCGGTTGCTTAGGAGTATGGGAATAGGACTTTATTTCTGTTAGAGCACATATAGTGTCTTCATAATCTTCATCATCCTTAGGCTCAACATTCAACAGCACATCAGATAGTGGCTCAACAGTAAGCTATTTCTCTACAGACAATGCTTTCTTATCCTCAAAGTAAACATTAGCCACCGAGAATACATTCAGCTCTTTGGGTTGCTTCATTGATTTGCACACATCAAAGCGAACTACTTCGTCATTTATTCGGAATGAAAGCTCATTAGCTCTCAAATCAATAAGCACGCTTCCTGTAGCAAGGAAAGGGCGCCCCAAGATTATGGGAACTTCTGAGTCTACTTCACAATCCAAAATAACAAAGTCTGCCGGAAAGATGAATGAAGAAACCTTTACCAATACATCACATAGAATCCCAACAGGTCGTTTTACCGACCTATCCGCCATTACGAGCCTCATATTAGTTGGAGTAGGATCATCTAACCCCAACTTTTTATAGATAGATAATGGCATCAAATTGATGCTGGCTCCTAAATCACATAATGCCTTGGCAAAATTTAAAGATCCAACAGTGCAAGGAATAGTGAAAGCTCCGGGGTCAGCCTTCTTCTGAACTATTGATCGGGTAGCGATTGCGCTGCAGTGATGGACATCATCTTTCAACTCATAACTTGCTGCCCACTTCTTTGTCAAAAGATCCTTCATAAATTTCGCATACCCAGGCATTTTTTCAAGTGCTTCCACCAATGGAACATTAATGGTCAGCTGCTTTAACATAGTCATGAATTTGCTGAACTTCGTATCATCCGCCACCTTCTTCAATCTTTGGGGAAAAGGTGGTGGTGGGTATGGAATTGTTCTCTCCACGGCTTTCTTCTCCTCTTACTTCCATTTTTCAGCTTTTCCAGGCTGCACGTCGTGAGGAGTGACGTTAAGGACGTTAGGATCGGCTGCTGCGGCATCTTCCTCTTTTGCCTTATCATCAATTTCCGCTTCTTCGTCAACCACTTGCTTGCCTTTTTCTGAAGTTTCCAGCACCTTACCACTTCGGGTAGTGATGGACATGCATGACCCATCATTCCTTGGGTTTTGCACAGTATCGCTAGGTAAAGTACCAGCCTTTCTTTGATTGAGTGTTGCTGAAAGTTGGCTCAATTGCTGCTCTATTTGCTTGATTGAAGTGGAATGTGAATCAACTAATTGCTTCATAGAGGACAAATCATTTATTACCTCCGTTACTCCCGCGCTAGTTGCTTCCACTCCTTTCAGTAGTTTAGCCATCATGTCTTCCATACTTCCAGAACTAGATGTGGTGGCGTCACGTCTTCCAGGGGGAACATACAAACCACTACTGTCATTCTTGTTCTTCCAACTACCTTGGTCCATGTTTCCAGATTTACCATGATAGTTCCGACCTTGGTTTCCTTGGGCATTGCCTCGGAAACCCCCTGATTGTTCAAGTAGTTGGCTTCCTCTTCCGAATCAGATTCGTCTCTTCCTTTTGACGCAATAGCTTTCACTTTTTTGGTCTTCCCTGATAATAAATGCTTTGTAAGAAGATCGACTTGTGTTTTTATGTGCGCCATATCTTGATCACGTTCTTCTTCTCTTCTCCTTTGGTCTGCAGTCATGCCTATAGATAAAGTGGGGCTTGCTACCTCAGAATCCCTGGTATGCCAAGCTCTACTTTGTTTCGTCATCCTGTCTAGCATATTGCTTGCCTGACCAAAGGTGAGATCCATGAATGATCCTCCAGCCGCATTATCCACAACTGGTTTAGTTATTGAATTCAAGGCTCTGTAAAGTATCTCCATTAGGTGAACATTAGTCATGTGATGGTTTGGGCACCTCATTAGCTTCATCTTGAACCTCTCCCATGTTTCATGAAGGGCTTCAGTTGGAAGCTGACGAAAGTTGCTGATTTCATCTCTCATTTGTGCTCTTTTGGATGGCGGAAAGAATTTTTCTAGGAAAGCGTCTCTCAATTGCCTCCAATTTGTAATAGAATCAGGAGTCAGCCCATTCAACCATAGAGTTGCCTCCCCAGACAGAGACAATGGAAATAAGCGTAACCGAATTGCATTCTGACCAACTCCAGGATTGTCAAACGACTTGCATGTAGAAATAAAGTTGATGAGATGCATATTCGGATCATCGCCTGCTAGTCCACCAAATAATCCCTTGAGTTGCAATAACTGAATCATGGTGCTCGTGATGTTGAACTTGGCTCCGGGTGCCAATGGTGGAGGAATAATGGCTCCGGATCCATCAAGATCATCATCATCATCGTCGAAAGCTGGCTGCATAGCTTGGCGTTCAGGCCTAAACCTAGCTTGACGATCTCTTCTGTTGGCAGGTGTTGCGATCTCAGCGGCATGCCTAAGGTTTAGTAGCTCGTCATCACCTAGATCTTCATCGTCAGGATTTGTTGCTCGCCCAGGGTTATCAATATTCTGTTGATGCACTTGAGCGGCGGCTAGCGCAGCTAGTCTCGCCTGTTCCTGTTGAGCAGCCATCCTTTCAATTGCGTGTTGTGCCTCCATTCTGCAAATACGTTGTGGTTCAGGATTGATAGGTAATAACGGTAGACCAGAACTTCGGGTATGGGGCATGCACTGAATAAAAACCTGCAGTAAACAAAAACAAAAACTAAAAGTAAAAGTACGAGAATCTTTGACCAAAGGGTCTAGTAATTATTACAAACTTAATTGACACTTGTATTCCCCGGCAACGGCGCCAATTTTTGATAACGCTCAATCTACAGCTCTCGTAGGAGTGTAAAGCGGTCGGTTGTCAAATATAGAACCCAACCTGGGTTGGGTATCGATCCCTCAGGGAATAGCTTGGTCAACAAGTAAGTAACGATTACTAGACTTTTAGTGCAAGTCTCGTAAAAAGGGGGGAATTGTATTGTGAAAGTAATGTAACCAAAATAAGAGAGTAAAGAAGAAAATAGCAAAGTAAAAAGAAAGAATGTTTAGTAGGTTGTGAAACAATGAGAATTGAGGAGTTGGGATTATGTCCACCTTCTGAGTTATACGTCTCTATTGACTATGAGTGTGTTGAATTCAGACATGCATGTGCTTATAGAGAATTGTATTCGATGGTAAATCCAGGCGTCTTTCGACCTATTCGAGGATTATTTCACTTTAACTCTTTCGATCTTAAAGCGTGTCTAACGGTACGAATTCTCCAAGAGGTTAATCCAGTTACGGCACTAACTTTTTAATAGGGGATGGGACCCTACTACCTTGACATTATCTCTTTTCCAGACAGATAACCTTTCTTTCGAACAAGTTAAATGTTATACTGGCGTATTCTTGCGTTTGCAACCACAAAGAATTTAGATTAAGATGAAGAGAATGATGATATAAGCAACATACGTGTCACGAACTCACAAACTCACAGCAATAGATAGTATCTCATTCGGCTTCCATAACCCCAACAGAGAAGTTTAGTTACCCATGAGTGCGAAGGAAATCACAATTGACATTGTTGTTATACCACAATAAAGATTTCACGTTTGTAATGGTGTGGTAGGCGTTAGGCGTGAATCCCTTAGCAAAGTAACGTTTCTCTTGTTGTGGAATTTAAGAATAGATGAATAGAAGAAGAAAAATAGAATCAATGGAAGAATGATTGTTTAGAACTAGAATGTCTTAGAAGTAGAATAGAATAGAATTGAATGTAAGAAGATGTTAGGAGATGTCTCAAAATCTCTAGCAAGATAGGGTATTTATAATACCCATATCCTATTCCTACTAAGCTAATGAAATGCTTAACCAAATCCTACTAAGCTAATGAAATACTTAACCCAATTGTACTAGGTTAATGTATCATTATCCTAATCCTAATAAGCTAATGAAATACTTAACCCAATTGTACTAGGTTAATGTATCATTATCCTAATCCTAATAAATTACTGCTAGTCCCCAAAGTCTTCAGAAATGTTGTTTTAGCCCGGGACAGAATTTCCATGCGCCATCTTTAGTCCTTGGCGTCCAAGATTGGCTTTTCTCCTTTCGTGAAGCTTTCTTTGGCGTCAAGTTATCCATGAAATGCTGAATTCTGCATCATTTATACCTGAAACTTTGCTAATCATGTTCGTTAGCTCACTTACAGGAAAAATGACTAAAAGTGCATGAAATATATAATTTGTTCTCAAAACTAGGCTAAAATATGGGCAAAATATAGTGCTATAGGCGTGTAAATTCGCCTATCATCATTGACCACGGTCGCTTGGCGTAGAGTATCAGCTAATTTTAACACTACAAATGTATAATCCACATAAAACACACAAAACAATCAATCAAATTAACAAAAAACAAAACAAATCCAAAATCAAAATGTCAAGTCCAATTATTACAAACCAAAATAGGAAAATGCGTAAATAAAAATCCTATTCTAAACTAGTCCTAGGCTAAACTCCGTTTCTTTACCCGACGCCTCGGGCCTTGACCGTGCACCATCTTGGAGTAAAACTTTCTCAGGGCATTCCCCGAATAAAACAAGACAGATACTTCGGGGCATTCCCCGTCCAAATGAGTACAATTGAGTCGAATACGATAAAACAAAACCATCTCAATACATATCTCAAATATTCAATCAATCCACAATCTCTAGATTTTCCTACCCGACCTATGGCTTGCCTATTCCTTCTCGACCTACAACATGGCACTATCGGGTTCAACCACATTCATGCTTATTCTGAATTAAACCAAATGGCAATAAACCAAAATTGATCTATATTCACCCATTTTGTCAATTTATTAATTTCACCTCATCTAGCTACATTTTTATCAATCACACCATCAACAATACTCAAATTCGCACCACATATCACCGAAATCACATTGTTAAGCACATGATCACAACATCAACAAAATTCAACAATCATAATCACCAATGATTCACGTAATCAAATCAAGTTCACAATCACATAAGAATTAAAAGGAAGAGAAGAAAGAATCGGACCTCAATACCACTTTCAAATATTATTCAATTAAACGAGATGAAATCCACATCGGAACCTTGAATCGAACCTCAACACGAACTCCAAATCAGATCTTGACCACGAATATCAAAATTAGATTCCCGAATTTCACCCCGCACTCTATTTTTGTCAACCTAAAACAAAAATCTAGAAACAACGAGAAACCCGTACCGATTCGTGCACCCCATTACTGCTCCGTTGGATTTTGCTTATATTGGAGCAGAGTTGTTATTGTGGTATCACCGGCGATCCTGAGAACTCAGGAAACAGCAATATCCAATGAACGGGATCGAACTCCGGTGGATCTCAGGCGAAACTCGCCGGAGCTGTAACCCTCCCCCTTTTTTTTATTCTCACTCCCTCCTTCTCTCGATTTCTTTCTCTCTTAATCTCCCTTTATTCTATGTGTGTATGTGTGCATTCCATTTTTGTATGCTGTCCAAAAAAATAACATTATTTTATCCTAAGAGAAAATGGCATCCTTTTTTGCTCAAAATGATGATGATCCGGAAAAAATCCCTCCTTGTTGTTGTCCTTATTTCTATTTATATACAGTGAGGTGTCTATGTGCGTATGACAAAATGACAACAAAAATGGTGGGGTCCAAGTAAGGTGTGCATCTGGAAATTTCTTGGAAGATTCACTATGTGAATACTAATCCATTTGATTTTGGGAAAAGAAAGGGGAGGGGGTCACATGGGAGGTGGGGTAGTAGGGTGTTAGGTGGTTTTATTATTGGAGAGGGTTGTTAATTGATTATTAAAGAAGATAAAATTGGTTAGGGGTTGTTGGATTTGTTATTTTGTCATTTTGTGGGGGGATAATTACACGGGGTAGGGCACGTGGTAAGATGAAGGTAAAAGAACAGATAGATTGAGTCTTCGGGAGGGAAAAAATTAGGTGTCTACATCATGCCCCCTTTGAATGTAAACACTAAGTGTTTTCATATAAAGAAGTAGACAACGAGATCAAATTTTGACCCGATCATTATTCAAGGAGAGAAACAAAAAGAAGAAAGACCACCGAGTCCTGACTTGGGACATCCTACCCACCCAAGTTATGAAGGAGTCAAGTGACGGGTAATTCAAAGGATTGGCAGGAGATGGACTATACCGAGTTCGAGAGTCGAGTGAGGTCCCGTCGAGGTTTCGGTCCGCGGCTCTATCATTACATCAAAATGAAAATTACAAGTTAAAATATAAATAAAATTACAAAATCCTATCTATACAGCTTCTATTGGACTCCTGAATTAAGTTTCATCACCCTATTCTTCAGGCGGGCTCCTGACTTGCAATTTCATCACTTGTTGCTTGGTCTTCAATTACTTCACCTTGTTGCTTAACTTTTCATTTATTCTCCCTGTGCTTCGGGCAGGCTCCTGACTTACCATTTCATCACCCTATTCTGCAGGCAGGCAGGCTCCTGTCTTGCAATTTCATCACCTTGCTGTTTGGCTTTCAATTGTTTCACCTCATTGCTTAACTTTAAATTTTTTTACCTTATTCTTCAGGCGGGCTCCTGACTTGCTATTTTTCAATCTTGTAACTTTCAACTTTTCACCTTGTTGCTTGACTTTCAACTTCTACACTTTGTTTCTTGACTTTTCATTTCTTCACCCTGTTTTCCAGGAGGGCTCCTGAAATCACATCAAAACTAAAAAGAAAATTATCCCAAACAAAGATTATTAGAAAGAGGTTTCATTTTCCAGAAAAGTGAAGTTCCAAACACAAGAATTAAATTTTGCCCAGTTTATCATCAAAGGACTTTTGTGAAAGTCACATCATTATAGGAATCAAAGGGAATGACTCGACTAAAAGGTATGTCTTATAGGAATCAAAGGGAATGACTCGACTAAAAGGTACATCTTATAGGAATCACAAGGAATGACTTGACTAAAAGGTACGTCTTCTAGGGGTCAAGTGGAATGACTCAACTAAAAGGTACGTCTTATAGGAATCCAAGGGATATGACTCTACTAAAAGGTATGCCTTATAGGAATCAAAGGAAATGACTCTACTAAAAGGTACGTCTTATAGGAATCAAAGGACATGACTCGACTAAAAGGTACGTCTTTTAGGGATCAAGGGGAATGACTCGACTAAAAGGTACTTCTTCTAGGGGTCAAGTGGAATGACTCGACTAAAAGTTACGTCTTATAGGAATCCAAGGGCTATGACTTGACTAAAAGGTATGTCTTATAGGAATCAAAGGAAATGACTCAACTAAAAGGTACGCCTTATAGGAATCAAAGGGAGATGACTCGACTAAAAGGTACGTCTTCTAGGGGTCAAGGGGAATGACTCGACTAAAAGGTACGCCTTATAGGAATCAAGGGAGATGACTCGACTAAAAGGTACGTCTTATAGGAATCAATGGGAATGACTCGACTAAAAGGTACGTCTTCTAGGGGTCAAGGGGAATGTCTCGACTAAAAGGTACATCTTATAGAAATCAAAGGGAGATGACTCAACTAAAAGGTACGTCTTCTAGGGGTCAAAGGGAATGACTCGACTAAAAGGTACGTCTTATAGGAATCAAAGGGGATGACTTGACTAAAAGGTACGTCTTATAGGAATCAAAGAAAATAACTCGACTAAAAGGTATGTATTATAGGAATCAAAGGGGATGACTCGACTATAAGGTACGCCTTATAGGAATCAAGGGGAATGACTCGACTAAAAGGTACGTCTTCTAGGGGTCAAGGGGAATGACTCGACTAAAAGGTACGTCTTATAGGAATCAAAGGGGATGACTCGACTAAAAGGTACGTCTTCTAGGAGTGAAGGTTCATTTTAAGAAGTGTATCACCTAGCAAATGAAAACTGAAATCCCTGGACAAGAAAGTGTGTCTTCGAGGGATATAAGATGATGAATTTTTACCATGATTTTATTATTGAACCTGTGTAGCAATATTGCTTTCTGCATTTGTAAGAGTGAGGCATTGAAACCTTTGATGTTTATGCTCTGAAGTCCCTGCTTTGAAGGTAATATGTTTCCTGTTTCATCAAAGAAAACTTGTGAGTTTAAAACATGGTGGCTGGTTTGTGGCTTTAGCTTTCGCGGCGATCGCTCTTGCCCTCGTCACATTTAACCTTGCTTCCAATCATTAGCATATATCATTGACTTGCTGAGTCATTTAACCGAGCTCAGATTATTAAGAGTGACTAAAACAAACACAGTATCCCTGCTTTGCCATGCTTCTCAGATAGACCCTTTGAACCTTGGTATTTCCATGAGTTCCCTGACTTCTCTATTGACAAAACTTTCTGCATGCCCTTTTTTGGCTCACAATCATGTCTCTTTCATGTGCTAGCTTTTGTCTTGCTTTGTGAAATTAAAGAAGTTGTTAGCCAGTTTTGAAATCTTTTCTCACTTGTTTTGACACAGACTTGACTCAAAGAAAAGAAACAAAAAAAAGAATGACAATTTTTGTTTGGATAACTGACTCAAGAAAGATAAAATAAAAATAAAGAGAAGAAATAAAAGACAATGAATGTCCCCTTTTGAAACAAAGAAACAAAAAATTCATCTAAAAATGACAGTCAACACTAATGATTATGCCATGCATTTTGGATTAAGCAGCTTGATCTTTTCATCCAAATTTTCTACCCATTGTTGTTTAGTTAATGTCCTTGAAACTGAGTTGCTTTCTTAGGGCAACTACATTTAAGACCCATTCGGCTAGTGGCGCCTTGCAGGGTTTTCGCCAACAAGCTTCTCTCATTTTCTTTTCCTCAGCTCATCATTGCCTTATGGTGTTTGTAAGGGTTTTCCACTAATGAGACTCTCTTATCTTTATTTCCCTTAACTCACAGTCGTTTTACGGTGCCCGTGAGGGTTTTCACCAATAAAACTCTCTCATTTTTATTTCTCTCAACTTACCATCGCCTTATGGTGCCCGTGAGGGTTTTCACCAATAAGACTCTCTCCTTTTTATTTCTCTCTTGATTTCTTATGCTGAGGAAGACAAGTAGTTTCCAAATGCATCATCATATCCCTTGCATGCTTAGACTTAACATCCTCAAAGATTTATCTGAAGGTCTTTCTTTGGTTGTAACTTGGCTTTTGGACAAGGTTAGAAAGAAAAAATGACATGAGGCCCAAACGACACTTGTAGTGGGGTTGGACTTACAACTTTTGAAATCGACTCAAATAATGAGGATTACCTCTTACCCTAGTTTTTTTTGACTGGGAAATTCTAAATTGTTATTTGGTTGGACCGAGCCCTGAGTAGGGCAGCCTACGTATCTCACCCTCGAGAGAGGGGAATCAGGTCATGCGTATTTCTGGTATCTTATTCTTTTTTTGCTTGATTTTGACTTGTTCTTCTTCTTCTTCTTCTTTTTTTGTACTCTTTTTTCTTTGTGATTTTTCTGACTCCAATTTCTTAACACTCTTTTCTTCCTTCGTGGATACATTTTTCTCTTTCTTTTTTTATTTTGAAACTTTCTGACTTTATTCTCTTGCTCGATACTTTTCTTTTGAGCTTTGCTGGCTTTATCTTGATTCCAAAAGAGGGGTATGAAAGAAAATAACACTAAGGCTCAAATGGGGTAACAAAGGATGACACAATGTTTGGATAGCAGAATAAAATGCCTTCGTCATATCAATCCTTGAAAATACTAGTACATAGCATGCAATGTGAAAATGCACGATCAACATCACTTATGACATATTTTACAACACTAAATTTCCCCGAGCATGTGTGTCACCTCTTTTTCAATACTTTTCAAACATACAACTCCACATTTGTTGTACATCCCTCACTTTGAATGACTCATGCTTTCGTGGAGTTGATTTTCTTTCTTCTCCTCTTGATAGGATCACGCAGACACTGTTTGACCTAATTGAGACATGTATTTCAATTGATGACCAAGTTATTCTTGTGATTCTCAAAATAAATGGCCTTAATTTTCAAAGAAGGCTTGAACTTGTCACCAAATGTCTCAGCTCACTACTATTTTCTCAGACGCTCTCTTTTTCTAACTTTAACCCCCTGATTCAATGCTCATGCTTAAACCGTATTTTAAGATCTGGCTGAAAATTTCCCTAGCACGTCATATCATTAGAGTCAACATAAAATTTACTATGTAAAGAAAATAAACAAACAACACATATTTAAAACACAAAGGAAAATAGGACACTTCATTTAGTTGAAACAAAAGATAGGAGGGTTTGAACATAAATGACAAAAGGACAAAACAAGATAGATCCCGAACTACAATCCTAAAATAATTTGGATAATAGAAAATAAAACAAAACAAACTACCAGACCTCTCCCTAGTAAGGAAAAGGGTGACTTCTCAATTGCTCAGCCTGACATCTTAGCCACTGGTTTACATATCAGCATGACTAGAGTTTCTTTCACTGTCAATGTTCTGCACCATAATTGATCCATCTTGAATCATTTTTTCAATATCTCTTTTCAAATCTCGACAATCTTCAATACTATGACCCTGAGCATCAGAATGATATGCACATCGTACATTAGGATCAAAATTTCTGGAATGCCGATTAAGAGTGCACCCAAGGAGAGGAGTGATCATGCCCCATTGTACCAATCTCTGAAATAAACTGGCATACGACTCTCCAATTGGTGTGAAGCTATCTCTTGACTTCTTCCTCATTTCACCATTTGGCTTGGATTGAAAATTAGGCTTAGAAGGGTTTTGGTATGTTTGTGGAGTTAGAGGAAGACTCTGAGGTGTTGGTGTGTTCCACTGTGGGTAACATGGGGATTGAACATATGGTTGTGCGTTATAAACTGGATACGGGGGTAGAGGAGCAGAGTATAATGAATTTTGGGAGTGATTATGTGGAGCTTGGGCATGAACTTAGGTTGGAGCCTGAGAGTGACGACGATGGGGTCTTCTTGACCTATCCTGCTGTCCAACTACAATAGCAGATGCATCTTCCTCATTCTTTTTCTCCCCAACACTTCCTGAACTCTTTTGAATTGCTTGAGTAGTCGCTTTCAATGTTGCAAAACTCACAATGCGACTAGTCTTAATTCCCTCTTCTATCATCTCCCCCATTTTAAGAACTTCAATGAACGGCTTGCCTAATGCAGGTAATAAGTGTTGATAATATGTTTCATCCTGCGCTTGAATAAATACCTCCACTATCTTACTTTTATTCATTGGCGGTTTCACCCTAGCAGCTTATTCACGCCATCTGATCGCATACTCCCTGAAACTCTCACGTCATCTGGTCAACAAACCATTCCAAAGTTAGGCCTGAAAGTCTCTCCCCAAAATAAGCCTTGAGTAGTTCTTCCTTCCCTCCAACGCCTCTTAATTGGTTAAATAGCACCTCAAATGTGCCACTAGATCCCCATGTCCGTCATATTTCTCTAACTTTGGCATTTTAAAGCTAGGAGGAAGGTTGACACCTGGAAACATGCATAAGTCCTTATATGAGACACTTTTGTAATCCCCAAGTCCTTGCAAATTCTTCATAGCCAGTTCCAAACTTCTCAATTTTCTAGTCATTTCCTCTTGTTCTTCTGTCATGAAAGGCTTCTCAGTATTCGGAGGAAATTTAGGTGGGCGAGTGTCACCGTAAAGACCAGTTAACTTGAATGTAGGCTCAGAAGTGTAACACTGAACACCAGTAATATTCAATGCAGGCTCTCTGTAGAGTAGTGAGGCACAACTTGTGGAGGAACATCAAAAGTAGGAGCTTCAGGTGGTAGTGGCACCACAAAAGCATGAACAGCAGGTGGAGACGAGTATGTGGTAGTCTTAGATTGGGGAGTGAGGAAATGAACATCAGAAGTGGTTGGATATTGTTGCCCTGGAGTCGATCCTGATGCATGTTGTGGCATATCAATAAAAATAGAAAATTGTGTATGTGACATAGGAGGCAAGCTAGAAAGACATTCCAGTATATCAGTGGGAACTGGAGGAGGCGGCAACCCATTAGCCCAAGCTCGATGCATTTCTATCATTTGCTGCCTTAATTTCTTAATCTCTTTATTAGCTCCTAAATTCTCATTTCCCGAACTCCCTATCTGATTAGTGACAACAATTTTGGTATCCTTGTTGGCCATAACCTTCTCTGTGACTTGGTGCAATATGGAGGGCCAACCAAAATGCCACAAACCAACCACCTCAAACTAACTGAACAAGAGATAGCAAATGCGTTAGAGTTCAACACTTTCTCAAAATCTTTTTTTTTCTGTTAGAAAAGGTCACCGAACCCAAGAAGGGCGCCTACGTATCTCACCTCCGGGAGAGGAGAATCAGGTGTGCGTAGTTCATGAAGTCTTGCCAAAATGGACAATTAAACTCTTTTTTCTTTCTTTTTCTTTTTTCTTGAAACTTTAAAAAAGAAAAGAATATAACAAATTGTCAAAAAAAATTGACTAAAAACTTTTGAATTTTTCATCTTAACATCCCTATACAAAATGACATCTATGATCACCAAAGAAAATTTATTTATTTTTTGAATTTTTGATTTTCAATTTCATACAGAAATGAAACTTGAACCTATTAAAGAATTTTTTTATTTTTTATTTTTGTAGTTTTCTTTTAAAAATTTATATGAAACACCTACTCTAAATAAAGAGTGAAGAAAATCTTTTTGGATTTTTCAAATAAGATCAATCAAAAATGAAACCTACATCTATTAAGGAAAACTTTTTGTAGTTTTCTTTTCGAGGCATATGTGAAACACCTACTCTAAATAAAGAGTATAGAAAATCTTTTTGGCTTTTTCAAATAAGATCAACCAAAAACGAAACCTACAACTATTAAGGAAAATCTTTTTGTAATTTTGTTTTCGAGGCATATGTGAAACACCTACTCTAAATAAAGAGTATAGAAAATATTTTCGGATTTTTCAAATAAGATCCCCAAACCAACAATAGGTTGCCTACGTATCTCACTCCCGAAAGAGGAGAATCAGGGGTGCGTAATTCGTCCAGATTGGACAATTGAGGATTAAATAATGAACTGAACCCTGACTTATGAGACACGACCAAAGACAGATGATGAACAATGTAAATAAAATCTTTTCGAGTTTTCATTTAGACAATTCACATAAGACTGACACTAAAAACTATGAAAGAAAAATCTTTTTGGCATTTTCATTTTTATGAAATGGACACAACTACTACCATTTTTGAAACTTCTAAAGAAAATCTTTAATTTTTTTTTTGGAATTTCTGAATTAGAATGCATGCTAAAGGAGATAAAGGGAAAATCTTTTTGAAATTTTGTTTTTTGAGAAAATGAGTGCAAAAGGTAAAAAATCTTTTTGAATTTTTGAATTGTGAAAAACCAAAGCCATAAAGAATACTAAAAGCTACGAAACCCTTTTTGACTCATTTCTTCTTTTTCTTTTTTTCTTTTTTTTTCAAACACACCTTACTTCTAACACATGCTTTTCCTAAATCAGTCCGTCAAATGACCACATCACCCTCAAAGATGCAACATTTAGCATGTAGGAATGCTTTAGAGGTGAGTCTCCTATAAAGGACTAAGTGGGCCCCGCTAGGTCTCAATATGATGCACATAAGTATGACTTAAAGGCTGACCTATGCCGGGATTTACTAACAAGGCTGTTCGGGGGAGCGTATGGTCGATAGTGGCTGCGACAACTTTCCACCCACTTCATACGTCTGACGGCTCCCCCTCCTAAAATAAAGGTGACTCAACTAGAGTCCGTGTACACGATGTGCACTCCGAGACTTGTTGCAGAAAGAATTGACTCGGGTTATGAAAATGATGCCAGATATAAAGCGGTAACACATAAGAAAAAACTGTAAACACATAGCACGTAGGCACACAAATATGAGATAATAAACACAAACAATAACACAAATAATGTTTATACACCTATAAAGTCAAACTAAGCCGATATAACTCCAAAAATAAGCTCTAATTCTGAAAAATCTCCAGCAGAGTCGCCAGAGCTGTCACACCCCTTTTTTGCAACCAAAAAGATTGGATTTTAAGATTCGAAAGGGTTTTATCGATTAAAGTGACAAATTATGAAAGTTCATTTTGAAAAATGATTATTTACATTTTTTATTCAGAGTCGCCACTTGGCATAATCTAGTATGCCAAGTCACCATTGGAAAATCCTTTTCAATACCATTTGACTCTTTATGACTGGTCTGCGAATAGAGATTCCGGCTAAGGAATTCTATTGATCGAGGGAAAGGTGTTAGGCACCCCTCGGTCCCGTGGTTTGACCACGGTCACTTGGCGGAGAGTATCTGCTAATTTTAACACTACAAATGTATAAGCCACATAAAACACACAAAACAATCAATCAAATCAACAAAAACAAAACAAATCCAAAATCAAAATGTCCAATCTGATTATTACAAACCAAAATAGGAAAATGCAAAAATAAAAATCCTATTCTAAACTAGTCCTAGGCTAAAATCCGTTGCTTTACCCGAAGCCTCGGGCCTTGACCGTGCACCATCTTCGAGTACAACTTTCTCGGGGAATTCCCCAAATAAAATAATACAGATACTTCGGGGCATTCCCTGTCCAAATGAGTACAATTGAGTCGAATACGATAAAACAAAACCATCTCAATACACATCTCAAACATTCAATTAATCCACAATCTCTAGATTTTCCTACCCGACCTACGGCTTGCCTATTCCTTCTCAACCTACAACATGGCACTATCGGGTTCAACCACATTATGGATTATTCTGAATTAAACCAAATGACAATAAACCAAAATTGATCTATATTCACCCATTTTGTCAATTCGTTAATTTCACCCCATCTAGCTTTATTTTTATCAATCACACCATCAACAATACTCAAATTTGCACCACATATCACCGAAATCACATTGTTAAGCATATGATCACAACATCAACAAAATTCAACAATCATAATCACCAATGATTCACGTAATCAAATCAAGTTCACAATTACATAAGAATTAAAAGGAAGAGAAGAAAGAATTGGACCTCAATACCACTTTCAAATATTATTCAATTAAACGAGATGAAATCCGCATCGGAACCTTGAATCGAACCTCAACACAAACTCCAAATCAGATCTCGACCAAGAATATCAAAATTAGATTCCCGAATCTCACCCCGCACTCTATTTTTGTCAACCTAAAACAAAAATCTAGAAACAACGAGAGACCCGTACCGATTCGTGCACCCCATTACTACTCCGTTGGGGTTTGCTTAGATTGGAGAAGAGTTGTTATTGTGGTGTCACCGGCGATCCATAGAACTCAGGCAGCAGCAATATCCAATGAACGGGATCAAACTCCGGCGGCTCTCAGGCGAAACTCGCCGGATCTGTAACCCTCCCCTTTTTTTTTTATTCTCACTCCCTCCTTCTCTCGATTTCTATCTCTCTTAATCTCCCTTTATTCTATGTGTGTATGTGTGTGTGCCATTTTTTGTATGCTGTCCAAGAAAAAAAAAAGAAAATCACGTTATTTTTATCCAAGAAAAAAAGAAAATGGCATCCTTTTTTGCTCAAAATGATGATGATCCAAAAAAAATCCCTCTGTGTTGTTGGCCTTATTTCTATTTATATACAGTGAGGTGTCTATGTGCGTATGACAAAATGAAAACAAAAATGGTGGGGTCCAAGTAAGGTGTGCATCTGGAAATTTCTTGGAAGATTCACTATGTGAATACTTATCCATTTGATTTTGGGAAAAGAAAGGGGAGGGGGTTACGTGGGAGGTGGGGTAGTAGGGTTTTAGGTGGTTTTCTTATTGGAGAGGGTTGTTAATTGGTTATTACAGAAGATAAAATTTGTTAAGAGTTGTTGGATTTGTTATTTTGTCATTTTGTGGAGGGATAATTACACGAGGTAGGGCACGTGGTAAGATGAAGGTAAGCGAGCAGATAGATTGAATCTTTGGGAGGGACAAAATTAGGTGTCTACAATCATAAGAATGGCATATGGGATCTGGTGATATTGCCTAAAGATAAGAAAGTTATCCGTTGCAAGTGGGTATTCAGAAAGAAAGAAGGAATATCTGGAGTTGGAGATGCTAGGTATAAAGCAAGACTAGTTGCTAAAGGTTATAGTCAGGTTCCAGATATTGTCTTCACAGATGTGTTTTCTCCAGTTGTAAAGCATAGTTTGATTTAAGAATTTCTTAGTATTGTGGTCATGCATAATCTTGAGCTTGAGAAGTTGGATGTCAAAACTGCATTCTTAAATGGAAAACTTGAGGAGGACATTTATATGCAGCAACCAGAGGGCTTTGTAGTCTCAGGAAAGGAGGACTGTGTATGTTTAGTGAAACAGTCTGGCTTAAAGCAGTCACCTAGGCAGTGGTATAAGAGGTTTGACTCTTTTATGACCTCTCATATATTTCAGAGAAGCAGCTATGGTAGTTGTGTCTACTTCAAGGAGGTAAGTGATGGTTTATTTGTGTATCTTCTCTTGTATATTGATCATATGTTGATTGCAGCAAAGGATATATGATAGAGATAATAAAATTCAAAGCTCAGCTCAGTAAGGAGTTTGATATGAAGGATCTAGGAGCAGCAAAGAAGATTTTTGTCATGGAGATTCTGAGGGATAGAAAGAATTGTAAGTTATACTTGAGTAAGAAAAGATATATTGAAAAAGTGCTTCACAGGTTCAACATGAAAAATGCCAAGCTAGCCTATTAGTACTCCATGGGTAGCTCACTTTAAACTCTCGGCCACTTTATCTCCAAAGACAGATGATGAATGTGACTATATGTCTCAAGTTCCATAATCTAGTGTCATCAAGTCTCTTATGTATGTGATAGTGTGTTCCCGACCAGATTTATCTTATGTTGTCAGTGCAGTTAGCAGATACATGGCAAATTCAGGAAAAGAACATTGGAAAGCAGTACAGTCGATTTTTAGATACTTGTATGGATCTGCGGATGTTTGTTTGCAGTTTGGGTGAAACAGAGATGGAGTAATCGGGTATATTGATTCTGATTTTCCAGGAGATCATAATAAAAGGATATCCCTTATAGACTATGTTTTCACCATTGGTGGTTTTGCTATTAGTTAGAAAGCTACCTTACAGACTACGGTTGCTTTGTCAACTACTGAGGCAGAGTATATGGCTATTACAGAGGCTTTCAAAGATGCTATTTGGTTGAAGGTTCTGTTTGGTGAACTTAGCAAAGACTTACAGATTACTACGGTCTTTTGCGACAGTCTGATACAAGATTGACCAAGAACACACAAAACACACACTCAAAATAGTCCATAAGTTCAAGAGAACCGCAGACCCTTTGAGTGACCTCTCTCGGATTCAAGATCTACAACAAGAATACAATGTAATGAGGTGATTAACACCTATTTTTAGCGGACAACAAACTAGACTAATACCACAAGAATGGATAAAATGAAGAACAATAACAATATTATTAAGAAAAACAAGCACACTGCTATAGATGGATGGATGGATGGATGGATGGATGGATGGATGGATAGATGGATGGATAGATAGATAGATAGATAGATAGATAGATAGAGAGAGAGAGAGAGAGAGATAGAGAGAGAGACAGACAGACAGATAGATAGATGTAATCTTAAGAACCCAAGAGCCTATTCCACTCTTGGACCCTTAATACCACACACAATGATTCACCTATCTCTTACGTTTGAACAAGAGGGACCTCGATCTCCCAAGCATCCAACGTTTCCAAGCTTGAATCCAACAAGAGTGATTCCACACTCAAATTGATTTCCCTAGTTTCTATGTTTCATCCACGAGGCCATTCTCTCAAGAGAGGGTGTTTCAATGTTACAAATTTCAATATTCAATCAAAACTAAGTAGTAAATGACCTAACATATTCTATTTATAGTAGGTTACAAAAATAGTGTGAAATGTCCACAAGACCCCTTCATCAAATGCTTCACTTTATGCTTCCATGGAGTGTAGAATGTGGACTATTTTTTTAGCCTATTTAGTCCCTCCTTTGCACTTCATTTGAATACTCCAAGTCTCGGGTTCAATACATCTCACATATTTCTACCTTCGTGAGCATACTCGTATCACAGTCAGAGTGCTATCTTCCTTATGAAAGATCAGATGGTTCATGAGAGGATAAACCATATCGATGTTCGATATCATTTTGTGCATGAAATTATTGCTCGTGGTGATATTATGGTAATCAAGATTAGTACCCATAACCCTGTTGATATGATGACCAAGACACCACCAAGTGCCAAGTTTGAACATTGCTTGGACTTGGTTGGTGTTAGCTGTTAAGATATGCCCTTAGGGGCTTTTGTGGAAGAGGTGGAGAGTTTGTATTGAAATGGATTGGAGTTTTGAATTAGAATTCATGTCAAGGTGGAGATTGTTAGAGTTGTGACCCGAATTTTGTCGGTCCGTCCTTGAAAGTTTCGCGGTATGAACCTTTATGTTTTGGGGCCTAGGACCTATTTGTAAGCACGTACTATATAAGTGAGATTAAGTGGGTTATTTTCATCATTCAGAAAATTCAGGATTCTCCACATTGTACTCTCTCCATTATAGTGAAACCTACTTTGCCTCTGCCCGTGGTTTTTTTATTTTTTTTGGTAATAAATGAAATTTTTATTTATACCAAAGTGAGTCTTTACAAACTAGGCTTGAGCTGAACTCTTGCCTCACAGAATTACAAAAACAAAAAAACATTTTTGCTACTGCTTCCTATCTATTACATCATTCAGTCATCCAATACAAGCTACTATGGGATGTTGTTCAACAAGAATAATAGAGCTTGCCATTTTGGTTTCCGTATGCCAGTGATCTCCTTGAATAGCCTTTCAGCACTGAATATGCCTATTTGGAATCTGAGATGGTTTCTGTAACACCCCGCATTTTGGGCTAGAATAAAAAATATGACTCTGATGCGTACCAATTTGGCATGTTAATCAATTTTGTAGTATGTGAATCCATTTGAGCATGAATTTAGACCATAGAAGTCCTTCAACTCAAGGACGAGTTAAAACCATTTCGATCGATTAAGTTTTAGTGGACGTTGTAATTTGTGTCAAATTCTATTGATCATAACTCATTGTATATGATGAACTGGGTGGACTACTATATACCAAATTGTAGATAATTGAATAAGATTTCCAACGATACCAAATTCGCCTAAAACGGACACCCGGTGAAGAAGTTATGGCCTTTCAAAGTTGAATGTGTCGCCTATGCACATATAGGCGATGCATAGGGCGGCGCCTATGAAAATATAGGCGATGCATAGGGCGGCGCCTATGTAAATTTAGGCAATGCAAAGGGCGGCGCATAGTTATGGTTTCAGGTGACAAAAACACTCCGTTTTGAGTTACTTTAAGTGCAAGTTAGTCCTTACAAAACCCAAAATCGTCCTTACCCACTCCTAAACGGATTTGGGCCTATTAACAACATTGAAGCCTCCTATAAAATCCCAAAATCTAATCCTTCAAGAACTTAAGAGAAGGAGCAACTAGGGTTTGAGAAAATAAGCTTAAAGGACCGATCATTCCGAAACTTCTTCGTGAAACAAATTACAGATTCGGAATCCTCTCGACGTAGGCTTCGATAGACACCAAAAATTCGTGGAGAATAAGGTACGCGGGGTTTTCCTATATTCTCATGGGCATAGAAAAATCATGTTTTAGAATGGGTTTTTAAATTATGTATATATATTTATGTATAAGATGTTTTAACATCATTGTTTTGGTCTTTTGACCATCTCCAAAGCGATTTGACAGTTTTTATACATATATGAATTGAGAGCATGATTTTCATGAAACCCCTCTCTTAATGTAAATTTTTCCATGTTTCACGTAATATAAATTGTTTTGAAAGACATCTTGAAGAAAAGAAATTATGATATGAAGTGCTTTGACTTTTGCTATGTTTGGAATACGATTCTTGAACACGAAAGAGAGGGTTGTGAATGTTGAATATGCATGTAATGAAAGAATGCATGGTTTTGCCAAAATGCACATGACCACCATATGTTTGATGAAAGTTTTGCATGGATTTGATTTGAGTTTCGAAACATGACATCTTTAATGTAAACTACATGCTTCGGTGGTCTGAAATGTTATTTCTATGAAAAATCGTGCTAAATGCACTATGGCTCAGAAATAGGACTTGCAAGTCTTGGTATGACGATACCAACTCAGACAAATGCCATAACAGAAACAGACTAGTTCAGAAATCAGATTTTTATCAGACTTTCATGATTTAGAAATTTCAGAATGATACATGTTCAGAAAAGGCTAAAATAGGGCATAAAGAGAACTTAGGTGGTTCCCTGAAGAAGGCGGGAGTTCAGACAACTCATTGCCTAAAACCGTGGTTTGCCGACCCGGGTATACTATTATGCGCTGACTTAAATGTCCTGTGGCGTATCAGACTCAGACACTCCAACCCTTGCGGCACACTTGGGTTGGGGGCTTCCCCGCCGAGTCAATGGCGGATTCCATACAGCCCGTGGAATATTCAGACTTGTAGGGGAATACCACCTAACTCAGAAATAAAACACAGATCATGATTTGAAATGAACAGACAGGTTGCATGTTTTCAGAAAGTGCCCATGTATTTTTCAGAAACAGTTTTATACATGATGTCTTGATGAAAAATTGCTTTCCCTTAATATATATATATATATATATATGTGTATGTTCCATTATACTACTTTTGGATTGCTTCGCGTGCCAGTACTTTTGTGCTGACCCCCCCTCCTTCCAGGTCCTGAGGCACAGTCTAGGGGTCCAGCTACTCAGTAGACATTCTCGGGTTTGCAGACTTGATCTCACAGTGGTGAGCCTTCTATTATTCGGAAGGCCTAATTATTTCAGATACTATCTTATTTATTATGTTTTTGGTTTACTGGGGGCCTTGTCCCAGCTTCTTTTCAGACAAATGTTTATGTTCCTAGTAGAGATTTCGCAGACTGATGTCAGATAGTATTATTCAGAAATATTGCAGGACTTGACCATGTTTTCCGTACTCAGTTTCAATTCCGCATTTTATTATGATTTTGAATGTTGTGCATGATAACCAGATAGAGAATGGGTGTTCCGGGCCTTCATGGTTTGGGATGCTCGTCACGGCTAGAGCCTAGGCTTGGGTCGTGACAGTTTCTTTCCCTCCAAATTATTGCAACCAGCATCCCAAATACACAACTGATAATAGCCCCCATTGCTGACTTCTTTTTTGCCCAATTAGAGGCCTATTAAATCTCTTCTGTCCAGCCACCCACAGTTCTCTGTATACTGAGCTATTTCAATAGTCTTTGACACAAGATATGAGTTACTCTGCAACTAAAATATAGGTGGTCTAGTGTTTCAACCTGTGAGTCACAGAAGATACATGTTTGTGAGTAACCCGCAAGGGTTTCCACGTAAATTTGTGTGTTGTTCTTGATTTCTTTTACTTTTGGTTTGCTTATTCTGTCCGAATCCTAACAGTTTTGATGATCACAAACTATTCCACCAAGGACCTGATCGATGGACTAGTCTGTATTTATGGGACTTGGTCCCATCTGAAGCTGCTCTTTGAAGATGACTTGTTGACTACAGCTTGGAAGCTTTACTTTCATGCAGAAATTTGGTGGCGCGGCAGTAGAGGTTTTGAACATCAACCAATGGGAGTAGTTCTAGGTTTTTTTATCCCATATAAAAGGGTCATCTACCTACAACAAAACCTAGTTTTTTGCAAGATCAAGATTTTCTCTCTATAGCAATAGTCGTTTCTTTGAACATAACTCAAATATCATGAAGGGGCCAGATCAAGTGCTCACGTTAGTCTTTGTGTGTTTGAGTCGTGTGTTTTGCTCTTATATTGTAAGTCTACTCTTAATTATAAATAATAGTAGATGTATAACTTTTTTAAGTCTTAAATAGAGTCAAAGCAGTTAGAGTTAATTATTTGAGTCGTTTGTAAGTTGGCCAAGCAAGTCTTACCATCGAGTGTGGTCTTGAATTCTGGCTAGAGTTAACAAGGATCAGTGGCGAGAGTTAATCAGTTAAATGTGGTAGAGTTACCACACTTGTCTTGTAAAGAGTTATTACAAGAGTTGGTGATTATAGGAGTTTGTAATTGTTAAGATTAGTGCCTCAAAAGCTAGAGATTAGTTGGACTAGCTGCTAAAATTCAGCTTACAGCTTTAAAATTGGATTAAGCTTAGGTAAATAAAGTTACAATCATGCAGAATCTGATTTTATAACAGTTGTTGATCTTTAGGCAATAATGTTAGAGATAGGATAGATTATTTTACTTCTTTAATTAAGCTTTTTCAGTTATGATTTTATGTATAAATGTGGCAGTGATCATTCCAATAAGTGGTGAAATATAACAAAGCTTTTTTGCTCTTTCTCTTCTTAGTTCAAGTTTTGTTTTTTTTTCTTTATACAAATTAAGTTATGTTCTTTCTTTCCTACATATTGGTATCAAAGAATTGCTATCTTGAGAGACCTGTGAGAACAGAGTGAATAAGAACACAAGTTATTTCTATATAACCTTTGTTTAAACTGTTATGTTAAATAGTTTATAGAAAATTAAATCTGAAACAAGCTTTCTAACTCCACATGTCCTCAACGGTGAGAATTATCAAGCTTGGACAATTCGAATGACCGCTCATCTTTAAGCACTGGATCTATGGGAAGCAGTAGAGGAGGACTATGAAGTAGCTCCTCTTGGAGCTAATCCAACATTGAATCAGATGAAACATCACAAGGAGAGTAAGACAAGGAAAGCAAAATCCAAAGCATGCCTTTTCTCTGCAGTCTCTCCTTCAATTCTTACCAGAATTATGTAAATGAAGTCCGCTGCAGAAATTTGAGAGTATCTCAAAAAGGAATATCAAGGAAATGAAAGAGTGCAGAATATGCAAGTGATGAATCTGATTCGGGAATTTGAAATGAAGAGAATGAAAGAATTAGAAACAATAAAAGATTATGCAGATCAGCTACTTAACTTAGCCAACAAGGTAAGATTGTTTGGTAAAGATTTTATTGATGAAAGAATTGTTCAAAAAATTCTTGTCACACTTCCTGAGAAATATGAAGCCACAATCTCTTCTTTAGAGAATTCTAAGGATCTGTCAAGCATTACCTTGGCAGAACTTGTTAATGCTTTGCAGACATTGGAGCAAAGGAGAATAATGAGAAAAGAAGGTTCTGTTGAAGATTCTTTTCAAGCTAAATCACAGAACGAGTCATACAAGGGAAACAAAAAGAACCCAAATCAAATGCAAGGCAATAATTACAATAATCAGGGAGGAAGTAATCCACCCTGCCCTCATTGCAAAAAGACAAATCACTCTCAATAGAAATATTGGCGGATACTGTATGTCAATTGCAATAAATGTGGTCAATTGGGCCATGTGGAGAGGGTATGCAAGTCACAAACGCAACAAGAAGAAGCCAAGGTTGTTGTAAATCAATATGTAGAAGAGCAGTTGTTTGTAGCAACTTGTTTTGCTAGCAAAAGTACTTCTGAAAATTGGTTGATTGATAGTGGATGTACAAATCATATGACCAGTGATTTAGAGTTCTTTAAAGATCTAGATATGTCTGTTATTTCCAAAGTCAAAATTGGAAATGGAGAATATCTTAATGCAAAAGGCAAAGGAACAGTTGCAATTCAAAGTCCTATAGGTTTGAAACTTTTAAATGATATTTTCTTTGTTCCTGATCTTGATCAAAACCTCTTAAGTGTTGGACAACTACTTGAAAATAGTTTAAAAGGGTTGTTTGAACAAAAATCATGTGTCATCAAGGATTCTGATAATATGGAGATGTTTAAGGTAAAGATGAGAGGAAGGAGATTTTCCTTGAATCTATTGGACGAGGAGCAAGCAACAGTTGTCCGGTTAGAAAATGATTCAGAGTTGTGGTACAAAAGACTCAGACATTATCATCATGATGCGATACTCTTCATGAAACAAAATCAACTCACAGAAGGCCTCCCAAGCCTTGAGAAAAATTTGTCTTCTTGTGAAGCTTGTCAGTATGGGAAGCAAACAAGGCTTCCTTTTCAGAATTCATCATGGAGGGCAAAGAATAAGCTGTAACTTATTCATACGGATGTAGGAGGGCCTCAGAAAACACCATCTTTAAATGGTAGTAAGTACTACATTGACTTTATTAATGATTGTTCCAGATATTGTTTGATTTATTTTCTAAATTTTAAATCTGAGGTCGCTGATGTATTCTGGAAATTTAAGGCTTTTGTGGAAAATCAGAGTGGTTGTAAAATTAAGGTGATAAAAATAGATAATGGAACCAAATATACTTCAAAAAAGTTCAACAACTTTTGTAATAAAGCAGGAATCGAGCATCAGCTAACGACACCCTATACTCCTCAACAAAACGGAGTAGTGGAAAGGAAAAATAGGACGCTAATGGAGATGACAAGGTGTTTTCTCCATGAGAAAGGGATGCCAAAGAAATTTTGGGCTGAAGCTACCAATACCACATTATTTCTGCTAAACAGATTGCCAAATAAGGCTTTGCAAAAGAAGAAACCATTTGAGGCTTGTTTGGTTACAAACCTTTGCTAACAAATCTAAAAATATTTGGTTGTCTCTGTTTTTATTATGTACCTCAGGTGAAAAGTGATAAACTGGATAAAAAGGTTGAACCTGGAATCTTTGTAGGATACAGTAATCTATCAAAAGCTTACAGGATTTATCAGCCTCAAAATGACAAACTGATTGTTAGCAGGGATATCAAGTTCATGGAGAATGACACATGGAGCTAGCAAGATGATGAAACGTAAAAGAATCTAGAATTTCTAGATGATGATGTTTATGATGTACTGTTAGAGGCACAAGAACACTTTTTGATGTTTATCAAAAGTATAATGTTGCAGTTTTAGAATCTGCAGGATTTATAGAGGCTGCGAAAGATGAAGAATGGAGATATGTAATGCAGGAGGAGCTCAAACTAATAGAAAAGAACAACACATGGGAGCTGGTTGATAGACCATCACACAAGAAGGATATTGGAGTCAAGTGGATTTATAGAATTAAGCTCAATCCTGATAGTTCTATAAACAAGTACAAGGCCAGGCTAGTTCCAAAAGGGTATGCGCAAATGTTTGGAGTAGATTTTTCTCAAAGTTTTGCTCCATACACTCATTTGGATAGGATAAGAATGTTGTTATCATTAGCAGCTCAACAAGGATGGAAGATCCACCAGCTTGATGTGAAATCAGCTTTTCTAAATGGTTACCATGAAGAAGAAATCTTTGTAGAACAACCTGAAGGTTTTTCTATCAAATTCAAAGAAGACAAAGTGTACTTGCTAAAGAAGGAATTATATGGTTTGAAACAAGCTCCTATATAGAAGAATTGATGCTCATCTTCTTAGTCCAGCCTTTCAAAAAAGCCTCAGCGAGTGTACGCTCTATATTAGAAAAGAGGATTCTGATTTAACCATTATCTCTTTGTATGTAGATGACTTGCTAGTTACAGGTAGCAATTTGGACTTGATCATTCTATTCAAGACTGAAATGATGAAAGTTTTTGAGATGATGGATCTTGGTGAAATGTTCTATTTCCTTGGAATGGAAGTTTAGCAAAAAAGAAATGAGATCTTCATATGCCAGCAGAAATATGCCAAAGAAATTCTCAAAAATTTCAAAATGGAAGATTGCAAGTCTACTGCAACTCCTATGAATGAAAATGAGAAGTTTTGCAAAGAAGATGGGAGATGGAAAGGTTGATGAAGGACTTTATAAGAGTCTGATAGGTTGCCTAATGTACTTGACTGCAACGAGGTCGGATATTGTTTATGGTGTGAGTTTACTTTCAAGATACATGCATTGTGCTAGCGAAATTCATTTTCAAGCAGCAAAACGTGTGATTAGATATGTCAAAGTTACTATTAATTTTGGCATAATGTTCAAAAAGACACCAGATTTTCAGTTTCATGGATTTTCTCATAGTGATTGGGTTGGTTGCTCAGATGATATGAGAAGCACCTCAGGTTACTATTTTAGTTTTGGCTCTGGAATATTCTCTTGGTGTTCAAAGAAGCAAGATGTTGTGGCTCATTCTACAGCCGAAGTAGAATACATTACAGCTGCTTTAGCTGTGAATCAAGCCCTTTCGATTCGTAAGCTGCTGGCAGATTTGTACATGGAACAAAAGAAGAGTACTGAAATCCTTGTGGATAATGAAGATGCAATTTCAATTGCAAATAATCCAAAGACAAAACATTTCAAGATCAAGATTTATTTCTTAAGGGAGGTGCAAAAGAATGGAGACATAAACATGGCACACTGTAGAACTGATTTCCAGAATGCTGATATTTTAACTAAGTCTCTACCTAGAGCAAGATTCGAGTTTCTCAGAGAAAGACTTGGTGTTACTACTCTTGAGTCAAGGAGGAGTGTTAAGATTAGTGCCTCAAAAGCTGGAGATTAGCTGGACTAGCTGCTGAAATTCAGCTTACAGCTTTAAAGTTGGATTAAGTTTAGGTAAATAAAGCTGCAATCATGCAGAATCTGATTTTATAACAGTTGCTGATCTTTAGGAAATAATGTTAGAGATATGATAGTTTATTTTACTCCTTTAATTAATATTTTTCAGTTATGATTTTATGTATAAATATGGCAGTGATCATTCTAATAAGTGATGAAATATAACATAGCTTTTCCGCTCTTTCTCTTCTTAATTCAAGTTCTATTTTTTTTTCTTTATACAGATTAAGTTCTATTCTTTGTTTCCTACAGTAATCACTTGGTTGCTTGAAGATTAGTGGAGTTTTAGGAAACCATGTGAGATAAGTCGTGGTTTTTCCTCCCTTGGGAAATGAGGTTTCTACATAAACATTGTGTGTTCTTTACATTATTGCATTGTCTTTCATTCTATTTATATTTTACTGCATCTGTTGTTTAGGGACCCAATCCTGTTATATCGGTGGACTCATACATTTCATCAACGCCATTTCACCATTTTCCCCTGACACCAACTTTCTCCAAAAATCCATCAGTTAATACAGGCTGAAATACAGAGCCTTCATGCAATAGCACGAACCCCTCCAAGAAATGGCGTATGCCACTAATTGAAGTATTCATATGGTATTTTTTAGTAAAAAGGCGAAAGAATAGTTCGCTTTGTTCTCTCTGTGTGGCTACTTGAATTTTTGGCTTCACTCGTGCTAGCATTTTATATATAACAAGAAGTTTGTGCTTACCCTTTGTATTTCGATCGATGTAGGAGTCACGACATTTTTCTTCTGTCAAGTCCTATATTGATCTTTGTTAGCATCAAAGTATAGGTCTGCTTATCCTACTGAAACTTCACAATTCAATTATAAGTTCACTACCCGTTGGACATGGATATTTTTTCTTTTTTTCTTTTGGAATATTATTCATGAAAACTATTTGGATATAGAATTGTTACAATTTTTGCAATTCAACTAGAAGTTAAATTTTAGAATTTTCTGGGATTACGAAAAACTCTGAAAAGTTGTTTTCACAAATCACTCGACCAAATAAACTTTCCAAAGCAGATTTGTGTTAACTCTTAAGAGCATACAATTGAAAGAATTAGTGAAAAAAATGTTCTGCCGAGAAAGATTTTTGGAACATAAAAAAATTTGTTTAAAAACTGGATAGGGGCCGTGCTAACACAGGCCCCCACTGCCAAAAATTAAACGTAGGCTCAACCACTTGGGTTGGACTTAGGCAGGCGCCCCTCCAAAGTGCAATGGAAGTCACCCACCTAGGCAATGGGCCTTCTTGATCGCCCATTGACCCCGTCCGGTTAGTATGTTTCCTCGAAGATCCTTTTAATGCATTTAACGCCCTCCAACTCCTGGTCTTTTTTTGTGTCAGTCGATGAGGGACATTTTTTTATGCAGTCCTCTAATACTTTTTTTGAAATGATTTATACTTGATTAATCTACTTTCCTTTCTGAACGAGTAGCTATTGATTTTCCTTTGCTATCCTTTCTGCCCATCTAGTTAATGTAGCACACCAGACATGTTCCTAGATGATGGGAAAATAATCATAATTAATAAAATTATAAGGATATTAGTCTATTTTTGTGGTAGTAAGTATGCCATAATATTTATGTGATTATAAATTTTTTGAAATTTCTAATCTTAAACATGCCATATAATTTGTGTAGCTATAAGGAGGTGGTTGATTGGTGATAAGATTCTCTTTGACAGCCTTCATCTCTTCGCCAATTCATTCAGCTGCAGAGGAGGTAACCAGCATGCCCTTTCTAGTAGGGAGCTTCGCTCGTCTAAGAACAGGGTTACCAATGCCTTGACCTGTAAATGTGACAAGAAAGACATTGACAAGATTACTTTGGTGCTTCATGATGCCGAAACAATTTTTAGTCAAATGATGTTTCAGTAGGTATGAAGATCAATCCTCTTTAATATAACTTGAAGTTGCAAACTTCCAATTTGCGTGAAATGCATGCATCCCAAATGTCAAATCGCATGAGAATTTTCATGCATGCCGGACGTGTGTGTCTACTTTTTCAACTTTATGATAGTTCAAGTGCCTACTTGTACACACACAAAGTTGGAGGACATAGATGCCACCTCGGCCCAAGTTAAAGAAACTTTAAACTTCAAGTAACTAGCTTTTATACGTATGTCACTATGCGAGTATATGGACAAAATACTCTAATTAATTAGAACACGGAAAAACTATGGGATCGATTGCTGGAGTTTGAACAATTATCAGTTTAAGCTCAAGAAATAGTTTCCAAAATTGGATATTAAGGCTATTATTTTGGATTTAATCCAGGAGTTTGAGTTTAATTCCCCTTAATCATTTCCTCAAACAAAAATTTCCTGCAATGGAAGATTCAGTGAACAAACAATGATAGAGTTTGGTTAATTACATGCACACAAGCTCCTCTACAAAATATCTTCAGAGGAAAAATTTGAGAACATATATAGAATTATTTTTTTTTAAGAATTGGATAGGGGTTGCACTATCACAAGCCCCCACTGCACCAAATTAAGACGTGGCTCAACCACTTGGGTTGACGTTAGGCTGGCACCCTTCCAGAGTGCAATGGAAGTGGCCAACCTAGGCCATGGGCCTTCTTGATTGCGCATTGACCCATCCGGCTAAGATGTGTGTTTCCTCCAAGAAACTTGTAAGGCATTTAACGCCCTTTGGCTCCTGGTTTTTGTTTTTTCATCCGATGAGGGACATCCTATGTGTATGCTATCCTATTTAACATTTTTTTCTGAAATAATTAATACTCTACTATCTACTTTCCTTTATGAAGGAGTAGCTACTGAATGTCCCTTGCTTCCTTTCTGCTCCTCTATTTAATGTAACACACTAGATATGTTCTAGAAGATGGGATAATTTGGCATATCAATGAAGCTAGATCGAGAAAGTATGACATAATATTTATCTTCCACTTGATTGCATTTTCTTTACTCTGGTACCCTAGAATCATCACTAAAGGTTTCGTGCAAACAATTCTCGAGGTCTTCCCTTGTATCCACGATGGGGAAGCCACTTGAAATTGCCTCCATCAACAATTCCAGTCACAATGCATGAGAAAAAAAAATGATAGAAAGGAGACACAAGACTTGTTCTTGTGGTCACCATTTCACCATTTTCTACAAAAATCCATCAACTAACACAGGCCGATATGCAGAGCCTTCATGTGGTAGTACTCACTGAAGAGAACCCCTCAAACAAATGTTGTATTCCACTAATTGTAACGTGCACATGGTATTCTTTATTATAAGGCTAAATTCCAGCCACAATGCGTGAGAAAAAAGGTGGGAAAATGGTGAGACAAGACTTTTGCTTGTGGACGCTTGTTACATCCTTGGAGTTTTGATGATCCACAAACTATTCCACAAAGGACTTGTTAAGTCCTTAGTTTTTATGATTGACAAATTGTATGTTGGGACCTGTTTCCTGGAGATTATGTGATGACAATGCTGCTACCACTTTAGGAACAGGTTGGGCTCACCTGTCACTATCACAGTCAACTGTCACAGCTGGCGTAAAGTACACAAGTTGGTGAAAAAGTTATTGCCACCCTTTTGTCTCAGCCAATGGGATCTTTTCTAGGTTTTATTATGTCATACTATATATATTGCTCATCTTCCTCAAAAAGAAAACCAAGCTTCCATATACTCACAACAAATATCTCTCTTGAAGCTCTTGAATCAAAGACTTTTCTTGCAACAGAAAACTGATAGCTCATCATGTTGTATTTTATTTCCTTTTTGTATTTGAGTCTTTGTAAAGATGCTCTTAAATTTGCATACATTTTCTTATGTTTGTTAGTAGGTGTTGTGGTGTAAACCTCTTTTCTTGGTAATCATCTAGGTGATTCTCAAGCTAAAGTTAGCTTGGTGTGTCCAGTTAGAGTTGGCTTGAGGTTGAAGTAGTAGAGTTACTGCTTGTGTTTTCCTTGTAATAGAGTTATTACTAGGAGATTAAGGATTAAGAGTTTAATCTTGAGGTCTGGATTTTGTATTCAAGAAGTTTCTTGGATATAGTGGAGCTTAGAAATCTTGGAGGCAGGTTGTGATTTTTCTCTTTTGAACAAGGAGTTTCCACGTAAAACTCTTGTGTCTGCAATTTACTTTCTCCACGCACTTTATAGTTTTTGGTTTCTCTTAATTATTGTTGTTTGAGTTTATATAGGAACAGGTCCCAGAGTTGAGCACCAATCCATTGAAACTCTTCATTTGGTATCAGAGCAAGTCTTTTTTAAAAAGGCTAACACCTTGGAAGGATCTTGAGAAATGGATGCTCCTAAAAAATTAGAAAAAGGTCAGTCAACCACTAGACCCCCAAGATTCAATGGTGAATATTATGGGTGGTGGAAGACAAGAAATGCATGACTTCATCATGGCTGAAGATTTAGAGCTATGAGATGTCATTAGGATGGCCCTTTTGTTCCTACAAGGGTAGTGAAAGTTGGTGATGTGACCTCACAAGTTCCCAAGACCAAGAAGGATTTTGATGATGTTGATAGAAAAATGATAGAGAAGAATTACAAGGCGAAAAAGATACTTGTGTGTGGTTTGGTTGTGATGAGTACAACAGGATTTTTGCCTGTCAAATAGTTAAGGAGATCTGGGATTATCTTCAGACAACCATAAAGGAACTACTCAAGTTAAGCAGTCCAAGGTGGATATGCTGACAAATCAATATGAGACTTTCATTATGAAGGAGAGTCCATTCAAGAGATGCGCACAAGGTTCACGGCAGTAACTATTCAAGAGATGCACACAAGGAAAGTCCTGAGCATTCTTCCTAAAATATGGGAGAGCAAGGTTAATGCGATCACTGAAGCCAAGGATTTGAATAAAATGGCTATGGATGAGCTTACTGGTAATTTCAAAATGTATGAGATGTTGAAGAAACTTGGGAAGTTAAGGATGAGCCCAAGGTAGAGAAGAATCTAGTTCTGAAGGCTACTACTGAAATCCCAAGTACTGAAGATGAAGAGACAGCGTACATTGCTAAGAGAGTTATCAAAGCCTTGAAGAAATATAGAGCATTCCCCAGGAAAGGAGAATCTAGAAAATACATCACAGATGAGAAGGTAAATGATACATGTCACAAGTATGGAAAGCCCGGTCACTACATTAGAGACTATTCTTTGCACAGGATAGAATATAAATAATATGCCACGCAGAACAGTAAGAAGGAAGGAGGCAGGAAATAGGTTCAAGAAAGATGTAGCAGAAAACCTGAAGCAGATAGGGTGGCAATGCAAGTCATAGCTTCCCTGAGTAACTCTCTTTTTTATATTGATGAGTCTAAGAAGCATAAAGATGTCTCCACGATGGTGATGGATGATGAGGTACAAGTATATGACACTCTCTTTTCCTTGATGGTAAAATCATATGAAGATGAAGATGATAAGGTATTGGACATCAAAGAAAACCTCAAAAACTATTCTCTTGTGGAATTAAAGTCTCTTTTGTTATGGTAATTAACACTGTAAATGAACTCACTAGAGATAATGAGTACTTTAATATAAACCTTGAAAAATATGAAAAAGAGATGGGTGGATCGAATATGCTTGTAACTGAACTTCAAGCAACTAGCCAATCTTTGTCTGTTGAAAATGAGTCCCTAAATGAATAGTTGAATGAAGTATCTAGAGTCAATTCAAAAACAAAGAATGAAAATCACAAATTCAACTTGATCTAGAAAAGAAACTGAATAGGGCTAATGATAAAATGGTTGCCGCTCTGGAGAGAAGTGATGAACCGGAGAGGGACCTAATTATAGTAAAGGATGATCTTGATAAATCTCTAAAATGGACCACTTCATCTAAGGCCTCGTCAAGTCTTATCAGTCAAGGGTCAAACAGTAAAAAGGGGATTGGGTTCCATAGTGTGTACCCTGCCTACAATCCCTTTAGTAAATATGTCTCAGTCAAGGATAATTTACTGTGGTTTCATTGTGGAAAAAATGGACACACAAAGGAGTCATGTCCTTCTAGAGATACTTCTCTAAAAGGGATGAAGGAAATTTCTTTCCAAAAGGGAAGAAGTGTATACCTGCTTAATATTTCCATTGTTACCTCACTGAGAGCTCAAGCTAAAATGGTTTCCCAAAACTGACACTGATTGTAATTGCAGGGCAAAGCTAGAGGAACCAGCCACCACTTGATCTTGGATAGTGGTTGCTCAAAGCATGTGACAGGGAGAACTGAAAACCTCC
This sequence comes from Capsicum pubescens, assembly GCA_030864215.1. NCBI lineage: Eukaryota > Viridiplantae > Streptophyta > Magnoliopsida > Solanales > Solanaceae > Capsicum > Capsicum pubescens. Next base: position 23,282,449 of record CM061549.1, read on the forward strand.
CCTTGCTCAAGGCCCCTGAAGGTGGCAATGTCTTTTTTTGGTGATGGTAACAAAGGGTACATTGTTGGAGTTTGAAAAATTGAGAACAGTTTGAATGAGGCAATTGATGACGTCTATTTTGTTGATGGATTCAAGTTCAGCTTGCTGAGTGTTGCCCAAATATATGATAAAGAAAATAAATTCAAATTTAGGTTAGACAAATGCACTGGTCTCAGTGAGGTTAAAGAAATGTTGACAGTCTAAAGAAACAAGAATATGTATTTTGCTGGTTTAAATTCCTATGAGTCCAAAAACATGACATATTTTAGCGTACAAGAAGATGTAGTTGATACATGGCATATAAGGTGTCACACCCCTTTTTCAACCGAAAAGATTGATTTTATGTTTCAGAAGGGTTTTTATTGTTAAAGTGACAAAAATGAAATTTTGTTTCGAAAAGGATTATTTACATTTAAACTCAGAGTCGCCACTTGGCATAAATCGGGTGTGCCAAGTCACCCTTGGATATCCTTTTCATAATGATTTGACTCTTTAATATTGGTTTGAGAACAGAGATTCCAGCTAAGGAATTCTATTGACCGAGGGGAAGGTGTTAGGCACCCCTCGATCCCGTGGTCGAACCACGGTCGCTTGGTGGAGTATATCGACTAATTTGATATCACAAATGTATAAACCACACAAAAACACATAAAACAATCAATCAAACACACAAAAAAAAACAAATCCAAAATATAGTGTTCATTCCAATTATACAGTCCAAAATAAAAAGGTATTGAAAAGTAAACCTACACTAATCCTAAAATACTCTCCAATTCTTTACCCAATGCCTCGGGCCTTGATCACAAGCCTCCTTTGCGTACATGATACTTTGGGGCATTCCCCGACGAATAAGTACAGTGTGGCCTCGGGGCATTCCCCGATGAATGAATACATTTGATGAAATATAACAAAAATGGAGAAATCGTTCAACACAGACATTCACACATTCAATTATATAGAATCCTACAGTTGCCTACCCCGAGCCTACCGTTTGCCTACCCAGCTCGACCTATCATGACATTATCACATTCAACGACATCAATGAATCAAAAGTAAATTAACGCTTGCTTTTATCGATTTTTCAATTTCCGACCCCCAAATCATTCTCAACATGATTAAACCAATTCAATACGCAATCCACCAATCAAATTTCCACATCCAAATCCAACATTAACCAACAACACGAAGTTTCAAACATGCCAAACACATACACAAAACAATCGTAATATCAACACATCACATGAGGATAAAATAAGAGAAGAGTGGAGTTGAAGAATTGGACCTCAATTGATGATTTCAATATATCGGAGATAGAATCGCATCCTAAAGGCCTCGATTTGAACCTCTAAAGCCAACAACTCCAAACTTGGTATCGTAAATCACAAAAATAGAAATAAATATGGACTGAAATTCGGTGAACCAACCAAACTCGAACTGGAAATTGCGGAACAAAGAGAACCAGATTTGTATTTGGGGGAATCTGAGATGAAGGTTGAAAAACCAGACTTGAGGTAAGGAAAGGGGTTCGCCTTTCATCGTTTTCCAGCGATGGCTCGACGAAACCAGTCTGTTGGGTCGTAGAGGCCTATCCGGAGCTCCGATGAGAGTCCTGATGCTGGAACAGTGATGGCATCAGTGATGGATCACTGATGTTTACTCAACTTCCCTCTCTCGCCGTCTCTCTCAACCGATCTCTTCCTCTCGATCTCGATCTCGATCTCAATCTCGTCACTTGATGTCTCTCTTCAATTCCCTCTCTCCTCTCTCTCTATTTCGAACTCACTGTGTGTGTGTGTTTTCTCTAAAAATGGAAAAAAAATGGAGAGCATCTACTATGTGGAATCTGTTTATTGTTAAATGGAAAAAAAATGGTGAACCCAGAAGAAGAAAAAAAAGGTGTATCTGTCCCTTTTCGTCTGTGTGTGTGCATATAAACTGTGTTTTTTTTGTGAGGATGAATGAGAATATATCGGTGGAAGACTGTGTGCATGAAAGGTGAGTGTTATGTGTAGTATATATGAATGGATGTGTATGTGTAAATTTTGTCTTTGTGTATTCCTTTGGGAGCAAGAAAGAAAAAAGGATGGTGACTCCCCTCTCTCCTATCATGTGGGTCCCATGATGTGAATTTATTATGGAAAAGACAAAGAAAATAAAATGTGTAAGGGTGGTGATGTGGATGGGGTAATAGGGGTAGGGTATAGGGTAGGTTGGATAGGGTGAGTTGGTTAGGATAAGATTTATTAGGAATTTTGTTAAGGGTTCTATTTTTTTGCATTTTTATGGGATATAATCATACGGGTGAGGACAAGACAGAGGTAAAATGGTAAAAGAGCTATCGAGGAGGAACAAAATTAGGTGTCTACAGAAGGCTTGGTCATGTTAGCTGTAAACTGCTAAATAAATTGGTCAAGAAGGACCTGATTTGAGGTTTGCCAAATATAAAGTTTGCCAGTTCCAAGGAATGTGATGCATGTGAAAAGAAAAGCAGACAAAGTCTTCCTGCAGGACCAAAAGAGAAGTGAGTACATCCAGGCCCTTGTAACTTCTCCACATGGATCTGTGTGGACCTGTAAAGCTTGCTAGTAGAGGTGGAAAGAAGTATATCTTGGTTATTATTGATGACTACTCTAGATTCACCTGATCCTTCTTTCTAAAATCAAAAAATGAAACCTTTCATATGTTTGAGGCTTTGGCCAAACAAATGCAAGCGAAGTATGATTAGAAGATTGCAGCAATTAGGTCTGATCATGGTATAGAATTTGAAAATGCTAAGTTCAATCAATTTTGCACTAAACTAGAAACCAGTCACGATTTTTCAACTCCTAGAACACCTCCGCAAAATGATGTTGTGGAGAGGAAAAATAGAACTCATGTGGATATTGAAAGAACCATGCTAAAAGATGTTGGGATTTCTCACAACTTCTGGGTATAAGCAATCAATACATACTGCTATTTAACCAGCAGGTGTCCTGTGGGATCTTTTCTAAACAAAAACCCCTTTTGAACTTCTGACCAAAAGGAAGCCTAAGTTAAGCTACTTCAAACCTTTTGGTTGCAAGTGCTTTATATTGAACAATGGCAAAGAGGATCTTGAAAAAATTGATCTAAGAACTGGTGAGGGAATATTTGTTGGTTACTCATCTACCAACAAAGCTTGCAGGATCTACAACAAAAGGATATAATGTGTGGAAGAGATTGTTCATGGTGTATTTGATGAAGCTAGGAACATCAGCAATGGCAGTTCTCTTAATAATGATGATGATGAGTTAAAAACCGTCATAAATGTAACAGAAAAGCTACATGAGGGTGATGATGAAGCTATATCTCAGGGTCCAAAATCAGGAACTGAAGATGAAGATGCAGGAGATCAGTTGAATAGTGACACTTCACAAGCTATTTCTTTAAATCCTAACCCTCTATCCAGTAAAGAAAAGGATCAGTCTCCTACGGATGAAACCTCAATGGGAATTGGTCCTAGCACTAGTCAACCCATTTCTCTCAAATCCAGTTGGAAGCAACAATCCTCCCATCTCTTGATAATCTATTGTCTCCTCTGAACTTAAGCAATCAAACAAGGAGCAGATCCAAGAATCTTTGTACTTTCTTTGTATTTTTGTATGAAATTAAACCCATGAATGCAAAGAAAGCATTGAAGGATGCAGATTGGATCAATGCTATGCAAGAAAACTCCATCAGTTTGAGAGAATCAAGGTTTGGCACATGGTCTCAAGGCCCTCAGATAGAACTATCATTGCTACCAAGTGGGTTCCAAAAATAAAGTAGATGAACATGGTAATACTATCAGGAACAAGGCTAGGCTTTTTGTGCAATATTATAACTAAGAGGAAGGAATAGATTATGATGAAACATTTGCTCCAGTGGCTAGAATGGAGGCAATTTGAATTCTCATTGCATTTGCCTCCTACATAGAGTTCAAATTGTTCCAGATGGATGTAAACAGTGTCTTTTTAAATGGTCTCCTCAAGGAAGAAGTGTTTGTCAAGCAGCCTCCAGGTTTTGAAAATGTTGAATTTCCTAATCATGTGTCCAAATTGTACAAAGCCCTATATGGATTGAAACAAGCTCCCAAATCTTGGTATGAAAGGTTGTCCAAATTCTTGCTTAACAATGGGTTCACAAGAAAAAATATTGACAACATACTATTTCTCAAAGATAGAGGAAGATATATTCTCATTGTTTAAGTATATATGGATGATATCATTTTTGGAGCCACTACCAGCTCACTTTGTGATGAGTTTTCCAGATTGATGAGTAGTGAGTTTGAAATAAGTATGATAAGAGAACTCAACTTCCTCCTTGGTTTGCAAATAAAAAAGAGCACAAGAGGAACTGATGTATACCAATAGAAGTATATTCAAGAATTACTTAAGAGGTTACATATGGAGGATGCAAAGCCTATTGACACTCTTATAGGAACTTTTTATAAACTGGACATGGATGAACCTGGTCCCTCTATAAATGGGACTATGTATAGAGGGATCATTGGTTCACTACTCTACCTGACAGCTAACAGACTTGACATTGTTTTCAGTGTTGGGATGTTTGCTGGGTTTTAGGCAAGTCCAAAGAAATCTTACTTGAAGGCAGCCAAGAGGATTTTAAGATATCTTAAAGGGACTCCTGACCTAGTTCTGTTCTACCCTATTGGTAACAATCTCGACCTGGTTTGATATGTTGATATTTATTATGTTAGATACTTTGGTTGATAGAAAAAGCATCCTAGGAATGGCTCATTTCCTTGGATCATCCTTGATCTCTTGAGGTATCAAGAAGCAGAACTCAGTGGCACTCTCCACTTGAATATTTTGCAGCTGCATCATGTTATTCTCAACTGATGTGGATCAAGAAGCAACTTGAAGACTTTGGCATCCTCTCGAATTGTGTGCCCTTGTACAGTGATAACACAAATGCTGTCAATATGTCAAAGAATCCAATTCAGCATAAAAGAACAAAATATATTGGTATCAGCTCACTTTCTGAGGGATAATATGGAAAAGGCTTGATCAAGATGGTATTTTGAAACACTAAAGATCAAATTACTGACATCTTTACCAAATCACTTGTTAGAGAAAATTTTAAAATAAACAGGTCAAGAATAGGGATGATGAGACCAAGTTGAATGCATGTTGATCTTCTTCATCCTCTTACTATGGCTATGACTTAGTAAGCAAGTATCCATACTGGAAAATTTCACCTATGTCTAACTCAGTCTCATATCTTTTGCAGATATACACCATGGTAGGAAGAAACAATAGGGAGAAGGGTAAAATATCTCTAGTGTTTTGTACCTAAGTGTACTCAGACCATTATGTAGGTACCAAGTACCTATTCAGGTTAGTATCACACTCTATTCTGGAACAGTGGCCATAATTTCTTTACCAGTGGAAGTGCCATGTAAACTGTTACACTCCATAATATCACTTGCCTATGATAGGAACAAAGAGTGTAGCTATTGAATCATTTCTGATTGTTTGGCGATTCCACTGTTGGAAGGTATGTGCATACAAAATGCAAAAAAAAAAGAATATATTATATATATATGTACATCTATATATATAGCACAGGGAGAAGGAGGTTGGTATATTCTCTCCAGGAACCTCCTCTCTTTTCCCTAGTAGGTCTAGTTTCCCCAAAAGTTTTTTCTTCTATGACCTTGGCACTGCTGCTTCCTCTCATTACAGGCCTTTATTCAAATAGTGTTTGATATTTTCTTTGATTTTTGCATGAGTTCACTTAGTGCTATTTCACTTTCATCCTTATCTAATCATTCCTGCCCATGTAAGTGTTTCCTCAATGGCAATGACTTACATATGTATGCTTATTGTCACGACCTGAACTAGGGCCTGGCCGTGACGGATATCCCGAACCATGAAGGTTCGAACGTCCTTCTCTATCTGATCTGGTAATCATGTACAACATTCATATCATAAAGGAAAATGCGAAAATAAAATCTGATACGGAAACATAGTCATTAACTCTGGGTTTCAAGACATAAGAAAGAAAACTTCAATTCAAAACATTTGAATAAGATCTGACTTAGTCTGCAAAATCTCTACTACATCTCAACACTATGTTGAAAACTGGGACAAGGCCCCCAGTAGACCAAAACAACAAAATAACATGATTTGAAATAACAGGCCTTCTGGAACAAAGAAGGCTCACCACTGCATGGATCACTTCTTTCTGGAATACTCTACTGATTAGCCAGTCCCTTAGACTGAGCCTCCAAACCTGGGAGGTAGGGGTCAATACAGATGTACTGGTACGCAAAGCAAATCCAAAACAATAATGTATATTTAACATATATGAGAGCAATTTAAAACAGTTCATAAACATATCATATAGTAAGAAATCTCATGGGCATTTTTGAAAGACTCTGAAAGAAAATCATCTGAACTCTGAGACATTCTTTGTTTTACTTCTGCACTAGGTGGTATACCCTACAACTCTGAAATTCCACGGGCTATATGGAATCCGCCATTGACTCGGTGGGGAAGCCTCCAACGCAAGTGTGCCGCAAGGGTTGGAGTATCTCACTCTGCTACGCCACACGGCTGTCACCACCGTAAAAATAATATATTCGGATCGGCAAATCACGATTTAAGGCTAAGACTTACTTGAACTTAAACCTTCTTCGGGTAACCACCTAACCCTCTTTAAGCCCAGCTTTAACTCTTTAAAAGATGCATTCTCTGAAATCAACCTCTGAAAACATACTCTGTTATGTCGTTCATACTTATGGTATCGTCATACCATTGACTTGCAAGTCACATCTCTGAGCCATTATTAGTATATAATAATCTCGGTTTCAAAACGTAAATTTGGGACCACCATATTAATAAATCATTTCAAGAACTCAAGATGGTCATGTCAAAGTTCTCAATTACATGCATTTCTTTCTCTTTAACACAAAAACATCATAGTAACATCAAGAAACACCCTCTCATTATTTCTAAATCATATTTCAATTGCTATGACATTGAGAAAACTACTTTCAAATCACAAGGCAAGCATTTAAACTCTTTTTCAACAAAACCATAATCTTTAATTCAACATACGAGAGGGGTTTCATAATATGTTCTCTCAAACAATCTTCAATCTCAGTTTTCATACATATACTTGTAAATCAATTCAAGGGTAAAGACCTAAAGGCCAAATCAACAATATCATTACAACATTTATAATGCATAATTAAAACATAGATTCCAAAAACCCCTTTAAAATTCATGCTTGATAATCTTTAAATCATGATCTAGTGTTTACAAGCCCATATAGTTTTTAGGATAAACCCCACGTACCTCAAATTAAAAACTTTTGAATGATCTATAGATTTTGGGATGCTATACATACGATTAATGGGTGCTTCTTGAAGCCCTAGAAATGGGGATTCCGAATATTGAAGAATTAAGGAAAACCCACGGTTGAATCTTGAGTTATTTGGGTTTTTAGTTTGAAACCCTAGAGAGTGTTCTTGAGTAATTGGGATGATTGTTAATTTATTCTGGTGTCTTTGGGATTAAATCACGTGTTTAGGCTGATAAGGGGGTGGAAAATACCCAATATATCCTAAATGAGATGGAATAAAATAAAACTAGGAGTCCGATTTAATGGGCCACCGCGACGCGCCACTATCGCGGTGGCTCACTGGAAATTGACAAATGGGATTCTTAGGGTTACCACGATGCGGAGCCATCGCGTTGTCCCACTGGTTGGGACCTGAAACTTCAGCGTGACACGCCATAATCGCGCTAGGCAACTGGAATTTGACAATTGTTAAATAGACTCCCTCCGCGACGCGCCAAGCACCAAAATGACAGTGTTTTATGACTGGGACTTAAATTAGCCATAACTTCTTTCCCGGGTATCGGATTTGGGAAAATATTATATCGATGGAAAGCTCATTCAATTCTCCACACTACTAAATGATTAACATGCCATATTTCCATAGTATTTATTGCTTTTGGATCATCTATGCATAGAAATGACAGTTTTCGTTCTAGCCCAAAATACGGGGGTGTTACATTATCTCCCCCTTGGGATCATTCGTCCCCGAATGATGGGTAGGAACGTTAAAACTTAAAGGTATGGAATAACACAGACCTGATGTGTCTTCTAAGAAAGGATATAACTGATCTGAAACATTAAAAGTTCTATCACAAAACTGAATTTTGAGTTAACTTGCCCTTACTTGTTTTAAGGAGTTGATTCATGCTGAGAGTTTAGGATACCCCCCAGAAGTGTTTATACTCAAGTCACACACATTGGATTTGGAAGTGATAACTTAGGTAAGTACGAATCATGAGGCAACAAGATTTAGATCGTACAAAGGTATTACACGGTCTGAGCTAAAATAGCTGAAAAAATTTGAGATTATGTGCTGAACTCTTATGAACTGAGTCATGACTAAATAACTGAATCTAAAACATGATGCTTGGACTGAACTGAGTTCGTAACTTACACGGATGGAATAGATTATCTTTTGGGATGGTCATACGCATTGGACTTCAGATAGTAGGACTGGGTGAAAAGGTGGAAAACCACAGTAACTTGTCTGCCTGACTGCTAAACTGAATTATACGGGACACTTATACTTAACTAGAGTATCTCTTCAACACTCTTTCTAAAGAAGTTCTAGTAGCGTCAGGGAGAAAAGAATCTCTGACATGAGTTATACAAGACATCCAACTAAGGAATCACAACAATGACTCTACTCTATAGCATGAAATATATACATATAACTCATAAACTAGGATAGAATTACCAAACCTTAGGCAATGCAACTTCTTACTTTCGAGTTTAGCCACACTTCAAAAATACTCTCTCTACTATACTTTCCTCTTAAACACCATGCTCATTGATTTCACTTATTTTTCTCACATGACCGCTGATATTTCCATCTACTAATGTCTAAACTGAACTAAATCCCCTCATCATCTTCAAGCCTAACTCAAAATCACAAGACGCACCACATAATACTGTAGTACTAGTCTGAATCATGAATTTAGCACACCCTGCATTTTACAATTCCTCATCTCCTGCATAATTCTTATTGCCATTCCAGCAATCACCTTCAACTTCGTATTAGACATTCACAAACACTCAAGGCATCCATCCATATACATACAAACATAACATTCAAGACTATCTTCATACCCACATGTGCACTTCTAAACAATCACTCATAAAGCATATTTCTCATATTCTCTAATACTTCTATCCATAACAACTTCCCTGCACTATTCAGATGATACACATAAAATATCCTTAACTAACCAAGCCATACACGAAACTTCACCTCAAAATTCTTTCAACTTATAGAATTACATAAAACAAGCGCACAACAATTTTTCCCCAATATAACACATAAAACTTCAACTAACCTTGACACGTATAAAAGACTCGGCCTCAATCATACTCCACAATTTCTGTCTTAACTCAAATAAGAATACAATCATCTTTCATCAACAAGAAATGTTTACTCTTTCCCATCTAAACAACTGTTCATCATCACTATCTCGACCTAAGGGAAAAGGACACTGAAAAATGAGAATACCGGAATCCGGAACATGAGGGGAGTACTAAGCATAACTTAATACCCTATTGAGGCGTGAGGTATAGATCACTCAAGGCATGGACTCATTGAAGAGATGTAATATGAGGACGTACCTGATATAAATATGAATTTTCACTGATCATTAAGAGTATCACATGTGCATAAGAGTCATGAACTGCATGATCTGAATTTTTGGAATTCATAACTTACAAAAAGTGATTCTGGCTGCTAAACAAACTGGGAAATCATCATACTAGGAACTAGGAAAGTACATGATTCCTTATCATATGCCTGCACACGAGCTATGATCATGAAGCTGAACATAAAGCATGAGTATGTTTCGGAATAACTAAAGTAAACTGCTGAAATAAGAATAGATTGAGCATTATTCTTTCTCACGGCTAATTCCACAACTTACTGGCACATTTATTATCATCTAAAAACTTGACTTGGTTACTCGTTCTATCATCTCCCTCTTAGATTTAAGCCACTACTGTAAGTCTGTGAACCACTATATACACTCTGGTATAAACTGAAATTACTTTACTCTAGAGTCGGGGATATAACAATACACATAAAACTAAACTTACCCTGTAAGATAGTATCTTCATGTATAACAACCAATGCTAATACCTACTTCTAAGATTCAACCCTTAGTTTTCTATATCCCCAAAAGTCATCATATAACAGCTTAAACATTCACCAACTCAGATTCTTCTAACACTAAACATGGATATCTTTAAACCTTTGTCGGACCATACCACTTTTGTCATAGTCTACCAGCATTATGCCTGCAAACTTATATTTCTAAACCATGAGAATCTAGATTATACAAAAAGGTTCAACATCATTAATCATAACTCCATAACTTAGCTATCAAGAACATCACATATTATCTAACTAGTCTTTCTGCGCCTAGCAACTCAATGGTACTACTAACCACACAACATGCAATGATCCCTGGAAATAATGCAGCCCCATAACACCTTGGGTGTATCTCTACATCATACTTGATTACGAATCAAATAAACTAAAGCTCTTGTATACATTGTTCAAGCCTACTAGATCACTTTCACATAACTAACACCCACCACATCAATTCATTAAATCCACCTTGATCACCATCTACTATTCCAACTTAGTGTTTAGTTCTAGCTATGATGACCCACAACTTCACACAATTTTCTTACATGCCAAACATCTGAAAACATTAATCAGCCAAAACTTCAGAACAGTAAGGATCAATCACAATCCTATGATCTATCTTATTTAAAATCTATTAACACATCCTCCTTCTACACATCATTACTATCTACCCCTTTCATACAGCTAAACTTAGTTCATAGCTCTATAAGTTCCAACTAAACTCCCTCTTGCAACCTCAAGGGCATCTAAATTAACACCACTCATCTACCAAGTACCTTCATCAATAACCTGTAATTTTCTTGCACGACAAACACAGTCAACAACTCTTTTCATACTTCAAGTAAACAAAAATTCACCTTAACTAGTAACTCTTTCTCTACCTTACCTTCTGCTAAACTAACACACAGGGACATATCACTTCATTACCAACTCGATCTCATGCAAAAACATTCGGCCATACATATATTCAATAAATCGCTTTTACCACTTCTCTTTCCATTATGCCACTAAACACCAGTTCCAACCAACACAAGAACAACAAGATGAACAACAAATTGCTAGTGAATAGAAATAGGCCCCATACGGCTCCACTAGACTTTGATTTTGTGTTTCGAATAAGAAATGAGATGAATGACAAGGCAACTATGCTAGTAAATCGAAAGATCCCCACACAGCTTCACTAGACTTTCAGTTTCAACAACACAATGATAACAAGATTACAAGAGATAGAAACTTGACACACAACATTCAATGATCTAAGAATACACATCTTACTCTGTATAAATAAAAAAAAGTTGAGTCAAACACTTCCCCCATAGACTACCATAAAATCCAAACATGATACTAGCAACCACATTAGTCTATCACTATAAAATGGTAAATCATTCTCAAACATCAGTTATTCAACTAAACATATTTATCTACACAAAAGTCACCCTCACTCTGATTTCTAACCTTGCGACTTTACATCCCAACTTCTTGGTCCAATATCACTACCAATAGGTCATGACACCATCATTTTAACTTTTACTACTACCCGGGTGGAAATACAGTTCCAACATTCTGCTATACATTATTACCCCTGAAGTATGACGTCTGCAACATAAATTTTAAAAATGACTGAATACACTTAATACTGCAGCTGAAAAGCAAGATTTCATTAGAATCAAAGTTCACACTAGAATCAATACACCTTGGAGTACTAACGGACTCTTCTCAAGTCCTTGCACAAATTTTAAAATCTTATATGACTTAATCAGAAAGGACCGTACCATTTAGACTCTAAACTTTTATACTTGAATCACCCCAATAATGAGACATATCTGAGCACATCAAAGTAAAGAAAGAATTAGGATAGCTTTACTTCCGTATGGGCAACACCATAGCACGAATTAGAGTATGTAAGAGGAACATTCTAGCTCCATATAACAAACTACAACATGAAGAAAGAGAGACATTCCTAAATGCCTAGTATCCTTCTTCCTGTAAGTGTGGTTTGCTACACACCCATAAATAAGACTCTACCCGATCGTGCTCTGATACTAAGTTTGTCACAACCCGAACTAGGGCCTGGCTGTGACGGACATCCCGAACCATGAAGTCGCGGACGTCCTTCTCTATCTGATCTAGTAATTATTCACAACATTCATATCATAAAATAAAATGCGTAAATAAAATCAGATAAGGAAACATGGTCATTATTCTGGGTTTCAAGACATAAGAAAGAAAACTACAATTCAAAATATCTGAATAAGATCTGACTCAGTCTGCAAAATCTCTACTACATCTCAAAACTGTTCTAAAAACTGGGACAAGGCCCCCAGTAGACCAAAACAAAGGAATAACATGATTTGAAATAACAGGCCTTCTGGAACAAAGAAGGCTCACCACTGCACAGATCACTTCTTTCTGGAATACTCTACTGATTAGCCAGTCCCTTAGACTGAGCCTCTGAACCTGGGAGGTAGGGGGTCCATATAGATGTACTGGTACACAGAGCAAATCCAAAATAATAATTTATATTCAACATAAATGAGAGCAATTTAAAATAGTTCATAAACATATCATATAGTAAGAAATCTCATGGGCATTTTTGAAAGACTCTGAAAGAAAATCATCTGAACTCTGAGACATTCCTTGTTTTACTTCTGCACTAGGTGGTATACCCTACAAATCTAAAATTCCACAGGCTATATGAAATCCACCATTGACTCAGCGGGGAAGCCTCCAACTCAAGTGTGCCGCAAGGGTTGGAGTCTCTGACTCTGCTACGCCACACGGCTGTCGCCAGTGTAAAAATAATATACCCAGATCGGCAAATCACGATTTAAGTCTAAGAGTTACTTGAACTCAAACCTTCTTTGGGTAACCACCTAACCCTCTTTAAGCCCAATTTTAACTCTTTAAAGCATGCATTCTCTGAAATCAAACTCTGAAAACATACTCAGTTAGGGCATACATACTTATGGTATCGTCATACCATTGACTTGAAAGTCACATCTCTGAGCCATTATTAACATATAATAATCTCTATTTCAAAACAAAAATCTGGGACCACCATATCAATAAATCATTTCAAGAACTCAAGATGGTCATGTCAAAGTTCTCAGTTACATGCATTTCTTTCTCTTTAACACAAAAACATCATAGTAACATCAAGAAACACCCTCTCATTATTTTTAAATCTTATTTCAATTGCTATGACATTGAGAAAACTACTTTCAAATCACAAGGCATGCATTTCAACTCTTTTCCGACAAACCCATAATATTTAATTCAACATACGAGAGGGGTTTCATAATATGTGCTCTCAAAAAATCTTCAATCTCAGTTTTCATACTTATACATATACTTGTAAATCAATTCAAGGGGGAAAGACCTAAAGGCCAAATCAACAATATCATTACAACATTTATAATGCATAATTAAAACATAGATTCCAAAAACCCCTTTAAAATTCATGCTTGATAATCTTTAAATCATGATCTAGTGTTTACAAGCCCATATAGTTTTTAGGATAAACCCCACGTACCTCAAATTAGAAGCTTTTGAATGATCTTTATATTTTGGGATGCTATACGTACGATTGATGGGTACTTCTTGAAGCCCTAGCAATGGAGATTCCGAATATTGAAGAATTAAGGAAAACCCACGGTTGAATCTTGAGTTATTTGGATTTTTAGTTTGAAATCCTAGAGAGTGCTCTTGAGTAATTTGGATGATTGTGAATGTATTCTGGTGTCTTTGGGATTAAATCTCGTGCTTAGGCTGATAAGGGGATGGAAAATACCCAATATAACCTAAATAAGATGGAATAAAATATAACTAGGAGTCTGGATTAATGGGCCACTATGACGCACCACTATCATGGTGGCTCACTCTAAATTGATGAATGGGATTTTTAGGGTCACCGCGGCGCGGAGCCATCGTGTTGTCCCACTGGTTGGGACCTGGAACTTCAGTGCGATGCACCATAATCACGCTAGGCAACTATAATTTGAAAATTTTTAAATATACTCCCTCCGCAATGCCCCAAGCACCAAAATGACGGTGCTTTACGGCTAGGACTTAAATTAGCCATAACTTCTTGCCCGGGTATCGGATTTGGGTGAATCTTATATCGACGGAAATCTCATTCATTTCCCCACACTACTAAAATAATTAAGATTCCATATTTGCATAGTATTTATTACTTTTGGATCATCTACGTATAGAATTGATAGTTTTTGTTCTAGCCCAAAATACGGGTGTTACACTTATATATCCCTAGTTACTTCTTAGCCTCTTTGATGATTCCAAAAGGTAGAAGTTGAGATGTATTTGTGCATAGCATAACTGTGAAAGAGGGAGAGATTAGCATGAGGAATGGTGAATTGAATAGTGGTTTTTATATTAGGGGGAACTTTGGGTGCTCGTAGACAGGGGGAATAAGGTGAAGAACTTAGGGAACATAGAAATTTTTGTTTAAGAATTGGAAAGGGATCTTGCTAACACAAGACCTCGCGGCCAAAAATTAAATGTAGGCTCAACCACTTGGGTTGGCCTTAGGCGGGCGCCCCTCCAAAGTGCAATAGAAGTCACCAACCTTGGCCATGGACCTTCTTATTCACCCATTGACCCCGTCTGGTTAGTATGTTTCTCGAAGATCCTTTTAATGCATTTAAAACCCTCCAACTCTTGGTCTTTTGTTGTGTCAGACGATGAGGGATATTTTTTTGTGTTGTCCTCTAATACTTTTTTTGAAATGATTTATACTCTACTAATCTACTTTCCTTTCTGAACGAGTAGCTACTGAATGTCCCTTGCTTTCCTTTCTACCCCACTATTTAATGTAGCACACCAGATATGTTTCTAGAAAATGGGAAAATTAGCAAAATTAATGAAATTAGATGTAGATTAGTCTGGCTTTTATGGCCGTAAGTATGCTATGTTATTTATGTGGTTATAAATTTTTTGAAACTTCTAATCTTAAACATGTCATATAATTTATGTAGCTATAAGGAGGTGGTTGATTGGTGATAACATTCTCGTTGACAGCTTTTATCTCTTTGCAAACTTGTTCAGCTACAAAAAAGGTGACTAGCATGCCCTTGCTAGTAGGGTGCTTCGCTTGTCTAAGAAGAGGCTTACAATGCCTTGACTTGTAAATGAGACAACAAAGACATTGACCAGACTACTTTGGTGTTTCATGATGCAGAAACCATTTTTAGTCAAATCATATTTCAGTAGGTATGAAGATCAATCCTCTCTATAATATAACTTGAAGTTGCAAATTTGCAAATTGCGTGAAATACATGCATCCTAAATGTCGAATGGTGTGATATTATCCATCTAAGATGCATGTGTCTACTTTTTCAACTTTATGATAGTTCAAGCGTCTATTTGTGTTGTTTTTTAATATTTTCGGGTACGAGAATTTGTAATTTGAAACAATAACTTCAACACTAGTTCAAGTTTAAAACAAGAACACTATGAAGTACAATAACACCCTCAACACAAGATCAAAATGTTCTTTCTAAGAAGTGTATTTTATTTTTTCAGAAATAAAGATGAAACAGAAATGTAAAGCCAAGTCCCCCGACTTTATGGAGTGTCCTTAAGGAATAATTCCCTTCATTGTACTTGAGGTTTTGGAATCTTCCTCCCAGGATAAAATGGCTTTCAATCCAACTATAATGGTACCTCAAATAATTGGATTCGTCGAACTCACTCAACGATTTGATTGATCATAAGGAATGTTTTGAAGATAAGAAGAATTTGTATTTCAGAAAATTTTTCATTCCAAAACCTGTGGATAAATACAGGTTTATATAATCATCAAGTGCCCCTTCCGAAAGGTGGCAATGGTTCATCCGAAAAGGTGTATCCTTTGGAAGAGACATGTCTGTTCATTCAAAATATTGTGTCTTTTTCTGAACAGACACAACTATTTGAACAGTCACTCCTTTTCCAAAATAATATGTCTTTTCATAAAAGGTTGTGTCCCTTCATTTTCCATTCACACTAATTGAACCCAATAATGCCCCACATGAATGGGGAATGACTATTCTTTGTAAAAGTTTATGGAAATATATGTGATCATCAAGCAAAGACTGATTGCATCAGGATAAGTGGGTTTCCTTTTGAACTTTCCATAGTGAACATGCATCGGATGCACTCGGTCAAACAGTCGATTTGATATCTTTGAACCGTCGAGCTTTAATGTACACCTAGACAACACATGTCACACAACCAACATTTTATCATTTATGGTTCTCACGGTTTTGTTCTTTTCATCCATGAACACGTCTCGGTTTCATGAGAGCTTAGAGAATAGGCCTTTACTAACATTCTCCTTGAAGTAGCTTCCACTTCGCCCTCACATAAGTGATTTCTAAACGTTCAATCCTATAGATTAAACTATTTGGTCAAATTTTCCAAATTTAGATAATCATTAAAAGACTTTTCACCTTAAGTCTTATCCTTGTTTACTAAACATTGTCTACATCATGAGAATGGGTTGGTATTTTGACAATGTTGAACCTGTCAGACACAACTTTGTTTGATCTCCTTGAACCTAGCTCTTGGGATCTCCAGTCTGCTAGGTAGAGTTACCACTATGCTGACTTGTCCTAGTCCTTAAACTCATTTCCTTGGATGTTCTCTCAACTCTCTCTCTCTAGATAGGCCGTTTGTAAGTAGATCCGACACATTATTTTTTGACTTCATATAGTCAACAGTCATAATTCCACTACAGAAAAGTTCTCTAACGGTATTATGTCTCCGTCTTATGTGACGAGATTTACCGTTGTACATCATGCTCCCTGCCCTACTTATCGGTGATTGGCTATCACAGTGTATACATACTAGTGCCACTGGTTTGTGCCAATAAGGAATATCTTCCAAGAAATTTTGAAGCCATTATGCTTCTTCACCGGCTTTATCTAATGCGATAAATTCAGATTCCATTGTAGAGCGAGCAATACAAGTCTGTCTGGATGATTTCCAAGAGACCGATCCTCCATCGATAGTAAATACATATCCACTCGTGGATTTTACTTCATTCGATCCAGTGATCCTATTTGCATTACTATATCCTTCAAGTACCGCAGGATATTTATTATAATGCAAAGTGTAGTTTTGAGTGTATTTAAGATACCCCAAAACTCTTTTCTTTGCCATCCAATGAGTTTTATTAGGATTACTCGTGTACCGACTCAACTTACTAATAACGCATGCTATGTATGGTCGTGTACAGTTTATTATATACATTAAACATCTCAATACTCCTGCGTACTCCAATTGTGAGTCACTTTCACCTTCATTCTTTCGAAGTGCAAAGCTCACATCCAATGGAGTCTTGGCAATACCAAATTCCATATACTTGAATTTGTCAAGTACCTTTTCGATGTAATAAGACTATGACAATGTCAATCCTTGTGGAGTTCTGTGGATTCTTATCCCTAAGATCACATCCTCAACTCCAAGGTCTTTTATATCAAATTTGCTATCGAGAATTCATTTTGTTGCATTTATGTCTGAAATGTCTCTACTGATGATCAACATATCATCCACATATAAACATACAATGACTTAGTGATTTGGAGGTCTTTAATATAAACACATTTATCACATTCATTAATTTTGAATCCATTTGACAACATGGTTTGGTCAAACTTTGCATGTCATTGCTTAGGTGTTTGTTTTAGTCCATAAAGTGACTTAACAAGTTTACACACCTTATTTTCTTTTCCTAGAACCACAAAATCCTCGGGTTGTTCCATGTAAATTTCTTCCTCTAATTCTCCATTTAGGAATGCAATTTTCACATCCATTTGATGGATTTCAAGACCATATACCACCGCCAAGGTAATTAACATTCGAATCGATGTTATCCTTATAACCGGCGAGTATGTATCAAATTAATCAAAGCCTTATTTTTGTTTGAAGTCTTTTACTGCAAATCTTTCCATGTATTTGTCAATAGTACCATCCGCTTTTATTTTTCTTTTGAATATCCATTTAGATCCTAAAGGTTTGTTTCCTGGAGGAAGATCAACCAATTCCCACGTATGGTTTCTTAAGATTGAATCAATCTCACTATCGACTACCTCTTTCCAAAAGGATGAGTTTGAAGATGCCATCACTTTCTTAAATGTTTGAGGCTCATTTTCTAAGAGAAATATTACAAAATCCGATCCAAATGAAGTTGACGTTCTTTGACGTGTACTACGTCTTGGATTCTCATCATTATGTACATTCTCACTTGGTTCATCTCGAGGTCGTTTAGACCCTCCAATAAACTATTTATGACTAGTTTTATACGAATAAATGTTTTCAAAGAATTTAGTGTTATCTGATTCAATTACTGTATTTTCATTAATATCCGGATGTTCAAATTTATGAAACAAAAAGCGACATGATTTAGTACTTTTAGCATATCCTATGAACACGCAGTCCATCGTCTTAGGTCCTATCTTAACCCTTTTAGGTATAGGAACTTGGACCTTTGCTAGACACCCCCACACTTTGAAATATTTCAAGTTGGGTTTTCTTTCTTTCCATTTTCATAAAGAATTGATTGTTTCTTACTATGGGGAACACTATTGAGTATTCGGTTGGTTGTAAAGATAGCCTCCCCCTACAAGCTTTGTGGTAAACCTGAACTTATAAGTAAGTCATTCATCATTTCCTTCAAAGTTTGGTTATTCCTTTCCGCAATTCCATTAGATTGGGGTGAATACGGGGCTGTAGTTTGATGGACAATTCCATTCTCTACACATATTTCGGTGAAGGGAGATTCAGATTCTCCGCCCCTATCACTTCTTATAGTTTTGATCTTTTTCTCTAACTGATTTTCAACTTTAGTTTTGTATTGCCTAAATGCATCTATTTCTTCATCCTTACTATTTAGAAAGTAGACATAATAATATCTAGTGCAATTGTCAATGAAAGTTATGAAATACTTTTTCCCACCACGTGATGGTGTTGACTTCATATCATAAATGTGAGTGTGGATTAAGTTTAAGGGATTGGAATTCCTTTCAACGGACTTATACGGATGCTTAGCATACTTTGATTCCACACAAGTTTGACACTTTGATTTATTGCGCTCAAAGTTTGGCAAAACTTCTAAGTTAATCAGTTTTCGTAATGTTTTGTAATTAACATGGCCTAGTCGTTCATGCCACAAATTGGGAGACTCAATCAAGTAAGAAGAATTTGAACTTTTATTGATTTCGACATTCATTACATTCATTTTGAATAGGCCCTCATTAAGGTAGCCTTTTCCTACATACACTTCTCCTTTACTAAGTACAATTTTTCCAGAAACAAATACACATTTGAATCCGTTCTTGTCTAAAAGTGAAATAGAAATCAAGTTCTTTCGTAACTCAGGAACATACAAGACATTGTTAAGTGTCAACACTTTGCCAGAAGTCATCTTCAAGCACACTTTTCCTATTCCTTCCACTTTTGTAGTAGCGGAGTTTTCCATGTAGATTTTTTCTTCTACTTGAGTCGTAGTGAACATCAAAAATAACTCCTTGTTAGCACAAACATGGAGGGTGGCACCAGAATCCATCCACCATTCGCGAGGATTTTCCACCAAGTTGCATTCAGAAAGCATAGCACACAGATCATCCATTTCTTTCTTAGACTCAGCCGGATTTGCTTGGTCCTTCTTCTTCCCTTTCTTTTGGGCACGACAATCTGTAGACTTGTGGCCAATCTTGCCACAGCTGAAGCACTTTTCCTTGAATTTCTTCTTGGATTGATTGCTTTCATTTCCAGCTTTTTTCCTCTTTTTAGAGTTGTTTTGGTCATCTTCTACAATGTTTGCTCCACGCATTGCAGAATTGTCTCTTGACCTTCTTTCTGTAGCTTTGTTGTCTTCTTCAATGCATAGTCATACAATAAGATCTTCGATTGACATCTCCTTACGTTTGTTTTTCAAATAGTTTTTGAAGTCTTTCCGCATAAGTGGTAGCTTTTCTATTATTGCTGCTACTTGAAATGCTTCATTCACAATCAAACCTACAATAAAGTTCATGTAAATACTAAGAACACTTTTAAATTGTTCAACAACGGTATTTTTCAAAATCATACCTTCTGCTAGGAGATCATGGATGATCACTTGCAGTTTCTACACTTGGGAAACAACAGACTTATTGTCTATCATTTTGTACTCCAGGAATCTTGTAACAAAGAACTTTTTACTTCCGACATCCTCCGTCTTGTACTTCCGTTCTAGCGCTCCCCATAACTCTTTTGCAGTCTTGACTCTGCTATACATATTGTCAAGGTCATCTTGGAGACCACTCAAGATATAATTCCTGCAAAGGAAATCTGAGTGTTTCCAAGCCTCCACAATCATGAAGCATTCTTTTTCAGAGGTTCCCTCAGGAACCTTCGGAGCTTCCTCAACCGTGAACCTTTGAAGATATAGAGTTGTGAGGTAGAAGAATATTTTCTGCTGCCATCTCTTGAAGTCAATACCCGCGAACTTTTTGGGTTTCTCCGTCAGTGCCATAGCTTGCGGAGCATTAGTACGACTCGCCGTGGCAATACTAGTTGCCGCTATAGTCGTTCCAGCATCATGCATTTGACAATGAGTCATCATTTTTCTGTCACAACAAGACAGAACCTTTAGTATGTCAAAATAATATTAATAAAGTTGCAACAACTTTAAACACTTCTTGTTTCTAGTTTAACGATGAAGTTTTTATGACTTTCAATCGTCAACCGAGTGATCTTTAACTTGTGATGAAGATTTTATGTCTTCAAATCACTAATTAAGTTCAAACAGAGTAGAAAGATAAAAGCTTTAATCTCCAGAAATCAAGCAATATAGATTCTGAAAAAAAACTTTAATGAAAAGAAAATTTCACCAAACAAGCAAAAGAAATTTTTTTTCAAAAATTATTCCTTAAGATTGTTGTTTTTCAACATTTTCGGGTACAAGAATTTGTAATTTGACACAATAACTTCAACACTAGTTCAAGTTTAAAACAAGAATACTATGAAGTACAACAACACCCTCAACACAAGATCAAAGTGATTTTCTAAGAAGTTTGTTTTATTTTTTCAGAAATTAAGAAGAAACAGAAATGTAAAGCCAAGTCCCCCGACTTCACGGAGTGTCCTTAAGGAATAATTTCCCTCACTGTATCCGAGGTTTGGGAATCTTCCTCCTAGGATAAAAAAACTTTCAATCCAACTATAGTGGTACCTCAAATAATTGAATATGTCGAACTCACTCAACAATTTGATTAATCACAAGGAAGGTTTTGAAGACAAGAAGAGTTTGTATTTCAAAAAAAATTTCATTTCAAAACCTGTGGATAAATGCAGGTTTATATAGTCATCAAGTGCCCCTTTCGAAAGGTGGCAATGGTTCATCCGAAAGGTGTATCCTTTGGAAGAGCCATGTCTGTTCATTCGAAATATTTTGTCTTTTTCTGAACAGACACAACTATCTGAACAGTCACTCCTTTTCCAAAATAATATGTCTTTTTATAAAAGATTGTGTACCTTCATTTTTTATTCACACCAATTGAACCTAACAATTCGTACACATCCAAAGTTGGAGGACATAGATGCAGGGGCGGACCCACATGTATAGGTGGGGGTGCACGTGCACGCATTATTGTCGAAAAAATTGTGTATATATATGTGTGTATATACCCTAAGAAATTGGGATATAGCTAATAGTACACCCTAAGATGAATGATAGTGTACCGTGGTTCACTGGTTGATGCCAGAATTTCCGTCCACGGGACTAGGGATTGATCCCCAGGTCACACAACACCTTAGTTTTTATTTTCAATATTTCAAATAAGCTTATTACTAAATTTATAACAATAAAATTTCTGGAATGGGGATTTGAACTTGCAACCAATCCATAAGGAAAACCCTCCTTGACCATTGAGCTACCACAATTGATTGATTAAAAATTGTAAAAGTAAACTTCATATTATAAGAAAGTAATGTTATTAGCTTAAAACTCTTATTTGTTCTATCTACTTATTTTTTCAGTATTGTTCATGTCTTTAGCGACCAATTGAATATGATAATATTCCTTAATAGACACCGAAATTTTTTTTAACGTTTTAAGATAATATTGGTGCTCCACAATATTATCAAAAGCACTAAGCATAAAAAAGTTTCAAGGTCTATTGTGTTTAAACACAAAGTACAAATAAAGAGTAAGATTTAACGAAAAAAAGGCATAAAGGTAGAAAAGATAGAAATATATGTCTAATCCAAGACTAATAATATAAGCATGAATGAAAAATATATGAACAAAAAATTTTTATTTTTTTTATAAAGTGAAATATCAATTGTTTAGTGTTCGTCTCCTCAGAAAGCCTCATTGACAAGGAAAAGTATGTTTCAAAAATTAGAACCTAAGTTGCACATTAAGCGAGGCGAGGGGCTCAACACATTTTGAGCGAGGCGAGGGGCTCAACACATTTTGAGTCTTACTTCGAGGCTTATGCGCATCTTTAACAACACCGGTGCACCCACAGACTTCAAATCCTGGGTTCGCCTCTGCATAGATGCCACCTCGGGCCAAGTTAAAGGCACTTTAAACTTCAAGTAACTAGCTTGTATACATATGTCATTGTGTGAGTATATAGACAAAATACCCTAAGTAGAACACGGAAAAACTTTAGGATCGATTGCTTGAGTTTGAACATTCATCAGTGTAAACTCAAGAAATTGTTTTCAAAATTGGATATTAAGGCTATTAGTTTGGATTTATTCCAGGAGTATGAGTTTAATTCTCTTTAATCTATTCCTCAAACAAGAAAACTTCCTACAATTGGAAGATTCATTGAACAAACAATGATAGTGTTTGGTTAAGTACATGCACACAAGCTCCTCTACAAAATATCTTCAGAGGAAATTCTGACAAAAGTATAGAAAAAATTTTGTTTAAGAATTGGAAAGAGGTTGCGCTATCACAAGCCCCCACTGCAACAAATTAAGACGTGGGTTGACCTTAGGCTAGCGCCCTTCCAGAGTGCAATGGAAGTCGCCAACCTAGTCCATGGGCCTTCTTGATCGCCCATTGACCCATCCAGCTAAGATGTGTGTTTCCTCCAAGAAACTTGAAAGGCATTTAACGCCCTCCGTCTCCTAGTTTTTGTTTTGTCAACCGATGAGGGACATCTTATGTGTATGCTATCCTATTTAACATTTTTTTCTAAAATGAGTAATACTCTACTATCTACTTTCCTTTCTGAAGGAGTAGCTACTGAATGTCCCTTGCTTCCTTTTTGCACCTCTATTTAATGTAACACACTAGATATGTTCTAGAAGATGGGATAATTTGGCAATATCAATGAATCTAGATCAAGATTAGTGTGATTTTTTTGGTCGTAAGTATTCCATAATATTTATCTTCCACTTGATTGCATTTTCTTTATCTCTGGTACCCTAGAATCATCACTAAAGGCTTCGTGCAAGCAATTCTCGTGGTCTTCCCGTGTAGCCACGATGGGGACGCCACTTGAAATTATCTCTATCAATGATTCCAGTCTCAATGCATGAGATTAAGGTGACGGAAGGGCGAGATAAGACTTGTTCTTGTGGATACCATTTCACCATTTTCCCCTGGAACCAACTTTCTCCAAAAATCCATCAGCTATCACAACCTTCATGCAGTGACACTCATGGAAGAGAACCCAAAAAACCAGCATTTGCCTGAGTTTTTTGCTTCATTTGTGCTAGCATTTTTCGACATAAGTAACCACATTTTGACTTCCTTTATTGAACTTTGTTATCATCAAAGTATAGGTTTGCTTCAACTATGGAAACTTTATATTTCAATTAGAAGTTTATTATCCATTGACCATGATATTTTTCATCCTTTTCGGGAAACT
Source organism: Capsicum pubescens (assembly GCA_030864215.1). Taxonomy (NCBI): domain Eukaryota; kingdom Viridiplantae; phylum Streptophyta; class Magnoliopsida; order Solanales; family Solanaceae; genus Capsicum; species Capsicum pubescens. The sequence continues at coordinate 23,306,581 of CM061549.1, forward strand.
ATTTGAATATGGAATTGTTACAATTTTTTGGAACTCAACCGGAGTTGAATTTTGAAATTTTCTCAAATTCGAAAAACTCCAAAAAGTTGTTTTCACAATTTTTACTTCAAGTCAACCAAAAATTTAAATACAACTCCAACTTTTATCAATCTTTTTCTCGAACAAACAAACTTCCCAGATTTGTCTCTCTTAAGTGCATAGAATTGTAAAAATTAGTAAGCAAAGTCAATATTAAGTTCAACTATGAGAAAGTTTGGCTAATTAACAGTTGCTCGACAAAATGTGTGCCGAGGAAAATTTTGTTTAAAAATTGGATGTCTTAATAAAATTAGTGGCATAAAGCAAAATTTTAACTAAAGGCATCTCTCTCTCTCTCTCTATATATATATATACACACACATATAAAATAAAAAAAATTGCAATTGTCTTTTTTATTTTGTCACGTTTGTTGTTTTAATATATCGTTCTTAATGACATAAAGATCTTAGTTAAACCTAGTAATATAAAAACTAAGTAGTTATTCTAGTTAATAAAATGTTTGTGATGTGCTTGCAATATGGTATCTTGGATTTTGTTGTAAAAATTTTATTCACTAATACAAAGATATACGTTATTTAATTAAAAGTTCTAAAATGTTTTGTTAAAAGATAGATAGTATTCTTTTTTCTTTTATACAAATTTGAAATTTTTGCCAATCTTCAATATTATTTAAAGTGAATAAAATCATTAAATTCACTGTTAAAAGTTTTGAGGAAATAGGATCAAAGAAATTATAACCTTTGTGAATTTTGCTATATCCCAAAAACACACACCTCTTAGAACGAGGAGATAATTTATCTTCCATATTAGGGAGAAGCCACCGAAAGCAAAGACAACCAAATACATGCAACAATGAGTAATCAGGATCAAAATTAAATAGGACCCGAAAGGGGGACTGATTATTTAGATGGGGAGTCGGTAATATATTAATGATATAAACTACAGTATCAAAAGCATTTGTCCAAAATTTTGAAGGAATACTAGTATGTGTTAATAAGGCACAACCCGTCTCAACAATACGCCGATGTTTGCGTTTAACACAATCATTTTGTTCTGTAGTATAAGGACAAGAAGAACATTGTGTGATACAATTGTCTCGTAAATACGAGGTTAATGCCTGATACTCTCTCTCACACACACACGCCAATCTGCTTGAAAGCTCTTAATTGGACGGCCAAAGTATTTTTCCACAATTTTTTGAAATTGAATAAAACGGAAAGAACTTCAGACTTGAATTTAAGAAAATAAATCCAAGTATATTTGCTATAATGATCAAAGAAAATAACATAATATTTATATCCAACATTTGAAATAATGGGTCCTGGACCCCAGACATCTGAACAAATTAAATCTAAAAGACCTGTGGCCTGAAAACTAGACTCAACAAATGGAATTTTATGACTCTTGCTAACGGCACAAGTTGGACACAAACTAGAAGAACCACAACTAGACGAAATAAAAGTACTAGACGGCAAAGTCCAACGAACGGTAGGCTAGGACGAGTGAGCCAAATGCGCATGCCAAACACCAAGTGAAGAAGCATATGAAGCTGGTGAAGGAACTGACTTCAATATTGGAATGGAATATAAACCTCCATCATTCTGTCCTTTGTGAAGTACTGCCCTCGTTGCCAAGTCCTTAATCAAAAAGTAGATAGGAAAAAATTCACTTGAGACTTAGTTAGAATTAGTAAAAGAACTGAAAGATATTAAATTTTGGGTAGGAGTGGGAATATGAAGAAGATTGTCAAGGGAATACGACTTATCGAAAATAGAGAGATATCCTTTACCAATATGCGAGATGGACAATTTAGATCCATTACTTAGGGAAACTTCTTAAGACCATGATATTTCGGGTGAATTGCAAGGTTGTCAAGATCAGATGTTAGATGATTTGTGGTGCCACTATCCATCATCCAATTCGGTGCCGATTGGGAAGACATAGTTGCTAGATTTGAATAGGGTCATCTAGATACCCGATTTCTATTTGTAGTCCTAGGTGACGGACAAACACGTGCAATGTGACATTTTCCTTCATAATTATGAGACAATTACGGAGAAATTAGTGGAAGGCGATGGAGTCCCATAATGATTCGTAGTGGTAGAATTATGACTCTGAGGTTGCTGAAAATTTCCCTGGTCAGCAGAGTGTCCGCAACCTCGATTAGTACGCCCCCTACCGCGCCCATGAGGTGTAGAGATTGAACTTTGTGTGTACTGTGTTGTTGGGGCGATAACAGTACTAGCGTCCTCATTTTTTAATTGTCTTTCTTCATTCAATAACATACCATAAAGTGCATCAAAGGTGACATCCTCAAGATGTGATTCAAGCGATCTTATGAAGGGACGATAGGCAGGTCCTAATCTGGCAAGAACAAACTCCATTAAGTCATCGTCAGTAACTGGGTGTTGCAAGGCAACCAACTTGTCAGCAATCGTTTTCAACCCTTGGACATAACTTTCAATAGTAGCATTATCACGACGCAAGTTGTGTAATTGCGCCTTAAGTTCTTAAATCAATGGATTGGACCCAGTTGCATAGGTTGCCACAAGTTTATTCCAAGAAGCACAAGTCATTTCTACTACGGCCAATTGAGGGAGAATAGTTTTTGAAACTAAATTTACTATCCAACTCAACACGAGTTTATCTTGACGAACCAAACCCTGATATGTAGGATTTAGTGCATCACCATCCAAGACGCGCGGTGGTACAGGTTCGCTACTGTTAGAGTTTGTGACCTGATTTTTATTGATCCGCCACTAAAAAGTTTGTGGTACGACCCATGTTTGTGATTCTTTGTGGGGTATGTGGTGGTAGAGGAGAGATCGGCCCGATCATGGAGCCCATCATTGATCCTGTTTGGGGTGCGGGGGCCAAGCCCCCGCGATATGGACCTGTATGTTTTTGGGCATAGAATTTTTTTTTACGCACGTGTTATATAAGTATTTTTAGTGGTTTATTCTGGATATTTTTAAATACGACATTCTCCTCATTGTATTATCCATACTTTATAGTGAAATTTCTCTGCCTCTGCCCGTGGTTTTTTTCGTCAAGGGTTTCCACGTAAATCTGTGTGTATTCTTCTTGTTTTCTTTAGATTTGTGGTATTTCTTATTCTGACCGACTCATAACAAAGTGGATGGCAACCATGAAGTATGATATTCTGCTATTGGATTGCAACAACAGATTTTCGTTATGGCGGGTTAAGATGCGGGTTGTGCTCGTGCAGATGGATTTGGACGATTCTTTATTAGGGTTTGAAAAGATGCCCTCATTGTGAACATAGGAAGATAAATGGTTCAAGGATCAAAAGGTTGTATCTCAGATCCATCTTCATCTATCCAATCAGATTCTACAGGTTGTTTTGAAGGAAACCACTGTCGTTGCATTTTGGTTGAAACTGGAATCGTTATGTATGACAAAGAGCCTAACTAGTAAGTTGCATCTCAAACAACGACTTTATTCCCATCGCATGTGTAATGACCCGAGACTACCCTCTAGTCATCATACGGTGCTTAGGACCACAAGTAATCCCAAGTTTACCCTTGTACTGCATAACTCATGAGCAACTGAAATAAATACATAAGTTCGAAATGAAATAAATGGAATATAAGTCTTTAGCTGAACATCTTCAAAACAAACTATTAAAATCATTACAACTCTGCTTTATACAAAACCAAAACTGAAATCCAATACATTAACTCTACTGACTGTCTATGAAGCCTTTACTAGTACTGACTATAGGTAGCCGGGACATGACCCCAGCTATCCCGAATCAATATGACTGAATAAAGAAAAAATAAAATACTACTCAGACTATGACTGACTCGACCCCTTGAATCAAAAGGACTCATCACCTGCTGACTAGAATTTGCAAGCTGTTTGAATATGAGGTGCATGCTACAACTCGTACCTACATTATGAGACAATGTAGCACATAGATATATATGTGGATCAGTACTTTTGGAATGTACTAAGCATGTGGGGGTGAATGTATAAGAAAAATAATATCTCAATGTTTATATAAACTTGAAAAATGATGCATGCTAAGTGTAAATGACTCACATTGACTTGAATAACTAAAAGCTAAAAATCATAAAACATCAATAATAAAGCATACCGTATAATCTTGTGAGACATAACACTTAATTCTAAAAGTTGTACGTTTACTCTTTCTATTAGTGGAATAAGTAGGACTGAAGTCAATTTTATTTTTAAATCATGCAGACTAAGTGTAAAAGGACTCACCTTTATATTTGTAAACTGAAAGCTGAAATCTCACAGCGAATGCTTTGTGTAAAAAAATATCTGAAATAAATTGTGAGCCTTTACACTTAGTTTCTGAAAGTTGTTCTGTTATTCTTTCTTAGAACTTAGGGGGTTGCTTCTAAAAGTTTTCCTGTTATTCTTTTCTATTTAGGGAGGTTCTTCTAACCGACATACACTATGTGAGCTATCATAGTGTCCAACGTCTAGTTCTCTTAAAGAGAAAACCTTATGTTGGATAGGGGTGTCATACTCTTGCCAAGAATATAACCTGAGATAAGTGATCACAATCTGTATCTACATCCATATAAATGGGAATAATCTGAATCTTTACCTACGTTGGCTCGTAGTTCTGGAGCATGTGAACTAGGACACATACCTAACTCAAATACTACTCTCTTTAATCTGTATGCTCATTCTGTAGGAAATCCACTTTAAAATAGCACAAGGGCTTATAATGAAAATCAATTATGCTTCTTTTTCTTTAAAACATGATCAAATTGAACAATAAGGATTCCTTATCTTAGCTTAGGATCAAAAGATCAAATCTTGCTTAAAATCTTGATATAACTCATCAAAAGAAACTTAAGAATATGATCTTCTTGAAATATCAACACCCAAACTTAGGGCTTAAAACCCATGCTCTAAATTCATGTCAAATCAAAATAATACTTCATGCTCAATAATCTTCTTGAAATACTTTAATAATTTCAGCCAAGATAATGATATCAAAATCACTTGAAATACAAGGTGTCCAATGCCATTGGTGTGAAGAAATGACTTGAGACATTCAAATTCACCACTGCCATCAGCGTAAACTAAGAGTATTTTTGTATGAAAATAATTTTCAACAAGTGGTTTAAATTTAGAGAAAACTGTTTTGACCTCACTTTTATTATTAAATGTGTACAGCCAAATGTATTTTGTAAATTGATCAACAAAAATTACATAATATAATTTTTTGTCAATTGACAAAACAGGTGATGGGCCCCATAGATCATTGAAAATAATTTGTAAAGGCTTTTTGCTAACCAAAGTATTCTCAGAAAAAGGTTGCCGATGACATTTATTAAAAGAGCACGAATTACAATGATCAAACATTTCAGAATTTGGAATTGGAATTGAAAACTTTTGTGAGAGTGTTTGAAGAACTCTTTTATTTGGGTGTCCTAATTTTCTATGCCAAGATTGTTGAGATTCTGCCATATAGGATTGGTAGCCTCCAAGGAGGCCACTCATAAAGTCCTTCTTTATTCTGGCCTCATGCCAACGGTGCCCTCGTACTCAGGTCCTTCACAAGAAAATCAAAAGGAAAAAATTCTATGGATGTCAGATTATCTTTGCAAAATTAAGACACAGATAAAAGGTTACGTTTAATCTCTGGTGCACACAAAGTATTTCAAAGATGAAACTTTTTATTTGAAGCATTTATTTGAACATGACCGGTGTGAGTAATAGTGATTTTGTTACCGTTGCCCATGGTAATATTTTCAGTACCAGTACCAATGTGATGATCCTGAATCGACCACCCAAGGCATAGAAATAAAGTTTGCTCTGGCTTCCAAGTGATTATGGGAGCATGAACGACACACATTGGCAGTATGCCCAGTGTGACCGCATAGCTGACAAACTGGACGATTTTGTCGAGAGGCACACATTGGCAGTATGCCCAGTGTGACCGCATAGCTGACAAACTGGACTATTTTGTCGAGAGGCCGTTGGATGCCAATTTGGTGATGTGGCTGGTGCATTCGTTGGACGCCAATTTGGTGATGGTTTTTGTGCCACTGCAGCTGTAATTGAGGCTTGATTAAGCTTATTATGTCTGAGGAAAAGCTCTCTGTTTAGAAGCTTGTTGTAAAGTTTCTCATACGAGATAGGTGTATCTAGCGCATGGATGACCGCTAAAGTTAAATCAAACTCGGGTCCTAGACCGCTTAGTATTTTGACAGTGTCATGACCCGAACTAGGTCCTGGCTGTGACGGACATCCCGAACCATGAAGGCCCGAACGTCCTACTCTATCTGATCTGGTAATCATGCACAACATTCATATCATAAAAGAAAATGCAGAAATATAATCTGATACGAAAACATGGTCATTAACTCTGGGTTTCAAGACATAAGAAAGAAAACTGCAATTCAAAACATCTTAATAAGATCAGACTCAGTCTGCAAAATCTCTACTACATCTCAAAACTATTCTGAAAACTGGGAAAAGGCCCCCAGTAGAGCAAACCAACGGAATAACATAATCTGAAATAACAGGCCTTCTGGAACAAAGAAGGCTCACCACTGAACGGATCACTTCTCTCTAGATTACTCTACTGATTAGCTGGATCCGTTGGATTGAGCCTTCGAACCTGGGAGATAGGGGGTCAATACAGATGTACTGATACGTAGAGCAGATCCAAAATACTAGTTTATATTCAACATATATGAGAGCAATTTAAAATAGTTTATAAACATATCAGATAGTAAGAAATCTCATGAGTATTTTCGAAAGACTGTAAAAATCATCTGAACTCTGAGACACTCTTAGTTTTACTTTTGCGTTGGGTGGTATACCCTACAACTCTGAAATTCCACGGGCTATATGGAATCCGCCATTTAATCAGTGGGGAAGCCTCCAACCCAAGTGTTCCGCAAGGTTTGGAGTCTCTGACTCTTCTACGCCACACGGTTGTCGCCAGCGTAAAAATAATATACCCCGATCGGCAAATCACGGTTTTAGGCTAAGAGTTACTTGAATTCAAAACTTCTTCGGGTAACCACCTAACCCTCTTTAAGCCCAGTTTTAACTCTTTAAAACATGCATTCTCTGAAATCAAACTCTGAAAACATATTCTGTTATGGCATACATACTTATGGTATCGTCATACCATTGACTTGCAAGTCATATCTCTGAGCCATTATTAGCATATTACAATCTCTGTTTTCAAAACATAAATTAGGGACCACCATATCAATAATCATTTCAAAGAAATCTTTCTCTAAAACTCATGTAAACATATGTATGCAACTCTCTTTGTCAAACTTTCAATGATGCAAGGTGGTCATGTCAAATCTCTTAATCTCATGCAAATCTTTCTCTTTTAACAAAATATATTTACATCAAGAAACTCCCTCTCTTAAATATCTAAATCATGCTCAAAATACTATGATAGTTGAGTAAACAAATTTCAAGCCATAAATCATGCATTTCAAATCCTTCACATTAAGATCATAAACTTAAAGTCATCATAAGAGAGGGATTTCATAAGTTGTGCTCTCAAACAATCTTAAATTAAAATTTTCATACATATACATATACATGTAAATCAATTTAAGGGGGAAAGGCCTAAATACCAAATCAACAATACAATTAAACATTCATAATGCATAATAAATCATGTATTTCACAAACCCCATTCTAAATTCATGCTTGATAATATTTAAATCATGTTCTAGTATTTACAAGCCCATGCAGTTTTTAGGATAAACCCCACGTACCTTTATTTAGAAATTTGATGGATGATTCTTGAAGCCTACGATTTGGAGATTCCAAATCTTCAATCAATCTTGAAAACCCACGGTTAAATCTTGAGTTATTTGGGTTTTCTTGTTTGAAACCCTAAGGAGTGTTCTTGATGGTTTTTGATGAAAATATCAATAATGAGGTCATTTGGGATGAAATCCCGTGTTTAGGCTGATAAGGGGGTAGAAAATACCCAATATATGCTTAATGAGAAGGAATAAAAATATAACTAGACCCCTATAGATACGTAATTTTGTCCGTCCCAAAAAATTAATTTCAACTAATTTGTCTCTCCCTACCTACCCTACCCTTACCTACCCTAACCCCTACCTACCCCTACCCCTACCCTCACCTAATCCTACCCACTAAACAAACAAACCCACATGCACACTCCATTGGGGTCAACAAAAAAAACAATACAATATACACAATTGGACATACACAGAATTTTCATTTTTTTTTGGAGAAAATGCATAGAGGGACTCCATTCTTTCTTCTCCAGTGAACTCCCCTCATACGCGAGCCAGCTCCACCGAACAGAGGCAACATCATCTTTTTCTCTTCAATTCACCACAGTACACCCACATACAACACTTAGAAATTGACCAAACATACCACCCAGAAAAGGGAGTAGATCAGAGAGGGAACAGCAGAGAGAGAGATTCGAGAGAGAGAGATTCAAGAGAGAGAGATTGAGAATTCACGTTGAATAGAAAAGGGGAATAAAGGGATTTTGGGGTTTTTCGGCCACTTCTCGCGGGAAAGACGTCACCATCGTCGAAACCTGAGTGGTTTTCTCTGTTCTCTATTCTGTCGGCGCTCGCCGGAGCTCTGGCTAGGAGGAATTTATTGGTTATCTTCTTGATTCCGTTTTGGGGTTCATTGTTATCACTGGTTCTATGTTTCAAATCGATTTTGCAATAATCTTCTCTATACCGAGTTGGATTCGTCGCGGTTGAGGTTATTTTATTTGAGGTTCCAAGTCTGGATTTTCTTAAATATTATTATCGACAAAAATCAGTCATCGAAAGGTTCGATTCTATCTCTTCTCATTTTAGTTCGTCATATGTGTTTGATTTGTGTGAGATTTGGTTGAGTATTGGGTGACATTGATTTTTTTTGCTCAATTTCGTTGAATAGATGATTGTGGATTGTTGAAATAGTAATCTTGAATTTGTTGAAATTTGGTGTTAAAAAGGAATGTGGGGGTTGGATGATAGGAATTGATAAAAATGAATATTTTTTAGTCTTGATTTATTGTCGTTGGTTATTTTGGAACAAATACGAAGGTCGAATGTGACAGTATCATGATTAGGCCATCGAATGAATAGGCAAAAGTTTAAGTTTGGGTATGCAAATTTAGGAATATGTTGGATTGGATGAGTGAAATTTTGAATGTGTTGAATGTTTTTCTAGTTTATCTCATGAAATTGAAATTGTATTTATTTGTCGGGGAATGCCCCGAGGGATTTGTATTGATTTATCAAGGGAATGCCCCGAAGTACAATGTACTTAAAAATGACGCATGATCAAGGCCTGGAACGTCGGGCGGAGAAAGAAATGGAGTGTAGTTTAGAATTAACATAGAATAGTGTAGGTTTATATTTTCACATTTTTCTATTTTGAGATTGTAATAATCGGACTGGACACTAAATTTTGGATTGTTTTTTTTTGTTTGCTTGAATGATCATTTATTTATTTTTTGTGTGGTTTATACATTTATGGTGTCAAATTAGCCAATACGCTCCACCAAGCGACCGTGGTCGAACCACGGGATTGAGAGGTGCCTAACACCTTCCTCTCGGTCAACAAAATTCCTTAGCTGGAATTTCTGTTCGCAAATCAGTTTAATAGAGTCAAAATCATTTTGAAAAAGAATTGCCAAAGGTGACTTGGCACACCCGATTTATGCCAAGTGGAGACTCTGAGTTTTGAATATAAATAATCCTTTTCGAAACAAACTTTCCAGCTTTTGTCACTTTAATAATAAAAATCCTTTCGACCCATAAAATGATATCTTTTTGTTGAAAAGGGGGTGTGACAAGCCCGATTTCATGGGCCACCACGACGCGCCACAATTGCAGTGGCTCACTGGAAATTGATGAGTGGGATTCTTAAGGTCACCGCAACGCGGAGCCATAGCGGTGTCCCACTGGTTGGTACCTGAAACTTCAGCACGACGCGCCACAATTGCGCTATGCTACTGGAATTTGACAATTTCTAAATAGGCCCCCTCCGCGACGCAGCAAACACAAAAATGATGGTGTTTTACGACTAGAACTTAAATTAGGCATAGCTTCTTTCCCGGGTATCGGATTTGGACGAATCTTATATCGACGGAAATCTCATTCAATTTTCTACATGATAAAAAGTTGAAATTAGGGAAATTATATATAGTTTAAACTTTAATCACTTTGGAAGTCAAAAATACGACTAAGCTTCTTTGACACAATTCTAGTCATTTAACTCTAAGAGCATATTACCACGAGCTAACGCATGGACAATTTTTGCGGGTGTTACATTATCCCCCCCCCCCCTTGGGATCATTCATCCCTGAATGATGATGCAGAACATAGACAAGCACGATTTAAAGTATACTAAGGCCATAAAAGAATAAGACAAGGATTGTACCTTCCATTTCGTCATCCACCAGATCAAACAAGTCTGGGTATCTATCTCTCATGTCAATTTTTGATTCCCAAGTTGCTTCCTCAACTTTTTGATTTCTCCACAACACCTTAACCGACACTATCTCTTTGCCCCTTAACTTTCGAACTTGGCGATCTAAGATTGCAATAGGTTCCTCTTCATATGCTAATGAGTCTGTCACCTTGCTCTCCTCTACAGGCAATACTAGGGAATGGTCTCTAATATATTTCTTCAGCATGGATATGTGGAATACCGGATGAACAGAGCCCAAAATTGCAGGCAACTCTAACTCATAGGTAACTCCCCCTATCCTTCTCAAAATATGGTATGGCCCTATATAGCGAGGAATCAGCTTACCTCTCTTCCCGAAACGTATGACTCCCTTCATAGGAGAAACTTTGAGAAACACCCAATCACCAACCTCAAACTCTAAGTCTCTTCTCCTAACATCGGCGTAGGACTTCTGTCAACTCTGGGCTGTCTTAAGTCGTACTCTAATAATTTTTACATCCTTCATTGCCTGATGAACAAGATCAGACCCAAACAACTGAGTCTCACCCACTTTATACCACCTTATTGGCGACCTATATCTTCTTCCAAACAATGTCTCAAAAGGAGCCATCTTAATACAAGCATGGTAACTGTTATTATATGCGAACTCTATCAATGGAAAGTGATCTACCCAACTACCCCTTGAAGTCAATTATGCAGGCCCTTAACATATCCTCAAGAGTCTGAATGGTGCGCTCAGCTTGCCCATCAGTTTGAGGGTGGAATGTAGTACTTAGGTTCACTTGGGCACCTAAACCCCTCTAAAAAGACCTCCAAAACTGTGAAGAGAATTTCGTACCTCGTTCAGCTATGATAGATACAGGTGCTCCATGCAAATGGACTATCTCTTTAATGTACAGCTTGGCATAGTCATCTCCCGAATAGTTAGTTCTGACGGGCAGAAAGTAGGTTGACTTGGTCAGTCGATCAACAATCACCCAAATTGAATCATACTGGCTTCAGGACCTCGAAAGTCCCATGATGAAGTCCATATTGATCATCTCTCATTTCCACAAAGGTAAGGCTATCTCCTGGGAAGTACCACCTGGCCTTATATGCTCTACTTTCACTTGTTGACAATTCAAACACTTGGCAACAAAATTAGCCACATCCCGCTTCATATTATTCCACCAGTAAATAGCTTTCAGATCATGATACATCTTAGTAGAGCCTGGGTGTACAACATATCTCAAAGTGTGAGCTTCATCAAGGATCCTCTTTCGTAATTCATCTACATCTGGCACACATAGTATGCCCTGATATCTCAAAACTCCATCACCACCAATTTCAAAAGACATCACCTTCTGTTGACCCACATCTTTCTTGATCTGCATCAAGATGGGATCTTCAACCTGCTTCTCTTTAACTTCAGCATAAAGGGAAGATTTAGCTACCTCATGAACAACCACTCCCCCATCTTCAGAATCCAAGAGTCGCACTCCTAGATTTACAAGTCAGTGAATATCCTTTGTCATCTCCATCTTTCCCTTTTCAACATGCAAAAGACTGCCCATAGATAACCTATAGAGGGCGTCGGCTACCATATTTGCCTTGCCCGGATGGTAGTGCAGGCTCATGTCATAATCTATAGATAACCTACTGAGGGCGTCGGCTACCATATTTTCCTTGCCCGGATGGTAGTGCTGGCTCATGTTAGTAAATATATCAATATGTACCCCATAGAGATAATGTCGTTAGATTTTGAGCGCAAACACCACAACTGCTAACTCCAAGTCATGGGTGGAGTAATTTCGCTCATGCACTTTTAACTTCCTAGACGCATAAGCCACCACTTTACCATACTGCATAAGTACACACCCAAGTCCCACACGGGACACATCACAGTACACAATGAACCCTTACGTACCTTTCGGAAGAGTCAAAATAGGAGCAGTTGTCAACTTATCTTTTAACTTCTCAAAACTATTCTCATAAGAGTCAGACCACACGAACTTCACCTTTTTTTGAGTCAACTTAGTAAGTGGTGCAGCTATGGAAGAAAAACTCTCTAGAAATCTTCAGTAATACCCTGCCAAACCCAAGAAGCTCCGAATATCGGTTGGAGTCGTAGGTTTGGGCCATTTTCTCACTGCCTCAATCTTTTAGTGATCAACATTAATCTCGTCACCAGACACGATATGCCCCAAGAAAGAAATAGAATTAAGCCATAATTTGCACTTGGAAAATTTTGCATACAACTCATGATCTTTGAGAGTCTGAAGGATGATTCAGAGGTGATTGGCATGGTCCTCCTCACTCTTGGAATAAATCAAAATATCATCAATGAAAACTATAACAAACAGATCTAGAAACTGATGGAACACCCCATTCATAAGGTCCATGAAAGTTGTAGGGGCATTAGTCAACCCAAAGGACATGACTAAGAATTCATAATGACCGTATCTGGATCGGAACCTTCAACTGATAATATCCCAAACGAAGGTCTATCTTTGAAAAACATTTAGCACCCTGAAGCTGGTCAAAAAGATCATTAATCCTAGGAAGAGGATATTTACTTTTAATCGTGACCTTATTCAACTGGCGGTAATCTATGCATATACGAAGGGAACCATCTTTCTTTCGCACGAAGAGTACAGGTACACCCTAGGGAGAAACACTAGGATGGATAAAACCTTTATCTAGAAAATCTGCTAGCTGCTCTTTCAACTCTGCAAGAGCCATTCTATATGGAGGAATAGAGATGGGATGGGTATCTGGCAACAAATAAATACCAAAATCTATCTCTCTATTAGGTGGTGATACGGGAAAAACAACAGAAACACGAAACAACTCCAAAACAATCCACTAATCTTAAGGATTTGAGGACTAAGATGAAGACTACTCTCGGATTCACTACAACAACAACAATACGAGATAACAACGGTGCATTTGACACCAAAAACAGCAGCAACACAATGATAACAAGATGAACACAATGAGAACAAATTTCAGATTCAAGAAGGACACAAAACAGTCCACTATGAATCTACAAAGTGCAATAAGATAAAGATAGATAGATAGATAGACCAAATGAGGGAATAATATTAACAACCCAAGAATTGTTACACCCTTGGACCTTTAATACTACACACAACACTAACCTATATCCTACGTAGGCATAAGAGGGATCTCGATCTCCCAAGGACCAATATTTTCAAGCTTGAATCCAACACGAGTGATTCCACACTCAAGTTGATTTCCCTAGTTACAATTTCAGATTTGTGCCTCAAGGAGAGAGGACTTGTCTTTCAATGTTATACAACATTCATCATCATCAAAATCTAATGACTAAAACCCTACATCATTCTATTTATAGTGTATTATAAATAATAGGTAAAATGACCAAAAGGTCCCTTTAATGAAATATGACCAAGGGCACCCTTGGAGTGCAAGTTTAGGGTTGGTTTTGGTGTGATCCAAGGTCTTCTCCTCACTTTACTTGGATGTTTTATTGGATGGGTCCAACGCATTCTCACATACGTGCATCCTCGTGGTCGTACCCGTATCAGGTGGTATTCCTGAGAGATCATCTGGAAAAACTTCTGGGAACTCATTCACCACAGGGACGGACTGAAGAGAAAGGCTTTCGGTATTCGAATCTTTAACCCAAATAAGATGATACAAACAACCCTTAGAAATGAGTTTACGGGCTCTGAGACAAGAGATGAACTTCCCTCTAGGTGCTAAAGAATGTCCCTCCCATTCTATTGTTGGTTCATTTGAGAAAGAGAAAGTAACCTTTCGGGTTCTACAATTTAGCGTGGCATAGCACGAATGAAGCCAATCTATCCCTAAGATAGCATCAAAATCAACCATGTCTAAGTCTACGAGGTCTGCTGCAGTATCCCTCCCATAAACAGTCACCACACAATTTATATACACCCTTCTAGCCACAACAGAGTCTCCCACCGGAGTGGAAATAGAAAAAGGTTCGGCAATTACATCAAGCTCAAACCCAAAACCAACAGCCATATAAGGGGTCATGTAAAACAGGGTAGACCCGGGATCAAGTAACATATAAATATTAGGGAAAAGATTTGCAATGTACCAATAACTACATCTGGTGAGGCCTCTGCCTCTTGGCGGTTGGTCAAGGCGTACAACCGGTTGCGACCGTTTCCGGCAGCTGAAGTGGCACCATTCTGAGGCAGTGGTGGTGCAGAAGAATTAGCCTGTGACTTGGCTCCACCAACATTACCCTTTTCTGTCGGATATTCTCTATGGATATGGCCTAGCTGGCGGCACGAATAACATACCATAGCGCCAAACTGACATCTCCCTGGATGATTCCTCCCATATTTCTCACAGCGTGGTTATGTCTGAGAGGTCTGAGCTATACTTTCTTGAGACTATGAACCCTGCATCCTAAGCCCCTGCCTATACTAAAAATTCTGAGTGCGCTACCTGGCTGGGGGTCTGGTCACCAGGGTACTGGTTGCAGACTGCGCATTACCCCAATTCTTCTTCTTCTGTTATTTGTTACCCCAATTTCCACTCTGCTGTTGACTGTAGCTCTGGTCTGCTATTTTGGCTCTCTTTGTCTGTCTGTCCTTTTCTCTAGATTCAGCAATTTTCTTTTTCTTTTCCTCAACTTGCTGCATGTGGACTAATAGTCTGGTAAAATCCATGTCATGTTTCAACATTGTTCCCTGACATTCAAGCACTAATTCATCTGAAAGGTCGGATACAAATTTCCTCATTCGGGCTCTCATGTTACTAGTCATCTCTGAAGTATAACGAGCTAGTTGGTTGAACCTCAGAGTGTACTCCTAGACACTCATCTTACCCTACTTTAGATTCATAAACTTTTCAGCTCCCTCAGCTCGAGAGGAAAGAATCGATCAAGGAAGGCTTCCACGAATTCGGCCCAAACTGTGTGCTCAGCATGCTTACTCTTTTAATTTTCCCACTCATTTTACGATTAGTTCGCTACATCCTTAAGTTGGTAAGCTGCTAACTCAACCCCATCTACCTCATCTACACGCATCACCTTAAAGATCTTCTCCATCTCATCCACAAACTCCTGTGGATCCTCTTCTACCTTGGTACCAGTAAACTTGGGCGGGTTCATCCTCATGAACTAGCCCACTCTTGTAGCCTCAGACGTAACAGATGCAGACCCAATATCTTCCGACCGTTGAGTCTGTGTGGCTACTAACTGGGAAATCATATGAATGGATTGTCAAAATTCTGCATTAGATACCTCTCTCTCACGCGAGGCTGAGTGCGGTTAGTCCCCGTTCGGGGAGATCTGGGTGCCCTAAGTGGGCTGGTCTGAGTAGGTGGGACCCCGGAGTAGCATCAATCTCTGGAGTCTGAGCTCTATTTCGAGTTCTCATCCCATGAGTGGGACGGACCCCATCTGTCTGTGCATTCTGATCGATAGTACGACGGGGAGGCATGATTATTTTTCTGAAACACAAGAGATCATTTATTAGGGGACAACTCAGACTCTGAAGCAAGAACTAAACGACAAAGAAGAGAAATATTCCTAAACGCCTAGTAGCCTCCTGCTTATAAGTGTGGCGCACTACACACCCATAAACAAGATTCTACCCGACGCGATTTCGCAGACACCCTAGGACCATGAACAGTGCTCTGATACGAAGTTTGTCACGACCCGAACTAGGTCCTGGCCATGACGGACATCCCGAACCATGAAGGCCCGAACGTCCTACTCTATTTGATCTGGTAATCATACATAACATTCATATCATAAAACAAAATTTGGAAATATAATCTGATACGAAAACGTGGTCATTAACTTTGGATTTCAAGACATAAGAAAGAAAACTGCAATTTAAAATATCTGAATAAGATCTGACTCAGTCTGTGAAATCTCTTCTACATCTCAAAACTGTTCTGAAAATTGGGACAAGTCCCCCAGTAGACCAAACCAACGGAATAACATAATCTGAAATAACAGCCCTTCTGGAACAAAGAAGGCTCACCACTGAATGGATCACTTCTCTCTAGATTACTCTACTGATTGGTCGGACCCTTGGACTGAGCCTCTGAACCTGGGAGGTAGGGGGTCAATACAGATGTACTGGTACGCAGAGAAGATCCAAAATACTAGTTTATATTCAACATATATGAGAGCAATTTAATACAGTTCATAAACATATCAGATAGTAAGAAATCTCATGGGCATTTTCGAAAGACTCTGTAAAAATCATCTGAACTCTGAGGCACTCTTAGTTTTACTTCTACGCTAGTTGGTATACCCTACAACTCTGAAATTCCATGGGCTATATGGAATCCGTCATTGACTCGGTGGGGAAACCTCCAACCCAAGTGTGCCGCAACGGTTGGAGACTCTGACTCTGCTACACCACATGGTTGTAACCAGCGTAAAAATAATATATCCGGATCGGAAAATCACGGTTTTAGGCTAAGAGTTACTTGAACTCAAACCTTCTTCGGGTAACTACCTAACCTTCTTTAAGCCCAGTTTTAACTCTTTAAAACATGCATTCTCTAAAATCAAACTCTGAAAACATAATCTATTATGGCATACATACTTATGGTATCGCCATACCATTGACTTGCAAGTCACATATATGAGCCATTATTAGCATATTACAATCTCTGCTTTCAAAACATAAATTCGGGATCATCATATCAATAAATCATTTCAAAGAACTCTTTCTCTAAAACTCATGTAAACACATGTATGCAACTCTCTTTATCAAACTTTCAATGATGCAAGGTGGTCATGTCAAATCTCTTAATCTCATGCAAATATTTCTCTTTTAACAAAATATATTTACATCAAGAAACTCCCTCTCTTAAATATCTAAATCGTGCTCAAAATACTATGGTATTTGAGTAAACAAATTTCAAGCCATAAATCATGCATTTCAAATCCTTCACATTAAGATCATAAGCTTAAAGTTATCACAAGAGAGTGATTTCATAAGTTCTTCTCTCAAACAATCTTAAATCTAAATTTTCATACATATACATGTAAATTAATTTAAGGGGGAAAGGCCTAAAGACCAAATCAACAATACAATTAAACATTCATAATGCATAATAAATCATGTATTTCAAAAACTCCTTTCTAAATTCATGCTTGATAATCTTTAAATCATATTCTAGTGTTTACAAGCCTATGTAGTTTTTAGGATAAACCCCACGTACCTCAATTTAGAAATTTGATGGATGATTCTTGAAGCCTACGATTTGGGAATTCCAAATCTTCAATCAATCTTGAAAACCCACGGTTAAATCTTGAGTTATTTGGGTTTTCTTGTTTGAAATCCTAAGGAGTGTACTTGATGATTTTTGATGAAAATATCAATCATGAGGTCATTTGGGATTAAATTCTGTGTTTAGGCTGATAAGGGTGTAGAAAATATCCAATATACCCTTAATGAGACGGACTAAAAATATAACTGGGAGCCCGATTTCATGGGCCACCGCGACACGTCACAATCGCGGTGGCTCACTGGAAATTGACGAGTGGGATTCTTAAGGTCACCGTGATGCGGAGCCATCCGTTGTCCCACTGGTTGGACCTGAAACTTCAGCACGACGCGTCACAATCGCGTTATGCTACTGGAATTTGACAATTTCTAAATAGGCCCCCTCCGCGACATGCCAAGCACCAAAATGATGGTGTTTTACGACTAGAACTTAAATTAGCCATAACTTCTTGCCCGGGTATCGAATTTGGGCGAATCTTATATCGATGGAAAGTCATTCAATTTCCCACATGATAAACAGTTAGGGAAATTATATATGGTTTAAAGTTTACTCACTTTGGAAGTCAAAAATGAGACTAAGCTTCTTTAACACAATTCTAGTCATTTAACTCTAAGAGCATATTACCACGAGCTAACGCATGGACGATTTTTGCGGGGTGTTACAAACAGTAAGTTCTTCATCAGGAATAGGATTTCCAAACGTTGCAAGTTCATCAGCAACATTCCTTATCTCGTGCAAGTACTTTGTCATACTGCGAGAGTTTTTTTGTTATTGTAGCCAGAGAGTTTCGAAGACTAAAAATCCTTGTATGTGATTTGTTAGCATACAGGTTATGCAGTGTGTCCCACGCTTGCTTTGAGGTGGAAGTTTTGGCAATTGCAGGGGTGATTGTAGGTTCAACAAATGTCATTAAGGCATTGTGAATCAACTAGTCTTGGCGAAACCAAAATTTGTACTTGGGATTGAGTACCTCTTGGTTGTTGAGGGTTACTATTTTTTATGGTGTTGTCAAGGTTCTATCGAGATAGCAGTAGAGATCATGACCGAACATGAGAGATTCAACCTGCACTTTCCAAATGACAAAGTTCATTGGACCAGTAAGCTTTAGGGGAAGTTGGGAACTGGGGTTAAATTGCACCAGATGGCTGGTGTTATTAGCAGGTATAGTAGAATCACTTGGATTTACCATGGATGCCATAGAACCAAAAGAAAAACTTGAAAAAAAATGAGAAGACTCGTTGGAGTATAGAAAGGGTCTGATACCATAAAGGTTCAAGAGATGAAGAAGGAGTAGTGTATTAGACTTATGTATTATCCAAAGGTCACAGAAATATATATACAATTAAAGGAAAGACTAACTAAGGTAACTAGATATCTAAATCCCTAGAAATTGGCTAGAATATTATATACATTTAATAAAGCATAAATCAGGGAGAGAATTCTGCACTATATATTACACAATCAATCATGTCCTAATAAGGATCAAATGAAATCCTCAGTAATTACTCAAAAAGGAAGAAATCCCTCGGACTAAGTAAGCTGCATAAATCATGGGAGTAGATTGAAGAGTATCTCATCTGAAGATTTGGTAAAAGCATAGCCTTCCAGGGAAGAGAAATGATCTGCTGCTTGCATAAACCATGGGAATATATTGTAAGATATCTCCTCTTAAGATATGGTCAAAAGCATAGCTCTCCAGAAAAGGAAAAGATCTGCCAATTTAAACGATTTGCGTAAATCATGGGACTACCGCATCTTATGTGTATATATATACTTAGTTAGATATTACTTTTTAGTCTTTACTTATTCTTGGAAATTGAATATTCTCAGTTCAATTTCTTAAGAAGAAAAACCTTTTGGGCTGCTTTCTATATCTAGCTTCCAACGGCCAGTAGTAGTCCAATCACTACTATATAAGCATTGAAAAGTTATAAGGAAGAGATGTGCACTTGTCTCAACCTTATCTAGTTCTTTGCTCTACTTTACTCAAGCATTGTATTCTCTTAAAGGTTTACTGTATAATTAAGAAAAGAGGCATTGTATTCTCTTAAAGGTTTACTGTATAATTAAGAAAAGAGGAGAGAAACACATAGTTGGTGAGGCATTGTATCAAAGTGTGAAAGAAAGCAACAGAGTATGAGTCAAAGCCAAAAAGCTTGACTCAATCTTGTACTTTGATTATTTGCAAAGAACTAGTAGAATCTCTTGCAACCCAAGAGGACTGGAATAAAACCTATTAGAGGTCCCAACCGATATAAAAACATCTGGTGTTATTTATTTTCAGTAGCTTAATTTATGAATTTTCACTACTGTACTCAATAGTCGATTGGATGTTGGAGGGAGTCGACTGTCTGATCGAAAGAGAAGTAATCCACCCCCCTCTTACTACTTTCACCTTGTTCCTTTCTACACCTCTATTTAATTTAACACACTAAATGTGTTTCTAGAATATGGGAAAATTGGCAATATCAATGAAACTAGATCGTGATTAGTCTTATTTTTGTGGTCGTAAGTATATCATAATATTTATCTTCCACTTGATTGCATTTTATTTATCTTAACTCTTAAGTGCTTAATTTGAAAGAATTAGTGAACAAAATATATTCTACAGAGGAAGATTTTTGGAACATTGAAAAGTTTGTTTAAGAATTGGATAGGGGGCGCGCTAACACAAGCCCCCACTGGCAAAAATTAAGACGTAGGCTCAACTACTTGGGTTGACCTTAGGCAGGCACCCATCCAAAGTGCAATGGAAGTCACCAACCTATACCATGGGCCTTCTTGATCGCCCATTGACCCTGTCCGGCTAGGATGTTTCCTCGAAGATCCTTTTAATGCATTTAACACCCTCCAACACCTGGTCTTTTGTTGTGTCAGCAGATGAGGGACATTTTTTTTATGCAGTCCTCTAATACTTTTTCTGAAATGATTTATACTCTACTAATTTACTTTCCTTCTGAACAAGTAGCTATTGATTGTCCCTTGCTTTCCTTTCTGCCCATCTATTTAATGTACACTCCAGCTATGTTCCTAGAAGATGGGAAAACTAGGAGAATTAATGAAATTGGATGGAGATTAGTTGTTGTGGTCGTAAGTATGCAATAATATTTATCTTCCACTTGATTGTGTTTTCTTTCATCTCTGCTACCCTTGAATCATTGCTAAAGGCTTCGTGCAAGTAATTCTCGTTCTCTTACCTTGTAGCCATGATAGGGATGCCACTTGACATTGCCTCCATTGACGAATTCCATCCACAATGCATGTGAAAGAAAAGGTGACAGATGGGTAAAGATAAGACGTGTTCTTGTGGACACCATTTCACCATCTTCCCCTGGCACCAACTTTCTCCAAAAAATGTCGTATGGCACTAATTGCAGCGTGCACATGGTATTCTTTAGTAAAAAGCGAAAGAATAGTTCGTTTTGTGTTCTCTGTGTGGCTAAGTTTTTTGCTTCACGTTGTAACACAAAGTTTGGGCTTCTTTTGTATTTCGATGTAGGAGTCACCACATTTTTCTTCTGCCATGTCCAAAAGAAGTTGTTTTCACAATTTTCACTCCAAATCAACAAAAATTTAAAAACAACTCCAATTTGTACGTGGTATGAACTGTGTACACTTTACTCTCCCCAAACCCCACATGTCTGCAGAGGAAAATTTTGGGAACACAGAATTTTTTTTTTTTTAAGAATTGGATAGGGGCCATGCTAACACAAGCCCCCACTGCCAAAAAGTGGGCCGTAGGCTCAACCACTTGGGTTAACCTTAGGTGGGCACCCCTCCAAAGTGCAATGGAAGTCACCAACCTAGGCCATGGGCCTTTTTGATCGCCCATTGACCCCGTCTGGATTTGATGTTTCCTCGAAGATCCTTTTAATAATGCATTTAACGCCGCTCCAACTCCTGGGTTTTCGTTGTGTCAGCCGATGAGGGACATCTTATGATTATATCTGTGTTGGGTAATGTTTTAAAACTATAGTTATATATCATAAATATACTAGCTATGTTTACCTAGTTAAATATTTTTTCCTAAACTAGTGATAATTCCAACCAAAACATTGATTTATTCGATTGGACAATAACGACTTACATATTAATTACTATTTATTATTAATGTAAGAAACAAATCTTACAAAGTAAATAAGAACTGTATGGTATTGACAAAAACGGGACTTATTGTTATTGAAGTACTGGATCTCTAAATATTTTTCAGAGAAGAGACTAACCATGACAAAATTAGCCTATGAAAACATAATTTGGCCGACATCGAAGTTTGGGCAGGTTATTAGCCCACCATTTATTAGCTCAGCCAACTCATTTCACCTTCGTTTCAGCTCAAAAAAAATTGAGATGATATGTAACTCAAATTGACTCATGAAAAATCTCGCCAACTTATCATAATTAACTATACAAATTAAAAGTGAGTGTTAGATATTTGCTTGGATTTTTGTGTGTATACATACATATAAATAGTGAATGTACCAAAGTCCACAGGTAATAAATAAAAGTATATTGGAAGTATGTCTAATGTCTATATGTATAAAAGTTAAATTCTAGGCAATACAATTTATTTCTTTTTTCATTTTTGCTATAACATCTAGTCGCCAGTATTCACACACCCGATTAATTCAGATTCACAATACAGAGGGCTCAAATTCTAGACTTACGATCAAGGTAAAGTGATTTCATCCATCTCCACGACACACTTTGATGGTTATGAGAGAGTTGTGTTTACGCGCATTCATTCAGTCTCATCTCACATTGTCTCTCTTGTTTCTCACAACATCAATACATTTGATCACACGCAGCGCTTCCGCCTCTGTAGCAGGGACAGCATTTCTAATTTTCGAGCCATTCCTTTGTGTATCTGAGGGGACAGTGAACGTGAAGTAGAAATTGTTCGAAACCTGTTGAAGAGCATAGCAATAACAAACTAATTTATCACATAAGTATCAATTAGTAGTATCAGTGGAGCCAGAGGAATGTAAGGCGAGTCAATTGAACATCCTTTATCGAAAAAATACACTATGTAGATACCAAAAAAAAAAAAAATGATATAGTACCCACCTCACTAGAATGATTTTGGGGCCGTGTAACATGAGCTATGACTTCCACATTAATCAAAGGCCTAGATGAATTTTCAACTTGTGTATACAAAACACATGATTTGAGGTGAAGGAAATCTCCAACATCTACCTGTATCATCATACAAAGTCTTAGCCATAATTTATGTAAGACTAAAGTACAATCAACAAAAAAAATATGTTCATTCTAACGGTTTAAACTTTCAGATGAGATAATCACACGTAATGATCAACACATTTATTCACGTACAACAACATAACAACAACATGCCAAATGTAATACATCATGTGAGGTCTGGGAAGGGTAGAATGTACACAAACCTTATCCCTACCTCGTGGAGGTAGAGAGACTCTACAATTTCCGAATGACCCTCTGCTCAAGTAATGCATATGTTTTAACAGTTTAAGCTTTTAGATGAGATAATATCACATAACAATCGATTAAAATATGTTCGTTCTATCAATTTAAGCTTTTAGATGAGATAACCTCATATAACAAACAATGCATTTATGCACTTTCAAATTACCACAACGTACCCAGAATAATCCCACAAGTGGGGTCTGGGGAGGGTAGTGTGTACGTAGACCTTACCACTACCTTGTGGGGGAGAGAGGCTACTTCCGATAGACCTTCGGCTCAAGTAAGAACATCAACGAGCAGTAGATTTAAAAGAAGAAAAAAGAAATAAGAAGACATCGAAAATAATATATTAAACATTCTAAAACACGCAGAAAAAAGGAACAGTAACTACAACAAAGTAAGACCATAACCGTAGAACAATAAACAACATATAGTAACAGAAATCGAGGGACCAGAAACTACGAGAATAAGCACTTACAGGTTTCAAGAAATCAACATGATCAACTTCCACAAAGCAAGGTGGACTTCCAACAAATGAATAAGCTGTTGCATATGCCAATTCAAACGCTTTCCTCATTAAATAACCTCCAAATATTTGTCCATGAATGTTTCTTTGTTCTGGCTGGCATACCAAAGAATTTTGTAGACAAGTATCCTTAATTAAAATGTTTTTTTTGTTGTTGTTGTTGTCGTCACTATTTGCTAACAACAATTCATTCAACATATTTTCTTTTTCTCCTAAATTGTCTATTTTTTGTTCTTTTTTCTTTTTTCTCATTTTGTTTCTTTCTTCTGCTTCTTGCCATAGTAATTTTTCGTTTATATTTTCAGGTAAAATTGGGTTGATTTTAGCTGATTTTCCTGTCTTGGAGTCTCTTGCTGCAAATGTGAAGTTGGCAGTAAGAGATACTGACTCTCTGGAATTGATTGATTCTGAAAGAAAATGATACATAATGTCACATATCAAAGCAATTTTTTTTTTATAACCACATATCTAACCAATTAACAACAACAATATATTCAGTGTAATCCCACAATGTGAAATTTTGAGAAGGTAGAGCATACGTAGACCTTACCACTACCTTAGAAGTGAGGTAGAGAGGTTGCTTTCGAAAGATCTCCAACTCAAAACATAGAAAACCTAAAAAAAAAAAACGTAATGAAAGTACAAGAAATAGTAGATGATAACTAAAACAACAAACAGCAACAGAATCAATCCAAAAATAAAATAATACTACAAAAGAAAAATTAAAGCAATTAGTACCAATTTTTTTTTCCAATAGAAATAACTCCTCCGTTTACTTTTATTTATCCGCAGTTGACTGTGTGCCCCTTACGGAATAAAACAAAACTTCATATTTCAACATGATATTCATATTAATTAGTAGTTAATTCTTTAATGGACCTGAGAAATAATTTGAAATGAATAGTTAATCCTAACGGTAAATCAGAAAAACAATAGTCTTTCTCTTCTCTTGATATGCAAAAGTGGACAAGTAAAGCAAATTTTTGAGGTTTACTAAATTTTAGATTCTAGAAGAGTTAGTTTAGTGGTTTCTGATTATATTATTTAGACCTATTAATAGATTTCTTAAAATGGAAACAAAGTTCTAGCAAAAGCTGTTAGCTTCTGCTGAATTTATAATCAATATTCTAGCCCCGCCTATACCTACAAAATATCATGGGAGACCCAAATCTATTCCCCTACTTTTAGTTTGGTAATTGAAGAAAAAAATTCAATCATCTATAGGCAGGGGCACATATAGCTTATAGATTAGGGGTTCACCTAAATCCATTGACTAATATATGTATTAAAAATTCACTCATAATAAACTCAGTTATTATTGTATATTACTTTTTTCGTTTATTTTTGCTTGTCACATTTTTTTTTTCGAGAGTCAAACCGTATAAATTTTTATTAATAATTTAAGATGATTTTTTTCATCATGTTTAATGAGAAGGATTACAACTTATAGCATTTTTAATATAGTTTTAAATTTAAAATTTAAAATATTAAATTAATCTACTTCAATTTAGCTTGGAAATCTAGCCAAAATTGAGTTTCATAAAACAAGGAGTTGTATGTTGAGAATATAATTAAACAATAAAAGTGTGTTCCCTCTAACAACTCAAGCTTTTGAATGAGATGATCACACACTTCAACATGATATCAGAGTAGGCAAAAGTCCCGGGATCGAATCTTACTGCTACTCGTTATTAAAACAAATTCCACATTCTTGGCCATGAAAAAAAAAAATCAGGCTCTTACATGAAGGGCTGTGTTGAGTATATAATTAAACAAAAAAGTATGATCTCTCTGACAGCTTAATTGTTTGAATGAGATAGTCATACACTTCAACAAAAGTAACTTGAAGCCAAAATGTAAATACATAGGAAGTACCTGAAGCCAAAATGTAAATACATAGGAAGTACCTGGTGTAGATTGCTTGACATTTAGTTGAATTTCCAAAGATGAACTTCCAACCCATGTAACAGCCCCCTCTATAGTGAGATCAGTGTCAATTCTAATTGGTTTTTTCAAAATTATATTATCCACTGATGCAGTTACTAGTGTTAATGACCTTGCTTTGCCATCATCACTTGAACAATGCTGTTTGTCAAAGAGAGGAAAAAAAAAAAGCAATATGAGTGTATATCGGGGCAGACTTAGGGTACTGGGTGTGGGTTCTCGAGAACTTAGTAATTTTTGTAAAAACTTTATATTTATATTGAGAAATTTATCTATCAAATATATAAGAAATAATTGTAGAAAATCGAGTAACAAAACAATCACTTGGTCTAGTGGTAGTGAAGGAACGCGCTTAAGCTTAACTGGCTTGCTATATGGGGCCTGGTTTAGTTCCCCTCGGGCACATATAACAAGGTTTTCTATTTCAAATTTGAGGTTATCGAGAACCCTTAAACTTCAAATTCTGAATTCATCTCTTATACTAATTTATATAATTTAATGACATTTGAAGTGCATGAAAGAAAATTAATGACAATATGGTCTAATTGTGGTATCACATAATTAATTACATTATATGGTTACTAAAAAATGTTAATCAAATACAAATATGTTCATAATTAGGAGTGTTCATGAGTTTGGTTAAAAACCAAATCGAACCGTAAACCGAATCAAACCGATTAAAAAAATCGACGTTTGGTTTGGTTTAGTTAGATTTGGTTTTAAATTTTAAAAAAATCGATGCTATTTGGTTTGGTTATGGTTTTACTCAAAAAAAAAAATCGTGAAAATAACCAAACCAAACCGATAAATTTTATATATATATTATAATTATTTATATATAATTTATAAATAAAATTTAAATATTTTATTAAATTTAATCTTAAATTAAATTTTAATCTACGTCTAGCCCAACCAATACTTTAGCCCAATTGCCCAAAGCCCCAAACCCAAGCCCAACTCTACCTATTATTACTAATAAGTTAACCCTACGGTTCCTACCTCACTTTTTCTACTTCAACTTTCACAATACGTAGTACATCAACTGCTTCTTCTTTTGTTCTTCATTGAAAGGCAGCACCGCATTAGCTTCTGTTGTTCTTCATAGAAAGCAAACGATAAATTTTTATTTTTTTTCAGTTTTTCATCTCACAAGGAAAAGCAAAAATTTCTTTTCAATTTTTCCCTCTCGTTTGTGTTTGCGTTGATGGTCCATGCAACTGCAAGTGTTTCACTTCTTCCTGTTGATTATACTTGTACCATGTTTTCTAGAGTCTCGGCTAGCTCAGATAATGCAATATTTTCTTGTTTAGTTTCTTAACCCTCTATATCTCGTTTACGCTCGCTTTCGTAGTGTAGTCTTCTCTTCGTTTTTTGTGTGGTGTTTTTGGTGATTAAATCTGATTCTATTCTATAGTAAAATTCTAAAGTTTCATGGGATAAAAATTCAGCCAGACAATGGTGCAGTCGTGTAGAGGGATCGCATGAATGATGTATGGTTTGTGAATATAGTAAAATTTCAAAGTTTCATGGGATAAAAATTCAGCCAGACAATGGTGCAGTCGTGTAGAGGGATGGCATGAATGATGTATGGTTTGTGAATGTATGGTTTGTAAAATTTTATGTATGGTTTGTGAATAACCCAAGAGAGATGGCATGAATGATGACTGAAACTGTAATCCATATGCTGTTTTATCTTCGGTCACATAAACAAAGAATCTTTCAAACGAGTTAGTAGTTACCATGGTCCCTGATTTAAATGGTAGTTTTATGTCTCCTTATTTATTTAATCTTTTCCCTATATGATTAGCTCACCTAACTAGTCTATAAAGTAAACAGATAACTCAAATTTGCCCAACTTTATCTATTCTTGCAGTACACTACAACATAATACAAAGCTCTGTTTTACAATGTACATGTATGTATTTGTATGTTGTTGGATAATCTTAGTGCCTACAATACAAAGCTGGTGCTTTTCATCTCAATGTTGATTTTGTTTAATGTGTTTGTTCTGATTTTTAGGAGTTTATAGTGTTATTTGTCTATCACTGTACAAATATTTCATGAGAAATTGTTCAATGTGATACTCTTTTCTATGAGTTAAAAATAAAGAGTTTATTTCAGAGATGGTTGGAGTAAGCTAGTCAATAACCGAAAAAAATCGAAAAATCGAACCAAATCGAAAAGAACTAAACCGACGGTTATTTTCTTTTTGTGGTTTGATTTGGTTTTAGAAATTCAAAAAACTGACTAAATTGGTTTTGGTTATGATTTTAACCACTAACCGATCCAAACCGACCCATGAATACCCCTATTCATAATAATGTTGCATATTTACTTTTGGAAAGTTTTCTTGATTTCCCTATTTTTACCCTCAAAAGATGTTCATTGAGTATTTTTACTATATGTCAAAAGTATTTCTTTATTAAATTTTGCATTTCGAAGTAAAGACACATGAAATGAAACAGAGAAAATACCTTATAGGAAATGGTTCCGGCCAATGCATCTAGGTCTTCTAACAACTTTTCGATTCGAATCTCATTCATAGGGTTCCTATACCTCCCCTGAAGCGCATAATCTGACAAAAACTTGTACAAAACGCTAGTCCTGCTCCTCGAAGGCGGTTTAGTGATCAAATGATCATCACATT
Organism: Capsicum pubescens; assembly: GCA_030864215.1. Classification (NCBI taxonomy): domain Eukaryota; kingdom Viridiplantae; phylum Streptophyta; class Magnoliopsida; order Solanales; family Solanaceae; genus Capsicum; species Capsicum pubescens. Next base: position 23,334,873 of record CM061549.1, read on the forward strand.
GCGTAGTCAAGGGGACAATTGATGACGAAGAAATTGATGAACATCTCCAAAAAATACTTGATCGTGCTTCCCATATCGCGTCTTTCACAGGCGAATGGTTGATGAATAAGAGTAAATTTTTATTAATTGGAGTTATAGATGATGAATCAGATGTTGTTGCAGTTGAAAATTGCCTAGTTTGAGATAATTGTATGGATTGTGAAGTGAAAATGGAAGAAATGGATGTATATAGTAAAGTATTTGTTTGTTCAAGTTTGTAGTAATGTTGACAAATTAGAGGCTTTTTTGAGAGTTTCATTTTTGGTCTAAAAGATGAGAAAAGTATAGAGGATGAGAAATTAAGAATTAAGCTCATTGTTAAAAAAAGAAAAAAAAAAAAGAAGATGGGAAATAATTAAGGATGACAGTTGGATGGAATTAATAATGTTTGCTTACCTGTATTATTAACATGGGTTGTGAAAAGAGAGGGAGAAATGAGATGCATGAGCGTTGGATATAATGGAAAGAAGGTAGAATTATTCAGGATCTAGTGGTCGATTCTTTTTTTTTGTTTTTTTTAATATATATAGGTACGGTGGGGTAGCAACTCTAGTACTTCTAGAAGTGAGGGATCGAAAATCAGTTTTCCTTGGTTAGGCCTACGGCGAAAATTAAACGGTGACCTTAAATTTTTTAAAAAAAATATATATATTTTTTCTAATAAAATCTATATTTTAGATATTTTGAGATGCAAAGTTGTTAGTATTTTTTTATAGTTGATTTCTTCTAATAATTTTTTCATTAATGTAACGAATGCATTTAATCTTTCTTGAGACATAGTACTTTAAAGTTTAAAGTGAAAAAAAAACATTGGCTGGCCTTTTTTAAAAAAAATGGCCACAATTTGAAAAGATGGACAACGATAGTCAATCGGCTATTTTTAATTGGTCCCTTTTTTAACCATTTGGCCTAATTGGGCACATGCAGTCTCTATACTCGAGTGATACACTTTTATACCAAATCGATACAGTTTTATACTATATTGATACACTTTTTTAAAAAAAGAAAGAATATTCTATGCAAGCACGCGTAGTTCCTATACCCAATTGATACTCTTTTATACCACATTAATACACTTGTATACTACGTTGATATACTTGCAGTGTCCATATACTCAATTGATATTCTCTTATACTAGATTGATACATTTTTAGAATGCATGTAGAAACTATATAGAGTCGTATAAAATTTGTATCTAAATAATAATTGTAGTAGTTAAAAATTGTATAGAATGTGTATAAAAATGAGATAATTATTATATAGAATATGTATATGTATAGAAACTGTATCATTATTATATAAAACATATATCTTTAACAATTGTATTATATTAAAAGTATATGATATTGTATTTTATTGTATAAATAAGTAAAACTAAACAAAATAATTAGTATGTTATTTTAATAATATTGGTGAATGCAAAATAATCTGAAAAAAATTTAAATAGTAATTGACCTGTCTTGTTGTTAAGTTTGCGGTGTAACGGCTTTTTTATTTAAATAATATGAGTATCTATTACAATTAGCATTACTAATGATGCCCACTCCCCAGATGCCTCTCCCCACACACGCCAAATGGTCATTCGGTTGGAATTATTTTCTTGAGTGGCTATTTATCGAGGTTTAGAATTTAGGTGCTAATTTTGTAGAATTATTTTAGTTTTAGGTGTTATTTTTGTCCTTTCCTCAAGTTTAAATACATCAAATTTCTAATAATTCTTTACTTTTGTATAAGAAGTTTATTTTTTCTACAAATAGTCCTTAATAAATTTTTTTTATAAAAAGTCTATAATCTATTATTATGAAAAAAATGAGGCCCCTCAAATTTGGAGGCCTAAGCCACAGGGGCGGACCCATGTGTAATTTTGGAGTGCTCCGGCACCCACTAAACTCGACATAGATTAGGTATAATTATATAAAAAACACAGAGCAAATGGTATAATTTATTAAAATGCACCCAGAGAACAAACATATGGTTGAGTGCAGTGACTTAAGGATGTGACTCTTGTATCCAGCTTTCTGGGTTTGAATTCCTACAGCAACATACTATTTTTTATAAAAAAATTTGAGCACCCACAACCTTAAAATCTTGGATCCGCCACTGCTAAGGCGGTTGCCTATTTTGTAACTATGTAGAGCCGGCACTGTTGTTCGTATCTGGTGTTTTGCTTCTGGGGAGAGAGATGGGGAAATGGGGTCCTCTAATCACTCGTGAAATGAAGATTGGGATCTCTTTACCTTTAATCAGAGGTATGCGGGGAAATGAGGTCCTCTAATCACTCATGAAATGACGATTGGGATCTCTTTACCTTTAACTAGAAGTATGCGGGTAAATGTGGTCCTCTCAGGGTGAAATGACGACTAGGATCCCTTGACCTATAATTAGAGGTATGCGGGGATATGGGGTTTTGTCATTTCCCGTGAAATGACGACGGGAATCTTTATTTTTAATAAGAGGTTTGAAGTTTCGCCCTACGCAATTTAAATTTAATTTAGATTTTATACGAGTACCGGACACTGAATAGAGATGGAAAAAGAAAATGTTTGCCTACCTGTGGAGAAATTAATGAAAATGTGTGTACAAAGTCAGAGGAGAAATTAAAGAGGAGTTAATAACTTAAACGGTCACTCAACTTTGGACTTTCATCCCAGAAAGTTACTTAACTTTGAACTTTACTCAGAAAGTCACTCAACTTTAGATATTTTACTCAGAAAGTCATCCAACTCATTTTATTACTTTTTAACTAATTTTTGCTTATGTGAAATTTCTTTAATAACAACATTCTGAAAAATATGAAATATCCATTTAATAACCTTTTTACCCTTTCTTTTATTCGTCTTTCTTTCATTTGATACCTACATTTAAATGCTTATGTGAATATTAATTTAAATACCTACAGTACTGTTACTTCTTCACTTGGAGAAGTTTTCTTGTCTGCTACTGAATTAGTTGCAGAGTTTTCAAGAGTTTCTAATGATGTTGTTGTTGGCACCATTTAATTAATTTGTAGATTAAATATTTTGAGGAGATATATAAATCAAAAAATGTAGGTATCAAATGAAAGAAAGGGAAATTAAAAAAAGGGTAAATATAGGTATCAATTGAAAGAAAGAGTAAAAACAGTGTGACAATCGAAACATAATAAACAACAGACTATGATAATGTCACAAGCAGTGACCATAATACTATGGCTAGTCAACGACAAACACCAACAAGTCTAAACCTTAGAGATCCAAGACAATACTCCTACACGACTGACCTTCTACCCTCGAGATGCAAGACAAAAATTGATGTTGAAATTTAGTATAGATTTCATAAACAAATGTTAATTTCAAATCATAACTTGAAACTGGGGTCTCAACACCTATGGACAAGTACATATTAAAAATAGAATTGAAATTCGTGAATTTATAGAGCCAGAAGTTGAATACGTACATTGTGCGCATATTTATATCAATGACTACAATATGTTTTTAAAATAATCACTTTAACTATAGATAAAGAGAACATAAAACATTTATTATTTATTAAAAGAGGATTTAATAAATAAATTAATAGTCGATTTTAAAAGTAAAAATATTAGGAAAATTAACATAGAAGTGTACTATTATTTATATACATAGTTCAAATAAGAAAAATATCTTGACCAGGTAAATTTCTAATATTAGGACGTTTGACATAATTCAAATAAAAACCATACAATAATAAAAAATAAAGTTGATTTTATAATCTTAAATATTAAGACTATAATTAAATTATAAATTTCTCTAATATGTATTTCTTTTGGAGGGTAAAAAAATTGCTAGCATATGCGTTAGAAGTTTCGTACTTCTATAATAGTTAGAGGTGTACATAGGTCGGGTTGGTTTGGTTTTTATTAAAAAAATAAACAAACCAATCATGTCGGTTTATTAAAGCTATAAATCAAATCAAGCCAACATAAAATTAGATTTTTCGGTTTAGGTTTTAGTCGAATTTTTTGGGTTTTTCAATTTTTTCAGTTTTTTTTTTAAATAATATTTAGTATTTACAATTATATTGTGATCGAATACTAGATCAAATATCTTTTCACTCATGTACTAATGAAAAACCATAATTATGAAAAAATGAGGAGCGGAAAATTCTCTTGAAACTAAAAAGTGAGATGAAGAGTGAAAATTTTAGGTTTTAAGTTTATATTGGATTTTGAATCATTTAATTAGCAATTAATGGACAAATATTACAACTTAAAGGCTCAAATCTAAATATATATCTACATCTACTTTCAAATTATTGAAAATTACTAAAACTAGTTGAAAAAATATTTAAAAAATAGATTATAATTAATATTTTATGTATAAAAAAGTTCGAATATTATATCTATATCTATACTATATTAAAAGTGTGAAGGGCCTTAAAAATGACGTTTAAACTTTTTTCCCTTCATTAGAAGCCTCTGCAATAGATAAAAACGTCTTTTTACTATTTTCCCCAATTTATTATTTAATTAGATTAAAGACTCCTAAAATATATGAAAAGAATTTAATAACTCCTAAAATATATAGAAAGAATCCTGATAAACTAAAAACTTCTAGTACTTCATAATTTAAAATTATAAAGAAGAATAAGTAGAATATTATGAATAAAATTGTAGGACAAGTCAAAGTTAAAAAGGGAAGAAATCGTTGTGCACGTAAAAAAAATGAGGCGAAATTTTTTATATTTAATTATATGATTTATAAAAGAAAAACTTTATAAATAGAATAAATTTAATTTATTGTTTCTACGCATGAGTTTTAGGATTTAATAACATATATTTGTTGATTTTGATTATTTAATCTAGGTAATATTTAGTACTTCTAAAAATAGAAATTTGCCTTATATAAAAAATATTCTTTATAATTCTATTTAAGTAATATTTTGGATAAAAAATTATACGAAACAAATTCTTATATTGTACTTTTTCATTTTATTTTAGTTTTGATTCACGTGTTTTCTTACTATCATTATCATCATCCCTTTTGCCTTTATTTATTTCTTTTAAATTATACCTTTAAAGATTATATATGAAGAATAATAATCAACAATTGACATTGATTCTCTCTTTTGATAATTTCTTGTGTTTCTCTTTTAGTTGAAAGTTTCTGATCGAAAAATTGGATAAGTATGTTGCCACCGAATGAAGTTGTCAAAAATCAAAGGCTTATTTCTCTTTTTTTCTTTTACTTTCTTTGCGTAATCGTGACATAATTTTGATTATCGTGACATAAAAAGGGCTCCAATCCCATTTTTCTTTTTTAAAAAAAATATATCAAGGTCACTAATTAGGATAGTTTTTTTTTATTTATGAGTCATGTTTTTTGTAATGTCGTAACTTTTATGTACAATTCAACCATTATAGAAATCTATATTATTTGTAAGTGAGACATATTAATTGTTATTTATGTTAAAGAAAATCGTAATACTAATTTATGAGAATAACATAAAAAAGGGGGCTATGGAATTTCAAAGAACAAAACAAAATCGAAGCAAAAAAGTTGTTTGTAGTATATAGTCATTTTCACCAATATCACATTATGCATAGTCACCCCCTCTGTCGAAGGTTGAGTTTGATTGAGTTGGTTTTAGTTTATATGTGAATGTCTTGGTTGCTTGTAATCACATGTGGATATTTGATCTTCATAATCTAAATTAAAGATTTGATGATATGGAGCCACATACAAATGTAGATGTAGTAAATTCGACTAAATATAATTCAAATATCTATTTTAAAAACCTGACTATATAGATTTGAGATATGAGCACGAAAATTCGATTGATATTTATGTAAGGAGGAGGATCCGAACGCTTATATATAAAAGACCGTTATTCAACATTCTTCATCACAAGTTTTTAAGGTATCATTCTCTCAATTATTTTTGCCTTCGACAATATTACATTTTTTTCTCTAGGAATATTTCTTTTATCATCTTTTGTGCATGTAATTGATAAGGTTTAAATTTTACTGTTGTGTCCAATTTTAGTCTTTTTTGGCATAAGATTTGTAAGCAAACAATGTTATTATAATTAGATATTTTTGTAAAAATTTATAATCCACTCTATTTGAGTATATTACTATTTAACTTTTTATAATAAAGTTATATATAAAAATCTATATAAGCTTTCGCAATAGACAAAATCGTCTAATTTTAAATAATCAAATGTTACACGTGCGAGACACGTGCGGTTAAACTAATATATTTATATACATATATATATTTATTTACATACATATATCTATCTATCTATCTATATATATATATATATATATATTATGTCGGTTTGATTCGGGTTTGGTTTGACTTTTTTTTGGTCAACACCAAACCAAACCAAAAATGGTCGATTTTTTTTTTCTAACACCAAACCAATCAAACCAAACCATAAGTCGATTTTTTTCTCGATTTGGTTTGGTTCGTCGGTTCGGTTTGACTTGACGGTTTGATCTGTACACCCCTAATAATAGTAATACAAGATAATACCCCTTTCTTTAAATGTAGGTATCAAATGAAAGAAAGGGGACTGAAAGAAAGGGTAAAAAAATCATTAAATGGATATTTTATATTTTTCAGAATTTTGTTATTAATTTTTTTTTTCACATAAGTAAAATTTAGTTTAAAAAAAAATAAAATGGGTTGAGTGACATTCTGAGTAAAACATCTAAAGTTGAGTGACTTTCTGAGTAAAATTCAAAGTTAAATGACTTTTTGGGATAAAAGTTCAAAGTTGAGTGACCGTTTAAGTTATTAACTCAATTAAAGAGGCATGTGTACGAACTAATGTAGGTTATGTTCCTATTTAATGTTAACCAACTTCAATGCCTCATGTGCCAGCTAATTATAATAATTATTTTAACTACCTCGATGAACTATTACTAACCATGAATTTAATAAATTAACAAATAAAGATAGTGTGATATATAAGTCGAGTATATTCAAAGTAAGATACTTTAAAAAAAAAATAGTTATGGATTTTACAAATGCAATCTTCTCGTTGTGGTTGAGTGTTTGAGGATCTTAACAAAAATAAATCATGATATAATAAATTTTTATGTTACTTGGATTTGTTACAAATATATTAATGTGTAGTCAGATTCGTCAAAATTGGTGTATTTTTAAAGAATCTGACACGAATGTGACATTTAAAGTGAAGAGTCCACGCACTTTAGATAAATATTTCCCCTCTTGTCCATTTTATTTTATTGTATCATCCTTTTAAGTTTTAGCAAAATAAATTTAATATTTTGAATATACATTGAAGAAAAAATGACTATAGTTACTAATAAAAATAAACTACGAACTAAGTGATGAATTATTATTTAATTTTTTAAATTGAACAAATAAAGTTGGACATTTATTTATGATATGCTCCCTTCATTCATTTTTATTTGTCCACTTTTCTATTTTGGAATGTCCAACAACACTTGTCCAATTTATAAAATCAATGAGAAATTTGCCTATTTATATTCATTTTATCCTTATCGTTGAATACAATTCATTATCTAATGCATTTTTCAAAGTATTATATCTATTATATTCAAAGGACAAAATAGTAAAATTATTCATATAATTTACTGTTTCTTAATTCATATAGCAATAGAAAAGTCAATAATTAAAAATGGACGTAGAGAGTAATAAACAAGTAAAAATGGATGCAAGAGGAGTACAAACATTGAGCGACCGATTCGATGAAATTATTCTCACTTTTTTTCAAAAAAAAACAAAACATGAGATAGGGGAAGGAAAAATTGACAGTACAGTATAAAGTGAGGAATTGAACCCTCAACAATAAAATGATAATTAAAATAGTCAATCAAGTTAGATACTTATATACTTCCTGTGTTATAAAGTGAGGAATTGAACCCTCAACAATAAAATGATAATTAAAATAGTCAATCAAGTTAGATACTTATATACTTCCTCTGTTTTGAATTAGTTGGTCCATATGGACTTGACACATTCATTAAGAAAATATTAATTAGGTATTTATTTTATCAAATTAGCCTTATTAATTATACTTTGAGAATATAAATTTAAATAAATATACTTTATTTAGTCATTTAATCTCGAAGATAGTATTGGGAGAACATAATAAAATTTTCATAGTTTTATTAAGAGGACAATTAAATTGAAACATAAGAAAGTCAACTAAAATAAAATTGAGAGAGTATTCTCCAATGAAATTAAATAATTCTCACACTTTTGAGATACTTAAAAAAGTGTTCCCACAACTACCTCCCGCTGTTTTGGCAAGATCTTCAGACTATTAAAATTATTTATTAATAATTTGACACGTATTTTAAGAAACACTATATAATATAAGTAATTTTTATCACACCCTTTTTTCAACTCTAGAAAAAGTTAAATTTTGAAAGAATTTTATTGATTAAAGTGACAAAATATGAAATATATTTCGAAAAAAGATAATTTATATATTTTTTTTATTATTCTTTATTCAGAGTCGCCACTTGACATAAATTCGATATGCCAAGTCACCTTTGGAAATCCTTTTCAAAACTGTTTGACTCTTTAAAATCGGTTTGCGAACAGAGATTCCGGCTAAGGAATTCTGTTGAACGAGGGAAAGGTGTTAGACATCCCTCGATCCCGTGGTTCGACCACGGTCGCTTGGTAAAGCGTATAGGCTAACTTTGACATTACAAGTGCATAAACTACACAAAGCACGGAAAAAAAAAGCAAGCAAGCAAACAAAACAAAATAATTCAAAATTTAGTGTCCAGTCTAATTATACAATCCAAAATAAAAAAAATGCGAAAATATAAATCCTATTTTAAACTAACCCTAAACTATGCTCCGATTCTTTACCCGATGTCCCGAGCCTTGATCACGAACCTCCTTTGCGTACATGATACGTCAGGGCATTCCCCGGATAAATCAATATAAATCCCTCGAGGCATTCCCCGGCCAAATGATTATATTTTTAGTGCGAGAAAATCAAACTATTCAACAAAATTTCAAACATTCCACGAAATTTCCAACATTCAATCAAACAGAGCTTAGTCCTTAATTTGCCTACCCGAACCTACATTGGCCTATTCATTTCAATGTCTCATAATAATATCACGTTTCATATCAACAATCAATCAAACTTGATTCGAATCTAACCTTTTCGTTAATTTTCAATTCCACCCCCAACTTCCTTTTTTATCAATCGCCATTAAAACATGATCAAATTCATTCCTCAAATCACCAAAATCGAATCAACAAGCATCATAGTCATAGCATCAACAACATCAAACAATCATAATCACCCAACAAAGAAATAAAAAGATGAAAGGAATAAAATTGGACCTCAATTTGAAGCTTTCGAGATTTAGTATTAACTGGGTGAAGAGACGAAACCCGTGACCGGACCTTGAATTGAACCTCAACTCCAAGATCAGTATCGAGAATTGAAATCCAAAACTGTTCTCCACGCGTCGACTGAAAATGGACAAAAACTACAGATCCCGGAATAATACAAGGCCGAAGAATCGAACAGAAACCAACAAATTAGATCTGACCCATGCAAAACCTAATCGTAAAAGAAAATTGGTTCGAAACTGGGCCGATTTCTAAGAATCATTCGATGCTGATTCACGTTTTCTGTCCAGTCATGCTTTGAAATTGAAGGAAACAATGAAAGCGCATGTTTTCCTTTACGAAGAAATGACTCCAAAGAAATAAATTTCGAAGAGGACTAAAAGAAGATGAAGATGACAGTCCCTTTTTTTGTTGTTGTTTCTGTACTAGTGGAGAAGAAATCGAAATCACCAAAAAATGGAATCCTTCCGTATCTGTGCGTGTATGTGTTCTTCTGGAGAAGAAAGCAAAAGAAAGAAAAAAATGTTTCTAGCCTCTTTCCCTTCCAGTGAATACCCATCTTCCTCCTCTCTTATCCTCGTAGGAAGAAACCAAAATACCACTTTCTTTTTTTTGTTTATCTTTTCTGTGTTAAGAGAGTTCAGAAGATTAGTGTATGTTTCGAGGTGTTTGTGGGTATTAATGGTGGTTCTCTCTGTATGATGAAAATTTTTAGAGAAAGATCCTGATGAAAGGAAAAAGAAAATCCCTGAGAGTGCATCCCTCCTCTCTGTATATTATTGAGAGTATTTTAGTGGGTCCCATCATGTACCTCTGTGGACAAAAAATATGAGGGGGAGGGGATCATGTGGGTATGGGGTGTTGGGGGTAGGGGTATGAGTGATGTGTCTTCTTTTAATTGAAAGGGTTGTTAGGATGTTAAAAAGAATAAAAGTTTGTTAGGGATTTTGTTGAGAGTTATTTTTTATATTTTTGCGGGATGTAATTACATAGGTTAGGGTACACGGTAGGATAAGGTAAAAATGGGTAAAACGATATCAGGGATGGACGAAATTATGTGTCTACATCATGCCCCCTTTGAATGTAAACACTCAGTGTTTTCAGACAAAGAAGTAAACAACGAGATCGATTTTTGTTCCGATCATTATTCAAAGAGAGGAGTAAAAGAAAGAAGGACAACCGAATCCTGCCGGACACCCTATCTACCCAAGTCATGAGGAAGTCAAGTGATAGGTGTTTCAAAGGATTGGAAAGAGATAGACTATACCAAGTTGGGGAGTCGAGTGAGGTTCCATCGAGGTTTCGGTCCGCGACTCTGTCATTACATCAAAATGAAAATTACAAGTTAAAACATAAATGAAATTACAAAATCCTATCTATATAGCTTCTGTTGGACTCCTGACTTAAGTCTCATCACCCTATTCTTTAGGCGGGCTCCTGACTTGCAATTTCATCACTTGTTGTTTGGTCTTCAATTGGTTCACTTCATTGCTCGACTTTCATTTGTTCGCCCTGCTCTTTCGGCGGGCTTCTGACTTTTGGTTTCATCAACTTTTGATTTCATCACCCTGTTCTTCAGGTGGACTCCTGACCTTCAATTTTATCCCCCTGTTCTTCAGGCGGGCTCCTGACTTTAAATTTCATCACCCTATTCTTTAGGCGGGCTCCTGAAACAAAAATCAAAACTAGAACGGAAATTAATCAAAATGAAAACTAGAACTAAAACTATCCCACACAAAGATTATCATAAGACAGTATTTCATTTTTGAAAGCGTGGTCCCATTTTTCAGGAGGGACCCGAATAGAAAGTAAAATCCCATTTTTCAGGAGGGTCCTGAACAAAAAGTAAAATCCTATTTTTCAGGAGGGTCCTAAACATAAAGTGAAATCTCATTTTTCAGGAGGGTCCTGAACAGAAGGTAAAATCCCATTTTTCAGGAGAGTCCTGAACATAAAGTAAAATCTCATTTTTCAGGAGGGTCCTGAATAGAAAGTAAAATCCGATTTTTCAGGAGGGTCCTGAACATAAGGTAAAATCCCATTTTTCAGGAGGATCCTGAACAGAAGGTAAAATCCCATTTTTCAGGAGGGTCCTGAACATAAAGTAAAATCTCATTTTTCAGGAGGGACCTGAACAGAAAGTAAAATTTGATTTTTCAGGAGGGTCCTGAACATAAAGTGAAAATCTCATTTTTCAGGAGGGTCCTGAACAGAAGATAAAATTCTATTTTTCAGGAGGGTCCTCAACATAAAGTGACATCCCATTTTTCAGGAGGGTCCTGAACATAAAGTGAAATCCCATTTTTCAGGAGGGTCCTGAACTGAAAGTAAAATCCCATTTTTCAGGAGGGTCCTAAACAGAAAGTAAAATCCCATTTTTCAAGAGGGTCCTGAACAGAAGTAAAATCCCATTTTTCAGGAGGAACCTGAATAGAAAGTAAAATCCGATTTTTCAGGAGTGTCCTGAACATAAAGTGAAATCCCATTTTTCAGGAGGGTGCTGAACAGAAAGTGGAATCCCATTTTTCAGGAGGGTCCTGAATAGAAGTAAAATCCCATTTTTCAGGAGGGTCCTGAACAGAAAGTAAAATCTCATTTTTCAGGAGGGTCCTGAACATAAAGTGAAAATCTCATTTTTCAAGAGGGTCCTGAACAGAAAGTAAAATCCTATTTTTCAGGAGGGTCCTAAACATAAAATAAAATCCCATTTTTCAGGAGGGTCCTGAACAGAAAGTAAAATCCCTTGGACATGCTTTCCAATGACAGCAAAACTTTGCCCCTATTTCATCAAAGAAAATTTTTTCAGTTAAAACTTAGTGGTGGCTTGCAGCACTTGGCTTTCCAGGCATACGCTCCAACACTCATTTCTTTCGTCTTTGTTTCAAATTACTGGCACTTGCCCCTGTCTTGTTACATCATTGACCCAGACCAGATCGGGGGAAATGAGTTCTGACTCAAACAATGAATTTCTATTTTACCATGCCTCTGAGATGCACCCTTTTTCCAAATCTAAATGCTCCCACGAACCCAACAGTCGGTCGGTTGATAGACTTCTTTTGCTTTGTGTTGAATTACGATCATATTTTTACATGTGCTGGTCTTTTTCCTCATACAATTGAAAAGATTGATAGCAAGTTTTGAAATCCTTTCTCGCTTGTTTTGACACAGACTTGACTTAAAATGTAAAGAAATGATAGTGACTTTTATTTTGATAAATGACATAAAAAGACAAAAGCATGAATATGTAAATGAAAGAAAAGGGCAATGTCCCTCTTTTTAACAAAGAAGAAAAACTTATCTGAAGATGGCAACCAACTCTAATGACTATGACATGGATTTTGGATTAAGCTGCCTGATCTTCCTATCCAAACTTCCCATTTGTTGTTGAGTTCGTTCCTCTTCCGCTGCTGCCTCTTCCAACCCGTTGGACTAATACATCTCATTCAATTGACGACATCTAGAATGATTTTCTCCAACAAACCTTTTTCTTTTTCACCTTTCTTTCGAACTCGTCATCGCCTTATGGTGCCCATGAAGGTTTTCACCAATAAGACTCTCTCATTTTATATCTCTCAACTCCACATCACCTTATGGTGCCCGTAAGGGTTTTCACCAGTAAGACTCTCTCATTTTTTATTTCTCTCAACTCACCATCGCCTTATGGTGCCCGCAAGGGTTTTCACCAATAAGACTCTCTCATTTTTATTTTTTTCCCGATTTCTTACGCTGGGGAAAACAAGTAGTACCCCATGATGTATCATCATATCCATTGCATGCTTAGCCTTAACATTATCAAAAATTAATCTGAAGGACTTTCTTTGGTTGTAACTTGGCTTTTGGATAAGGTTAGAAAAGGATGGCAAAAGGCTCAAACGACACTTGAAGCGGGAGTGGGACTTACAACTTTTGGAATCGACTCAAACAACACATTAACTCATGCCCCAGTTTTTCGTTGACTGGGTGAGTCTAAAAATTTTATTTGGTTGGACCGAGACTGAAATAGGGCAGCCTACGTATCTCACTCCCGAGAGAGAAGAATCAGGTCGCATGTAGTTCCATCAGCTTGCTCTTTGTTTTGGTTTAAAATTTTTCTTTTTTTTTTCCTTGTATTTTCATACTTACTTTTTCTTTTTTTTCTGGACACTATATTATTATTATTTTTTACTTTATTTTGATTCCATAAGAGGGGTACGAAAGAAAAATAAAACTAAGATCAAATGGGGTAAACAAAGGGTGACACAATGTTTGGATAGAAGAATGAAATGTTTTCATCATATCAACCTTCAAGAATGCAAGTACTAAACATGCAATGGAACCAACAAATGATAAAATATCATACGTAATATCTTTTGACCGCATCAGCATTGACAACCACCTCTGCCATTTTGCCTTCGATATCTGTCAAATATAAGGCCCCATTGGGCAACACTTTCTTCACAATAAAGGGACCTTGCCAGTTTGGGGAGAACTTGCCTTTCGCTTCAACCTGGTGATGATTCCCTAGATTGATTGGTTCAGTTTCATTCAAATTAGGATTCGGCTTGTCTTCAAACTGTTTCAACTCTTTGCTTATCTCTTCTAGTGCCTCTTCTTCATCATATTTCCCCTCTTGCTTCCTTATATCTTGATTAGTTTGGATTTTAAGATCATGCTGAAAATTTTGCATGCATGTCATGTCATTAGAATCAGCATAAAGAGAACTTTATAAAGAAAAGAACAAAAATAAAATATATTAGTCACAAAAATAAGGGGACATTGCATTTCATTAAAAAAGGAAATATAGGAGGGTTTAAATACAAATGAAAATAAAATGTAAATAAACTAAATTCTAAATTACAACCCTGGAATGACTAGGATAAATAGAAAGAAAAAAAAAAAACTACCAAAACTCCCTCCTGTCAGGGAGAGGAGTGACTTCCCAATTGTTGAGCCGGACATCTGGACCTATGAATTGCATGTCTGCCTTACACAACCTTCTTTTGCTTCAACCATGTCAACTTCGATCAACAGGTTCTGGAAGTCATCAACTAATTTAGCTCCAAACTCTATAGGTGCCACGATACTGCTCTTGATGAATGACTTACTAAGTAGGGGCACTGGGCGAGAGAGTGACCATGTTTCCTTTTTACTTCCCTTGGCCTTCTTCAAATCTTCAGCACTAGATTCAAATCCCAGACCAAAAGTGACCATGTTCTCATTCGAACATATGGGATGAACGATACCGTGCAGAGACATTCCCAAACCCTTCCCTGGAACAAATCCATATTTCAAAAGCTCCCTCACCATCATAATAGAAGCGGAAGACAATTATGGTCCCGGGATAACCTGTCCTTCAAGGATACGATCTACTAGCACTACATCAAAAGTTTGATAGACAAATATCTCTTCTACATTATTTGCTTCAATAAGGGACAAGGGATAATCTTTGTAGGCGGACAAATCCCCTTCACCATAAATAACCACTTCTTGCTTGTCATGCTCAAACTTGATCATTTGGTGCAATGTAGATGCCACCTCCTTAGCCTTGTGAATCCACAGTCTTCCCAACAACAGATTATAAGAGGAGTCTATATTCAATACTTGAAACTCTATGGCAAACTCAACAGGCCTTATAATCAACATTAGTTCTATTTCGCCAATGGAGTTTGATTTTGCACCATTGAAAGCCCTGACACATACATTGTTGGGCCTGATCCTCTCAACACCAATATTTAACTTTTGCAAAGTAGAAATAGGGCAGATATTTGCACCTGAACCTTCGTCAATCATGACATGAGTGACTTAGAAATCTTCGCACTTCACCGTACTGTAAAGACCCCGGTTATGCCCCGTACCTTCAACAGGCAACTCATCATCAGGGAAGCTGATCCGATTGACCTCAAAGATTTTTCCAACCATTTTCTCAAGCTGATTTACTGTAATCTCCCTAGGAACATATGCTTCATTTAATACCTTCAGTATAAATCACGATGTTCCTTGGAATGCAACAACAAAGATAAGATGGAAATTTGAGCAGGGGTTTTCTTCAACTGATCTATTATTGAATACTTTAGCAACTTCATATTTTTCAAAAATTCTTCGGCTTCTTCTTTGGTGACAGGATTTTTGATAGACGAAGGTCCACTCACAATTGGCTTGGACTTCCTTAAACTTTCAGGCATGAAGCATCTTCCTGACCGAGTCAAACCCCCTACCTCATCTACATCTTCCACTAATTCCTTCCCCTGATAGGTCATCACAGTCCGCTCATAGTTCCAGGGAACCTTTTCCGTATCAACTATCGAAGATTGGGTCACCGGTTTGAAGACAATAGGAGCTGCCAGTGCTCCTTTCACCATCAAGATAGGCTTACCCGGAGCTCCTATCACCGTCAACTTAGGTTTATCTTGACTTAAACCAGCGGTTGCTCCGACTTCTTTCACCGTGATCACGGGTCTCTTTGCACTTTGTTTGAATTTATCTTCTCTCATTCCTTCCTGGATTAATGACATTGCTTTCAACGAATCAGCTACATTCACTATTTTTTCCTCATTGGTCTGTATCATGACAATAGGCTTATAACACCTTGATGACTCTTTCCTATCATATATCAATTCTAACATATTGGTTTCAGCATGGGTTGGCAGTGGATTCTGGTTAATGTTTGGAACCTACGAGGCCTGGACCAACATCTGATTTGTGTTAATTAAATCTTGGACAGCTCTCTTTAAATACCAGTATTTCTTAATATCGTGGCCTGGCATTTCAGAACAATATGCACACCTTAAAGAATAATCGAGATTACTAAAAGGTGGATTTGAAAGCCTTCCTTGAATTGGGCTTAAGACCTTCATCTTTCTCAACCTATCAAACAAACTAGCATATGAATCTCCAAGAGGTGTGAACTAATTTTTGACCGCCTTCTCTTTCTTATACTCGGGCCTGGGTTGGAAACTGGGTCTGGAGGGGTTTTGGTAATTTGGTGGAGCTGGTGGACGATTTTGTGGAGCTTGCGCATGCCATTGCGGGTAAGAAGGGGTTTGGGCATATGGTTGTGCGCTATTTACTGGGTACGGGGGTGGTGAAATGGAATATAATGGGTTTTGTGGAGGGTATTAATGGTGGAGAGGAATATATGAAGCTTAAGTATAGACTTTGGATTGGGATTGGGGATAGGGGCGAGGCGGTCTTTTGGGATAGGAATGGGCTCCAGCTATAACGGTCGCCACGTCGTTTTTCTTCTTTTTACCTCCGAACGTGCCAGATCCACCTTGAATCACTTTTGTGGTGGCCTTCAATGCGGCAAAACTCACTATTCGGCCGGTCTTGATTCCGTCCTCTATCATCTCTTCTATTTTGGGGACTTCAATAAAAGACTTTCCCATTGCTGGAAGTAAATGTTGAAAATAGATCTCATCCTATGCCTGAATGAATACCTGTACCAAATTACTCTCCTTCATTGGGGGCTTTGCCCTGGCGGCCTATTCACGCCACCTTATCGTGTATTCCCAAAGCCTTCAGTGTTTTTCTTCTTTATGTTGACCAAGGATTTTTCATCCGAAATCAGGTCGACGTTATACTAAAAATGTTGCATAAACTCAGAAGCTAAGTCATCCCAGCTGTTCCACTTGTCAATATATTGATCGACAAACCATTCTGAAGCCAGATCGGAAAGACTCTCGCCAAAGCAAGCCATAAACAACTCTTCCCTTCCCCCTGCAGCCCTCAATTGGTTGCAATAACATCTCAAGTATGCCATGGGATCACCGTGCCCAGCATACTTCTCAAACTTGGGCATTTTAAAACTGAGGGGAAGTTTGACGTCTGGGAACATGCAAAGATCTTTATAAGAAACACTCTTATAACCTCCAATTCCCTTCAAATTCCTCTTGGCCTGTTCCAAACTTCTTAATTTCCATGCTATGACCTCTTGTTCCTCTGTTGCGACAGGTTTCTCCGTATCAAATGGAAATGCAGGTGGCTGAGTGTACCCATACGGTTCATTCATTCTCAAAGTAGGCTCCGGGGCATAATACTGACTATCTGAAACTTTCAATACTGGCTCGCTAGCAGACCGAGGAAGCACCGTTGTCGGATGCACAACATAGGTGAGAGCTTCAGGTGGTGGAGGAGCCATAAAAACAGGTGCTGCCGGTGGCGCCGGATGAGCAGCGGGCCTTGGTTGGGGAACTGCCAAGGGCATACTAGAAGTTCCAGGATAATATTGTCGTGGAGTGAATGCTGGCGCGTGTTCTGGTGACTCCATGGGAGTAGAGAATTAAGCCTGAAAAAGCAGTGGGTAGTTAGAGATATTTCCAAGATCTTCAGGTAACGGAGGAGGAGGCATGCCACTAGCCCATGCTCGGTGAAGATCTATTAATTGTTACCTGAGTCTTAGAACCTCATCATTTCGTTCTGAACTTTCCTCCCGGGGATCCTGATCTGGGTCAATGAGCGAATTTTCAATCTCCCTACTGGCAATGGTAAGCTTTGCTTTTGATCTAGTGAAGTAAGGGTGACTAGACAGAGTGTTGTAAACCAACCACTGTTATCTGGAAGAAGATGCTCATCAAAGACAACACCCGTTAGGATTAGGTCACACAACAAGCATGGGAATCACATTGGTAAAATTGTCCTAGATTCATGTTCATTTCTACCAGTCTTTGAGGGTAGCGAGGTCATTTTAACATTATCCCGATTTTCATCTACACTCACTTCTCTTTTCTTTCGCCCTCACTTTTCTTTTCTTTCGCATCAGTCTCTTTCTTTTCTTTTCTTGTCTCATCATCCTTTCTTTCTTTTCTTCTCTCGTTATCTACCTTCTTTTTATCATTCTTTATGACTTTTGCTTTTCTTTAAAATAGGAAAAATAATGAAACACAATGATTAGATCGAACCCAAAAGTAGGTTGCCTACGTCTCATGTTGTACATAAATCAGATCTTGCATTATTTGGGATGTATATGCATAAACATCACATAATTGAAGGTTTTTTTTCACGAAAAACAAAAACAAACAAACAAAAGAAAGACGTAACATCATAACATTTTGATGAAAGAAACAACAAAAACACACAACGAAATTAAGACAACCTCGATACTAATCAACAAAGACTGAATGACATTCTAGACTAACATGAAAACATACATAATGCTCCTAATAAAGACTCCAAAGTTAAAGCAAACTTGACATCGACTTAACAAAGACACAATACTACAAATGACAGAAAAGTAAAGGACTCAAACTAAACAAAAGATAGGAAATTCTCCTTCAAATTGGTGCTCTGCGTGATGACCCTGGCAGAGATGGACCTGCCTGTGAAGTTCTCTTTCTTCCATTCAAACTATGTAGCATATCTTGTAAGGACCCTTCAATATTTGGGAAGATTCCTCTGGCACGCATTCTTGCCTCATGAGGAGTACACTTGAAAAGACTGTTCTGACACCCCTCCACAGTTTTGAGAAAACCTAATAACTGAACTCTTAGTGCCTCTACCTTGGCCCCCGCCTCTTCATCCTGATGGTCGCCAACTATGCATTCATCTTGTATCCTCCCTCTAAGCTGCACTGGTAATAGTATGCTGACACCCCGAGGAATAGATTGTAACCAGATTTTATATCCTTGAGTGTATCCGGGATTATCTAAACCTGTCATGAGAATATCCACGCCCTGCCATGTTGCATTACTCCAGAATTGCTCATACTTGATCTCACCCCGTGCTTGGTCCCTAAAGTACTCCACATCCTATTGAAAGTCCACTATTGGTGGATCATCTTGCACTCTACCCAGTTGACGCATTACCCTAAGAGGAGTGTATAGTCGGGTACAATTAAGCCCCAATAAAACTAGCTGGGGGTATATGCTAGATCCAACCAAGATTACTTTCGGTCGGATCCATAGATAGGTGCACAAGACATTGCCATCTGTTCTTGATTCAAGGAACTCAACCCAAGCGTCGACTTCTATAGGCAATGAGAATTTAGCAAAACCCATTCTATGTTCTATGGTTTCCACTCGACTAGGCAGACAACGGTCAATCATATAAGATTTAAGCAAAGAAGGGGCGTGCAAATTCTCCATCATCCATAGTTGTAACACTAGGTTGCTCCCCTAAAAAAATCACATACCCCCTTTTATCTCGATCAAAACTTTGTATATTTCCACTAAGATCAGAGGCACGATAGTGACCTTGTCTCCCTTATCCTTGTTAAATAAGGCCATCGCTACAGATTGCAACCGAGTATTAATACGCCTATCTTCCAAGGGGAATACCAAAGTGCCTAACAGAACAAAGGCGAAGACTTCAAGGTGACATTTCTCCCAATTCTTCTTAGTTGTATAAAATTCATCTAAAAAACAATCAAAACCGTCTAGGAGGCCAAACCGAGCATACAAGTAATCGAAAGAGATCCAAGATTGGTTAAGGCAACCCAGATGGTCATTAAATTTCAACCCATAACAGTGGAGAAACCTATTTGGAGAATGACACCGCGCTCGAATCATCATTTTTTTAATGTAGGGAAATTTAAATAAACTATATATCTCTGCTAGGGTAGGTGTCATTTCATAACTCCCAAACCTAAAAACCAGACAAGTTGGATCCCAAAAAGTCAATGCAGTCTCAATCAAGTTTGGACGGGGCATGATAGACAAGAGAGAAGTGAGAGTCCCTAGCTTCTTTGATAACTCATGCCTTTCGGAGTAGTTGAACGTGCCCCACTACTTGATTAACTTTTTGGGCACTTTAGAAACCATTAGGACTTTAGACCTTGGAGGCAGATCCATCCTGTAACAACACACAAGGCTTGTGATTTAACAATTAATAAAAGGGGAGAAGTTTCCGACCCTCGGGATTTTGACAAGCACAGGTTATCATGCAGAAACAAACCACTTTAGACTCAAATTAAAACAAATGGCACCACTAAGTGCGGTTAGCCTACTTGGCTAAGATTAACCGACGACTCTAGACCAGACTAAAAGGGGGAAGACCCTAAACTAGGACCAAGATAGTGACCAAAATAAAATTTTACTGGACCCACCGAGGGTTGCCTACGTATCCCACCCCGAAGGAAGAGAATCAGGTACGCGTAGTTCGTCCAGCTTGGACAATAAAGAATTAAATGACAAACTAAACTCTGAATTGAGAGACACGACTAAAGACATACGAATAAAATCTTTTTTGTGTGTTTTAATTAGAAACTAACACCAGCAATTATGAAAGAATCTTTTTTTGATATTTTCGTTATATAAAAAATGTACAAAGCTCCTATCGAAAGAAAAAAATAATATTTTTGGAATTTTTGAATTGTGAATACTTAGTAAAGAAATAAAAGAAAAATCTTTTTAACATTTTTTATTTTTGAAAAAGGAGTGCAAAAAGTAAATAAAATATTATTTTTTTGAATTGCGAAAAACAAAAACCATAAAGAACCCTAAAAACTACAATTTTTTTTCCTTTTTTTTCAATAATTTCTTGCCTACACACTTTGCTTCTAACTCAAGCTTTTGCCCAAATCAGTCTGTCAGGTGAGTCTCCTACAAAGGGCCACGTGGGTCCCGCTAGATCTCAATATGATGCAAACAAACATGATCTAAAGGTTGACCTACGCTGGGGTTTACTAACAAGGCTGTTCAGGGGAGCGTATGGTCAATAGTGGCTGCGCTAGCTTTCCACCCACTCCATACCAGCCGACAGATCCCCCTCCTAAAAGTAAGGGTGACTCAACTATAGGTCGTGTACACAGCGTGTACTACAGAACTTGTTGCAGAAAGAATTGACTCGGGTTATGCAAATGATGTCAGATATAAAGCGGTAACACATAAAAGAAAAACTGTAAACACGTAGCACGTAAACACTCCACAATAATAAACAAATACAAACAATAACACAAACAATGTCTATACACTCATAATGTCAAAACTAAGCCGATATAACTCCAAATAAGCTCAAATTCTGAAAAGATTCCCCAGCAGAGTCGCCAGAGCTGTCACACCCCTTTTTCAACTCTGGAAAAAGTCAAATTTTAAGTTTCGAAAGGATTTTATTGATTAAAGTGATAAAATATGAAATTTATTTTGAAAAAGGATTATTTATATATATTTTTTTATTCTTTATTTAGATTCGCCACTTGACATAAATTCGGTGTGCCAAGTCACCTTTGGAAATCCTTTTCAAAACTGTTTGACTCTTTAAAACCGGTTTGCGAACAGAGATTCTGGCTAAGGAATTCTGTTGACCGAGGGGAAGGTGTTAGGCATCCCTCGATCCCGTGGTTCGACCACAGTCGCTTGGTAGAGCGTATAGGCTAACTTTGACATTACAAGTGCATAAACTACACAAAGCACGCAAAAAAAAAATAACAAGCAAGCAAACAAAATAAAATAATTCAAAATTTAGTGTCCAGTCCAATTATACAATCCAAAATAAAAAAAATGTGAAAATATAAATCCTATTTTAAACTAACTCTAAACTATGCTCCGATACTTTACCCGATGTCTCGGGCCTTGATCACGAACCTCCTTTGCGTACATGATACATTGGGGCATTCCCCAGATAAATCAATATAAATCCCTCGAGGCATTCCCCGGCCAAATGAATATATTTTTAGTGCGAGAAAATCAAACTATTCAACAAAATTTCAAACATTCCACTAAATTTCCAACATTCAATCAAACAGAGCTTAGTCTTTAATTTGCCTACCCGAACCTATATTGGCCTATTCATTTCAACGTCTCATAATAATATCACGTTCATATCAACAATTAATCAAACTTGATCCGAATCTAACCTTTTCATTAATTTTCAATTCCACCCCCAACTTCCTTTTTTATCAATCGCCATTAAAACATGATCAAATTCATTCCTCAAACCACCAAAATCGAATAAACAAGCATCATGGTCATAGCATCAACAACACCAAACAATCATAATCACCCAACAAAGAAATAAAAAGATGAAAGGAATAGAATTGGACCTCAATTTGAAGCTTTGGAGATTTAGTATTAACTGGGTGAAGAGACGAAACCCGTGACCGGACCTCGAATTGAACCTCAACTCCAAGCTCGGTATCGAGAATTGAAATCCAAAACTGTTCTCAACGCGTCGACTGAAAACGGAAAAAAACTACAGATCCCGAAATAAGACAAGGCCGAAGAATCAAACGAAAACCAACAAATTAGATCTGACCCGTGCAAAACCTAATCGTAAAAGAAAATTGGTTTGAAACTGGGCCAATTTCCAAGAAGCATTCGATGCTGATTCACGTTTTTTGGCCAGTCATGCTTTGGAATTGAAGGAAACAATGAAAGCGCATGTTTTCCTTTACGAAGAAACGACTCCAAATAAATGAATTTTGAAGAGGACTGAGAGAAGATGAAGATGACAGTCCCTTTTTTTGTTGTTGTTTCTGTACCAGTGGAGAAGAAACCGAAATCACCAAAAAATGGAATCCTTCCATATCTGTGCGTGTATGTGTTCTTCTGGAGAAGAAAGCAAAAGAAAGAAAAAAAATGTTTCTAGCCTCTTTCCCTTCCAGTGAATACCCGTCTTCCTCCTCTCTTATCCTCGTAGGAAGAAACCAAAATACCACCCCTTTTTTCTGTTTATCTTCTCTGTGTTAAGAGAATTCGAAAGATTAGTGTATGTTTTGAGGTGTTTGTGGGTGTTAATGGTGGTTCTCTCTGTATGATGAAAATTTTTAGAGGAAGATCCTGATGAAAGGAAAAAGAAAATCCCTGAGAGTGTATCCCTCCTCTCTGTATATTGTTGAGAGTATTTTAGCGGGTCCCATCATGTGCCTTTGTGGACAAGAAATATGAGAGGGAGGGGGTCACGTGGGTATGGGGTGTTGGGGGTATGGGTATGGGTGATATGTCTTCTTTTAATTGAAAGGGTTGTTAGGATGTTAAAAAGAATAAAAGTTTGTTAGGGATTATGTTGAGAGTTATTTTTTGTATTTTTGTGGGATGAAATTACATGGGTGAGGGTACACGGTAGGATAAGGTAAAAATGGGTAAAATGATATCGGGGAGGGATGAAATTACGTGTCTACAATTTTGTCATATTACTTTTTAAATATTTTTTCATTCCAAATTTTTTATTTTGATTTCTCATTTTACTTGTCTTTTTTCATTAATTAACAAGAGACAATTTTTTTTTTCATGTTTTACCCTTTGTATTACTTATTTTTTTTTTACAAATTAAAATGTAAATATCATTTAATAGGGGTTACTATAATAAACTAGCCATGTTATTAATTATTTTTTTAATTAATGTGTGATCTCAATTTGGGACAGATAATTTGAGACAGAGGGAGTATATAATAAATTTAATGTTTTAAAACATACATTGGATATTGAATAGTATTTAATATCAAGGGTAAAATTGACACAAATAAATATATTATCTATTGATTTTTTAAAACAAATAAATATTATTGAACATTCATATTTAGTAATATAAACAAATAAAGATGGATGAAGAATAACATCAAGAGTGAAACGTATCAAATCGATCGATTACAATGAGAGATATTAGCCACCAAACAATTCCCTAGAGGAATAGAGAAGGCAGACTATTGATACTTATTTAATTCTAAATATCTGATTTGAAGATTTTTCTAAGAAATTATAAATATTCTTGCATTGCCCATTTAGGTTTCAAGAAAATATTCAAATGCAAGAGGGGCTATTAAAACTTTGCAACTACCTTCTACTACAAATTAAAATTTTATAATGTGGAGACATGCAGAATAAATATCTCTGTGTTTAGAATTTCGATGCAAAATATAAAGTAATAGAGCTACAAATTAAAAAAGAATAAAGTGATAGTTGGATATGGCGCACACATAGTTGCATGAGAAATTGTGATCCATCGGGTTGATTTGAATTTTGTATTTCTTATTCAAACGTTGTGTGTTAAAAAAATTATTAAATATATATATTTATATTAAATTTAATATTCAACTATTAGTACTTAAAGTTATTAAATATATATTTATATTAAATTTAATATTTGACTCCATTACTATCAGTGAAAGAGTTATTAGAAATCAGAATTTTCACTAAAAAAAAAGATGAGAATTGAGTCATGTCAGAATTGAGCCCAAGCCCTATCCATATTGTTCAGATCCATAGCACTCATCTCCTAAGCCCACATTCAACCATTACATAATTATACAATTTAATAAGTGAGAATCTCATAAATAATATATTTTATTGTAAAATCATCAGTCATAATCACATTTTATGAAATTACAATCTATAATCATTGTATCAATTATATTCAATCTATTGTATTCATGTAAAATATAAATAAAGTGAGTAACTGCATGCATTAAAAACATATTTTTTGTATTCATTAATTGGGGAGTCGTTGTATCACTATATTTGTATCAACGAATACATTCATATCAATAAATACAAACCTTTTTTTTTTTTTTTTGAATTTTATATTTTTATTCCTCTTTTTTCCTTGTTTATATTTTGTATTTCACATCTCTCTCTTTCTCAAATGTATCAAACTTATCATTTATATTTATATATTAACAAGTATATGTATCTTTTGTATTTGCCTTAGTCTATCATATACAAATACAAATGTATTATTTATTACAAAAATTTCATTTGTATTTGAATGGTTCAATTTGCATCAACAAATTTAAATTTGTATTCTATAGAACAAACTACAAATATAAATATATCATGAATCAGATGTAAAATATAAATATAAATACAAATATAAAAATATCATGAGTTAGATGTATTTTATCGGACAAAACTTGGTTATATAAATCAGATAAACAACAATAAGATATCCAGTAAAATTCCACAAGTGACGTTTGGGGAGGTTAAAGTATACACAAACTTTACCACTACCTCAAGGAGGTTGAGAGGCTATTTTTGAAAAACCCTCAGCTCAAGTGTAGCACATTCATATACAAAGAAGAGAAAAATAGTGAAGAAAATATGACAGTTAATCCACCACAAAAAAGAATAATCAGCCACAAAATAGTGTGATATCCGAAACATAGTAGACAACAACAATGATAGATATCTATAGTGAAACCCTAAGCTACCGTACTATAGTGCACGACAACACTCCTACCCAATTAACCTTCCACTCAAATACACTTCATCCGCATCCCCAACTCTCACTTGTTTTCATATCCTAAGGGATCGTTTGGTAGAAGGGATAAGAAAAATAATTTCAGGATAAATTTTGGAATTAACCTTATCCCATGTTTGGTGATGTATTACTTCATTTTGAAACTATTTTATCCCATCATTTGTACTAAAATAATAAAATTACTATTTCATGGAGAGGAAGAGATAAAATAATCTCATGGAATATCCCACCTCGTGAGATATCCTTACTTATCCCATGGAGTGTCCAAACAACCCCTTAATGGCTATCCCATGTAGTTTTTCCCCTTTTTTTTGCATGAATTAATTAGAAAAACTTTATGAAATAAATATTTACATTAATGAATAAAAAAATAGTAAAACATGAAACTATAATTAAGAACCAAATTCATATTACTAACTCATATATAATTGAGGGGTATCATTTTGATACATCTTCATCGAAAAATTATACTGTGTAGCTAGTAATATATATGTCATATTGATACTGCTTGACTTCTTCTTGAAGTTACTTCTTTATGTTCTCGCATGTCTTAGTAAAAATTTTGATTCTGCCATTACATACATGATGCTTTACTTGAGTTGAGTCAAGGACTGAGAATTTATCAAAAATAATTTTTTTAATTTACCTTTATAAGATATGAAAAGCCCATACACATTATTTTTTTCAAATTTCACTTATAAAATTATAGTGTATATATTATTACCGTCGCAATTAGTAGAGGATAAATATGCCACATTCTCATCACATATCCTATTAAGGAGTTATTTTATTACTGTCTAATAAGAGAGATTAGCACTAAGGAGACACCATTCAACTTTTCATTGTACACGTAGTTCTTATTTGGCAGCCTCCTCCAAATGTATTTTTAATTTCATTGATCTATTTTGACTAAGTTATCTGTTTACAAAGAAAATTTGCCTATTGTTATGAAATAATAAAGAATAAAGAAGAAAAGTGGAGAGAGAATAAATAGTAATTCTTATTTCTCTTGAGGTATGAGACGTCATATGATTGTTGAGAATACAATGAAAAAAATCCCTCTATTTATAGGGGAGAATACTTCTAGTTTTTGACTAAAAGACAGATACTTCAAATCCTGATAAATGTCAACTAGATCTTGATAGATCTTATTAGATTTTGATAGACATTCACTATAATGTAAATATATTTATAACACCCCCCTTGAATGTTTAGATAGATAATGTGCCTCATTAAAACCTTACTAGAAAAAAACTAATGAAAAAAAAAATCTAGTGAAGGAAAAAGAGTACACACTCTAACACCCCCCTTGAATGTTTAGATAGATAATGTGCCTCATTAAAACCTTACTAGAAAAAAATCAATGAAAAAAAATCTAGTGAAGGAAAAAGAGTACACACTCTAACAATACGCATATAAGTTGCCTCATTAAAAACCTTACCAGGAAAATCCAGTGGGACAAAACCTCGCAAGGAAAAAAGAGTACAACGCGTATTAACTTCCCCTAATGAGAACATCCTTGAACCGTTGCATACCGATCTTGTGCACCATCTTCTTGAAAGTTGCAATTTGGTGGAGACTTGGTGAATAAATCTGCCACATTGTCACTTGAACGAATCTGTTGCACATTAATATCACCATTCTTTTGTAGCTCGTGCATGTAGAAAATCTTTGATGAAGTGTACTTCATTCTATCTTCTTTTATGAATAAGATGTGTTATGTATGTTGCATTATCTCCGTATAAAATTATGGGTACATTGTCACATTTCACACTACATTTTTCTCGAATGAGATGTATAATGGACCTCAATCATACACATTCTCGGCTTGCTTCATGTATATCTATTATCTCAGCATGATTCGATGAAGTTGCTACGATAGACTGCTTTATATCTCTCTAAGATATGGCAGTATCCCCGCATAAGAACACATAGCCTGTTTGAGATCAAGATTTATGTGGATTAATTAAATACCCAACATCAGCATAATCAATAAGATTGAGACTACAATCTTTAGAATAAAACAAGCTCATATGTTTTATCTCATTCTAATGTCTCTTAGTAGGAGCAAAAATATACCTTGCTAACAAATTGACTGAAAAGGCTATATCAGGCCTTGTAGTATTTGCAAGATACATGAATGCATCAATTGCACTAAGATATGATACTTCACAACCAATCTAATTCGGTATATTTTTCATTTCAGCAAATAATCTATTGCTTTTGAAAACTCTCCAAGAGTTTCAACAATATTCATACTATCATTTATCCCTTATAAGGATAATAAACAAGTTTCCCAGAAACTTTATATGCTTCAGGAATTTTGAATCCTTTAGGAATTTTCATATGGATTTTTGTCAAGTGACAATATCAATATGTGTGACATCTTCAAGTGTCTAGACTGCAAATCAAATAAATGTTATGCTTACCAAGATGCATCCTTTCATATCACTTGATAAATGTTTCTATGTCAGCATGCTTAAATTAACGTAGAATTTAGATCCTCATAATCTTTCACAATATTACGCTAATATTGTATCAAAGATATCGTCGATGGTTTCTCATTTTGTATCATTTCGCAATGTGACATAACATTTTGAGATCTCATCACTTCATTATTTTCAGGTACCTGAACCTATCATAAGGTTTCATGAAGTGTTATGTCGTAGGCTCTTCAAGAGCATATTGCCTTCTTATTATGATTATTTGCTCCTTGTTTCATTTGAAACCGATTAGTCTACCATGTTTCAGGCATGCATAGACTTTGTCCTTCAAGGACACAAAATAGGAGCACTTGCAGCTTAAATATGAGATGCTTTCAGGATATGACTTTAATTATCTTATGAATGAGAATCTTATGATAATTCCTAACATATTTCATAGTTGCTTATAATCTCCCCCTTATATTAGGAAAACTAGTATACATCCTCCATCTTCTTTAAGGAATCTATCTTTGTGCATCACGGTATATTCATTAATCGTATACCACATATCAAAATTATTAGATGGAATAGTTGGTTCCCGACCTTGAACCAATTGAGAGGGAAGAAATAATCATAATTTATTGGTCTAATGCATACAAGTGCTATTGTATGCAACATATCATATTTCAGACTAACACATGAAGCTTTGTTCTCCTTAGCAATGGTTTAGTTATTTATAGAAGGAATTCAATGCCAAACCATCATCATCAAGATTGTCTTGATTACACAATCTGAAAGTTATGCTCTTAACTCAATTTTATTAAGCAAACAACTTTATGAATGTCAAACTGCAGGTTGACAATAAACGCACATGTGATCATCTTCTATTGATGAATCTTAATAGATCACATGACTGGTGAACGGGCCCATATTCACCTTTTATACTTTTCAAATTTTAAGGTATCCAATCTCGATATTAGTTGGTCCAACCAACTTATTATGAGAACAAGCAGCATTAAAAGTAATGAAAAAATTTCTAATTTTTCAATATATGCTCAATACTCAATATGCACATCTTTGAAATGTCGCAATCGTTCATGTCAATTTATGAACTTTTATTCTAGCAAACTCCAAGTTTACCATGACATGTACCTTTTACTTTAGTAAATTTTAGATTTACTAATACATGAATAAATTTCAGATTTACTACTTTAGAAGTAGATTTCAAAATAACTCTTCTTAATTTATTTAGCATCTTTTTTGTTATTCTATCTCATTCGGAGGTGAGTTGTGATACCATCATTATCAAGTGCACGTTTGCATTAATAAGTTTCTCATTCCCCAGGAATAGAATATAGTTGTGCCTTAAGTCTATCGAATTATGATAGCTTATAACCTCTTTCAAGATTGAGGCATGCAAGCATGTGAAAATATTTTTGTTCGTTTTTCACGTTTATGTGCATTTATTCAACCACTTGTCTTCTTTCAGATATATGTTATGTACTGCTACCACATTCACTTCAGGAATGGAGCATATTTAATAGGATACATGTTTCATGACTTTTCATTAAATACACATTATTTTGCCTTAGCCATCATTATATCATCAACATGGTACATTGAGATTCAAACTCAAATGTCTTATCCATATAAAGGCGTATTAGGCATAAATTGATGGGACTTAAACCCAACATATTATCATCCCTTTTGATAATATTGTTCTTGAGGAATAAATTTAAAACGTAAATGGTTACAAATCAATTATTTTTTCTCAAATCCAACACTAATTATATTATTAGTAGCAAAAGACAGATAACATAAGGAATTACTAACCTTGAAATTATCTTTAAATTTATGATCTCATCTTGTTTGGCAGAGTCTCGTGCTGATAACGTGTTATGAAATAATAAAGAATAAAGAAGAAGAGTAGACAGAGAATAGATAGTAATTCTTGTTTCTGTTGAGGGATGAGACATCTTAAGATTGTTGAGAATACAATGAACAAAAATCCTTTATTTATAGGGGACTCCTAGTTTCTGACTATAAGACAAATACTTTAAATCCTGATAAATGTCAACTAGATCTTGATAGATCTTACCTGCATCTGTAACCGGTGGGTCCGCTGCTACCTCTGCCCCCCTGTCAAGTCTAAGTCCCGATTGAATCTCATCAAACCAGATGGGGTTGCGAGTATTCTGGGAACGAACGTCTTCATCAACTCCCACAATCTTTAGCACCTCAGCAGCTCTGTAATAAGACATGAAAAAGGATAAGCAGTGTCGACCCTCGACATCCGGATCTTTATCTCATCCGCAATGATTTCCCTGAAGTTCAAGGAAAACTGTTGCACCAAACTTGCTACCAAAATAGCCCAGTCATCGCCTAGAATATTGTCTCGCTCAGTAGGCATTAACCAAACTCGCACTATGCCCCACAAAATTTTTTCCTACTGAGTCAATGAGGACTTACAGATTCTCTCATTTGGGTTTGTCACCCAAGACGGTTCTCCATCGGCGATGATGTTGGCTAACCAAGGATGTTGTTTGTCCTTATTCTTTATTCGAGCATAAAATGATGGTGTGGTGGCCTGAGGCATGAAGTCGGTGCCGTGCAAGAATCTGTTGATGGCTCTAGTCGAAACATCAACGCTTACACTCCTCACCCGGACTCTTACAGGAAGAGGCTGATCTGATACTTTGTCACCTGGCTTGCACATATTCTCCAACTGGGCTTGGTAGTTCGCGTAGAACTCCCGAACTAGTGTGGGGAAAAATAAACCTCCCCCTTCTGTAGTCCGTCCTAAGCCATATTCTTTGAATTTCTTCTCCACTTTCTGGTATCTACTCAACCCTTTTATGATGATCATCTTTTCTTCTTGGATTGGCCTCTTCGCATTCCTTCTATCATTTCTTTTCAACCCAGCAATATAGATGTCCTCAGTTTTAGGGATTTTTCATCTAGCATTGTTCCTCACTTCCGAGTTCTTACACTTAATAAGATTCCTCCGAGGTGGAGACTCTTCATCATATTATTGCTCAGTGGATGGGGACCCAGAATCTGTTTCCTCTGACTCAGATTCTTCGGACCCTTCTTGATCCTCTTCATCCGCATCGGCATGTTCAGACTCATGTTATTCAGACTCACTCTTTTCAGACCCCTCCTGCTCAGAAGCTGTGGTCGACTCAGTAGCATCATTGTCCTCCACCTCAATAGGTAGAGGTGGTAGAGTTTTCTTTGGACTCTACTTCTTCTTTAGCTTTCTGAGCAAGGGTTCCTCTTCCTCGTAGTCAGATTTCTCATTGAAGAGCTTACAACGTACATCATCTTTGGCTGCTTTCTTTGGTTTTGTAGGAATCTTTATTTTTAGAGTCATTTTAGAGTACCTGGAGATATTAGAAGAATTTTAGTCAACCCTAAAGATCACAAACACAAGTACATTAATCATTTAGGCTCATTTATGTTTCAAGCTCCAGGTGTGACGTCAATTCCTGATAAGCCTTCACGACTGCGACAGCTTGTCCCAATTACCATCAACCTCAGATAGAATCCAGCCAGTTTTTACCACTTTTTGATGGCATTCATGATAGTCCATCACAACCATGATAGCCTGTCACGAATATCGTCAATTTTTATTTTTTTTAGAGCTTGACGACATTCCTGATAGGCCATCACGATTGTGCTAGCCTGTCATGGATGTCGTCACACTAACCAAAACCCAATTTTAGCTTTAATCAAATTTTTGGTCCCCATTTTTCCCAAGATTCACTTCAATTCGAATTTTGGGCTATCTTTTCAAATCTTGGGCTTGCACAGCAAACCCTAGGTGTGATTTTAGCCATTTTCCAAGTTTAACTTAGTTCAAAAACCTTGGGGGCTTGGGTTCTCATTCAATCATCATTCATCTCAATAAGAGAAGGGTTAAAGTAGGTTGTACCTGATGTAGCTTTTAACTTAGTATCACACACAAGAGGAAGAGTAAAAGAAGGATTTTCTTGATTTTGAATTGCAACCCACACACAAGGTAAACTTGTTTTTCTTAGAGTGTTTTTCCAAGAATGGGAACTAATTTTAACTAAGGAAAGAAATAACTAAGGAAAAAAATTTAAAATCAGTGGAAATTTGAAAAGGTTCGCGACTGGGCCGGGTTAGATCAGCTTAAATTTGGGCCCAGTTTTTGGATTTTAAAGCTCTGGGCTGATGGCAATTCATGATGGCTTGTCACTATTATGATAGCCTATCACGATTGTCGTCACCCTTAGGAAGAAAATTCTTAAAGCCTGGTCTAGCTGACGACATTCGTGATAACTTGTCACAGGCGTCGTCATGATCTTCCAGCTGAACTTCTCATTTTTCCACCTTCTCTATTCTAAATCCTAATTTCAAAGATAAAAACACTTGCTTAAACATAAAAACTTTGGGTTGCCTCCCAATAGCGCCTGATTTACTGTCGCGGCACGACTAGGTTCTCTTGACTACTCAGAATTAGCCAAAACAACCTGTTGATACCCCTTTTTCATCCTCATAGAAGACATCAACGATTGAGAAGACATTCATATCATTTTGTTGTGACATGGGTTGATGCATTTTGAATTTTGCCTCCTTTTTACCGAGCCTAAACTTGAGCTTATTCAACTCCATGTCAACTATTACTCTTCCTGTTGCCAAGAGTGACCTTCCCAAGATAATGGGTACCTCGAAGTCCTCATCACAATCCAGTACCACAAAATCAACAGCAAGAATAAAGTCTGCTACTTTCACCAACACATCATGTAAAATTCCAACAGGACATTTTATCGACCTGTCTGCCATCACCAGTCACATGTTAGTAGGTGTTAGAGCTTCTAAACCCAGCTTCTTACATACAACCAGTGGCATCAGATTCACGCTGGCACCCAAATCACATAATGCCTTTGCAATATCCTGAGACCCAACTTTGCACGGTATAGTGAATGCACCTGGGTCAGCCTTCTTTTGCACTAAGAATCGTGTGGAAACCACGTTGCAATGATGGAGATTGTCCACCTGCTTACTGCTGACCTTTCTCTTCTTTGTGACGAGGTCTTTCATGAACTTGGCATAGCCTAGAATTTTCTCAAGTGCCTCAAACAAAGGAACATTAATTGTCAATTGCTTGAGTATAGCCATGAACTTGCCAAATTTTGCATCATCGACCTTTTTATTCAATCGTTGAGGAAAGAGAGGTGGTGGTCTAGGGATAGTCTTTAACACCACTTCCTCGTCCTTCTCATCTTCATTCTCCAAAATATCAACAAAACCATCCAGCTTCTCAGACTCTACTGAACTACTTTCTTCAGGTTCATCAACACTTACCTTATTTCCCATAGATTTACCCATAAAAGGGCCACATAACATCTTACCACTTCGAGTGGTAATCGCTATACATAAGACATCATTCTATGGGTTCTGAACTATATCACTAGGTAAAGTACTAATTTTTCTCTGGTTTAGTGTAGCAGAAAGTTGGCTCATCTATTGCTCCAACTGCTTAATAGAAGCAGAGTGTGAGCTAACCAACTGACTGAGGGTAGAGAATTCACTCTTCATAGTAGTTACTCCCAAGTTGGTAGCTTCCACTCCTTTCAACAACTTTTCCATCATGTCCTCCATGGATATCTTGCTAGAGCTAGTTGTTGCAGCATCCTTACTTCCAGGAGGAACATACAAACCACTCCTGTCATTATTATTTCTCCAGTGTCCCTGCTCCCTATCTTTATAATCAGGCTTGTCATAGAAGTTACGACCTTGGTACCCTTGGATATTTCCTCATAAACCCCCCTGATTACTCACATAATTTGCCTCTGCATCAGCACCTGTAGCAACAGTACCCTGAGATTTCACAACCTTAACCATTTTGGTCTTGCCTGACAACAAGTGCTTGTTCAGCAAGTCCATCTGTGTTTTTAAGTGGGCCATGTCCTGGTCTATCTCCTCATCCCTTCTGCGCTGCTCTATAGTCACACCAACAGCAACAATGATGACCTATCAGGATCTTGATGGCGTGTCATGAAGGTCGTTACAAAACTTCCTGCAACTACCCTCTTCTGTTTAAGTTTGACGGCATCCTTGACAGCCTATCACCAGGCTGACGACGTGTCATGGATGTTGTCAGCCATACTTAGCTCTTTATTTGCTTCCGATTTCATGCTTTTTACTTCCTTAATTTGTGGTTTTCCTTCTTCTCTACTTTTACTGCAAAACCAAAGTAAACTAATCAAAAATGACCAAAGTTGCTCAATACTTTGTAATTATTTAGATTTAAAAGCTTCAAATATGTTAGCATGGGCTCACACATCAGGGTTCGGGAGTGCTGTGGGCCAAAAATTGACTGAGGTGTGCCAGGGAGGTTTGGGGTCATCCCAATATGGTCCATTTAAATTTTCGAGGCCATTTGGGTGGGCAAACGGGTGAAACAGCATAAACGGGATATTTTCGGGCCAAATCGGTGTGCTATAGCCTATGGTTTCGAGGGTGGGCTCGGGGTCCGTGCGTGTTATGGGTCAAAAATTGACCGCGGCGTGCCAGGGAGGTTGAGGATTATTTCAGTGTGGTCCGTTTAAATTTTCTTGGGTATTTGGGTGGACAAACGGGCAAAACGGCACGAATGGGGCTTTTCGGGCCAAATCGGAGTGCTATAGCCCATGGTTTTGGGGGTGGGCCCGAGGTCCGAGCGTGCTGTAGGCCAAAATTCGATCAGGGTGTGCCAAAGAGGTTGGGGATCATCCCAGTGTGGTCCGTTTAAATTTTCATGGCTATTTGGGAGGACAAAAGGGTGAACGGTGCGAACGGGGCATTTTTGGGCTAAATCGATGTGTGATAGCCCACGGTTTCAGGGGTAGGGTTGGGGTCCGGGAGTGCTGTGGACCAAAAATTGATCGAGACGTGCCAGGGAGGTTAGGAATTATCCTAGTATAGTCCATTAAATTTTTTATGGCCATTTAGGTGGACAAACTGGCGAAACACCATGAACGGGGCCTTTTTGGGCTAAATCAGTATGCTATTGCCCTTGGTTTCGGTGGTGGGCCCAGGGTTTGGGCATGCTGTGGGCCAAAAATTGATCGAAGCATGACAGAGAGGTTGGGGATTGTCCCAGTGTGGTCCGTTTAAATTTTTATGGCCAGTTAGGTGGACAAATGGGTGAAACAGCATGAACGGGGCATTTTTGGGCCAAATCGATGTGCCACAACCCATGGTTTCGGGGGTGGGCCCGGGGTCCGGGTGTGCTGTAGGCCAAAAATCGACCGGGGCATACTAGGAAGGTTGGGGATCGTCTCAGTATGGTCTATTTAAATTTTCGTGGCTATTTGGGTGGACAAATAGGTGAAACGGCACGAATGGGGCATTTTCGGGCCAAATCGGTGTGCTAGGCCACAGTTTTGGGGGTGGGCCCGGTGTCTGGGCGTGCTGTGGGCAGAAAATTGATTGGGGCGTGCCATGGTGGTTGGGGATCATCCCAGCATGGTCCATTAAATTTTTTGTGGCCATTTGGGTGGACAAATGGGTGAAACGGCACGAATGGGGCATTTTTGGGCCAAATCGATATGCTATAACCTACGGTTTTGGGGGTGGGAACGGGGTCCATGCGTGCTGCAGGCCGAAAATCGACCGGGGCATGCTTGGGAAGTTGGGGATCATCCGAGTATGGTCCGTTTAAATTTTTGGGGCCATTTGGGTGGACAAACGGGTAAAACGGTATGAACGGGGCATTTTCAGACTAAATTGGTGTCTTATAGCCCATGGTTTTGGGGGTGGATCCGGGGTTCGGGCGTGCTGCGGGCAAAAAATTGACCGAGGCATTCTAGGGAGGTTGGGAATCATCCCAGTGTTGTCTGTTTAAATTTTCGTGGTGATTTGGGTGGACAAACGGGCGAAACGGCGCGAATGGGGCCTTTTTAGGCCAAATTGGTGTGCTATAGCCCACGATTTTGGGGGGGAGGGCGGCTCAGGGTACGAGCGTGCTGTGGACAAAAATCAACTGGGGCATTCCAGGGAGGTTGGGGATCATCTCAACATTGTCCGTTAAAATTTTTATGGCCATTTGGGTGGACAAACGGGCGAAACGGTGCAAATAGGGCATTTTTGGTCCAAATTGGTGTGCTATAGACTATGATTTTGGGGGTGGGCCTAGGGTCCGGGCGTACTTTAGGCCAAAAATCGACCGGGGCATGCAAGAGAGGTTGGGGATCGTCCCAGTATTGTTCGTTTAAATTTTTGTGGTCATTTGAGTGGACAAACGGGCAAAACTACGCAAACAGGGCATTTTCGTGCCAAATCGGTGTGCTATAGCCCACGGTTTTGGGGGTGGACCTGGGGTTCGGATGTACTGTGGGTCAAAAATCTATCGAGGTGTGACAGGGTGGTTGGGGATTGTCCCAGTATGGTCCTTTCAAATATTCGTGGCCATTTGGGTGGATAAACGAGTGAAACGGTGCGAATAGAGAATTTTCGAGCCAAATCGGTGAGCTATAGCCCATGATTTTGGGGGTGGGCCTGGGTCCATGCGTGTTATGGGCCAAAATTGATCGGGGCATTCCAGGGAGGTTGGTGATCGTCCCAGTGTGATCCGTTTAAATTTTCGTGGACAAACGGGTAAAACGGTGCGAACGGGGCATTTTTGGGCCAAATCGATGTGCTATAGCCCACGGTTCAAGGGTGGGTCGGGGTCCGGGCGTGCTGTGGGCCAAAAATTGATTGGGGCATGCTATGGAGGTTGGGAATTGTCCCAGTGTGGTACATTTAATTTTTTGTGGCCATTTGGGTGGACAACTGGGCGAAACGGCACGAACTAGGCCTTTTTAGGCCAAATTGGTGTACTATAGCCCACGGTTTTGGGGGTGGGCCCAAGGTTCGGGCGTGCTGTGGGTCAAAAATAGATCGAGGCATACCAGGGAAGTTGGGGATCATCCCAGTGTGGTTCGTTTAAATTTTTTTGGCCATTTGGGTAGTCAAATGGGCAAAACGGCGTGAATGGGGCATTTTCGAGCTAAATCGATGTGGTATAGCCTAAGGTTTAGGGGGTGAGCCCAGGGTCCGGGCGTGCTATGGGCCAAAAATTGACCGAGGCATGCCAGGGAGGTTGGGGATCACTCAGCATGGTCCGCTAAAATTTTCGTGGCCATTTGTGTGGAAAAACGGGCAAAATGGTACGAACGAGATGTTTTCGGGCCAAATCGGTGTTGGGACCGGGGTCCGGGTGTGCTGCAGGCCAAAATTCAATCGAGGCATGCCAGGGAGGTTGGGGATGGTTCCAGTGTGGTCCGTTTAAGTTTTTGTAGCTATTTGGGTGGACAAACGGTCGAAATAGCGCAAAAAGGGCATTTTTGTGCCAAATCGATGTGCTATAGCCCACGGTTTCAGGGGTGGGGCCAGGTTCCGGGCGTGCTGTTTGCTGAAAAATGACCGGGGCATGCCTGGGAGGTTGGAAATCTTCCCCGTGTGGTCCATTTTAATTGTTGAGGCAATATGGACTAACGAGCGAAACAGCGCGAATGGGGCCTTTTTGGCTAAATCGGTGTGGTATAGCCCATGGTTTTGGGGGTGGGCTCAGGGCCCGGGTGTACTATGGGAAAAAAATTGATTGGAGAATGCTAGGGAGGTTGGGGATCATCCCAGTGTGGTCTTTTTAAATTTTCGTGGCCATTTGGGTGGACAAATAGGTAAAGTGATGCAAACGGGGCATTTTCGGGCCAAATCTATTTCGGGAGTGGGCCTAGGGTTCGGGCATGCTATGGGGAAAAAATTAACCGAGTCGTGCCAGGAAGGTTGGGGATCATCCCAGTGTGGTTCGGTTAAATTTTCATCACCATTTGGGTGGACAAACGGGCGAAACAGCGTGAACGGGGCATTTTCGAGCCAAATTGGTATGCAATTGCCCTCGGTTTCGGTGGTGGGCCTAGGGTTCAGGCGTGCTGTAGGACAAAAATTTATTGGGGCATGCTAGAGAGGTTGGGGATCATCCCATTGTAGTTCGTTTAAATTTTTGTGCTCATTTAGGTGGACAAACGGGCGAAACAGCGCAAACGGGACATCTTCGGGCCAAATAGGTGTGCTACAACCCATGATTTTAGGGGTGGGCCCGGGGTCAGGGCGTGCCGTGGGCTGAAAATTGACCGGAGCATGCTATGGAGGTTGGGGATCATCTCAGTATGGTCTGTTTAAATTTTCGTGGCCATTTGGGGGGATAAATGGGCGAAATGGCATGAACAGGGTATTTTCAGGCCAAATCGGTGTTCACTAGCCCATAGTTTCAGGGGTGGGCCCGGGGTTCGGGCGTGCTGTGGGCCAAAAATCACCCGGGGAGTGCTAGAGAGGTTGGGGATCATCCTGGTGTTGTCCGTTTAAATTTTTATGGCCATTTGGGTGGACAAACAAGCGAAACAGCGCAAACAGGGCATTTTTGGGCTAAATCAATGTGCTATAGCCCACGGTTTCAAGGATGGGGCTGGGGTTCGGGCATGCTGTGGGCCAAAAATCAACCGGGGCATGACAAGGAGGTTGGAGATCATCCCAGTGTGGTCCATTTAAATTTTTATTGCCATTTGGGTGGACAAACGCGTGAAACGGCGAGAACGGGGCCTTTTTGGGCCAAATTTGTATGCTATTACCCACAGTTTTTGTGGTGGGCCTGGGGTTCGAGCGTGTTGTGGGTCGAAAATCGACTGGGGCGTGCTAGGAAGGTTGGGAATCATCCCAGTGTGGTCCGTTTTATTTTTTGTGGCCATTAGGTGGACAAATGGGCGAAACGGGACGAACGGGGCTTTTTTGGGCCAAATCGGTGTTCTATAGCCTACGGTTTTGGGGGTGGGCCCGGGTTTCGGGCTTGCTGTAGGACAAAATTCGACTGGGGCATACTAAAAAGTTTGGGTATCATCCTATTGTCGTCCGTTTAAATTTTTGTGGCCATTAGGGTGGACAAATAGGAGAAAAAGCACGAATGAGGCATTTTTGGGTCAAATCGGTATGCTGTAGCCCACGGTTTTGGGGGTGGGCCTGGTTTCTAGGCATGCTGTGGGTAGAAAATCGTTTGGGGCATGCAAGGGAGGCTGGGGATCATCCCCTCATGGTCCGTTAAAATTTTTGTGGCCATTTGGGTGGACAAACGGGCAAAACGAAATGAATGGGGCATTTTTGGGCCAAATTGGTGTGCTATAGCCCACGGTTTGAGGGTGGACCTGGAGTTCAGGCGTGCCGTGGAGAGAAAATTATTCGAGGCATGCCAGAGAGGTTGGGGATCATCTCAGTGTGGTCAGTTAAAATTTTCGTGTCCATTTGGGTGGACAAACGGGTGAAATAGCGCGAACAGGGCATTTTCGGACCAAATCAGTATGCTATAGCCCACGTTTTTTAGGGTGGGCTCGGGTCGGGGTGTGTTGTAGGCCAAAAATTGATCGGGGCATACCAGGGAGGTTGGGGATCGTCCAGGTGTGGTCTTTTTAAATTTTTGTGGCCATTTGGGTGGATAAACGGGCGAAACGGCACGAACGAGGCATTTTTCTGCCAAATTGGTGTGCTATAGGCCACGGTTTTGGGGGTGTGCCCGGGCGTGCTATGGGCCAAAAATCGACCAGGGCGTGCTAGGGAGGTTGGGGATCATCCCAATGTGTTTCGTTTAAATTTTTGTGGCAATTTGGATGGACAAACAGGTGAAACAGCGCGAATAGGGGATTGTCGCGCCAAATCGGTGAGCTATAGCCCACGATTTTGGGGTGGGCTCGGGGTCTGGGCGTGTTGTGGGTCAAAAATCAATCGGGTCATGTTAGGGAGGTTGGGGATCGTGCGAATTTGGTCCATTTAAATTTTTGTGGCCATTTGGATGGGCAAACGGGTGAAATAACGTAACTGG
This sequence comes from Capsicum pubescens, assembly GCA_030864215.1. Taxonomy (NCBI): domain Eukaryota; kingdom Viridiplantae; phylum Streptophyta; class Magnoliopsida; order Solanales; family Solanaceae; genus Capsicum; species Capsicum pubescens. The sequence continues at coordinate 23,374,637 of CM061549.1, forward strand.
GGCATTTTCGGGCCAAATCGGTGTGCTATAGCCCACAGTTTTGGGGGTGGGCTCGGGGTCCGACTGTGCTCTATGACAAAAATTGATCGACACGTGACAGTGATGTTGGGGATCATCCCAGTATGGTCCATTTAAACGGGTGTGAAACAACGCGAACGGGGAGTTTTTGGGCCAAATCAGTGTGCTATAGCCCACGGTTTTAAGGGTGGGCCCGGTGTTCGTGTGTGTTATGGGATGAATATTGATGGAGGCATGCCAGGGAGGTTGGGCATCATCCCAGTATGGTCCGTTTAAATTTTTGTTGCCATTTGGGTGGACAAACGGGTAAAACGGCACGAACGGGGCATTTTAGGGCCAAATTTGTGTGCTTTAGCCCACGATTTTGAGGGTGGGCCCAGGGTCCGGGCGTGCTAGGCACTAAAAATTGACCGGGGCATGCCAGGGAGGTTAGGGATCATCCCAGTATGGTCCGTTTAAATTTTAGTGGCCATTTGGGTGGACAAACAGGCGAAACAACGCAAATGGGGTATTTTTAGGCCAAATCAGTGTGCTATAGCCCACAGTTTTGGGGGTGGGATCGGAGTCCGAGCATTTCGTGGGCCAAAAATCATTCGAGGCGTTCCTGGGAGGTTGGGTATCATCTCAGTGTGGTCCGTTTAAATTTTCCTAGCCATTTAGGTTGACAAATGGGTAAAATGGCATGAATGGGCCATTTTTGGGCCAAATCGATGGCTATAGCCCTCGGTTTTCGTGGTGGGATCCGGGTTCGGGCGTGATGTGGGCCGACAATCGACTGGGTCTTGCCAGGAAGGTTGGGGATCATCCCAGTATGGTCTTTTTAAATTTTCGTGGCCATTTGGGTGGACAAACAGGCAAAATGATGCGAACGGGGAATTTTTGAGCCAAATCGGTGTGCCGTAGCCCATGGTTTCGAGGGTGAGCTCGGGCGTGTTGTGTTCCAAAAATTGACCAAGGCATGCCAGGGAGTTTGTGGATCGTTCCAGTGGGGTCCTTTTAAATTTTCGTGGCCATTTGGGTGGACAAACAGGCAAAACAGTGCGAATGGGGCATTTTTGGGCCAAATCGGTGTGCTACAGCCCATGGTTTTGGGGGTGGGCCAGGTGTCCGGGCGTTCTGTGGGCTTAAAATGATCATGGTATGCCAGGATAGTTGGGGATCATCCCAGTGTGGTTCGTTAAAATTTTTGTGCCCATTTGGGTGGACAAACGGGTGAAACGGCATGAACGGGGCATTTTCGGGCTAAATCGATATTCTATAGCCCACGGTTTTAGGGGTGGGACCGTGGTCCAGGCGTGCTGTTGACCGAAAATTGCTTGAGACATGCTAGGGAGGTTGGGGATCATCCATGTGTAGTCCGTTTAAATTTTTGTGACTATTTGGATGGACAAACGCGCAAAACGGCACAAATGGGGCATTTTTGAGTCAAATCAAAGTGCTATAGCCCACAGTTTTGGGGGTGGGCCCTGGGCCCGGACGTGTTGTGGGCCAAAAATCGACCAGGATGTGCCAGGGAGGTTGGGGATTGTTCCAGTGTGGTCCGTTTAAATTTTTGTGGCCATTTGGGTGGACAAACAGGCGAAACGGCGTAAACGGGGTGTTTTCGCACAAAATCGATGTGCTATAATCCACAGTTTTGGGGTGGACCCACGGTACGGGCGTGCTGTGGGCCAAAAATTGATTGGGGCCTGCTAGGGAGGTTGGGGATCTTCCCAGTGTGGTCTGTTTAAATTTTCGTGTCCATTTGGAAGGACAAATGGGTGAAACGGCGCGAACAGGGCATTTTTGGGCCAAATTAGTGTGTTATATCCAACGGTTTTAGGGGTGGGCCCGGGGTCCGGGCGTGCTGTATGCCAAAAATTGACATGGGCGTGCCAGGGAGGTTTGTGATCATCCCAGTCTAGTCCGTTTAAATTTTCATGGTCATTTAGGTGGACAAACGGGTAAAACAACGCAAACGGGGCATTTTTGAGCCAAATTGGTGTGCTATAACCCATGGTTTCGGGGGTGGGCTTGGGGTCCGTGCGTGTTGTGGGCCAAAAATCGATCGGGGCATACCATGGAGTTTGGATATCATCCCAGTGTGGTCCGTTTAATTTTCGTGGCTATTTGGGTCGACAAACAGGTGAAACGGCGTGAATGGGGCATTTTTGGGTCAAATCGGTGTGCTATAACCCACGGTTTCGGGGGTGGACTCGGGGTCCGGACGTGCTGTGGGCCAAAATTTGATCGGGGCATGCCAGGGAGGTTGGGGATCATCCCAGTTTGGTCCGTTTAAATTTTTATGGACATTTCGATGGGAAAACGGGCAAAACAGTGCAAACGGAGCATTTTTGGGCCAAATCAGTGTGCTATAGCCCAAGGTTTTGGGGGTGGGCCCGATTTCCATTCGTGTTGTAGGTCAAATATTGATCGGGACATGCCAGGTAGGTTGGGGATCATCCCAATATGGTTTGTTTAAATTTTTGCGGCTCTTTGGGTGGACAAATGGGAGAAACTGCGCGAATGGGTTTTTTTGGGCCAAATCTGTGTGCTTTAGCGTACAGTCTTGAGGGTGGGACCAGGGTCCGGGCGTGCTGTACACTGAAAATCGATCGGGGCATGTCAGAGAGGTTAGGGATCGTCCCAATATAGTGCGTTTAAATTTTAGTGGCCATTTTGGTTGACAAACGAGTGAAACGGTGCGAATGGGGCATTTTTGGGCCAAATCAGTGTTCTATAGCGCTCAGTTTTGGTGGTGGGCTCGGAGTTTGAGGGGGCCGTGGGAAGAAAATCATTTGGGGCATTTTAGGGAGGCTGGGGATCATCCTTGTGTGGTCCCTTTAAATTTTCGTGGCCATTTGGGCGGACTAACGGGCAAAACGGCATGAACAGGGCATTTTCGCGCCAAATCGATATGCTATAGCCCATGGTTTTGGGGTGGGCCCGGGGTCCGGGCGTGTTATGGGCAAAAAATTGACCGGGGTATGCTATTAAGGTTGGGGATCATCCCAGTATGATATGTTTAAATTTTCATGACCATTTGGAAGGACAAACGGGGGAAACGACAAGAACGGGGCATTTTCGGGCCAAATCGGATTTTATGGCCCACTATTTTAGGGGTGGGCTTGGGGTCCAGGTGTTCTGTGTGCCAAAAATCGACCGGGGCATGCCAGGGATATTAGGGAACATCTCAGTGTGGTCCGTTTAAATTTTCATGGTCATTTGGGTGGACAAACGGGCAAAACGGCGCGAATGGGGCATTTTTGGGCTAAATCGGTGTGCTATAGCCCACGGTTTTGGGGGATGGGCTCGGGGTTCGTGTGTGTTGTAGGCCAAAAATTGATCGAGACATGCTAGGGAGGTTGGAGATCATCCCAATATGGTCTGTTTAAATTTTTGTGGCCATTTGGGTGGACAAACGGGAGAAACAGTGGGAATGGGGCATTTTCGGGCCAAATCGGTGTGCTATAGCCCACGGTTTCGGGGGTGGGCTTGGATTCTGGGCGTTATGTGGGCCAAAATTTGACCATGGCATACTAGGGAGGTGGGGATCATCCAAGTGTAGTCCGTTTAAATTTTCATAGCCGTTTGGGTGGGCAAATGGGCAAAACCGCGCGAACGGGGCATTTTCGGGCCAAATCGATGTGCTATAGCCCACGATTTTGAGGGTGGAATTGGGGTTCGGGCGTGCTGTGGATTTGACCAGGGCATGCTAGGGAGGTTGGGGATTGTCCCAGTATGGTCCGTTTAAGTTTTAGGGGTCAGAGGCATGCTAGGGAGGTTGGGGATCATCCAGGTGTGGTTCGTTTAAATTTTTGTGGCCATTTGGGTGGATAAACGGGAAAAAACCATGCAAATAGGGAATTTTCGGGCCAAATCGGTGTGCTATAGCCCACAATTTTGGTGGTGGGCCCGGGGTACGGGCGTGCTGTGGGCCAAACATCGACCAGGGCATGCCAGGGAGGTTGAGTATCATCCCAGTGTGATCCGTTTAAATTTTTGTGGCCATTTAGGTGGACAAACAGGCGAAAGGGCGGGAATGGGGCATATTCGCACTAAATCGGTGTGCTATAGCCCACGGTTTTAGGGGTGGGCCTGGGGTCTGGGCGTGCTTTATGCCAAAAATTGACAGGGGCGTGCCAGGGAGGTTTGTGATCATCCCAGTGTGGTCCGTTTAAATTGTCATCATTATTTGGGTGGACAAACGGGAAAAATGGCACGAATGGAGAATTTTCGAGCCAAATCAGTGTGCTATAGCCCATGGTTTCGGGGGTGGGCTCGGGGTCCGTGCGTGTTATGGGCCAAAAATCGATCGGGGTATGCTATGGAAATTGGAGATTATCCCAGTGTGGTCCGTTTAAATTTTTGTGTCTACTTGGGTCGATAAACAGGCGAAATGGCACGAATGGGGAATTTTTGGGCCAAATCGGTGTGCTATAGCCCACGGTTTTGGGGGTGAGCTCGGGGTGTGGGCGTGCTTTCGGCCGAAATTTGATCGGGGCATTCCATAGAGGTTGAAGATCATCCCATTATGGTCCATTTAATTTTTCATGGCCATTTTGGTGGGCAAACGGGCGAAACGGTGTGAACGGAGAATTTTTGGGCCAAATCAGTGTGCTACAGTATGCCAGGGAGGTTAGGGATCATCCCAGTATGGTCCGTTTAAATTTTAGTGGCCATTTGGGTGGACAAATGAGTGAAACGGTGCGAACGGGGCATTTTTGGGCTAAATCGGTGTGCTATAGCCCTCAGTTTTGGTGGTGGATTCGGAGTTCGAAGGTGCCGTGGGCCAAAAATCATTTGGGACATTCTAGGGAGGTTGGGGATCATCCCAGTGTGGTCCGTTTAAATTTTCGTGGAAATTTGGGTGGACAAACGGGCGAAACGGCATAAATGGGGCATTTTCGCGCCAAATCGATGTGCTAAATCCCATGGTTTTTGGGTGGGCCCGGGGTCCAGGAGTGCTATGGGATAAAAATTGACCGGGGCATGCTAGTGAGGTTGGGAATCATTCCAGTGTGGTCTGTTTAAATTTTCATGGCCATTTGGAAGGACAAACGGGTGAAACGGTGCGAACGGGGCATTTTTGAGCCAAATCGGGTGCTATAGCCCACTGTTTTAGGAGTGGGCCCGGGGTTCGGGCGTGCTGTGTGCCAAAAATCAATCGGGGCATGCCAAGGAGGTTAGGGATCATCCCAGTGTGGTCCGTTTAAATTTTCATGGTCATTTGGGTGGACAAACGGGCAAAATGGCGCGAACGGGGCATTTTTGGGCCAAATCGGTGTGCTATAGCCTACGGTTTTGGGGGTAGGCTCGGAGTTTGTGTGTGTTGTAGGCCAAAAATTGATCGAGGCATGCTAGGGAGTTTGGAGATCATCGCAATGTAGTCCGTTTAAATTTTCGCAGACATTTGGGTCGACAAATGGGAGAAACAACGGGAATGGGGCATTTTTGAGCCAAATCGATGTGCTATAGCCCACGGTTTTGGGGGTGGGCTCAGGATCCGGGCGTGCTGTGGGCTGAAATTTGACCAGGGCATGCCAGGAGGGTTGAGGATCATCCCAGTGTGGTTTTTTTAATTTTTTAAAGCCGTTTGGGTGGGCAAACTGGCAAAACAGCGCGAACGGGGCATTTTTGGGACAAATCGATGTGCTATAGCCCACGGTTGTGAGGGTGGACCCGGGGTTCGAGCTTGCTGTGGATTTAACCAGGGCATGCCAGGGAGGTTGAGGATTGTCCCAGTATGGTCCGTTTAAGTTTTAGTGGCCATTTTGGTGGACAAATACGCAAAACGGTGCAAACGGGATATTTTTAGGCCAAATCGGTGTGCTATATCCCACAGTTTCGAGGGTGAACTCAAAGTATGAGGGTACCGTGGGCCAAAAATTATTTGGGGCATTCCAGGGAGGTTGGGATCATCCCAGTGTGGTCCGTTTAAATTTTGTGGCCATTTGGGTGGACAAACGGGAAAAACGGCGCGAACGAGGCATTTTCGGGCCAAATCGATAGGAATAGCCCTCAATTTTGGTGGTGGGCTCGAGGTTTGGGTGTGCTGTGGGCCAAAAATTGACCAGGGCATGCTAGGGAGGTTAGGGATCATCCCAGTATGGTCCATTAAAATTTTTGTGCCCATTTGGGTGGACAAACGGGTGAAACGGCATGAACGGGGCATTTTCAGGACAAATCGGTGTGCTATAGCCCATGGTATCAAGGGTGGGCCCAGGGTTCGGGCGTGCTGTGGGCCAAAAATCACCAGAGGCATACCAGGGAGGTTGGGGATTATCCAGGTATGGTCCGTTTAAATTTTTGTGGCCATTTGGGTGGATAAACGGGCAAAACGACGCAAATGGGGCATTTTTGGGCCAAATCGATGTGCTATAACCCACGGTTTTGGGGGTGGGCCCGGGGTCCGGGCGTGCCGTGGGCCAAAAATCAACTAGGGCATGCCAGGGAGGTTGGGGATCGTCTCAGTGTGGTCCATTTAAATTTTTGTGTCCATTTGGGTGGACAAACGGGCGAAACGGCGCGTATGAGGCATTTTCGCGCAAAATCGGTGTCCTATAGCCCATGGTTTTAGGGGTGGGCCCGGGCATGCTGTGTGCCAAAAATTGGTAGAGAAATGCCAAGGAGATTTGTGATCATCCCAGTATGGTCCGTTTAAATTTGCATGGTCATTTGTGTGGACAAACGGGCAAAACGGTGCGAACAGGGCATTTTCGAGCTAAATCGGTGTGCTATAGCCCATGGTTTCGGGGGTGGACTCGAGGTCCGTATGTGTTGTGGGACAAAAATCGATCAGGGCATACCATGGAGTTTGGAGATTATCCCAGTGTGGTCCGTTTAAATTTTCATGGCCATTTGAGTCGACAAACAGGCGAAACAGCGCAAATGGGGTATTTTCGTGCCAAATCGGTGTGCTATATCCCACGATTTTGGGGGTTGGCTCGGGGTCCGGGCGTGCTGTGGGTCAAAATTTGATCGGGATATGACAGGGAGGTTGGGTTTCATCCCAGTAAGGTTTGTTTAAATTTTCATGGCTATTTCGGTGGACAAACGGGAGAAACAGTACAAACGGAGCATTTTCGGGCTAAATCAATGTGCTACAGCCCACGATTTTGGGGTGGGCCTGGGATCCGGGCGTGCTGTGGGTCAAAAATCTACCAAGGAATTCTAGGGAGGTTGTAGATCATCCTAGTGTGGTCCGTTTAAATTTTTGTGGCCATTTGGATGGACAAACAGGCGAAACGACGCGAATGGGGCATATTTGGGCTAAATCGGTCTGCTATAGCCAACGGTTTTGGGGGTGGGCCCGGTGTCCGTGCGTGTTGTTGGTCAAATATTAACCAGGATGTGACAGGGAGGTTGAGGATCACCCTACTATGGTTAGTTTAAATTTTCGTGGCCATTTGGGTGGACAAACGGGCGAAATAGTGCGAATGGGGCTTTTGTAGGCAAAATCTGTGCGCTAAGCTTACAGTCTTGAGGGTGGGCGTGCCGTGCACGAAAAATTGATGGGTGCATGCCATAGAGGTTAGGAATCATTCCTATGTGGTCCGTTTAAATGTTAGTGTCCATTTGGGTGGACAAATGAGTGAAACAGTGCGAACGGGGCATTTTTAGGCCAAATCAGTGTGCTATAGCCCTCAGTTTTGATGGTGGGCTCGGAGTCCGAGGGGGCCGTGGGCCGAAAATTATTTGGGGCATTCTAGGTGAGGTTGGGGATCATCCCAGTGAGGTCTGTTTAAATTTTCGTGGACATTTGGGTGGACAAACGGGCGAAACGGCACGAATGGGGCATTTTCGCGCCAAATTGGTGTGCTATAGCCCGCGGTTTTGGGATGGGCCTGGTGTCCGGGCGTGCTATGGGTCGAAAATCGACCGAGGCATGCTAGTGAGGTTGGGGATCGTACCAGTGTGGTCCATTTAAATTTTCATGGCCATTTGGAAGGACAAACGGGAGAAACGATGCGAACGGGGCATTTTCGAGCCAAATCGGGTTCTATAGCCCACTGTTTTAGGGGTGGGCTAGGGATCCGGGCGTGCTGTGTGCCAAAAATTGACTGGGGCATGCCAGTGAGGTTAGGATCATCCCAGTGTGGTGCGTTTAAATTTTCATGGTCATTTAGTTGGACAAATGGGCGAAACGCGCGCGAACGGGGCATTTTTGGGCTAAATCAGTGTGCTATAGCACACCGTTTTGTGGGTGGGTTTGGGGTTTGTGCATGTTGTAGACCAAAAATCGACCGAGGTATGCTATGGAGGTTGTAGATCGTCCCAATGTGTTCCGTTTAAATTTTTGTGGCCATTTGGGTGGACAAATGGGAGAAACAGTGGAATGGGGCATTTTCGGGCCAAATCGGTGTGCTATAGACCACGGTTTTAGGGGTGGGCTCGGGGTTCGGGCGTGATGTGGGATGAAATTTGACCAGGGCATGCCAGGGAGGTTGGGGATCATCCCAGTGTGGTCCGTTTAAATTTTCATTGCTGCTTGGGTAGGCAAATGGACAAAACGGCTCGAACGGGGCATTTTCGGGCCAAATCGATGTGCTATAGCCCACGGTTTTAAGGGTGGACACGGGGTTCGGGCGTGCTGTGTATTTGACCAAGCATGCCAGGGAGGTTGGGGATTGTTCCAGTATGGTCCGTTTAAGTTTTAGTGGCCATTTGGGTGGACAAACGCGCAAAATGGTTCGCGCAGGATATTTTTAGGCCAAATCGGTGTGCTATAGCCCACAGTTTCGGGAGTGTGCACAAAGTCTGAGGGTGCCGTGGGCTAAAAATTATTTGGGGAATTCCAGGGAGGTTGGGGATCATCCGAGTGTGGTACGTTTAAATTTTCGTGGCCATTTGGGTAGACAAACGGCCAAAACGGCGTGAACGGGGCATTTTCTGGCTAAATCGGTGGCAATAGGTCTCGATTTTGGTGGTGGGCTCGAGGTTTGGGCGCGCTGTGGGCCAAAAATCAACTGGGGCATGCTAGGGAGGTTGGAGATTATCCCAGTATGGGCCGTTAAAATTTTCGTGCCCATTTGGGTGGAAAAATAGGTGAAACGGTATGAACGGGGCATTTTTGGGCCAAATCGGTGTGCTATAGCCCATTGTATCAGGGGTGGGCTCGGGGTCCGAGCGTGCTGTGGGCTAAAAATTGCTAGAGGCATGCCAGGGAGGTTGGGATCATCCAGGTGTGGTCCGTTTAAATTTTTGTGGCCATTTGGGTGGATAAACGGGCAAGACGACGCAAATGGGGCATTTTTGGGCCAAATCGGTGTGCTATAGCTCATGATTTTGGGGTGGGGCCCTTGTTTTGGGCGTGCTGTGGGCCAAAAATTGACCAGGGCATGCCAGGGAGGTTAGGGATAATCCCAGTGTGGTTCGTTTAAATATTTGTGGCTATTTGGGTGGACAAACGGGCGACACGACACAAATGGGGCATTTTCGCACTAAATCGGTGTGCTATAGCCCATGGTTTTGGGGTGGGCCCGGGTTTCGGGCGTGCTGTAGGCCAAAAATTGACCGGGGCATGCTAGGGAGGTTGGGAATCATCCCAGTGTGGTTCGTTTAAATTTTTGTGGCCATTTGGAAAGACAAATTGGCGAAACGGCATGAACGGGGCATTTTTGGGCCAAATCGGTGTGCTATAGCCCACGGTTTTGGGGGTAGGCTCGGGGTCCAGGCGTGCTCTGTGCCAAAAATCGATCGGGCGTGCCAGGGAGGTTGGGGATCATCCCAGTGTGGTCCGTTTAAATTTTTATGGTCATTTGGATGGACAAACGGGAGAAACGACACGAATGGGGTATTTTCGAGCCAAATCAGTATGCTATAGCCTACGGTTTTTGGTGTGGGTTTTAGGTCCGTGCGTGTTGCGGGCCGAAAATCGATCGAGGCATGCCAGAGAGGTTGGAGATCATCCCAGTATGGTCCGTTTAAATTTTTGTGGCCATTTGGGTGGAAAAACTGGCAAAACGGTGTCAATGGGGCATTTTCGGGCCAAATTGGTATGTTGTATAGCCCACTGTTACGGGGATGGGCTCGGGGTCTTGGCATTCCGTGGCCCAAAATTTGACCGGGGCATGCTAGGGAGGTTGGAAATCATCCCAGTATGGTCCATTTAAATTTTCATGGCCATTTGGGTGGGCAAACGAGCGAAACGGCACGGACGGGGCATTTTAGGGCTAAATCGGTGTGCTACAGGCTACGGTTTTGGGGTGGGCCCAGAGTCCGGGCGTGCCGTAGGCCAAAAGTCAACTGGGGCATTCTAAAGAGGTTAGGGATCATTTTAGTATGGTCTGTTTAAATTTTTGTGGCTATATGGATGGACAAACTGGCGAAACGGCACGAATGGGGCATTTTGGGCCAAATTGGTGTGCTATAGCCCACAGTTTTGGGGGTGGGTCCGGTGTCTGTACGCGTTGTGGACCGAATATCGACCGAAGAATGCCACGGAGGTTGGGGATTATCCCAGTATTTTCTGTTTAAATTTTTGCAGCCATTTGGGCGGACAAATGGATGAAACGGCGCGGACGTGGCATTTTTGGGCCATATCCGTGTTCTTTAGCCCATGATTTTAAGGGTGGGCCTGGGTTTCGGGCGTCCTGTGCACCAAAAATAGATCGGGGAATGCCAGGTAGGTTGGGGATCATCCCAGTATGGTTTGTTTAAATTTTAATAGCCATTTCGGTGGACAAAAAGACGAAATAGTGCAAACGGGGCATTTTTGGGCCAAATCGGTGTGCTATAGCCTACAATTTTGGGGGTGGGCTCGGAGTCTGAGGGTGCCATTGGACGAAAATTATTCGGGGCATTCCAGGGAGGTTGTGGATCATCCCAGTGTGGTCCGTTTAAATTTTCTTGGCTATTAAGGTGGACAAACGGGCGAAATGACGCGAACAGGGCATTTTTGGACCAAATTGGTGGCAACACATCCAGATGTGGTACGTTTAAGTTTTTGTGGCCATTTGGATGGACAAATAGGCGAAACGGCAAACACGAGGCATTTTCGGGCTAAATGGGTGTGCTATTGCCCACCGTTTCGGGAGTGGGCCCGGGGTCCGGGCGTGGTGTAAGCCAAAAATTGACCAGGGCATGCCACGGAGGTTGGGGATCATCCCAGTGTGGTTCGTTTAAATTTTCGTGGCAATTTAGGTGGATAAACTGGTGAAATGGCACGAACGGGGCATTTTTGGGCCAAATCGGTGTGCTATAACCCACAGTTTTGGGGGTAGGCCTGGGGTCCGAATGTGTTGTATGTCAAAAATCGATCGGGGCATGCCAGGAAGGTTGGGGATCATCCCAGTGTGGTCCGTTTAAATTTTTGTGGTTATTTGGGTGGACAAACGGGTGAAACGACGCGAATGGGAAGTTTTTGGGCCAAATTGGTATGCTATAGCCCAAGGTTTTGGGGGTGGGCTTAGAGTCCGTTCGTGTTTTAAGGCCGAAAATTGACTGGGGCATGCCAGGGAGGTTGGGGATAGTCCCTGTATGGTCTGTTTAAATTTTCATGGACATTTGGGTGGGAAAACGGGTGAAACGGCGTGAATGGGGCATTTTCGGGCCAAATCTGTGTGCTATAGCCCACGATTTCTATGGTGGGCCCGAGGTTCGGACGTGTTGTGGGCCTTAAATCGACTGGTGCATACAAATGAGGTTGGGGATCATCTCAGTGTGGTTCGTTTAAATTTTCGTCGCCATTTGGGTGGACAAACGGGCGAAACAACACGAATGGGGCATTTTCGGGCCAAATCGGTGTGCTACAGCCCATGATTTTGGGGTGGGCCCAGGGTCTGGGTGTGCTGTGGGATGAAAATCTACCAAGGCATTCTAGGGAGGTTGAGGATCATCTTAGTGTAGTCTGTTTAAATTTTCATGGCCATTTGGATGGACAAACGGGCAAAACGGCACAAACGGGGCATTTTTGGGCCAAATCGGTGTGCTATAGCCCGGTTTTGGGGGTGGGCCTAGTGTCCGTATGTGTTGTGGGACTAATATTGACTGGGGTATGCCAGGGAGGATGGTCTGTTTAAATTTTTGCGGCTATTTGGGAGGACAAATGGGCGAAATGGCGCGAACGGGGCATTTTTGGGCCTAATTCGTGTGCTTTGGCCAACGGTTTTGAGGGTGGGCCCGGGGTCGGGTGTGGCTTACACTAAAAATCAACTGGGGCATGTTAGGGAGGTTAGGTATCGTCTCAGTGTGGTCCGTTTAAATTTTAGTGGCCATTTGGGTAGACAAACGGGTAAAACGGTGCGAACGGGGCATTTTTGGGCCAAATCATTATGCTATAGCCCACAGTTTCGGGGGTGGGCTCAGAGTTCAAGGGTGTTGTGGACCGAAAATCATTCGGGGTATTCCAGGGAGGTTGGGGATCATCCTAGTCTGATCCGTTTAAATTTTTGTTTCCATTTGGGTGGACAAACGGGCGAAATAGCGCGAACGGGGAATTTTCGGGCCAAATCGATGGCAATAGCCCTCGGTTTCTGTGGTGGGCCTAAAATTTTAGCGTGTTGTGGGAAAAAAAACAACCGGGGTATGCCAAGAAGGTTGGGGATCATCCCAGTGTGGTTGTTTTAAATTTTCATGGCCATTTGGGTGGCCAAACAGGCGAAATGGCGCGAACAGGGCGTTTTCGAGCCAAATCTGTGTGCTGTAGCCCACGGTTTTGAGGGTGGGCCTGGGGTCCAGGAATTTTGTGGGCCGAAAATCGATCGGGGCATGCCAGGGAGGTTGGGGATCATCCCAGTATGGTCCATTTAATTTTTGTGGTCATTTGTGTGGATAAACGGGCAAAACGGCGCAAATGGGCCATTTTCGGGCTAAATCGATGTGTTATAGCCTACGGTTTTGGGGGTGGGCCAGGCGTTCGTGCGTACTGTGGGACAAAAATTGATCGGGGCATAAAAAAGAGGTTGGGGATTATCCCAGTGCAGACCGTTACAATTTTTGTGCCTATTTGGGTGGACAAACGGGCAAAACGGTGTAAACTGGGCATTCTCGGGCCAAATATGTATGTTATAGCCCATGGTTTTGGGGGTGGGCTCGTGGTCCGGGCGTGCTGTGGGCTTAAAATCAACTAGGGCATGCCAGGGAGGTTGGGGATCAATCCAGTGTGGTCCGTTTAAATTTTTGTGGCCATTTGGGTGGACAAACGGGCGAAACAGCGCGAATGAGGCATTTTCGCATTAAATCGGTGTGTTATAGCCTACGGTTTTAGGGGTGGGCTCGGTTTCCAGGCGTGTTGTGTGCCAAAAATTGACAGGGGCATGCCAGGGAGATTTATGATCATCGCAATGTGGTCTATTTAAATTTTCATAGTTATTTGGGTGGATAAATGGGCAAAATGGTGTGAACGGGGCATTTTCGAGTGAAATCGGTGTGCTATATAGCCTACAGTTTGGGGGTAATTCGGGTTTCGGGCATACTGTGTGCCAAAAATCAACCGGGGTTAGCCAGGGAGGTTAGGGATCATTACAGTATGGTAGGTTTAAACTTTTGTGGCCATTTGGGTGGCAAACGGGAGAAACGGCACAAATGGGGAATTTATGGGCCAAATCGGTGTGCTATAGCCCACATTTTTGGGGGTGGCCTCCATTTTCGGGCGTGCTGTGGGCCGAAATTTGATCGGGGCATGCCAGGGAAGTTGGGGATCATCCCAGTGTGGTCCATTTAAATTTTCATGGCTATTTGGGTGGGCAAACATGCAAAACGGTGCGAACGGGGCATTTTCGGGCCAAATTGGTGTGCTATAGCCCACGGTTTTGGGGGTGGGCCTCAGTTTTGGGTGTACTGTGGGCCTCAAAATAACCGAGGTATGCAAGGAAGGTTGGGTATCATCCCAGTATGGTCCGTTTAAATTTTTGTGGCCATATGGGTGGACAAACGGGTGAAATAGCATGAACGGGGCATTTTCAGGCCAAATCAGTGTGCTATAACCCACGGTTTTAGTGTGGGCCCGGGGTACGGGCGTGCTGTGTGCCAAAAATTTACCGGGGCATGCAAGGGAGGTTGAAGATCATCCTAGTGTGGTCCATTTAAATTTTTATGGCCATTTGGATTGACAAACGGGCAAAACGGCGCAAACGGGGCATTTTCGTGCCAAATTAGTGTGCTATAGCCCATGCTTTTGGTGGTGGTCCCGATATCTGAGCGTGCTGTGAGGCAAAAAATTTACCGAGGCATGCCAGGGAGGTTGGGGATCATCTCAGTATAGACCGTTTAAAATTTAGTGGCCATTTGGGTAGACAAACAGGCAAAACGGTGCGAACGGGGCATTTTTGGGCCAAATCGTTATGCTATAGCCCACAGTTTCAGGGGTGGGCTTAGAGTTCGAGGGTACTGGGGGTCGAAAATAATTTGGGGTATTCCAGGGAGGTTGGGGATCATCCCAGTATGGTCCATTTAAATTTTCGTTGCCATTTGGGTGGACATACGGGCGAAATGGCGCGAACGGGGCATTTTCAAGCCAAATCGATGGCAATAGCCCTCGGTTTGGGTGGTGGGCCTGAGGTTTGGGCATGCTGTGGGCCGAAAATTGACCGGGGTACGCCAAGGAGGTTGGGGATCATCCCAGTATGGTTGATTTAAATTTTCATGGCCAAACGGGTGAAATGGCGCGAACGGGGCATTTTCGAACCAAATCTGTGTGCTACAGCCCACGGTTTTAAATGTGGGCCTGGGGTCCAGGCGTTTTGTATGCCGAAAATTGACCGGGGCATGCCAGGGAGGTTGGGGATCATCCTAGTATGGTATATTTAAATTTTCGTGGCCATTTGGGTGGAGAAACAGGCAAAACAGCGCAAATGGTGCATTTTTGGGTCAAATCGGTGTGCTATAGCCTACGGTTTTGGGGGTGGGCCCGACGTTCGTGCCTGTTGTTTGCTTAAAATTGATTGGGGTATAAAAAGGAGGTTGGGGATCATCCCATTATGGATCGTTAAAATTTCCGTGCATATTTGGGTGGACAAACGGGAGAAACGGTGCAAACTGGGTATTCTCGGGCCAAATAGGTGTGTTATAACCCATGGTTTCGGGGGTGGTCCCGGGGTTCGGGTGTGTTGTGGGTCAAAAATTGACCTAGGTGTTTTAGGAAGGTTGGGATCATCCCAGTGTGGTCCGTTTAAATTTTCGTGGCCATTTGGGTGGACAAACGGGCGAAACGACGCAAATGGGGCATTTTCCTGCCAAATTGGTATGCTATCGCCCACGGTTTTGGGGTGGGCCCGGGCATGCTATGGGCGGAAAATCGACCAGGACATGCTAGGGAGGTTGGGGATTATCTCAGTGTGGTCCGTTTAAATTTTAGTGGCCATTTGTAAGGACAAACAGGGGAAACGGTGCGAACGCATCATTTTCAAGCCAAATCGGTGTGCTATAGCCCACTGTTTTTGGGGTAATTTGGGTTTCGGGCGTGCTATGTGCCAAAAATTAACCGGGGCGTGCCAGGAAGGTTAAGGATCATCACAGTGTAGTAGGTTTAAATTTTCATGGCCATTTGGGTGGCAAACGAATGAAACGGCGTGAAAGGGGCATTTTTGGGCCAAATCGTTGTGCAATAGCCCACAGTTTTGGGGGTGGCCTCCGTGTCCGGGCGTGCTGTGGGCTGAAATTTGACCGGGGCATGCCAGGAAAGTTGGGGATCGTCCCAGTGTGGTCCGTTTAAAGTTTCATGGCCATTTGGGTGGGCAAACGGGCAAAACGATGAGAATGGGGCATTTTTGGGCCAAATTGGTGTGCTATAGCCCACAGTTTCGGGGGTGGGCCTAGGGTTTGGGTGTACTATAGGCCTCAAAATAACCGGGGTATGCAAGGCAGGTTGGGGATCATCCCAGTATGGTCCGTTTAAATTTTTGTGGCCATTTGGGTGGACAAACGGGCAAAATGGCATGAATGGGGCATTTTCAGGCCAAATCGGTGTGCTATAGCCCACGGTTTTAGGGTGGGCTCGGGGTCCGGGCATGATGTGGACCGAAAATCGATCGGGGCATGCTAGGGTCGTTGGAGATCATCCTAGTGTAGTCCATTTGGCTATTTGGGTGGACAAATAGCCCACAGTTTTTGGGGGTGGGCTCGGGGTCTGGGTATGCTGCGGGCCAAAAATTGACCGGGTCGCACCAGGGAGGTTGGGGATCGTCCCAGTATGGTCCGTTTATATTTTTGAGATCATTTGGGTGGAATAACAGGCGAAACGGCCCGAATAGGGCATTTTCGGCCAAATCGTTGTGCTATTGCCTACGATTTTGGGGGTGGGCCCAGGGTTCGGGCCTGCTTTGGGCCAAAAATCGACTGGGGCATACCAGGGAGGTTGGGGATCATCCAAGTCTGGTCCGTTTAAATTTTTTTGTCCATTTGGGTGGACAAACGGGCGAAATGGCATAAACAGTGCATTTTCAAGTGAAATCGATGTGTTATAGCCCTCGGTTTCAGGGGTGGGCCCGGGGTTCGAGTGCGTTATCAGCCAAAAATTGATCGGGGCATGCCAACTAGGTTCGTAATCATCCCAGTATGGTCTATTTAAATTTTTATGGCCATTTGGCTGTACAAACAAGCGAAACAGCGCGAATGGGGTATTTTCAGGCCAAATCGGTTGCTATAGCCCATGATTTCAGGAGTGGGTTCGGGGTCCGGGCGTGCTGTGGGCCGAAAATCAACCGAGGTATGCCAGGGAGGTTGGGATCATCTCAATATGGTCCGTTTAAATTTTCGTGGCCATTTGGGTGGACAAAAAGGCAAAACAGCGCGAACGAGGCATTTTTAGGCCAAATCGGTGTGCTATAGACAACGGTTTCAGGGGTGGACTCATGATACAGGGGTTCTGTGGGCCGAAAATTTACCAGGGCATGCCAAGGAGGTTAGGGATCATCCCAGTATGGTCCGTTTAAATTTTCATGGTCATTTGGGTAGACAAACAGGCAAAACGGCGCAAACGGGGCATTTTCTACCAAATTGATGTGCTATAGACCACGGTTTTAGAGGTGGGTCGGGTTCCGGGTATGCTGTATCTCGAAAATCGATCGGGGCATGCCAGGGAGGTTGGGAATCATTCCAGTGTGATCTATTTAAATTTTTGTGGCCATTTGGATGGACAAACGTGCGAAACGGCGCGAACGAGGCATTTTCGGGCCTAATCGGTGTTCTATAGCCCACAGTTTCTAGGGTAGACCGGGGTACCGGGCGTGCTGTGAGCCAAAAATTAATTGGGGCATGCCATGGAGGTTAGGGATCATCCCAGTATGGTTCGTTTAAATTTTTGTTGCCATTTGGGTTTACAAACGGACGAAACGGCGCGAATGGGGCATTTTTGGGATAAATTAGTGTACTATTGCTCATGGTTTTGGGGGTGGGCCCAGGGGTCGTCTGTGCTGTGGGCCGAAAATAAACAATGGCATGCTAGGGAGTTTGAGGATCATCCCAGTATGGTCGATTTAAATTTTTGTGGCCATTTGGGTGGACAAACGGACGAAACGGCGCGAACTGGGAATTTTCGAGCCAAATCGGTGTGCTATAGCCCACGATTTCAGAGGTGGGCCAGTGGTCCTGGCGTGCTGTGGGATAAAAATTTACCGAGGTGTGCCAGGGAGGTTGGGAATAATCCAAGTGTGGTCTGTTTAAATTTTCGTGGCCATTTGGGTGGACAAACGGGCGAAACGGAGCAAATAGGGCATTTTTGGGCCAAATCGGTGTGCTATAGCTCACGGTTACGGGGATGGGCCTGGGGTCCAGGCGTGCTGTGGGGCAAAAATTGATCAACGTGTGCCAGGGAGGTTGGGGATCATCCCAGTATGGTCCGTTTAATTTTTTGTGGCCATTTCGGTGGTCAAACGGGCGAAACGGCGGGAATGGAACATTTTTGGGCCAAATCGATGTGCTATAACCCACGGTTTTGGAGGTGGGCCCAGAGTTCAAGCGTGCTGCGGGTCTAAAATCGACCGAGGCATGGCAGGTAGGTTGGAGATCATCGCAGTATGGTTTTTTTAAATCTTCTTGGCCTTTTGGGTAGACAAACGGGCGAAACAACGGAAACGGGGCATTTTTGGTATAAATCGGTTTTCTATTACCCACGGTTTTGGGGGTGAGCCCGAGGTCTGGGCGTGCTGTGTAATGAAATCGACAGGGGAGTGCTAGAGAGGTTGGAGATTGTCCCAGTATGGTCTGTTTAAATTTTTGTGGCCATTTGGGTGGACAAACGGGAGAAACGGCGCGAACGAGGTATTTTTGGACTAAATTGGTGTGCTATAGCCCACGATTTTGGGGGTGGGCTCGAGGTTCGGGCGTGTTGTGGGTCGAAAATTGACCTAGGCATGCCAGGGAGGTTGGGGACCATCCCAGTGTTGTTCGTTTAAATTTTTTTGGCCATTTAGGTGGACAAACGAGCAAAACGGCGTGAATAGGGCATTTTTGGGCCAAATCGGCGTGCTATAGCCTACGGCTTTTTAGGTGGGCTCGGGATTCGGGTGTGCTGTGGTCCAAAAATTAATCTGGGCATGCCAGGGAGGTTGGGGATCATCCCAGTATGGTTCGTTTAATATTTTTTGTCCATTTGGGTGAAAAAATAGGCGAAACGACGCGACCACGGTGTTTCTGAGCCAAACCGATGTGCTATAGCCCACGATTTTAAGGGTCGGCCCCGGGTCCGAGCGAGCTGTGGGCCAAAAATCGACCAGGGCATGCTAGGGAGGTTGGGGATCATCCCAGTGTGCTCCGTTTAAATTTTTGTGGATATTTGGGTGGACAAACGGGTGAAACTGCATGAACGGGGCTTTTTTGAGCCAAATCGGTGTGCTATAGCCCATGATCTTGGGGTTGGGCTCGAGGTCCGGGCGTGATGTGGGAGAAAAATTGACTGGGGCATGACAGAGAGGTTGGGGATTATGTCAGTATGGTCTGTTTAAATTTTTATGGCCATTTAGCGGGACAAACAAGCGAAGCAGCTTGAACGGGGTATTTTCTAATAAATCGGTGTGCTATAGCCCACGTTTTTGGGGTGGGCCTGGGTTCCGAGCGTGATGTGGGTCAAAAATTGACTGGGGCATGCCAGGAAGGTTGGAGATCAACCCAGTATGGTCTGTTTAAATTTTTGTGGCCATTTGGGTGTATAAACGGGCGAAACAGCGCGAATGGGGTGTTTTCGGTCAAAATTGATGTGCAATAGTCCACGGTTTTGCGGGTGGGCCCGAAGTATAGGTGTGCTTTGGAACAAATTTCGACCGGCGCATGCCAGGGAGGTTGGGGATCGTCCCTGTGTGGTTTGTTTAAATTTTAGTGGCCATTTGGGTGGACAAAGGGGCAAAACAACGCAAACGGGGCATTTTTGGGCCAAATTGGTGTGCTATAGCCCACGATTTTGGGGGTGGTCATGGGGTTCGAGCGTGCTGAGGGCTAAAAATCGACCAGGGCATTTCAGGGAGGTTGGGGGTCATCCCAGTATGGTTCGTTTAAATTTTTGTGGCTATTTGGGTGGACAAACAAGCGAAACAGTGTGAATGGGTCATTTTTGGGCTAAATCGACGTACTATAGCCCACAGTTTTGGGGGTGGGCCTGAGTTCCGAGCGTGTTGTGGTTCGAAAATCGACTGGGTATGCCAGGGAGGTTGGGGATTATCCCAGTGTGGTACGTTTAAATTTTTGTGGCCATTTGGGTGGACAACTGGTCAAAACGGCATGGACGTGGCGTTTTCGAGCCAAACCGGTGTCCTATAGCCCACGATTTTAGGGGTGGGATCGGGGTCCAGGCGTGTTGTGGGCCAAAAATTGACTGGGGCGTGCCAGGGAGGTTGGGGATCATCCTAGTATGTTCCGTTTAAATTTTTATGGTCATTTGGGTGGACAAGCAGGCAAAATGTCGCGAATGGGGTATTTTCGTGCCAAATCGGTGTGCTATAGCCTACGGTTTCAGGGGATGGCCCGGGGTTCGGGTGTGCTGTAGGCCAAAAATCAATTGGGGTGTGCCAGGGAGGTTGGGGATCATCCCAGTGTGGTCGGTTTAAATTTCCGTGGCCATTTGGGTGGACAAATGGGTGAAACGGTGCGAACGGGGAATTTTTGGGCTAAATCGGTGTGCTCTAGCCCACGGTTTTCGGGGTGGGCCTGGGGTCCAACCGTGCTTTAGGCTAAAAATTAAGTGAGGCATGGAAGGGAGGTTGGGGATCCTCCCAGTGTGGTCCGTTTAAATTTTCGTAGCCATTTGGGTGGACAAAGGGGCGAAATGCCGTGAATGGGGAATTTTTTAGCCAAATTGGTGTGCTATAGCCCACGATTTTGGGGTTGGGCTCGGGGTCCATGCGTTTTGTGGGCTAAAAATTGACCAGGGTATGTCAGGGAGGTTGGGGATTATCCCAGTGTGGTCCGTTTAAATTTTTGTGGTAATTAGGGTGGACAAACGGTGAAACGACACAAATGGAGGATTTTAGGGCCAATTCGGTGTGCTATAGCCCACAGTTGCGGGGGTGGGCCCGAGGTCCGGGTGTGCTATAGGCTGAAAATCAACCGAGGTATGCCAGGGAGGTTGGGGATCATCCCAGTATGGTTTGTTTAAATTTTTGTGGCCATTTGGGTGGATATACGGGCAAAACGGCGCGAACGGGGCATTTTCGGGCCAAATTGGTGTTCTATAGACAACGGTTTTGGAGGTAGGCCCAGGGTCTGAGCATGTTGTGGGTTAAAAATCAACTGGGGCATGCCAGGAAGCTTGGATATCATCCCAGTATGATCCGTTTAAATTTTCATGGCCATTTGGGTGGAAAAACGGGCGAAACGACGCGAATGGGGTGTTTTCGATCAAAATCGGTGTGCTTTATTCCATGGTTTTAGGGGTGGCCCGGGGCTTAGGCGTTCTTTGGAATAAAAATTGACCGGGGCATGCCAGGGAGGTTGGGGATCGTTCCAGTATGGTCCGTTTAAATTTTTGTGGCCATTTAGGTGGACAAACGAACGAAAGAGTATCAATGGGGCATTTTTCAGCTGAATCGGCGTGCTATAGCCCACGTTTTTGGGGGTGGGCCCGGGATCCAAGCGTGCTATGGTAAAAAATGTATTGGGGCATGCTAGAGAGGTTGGGGATCATCCCAGCGTAGTTCGTTTAAATTTTTGTGGCTATTTGGGTGAACAAAAGAGCGAAAATGCGCAGACGTGGCATTTTCGAGCCAAACCGGTGTGCTCTAGCCCATGGTTTTAGGGGTGGGCCCTGGGTATGGGGTTTTGAGGGTCAAAAATTGACTGAGGCATGCCAGGTAGGTTGGGGATCATCCCAGTGTGGTCCGTTTAAATTTTTACGGCCATTTGGGTGGACAAACGGGCGAAATGGCGCGAATGGAGCATTTTTATGCCAAATCGGTGTGCTATAGCCTACGATTTCGGGGGATGGCCCAGGTTCCAGGCGTGATGTAGGAAAAAAATTAATTGGGGTGTTCTAGGGAGGTTGGGGATTATCCCATTGTGGTTCGTTTAAATTTTTGTGGATATTTGGTGGACAAACGAGCGAAACGGCGCGAACGGGGCATTTTTGGGCCAAATTGGTGTGCTATAGCCCACGATTTTGGGTCTGTGGGCCAAAAATTGACTGCGGCGTGTCGAGGAGGTTGGGGATTATCCCAGTAAAGTCCGTTTAAATTTTTGTGGCCATTTGGGTGGACAAACTGGCAAAACGGCACGAATGAGGAATTTTCGGGGCAAATTAGTGTGCTCTAGCCCACGATTTTGGGGGTGGGCCTGGGGTCCGAGCGATCTTTGGGCCGAAAATTAACTGGGGCATGGTAGGGAGGTTGGGGATCACCCCAGTATGGTCCATTTAAATTTTCGTAGCCATTTGGGTGGACAAAGGGGAGAAACGCCGTGAACAGGGCATTTTAGAGCCAAATCTGTGCGCTATATCCCACGATTTCGGGGTTAGGCTCGCGGACCGGTCGTGTTGTGGGTTAAAAATTGACCAGGGTATGCCAGGGAAGTTGGGGATTGTCCTAGTGTGGTCCGTTAAAATTTTTATGGCTATTTGGGTAGACAAAAGGGCGAAACTGCACAAACGAGGCATTTTTGCACCAAATTGGTGTGCTATAGTCCACGGTTCCGGTGATGGGGCTAGGATTCGGGCGTGCTGTGGGCCAAAAATCAACCGAGGCATGCCAGGGAGGTTGGGGATCGTCCAAGTATGGTCCATTTAAATTTTTATGGCTATTTGGATAGACAAACAGGAGAAACGGAGCGAACGGGGTATTTTTGGGCAAAATCGGTGTGCTATAGCCCAAGATTTCGGGGATGGGCCCTAGGTCCAGGCGTGCTGTGTGCAAAAAATTGACCGAGGTATGCCAGGGAGGTTGGGGATCATCCCAGTATAGTCCGTATAATTTTTGTGGCAATTTGGGTAGACAAACATGTGAAACGGCGCGAACGGAGCATTTTCGAGCCAAATCGGTGTGTTATAGCCCACGGTTTTGGGGGTGGACCCGGGGTTCGGGTGTGCTGTTGGAAAAAATTTGACTAGGTCATGACAGGGAGATTAGGGATCTTTCTAGTGTAGTCCGTTTAAATTTCCGTGGCCATTTGGGTGGACAAACGGGCGAAACGGCGCAAACGGGGCATTTTTGGGCTAAATTATTATGCAATAGCCCATGGTATCAGGGGTGGACCTGGGGTCCGGGTATGCTATGGGTCAAAAATTGACCGGGGTATTCTAGGGAGGTTGGGGATCATCCCAATGTGGTCCGTTTAAATTTTTCTGGCCATTTGGGTGTATAAACAGGCGAAACGGCACAAAGTGGGCATTTTTTGGACCAAATCGGTCTGCTATAGCCCACGGTTTTGGGGGTGGGCCCGGGGTCCAAGCGTTCTGTGGGTCGAAAATCAACTGAGGCGTGTCTGAAAGGTTGGGGATCATCCTCGTATGGTCCATTTAAATTTTAGTGGCCATTTGGGTGGTCAAACGGGCGAAACAACGCGAATGAGGCATTTTCGGGCCAAATTGGTGTGCTATAGCCCACGGTTTTTAGGGGTGGGCCCGGGGTTCGGGTGTGTTGTGGGCCAAAAATTGTTTGGAGCATGCTAGGGAGGTTGGGGATCATCCCAGTGTGGTCTGTTTAAATTTTTGTAGCTATTTGGGTGAACAAATGGGCAAAATGGCCCGAACGGGGCATTTTCGGCGAAATCGGTGTGCTATAGCCCTCGGCTTCGGTGGTTGGCCAGAGGTCTGGGCGTGCTGTTGGCCAAAAATCGACAGGGGCATGCCAGGGATGTTGGGGATCATCCCAGTGTGTTTCTTTTAAATTTTTGTGGCCATTTAGGTGGACAAACGGGAGAAACAACTCGAACAGGGCATATTCGGGCCAAATCGGTGTTCTTTAGCCCACGGTTTCGGGGGAAGGCCCTGGGTCCGGGCGTGTTGTGGGCCAAAATCTACCGGGGTGTGCCAGGGAGTTTGGGTCCATTTGGGCGGACAAACGGGCGAAACGACATAAATGGGGAATTTTCGATCTAAATCGGTATGCTATAGTCCACGATTTCGATAGTGGGCCGAGGGTCCGGGCGTGCTGTATTCCAAAAATTGACTGGGGCATACCAGGGAGGTTGGGTATCATCCCAGCATGGTTCTTTGAAATATTGTGGCCATTTGTGTGGATGAACGGGCAAAATGCCACAAATGGGGCATTTTCGAGCTAAATTGGTGTGCTATAGCCCACGGTTTTGGGGGTGGAGCCTAGGGTCCGAGTGTGCTGTGGGCCAAAATTCAACAGAGACATGCCAGGGAAGTCGGGGATCATCCCAGTGTGGTCCGTTTAAATTTCTGTGGCCATTTAGATGGATAAACAGGCAAAACGGCACAAATGGGGCATTTTCGGGCAAAATCGATGAGCTATAGCCCACAGTTTCAGGGGTGGGCCTGGGGTCCTGGACTGCTATGGGCTGAAAATTGATCGGGGCATGCCAGGGAGGTTGTGGATCTTACCAGTTTGGTTCGTTTAAATTTTTGTAGCTATTTTGGTGGGAAAACGGGTAAAATGGCAAGAACGGGCATTTTCGGGCAAAATTGGTGTGCTATAGCCCATGATTTAAGGGGTGGGCTCATGGTCCGGGGGTGTTTTGGGCTGAAAATAGACTAGGGCATTTCAGGGAGGTTGGTTATTATCCCAGTGTTGTCCGATTAAATTTACATGGTTATTTGGGTGTATAAGCAGGCGAAACAACTCGAACGGGGTATTTTAGGGCCAAATCGGTGTGTTATAACCCACGGTTTTAGGGTTGGGCTCGGGGTACTGGCGTGCTGTGGGCCAAAAATTGACCGGGGCATGCCAGGGAGGTTAGGTATCATCCTAGTATGGTCCGTTTAAATTTTCATGGCCAATTAGGTGGACAAAAAGGCAAAACGGTGCGAATTGGGCATTTTCTACCAAATCTGTGTGCTATAGACCATGGTTTCGGAGGTGGGTCGGGCTCCGGCTGTGCTGTGGGACAAATATCGATCGGGGCATTCCAGGGAGGTAGGGATCATCCCAATGTGGTCCGATTAAATTTTCATGGCCATTTGGGTGGACAAACTGGCGAAACAGCGCGAATGAGGCAATTTTAGGCCTAATAGGTGTGCTATAGCCCACAGTTTCAGGGGTGGGCCCGGGGTTCGGGCGGGTTGTCTTACCAAAACTCAATTGGGGCATGCCAAGGAGGTTGTAGATCATCCTAGTGTGGTCCGTTTAAATTTTTGTGGCTATTTGGGTAGACAAACGGGCAAAACAACACGAATGGGGCATTTTTGGGATAAATTGGTGTGCTATAGACCACGGTTTTAGGAGTGGGCGCCGATTTCGACTGTGCTGTGGGCCGAAAATAGATCGGGGCATTCTAGGGAAGTTGGGGATCATCCCAGTGTGGTTCGTTTAAATTTTTGTGGCCATTTAGGTAGACAAACGGGTGAAACGGTGCAAACAGAAGATTTTCGGGCCAAATCGGTGTGCTATAGCCCACGGTTCCAGAGGTGGTCCAGGAGTACGGGCGTGCGGTGGCCCAAAAATTGAACGAGGTATGTCTGGGAGATTGGGGATTGTCTCAGTGTGATCCGTTTAAATTTTTGTGGCCATTTGGGTGTTCAAACGGGTAAAACAGTGCAAATGGGGTATTTTCAGGACAAATTGGTTTTCTATAGCCCAAGGTTTTGGGGGTGGGCCTGGGGTCCGGGAGTGGTGTGTTCTGAAAATTAACTGGGGCGTACTAGGGTGGTTGGGGATCGTCCCAGTGTGGTTCGTTTAAATTTTTGTGGCCATTTGGGTGGACAAACGGGCGAAACGCCGCAAACGGTGCATTTTTGGGCTAAATTGGTGTTTTATAGCCCACAGTTTTGGGAGTGGGGCCTAGGTTCCGGGTGCACTATGGGCCAAAATTTGACCGAGAATGCCAGGGAAATCAGGGATCATCCTAGTGTGGTCCATTTAAATTTTTGTGGCTATTTGGGTGGACAAACAGGCAAAACGGCGCAAACGGGGCATTTTTAGGCTAAATCAGTGTGCTATAGCCCACAGTTTCAGGGGTGGGCTCGGGGTCCAAGCGTGTTGTGGGCTGAAAATCGATCGGGGCATGCCAGGGGGTTGAGGATCGTCTCAGTGAGGTCTTTTTAAATTTCTGTGGCTATTTGGGTGGAAAAATGGGCAAAACGGCCCGAACGGGCATTTTAGGGCCAAATCAGTGTGCTATAGCACACGATTTCAGGGTTGGGCTCGGGGTCTTGGGGTGTTGTGGGACAAAAATCGACCGGGGCATGTCAGGAAAGTTGGGGATCATCCCAGTGTGGTCCGTTTAAATTTTAGTAGCCATTTGGGAGGACAAACGGGCGAAACGGCGTAAATGAGGCTTTTTCGGGCCAAATCAGTGTGTTATAGCCCTCGGTTTCAGACGTGGGCCAGGGGTCCGGACGTGCTGTGGGACAAAAATTAACCGAGCTGTGTCAGGGAGGTTGAAGATCATCTCAGTGTGGTCTATTTAAATTTTTGTGGCCATTTGGGTGGACAAACGGGCAAAACGGCGCAAATGGGGCATTTTCGGGCCAAATCGATGTACTATAGCCCACGGTTGCGGGGGTGGGCCCCGAGTCCGGGCGTGATATGCGCCAAAAATTGAATGAGGTATTCCATGGAGTTTTGGGATCATCCCATTATGGTTCGTTTAAATTTTTATGGCTATTTGGGTGGACAAACAGGCGAAACGAGGTCCGGGTGTGCTGTGGGTCGAAAATCGATCGAGGTGTGCCGGGGAGGTTGTAGATCATCCCAGTATGGTTCATTTTAATTTTTGTGACCATTTGGGTGGACAAACGGGAGAAACAGCGCGAATGGGGCATTTTCAGTCCAAATCGGTGTGCGATAGCCCACGGTTTTGGGGGTGGACCCGGGGTCCGGGCGTGCTGTGGAATAAAAATTGATCAGGGCATGCCAGGGAGGTTGGGGATCATTCCAGTGTGGTCCGTTTAAAATCTTCGTCGCTATTTGGATGGAGAAACGAGCAAAACGGAGCGAATGGGGCATTTTTGGGGCAAATCAGCGTGCTATAGCCTACGGTTTTAGGGGTGGGTCTAGGATTCAAGTGATTTGTGGGCCAAAAATTGACCAGGATATGCCAGGGAGGTTGAGGATCGTCCCAGTGGAGTCCGTTTAAATTTTAATGGCCATTTTGGTGGACAAAGGGGAGAAATGGCGCAAATAGGGCATTTTCAGACTAAATCGGTGTACTATAGCCAACGGTTTCGGGGGTGGGCTCGGGGTCCGGCCATACTTTAGGCCAAAAATCAACCGGGCCATACCAAGGAGATTGGGGATCATCCCAGTGTGGTCTATTTAAATTTTTCTAGCCATTTGGGTGGATAAAGAGGGCAAAACGCCACGAACGGGGTATTTTCGAGTCAAATCGGTGTGGTATAGCCCACGATTTTGGGGTTGGGCTCAGAGTCTTGGCGTGCTGTGGGCGAAAAATTGATCGAGGATTGCCAGGGAGGTTGGGGATCATCCTAGTGTGGTCCATTTAAATTTTCATGGCCATTTAGCTGGACAAACAGGCGAAACGGCGCTAACGGGGCATTTTCTGCCAAATCGATGTGTTATATAGCCCACAGTTTTGGGGGTGAACCCAGGTTTCGAGCGTGCTGTGGGGTAAAAATAGACCAGGGCTTGCTAGGGAGGTTGGGGATCATCCTAGTGTGGTCCGTTTAAATTTTTGTGGCCATTTGGGTAGATAAATGGGCAAAACGGCGCCAACGGGGCATTTATGTGCCAAATTGGTGTTCTATAGCCCACGATTTCGGAGGAGGGCCAGGGGTTCGGGTATGCTGTGGGCCGAAAATTGACCGAGGCATGTTAGGGAGGTTGGGGATCATCCCGGTGTGGTCCATTTTATTTTTCGTTGACTTTTGGGTAGACAAATGGGCGAAATAGTGGAAATGGGGCATTCTCGAGCCAAATCGATGTGCTATAGCCCACGGTTACGTGGGTGAGCCCAAGGTCCGGGCGTGCTGAGGTCGAAAATTGAATGGGGTATGCCAGGGAGTTTGGGGATCATCCCAGTATGGTCCGTTTAAGTTTTCGTGGCCATTTTGGGTTGACAAACGTGCGAAACGGCGTGAACGGGGCATTTTCGGACAAAATCGATGTGCTATAGCCCACGGTTTTGGAGGTGGGCTTGGGGTTCGAGCATGATGTGGGTCAAAAATCGATCGAGACGTGCCAGGGAGGTTGGATATCATCCTAGTATGGTCCGTTTAAATTTTTATGTCCATTTGGGTGGACAATAAGGCAAAACAACACGAATGGGGCATTTTCAATCAATGTGCTATAGCCCACGGTGTTGGGTGTGGGCCCGAGGTTAGGGCGTGCTTTGGAACAAAAATCAATCAAGGCATTTCAGGGAGGTTGGGGATCATCCCAGTATAGTTTTTTTAAATTTCCGTGTCCATTTGGGTGGACAAACGAGTAAAACAGCGCGAATGGGGCATTTTTTACCCAATTTGGTATGCTATTGCTCACGATTTTGGGGATGGGCTCAGTGTTCGAGAGTGTTGTGGGCCAAAAATTGACCGAGGCATGCCAGGGAGGTTGGAGATCATCCCAGTGTGGCTCGTTTAAATTTTCATGTCCATTTGGGTGGACAAACGAGCGAAACGGCGCAAATGGGTCATTTTCAAGCCAAATCGGCATGGTATAGCCCACGGTTTTGGGGGTGGCCCCGGGGTCCGAGCGTGATGTGGTCCATAAATCAACCGAGGCGTGCCAGGGAGGATGGGGCTCATCCCAGTGTGGTCCGCTTAAATTTTTGTGGCCATTTGGGTTAACAAACTGGCGAAAAGGTGCGGTTGCGGCATTTTCGAGGTAAACTGGATTGCTTTAGCCCACGGTTTTAGGGGTGGGCCCGGGGTCCGGGTATGTTGAGGGTTGAAATTTGACTGAGGTGTGCCAGGGAGATTAGGGATCATCCCAGTTTGGTCCGTTTAAATTTTTTTGGCCATTTGGGTGGACAAATGGGTGAAATAGCGCGAATGGGGCATTTTCGTGCCAAATCGGTGTGTTATAACCCATGGTTTCGGGGGAGGGCCCGGAGTTCAGGTGTGCTATAGTCTGAAAATCAATCGAGGCATGCCAGGGAGGTTGAAAATTGTCCCAGTGTGGTTCTTTTAAATTTTTGTGTCCATTTGGGTGGAAAAACATGCAAAACGGTGCAAACGGGGCTTTTTGGGGCCAATTTGGTGTGCTATAGCCCACGATTTTGGGGTTGTAGGCCAAAAATCGACCACAATGTGCCAAGGAGGTTGGGTATCATCCCAGTGTGGTCTGTTTAAATTTTCATGCCTATTTGGGTGGACAAACGGGCAAAACAGGGGATCCGGGCGTGCTATGGGTCGAAAATCGACCATGGTGTGCCGGGGAGTTTGGATATCATCCCAGTATGGTTCATTTTATTTTTTGTGTCCATTAGGGTGGACAAACGGGAGAAACATCACGAATGGGGCATTTTCGGTCTAAATTGGTGAGCGATAGCCCACGGTTTTGGGTGTGGACCCGGGGTCCTGGCGTGCTGTGGAACAAAAATTGATCGGGGCATGCCAGGAAGGTTAGGGATCATTCCAATCTGGTCCGTTTAAATCTTCGTGGCTACTTGGATGGACAAATAAGCAAAACGGCGCGAATGGGGCATTTTCGAGCCAAATCAGCGAGCTATAGCCTACGATTTTAAGGGTGGGTACGGGATTCGAGCGAGTTGTGAGCCAAAAATCGACCAGGATATGCCAGGGAGGTTGGGGATCATCCCAGTGGGGTCCTTTTAAATTTTTGTGGAAATTTGGGTGGACAAACGGGAGAAATGGCGCAAATGGGGCATTTTCAGACTAAATTGGTGTGCTATAGCCAACGGTTTCGAGGGTGGGCTCGGGGTCCGGGCGTACTTTAGGCCGAAAATCAACCGGGCCATAGCAGGGAGATTGGGGATCATCCTAGTGTGGTCTGTTTAAATTTTCCTAGTCATTTGGGTTGTTAAAGAAGGCAAAACGCCGCGAACGGGGCATTTTTGAGCCAAATCGGTGTGCTATAGCCCACGATTTTGGGGTTGGGCTCGGGATCTGGGCGTGCTGTGGGCCAAAAATTGACCGAGGATTTCCAGGGAGGTTGGGGATCATCTCTGTGTGGTCCGTTTAAATTTTCATGGCTATTTAGCTGGACAAGCAGGCGAAACGGCGCGAACGGGGCATTTTCTGCCAAATCGATGTGTTATATAGCCCACAGTTTTAGGGGTGAGCCCTGGGTTCGGGCGTGCTGTGGGGTGAAAATTGACCAGGGCTTTCTAGGTAGGTTGGGGATCATCCTAGTGTGGTCCGTTTAAATTTTCGTGGCCATTTGGGTAGACAAACGAGTGAAACGGTGCCAATGGGGCATTTATGGGCCAAATTGGTGTGCTATAGCCTACGGTTTCGGAGGAGGGCCAGGGTTCGGGCGTGCTGTGGGCCAAAAATTGACCGAGGGATGTTAGGGAGGTTGGGGATTATCCTAGTGTGGTCCATTTTAATTTTCATGGACTTTTAGGTAGACAAACGGGCGAAACAAATGAAATGGGGAATTTTCGAACCAAATCGATGTGCTTAGCCCACGGTAACGTGGGTGGGCTCGAGGTCCGAGTGTGCTGAAGGTCGAAAATCGAATGGGGTGTGCCAGGGAGTTTGGGGATCGTCCCAGTATGGTCCATTTAAGTTTTCGTGGCCATTTGGGTGTACAAACATGCGAAACGGCGTGAACGGGGCATTTTCGGACCAAATCGATGTGCTATAGCCCATGGTTTTGGAGGTGGGCTTGGGTTTCGAGCGTGCTGTGGGTCAAAAATAGATCAAGGCATGCCAGGGAGGTTGGAGATCGTCCCAGTATGGTCCGTTTAAACTTCCGTGTCCATTTGGGTGGACAAATAGGCGAAATAACGCGAATGGGGCATTTTCAATTGATGTGCTATAGCCCACGGTGTTGGGTGTGGGCCCGAGGTCCGGGCGTGCTTTGGAACAAAAATCAATCAAGGCATTCCAGGGAGGTGGGGGATCATCCCAATGTGGTTTTTTAAAATTTTTGTGTCCATTTGGGTGGACAAACGGGCAAAACGGCACGAACGGGGCATTTTTGGGCCAATTTGGTATGCTATTACTCACGATTTTGGGGGTGGGCTCGGTGTTCGAGAGTGCTGTGGGCCAAAAATTGACCGGGGAATGCCAGGGAGTTGGAGATTTTCCCAGTGTGGCTCGTTTAAATTTTCATGTCCATTTGGGTGGACAAACGAGCGAAACGGCGCGAATAGGTCATTTTCAAGCCAAATCGGCTTGCTATAGCCTACGGTTTTGGGGGTGGCCCCAGGGTCTGAGCGTGATGTGGTCCATAAATCAGCCGAGGCATGCCAGGGAGGTTGGGGCTCATCCCAGTGTGGTCCGTTTAAATTTTTGTGGCCATTTGGGTTAACAAACTAGCGAAACGGCGCGGTTGTGGCATTTTCGAGGTAAACTGGATTGCTTTAGCCCACGGTTTTAGGGGTGGGCCCGGGGTCCGGGTACGTTGAGGGTCGAAAATCGATTGAGGCATGCTAGGGAGATTAGGGATCATCCCAGTATGTTCCATTTAAATTTTTGTGGCCATTTAGGTGGACAAACAGGCGAAATGGCGCGAATGGGGCATTTTCGTGCCAAATCGGTGTGTTATAACCCATGGTTTCGAGGGAGGGTCCGGATTTCAGGTGTTCTATAGTCCAAAAATCGACTGGGGCATGCCAGGGAGGTTGAGGATTGTCCCGGTATGGTTCTTTTAAATTTTTTTGGCCATTTGGGTGAAAAAAATGGGCAAAACGGTGCGAACAGGGCTTTTTGGGGCCAATTTGGTGTGCTATAGCCCACGATTTTGGGGTTGTGGACAAAAAATCGACCACAGCGTGCCAAGGAGGTTGGGGATCATCCCAGTTCGGTCCGTTTAAATTTTCATGGCTATTTGGGTGGAGAAACAACCGAAACGGGTGATCCGGGCGTGTTGTGGGTCAAAAATCGACCATGGTGTGCCGGGGAGGTTGGATATCATCCTAGTATGGTTTATTTTATTTTTTGTGGCTATTAGGGTGGACAAATAGGAGAAGCGGTGCGAATGGGGCATTTTCGGTCCAAATCGGTGTTCGATAGCCCACGGTTTTGGGTGTGGACCCGGGGTCCGGGCGTGCTGTGGAACAAAAATTGATCGGGGCATGCCAGGGAGGTTGGGGATTATTCCAGTCTTGTCTGTGTAAATCTTCGTGGCTATTTGGATGGACAAATGAGCATAACGCCGTGAATGGGGCATTTTTGGGGCAAATCAACGAGCTATAGCCTACGGTTTTAGGGGTGGGTACGGGATTCGAGCTAATTGTGGGTCGAAAATTGACCAGGATGTGCCAGGGAGGTTGGGGATCACCCCAGTGGGGTCCTTTCAAATTTTTGTGGCTATTTGGATGGGTAAACGGGAGAAATGGCGCAAATGGGGCATTTTCAGACTAAATCGATGTGCTATAGCCAATGGTTTCGGGGGTGGGCTCGGGGTCCGGGCGTACTTTAGGACGAAAATCAACCGGGCCATGGCAGTGAGGTTGGGGATCATCTCAGTGTGGTCTGTTTAAATTTTCCTAGCCATTTGGGTGGATAAAGAGGGCGAAACGCCGCAAACGGGGCGTTTTCGAGCCAAATCGGTATGCTATTGCCCATAATTTTTGGGTTGGGCTCGGGGTCCGGGCATGCTGTGGGCATAAAATTGATCGGGGCTTGCCAAGGAGGTTGGGGATCATCCTAATGTGGTCCGTTTAAATTTTCATGGCCATTTAGCTGGACAAACAGGTGAAACGAGGCGAACGGGGCATTTTCTGCCAAATCGATGTGCTATAGCCCACAGTTTTGGGGGTAAGCCCAGGGTTCGGGCGTGCTGTCGGCCGAAAATAGACCAGGGCCTTCTAGGGAGGTTGGGGATCATCCCAGTGTGGTTTGTTTAAATTTTTGTGGTCATTTGGGTAGACAAACGGGCGAAACGGCGCCAACGGGGCATTTATAGGCCAAATTGGTGTGCTATAGCCCACGGTTTCGGAGGAGGGTCAGGAGTTCGGGCGTGCTGTGGGCCGAAAATTGATCGAGGCATTCTAGGGAGGTTGGGGATCATCCCAGTGTGGTGTATTTTAATTTTTGTGGACTTTTGGGTAGACAAACGGGCGAAACAGCGGAAATAGGGCATTTTTGGCCCAAATCAATGTGTTATAGCCAACGGTTGCGTGGGTAGGCTCGAGGTCCGGGTGTGCTAAAGACCAAAAATCGAACGGGGTGTGCCAGGGAGTTTAGGGATCGTCCCAGTATGGTCCGTTTAAGTTTTCGTGGCCATTTTGGTGAACAAACGTGCAAAACGGCGTGAACGGGGCATTTTCGGACCAAATCGGTGTGCTATAGCCCACGATTTTGGAGGTGGGCTCGGGGTTCGATCGTGCTGTGGGTCAAAAATTGATCGGGGCGTGCCAGGGAGGTTGGAGATCGTCCTATTATGGTCCGTTTAAATTTTTTGTGTCCATTTGGGTGGACAAACAGGCGAAACGGCGCGAATGGGGCATTTTCAATCGATGTGCTATAGCCCAGGATGTTGGGGGTGGGCTCAGGGTTCGGGCGTCCTTTGGAACAAAAATCGATCAAGGCGTTCCAGGGAGGTTGGGGATCATCCCAGGGTGGTTCGTTTAAATTTTCGTGGCCATTTGGGTGGACAAAAGGGCGAAACGGGGCGAACGGGGCATTTTTGGGCCAAATTGGTATGCTATAGCTCACAATTTTGGGGTTGGTCTCGGTGTCCGAGAGTGTTGTGGGCCAAAAATTAACCGGGACGTGCCAAGGAGGTTGGAGATCGTCCCAGTGTGGATCATTTAAATTTTCATGTCTATTTGGGAGGACAAACGAGCGAAACGGCGCGAATCGAGCATTTTCAGGCCAAAGCGGCGTGCTATTGCCCACGGTTTTGGGAGTGGCCCCGGGGTCCGATTGTGTTGTGGTTCATAAATCAACCGAGGCGTTCCAGAGAGATTGGGGATCATCCCAGTGTGGTCCGTTTAAATTTTTGTGGCCATTTGGGTTAACAAACTAGCGAAACGGCGTGAATGCGGCATTTTCGAGGTAAACTGGTGTGCTATAACCCACGGTTTTAGGGGTGGTCCTGGGGTCCGGGTATGCTGAGGGTCAAAAATCGACTGAGGCATTCCAGGGAGATTGGGGATTGTCCCAGTATGGTCCATATAAATTTTTGTGGCCATTTGGGTGGACAAACGGGCAAAATGGCGCGAATAGGGCATTTTCATGCCAAATCGGTGTGCTATAGCCCATGGTTTCGGGGGAGGGCCCGGAGTCCGAGTGTGCTATAGTCCAAAAATCGACCGGGGCATGTCAGGGAGGTTGAGGGTTTTCCCAGTGTGGTTTTATAAAATTTTTATGGCCATTTGGGTTGAAAAATAGGCAAAACGGTGCGAACGGGGCTTTTTGGGGCTAATTTGGTGTGCTATAGCCCACGGTTTTGGGGATGTGGGCCAAAAATCAACTGCAGCGTGCCAAGGAGGTTGGGGATCATCCCAGTATGGTCCATTTAAATTTTTGTGGTCATTTAGGAGGACAAATGGGCGAAACGGCACGAACGAGGCATTTTTGGGCTAAATCGGTCTGCTATAGCCCACGGTTTCGGGGATGGGCCTAGGGTCCAGGCGTGTTGTGGGTAAAAATTTAATCGGGACATGCTAGGGAGGTTGGGGAATTTCCTAGTGTGGTCCGTTTAAATTTTTGTGGATATTTGGGCGGACAAACGAGCGGGACGGCGTAAATGGGGCATTTTCAGAACAAATCGGTGTGCTCTAGCCCACGGTTTTGTGGGTGGCCCCAGGGTTCGGGCGTGCTGTGGGACAAAAATTAACTGGGGCGTTCCAGAGAGCTTGAGTATCATCCCAGTGTTGTTTAGTTAAAGTTTTGTGGCTATTTGGGTGGGCAAACGGGCAAAACGATAAGGACGCGGTGTTTTCGAGCCAAACCGGTGTGCTATAGCCCACGACTTTAGGGGTGGGCTCGGGGTTCGGGCGTACTGTAAGTTGAAAATCGACCGGGGTGGGCCAGGGAGGTTGGGGATCATCCCAGTGTGGTTCGTTTAAATTTTTGTGGCCATTTGGTGTGCTATAGACCATGATTTTTGGGCCAAATTGGTGTGCTATAGCCCACGATTTTGTGTCTGTGGGCCAAAAATTGACCGAGGTATGAATGGGAGGTTGGGGATCATCCAGTGTAGTCTGTTTAAATTTTTATGGCTATTTGGGTGGACAAATTGGCAAAACGACACGAACGGGGCATTTTTGGGCCAAATCAGTGTGCTCTAGCCCACAGTTTTGGGGGTGGGCCCGGGGTCCTCCCGTTCTTTGGGCCAAAAATCAACCGGGACATGTCACGGAGGTTGGGGATCATCCTAGTATGGTCCGTTTAAATTTTTGTCGCCATTTAGATGGACAAAGGGGCGAAACGCCGCGAACGGGACATTTTTGAGCTAAATCGGTGTGCTATAGCACACGGTTTTGGTCTTAAGGTTAGGGTCCGGGCGTGCTGTGGGACAAGAATTGACCGGGGTATACCAGGGAGGTTGGGTATCATCCCAGTATAGTCTGTTAAAATTTCTGTGACTATTTGGGTGGACAAACGGGTGAAACGGCATGAACGGGGTGTTTTTACGCTAAATTGGTGTGCTATAGCCCACGTTTCCGGAGGTGGGACCGGGGTTCGGGTCTGCTGTGGGCTGAAAATTGACCGAGTCATGCTAGGGAGGTTTGGTATTGTCCAAGTGTGGTCCGTTTAAATTTTCGTGGCCATTTGGATGGACAAACAGGCAAAACGGTGCGAACGTGGTATTTTTAGGCAAAATTGGTGTGCTATAGCCCACGATTTTGGTGGTGGGCCCAGGTTCCGGGCGTTCTGTGTGCCAAAAATAGACCGAGGCATGCCAGGGAGGTTTGGGATTATCCCAGTGTGGTCCGATTAAATTTTCATGGTCATTTGGGTGGACAAACGGGAGAAACGGTGCGAACGGGGCATTTTTGGGCCAAATCGGTATGCTATAGCCCACAGTTTTGGGGTGGGCCCGAGGTCCGTACGTGTTGTGGTCCAAACATCGACGGGGCATGCCAAGGAGGTTTGGGATCTTCCAAGTGTGGTCCGTTTAAATTTTCATGGCTATTTGGGTTGACAAACGAGCGAAAAGGCACGAACGGGGCATTTTTTGGCCAAATCGGTGTGCTATAGCCCACGATTTTGGGGGTGGGCTTGGGGTTCAGGCGTGCTGTGGGCCAAAATTTGACTAGGGCGTGCCAGGTAGGTTGGGGATTGTCCCAGTGTTGTTCGTTTAAATTTCCGTGGCCATTTAAGTCGATACACGGGCAAAACGGTGCGAACGGGGCATTTTCGGGCCAAATGGTTGTGCTATAGCCCACGATTTCAGGGGTGGGCCCAGGGTCCAGGCATACTGTAGGCAGAAAATTAACAGAGGTATGCTAGGGAGATTGGGGATCATACCAGTATGGTCCGTTTAAATTTTTGTGGCCATTTGGGTGGACAAACAGGTGAAACAGCATGAAAGGGATATTTTTAAGTTAAATCGGTGTGCTATAGCCCACGGTTTAGGAGGTAGGCTCGGGGTCCGGGCGTGCTGTTGGCCAAAAATCAACTGGGCATGCCTGGGATGTGGGAGATCATCCCAGTGTGATCCGTTTAAATTTTTGTCGCCATTTGGGAGGACAAATAGGAAAAACATCACGAATGGGGCATTTTCGGGCCAAATCAGTGAGCTACAACCCACAGTTTCGGGAGTCGGCCCGGGGTCCGGGCATGCTGTGTGCTAAAAATCGATTGGGGCATGCTAGGCAGGTTGGGGATCATCCCAGTGTGGTCCGTTTAAATTTTTGTGGACATTTGGGTGGACAAACGGGCGAAACGGCGCGAACGGGGTATTTTCGGGCCAAATCGGTGTGCTATAGCCCTAGGTTTTGGTGGTGGTCCCTGTTTACGAGCGTGTTGTGAGCCAAAAATAGGTCGGGGCATGCCAGGGAGGTTGAGGATCATCCCAGTGTGATTCATTTAAATTTTTGTGGCCATTTAGGTGGACAAACAAGCGAAACGACGCGAACGGGGCATATTCGGGCCAAATCGATGTGCACGGTTTTGGGGGTGGGCCCCGGGTCCGAGTGTTCTGTGGGCTAAAAATTGATCGGGGTGTGCCTAGGAGGTTGGCGCCATTTTGGCGGACAAACGGGCAAATGGTAGGAATGCGGCATTTTCGTGCCAAATCAGTGTGCAATAGCCCACGGTTTTGGGGATGGGCCCCGGGTCCAGGCGTGTTGTGGGCCAAAAATTAATCGGGGTGTGCCTGGGAGGTTGGGGCCATTTTGGCTAAAAAATGGGCAAACGGTACGAATGGGGCATTTTCGGGCCAAATCGGTGTGCTACAGCCCATGGTTTCGAGGGTGGGCCTGGGGTCCGAGCGTGCTGTATTTCGAAAATTGACTGGGGCGTGCCAAGGAGGTCGGGGATCGTCCCATCATGGTCTGTTTAAATTTTCATGGCCAGTTAGGTGGATAAATGGGTGAAATGCCGCAAATCGGGCATTTTCGGGCTAAATCGGTATGTTATAGCCCACGGTTTTGGGGGTGGGGCCTAGGGTTCGGGCGTGCTGTGGGCCAAAATTCGACCGAGGCATGCCAAGGAAGTCAGGGTTTGTCCTAGTATGGTCCTTTCAAATGTTTGTCGCTATTTGGGTGGATAAATTGGTAAAATGGCACGAACGAGTTATTTTTGGGTCAAATCGGTGTGCTATAGCCCACGATTCAGGGGTGGACCCGGGGTTCGGGCGTACTGTAGGCTGAAAATCGATCAGGGCATGCTAGGGAGGTTGGGAATCATCCCAGTATGGACCTTTTAAATTTTTGTGGCTATTTGGGTGGAAAAATGGGCGAAACGGCGCGAACGGAAAATTTTTGTGCCAAATCGGTGTACAATAGCCCACGGTTTTGGGGGTCGGCCCGAGGTTCGGGTGTGCTGTCAGTTGAAAATTGATCAGGGTGTGCCAGGGAGGATGGGGATCATCTCAGTATGGTCCGTTTAAATTTTTGTGGCCATTTGGGTGGACAAACGGGCGAAATGGCGCGAACAAGGCATTTTAGGGCCAAATATGTGTGTTATAGCGCACGGTTTCAGAGGTGGGCCAGGGGTCCGGGCATGCAGTAGGCCAAAAATTGACCGAGGCATGCCAAGGAGGTTGTGGATCATCCCAGTGTGGTCCGTTTAAATTTTTTTGGCCATTTATGTGGACAAACGGGAGAAACGACGCAAATGGGGCATTTTCAGGCCAAATCGGTGTGATATAGCCCATGGTTGCGATGGTGGGCCCAGGGTCCGGGCGTGTAGTGGGCCGAAAATTGATCGGGGTGTGCCATGGAGGTTGGGGATCATCCCAGTGTGGTTCATTTAAATTATTGTGGCTATTTGGGTGGACGAACATATGAAAAGGCCCGAACCGGGCATTTTTGGGTTAAATCGGTGTGCTATAGCCCACAATTTTAGAGGTGGGCCCCGGGTCCGGGCGTGCTGTGGGTCGAAAATCGACCAGGGCGTGCTAGAGAAGTTAGAGATTATCCAGTATGGTTTGTTTAAATTTTTGTGGCCATTTGGGTGGACAAACAGGCAAAACGGCGCGAACGAAGCATTTTTGGTGAAAATCGGTGTGCGATAGCCCATGGTTTTGGGGGTGGGCCTGGGGTCCAGGCGTGCTGTGGAATGAAAAATGATCGGGGCAAGCTAGGGAGGTTCGTGATCATCCCAGTGTGGTACGTTTAATTTTTCGTGGCCATTTGGGTGGATAAACGAACAAAACGGCACGAATGTGGTATTTTTGGGCCAAATCAGCGTACTATAACCCACAGTTTTAGGGATGGGACTAGGTTCCGAGCGAGCAGTAGGCCAACAATCGACCAGGGCATGCCAGGGAGGTTGTAAATTTTCCCAGTGTGGTCAGTTTAAATTTTTGTGGCCATTTGGGTGGACAAACGGGCGAAATGGCACAAATGGGGTATTTTCAGGCCAAATCGGTGTGCTATAGCCCACGGTTTCGGGGGTGGACCCGGGGTCCGGGCGAGCATTGGGCTGAAAATCAACATGGACATGGAAGGGAGGTTAGGGATCATCCTAGTGTGGTCCGTTTAAATTTTTGTAGCCATTTGGGTTGACAAAGAGTGTGAAACGACGCGAACGGAGCATTTTTTAACTAAATCGGTGTGCTATAGCCTGGTGTTTTGGGGTTGGGCTCGGGGTCTGGGCGTTCTTTGGGCCAAAAATTAACCGAGGAATGCCAGAGAGGTTGGGGATCGTCCCAGTGTGGTCCCTTTAAATTTTCATGGACATTTATCAGGACAAACAAGCAAAACGACGCGAACGCGGTATTTTATGTCAAATTAGTGTGTTATAGCCCATGGTTTTGGGGTTAAGCTTAGGGCTCAGGCATGCTGTGGGCCAAAAATAGACCGGGGTGTGCTAGGGAGGATGGGGATCGTCCCAATATGGTCCGTTTTAATTTTTGTGGCCATTTGGGTGGACAAATGGGAGAAACAGCATGAACGGGGCATTTTCAGGCCAAATCTGTGTGCTGTAGCCCATGGTTTCGGTAGAGGGCCAGGAGTTCGGGTGTGCTGTGGGTAAAAAATTGACCGAGG
Organism: Capsicum pubescens; assembly: GCA_030864215.1. Taxonomy (NCBI): domain Eukaryota; kingdom Viridiplantae; phylum Streptophyta; class Magnoliopsida; order Solanales; family Solanaceae; genus Capsicum; species Capsicum pubescens. Next base: position 23,413,874 of record CM061549.1, read on the forward strand.
CATGCCAGGGAGGTTGGGGATCATCCCAGTATGGTCCATTTTAATTTGTGTGGCCATTTAGGTGGACAAACGGGCAAAACGGCGCAAATAAGGCATTTTTTGGCCAATTCGGTGTGTTATAGCCCACAATTTCAGGGGTGGGCCCGAGGTCCGGGCGTGCTGAGGGCCAAAAATTGACTGAGGTGTGCCAGGGAGGTTGGGGATCATTCCAGTGTGATCCGTTTAAATTTTTGTGGCCATTTGGGTGGACAAACGGGTGAAACGGCGCGAACGGGGCATTTTTGGGCCAAATTGGTGTGCTATAGCCCACGATTTTAGTAGTGGACTCAGGAATCCGGGAGTTCTGTGGGTTAAAAATCAACCAGGCATTCCAGGGAGGTTAGATATCATCCCAGTGTGTTGCGTTTAAATTTTCGTGGCCATTTGGGTGGACAAACGGGCGAAACAGCATGAACAGGGCATTTTTATGCCGAATCGGTGTCCTGTAGCCCATAGTTTTGGGGGTGGACCCGAGGTCCAGGAGTTCTTTGGAACAAAAATCGACCGAGGCTTGCTAGGGAGCTTGAAGATCATCCAGTGGGGTCCATTTAAATTTTTGTGGCCATTTGGCTGGACAAACGGGCGAAACGGAGCGAACAGGGCATTTTTTGGTCAAATTGGTGTGCTATAGCCTATGATTTTGGGGGTGGGCTTGGGGTCCGGGAGTGCTGTGGGCCAAAAATAGATCGGGGCATGCCAGGTAGGTTGAATATTATCCCAGTATGGTCCGTTTAAATTTTCGTGGCTATTTGGGTTGACAAACGAGCGAAACGGCGTGAATGGGGCATTTTTGGGCCAAATCGGTGAGCTATTGCCCGCGGTTTTGGGGGTGGGACTGAGGTCCGAGCGTGTTGTGGTCTAAAAATCAACCGGGGTATGCCAGGGAAGTTGGGGATCATCCCAGTGTGGTCCACTTAAATTTTTGTGGCCATTTGGGTAGACAAATGGGCAAAATGGCTAGGACGCAGCATTTTTTAGCCTAACCGGTGTGCTATAGCCCACGGTTTTAGGGGTGGGCCCGGGGTCTGGGTGTGCTAAGGGTCAAAAATTGACTGAGGTATGTCATAGAGGTTGTTGATCATCTCAGTGTGGTCCGTTTAAATTTTTGTGGCTATTTGGGTGGACAAACGGGCGAAATGGCCCGAATAGGGCATTTTCGTGGCAAATCGATGTGCTATAGCCCACGGTTTCGTGGGAGGGCTCGGGGTCCGGGTGTGCTATATTTTGAAAATCGACTGGGGCATACTCGGGAGGTTTAGGATTGACCCAGTATGGTTCGTTTCAATTTTTGTGGCCATTTGGGTGGACAAACGGGCAAAACGGCGCGAATGGGGTATTTTCGGGCCAAATTGTTGTGCTATTGCCCACAGTTTTGGGGCTGTGAACCAAAAATCAACCGCAGCATGCTAGGGAGGTTGGGAATCATCCCATTGTGGTTTGTTTAAATTTTCGTGGCCATTTGGGCGGACAAATGGGCGAAACGGCACTAACAAGGCATTTTTTGGCCAAATCGATGTGCTATAGCCCACGGTTTTGGGGGTAGGCCTGGGGTCTAGACATGTTGTAGGCCCAAATTTGATCAGGGAATGCCAGTTAGGTTGGGTATCATCCAAGTGTGGTCCATTTAAATTTTTGTGGCCATTTGGATGGACAAACTGGCAAAACAGCGCGAACGGGGCATTTTCGACCCAAATTGGTGTCCTATAGCCAACGATTTTGGGTTTGTTGGCCAAACATTGACCGTGGCATGCCGGGTAAGTTTGGGATCATCCCAGTGTGGTTCTTTCAAATTTTTGTGGCCATTTGGGTGGGCAAACAGGTAAAACGCCGCGAACGGGGTGTGTTTGGGCTAAAATGGTGTGCTATAGCCCACGGTTACGGGGGTGGGCCTAGAGTCCAGGCGTGCTGTGTGCCAAAAATCAATCAAGGCGTTCCATGGAGGTTGGAGATCATCCCATTGTGGTTCGTTTAAATTTTCATGGCCATTTGGGTTGACAAACGGGCGAAACGGCGCGAACGGGGTATTTTCGGGCCAAATCGGTGTGCTATAGCCCACAGTTTTGGGAATGGGCTCGAGATTCGTACGTGTTGTAGGCCAAAAATCGACTGGGGAATGATAGGGAGGTTGGGGATCATCCAAGTGTGGTCCGTTTAAATTTTCATAGCCATTTGGATGGACAAACAGGCGAAACAGCGCGAACGGGGCATTTTTAGGCCAAATTGGTGTCCTATAACCCACGATTTTGGGGGTGGGCTCGGATTTTGGGAATTCTGTGGGCTAAAATTTTATCGGGGCATGCCAACGAGGTTGGTTATTGTCCCAGTGTGGTCCGTTTAAATTTTTGTGTCCATTTGGGTGGACAAACGGGCGAAACGGCGCAAACGGGGCATTTTCGGGCCAAATTGGTGTGCTATTGCCCACAGTTTTGGGGATGTGGACCAAAAATCAACCGCAGCATGCTAGGGAGGTTGGTAATCATCCCATTGTGGTCTGTTTAAATTTTCGTGGCCATTTGGGCGGACAAATGGGCGAAACGGCACTAACAGGGCATTTTTTGGCCAAATCGGTGTGCTATAGCCCACGGTTTCGGGGGTAGGCCTGGGGTCTAGGCATGTTGTAGGCCCAAATTCGATCAGGGCATGACAGGTAGGTTGGGGATCATCCAAGTGTTGTCCGTTTAAATTTTTGTGGCCATTTGAATGGACAAACTGGCAAAACGGCGCGAACGGGGCATTTTCGACCCACATTGGTGTCCTATAGCCCACGATTTTGGGTTTGTTGGCCAAACATTGACCGAGGTATACCGGGTAAGTTTGGGATCGTCCCAGTGTGGTTTGTTCAAATTTTTGTAGCCATTTGGGTGGACAAACGGGCGAAACACCGCGAACGGGGTGTGTTTGGGCTAAATCGATGTGCTATAGCCCACGGTTATGGGGGTGGGACTGGGGTCCAGGCGTGCTGTGTGCCAAAAATCAATCAAGGCATTCCAAGGAGGTTGGGTATCATCCTAGTATGGTCCGTTTAAATTTTCATGGCCATTTGGGTTGACAAACGAGCGAAACGGCGCGAACGGGGCATTTTTGAGCCAAAACGGTGTGCTATAGCCCACAGTTTTGGGAGTGGGTCCAAGATTCGTATGTGTTGTGGGCCGAAAATCGACTGGGGCATGACATGGAGGTTGGGGATCGTCCAAGTGTGGTCCGTTTAAATTTTCATAGCCATTTGGATGGACAAACGGACGAAACGGCGCGAACGAGGCATTTTTAGGCCTAATTGGTGTCCTATAACCCACGATTTCGTGGGTGGGCTCGGTGTTCGGGCATACTGTGGGCTAAAATTTGACCGGGGCATGCCAGGGAGGTTGGGGATTGTCCCAGTGTGGTCCGTTTAAATTTTCGTGTCCATTTGGATGGACAAATGGGCGAAACGGTGCAAATGGGGCATTTTCGGGCCAAATCATTGTGCTATAGCCCACGGTTTCAGGGGTGGGCTCGGGATCCGGGCATGCTGTAGGCAGTAAATTAATTGAGGTATGCCAAGGAGATTGGGGATCATCCCAGTGTGGTCCGTTTAAATTTTTGTAGCCATTTGGGCTGACAAACGGGCGAAATGGCACGAATTGGGCATTTTTTAATGAAATCGGTGTGCTATAGCCCACGGTTTTAGGGGTGGGCCCGGGGACAATGCGTGTTGGAGGCCCAAAATTGACTGGGGTCTTCCAGGGAGGTTAGGGATCATCCCATTATGTTCCATTTAAATTTTTGTGGACATGAAGTGGTCAAACGGGCGAAACAATGCGAACGGGGCATTTTCGAGCCAAATAGGTGTACTATAGCCCACAGTTTTAGGGGTGGGCCTGGGGTTTGGGTGTGTTATGGGCCAAAAATAGACCGGGGCGGGCTAGGGATGTTGGGGATCATCCCAGTATGGTCCTTTTAAATTTTTGTTGCCATTTGGGTGGACAAACAGGCGAAACTGCACGAATGGGGCATTTTCGGGCCAAATTGGTGTGCTCTAGACCACGGTTTTGGAGGTGGGCCAGGGGTCCGGGCTTGTTGTGTGTCAAAAATTGACCAAGGCATGCCAGGGTGGTTGGGGATAGTCCCAGTGTGGTCCGTTTAAATTTATGTGGCCATTTGGGTGGACAAAAAGGCGACATGGCACAAACGGGGTATTTTTAAGCCAAATCGTTGTGCTATAGCCCACGGTTACGGGGGTGCGCCTGGGATCCGGGCGTGCTGTGGGCCAAAAATCGATCGTGGTATGCCAGGGAGGTTGGGGATCATCCCAGTGTGGTCTGTTTAAATTTTCATGGTCGTTTCGATGGACAAATGGGCAAAAAGTCCCGAATAGGGCATTTTCTGTCAAAATCGGTGTTGTATAGCCCACGGTTTTGGGTTGGACCCGGGATCCGAGCGTGCTTTGGGACGAAAATTCACCAAATAGTAGGTTGGGGATCATCCCAGTATGATCTGTTTGAATTTGTATGGCCATTTAGGTGGACAAACGGGAAAAAACGGCGCGACCGGGGCGTTCTTGGGCCAAATTGGTGTGCTATAGCCCACGATTTTGGGGTTGGGTTGGGGGTCCTGGCGTGCTGTAGTCAAAAAATTGACCGGGGAATGCTAGGGAGGTTGGGGATCATCCCAGTGTGGTTTTTTTAAATTTTCGTAGCCATTTGGGTGGACAAACATGCGAAACTGTGCGAACGGGGAGTTTTTGGACTAAATTAATGTGCTATAGCCCACAGTTTTGGTGGTAGGCTCGGGGTCCGGGCGTGCTGTGGGCCAAAAATCAATCGAGGCATGCCAGGGAGGTTGGGGATCGTCCCAGTATGGTCCATTTAAATTTTTATGGCCATTTGGGTGGACAAACGGGCAAAATGGTGCAAATGGGGCATTTTCAAGCATAATTGGTATGCTATAGCCCACGGTTTTGGAGGTGGACCTAAGGTTCGGGCATGTTGTGGGCCAAGAATCAATCGGGGCATGGAAGGGAGGTTGTGGATCATCCCAGTGTGGTCCATCTAAATTTTTGTAGACATTTGGGTAGACAACGGGAGCAACGGCGCGAACGGGGCTGTTTTGGGCCAAATCGGTGTGCTATAGCGTAAGGTTTCAGGGTTAGGCTTGGGGTTCGAGCGTTCTGTGGCCAAAAATTAATCGGTACATGCCAGGAAGGTTGGGGATTATCCCAGTATGGTCTGTTTAAATTTTATGGCCATTTAGCTGGACAAACGGGTGAAACAATGCGAATGGGGCATTTTCTGCTAAATAAGTGTGCTATAGCCCACGGTTTCGGAGGTGGGCCAGGGGTCCGGGCGTGCTGTGGGACCAAAATTGACCGAGGCATGCCATAGAGGTTGGGGATCATCCCAGTATGGTCTGTTTAAATTTTTGTGACCATTTGGGTGGACAAATAGTCCAAACGGCGTAAACGGGGCATTTTCGAGTCAAATCGGTGTGCTATAGCCCACGGTTACGGGGGTGGGCCTGGGGTATGGGTGTTCTATGGGACTACAATCAATTGGGGTGTGTCAAGGAGGTTGGGGATCATCCCAGAGTGGTCTGTTTAAATTTTTGTGGTTATTTAGATGGACAAATGGGCGTAACGGCACAAACGGGACATTTTTGGGCCAAATCGGTGTGCTATAGCCCACGATTTTGGAGTTGGCCCGAGGTTCAAGTGTGTTGTGGTAAAAAAATCGAGCAGGGCATGCCAGGGAGGTTGGAGATCATCCCAGTATGGTCCATTTAAATTTGTGTGGCTATTTGGGCGAACAAACGGGCGAAAATGAACGAATGGGACATTTTCTGTCAAAATTGGTGTGCTAGAGTTCACGATTTTGGGTTGGACCCAGGGTCCGGGAGTTCTATGGGCCAAAAATTAACCGAGGCATGCCAGGGAGGTTGGGGATCATCCCAGTGTGGTCTGTTTAAATTTTTGTGGCCATTTAGGTAGACAAACGGGCAAAACAGCGCAAACGGGGCATTTTTGGGCCAAATTAGTATGCTATAGCCCACGATTTTTGGGGTGGATCGGGTTCCGGGCGTGCTGTGGGCCAAAAACCGACGGGCGCATGCCAAGAAGGTTGGGGATCGTCCCAGTATGGTCCGTTAAAATTTTTGTGGCCATTTGGGTTGACAAAACGAGCGAAACGCTGAGAATGGGGCATTTTCAGGCCAAATCGGCGTGCTATTGCCCAGGGTTTTAGGGGTGGGCTCGGGGTCTGAGCGTGCTGTGGTACAAAATAAACTAGGGCATGTCAGGGAGGTTGGGGATCGTCCGAGTGTAGTCCATTTAAACTTTCATGACCATTTGGGTGGACAAACGGGAGAAACGGTGCGGATGCGGCATTTTCGAGCCAAACCAGTGAGCTATAACCCACACTTTTAGGGGTGGACCCAGGGTTCGGGGGTGTTGCGGGCCAAAAATCGAATGGGACGTACCAGGGAAGTTGGGGATCATCCAAGTGTGGTTTTTTTAAATTTTTGTGGCCATTTGGGTGGAAAAACGGGCGAAATGGCACGAATAGGGCATTTTCGAGCCAAATCAGTGTGCTATACCCCACGGTTTTGGGGGAGGGCCCGGGGTCCGGGCATGCTGTTGGCTGAAAATTGACCGGGGTGTGTCAGGGAGGTTGGGGATCATCCCAGTATGGTATATTTAAATTTTCATAGCCATTTGGGTGGAAAAACGGGCGAAACGGCGTGAACGGGGTATTTTTGGCCATCAATGTGCTATAGCCCACGATTTCGGGGGTGACCCAGGGGTCTGGGCGTGTTGTAGATCGAAAATTGACCGGGGAATGCCAAGGAGGTTGGGGATCATCCCAGTATGGTTCGTTTAATTTTCGTGTCCATTTGGGTGGACAAGCGGGCAAAGCGGTGCTAACCGAGCATTTTCAGGCCAAATCAGTGTACTATAGCCCACGGTTTTAGGGGTGAGCCCGGGGTCCGGGCATGCTGTGGGCTAAAAACCGGCAGAGTCATGCTAGGGAGGTTAGGTATCATCCCAGTTGCTTCGTTTAAATTTTTCATGGCCATTTAGATGCACAAACGGGCAAAACGGTGCGAACGGGGCATTTTTTGGCCAAATCGGTGTGCTATGTCCCCCGATTTTGCAGGTGTGCCCAGGGTCCAAGCGTGTTGTGGGTTGAAAATTGACTGGGGCATGCCAGGGAGGATAGAGATTGTCCCAGTGTGGTCCGCTTAAATTTTCGTGGCCATTTTGGTAGACAAACTGGCAAAACGGCATAAATAGGGCATTTTCAGGCCAAATCGGTGTGCTATAGCCCATGGTTTCGGGGGTGGGCCCAGGTTTCGGCCGTGTTCTGGGCCAAAAATTGATAGGGGCGTGCCAAGGAAGTTGGAGATCATCCCAGTGTGGTTCGTTTAAAATTTTGTGGCTATTTAGGTGGACAAATGGGCGAAACGGCGCGAACGAGGCATTTTCGGGCCAAATCAGTGTGCTATAGCCCAGGGTTTCGGGGGTGGGCTCAGGGTCTATACGTGTTGTGGGACAAAAGTTGAACGGGGCGTGCCACGGAGGTTTGGGATTATTCCAGTATGGTCCGTTAAAATTTTTGTGACCATTTGGGTGGACAAACGGACGAAACGGCATGAACGATGCATTTTTGAGCTAAATCGGTGTGCTATAGCCCACGGCTTTGCTGGTGGGCCCGAGTTCCAGGCGTGCTGTGGGTGAAAAATCAACCGAGGCATGCTAGGAAGGTTGGGTATTATCCCAGTTTGGTCCGTTTAAATTTTTATGGCCATTTGGGTTGACAAACCGGCGAAATGGCGAGAACGGGGCATTTTTGGGCTAAATCGGTGTGCTATAGCCCATAATTTTAGGGGTGGGCCAGGGGTCCGGGCGTACTATGGGCCAAAAATCAACTGGGGTGTGCCATGGAGGTTGGGGATTATCCCAGTGTGGTCATTTTATATTTTTGTGGCTATTTAGGTGGACAAATAGCCCACGATTTCAGTGGTGGGCTCGGGGTCCGGGATTTCTGTAGGCCAAAAATCGTCCGGGTCGTGCTAGGGAGGTTGGGGATCGTCCCAGTGTTTTCCGTTTAAATTTTTGTGCCATTTGGGTGGACATATGGGTGAAACGGCATGAACGGGGCATTTTCGAGCCAAATCGTTATGCTATAGCCCACTGATTCGGTGTTAGGCCCGGGGTCCGGGCGTGCTTTGGGCCGAACATCAACTAGGGCATACCAGGGAGGTTGGGAAGCATCCAAGTGTGGTCCGTTTAAATTTTTTTGGCCATTTGGGGGGACATATGGGCGAAACGGCTCGAACGGGGCATTTTTGGGCTAAATCGGTCTGCTTTAGCCCATGGTTTTAGGGGTGGGCTCGAGGTTTGGGCGTGATGTGGGCTAAAAATCAATCGGGACATGCCAGTGAGGTTGGTGATCGTTTCAGTGTGGTCCGTTAAAATTTTTATGCCCATTTGGGTAGACAAACAGATGAAACCGCACGAACAGCGCATTTTCGGGCCAAATCGATGTGCTATAGCCCACAATATTGGGGTAGGCTCGGGTCCGGGAGTGTTGTGGGCCAAAATTTGACTGAGGAGTATAGGGAGGTTGGGGATCGTCCCAGTGTGGTCCGTTTAAATTTTTGTGGCAATTTGGAAGGATAAACGAGCGAAACGACGCGAACGAGGAAGTTTAGGGCCAAATCGGTGTGCTATAGCCCACGGTTTTGGGAGTGGGCTTGGGGTCCGGGCGTGTTGTGGGCCAAAAATCAACCGGGGCATGCCAGGGAGCTAGGGATCATCCCAATGTAGTCCGTTTAAATTTTTGTGGCCATATGGGTGGAAAAAAAGTAAAAATACGCGAACGGGGCATTTTTGGGCTAAATCGGTGTACTTTAGCCCCCGGTTTTAGAGGTGGGCTCGGGGTTTGGGGGTGTTGTGGGTCGAAAATCGATTAGGGCGTGCCAGGGAGGTTGGGGATCGTCCCAGTGTGGTTCGTTTACATTTTCGTGATCATATGGGTGGATAAACGGGCGAAACGGCACGAACGGGGTATTTTTTGGGCCAAATCGGTATTCTATATAGCCCACGGTTTCCGAGTTGGGCTCGGGGTTCGGGAGTGTTGTCGGCCAAAAATTGACCAGGGCATGGCAGGGAGGTTGCGGATCGTCCCAATGTGATCCGTTTAAATTTTTGTGGCCATTTAGGTGGACAAACAGACGAAACGATGTGAAAGGGGCATTCTCTGCCAAATCAGTGTGCAATAGCCTACAGTTTCGGAGGTGGGCCAGGGTCCGAGCGTGTGGTGTGTCAAAAATCGACCGGGGTATGCCAGGAAGGTTAAGGATCATCCCAGTATGGTCAGTTTAAATTTCGTGGCCATGTGGGTGGACTAACAGGTGAAACAGCGCGAACGAGGAATTTTAGGGCCTAATCGATGTGCTATATCCCATAGTTTTTGGGGTGGGTCCCGGTTCCGAGCGTGTTGTAGGTCAAAAATTAATCAGGGTATGTCAGGGAGGTTGGGGATCATCTCAGTACAGTCCGTTTAATTTTTTGTGGCCATTAGGGTGGACAAACGGGCAAAACAGCGCGAATTGGGCATATTTAGGACAAATTGGTGTGCTATAGCCCACATTTTTGTGGATGGGCCCAGGGTTCGATCGTGCTATGGGCCAAAAATAGACCGAGGGATGCTAGGAAGGTTGATGATCATCTCAGTATAGTACATTTAAATTTTCATGGCCATTTGGGTGGACAAATGGGCGGAACGGCGCAAACAGGGCATTTTTGGGCCAATTCGGTGTGTTATAGCCCACGGTTTTAGAGTTAAGCCAGGGGTCCGGGCGTGGTTTTGACCAAAAATTGACCGAGGTATTCCAGGGAGGTTGGGGATCGTCTCAGTATGGTCTGTTTAAATTCTGGTAGCCATTTGGGTGGACAAACGGACAAAACGGCACAAAGAGAGCATTTTCAGGCCAAATCGGTGTGCTATAGCCTATGGGTGCGGGGGTGGGCTAGGGGTCTGGGCGTGCTGTTGGTCAAAAATTGATCAGGGTGGGTCAGGGAGGTTGGGGATCATCCCAGTGTGGTTCGTTTGAATTTTCGTGGTCATTTGGGTGGATAAACGGGCGAAACGGCACGAATGGGGCATTTTCGGGCCAAATCAGTGTGCTATAGCCTATGGTTTTAGAGGTAGGCCCAGGATTCGGGAGTGCTGTGGGTCGAGAATAGATCGGGGCGTGCTAGGGAGGTTTGAGATCATCCCAGTATGGTTTTTTAAAATTTTTTTGGCTATTTGGGTGGACAAAAGGGTGAAATGGCGCGAACGAGGCAATTTCAGTCAAAAATGGTGTGCTATAGCCCACGATTTTGGGGGTGGTCCCAGGGTCCGGGTGTACTGTGGAATTAGAATTGATCGGGGCATGCCGGGGAGGTTGGGGATCATTCCAGTGTGGTTTGTTTAAATTTTTGTGGTCATTTGGGTGGATAATCGGGCGAAACAGCGTAAACGGGGCATTTTTGGACTAAATTGGTGTGTTATAACCCATGGTTTTAGGGGTAGGCTCGGGGTCAGGGCTAGCTGTTGGCCGAAAATCGACCGAGGCATGCCAGGGAGATTAGGTATCATCCTAATATGGTCCATCTAAAATTTTGTGGCCATTTGTGTGGACAAACGGGCGAAATGGCGTAAATGGGGCATTTTCAGGGAAAATCATTGTGTTATAGCCCACAGTTTTGGGGGTGGACCCAGGGTCCGGGCGCACTGTGGGCCAAAAATCAGTTGGGTCATGGAAGGGAGGTTGGGGATTATTCCATTGTGGTTTGTTTAAATTTTTGTAGCCATTTGAATGGACAAACGGGCATAACGGCGCGAATGGGGCATTTTTGGGCCAAATCGGTGTGCTATAGCCCATGGCTTCATGGTTGGGCTGGGGGTTCGGGTATACTGTGGGCCGAAAACTGATCGAGGCATGCCAGGGAGGTTGGGGATTATCCCTGTGTGGTTATTTTAAATTTTTATGGCCATTGAGCTGGACAAACCAGCGAAACGGCACGAACGGGGTATTTTTTGCCAAATTAGTGTGCTATAGCCCACGGTTTTGGGGGTGGGCCCAGGGTTCGGGAGTGCTATGGGCCAAAAATACACCGAGGCTTGCTATGGAGGTTGGGGATTGTCCCATTATGGTCCGTTTAAATTTTGGTGGCTATTTGGTTGACAAACGGGCGAAACGGCGCAAACAGGGCATTTTTGGGTCAAATCGGTGTGCTATAGCCCACGGTTTCAGTGGTGGGCCAAGGGTTCGGGCGGGTTATAGGCCAAAAATTAATCGAGGCATGACAGGGAGGTTGGAGATCATCCCAGTATGGTCCGTTTAAATTTTTGTGGCCATTTGGGTGGACAAACGGGGGAAACCGCATAAATGGGGCATTTTTCAATCTAAATCAGTGTATTATAACCCACGGTTGCGGGGGTGGTACTAGGGTTTGGGCGTGCTGTGGGCCAAAGGTCGATAGAGGTGTGCCAAGGAGGTTGGGGATCGTCCCAGTATGGTCTGTTTAAATTTTCTTGGCCATTTAGGTGGACAAACGTGCGAAATGGCGCGAACGGGGCACTTTCGAGCCAAATCGGTGTGCTATAGCCCACGGTTTTAAGGTGGGCCTGGGGTCCAAGTGTTCTATTGTAAAACATCAAGAGGGTCATGCTAGGGAGGTTGGAGATCATCCCAGTATGGTCCGTTTAAATTTGTTTGGCCATTAGGGAGGACAAACGGGCGAAAAGGTGTGAATGGGGAATTTTCTATCAAAATCGGTGTGTGAATGATTTTGGGTTGGACCCGAGGTCCGGGCGTGCTTTAGGCCAAAAATTGACCGAGGCGTGCCAGGGAGGTTGGGGATCATCCCAGTGTGGTCCGTTTAAATTTTCGTGGCTATTTGGGTGGACAAACGGGCAAAATGGTGCTAACGGGGCATTTTCGAGCAAAATCGATGTGCTATAGCCCATGGTTGCGGAGGTGGACCAAGGGTCTAGGCGTGCTGTGGGTCAAAAATTGTCTGAGGTATGGCAGGGAGGTTGGGGATCATCCCAGTATGGTCCTTTTAAATTTTTGTGGTCATTTGGGTGGACAAACGGGTGTAACGGCGCAAACAGGGCATTTTTAAGCCAAATCGGTGTTTTATAGCCCACGGTTGCGGGAGTAGGCCTGGGGTCCGAGTGTGCTGTGGGCAAAAAGTTGATCAGGGTGTGCCAGGGAGTTTGGGGATCGTCTTAGTATGGTCTGTTTAAATTTTTGTAGCCATTTAGGTGGACAAACGGTCGAAACGGCGAGAACGGGGCATTTTTTTGCCAAATCGGTGTGTTATAGCCCACGGTTTTGGAGGTGGGCTCGGGGTCCGAGCGAACTGTGATCAAAAATCAAGCAGGGCATGCCAGGGAGGTTGGATATCATCCCAGTATGGTCTGTTTAAATTTATGTGGCTATTTGGGTAGACAAACAAGTGAAAAGGTGCGAATGGGGCATTTTCGGTCAAAATCGGTGTGGTATAGCCAACGGTTTTGGGTTGTACCCGGGGTCCGGGCGTGCTTTGGGACAAAAATTGACTGAGGTCTAGGTTGGGGATCATTCCAATATGGTCCGTTTAAATTTTTTTCGCCATTTAGGTAGACAAACAGGCGAAATGGCGCGAATGGGGGATTTTTGGGCCAAATTAGTGTGCTATAGCCCACGATTTTGGGCGTGGGCTCAGGGTCCGAAAGTGTTGTGGGCCAAAAATTGATCGGGGAGTCCCAGGGAGGTTGGGGATGGTCCCAGTATGGTCCGTTTAAATTTTTATGGCCATTTAGCTTGACAAACAGGCAAAACGGGGTGAACGGGGCATTTTCTACCAAATCGGTGAACTATACCCACGGTTTTTGGGGTGGGCCCAGGGTTCGGGCGTGCTGTGGGCCAAAAATAGACTGAGGTATGCTAGGGAGGTTGGGGATCATCCTAGTGTGGTCCGTTTAAATTTTTGTGGCCATTTAGGTGGACAAACGGGCAAAACGCCGTAAATGGGGCTTTTTTTAGCCAAATCGGTTTTCTATAGCCCACGGTTTCGGAGGTGCGCCAGGGGTCCAAGCGTACTGTGGGCCAAAAATTGATCGAGGCGTGCCAGGGAGGTTGGGAATCATTCCATTGTGTTCTGTTTAAATTTTTTTGGCCATTTGTGTGGACAAACGGGCGAAATGGCGCGAATGGGGCATTTTCTAGCCAAATCGGTGTGTTATGGGTCGAAAATTGATCGGGGTGTGCCAGGGAGGTTGGGTATCATCCTAGTGTAGTCTGTTTAAATTTTTGTGACAATTTAGGTAAATAAACAGGCAAAATGGCGCGAATGGGGCACTTTAGGGCCAAATTGGTGTGATATAGCCCACGGTGGGCCTGGGGTCCGAGCGTGCTGTGGTCAAAAATCGAACGGGACATGCCAGGGAGGTTGGAGATCATCCCTGTATGTTCTGTTTAAAATTGTGTGGCCATTTGGGTGGACAAATAGGCGAAAAGGCGCAAACGGGGCATTTTTGGTCAAAATCGATGTGCTATAGCCCATGGTTTTGGGTTGGACCCGGGGTTCGGGTGTGCTTTAGCTGAAAACTGATCGAGGCATGCCAAGGAGGTTGGGGATCATCCCAGTGTGGTCCGTTTAAATTTTTATGGTCATTTGGGTGGACAAACGGGCGTAACGGCGCGAACGAGGCATTTTTGGGCCAAAAATATGTGTTATAGCCCATGATTTTGGGGGTGGGCTCGGGGTCCGTGTGTTCTATGGGACAAAAATCAACCAGGGCATGCCAGGGAGGTTATGGATCATCCCAGTGTGGTACGTTTAAATTTTTGTGGCCCTTTGGATGGACAAACGAGCGAAATGGTGTGAATGGGGCATTTTCAGGCAAAATCGGTGTGCTATAGACCAGTGTTTTGGGGGTGGGCCTGGGGTCCGAATGTGTTGAGGTCCGAAAATCTACCGAGATGTACCAAGGAGGTAGGAGATTATTTTAGTGTGGTCCGTTTAAATTTTCGTTGCCATTTTGGTGAAGAAACGGGTTAAAAGGCGCAGATGCAGCATTTTCCAGCCAAACCAGTGTGCAGCCCACGGTTTTAGGGGTGGGATCGGGGTAGGAGCGTGCTGAGAGGTAAGCCAAGGGTCCGGGCGTGTTGTGGGCCAAAAATTAACCGAGGTGTGCCAAGGAGGTTAGGGATCGTCTCAGTATGGTCTGTTTAAATTTTCATGGCAATTTGGGTGGACAAACGGGCAAAACGGAGCAAACAGAGCATTTTCGGGCTAAATCGGTGTGCTATAGCCCATGGTTGTGGAGGTGGGCCCGCGGTTCGGGCGTACTCTAGGTCCAAAATTGATCAAGGTGGGCCAGGGCGGTTGGGAATCATCTTAGTATGGTCCGTTTAAATTTTCTTGGTCATTTTTGTGGACAAACGGGCAAAACGGCGCGAACGGGGCATTTTTGGGCCAAATCAGTGTGCTATAGCCTACGGTTTTTGAGGTGGGCTCAGGATGCGGGTGTGCTGTTGGTCAAAAATTGATCGGGGCGTGCCAGGGGGTTGGAGATCATCCCAGTATGGTTTGTTTAAATTTTTGTGGCCATTTGGGTGGACAAAAGGGCGAAACGACGCGAACGAGGCATTTTCGGTCCAAAATAGTGTGCTATAGCCCACGGTTTTGGGGGTGGGCCCAGGGTCCAGGCGTACTGTGGAACAAAAATCAATCGGGGCATACTGAGGAGGTTGGGGATCATCCCAGTGTGGTCTGTTTAAATTTTCGTGGCCATTTGGGTGGACAAACGGGCGAAACAGCGCAAACGAGACGTTTTTGGACTAAATTGGTGGGCTATAGCCCACGGTTTTAGGGGTGGGCTCGGGGTCAGTGCTAGCTGTGGGCCAAAAATTGATCGGGGCGTGCCAAGGAGGTTTGGGATCATCCCAGTATGGTCCGTTTAAATTTCTGTGGCCATTTGGGTGGACAATCGGGCGAAATGGCGCAAATGGGGTATTTTCTTGCCAAATCATTGTGCTATAGCCCACGGTTTCAGGGGTGGACCTAGGGTCCGGGCATACTGTGGGCCAAAAATCAATCGGGGCATGGAAGGGAGGTTGGTGATCATCCCATTGTGGTCCGTTTAAATTTTTGTAGCCGTTTGGGTGGACAAACGGGCGCAACGACGCGAATGGGGAATTTTTTGGCCAAATTAATGTGCTATAGCCCATGGTTTTGGGGTTGGTCTCGGGGTCCGGGCATGCTATGGGCCAAAAATTGATAGAGGTATGCCAGGGAAGTTGGGGATTGTTCCAGTGTGGTCAGTTTAAATTTTTATGGCCATTTACCTAGACAAACCGGCGAAACGGCGCGAACGGGGCATTTTTTGCCAAATTGGTGTGTTATATAGCCCACGGTTTTGGAGGTGGGCCCAGGGTTCGGGCATGATGTGGGCCAAAAATAGACCGAGGCTTGCTAGGGGAGTTGGGGATTGGCCCAGTGTAGTCCGTTTAAATTTTCGTGGCCATTTGGCTGGACAAACGGGCGAAACAGCGCGAACGGGGCATTTTCGGGCCAAATTGGTGTGCAATAGCCCACGGTTTTGGAGGTGGGCCAAGGTTTCGGGCGGGCTGTAAGACAAAAATTAACCGAGGCATGCCAGGGAGGTTGGGGATCGTCCCAGTATGAACCCTTTAAATTTTTGTCGCCATTGGTTGGATAAACGGGTGAAACGGCACAAACAGGGTATTTTTCGAGCCAAATCAGTGTGTTATAGCCCACGGTTGTGGGGGTGGGACTGGGGTCCGGGCTTGCTGTTGGCGAAAAATTGATCGAGGTGTGCCAGGGAGGTTGGGGATCATCCCAGAGTGGTTTGTTTAAATTTTTGTGGCCATTAAGGTTGACAAACAGGCAAAATGGCACAAACGGGGCACTTTTGGGCCAAATCGGTGTGCTATAGCCCATGGTTTTAGAGGTGGGCCTGGGGTCCGAGCGTGCTGTTGTAAAAAATTGAGCGGGGCGTGCCAGGGAGATTGGAGATCATCCCATTATAGTCTGTTTAAATTTGTGTGGCCATTTGGGTGGACAAACAGTAGAAAAGGTGTGAATGGGGCATTTTCTATCAAAATCGGTGTGTTATAGCCTACGGTTTTGGGTTGGACCCGGGGTCCAGGCGTTCTTTGGGCCAAAAATTAACCGAGGCGTGTCAAGCAGGTTCGGGATCATCCCAGTGTGGTCCATTTAAATTTCATGGCCATTTGGGTGGACAAATGGGCGAAACGACGCGAACGGGGCATTTTTGGGCAAAATCGATGTGCTATAGCCCACGGTTTCAGAGGTGGGCCAATGGTTCGGGCGTGCTGTGGGCTGAAAATTGTCTGAGGTATGCCAGGGAGGTTAGGGATCATCCCAGTATGGTCCGTTTTAATTTTTGATGCTATTTGGGTGGATAAATGGGTGAAACGGCGCAAATGTGGCATTTTTTAGCAAAATCGGTGTGCTATAGCCCACGGTTTCAGGGGTAGGCCTGGGGTCCTGGTGTGCTGTGGGACAAAAATCGATTGGATGTGCTAGGGAGGTAGTGGATCATCCCAGTATGGTCTGTTTAAATTTTTGTGGCCATTTAGGTGGACAAACGGGCGAAACGGGGCGAATGGGGCATTATCGAGCCAAATCGGTGTGCTGCCCATGATTTTGGAGGTGGGCCCGGGGTCCGAGTGTGCTGTGGTCAAAACTTAAGCGGGGCGTGCCAGGTAGTTTGGATATCATCCCAATATGGTCCGTTGAAATTTGTGTGGCCATTTGGGTGGATAAACGGGCGAAAAGGCGCGAATGGGGCATTTTCGATCAGAATCGGTGTGGTATAGCCCACGATTTTGGGTAGGACTCGGGGTACGGGCGTGCTTTGGGCCGAAAATTGACTGAGGTCTAGGTTTGATATTGTTCTAGTGTGGTCCGTTTAAACTTTTATGGCCATTTAGGTAGACAAACGGGTGAAACGGTGCGAACGGTGCATTTTTTGGCCAAATTGGTGTGCTATAGCCTACTATTTTGGGGGTGGGCTCGGGGTCCGGGCATGCTATGGGCCAAAAATCAATCAGCGTGTGCCAGGGAGGTTGGAGATCATCCCAGTATGGTCTGTTTAAATAGTTGTGGCCATTTGGGTGGACAAACGGGCAAAACGGCGCAAACGAGGCATTTTTGGACTAAATTGGAGTGCTACAGTCCACGGTTTTGGGGGTGGGCTCGAGTTCCGGGAGAGATGTGGTCTGAAAATATACCGGAGCATGCCAGGGAGGTTGGGGATCGTCCTTGTATGGTCCGTTTAAATTTTTTTGGCCATTTGGGTGGACAAACGGGCGAAATAGCGTAAATGGGGCATTTTCAAGCCAAATTTGTGTGCTATAGCCCACGGTTTTGGGGGTGGACCCAGGGTCCGGGCGTTCTGTGGGCCTAAAATCAACCGGGACATGGCAGGGAGGTTGGGGATCATCCCAGTGTGGTCTATTTAAATTTTCGTAGCCATTTGGGTGGACAAACGGGCGCAACGGTGCGAACGGGGCATTTTTGAGCCAAATCGGTGTGCTATAGCCCACGGTTTCGGGGTTGGGGATCATCCCAGTATGGTTCGTTTAAATTCTTGTAGCCATTTGGGTGATCAAACAGGCACAACAGCTCGAACGGGGTATTTTTGGGCCAAATCGGTATGTTATAGCCCCGGTTTTGGGTTGGGCTCGAGGTTCGGGCGTGATGTGGGCCAAAAATTGATCGGGGCATGCCAGGGAGGTTGGGGATCATCCTCGTGTGGTCCGTTTAAATTTTTTATGGCCATTTAGCTAGACAAACAGGTGAAACAGCGTGAATGGGGCATTTTCTACCAAATCGGTGTGCTATAGCCCACGATTTTAGGGGTGGACCCAGGGTTCGGGCGTGCTGTGGGCCAAAAATAGACCATGGCGTGCAAGGGAGGTTAGGGATCATCCCAGTGTGGTCCTTTTATATTTTCGTGGACATTTGGATGGACGAACGGGGCATTTTCGGGCCAAATCAGTATGCTATAGCCCATGATTTTGGAAGTGAGCCAGGGGTTCAGGCGTGTTGTGTGCCAAAAATTGATCGAGGCATGCCAGGGAGGTTAGGGATCATACCAGTGTGGTCTGATTAAATTTTCGCATCCATTTGGGTGGACAAACGGGCGAAACAGCGCAAATGGGGTATTTTCGAGCAAAATTGGTGTGCTATAGCCCATGGTTGCGGGGGTAGGCTTGGGATCCGATGGGGCTGTGAGCCGAAAATTGATCGGGGTGTGCCATGGAGGTTGGGAATAATCCTAGTATGGTCTGTTTAAATTTTTATGGCCATTTAGGTGGACAAACGGGCGAAACGGCGCGAATGGGGCATTTTCGGGCCAAATCGGTGTACTATAGCCCATGGTTTTGGAGGTGGGCCCAGGGTACGAGTGTGCTGAGGTCAAAAATTTAGAGCGGTGTTCCAGGGAGGTTGGAGATCAACCCAATATGGTCCATTTAAATTTGTGTGGCCATTTGGGTGGACAAACGGGCGAAAAGGCCCGAATGGGGCATTTTCGATCAAAATCGGTGTGGTATAGCCCACGGTTTTGGTTACAACCGAGGGTCCAGGCATGCTTTGGGCTGAAAATTTACCGAGGTCTAGGTTGGGAATCATCCCATTGTGGTTCGTTTAAATTTTTGTGGCCATTTAGGTGGACAAACGGGCGAAATAACGCGAACGGGGCATTTTTTGGGCTAAATTGGTGTGCTATAGCCCACTATTTTGGGGGTGGGCTCGGGATCTGGGAGTGTTGTGGGCCAAAAAGCGATCGGAACATGCCAGGGAGGTTGGGGATCATTTCAGTATGGTCCGTTGAAATTTGTGTGGCCATTTGGGTGGACAAACAGGCGAAAAGGCGCGAATGTGGCATTTTCGATCAAAATTGGTGTGGTATAGCCCACGGATTTGGGTAGGACCCGGGGTCCGGGCGTACTTTGGGCAGAAAATTAACCGAGGTCTAGGTTGGGGATCATTCCAATGTGGTCCGTTTAATTTTTTGTGGCCATTTAGGTGGACAAACGGGCTAAACGACGCGAACGGGGCATTTTTTGGCTAAATTGGTGTGCTATAGCCCACTATTTTGGGGGTGGGCTCGGGGTCCGGGCGTGCTGTGGGCCAAAAATCGATCGGCGCGTGCCATAGAGGTTGGGGATCATCCCAGTATGGTCTGTTTAAATTTTTGTGGCCATTTGGGTGGACAAACGGGCGAAACGGCGCGAACGGGGCATTTTTTGACTAAATTGGTATGTTATAGCCCACGATTTTAGGGGTTGGCTCGGGGTCCAGGCGTGCTGTTGGCCAAAAATATACTGGGGCGTGCCAGGGAGGTTGGGGATCGTCCCAGTATGGTCCGTTTAAATTTTTGTGGCTATTTAGGTGGACAAAAGGGCGAAATGACGCAAATGGGGCATTTTCATGCCAAATCGGTGTGCTATTAGCCCACGGTTTCGGGGGTGGACCCGGGGTCCGGGTGTGCTGCGGGCTAAAAATCAACCGGGGCATGGAAGGGATGTTGGGGATCATCCCAGTGTGGTCCGATTAAATTTTCGTAGCCATTTGGGTGGACAAACGGGCGCAACGGCGTGAACGGGGCATTTTTGGGCCAAATCGGTGTGTTATAGCCCACGGTTTCCTGGTTAGGATCGGGGTTCGGGCGTGCTGTGGGCGAAAAATTGATCGAGGCATGCCAGGGAGGTTGGGGATCATCCCAGTGTGGTCCGTTTAAATTTTTATGGCCATTTATCTGGACAAACAGGAGGAAACGGCCGCGAACGGGGCATTTTCTGCCAAATTGGTGTGCTATAGCCTACGATTTGGGGGGTGGGCCCAGGGTTCGAGCGTACTGTGGGCCAAAAATAGACCGAGGAGTGGTAGGAAGGTTGGGGATCATCCCAGTGTCGTCCGTTTAAATTTTTGTGGCCATTTGGGTGGACAAACGGTTGAAACGACGCGAACGGGGCATTTTTTAGCCAAATTGGTGTGCTATAGCCCACGGTTTCGGTGATGGACCAGGGGTACGGGCGTACTGTGGGCCGAAAATTGATCGAGGCATGCCAGGGAGGTTGGGGATCATCCCAGTGTGGTTGTTTTAAATTTTCGTGGCCATTTAGGTGGACAAACGGGCGAAACGGCGTGAACTGGGCATTTTCTAGCTAAATCAGTGTGCTATAGCACATGGTTGCGGGGGAGGGCAGGGTTCCGGGCATGCTGTGGACTGAAAATTGATCGGGGTATGCCACGGAGGTTGGGGATCATCTTAGTGTGGTTTGTTTAAATTTTCGTGGCCATTTAGGTGGACAAACGGGCGAAATGGCGCGAATGGAGCACTTTAGGGACAAATCGATGCGTTATAGCCCACAGTTTTAGAGGTGGTCCTGGGTTTTGAGCGTGTTATGGTCAAAAATCGAGTGGAGCGTGCCAGGGAGGTTGGAGATCATCACAGTATGGTCCGTTTAAATTTGTGTGGCCATTTGGGTGGACAAATAGAAGAAAAGGCACAAATGGGGAATTTTCGGTCAATATCGGTGTGCTATAGCCCACGATTTTAGGTTAGACCCGGGGTTCGGGCGTGCTTTGGGCCAAAAATTTACCGAGGCATGCCAAGGAAGTTGAGGATCATCCCTGTGTGGTCCTTTTAAATTTTTGTGGCTATTTGGGTGGACAAACGGGCGAAACAGCGCGAATGGAGCTTGTTTGGGCTAAATTCTTGTGCTATAGCCCACGATTTTGGGGGTGGGCTCGGGGTCCGGGCGTGCTATGGCCTAAAAATTGACCGGGGCATGCCAGGGAGGTTAGGGATCGTCCTAGTGTGGTCCATTTTAATTTTCGTGGGCATTTGGGTGGACAAACGAGCGAAACGGTGCGAATGGGGCATTTTCAGAAAAAATCAGCGTGCTATAGCCCAGGGTTTTAGGGGTGGGCCCGGGGTCCGAGAGTTTTGTGGTCCAAAAATAGACCGGGGCGTGCCAAGGAGGTAAGGAATCGTCCCAGTGTGGTCTGTTTAAATTTTCGTGGCCATTTAGGTGGACAAACGGGCGAAACGGCGCAGACGCGGCGTTTTCCAGCAAAACCGGTGTGCTATTTCTCACGATTTTAGTGGAGGGCCCGGGGTCCGGGCGTGCAGCGGGCCGAAAATCGACCGGGGCGTGCAAGGGAGGTTGGGGATTTTCCCAGTGTGGTCCGTTTAAATTTTTGTGGCCATTTGGATGGACAAACGGCTGAAATGGTAAGAATAGGGCATTTTCGTGCCAAATCGGTGTGCTATAGCCCACCGTTTTGGGGAAGGGCCCGGGGTCCAGGCGTGCTGTAGGTCAAAAATCGACCGGGGCATGTCAGGGAGGTTGGGGATAATCCCAGTGTGGTCCGTTTAAATTTTTGTAGCCATTTGGGTGGACAAACGGGCGAAATGGTGCGAACGGGGCATTTTCGGGCAAAATCGATATGCTATAGCCCGCGATTTTGGGGGTGGGCCTGGGTTCTGGGTGTGATGTCGACTGAAAATTGACTGGGGCGTGCCAAGGACGTTGGGGATCATCCCAGTATGGTCCGTTCAATTTTTGTGTCTATTTGGGTGGACAAATGGATAAAGCGGTGCAAACCGGGCATGCTTTGGGCCGAAAATTGACCTAGGTGTAGGTTGGGGTTCGTCCCAGTGTGGTCCGTTTAAATTTTTGTGGCCATTTGGGTAGACAAACGGACGAAACAGCGCGAACGATGATAAACATCCATTATAATGTAAATACATTTATAACACCTATTTTATATTTTCATGTATTTGATAGCTACTGATTTCGTTGTTAAATGCAGCATAATGGATGAGATTGAAAAGGAAATTCGAAAAAAAATTTAATATATATTAGAATGGGCAAAGGTACATATATACCCTCGAACTTTGATAAATGGTACAAATATATCCTCCGTCATACTTTGGGTATAAATATACCCTTACCGTTAATGAAAAGGTACAAATATACCCTTATCACTAACGGCGGGACACGTGTCACGATCGTGTTCTTCCATTAGTGATAAGGATATATTTTTACCCAAAGTATGACGGAGGGTATAATTGTACCATTTATCAAAGTTCGAGGATATATTTGTGCCTTTTCTATTTTTATAATTTACTTTCTCCGTTCCATATTAGTTGATCATTTTATTAAAAATAATTATTTTATATTAATTGTCCATTATACTAAATCAAAAAAGCATTGATTAAATTTAAAGTATATTATCATTGGAGTTAATTCATTCTGAAAGTCTTCACATTTGTTTATAAGGTTTTCAAGAAGTTTTTTATGGTGTGAATTCGTAAAAGAAAAACTTACCAAAATATATTATATTTAAAAACTTTTATCATTTATAGCTGTATAATTTTAATATATGCATAATCTTACTATCTAATAAGAGGGAAAAGCCAGGGAAGCAGGCAACTCTCCGTCAGCAAGCCTGCTACTTCTGCCTGCTTCATCAGCTACTTGCTCCATGATTTACTGTATCATCTCTAATTAATTATTATAAGTCATTTATGTATTAAAAATTTAATAATATTTAACAAAAATAAATTATATATTTTTATATTTTAATAAATAAATATATATATATATAATTTTATAAAGATTAATTAATTCGATAAATTAATAATAGTAATAACTAACTATTCTTTGATGACAATAATTTTACTTCAAACATGAGTCTATTTTTGTAAAATGGGACGAATAGAGTACTCTTGTAAGGGCATGAAAAAAATTAACATGATAAATTAATGGATCGAATAAACCACATAAAGATTAAACCACACAAAGATTACTCAATTCGATCCATTAATTTATTCGATCCATTGTGTTCGATGATTCTATCGATGAAAAAAAAAATTTAAAAACTATTGTCATTAAAATTATGAGCGAAGTTAAAACTCAATAAATATCAAAATAAATTTATTTTTAGCTATAACTAAGAAATTACTTACAGTCAAATTTATAAAAATATCAATATTTCTTCTATCTATGATCTTCATCGAAGCTTAATTATTAAATATTTTAAATCATGTCATTATATAAAATATCAAGTTACTTATAGCCTTTTAATATATTCTAATTATTTTCTTTTTATTTTAATTAAAAACCGACCACAAGTGATCGTTTTTTTTATTTTTTTATTTGTAAAAGAAATAATAATTAATATAAAAATTATTGAAATAATTATTTTAAAATTTAAAAATATAAAAGCAACCACTTGTGCCGACCACATGTGGTCGATTTTTTGTGGTCAGAAATTTGTATTTTTTTTGTAGTGATATCGTTATAGGCAGGGGTGTACATAGGTCGGGTTGGTCTGTTTTTATTAAAAAAAAAAAAGCAAACCAATCATGTCGGTTTATTAAAACTATAAACCAAATCAAACCAACATAAAATTATTATTTTCGATTTAGGTTTTAGTCGGGTTTTTTGGGTTTTTCAGTTTTTTTGGTTTTTTCGGGGTTTTTTTATAATCTTTAGTTTTTACAATTATATTGTGATCGAAGACTAGATCAAATATGTTTTCACTCATGTGCTAATGAAAAATCATAATTATGATAAAATGAGGAGTGGAAAACTCACTTGAAACTAAAAAGTGAGATGAAGAGTGAAAAGTTTAGGTTTTACTAAGTTTATATTGGGTTTTCGATCATTTAATTAGCAATTAATGGAAAAATATTATAACTTAAAGACCCAAATCTAAATATATATCTCCCAAATCTAAATATATATCTACATCTACTTTCAAATTATTGAAAATTACTAAAACTAGTTGAAAAAGTATTTAAAAAGTAGATTATAATTAATATTTATGTATAAAAAAGTTTGAATATTTTATATATATATATATATATATATATATATATATATATGTTATATTATATGTCGGTTTGGTTCGGGTTCGGTTTGACTTTTTTTTGTTAACACCAAATCAAACCAAGAATGGTCGGTTTTATTTTTCTAACGCCAAACCAATCAAACCAAACCATAAGTCGATTTTTTTTCTCCGTTTGGTTTGGTTCGTCGGTTCGGTTTGACTTGACGGTTTGGTCTGAACACCCCTAGTTATAGGTGTGAAAAATGTGTATGTTAGATAGGCGCCTCTTGGGTTTTAAAATAGATTGGGCGGGGTAGTTGATTTACTAGGTCGATTAGTAGGTTTGGATTGATTATTTGAAATAAAAAAATTAAAATGAAAAGGGATAAATATACCCTTGAACAATGATAAATGGTACGCATATATCCTTTATCATACTTTGGGTACACATATGCCCTTATCGTTAGTGATAAGGGTATATTTGTACCTTTTCATTAACGGCAAGGACATATATGTACCGAAAGTATAATGAGGGGTATATTTGTACCATTTATTAAAGTACAGGGCCTATTTGTACCTTTTCCCTATTAGAATTTATATATACTTATTAGGACTAATATATGACTAAGTTTCTAAGTTTAATAGCAAATATGTTAAAGCATAGAAGAATTAACACACTAAATGAAATCACCTAAGAATGTGGTCCAATAGATGGGGTTGTTATTCCTTTAATTACAAATCTCGATTTCAAGTTTCGAATATGGAAAAGTTTTGGTAAAAAGCGCTTCCCCCAAATGGGTCCTGCAAGATGCGAATGTGAATTAATCAAACTCTAATATATATAGACACTAATATATTTATTAGGACTAATATATGACTAAGTTTCTAATAAGTTTAATAGTAAATTTGTTAATCCACAGAAGAATTAACACACTAAACGAAATCCCCTAAGGTTGTGATGCAATAAATGGGGTTGCTATTCCTGTAATTACAAGTCTCCATTTCAAGTTTCGAATATGAATTTTTTTTATAAGAAGCGGTTCCCCTAAATTGGCCCTGCATGATGCAGATGTGAATTAATCGGACTCTAATATAGATACGGAGAACGAATTAAAAAACCACTAATTGAAGGATAATGTTTTAATACATAACTATACATAAGATAATATTAATCCTTATAGTTTTATGAGTTTAATCAATCTTGTCATGCTCAATTCCAAATTAACTATAACTAATTTAACTATTGATTAAATTTATATTTGGTCAGCCATTATTCAACATATCTCGAGTTAATCTACCATACGTTCACGTCTGCATGGCCAAGTCCAATACCATATTTTACCAATAAAATATTAAAATTATAATTTCATTCAGTTAATATTCAAATTCAATTTTGGGAGAATAGTATAATGAAGTCCAAGATTGAAAAGTAAAAAATAAGAGAAAAGAACACGTCCAATACTCTTAGCTGTCTTTTTTGAAATGTAACAATTAATTAGGGCAACCTAATTTGTTGATTTCAATCAGTGATGTCATTAGAAATTTCCATTTCTATCATTAAAGAATATTTTAAAGCCTCCAGAATCTAGATACATAGTATGCAACCTTTTTAGAAATGTAACAATTAATTAGGGCAACTTACTTCGTTAATTTCAATGAGTGATGTCATTAGGAATAGGAATCTCATTAAACTCAGAGAAAAATGACACTCACATGCATGCATTTATTTGTAGTTTCTAAATAAGAACTTACTAGTATATGCTGCTGATAGGAAAATGACACTCACATTCATGCAATTATTTGTAGTTTCTAAAAAAGAACTAACTTTATGCTACTTATAGAAAAATGACAGACACATGCATGCATTTATTTGTAGTTTCTAAAAAAGAACTTACTATATGTTACTCCGATGACTTAAAGCTCTCGTTATGTGCAAGGTCTAGGGAAAAATCGAATCATAAGATCCTATTGTATGCAACATACTTTGCATTTGTGTCAGAGGTTGTTTCCACATGGCTTGGACACATGACCTCCTTATCACAAGACAACAACGTTATCAGTCTGATCCAAGGCTCCAGTGCTATAAAATGGCTTACTAGTTACTATATGGCAGCTCAGTGCACTAAAACTTTTAGTATATATGTGCAGGGTCCTAGAAAGAGTCAGTTGTCAAATTATCAACGAACAAAATGAAATCTACCAGAAATTATAGAAACAATCACAACTTCTACTTCACCATTGAAGCCAACAAGGAAGGAATGAGAGAAGAAAACTGATCTTTTCTAACTGACTAATGTTGCAGTACAGCTGTCTATTTATAGACTACAATAACCGATTCAACAAACTAAAGGAGTAAAAATGACTAAACTGCCCTTAGGAAAATTAATTGATAGCTATATTTCCAATACTCCCCCTCAAGCTAGAGGGTGGAAGATATCTCACACACTAAGCTTGGAAGTGAGGAAATGATGCTGAGCTCCATTAAGACCTTTAGTCATGAGATCAGCCAGTTGTAGATCAGTAGAGACATAGGCTGGAATGATCAACCCTGACTTAAACTTTTCCCGAACAAAATGACAATCAATCTCAATATGTTTTGTTCTTTCATGAAAAATAGGATTAGTTGCTATCTTCTATATGTAGTACAGCCTTATTGTCACAATAAAGCTCAATTGGTAAATGCAACTTAACATCCAATTCCTTCAAAAAAAACCTGTAAGCCAAGTGATCTCTACGGTTGTCGTTGTCATACTTCTATATTCTGTTTCTGCAGAACTTCTACTGACTGTGTGTTGTTTCTTAGACTTCCAGGAAATGAGAGAAGCACCCAACTTAACCACATAACATATCACTGATCTCCTAGTGTTAGGGCATGATGCACAGTATACAGTCATAGTTGTGATTTCTTGTGCCTTGAAGAAAATCCCCAGACCAGGAGCACCCTTTAAGTATCTTACTACTCTTAGAGCTGCATCCATATGAGATTTTTTAGGCCTTTGCATAAACTGACTCAGTACTTGAACTGAAAAACAAATATCAGGCCTATTAATTGTCAGATATAGTAATTTACCAATTAATTGTTGGTATCCTAAGACATCCTGTAGCTCTGGATCATCCTCTTTCCCAACATGTGTGCCATACTCTACAGTAGTGAGTTTTTAATTCATCTCTAGGGGTGTTATTGCTTTTTTAGCACCGCCTAATCCCACGTCTAAGATTAACTCAAGGACATATTTCCTTTGGTTTAGGAGTACACCTTTATCTGATCTTAATATCTCAATTCCAAGAAAGTACCTGAGCTGTCCCAAATCCTTGACTTTAAAAGCCTTATGTAGTGTATCTTTAGCTTGTTGAATTAGGGTAGCATTACTTTCAGTGATGAGTAAGTCATCTACATATACAAGAATGATGACTATGTCTGATCCATCATGATGTATGAAGATAGAATGATCATTATCACTTTGCTGATATCCTGCTGCTATTAAGGCTTCAGATAATTTGATATTCCACTGCCTTGAGGCCTGTTTCAGGCCATAAAGGTATTTCTTCACTTTGCAAACTCTTTGCTCCCCCTGAATGTGAAATTCCTAAGGCAGCTGCATATAAACTTTTTCATAAAGATCTCCCTGCAGAAAAGCATTGCTGACATCCATTTAAGAAATGTCCCAATTTTTTGTTGTAGCTATATTAATTATGGTTCTTACCGAAACCATCTTTGCTATGGGTGAAAAAGTCTCATGGTAGTCTAAACCTTCTTGTTGTGTGTATCCCTTTGCCACAAACCTAGCCTTTTATCTGTCAACTTCACCATTTGCCTTAAACTTGATCTTGTACACCCATTCAGACCCTATGGCTTGTTTTCCAGAAGGTAAATTGACCAGCTCCCAAGTGTTATTCTCTTCCAAAGCATTTATTTCTTGTTACATCACATCAATCCATCTTTTATCTATACTTGTTTCTTTAAACGTCTTAAGCTCAACATGTGCTGAGAAAGCTTGAACATAAAAATGATACTCTGGAGACAAGGCCTCATAAGTCAGTACATCAACCAAGGAATAATTTACTGAAGACTTCTTAGTTGTCACAAAATCGTTAAGCCAAAGTGGTGCTTTGGATACCCTCTGTGTTTTTCTTTCTTCATGTTGTGGTTTATTAGTAGGACTAATGATAATGTCTGCATCATTACTTGACACCTGAGGCAAGGAATTCTCTAATTCTCAGCTCGTTAAGAAGGTACTGATCTGACCAAGGTAGGCATAATCTCATCACAAGTATAATCTGCAGGTGTCATAACAGAAAATACATTGATCTCTTCATGTTTCATACCTTTGAAAGGAAAAATATCTTCTTTAAAGGTCATATCTCTGCTCACTATAAAACATTTAGACTCCAGATCATATAATCTATAACCCTTTTGTGTCTCTGAGTATCCCATCATAGCTATTTTTGTTGCTCTGGCATCAAACTCGTCTCCTTTTGGCAATGTCCTAGCAAAACAAAGACAGCCAAACACCCTCAAATGGTAATAGGATAGGGGCTTCTTATATAATATCTCATAAGGTGTGGAGCCTTTCAACAAAGATGAGGACAACTTATTTATCAAATACACAGCTGTTCTTATACATTCACCCCTAAAATCTGTTAGGAACATTGCTCTGCAACTTTAAGGCTCTGGCAACCTCTAAAATATGTATGTGCTTTCTCTCTACCACCCCATTTTGTTGGGGTGTGTAAGGGCAGGATCTTTGATGTATAATACCAAGGGAAGAGAACAAACAAAACAATTGGAATTGAAAAACTCCCTTCCATTATCAGATCACAAAATCTTTACAGTAGTATCAAACTGATTTTTGACTTTCAACAAAAAATCTTTTAAAATTACTATGACTTAACTCTTACTCTGAATCAAACAAGTCCATATATATCTGCTGAAGTCATCTACTATAGTAACAAAATAATTCTTGCTATCATAAGTGGGAACTTTAATATAACGCCCCGAAAATGGGTCCCAAGACGTCACACGGTGCTTAGGGTCACAAGTTACCCTAAGCTAACCCTTCTACTGGCATAACTCATAAGAAACTAAATAACATACATAAAACTATACAAAATCAGCGAAAAATAACTCTTTCTGAATCCATACTATACAAAACTGAATTTACAAGATTACAACTCTGCTCTTATAAACAAAACTAAAACTAAATACATCAACTTCTACTAACTGTCTATGAAGCCTCTACTAGTATGGACTTTAGATAGCCGGGACTTGACCCCCAATTATCCCAAATCAATACGACTGAATAAAGAAAATACCAAACTGTAGAACTGACTCGAGCCCTTGAATCAAAAGGACTCATCACCTACTGACTGGAAGTTGCAACTGTCTGCATATGGTATACGTGCTATAACTGAACTGATACCTACATTATGAGACAATGTAGCACATAGACGTATATGTGGATTAGTACTTTGAGGATGTACTGAGTATATGGGGGTGTATGCAAATAAATAATCAGTATCACAAGTCTTAATAGAAAAATGGCATGCTATAATTGATGACTCACATAGCTTGAATAAAATTCTCATAAGTTGTGGTTAGGAAATAGATAATAGAAATCATGTGAGTCATTTCACTTTATTCTGGATATGTATTCTTTCTTTGTTCTCAACTTGTAAATTAGATGAAATTTTAAAATATTAACTTTCAGGACATAAGCTATAATAGCATGAAAGTAAGAAACTTCTTGAAAACTTAATAATCATGACACTTGAAAACTTTGGGAATCATAGGGCCATAGCCTTCAAAATCAATATACCTTCAAACTTACACTTTTAGCTTAAGGATAGTAAAACTTCTTTAAAACTCAAGAACTTGATACTTAGGTACTTTAAAACTTGAGACTCTATAAAACTTCAGAGACTTTGGGACATTTGGGACTCGGGATTATATAACTTTGGGAGTTTCTTCTAACCGACATAAACCATGTGAGCTACATGGATTCCAACTTCTTGCCCACGTTGGGGAGAGCTATTCTATCCTTTCCATCAGAGTAGAACCTTTAACTTTTAGTGATCAATAGCTTAACCCACTTGGGGTAAATCAGAAACCTACGGGAGCACGTAGTTCTGGGGCATGAGACCTCAGAATCAAGCCCAAATCGATGTTAAATAATACTCCCTTACTTAGCTCAGAACTTTAAGAAAATCCACCTTAAACAATTCAACAATATGTAATGGGAGCCAATATGCTTCCCTTTTATCTCAAATCAAACAAATAATGTGGATTTCTTTCTTAGCTTAGGATCAAAACTCAATTCTTTTCTTGAAATCTTGATAGACTTTTCGTCAAGTTTTAAAATCTCAACAACATGGAAATATAAGTACACTTCTTAGAGTATCAATAATTCATCCTCAAAGACTCACAATTTCACAATAAAGTTCAACTCATGACAACAACTCTTGAAAATTCTTGGAAACATGATATCAATATAGGAATGGGCAATTTATATCATGAACTCTCAATTTAGATCATAATTGAACAAAATAATCATGCAATTCAAGACTTGAACAATTTCCTTATCTCATAAACTTGAAACATAGCAAAATAATATGAATTCATCTTGAAAATACGAAATTCTTTAAGAAAATCTAAAACTTTTGGGCACAAGAATGAAAGAGTGTTCTTTTTCAAACCCCACATACCTTGAAATTGAAGCTTCGGATGAACTCTTAACTTCGAAACTCTATTCGTGAAACTAATGGGTGCTTCTTGTAGCCCTTGCAATGGGGATTCCGAATCTTGAAAAATTATTGACAACCTACGATTGAATCTTGAGATATTTGGATCTTTAGGTTGAAATCCTAATGAATGTTCTTGAGAAATTTTAATGAAAGTATCAATAGAATGGTGATTTGGGGGCTTGATTTCGTGTTTAAGAGGGAAAAGGGATGGAAAATACCGACTTTTCCCTTAATGAGACGGAGAAAAGAAGCTGAAAACTGGGCACAAAGGCTATGGCCTGGGCGGCGCCTTGCCCAGAGCCTTTTCTAAGGTGGGCGGCGCCTTGCCCAGAGCCTTAGCTAAGCTGGGCGGCGCCCCTTAATAGCCTTTAGCTACTGATTTGGCACCTCAAACGTGTCCTAAACAGATTTCAAAAATTCTGAAATTCACCCGAGATACATTACGACCTTGCCCCATCGCAACGCAACAAAAATAAATCAAGAAACGGAAGTCGAGAAGGTCGCAAAATAATTCATCGAAGTTCGAAGGCTCAAAAATGAACTAAGTGTTGAACACTTAGCTAAAATTCTAAGTGTAAGGTTTCTTTTGACTCGCTCGGAAGGCTTTAACGATGAGGGAACTTTACGGGGTCTTACTATATCTCCCCCTTGGGAACATTCGTCCTCGAATGTCACTATATAGGCTAAGAATACCGAGAAAACTAAGGATACGTAGTTGAAAAAAATAACTCACTAACTGACCCTACTTCATTTTAAACTTTGAGTACTTCAAAGAATGCATGAACTGATGATAAGAATAGCTAAACAGATGAAATGTGGACTAGAGAAGGCTGAATTAAGAAAGGTTGTTATCTGCGTCTGAATCTGAGCTAACTTGCCTTTACTTATTATAAGGAGCTGACTCATGTTAAGAGTTTAAAATTCTCTTGATGTGCTCATGGTGTGATCGTACTTATAGACTGAGAAGTGATAGTTTATGTAGGAACAAATCATGAGAAGACAAGGCTAATATTACACAATGGTATTAAATTGTCTGAGCTGGAACACTTGGAAAACGAAGATCGTTCACTGAAGACTTATGAAATGAATCATGACTAGATATCTGAATTCTGAAACTGATGCCTGGTTTATATACTGAGCTGAATAATCATACTGGTGTGAACCACCATTTCTTAGAATGACCGTACTTATGAAACTTCAGGTAGTAAGACCAGACTAGTTAGGAAAAATTGAAAACTATAAAAATCTATCCGCCTGATTGTTAAACCGGACTGGCGTCGAGTCAAACTAAATCATACTAGATACTCATACTCAAGTGGAGGACTTCTTCAACACCCTTCTGGGGAGTTCTAACGATGTGAAGGATCAAAGAACTTTGGGCATAATCTGAACAAGACATCTGAATAAGAAATTACAATATTGCTACAACTCCATAGCTTGGAACCATAGGCTGGGATAGAATTTCTGGGCCCTTACGTAACACAACGCTTTAGTTAAAAACTTAAACCCACTTCTAGAATATTCGACCAACTATTCGTTTCCCTTAAAAAACATACTAATTGATTCATCTTCTAATTCTCACATGATTGTTGATATTTCCATCTACTCATGTCTAAACTGAACTAAATTTCCTCACCATCTTCAAGCCTAACCCAAAATCATAGGATACATCACATAACACCGTAATACTAATCTAAACCATAGATTCAACACACGCTGCACTTCACAACTTCTCATCTCACACAAACTTCTCATTACCACTTCAACAACCATATTCAACCTCATACTAGACATTTTACTAACGTGCAGTGCATTCATCCAGATATACAAACATCATGCTCAAGCCTGCTTCTATAACCACATAAGCACTTCTAAACAAAAACTCATAAAAATATTCTCAACTAACCAAGCCATACACAAAACTTCACCTCAAAATTCTTTCAAACTTATAGACTTACATTTAAAAAACACGCAAAACTTTTCCCAAAATATAACTCATAAAACTTCAACTAACCATGACATAAATCAAATACTTGGCTTCCATCTTACCTCCCACTTTACTGTCTTCGCTAAATAAGCATACAACAATTTTTCATCAACAAGAAATGTTTACTTTCCCCCATCTAACCAGCTATTCATCACCACTATCATGACTAAGGAAAGGTAACTAAAAGATTAGAATGTGAGGACCTGAAGAATGAAGAAATACTGTGTATAACTTGGCACTCAACTGAGACTTGAGGAATAGAATATTTAATATCATGAACTTATCAAAGAAGTCTGATCTGAGGACATACATGATACAAATTCGAATTTCGCTGGCCATTAAAAGTATTTCTTGAGTACTTGAACTGAATATATTGTAAAGCTTGAGTACATAAGTCATGAGCTGCATGACCTAAACTTGGAGCTCGTAAATTATGGAATATGATTCCAACTGCTGAAAGAACTGGAACTCCTCATTTTGGGAAATAGGAGAGTACATAATTCTTTATCATATGCAACATGAATTAAGATCATGGAACTAAAACGTAAGGCAAGAGAAGATATCGAAATAACTGAAGTAAACTGCTAAGTTGAGAATAGATTGAGCATCATTCTTTCTCGTGGCTATTCTACAACATACTGGCACATCTGCTAGAATCTGAAAGCTTGACTTGGTTACTCGTTCTATCATCTCCCCCTTAGATTTAAGCCATCACTCTAAGTTTGTGAACCATATATAAACTCTAGTCCAACTGCAATCACTTTACTCTAGAGTATGGGATATAACAATACACATGAACAATAGAACTTAACCCGAATGACTACACCTAAAAGTGTAAAGCCAACTTCTAATACCACCTTTTGTGTTACACCCTATCTTTCTATAGCCCCAATAGTCATTATATAATTCTTGAACACTTACTAACTCCGTATCCACATGAGCATCCCCATAGTTGGAGTACGCACTATCTAGTGTTTCAACTCTTATTTCTATTAGCGAAATCTTTAAAATTTCAAACTTAGATTCTAACACTTAACCTAGGTATCTCCAAACCTTTGATGGACCACACAACTTTTGTCATATCCTACCAATATCACGCCTGTAAACTTATATTTCTAAACCATGAAAATTAGAATCATACTTAACAGGCTCAACATCTTCAATCATAACTCCTTAACTTAGCTATCAAGAACATCATATATTATCTAACTAGTCTTTCTCCACCTAGCAACTCAACGTTACTACTAACCACACAACATGCAATGATTCTCAAAAATAATGCAGCCCCATAGCACCTTGGGCGTACTTCCACATCATACATACAACATCAAATTTAATCTCAAGTCAATAAACTTAAATTTTTGCACTCACCGTTTCAAGCCTATTGGTTCACCTCCATATAACTAGCATCATCAACCAAGTAATCATTATATCCACATTGATAGTCATTCACTATTCCAACTTAGTGTCTAGTGCTAGACATAATTAATTACCCAACTTCGCATACCATTCTCACTTGGAAGCTATAAAACAAAACATCAAGAAACACTAGTCCACTAGAACTTCATAACAACAATAATCGATCATAACCATAAGGCCTATCTTATTCACAATCTGTTAACTCATCCTCCTTCTACGCATCATTACTATTTACCCTTTTTACACATCTAAATTACCATCATAGCTCTATAAATTTCAGCTAGACTCCTTTCCGTAACCTCAAGGAAACAACACTCAACCACCAAGTACTTTCATCAATAACCTATACTTTTCTAACACCACAAATATCATCAATGACTTTTCATTCTTCAAGCAAACAACAATTCACCTTAACTAATAACTCCTTCTCTACCTTTTACTAAACTAACACACAAGGACATATCACTTCATTACTAACTCAATCATATGCAAAAAGATTCGACTAAACATATATTCAATAAATCGCACTTACCACCCTTCTTGTCACTGCACCTTTAAACCCCCGGTTCCAACTAACACAAGAACAACAAGTTGCTAGTGAATCGAAATAGGCCTCACACGGCTTCACTAGACTTTGATTTTTTTGTTTTGAACAAGAAAATGAGATGAATGACAAAGCAACTATGATAGTGAATCAAAAGAGCCCCATACGGCTTCACTAGACTTTGATTTTTCAACAACGTAATAATAACTAGGTTATAAGAGATAGAAACTTAAAACACAATATTCAATGTTCGAAGAATACACATCTTTCACTGTCTTAACTGAACGGTTCATAAGAATGAGGACATAACTTTAAATTTGAAGAACTTATAACACACTAGAAGGCTTCTCTCAAGCCGCTTTGTGTAACTTCTGAAACTT
Source organism: Capsicum pubescens (assembly GCA_030864215.1). Taxonomy (NCBI): domain Eukaryota; kingdom Viridiplantae; phylum Streptophyta; class Magnoliopsida; order Solanales; family Solanaceae; genus Capsicum; species Capsicum pubescens. The sequence continues at coordinate 23,448,901 of CM061549.1, forward strand.
CTGCTAGAAAATATAGGAGCATTATATGGGGAGGAACTGAGACTTGCTGATTATGTTATCTCAAGAATAATACATAGATATAAAAGTATAGGTTATCATTATGGATTCTTAGGAGGAATCTGAAAAACACATCTGACTTGGTCTTAGTGTATGATTACTACAAACATGATAAAGCACTTCAATCTTTGGAATTCAAAAGAACTAATGGGATACTTTCGAGCCCTCTTATAATCCCATAACTATCTGTGAAGATTTAAGATTGATTGTTTCTGATACCTTGAAAATAAGGCAGATATGGCCCGAATAGAGTAAGATGAAAATCTGCATAGACTTCTTAGAGGACCTTTTTATGGCACGATCTGAGACTTGAAAGAAGGCAAATATTTCTTAAATGCCCTGTAGCCTCTCAAAGAAAAGTACAGACGTATTCGTACCGTTCCGCTAGACTCTATTAGATACGGCTTCATAGACACCCTAGGACTCTTGAACTCTGGGCTCTAATACCAAGTTTGTAATGCCCCAAAAATGGGTTTCGAGACGTCACACAGTGCTTAGGGTCACAAGTGACCCTTCTACTGGCATAACTCATAAGCAACTAAATAACATACATAAAACTGTACAAAATCAGCAGAAAATAACTCTTTCTCAATCCATACTACACAAAACTGAATTTACAAGATTACAACTCTGCTCTTATAAACAAAACTAAAACTAAATACATCAACTTCTACTGACTGTCTATGAAGCCTCTACTAGTATGGACTTTAGATAGTCGGGACATGACCCCCAATTATCCCAAATCAATACGACTGAATAAAGAAAATATCAAACTGTAGAACTGACTCGAGCCCTTGAATCAAAAGGACTCATCACCTACTGACTGGAAGTTGCAACTGTCTGCATATGGTATATGTGCTATAACTGAACTGATACCTACATTATGAGACAATGTAGCACATAGACGTATATATGGATTAGTACTTTGAGGATGTACTGAGTATATGGAGGTGTATGCAAATAAATAATCAATATCACAAGTCTTAATAGAAAAAAGGCATGCTATAATTGATGACTCACGTAGCTTGAATAAAATTCTCATAAGTTGTGGTTAGGAAATAGATAATAGAAATCACGTGAGTCATTTCACTTTATTCTGGATATGTATTCTTTCTTTGTTCTCAACTTGTAAATTAGATGAAATCTTAAAATATCAACTTTCAGGACATAAGCTATAATCTCAAGAAAGCAGAAAACTTCTTGGGAACTTAAGAATCATGACACTTGAAAACTTTGGAAATCATAGGGTCATAGCCTTCAAAATCAATATACCTTCAAACTTACACTTTTAGCTTAAGGATAATAAAACTTCTTTAAAACTCAAGAACTTGATACTTTAGAAACTTTAAGACTTGAGACTCTAGAAAACTTCAGAGACTTTGGGACACTTGGGGCTCGGGATTATAAACCATGTGAGCTGCATGGAGTCCAACGTCTTGACCACGTTAGGGAGAGTTGTTCTTTCCTTGCCATCGGAGTAGAACCTTTAACTTTTAGTGATCACTAGCTTAACCCACTTGGGATAAATCAGAAACCTACGCGGGCACATAGTTCTGGGGCATGAGACCTCGGAATCAAGCCCAACTCAATGCTAAATACTACTCCCTTACTTAGCTCAGAACTTTAAGAAAATCCACCTTAAACAATTCAACAATATGTAATGGGAGCCAATATGTTTCCCCTTTATCTCAAATCAAACAAATAATATGGATTTCTTTCTTAGCTTAGGATCAAAACTCAATTCTTTTCTTGAAATCTTGATAGAATTTTGGCAAGTTTTAAAATCTCAACAACATGGAAATATAAGTACACTTCTTAGAGTATCAATAATTCATACTCAAAGACTCACAAGAAAGTGCAACTCATGACAACAACTCTTGGAAATTCTTGGAAACGTGATATCAATATAGGAATGTGCAATTTATATCATGAACTCTCAATTTAGATCATAATTGGACAAAATAATCATGCAATTCAAGACTTGAACAATTCCCTAATCTCATAAACTTTAAATATAGCAAAATAATATGAATTCATCTTGAAAATATAAAATTCTTTAAGAAAATCTAAAACTTTTGGGCACAAGAATGAAAGAGTGTTCTTGTTCAAACCCCACATACCTTGAAATTAAAGCTTTGGATGAACTCTTAACTTCGAAACTTTATTCGTGAAACTAATGGGTGCTTCTTGTAGCCCTAGCAATGGGGATTCCAAATCTCAAAAAATTATTGACAACCTACGATTGAATCTTGAGATATTTAGATCTTTAGGTTGAAACTCTAATGAATGCTCTTGAGAAATTTTAATGAAAGTATCAATAGAATGGTGATTTGGGGGCTTGATTTCGTGTTTAAGAGGGAAAGAGGATGTAAAATACCAACTTTTCCCTTAATGAGACGGAGAAAAAAAGCTGAAAACTGGGCACAAAGGCTATGGCCTGGGTGGCACCTTGCCCAGAGCCTTTTCTAAGGTGGGCAGCGCCTTTTCCAGAGCCTTAGCTAAGCTGGGCGGCGCCCCTTAATAACCTTTAGCTACTGGTTTGGCACCCCAAACGTGTCCTAAATGGATTTCAAAAATTCCAAAACTCATCTGAGATATATTACGACCTTACCCCATCACAACGCAATAAAAAAAATCAAGAAACAGAAGTCACGAAGGTCACAAAATAATTCATCGAAGTTCGAAGGCTCAAAAATGAACTAAGTGTTGAACACTGAGCTAAAATTCTAAGTGTAAGGCTTCTTTTGACTCGCTCAGAAGGCTTTAACGGTGAGGGAACTTTGTGGGGTATTACATTTATATGGTCCCCATACATATACATGTATTAACTGGAAAATAGTGCTAGAATGATCCTTACTGATGAGGAACTTCAACCTTGTCTTCTTTGCTAGTGGACATACTTCACAGGATTTTTGTGTCCATTTATTGATCCTTAATGTTGGTATGTGTTCCATCATGCTTGAAGAAGGGTGACCCAACCTTGCATACCATAGCTCAGTAGTACTTATATCATTTATTGTTTCTACTCTTATTATTACTTCTTCTGTATTAGCCTGCAACAGATATCGCCCCAAATTTTCTTTACCAATCGCCAATACCTTGCCATTGTAGAGATCCTAGAAAACACTAAATTCTGGATAAAAGGATACTGAACAACACAAATCTCTTGTGACCTTTGAGACTAATATCAAATTAAATTTAAATTCTGGAACGTAAAGGACATTCTTCAGTTTGTGATGTTTTAATATCACTGCATTTTCTGGGTGAGTAATGTGACATGTTCTTCCAGTAGGTACATGAATGCCATTATTGTATTGATTGCTACATCTTTCCATGTCATGTAAAAAATCTTTGTACGGTGTAACATGATGTGATCCTCCTTAATCTATAATCCAATCATGTGTATATGTATTGGATAACAAGGTAATTATACCTGACATATGTGTTTGGAAATCACCTGAAGTTCCTAAAGTACTAGTTTGGGCAGACATTCCCTTGAATTTCTGATATTGCTCATATTCATCCTCTGTGACATACTTCCCTTTTTCTTTGAATTTCATGCACTTCTCATATTTCTCTTTATCAATAAATTTGCCCTTTTCGGTAGCTGGCTCTCTTAATTGAGATGAAGAATTATGGGCAAATGTATTCTGCAAATATTTCTTACTTTTAAAATCTGGTGGATAGCCCACAAATCTGTAACAATCTTTTTTGAGGTGACCCTTGTAGCCACAATGCTCACACACTGTTCCTTGTATTTTTACTAGTTTAAAGTGCTTGTAGTTCTGCCCTGCACCCTGGTTAAAGTTGTTCTCTTTATGTGGACGATCAAAATTCTGTGGTTGTCTTGGCCCTTGCTTGTATGTAGGTGGTTTACTTTTACCCAGCATCTTGATTAGTGACTCCCTATGACCATCCGTCACACCAAGGACACGTTGACTCTCCTCCTATACTACCAGTGCATAAGCTTGATTCACAGTGAGAGTAGGACTTCGAAGCAAGATATCACTGCGTACATGACCAAAACTCTCATTGAGCCCCATAAGAAACTGTAACAAACGTTGTTGATGAAAGTGCTTGATAAACGATTTATTTTCATTGCAATCACAACCAGGACCCGATATTAGCCCATCGATTTCATCCCATAAATCCTTCAATCAACTAAAATATGTAGTGACTGAATTTGTACCTTGCAACAAAGTCGCGATCTCCTTCCACAACTGATAGATCCTAGTCAAATTAGACTTTTCAAAATGCTCTTTGAAGTCATCCCAAACCGTCTTCTAATATGATGCATAAACGATACTGGATATGAGCTCCGATGAAACAGTAGCCTGAATTCATGACAACACAATTGCATTGCACCTCTCCCAGATCTGAGCCATATCTCCCTTATACATTATTTGCGTACAACTTCCATCCACAAACCCTAACTTGTTCTTCTCCAATAATACTAGTCTCATCGATTTGCTCCATAAAGTGTAATTCTTTGAACCAGTCAATTTGATTCCGATCAAGGTTAATCTCGATGTGTCTGAATTTTGAAGATAAAGTGGATGATGGTGATCAATTTCCTCAATAGCTTGTGAATTCTGAGATTTTTATGTTGCCACCATTGTCTTCTATATTCATCTAGCTTAGCTACAAATCGACGGTACGGATCACTATTATGGCTCTAATACCATGTCAAATTATCAACGAACAAAATGAAATCTACTAGAAATTACAGAAACAATCACAACTTCTACTTCACCATTGAAGCCAACAAGGAAGGAATGAGAGAAGAAAACTGATCTTTTCTTACTGACTAATGCTGCAGTACAGCTGTCTATTTATAGACTACAATAACCGACTCAACAAACTAAGGGAGCAAAAATAACTAAACTGCCCTTAGGAAAATTAACTGATATCTATATTTCCAATAGGATCTATTGTACGCAATATTACCTTAAATTTATGTCAGATACCAACTTTATCGATCCTCTTATCCAAGGCTCGCTCCACTATAAAAGGGCTAACTATATCATCAAGAAACAATACCTAAACAAAAATCAGACTTTTTCCATATCATATCATACTCCATGGCTTCAATTTCTCCTGTTTCATCACCTAATGCAAAAACTTTCAACTAAAAACTTATTGCCAGAATTAGAGTAGCCATTGAATCCGATGTACCTCACATATACAAACTCATGCAACAATTATTTGTCTATCATAACATCACTCATCTCTTAAAATCAACTCAATCCTCCATTGCCTATGGTCTATTTAACCCTAAATACACTCATCTAAGTCTTGTGACAACACTTCTAATTGAAGTATCTGCTGATCCTTTTCCATTTTGTCCCACTGGTAATGCTGGCTTCAAGGTATGACAAAATATGTTTAACTTTTGTAATTATTAATAGGGTAAACAACATAAATTATCCCACTACTATAAGAGCTAATTAATTATTAATATGGGTATAAATTATCCCACTACTATAAGAGCTAATTACTCCCTCGCTCTCCATAAGTTTTCAGTATTACATAATATCCTATTAAAAAGTGAGGTGGATACATTATGTAGTCATGATACATGATTAGTCGTGGATAAATTGTAGACAAGTAGCCCCCAGATACATGTTAAGGAATCCAGATACATAGTAAAGGTATCCAGATACAGGGTTCAGTCTCAGATACATCGCAGGTATTCGAGTTTAGTTGTATGTATCTGAGAGTTACAACATGTATCTGAGTGTTACAACATGTATAAACATGGTTACAACGTCTATCTATGTAGCCGGGGTTATTGTGGAAGGATAAATAAATACAATAAGGATGTTTGGAGATTTATGTATTTTTTCCCTTAATTATGATTTGATTTTAGGTCACTAATTTTATTGAGTCACCCCTGTTTACTGACTTTGACAATTGCTCTTTCTTTGAGGTGAAGAAAATTGAACTTAACTCTCCCCACGTAGATGAGGATTCAGACAAATTTAGAGTTGGCAAATATCACCATGACGATGTTTTTATAGCTGGATATGTCATGTTTTACCCATGCTTTTCCAGTTTCTTTCAGAAACCAGTCTTTCATATGGAGAATTTTTTTATAAGAGAATGTTATAGGAGGAAAGGATTTGGAAAATGGATGTTTTCTACCATGGAATCTAAGGATGCAAGATTGGGGTTATCTTCCTTTGATTGGTATGCTTTAGATTGGAATGAAAGTGCACTTGAGTTTTACAAACAAATAGGTGATACAATTTCTGATGATTTTAGGGTTTTGAGTTTGGCTGGTAAGGCTCTTGAAGCACTTGAGGATGATGATAGTAATTACTAAAAGATTGTTTGGATAGTTGTTACCTAGCTATCAAATTGTACTGTATCATACTGTTATATACTTTAAACATAATGCTTGTTTTGATTGTTATCTAAGTTTTAGTGTATCTTATTGTTAAATGTATTTATGTATGTTTGTTTCGATTGTTATTCAAAGTTTAGTGTTATGTATCATCAAATAAATGTAGCTTTATGTAATGATGACTAGTCTTTTATGTAATAACTAGCTGGTAAGGCGGCTCTTGAAGCATTTGATGATGATTAGTAACTAGCTAATAATAGCTTCTTTGGATGGTTGTTACCTATCATATTGTATTGTATCGTACCATTATGTAGTGGGGTTGGTGTGTCTCGTTGCAATCATTTCGGTCAATCACTTTTGTGAACCATAGGTAAGGGATGATACGAGATGGCCCCTATAGCAAAATAATATATATTACTTTAAACATAATGCTTGTTTTGATTGTTATTTAAGTTTTAGTGTATCGTATTGTTAAATGTATTTATGTATGTTTGTGTTGATTGGTATCCAAATTTTAGTGTTTTGTATGGTGAATTTCATCTTTTATGTAAAAATGAAAAGCCTTTAATGTAACAAATGAAAAGCCACGAAGAGGCCCAAAAATTAGATAGCCCAACAATAGATTTTTTTAGGATCGTTGTTTGCATCTTGGGAGTTGATGCAAATGTGATGAAGAGTCTATATTACCTCATCTTGACTTCTCATCTCATTCTAGTTATTGCGATTCTTTAAGTCATTCATTTTCTTATTGTTATTTTCTAGAATTAAAAAGAATATTAGTAAATCACTTAATTGACTATCTGGATTTTAACCTCATTATCACACTCTACGAGGGAAGAAAAAAGAGATGAAGCATACTACAGTGCATGCGGAGTAATTAACGATTGTTTGGTTTACAGGATTAGACAAGATATTTCAAAATTAAATTTAGATTACCTAATATTTTTTAACCAAAATATAAATTTAATCGCAGGTTTATGTTGAATTGTAGGGGTTCACCACCACTAAGGGATCAGGTCCCTGAGGAATTATAAATAACAATAAAGTAGGAACATAAAATAAATGCACAGAACAAATCAACACAAGGGATTTTTACGTAAAAATTGAAGTAGATTTGGTGACAACTCTTCCGCAAAGAGTAAAAATTAATGAGGGGGATGAGTCAGGAGAGATCAAGTCAAAGTCAAAATGGATTCAGATACAATACGACTAGATGCCAAAATATTGCAAAGAATGTTGTTTACAAGGACATGATGGAGAGGAATGTAAGACAATGCATCCAGAATTATTTGAAGCAAAACTAGAAAAAGATGAGCAACAAAAGGAGGATGAGTTGACTGAAGCTATGGGAGTAGCAACAAGGAATAGAGGAAAATATTAAAAGGGAGAAGAATAATAACAACCATAAGCAAGAATAGAAGACAAGATGAAACAGGTACAGCAAGGACAAATATGGGCATATTGAAGGGAAAATTGAATACAAGGAAGAAAATTCTTTCAATACTATCAAAGAAGAAGAAGTGTATGAGGTAAGACAAGGAAGTACAGAAGCTCCAATAAAGAAACAAACAAAAGATTGGGTCAATCAGGTGTTTGGGAAAGAAAAAGAAAAGACAAACAAATCAAGTGAGGATACGGATGATAATAGAAGGATGGATGTGCAAAATAAATAAGATAATAAACAGGAAGAGGGGAAGGAGCACAATGATGATAAGGAGAAGTATAATGAGGAAGAAGAACAAAGCAAACATATAGTAGAATATTATCAAGCCAAACAGAATAATGAGGAAGATATACCAAGGATGATGTATGAGCACTTATGCTATCGGAAGTGGATAATAGTGAAGCTTTGCAATTGACAATAAGAGAGGATGTAAAGCTGGATGATAATGATCTGAAGTCTAACATAGAGGAGATTTCAAGAAGAAGTGACTTATTTCCTAGGAAAATGGATGCAAAAAAAGGAGAGTAGGGGATACCAATACAACTCAAGTAAATTCAAGAAAATCAAGGAGGACTATTACTAAACCACTAAAATATCAATGAAGGCTCTCATCTGGAACATAATATCGGTGAACACCTAAAAAGCGTTCACAAGATTAATCAATATGCATACAAGATAACAACAAACCCAGTATATTCCCACCTAGTGAGGTCTGGGTAGGATAAAATGTACGCAGTCCATACCACTACCTCCGGGGAAGTAGAGAGGAAATATGCATAAAAGATATCAGTTTTATTTTATTGGCCTAATGGAATCATTCCAAGAATAACAATAGATAGAAGTTTATAGAAGGAAGTTGGGTCTTAAGCATTCAGTAGCTAATACAAATGGAAAGATTTGGATATTTGTGGATGAAGTTATAAAAGTGGAAACTACTAGAGATAAGGATCAACAAATCACTCTTAAGTTGAATAATCAGGAACAAGGCATAGAGATTTTGGTTACAATGGTGTATGCTAAGTGTAATCAAACAGAAAGACTTCAATTATGAGAATCTCTATATGAGATATCACAGAATTTGCAAAAATCATGGTTAATTGGGGGAGACTTTAATGTAATCACCAATGATAAAGAGAATTTAGGAGGTCTACCAGTTACTGCAGCAGAGGTAGAAGATTTCAATCACTGCATTAATATATGTTTTCTGGAGGACGAGGGATTTAAGGGTAATAAATATACTTGGTGGAATGACAGAACAAATGAGGAATGCATTTTCAAGAGACTAGACAGAGTATTATGTAATGAACATATCCAGGACATCTTTCCTAATGTAGAGGTTGAGCACCTGGTGAGAAGTAGATCAGATCATACACCTTTACTACTCAATTTCAGTACTAGTAAAGTGTCTATAACTAAAAGTTTCAAATTTCTGAACTTTTGGTTAAAGAAAGATTCTTTCATGCTAGTAGTTCAGGAGAATTGGAGGAAAGATTTTGCAGGAAATCCTTTTCAACTTTTTCATTTTAAGCTGAAAAGAGTGAAGAAAACTTTATATCAGTGGAGCAAAGATACATTTGGCAATATATTCCAAGAGATTGCTATTATGGAAGAAGTAATAAAGGTTTTGGAAGTACAATTTGAAGGTGATCCAACTGGAATCAATAGGGAGAAACTTTATGAAGACCAAGCTAGATTGAATAAATATTTACATGGAGAAAAGGAATTCTAGAACTGAAAGCAGACATAGAGTGGTTCAAAGAGGGGGAAGGAATACTAAATTCCTTCATACTATTGTTAATGAAAGAAGAAGCAAATTGTGAGTCAATAGAATACAACATAATAAAGGAAAGTGGCTAAAAAATCAGGAAGAAATTGCAAAGGCTATTGTGGAATTTTATAGAAACCAATTTAAAAAGCAGGATGGAGGAACAGATTTTGACATGCTGGATAAACTTCTCAAAGTTCTTACCAAAGAAGAAAGTGAGTTGGTGCATGAATTACCTACAAAAGAGGAAGTTCATAAGGCAGTAATGGGGCTGAATAGAAATAGTGCAGGAGGGCCAAATGGAATGACCGGAGCATTTTATCAAGACACATGGGATATCATTGGTGAAGATTTGTATGGAATGGTGAAAGCCTTTTTAGCGGAGAAGAGCTTCCTAGATTTGTGACACACACTAATCTAATTCTAATCCCAAAGAAGGCAATGGTGAATAATATTTCAGACTTGAGGCCAATATCACTGAGCAATTCTATTAATAAAATATTCTCAAGGATATTTCATGAAAGAATGAAATTAGCTTTATCTAGAATTACATCCTCTGAACATGCTGGATTTGTGCAGGAAAGAAGTATAACAGAAAATATGCTCTTAGTACAGGAGATTGTTACTGAAATCAGGAAAAGAGGTAAACCTCCTAATCTGGTCATTAAACTTGATATGATGAAGGCATATGACAGAGTGGAATGGATACTTTTGATGCTAGTCCTAAGGAAAATGAGATTTGGTGAGAAATTGTGTCACGACCCGAACTAGGGCCTGGTTGTGACGGACATCCCGAATCAAGAAGGCCCGGGCATCCTACTCTATCTGGTAATCATGCACAACATTCACATAATAAAAGAAGATGCAGAAATATAAACTGATACGGAACCATGGTCATACTCTGAATTAAGTTTAACAATAAGGAATAAAATCCGAAAATCATTAACAACATCTGGAACAGTATGTGAAATCTCTACTACATGATCTAAAAATAACTATCTGAAAAGCTGGGACAAGGCCCCCAATAGACCAAAACCATAACTAATAATAAATGTTTGAAAATAACTATGCCTTCTAAAATATAGAAGGCTCACCGACTAGACCATGCACTTCTGTCTGAAGAAATCTACTGCTTATCAGGACCCCTAGACTGTGCCTCAGAACTTGAAAGGTAAGGGGGGATCAATACAGATGTACTGGTATGCAGAGCAATCCAAAATAAAGCTTTTAATGTAAATAAAATAGTTGAGAGCTAGTCATAAAACATCACATACGATATAAATTCCAAAACACGAGCATTTTGATAATCATAAAAATCTTTCTGTCAGTGCAATTTCTGATCTTCGTATTACTTCTAAGTTAGGTGGTACACCCCTACAAGTCTAAAATCCCACAGACTATATAGAATCCGCCATTGACTCGGCGGGGAAGCCCCCAACCCAAGTGTGCCGCAAAGGTTGGAGTATCTAAGTCTAATACACCACAGGGCACTAGGCCAGCGTAATATAATGTACCTGGATCGAAAAATCACGGTTTTGGGCAAAGAGTTATCTGAAACTCGTGCCTTCTTCGGGGGACCACTTAACATCTTTTGTGCCCAATTTTATCCATTTCTAACACATATCATTTTGAAATCTTAAGTCATGAAAATCTGGTTTCTAAACTTGTCTGAGACTATTATGGCATTGTCTATTTTTGGTATCGTCATACCAAGACTTGCAAGTTGTAATTCTGAGCCATAATGCAATAAGCATGATCTTTTCATTAAAACATAGTTCAGACCACCCAAACATATAATTCGCATAAGAGATTTCATGTTCCGAAAACATAAGTCAAAGCTATGCAAAGTTCTCATCCTTTCAATAAACAAGTGGTGGTCATGTAATCTTTAACAAACCATGCAACTCTTTTCATTATATGATTATGTTCAACATTCATCAACATAAACAACCCTCTCTTTTGGAATCAAAATCATAATCCAAATATAACATTATTCAAGACATTTCATAACATGTTTTTCAAAATGTATTCAAACGATTTCATAGTATATCATAAGTAAATGAAAATCATCACAAGAGAGGGATTTTTTTCATGAATCATGCTCTCAATTCAATTATCAACCTTAAAACACATGCTTACATATATATAAAATTTCAAATCAATTTTGGTGGAAGGGTTAAAGGCCAAAACAATATCATCAACGCTTTTAAAATATGAATATATTCATAAATCCAAAATCCTTTTCTGAAAAACATGATTTCTATGCCCATGAAATTTTAGGAAAACCCCGCGTACCTCAATCTCGAAAAATAATAGATGATTCGTGAAGCCTACGACGTGGGGATTCCAACTCTCTAATTATCTTCTAAAATCCACGGTTGAATCTTAAGTTATTTGGGATTCTTGTTTGAAACCCTAGAGAGTGTTCGTGATGGTTTTTGATGAAAATATCAATAATGAGGTCATTTGGGATTAAAATAACGTGTTTAAGCTGATAAAAGGGTGGAAAATATTTAATGTACCCTTAATGAGATGGAATAAAAATATAACTGGGGGCTCGATTTTATGGTCCACCGCAACGCGCCACAATCTCGGTGGCTCATTGAAAATTGACGAATGAGATTCTTAGGGTCACCGTGACGCGGAGCCATCGCGTTGTCCCACTGGTTGGGACCTAGGGCTTCAGCGCAACGTGCCACAATCCCGCTAGGCTACTGGAATTTGACAATTGTTAAATAGACCCACTTCACGACACGCCAAGCACCAAAATGATGGTGTTTTACGATTGGGACTTAAATTAGCCATAACTTCTTGCCCGGGTATCGAATTTAGGCGAATCTTATATCGAAGGAAAGCTCATTCAATTTTCCACATGATAAAAAGTTAAAATTAGGGAAATTATATATGGTTTAAACTTTACTCATTTTGAAATACAAAAATAAGACTAAGTCTCTTCGACACTATTCTAGTCATTTAACTAAAAGAGCATATTACCACGAGGTAACGCATGGATAATTTTTGTGGGGTGTTACATTATCCCCCCTTGGGATCATTCGTCCCCGAATGATGACGCGAAATACAAACAAGCATGATTTAAAGTATACTAAGGCCATAAAAGAATATGACAAGGATTGTACCTTCCATTTCGTCATTCATCGAATCAAATAAGTCTGGGTATCTATCTCTTATGTCATTTTCTGATTCCCAAGTTGCTTCCTCAACTTTTTTATTTTTCCACAACACTTTGACCGAGGCTATTTCTTTGCTCCTCAGTTTCCAAACTTGGCGATCCAAGACTGCCACGGGCTCTTCTTCATAGGATAAGGAGTCTGTCACTTTGACCTCCTCTACCGGCAACACTAATGAATGGTCTCTAATATATTTCTTCAACATGGATATGTGAAATACCGGATGAACAGAACCCAAACTTTCCAGAAACTCTAACTCATACGCAACCCCACCTATCCTTCTCAAAATCCGGTATGGCCCTATATAGCGAGGACTCAGCTTACCTTTCTTCCCGAATCACATAACTCTCTTCATAGGGGAGAATTTGAGAAACACCCAATCACCAACCTCAAACTCTAAGTCTCTTCTCCTAACATCGGCGTAGGATTTTTATCTACTCTGGGCTGTTTTAAGTCGTTCTCTAATAATTTTCACGTCCTTCATCGCCTGATGAACAAGATCCAGCCCGAACAACTGAGTCTCACCCACTTCATACCACTCTATCGGTGATCTACATCTTCTCCCATACAAAGCTTCAAATGGAGCCATCTTAATACTGGCATGGTAGCTGTTATTATAAGAGAACTCTATTAACGGCAAGTGATCTACCCAGCTACATTTGAAGTTAATTACACAAGCCCTCAACATATCCTCAAGGGTCTGAATGGTGTGCTCATCTTGCCCATCATTCTAAGGGTGAAAAGCAGTACTTAGGTTCACTTGGGTACCTAAACCCCTCTGAAAAGACCTCCAAAACTGTGAAGAGAATTGCGTACCTCTGTCAGATATGATGGATATAGGTGCCCCATGCAAACGGACTATCTCCTCAATGTATAGCTTGGCATGATCATCTCCCGAAAAGTTAGTCCTCACAGGCAGAAAGTGAGCTGACTTGGTCAGCCGATCAACAATTACCCAAATAGAATCATACTGATTTCGGGACCTCGAAAGTCCTATAATGAAATCCATATTGATCATTTCCCATTTCCATAAAGGCAAAGCAATCTCTTGGGAAGTACCACCAGGTCTCATATGCTCTACCTTAACTTGTTAACAGTTCAAACACTTGGCAACATAGTTATCCATATTGCGCTTCATATTATTCCACCAATAAATGGTTTTCAGATCATGATACATCTTGGTAGAGCCTAGGTGAACAAAATACCTCAAAGTGTGAGCTTCATCAAGGATTATCTTCCACAGAACATCTACATCTGGCACACACAATCTACCCTGATATCTCAAAATACCATCACCACCAATTTCAAAGGACATCACCTTCTGTTGACCCACATCTTTCTTGATATGCATCAAGATGGGATCTTCGATCTGCTTCTCTTTAACATCCACACAAAGGAATGATTTCTCTATCTCGTGAACAACTACCCCTCCATCTTTGGAATCTAAGAGTCGCACTCTAATATTTACAAGTCGGTGAATATTCTTCACCATCTCTCTTTTCCCTTCTTCAACATGAGCAAGGCTACCCATTGACAACCTGCTAAGGGTGTCGGCTACCATATTTGCCTTGCCCGGATGATAGTGCAGGCTCATGTCATAATCCTTTAGCAATTCCATCCAGCGCCTTTGCTTGAGGTTCAATTCTTTCTGTGAGAAAACATACTGTAAACTCTTATGATCAGTAAAAATATCAACATGCACCCCATAAAGATAATGTCGCCAACTTTTAAGTCCAAACACCACAGCCGCTAACTCTAAGTCATGGGTGGGGTAATTTCGCCCATGCACCTTTAATTGCCTGGATGCATAAGCCACCACCTTAACGTGTTGCATAAGTATACACCCAAGTCCCACACGGGACGCATCACAGTACACAACAAAACCCTTTGTGCCTTTTGGAAGAGTCAGAACAGGTGTTGTAGTTAATTTGTCTTTCAACTTCTCAAAACTACTCTCACAGGAGTTAGACCACACAAACTTTACCTTTTTTTTGGGTTAACTTTGTAAGTGGAGCATCTATGGAAGAAAAGTTTTCTACGAATCTTCTGTAATACCCTGCCAAACCCAAGAAGCTCCGAATGTCGGGTGGAGTCGTTAGTTTGGGCCATTTTCTCACTGCCTCAACCTTTTGGGAATCCACCTTAATCCCGTCACTAGACACAATATGCCCTAAGAAAGCAATAGCACTTAGCTAGAATTCACATTTGGAAAATTTTGCATACAACTTATGATCTTTGAGAGTCTGAAGGATGATTTGGAGGTGAATGGCATGGTCCTCCTCACTCTTGGAATAAATCAAAATATCATCAATGAAAACTATAACAAACAGATCTAGAAACTAACGGAATACCCTGTTCATAAGATCCATGAAGGTTGCAGGGGCGTTAGTCAACCCAAAGGACATGAATAGGAATTCGTAATGATCGTATCTGGTTCGGAAGGATGTTTTGGGAATGTTTGAATCTCTAACTTTCAACTGATGGTATCCCAAATGAAGGTTTATCTTTGAAAAATATTTAGCACCCTGAAATTGATCAAAGAGATCATCAATCCTAAGAAAAGGATATTTATTTTTAATAGTGACCTTATTTAGCTGGTGGTAATCTATGCATATATGCAGGGAACCATCTTTTTTTCGCACGAAGAGTACAGGTGCACCCTAGGGAGAAACACTGGGACGTATAAAACCTTTGTCTAGAAGGTCTGCTAGTTGTTCTTTCAACTCTTTTAGTTCTGCATGAGCCATTCTATATGGCGGAATAGAAATAGGATGGGTGTCTGGTAACAAATCAATACCAAAATCTATCTATCTATTAGGTGGTATTCCTGGGAGATCATCTGGAAAGACTTCTGGAAACTCATTTACCATAGGGACTAACAGGAGAAGAAGACTTTCGGCATTAGAATCTTTAACCCGAATAAGATGATACAAACAACCTTTGGAGATAAGTTTACGGGCTCTAAGATAATATATAAAGTTGCCTCTAGGTGATAAGGAATGACCCTCCTATTCTATCACTAGTTCATTCGGAAAAGAAAAGGTGACTCTTCGGGTTCTACAATTTAATGTGGCATAGCACGAATGAATCCATTCCATCCCTAGGATAGCATCAAAATCAATCATATCTAAGTCTATGAGGTCTGCCACGGTATCCCAACCACAAACAATCACCACACAATTTCTATACACTCTCTTAGCCACAACAGAATCACCCACCAGAATGGAAACAGAGAAAGGTTCTGAAATTTCATCGGGCTCAAACCCAAAACTAATAGCCACATAAGGGGTCACATAGGATAAGGTAAACCTAAGATCAAGTAATACATAAGCATCACGGGAAATGATTTGTAACATACCGTTGACTATGTCTGGAGAAGCTTCCACCTCCTAGCGGTTGGACAAAGCATACATCCGATTGCGACCACTCCCGGTAGCTGAGGTGGCACCCTTTTGGGGCGGTGGTGGTGCGGAAGAATTTGCCTGTGACTTAGCTCCACCAAAATTCCTTCTAGCGGAGGGACAATCTCTTTAAAAGTGTTCCGACTGACCACATGAATAACACAACAGTGTGCCCAACTGACACCTCCCTGGGTGTTGTTTTCCACAAGTCTTACACCGCGGAAAAGGACGATACTGCTGAGCCACCTGCTCTGTGGTTGAGTATCCTAAGCTCTGGGTCCATGACTAGTCTGAAAACTCTGAGATCGTCTATCAACCGGGGGTCTGGGCACTGGGGAACTAGCTGCAGACTGCGCATTACTCCAAAACTTCTTCTTTTGCCATCTATTCCCCCAAGTACCGCTCTGTGGCTGACTGTGGTTCTGATCCGTTGTTCTGGATCTTTTTGCCTGTCTATCCTTCTCCCTAGACTCAATGATTCTCTTCTTATGCTTCTCTACCTGTTGCATATGCACTGACATCCTAGAGAAGTCTATGTCCATGTTCAGCATAGCCCCCTTACATTCAAGCACTAAGTCATCCGAAAGGCCGGATTTAAATTTTCTCATTCGGGCTCTCATATTTCCAGCCATCTTCGGAGCATAACGAGCCAGTTGGTTGAAATTTAGAGTGTACTCCTTGACACTCATTTTTCCTTGTTTAAGGTTCATAAACTCCTCGACTTTGGCCTCTCTCAACTCAAGGGGAAAGAACCGATCAAGAAAGGCTTCCACGAACTCGCCCCATACCGTGGGCTCAGCACTCTCACCTTTAGAATCCTCCCACTCATTATGACACTGGTTCACAACTTCTTCCCCTTCTACCTCGTCTACATGCATCACCTTGAAGATCTTCTCCATCTCATCCACAAACTCCTGTGGATCCTCCTTTACTTTGGTGCCCAAAAACTTGGGCGGGTTCATTCTCATGAACTGACCCACCCTAGTGGCCTCAGATATGATCGATGCAGACCCAACATCTTCCGACCGTTGATTCTATGTGGCTACCAACTAAGCAAGCATGTGAATGGACTGTCTGAATTCTGCATTCGATATGTCCCTCTGAGAAGACTGGGGACGATTAACATTTGTTCTTGGAGCTCGAGGAGGACTGGTCGGGACTGGAGGTACTCTCAGAGTAGGAACAGGTTCTGGGGTATGCGCTCTATTACGGTTCCGCATCCCATGGGTGGGGAGGACTTCATCATCCTGAGTATTCTGATTGTTGGAGCGATGAGGAGGCATGACTATTTTCTGAAATACAATAGATCACTGATTAGGGGACAATTCTAATTCAGACTAACGCATAAACTAAATCACAAAGAGGGGAAACATTTTCCTAAACGCCTAGTAGCCTCCTGCTTATAAGTGTGGCATACTACACACCCATAAATAAGACTCTACCCGACGTGATTTCGCAGATACCCTGGGACCATGAACCATGCTTTGATAACAAGTTTGTCACGACCCGAACTAGGGCTTGGCTGTGACGGACATCCCAAACCAAGAAGGCCCGGCCGTCCTACTCTATCTGGTAATCATGCACAATATTCACATAATAAAAGAAGATGCAGAAATATAATTTGATAAGGAAACATGATCATACTCTGGATTAAGTTTAACAATAAGGAATGAAATCCGAAAATCACTAACAACATCTGGAACAGTCTGTGAAATCTCTACTACATGATCTAAAGATAACTGTCTGAAAAGCTGGGACAAGGCCCCCAATAGACCAAAACCATAACTAATAATAAATGTCTGAAAATAACTAGGCCTTCTAAAATATAGAAGGCTCACCGACTAGACCCTGCACTTCTGTCTGAAGAAATCTACTGCTTATCAGGACCCCTAGACTGTGCATCAGAACCTGGAAGGTAAGGGAGGGTCAATACAGATGTACTGGTACGTAGAACAATCCAAAATAAATCTTTTAATATAAATAAAATAGTTGAGATCTAGTCATAAAACATCATATACGATATAAATTCCAAAACACATGGGCATTTTGATAATCATAAAAATCTTTCTGTCGGTGCAATTTCTGATCTTCGTATTACTTCTGATTTAGGTGGCACACCCCTACAAGTCTAAAATCCCACGGGCTATATGGAGTCCGCCATTGACTCGGCGGGAAAGCCCTCAACCCAAGTGTGCTGCAAGAGTTGGAGTGTTTAAGTCTAATACGCCATAGGGCACTAGGCCAGCGTAATATAATGTACCTGGATTGAAAAATCACGGTTTTGGGAAAAGAGTTGTCTGAAACTCGTGCCTTCTTCGGGGGACCACCTAACATCTCTTTGTGCCTAATTTTATCCATTTCTAACACATATCATTTTGAAATCTTAAGTCATGAAAATCTGGTTTCTAAGCTTGTTTGAGACTATTATGGCATTATCTATTTTTGATATCGTCATACCAAGACTTGCAAGTCGTAATTCTGAGACATAATGCAATAAGCATGATCTTTTCATTAAAACATAGTTTAGACCACCCAAACATGCAATTCACAGAGATTTCATGTTCCGAAAACATAAGTCAAAGCTATGCAAAGTTCTCATCCTTTCAATAAACAAGTGGTGGCCATGTAATCTTTAACAAACCATGCAACTCTTTTCATTATATGATTATGTTCAACATTCATCAACATAAAAAAACCTCTCTCTTTTGGAATCAAAATCATAATCCAAATATAACATTATTCAAGACATTTCATAACACGTTTTTCAAGATGTATTCAAACGATTTCATAGTATATCATAAGTAAATGAAAATCATCACAAGAGAGGGATTGTTTTCATGAATCATGCTCTCAATTCAATTATCAACCTTAAAACACATGCTTACATATATATAAAATTTCAAATCAATTTTTGGGGAAGGCCTAAAGGCCAAAACAATATCATCAACGCTTCTAAAACATGAATACATTCATAAATCCGAAACCTTTTTCTTAAAAACATGATTTCTATGCCCATGAGATTTTAGGAAAACCCCGCGTACCTCAATCTCGGAAAATAATAGATGATTCATGAAGCCTACGGCGTGGGGATTTCAACTCTCTAATTATCTTCTAAAATCCACGGTTGAATCTTGAGTTATTTGGGATTCTTGTTTGAAACCCTAGAGAATGTTCTTGATGGTTTTTTATGAAAATATCAATAATGAGGTCATTTGGGATTAAAATCTCGTGCTTAAGCTGATAAGAGGGTGGAAAATACCTAATGTACCCTTAATGAGATGGAATAAATATATAACTGGGAGCCCGATTTTATGGGCCACCGCGACACGCCACAATCGCGGTGGCTCATTGAAAATTGATGAATGGGATTCTTAGGGTCACCGCGACGCGGAGCCATCGCGTTGTCCCACTGGTTGGGACCTGGAGCTTCAGCGCGATGCGCCACAATCGCACTAGGCTACTGGAATTTGACAATTGCTTAAATAGACCCACTCTGCGACGCACCAAACACCAAAATGACGGTGTTTTACGATTAGGACTTAAATTAGCCATAACTTCTTGCCCGGGTATCGGATTTGGGCGAATCTTATATCGACGGAAAGCTTATTCAATTTTCCACATGATAAAAATTCGAAATTAGTCAAATTATATATGGTTTAAACTTTACTCATTTTGAAATCCAAAAATGAGACTAAGTCTTTTTGACACTATTCTAGTCATTTAACTCTAAGAGTATATTACCACGAGCTAACGCATGGACGATTTTTGCGGGGTGTTACAAATTGTTTGACATGGTATACAGATTGGTGGAGAATAACTGGTACTCAATTTTTCTCAGTGGTCAACCTAAAGGGTTCTTTAAATCATCAAGAGGACTTAATCAAGGGAATCTTTTATCACCTACATTATTTATTTTAGCAGCTGAGGTAATGTCCAGGACACTAAATGCTTTGATGAAGGAGAAACACTTTAAAAGGTTTGAAATGCCTAGAGGATTCCTAAGATCAATCATCTAGCCTTTGCAAATGATATGATAATTCTTTGTAAGGCTGATATTAGAACAATGCAAATATTTCCTGAAACTTTCGATAAGTATGAGAAGATGTCAGGGCATAAGGTGAATAGTAAAAAAAATGTTATATACATGCATCACAGTGCATCAAGTGGAGAAGTGACAACTGCTGAGGTTGCTATGGGTATTTTAAGAAAATAATTTCCTTTCACCTACTTAGGGTGTCCTATTTTTTACAAGATAAAATAAAAAAAATTATAATTCATTGCTACAGAAAGTGAGTTCAAAATTGCAGGCACGAAAAGGAAAAATTATTGGCATATGGAGGGAGGGTAATATTAATAAAGTATGTGCTTCAGAGTGTCCCTATACATTATCTTTCAGTAATAAACCCTCCCTTAAATGTCTTTAATCGGTTTAAGAGAATGATGGCACAATTTTTTCGTAGCAACTGCATAGGAGGAAGAGGTAGACGCTAGGTCAGTTGGAGAAATTTGTGCCTACCTGAACAAGAAAGGGGTTTGGGTTTTAGGCTAATACATGATGTATCAACTGCTTTATTTTATAAATTGTGGTGGAACTTTAGAATTATGTAATCTCTATGGAGTACTTTTATGGCAAATAAATATTGCGGGAAAAATCATTCAGTCTTATTATGGGGAAAGTTGGAGGTGGTTCTCAAGTGTGAAAGAAAATGTTACGGGCTAGGAATTTAATAGAACATCAAATCTTGTGGAGTGTAAAATAGGGAGAAATGTAATTTTGGCATGATAATTAGACTAAATTAGTAGATCTTTACAATATCATCGGAGAGAATGCTGAATGGGATGATGCATACAAAACAGTAATGGACGTTACAATAGGTTAAGAGTGGAATGTTGAGGTATTCGCCCAATTGTTACCAATGGAGATGGTGGAGCCTATCACACATCATATCAGACCTCCGAAAAAAATGGAAGAGAATATAGACCTTTATGGATGTTGAATGATAAGGGGAGTTTTACGGTTAAAACTGCTTGGCAGTATATTAGACATAAGGAAAATCCAAACAAGATTTATAAGTGGATGTGGACTAAAGGTTTACCATTTAAAATGACTTTTCTGATATGGAGATTATGGAAACTTAAAATTCCAATGGATGATATTGTCAGAAGATTGGGACTGGAAGGACCATCTAGATGCTGGTGTTGTGATAATCCAAAACAAGAAACAGTGGCATATGTGTTCCTAAAGTCTGTTACTGCTTGATACAGATTTAATAATTAATTGATCTCATTAATATTGAAGGGGTTACAGCTGTATATATAGAGAACTGAAGAATAACTAATTACAGAATAACCCAGATGTATTTAATAATTATATATGTAGTCTATTATCCCCCCGCAAGCTGATCAGCGGTAACGAGGGGCAGCTTGGAGCAGAGAGACTGAAAAGGCTGTAACGGAAGAGGCTTGGTGAGAATATCAGCAAGCTGGTCAGTAGATGGGACATAGTGCGTGGCCATCGCTCCTGCAAGTACCTCATCGCGAACAAAGTGACAGTCAGACCCAACATGCTTCATACGATCATGAAGGACTGGATTTTTGGTAACACAAATAGTGGACTGATTGTCACAATAAATCTGTGGTTTCGTCGGGGGAATGCCAAGTGCATCCGTAAGGTATCGTAACCACATGGCTTCAGCAACACCCGCAGCCATGGCACGATATTCTGCTTCTGTGGAGGAACGGGACACTCGCGTTTGCTTCTTGGTGCACCAGGAAATCAGATTCGGTCCCATCATAACAATATATCCAGTAGTGGACTTTCGATCATCTTTGTCGTTAGCCCAATCCGAATCAGAAAAAACAGATATATCAAACGAGCCCTTTTGAAATAAAATTCCACAGTGAAGAGTACCTTGAAGATAGCGCAGAATGCGTTTCAAGGCCTGAAAGTGTTGTTCTGTGGGAGCATGCATTGATTGGGAGACTCGATTGACTGCATATTGGATGTCCGGACGAGTAACAGCAAGATAATGAAGTCCACCGACGAGGCTCCGATATAGTGTAGGATCGGCAAAGGGAGTATTCGGCCCTGGGGATTGGCGGACTGCCATGGGAGTGACCGCGGGTTTGCAGTCTGTCATTCCAGCCCGATTTAGAAGTTCAAGGGTATATTTTGTCTGATGCATCAATATGGTTCCCGATTTGCGGATGAGTTCGAGGCCAAGAAAGAACTCCAGAGGACCGAGGTCCTTAAGTTTGAAGTCACGATGCATAGCTTCAGTAATTTCAGTGATGAGTGATGACGAGCTGCCTGTAATAACAATATCATCCACATAGATAAGAATGATGACTGTCCCTCGAGAACAGTGAAGGGTGAAGAGGCTGTTGTCATGATGGTAGGTGCGAAAACCAAGACCCTGCAGAAAAGTAGAGAGACGTGTGTACCAGGCACGAGGGGCCTGTTTCAGGCCATACAGTGATTTGCGAAGCTTGCAAACATAGTGAGGACGGTTGGGATTAACATATCCCGGTGGCTGAACCATATAGATTTCTTCCTCAAGATGACCATGAAGAAAGGCATTGCTGACGTCTAGCTGATGAAGCGGCCAATCATAGTGAAGAGCAAGAGACAAGACCAGACGAATAGTCTGTTGCTTAACAACAGGGCTGAAGGTCTCCTTATAATCCACACCATACTCCTGATGATACCCTTTTGCAACCAGACGTGCTTTATAGCGAGAAAGAGATCCATCTGAATTTCGTTTGATGCGAAACACCCATTTGCACCCAATAGACTTTCGGTTACTAGGCAGAGGTACCAAATCCCATGTACGTTGTTCATTCAGAGCCTGAAATTCCTCATCCATAGCTTGGCACCAGAAACTATTTTTGGAGGCTTGGTTGTAGGTAGTAGGCTCAGTTGTGGGATGTGCATCAAAGGGTATTTGAGTGTGGTAGGCTTTGGGTTTGAAGGTACCGGCCTTGGCTCGGGTTGAATATACCATGATACAGATTTAATAATTAATTGATCTCATTAATATTGAAGGGGTTACAGCTGTATATATAGAGAACTGAAGAATAACTAATTACAGAATAACCCAGATATATTTAATAATTATATATGTAGTCTATTACTGCTAACAGGACTTGGTCCTATTTTTGCTCTTTTACAGGTCTGAACATTGAAGGTCTATCACTAAGGGAGGTCATAATGTTATGGTGCGGATCAAAGGCCAATAAATGTTAAGCCATAGCTTTACAAAGCATCATAGTATGGGAGCTTTAGAAGAGAAGGAACTCCAGCAAACATGAGGCGAGGAGGATACCTAGCTCAAGGATCATTCATAATGTAGTTACAGCTTTTGCACATGCTTTTGAAAATAAGGAAGCCTAGAAGGATATTTACTAAAAATTGGCCGGATATGCTAAAGCAATTGGAGAACCTTAAAAATGAAGTGAAGATTACAAAGGTAGTATGAAATTATCCATCTACAGAATACGTTAAATATAACACAAATGGTGTATCAAGAGGAAATCCAGGCCCAGTTTCTATGCATTTTGCTTAAGAAATGACCAGGGAGACCTACTATATGCTGAAGCTTCTAAGATGGATGACACTACTAATACATTAGTAGAAGCGACTACCTTACGAAAAGCTAGTGTTCATTGTAATTGTTGGAGTCCCACATCGGTGGGTTAAAGGGTCCTCGGTCTCCTTATATGGTCTTGGAAAATCCTCCTCTCATGAGCTAGCTTTTGAGGTTGAGTTAGGCCCAAGGTCCATTTCTTTATCATGGTATCAAAGTCAGGCCCACCCAGTTCATTGTTTTCGATGTTGGGCCCCCCATTTTATATTATCCACGCTCTAGATGTCCAGCCCTGGGCGTGCGGGGGGTGTTGGAGTCCCACATCAGTGGGTTAAAGGGTCCTTGGTCTCCTTATATGGTCTTGGGAAATCCTCCCCTCATGAGCTAGCTTTTGAGGTTGAGTTAGGCCCAAGGTTCATTTCTTTATCATGGTATCAAAGTCAAACCCACCCAGTTTATTGTTTTCGATGTTGGTCCCCCCGTCTTATATTGTTCATGCTCCATATGTCCAGCCCTGGGCGTGCGGGGGGTATTGGAGTCCCACATTGGTGGGCTAAAGGGTCCTTGGTCTCCTTATATGGTCTTGGGCAATCCTCCCCTCATGAGCTAGCTTTAGAGGTTGAGTTAGGCCCAAGATCCATTCTTTACATGGTATCATAGCCAGGACCATCCCAAATCTTTGTTCACCGATGTTGGGCCCCTATATTATATTGTCCACGCTCCAATTAAAGAGGTATGGGCGTGCAGGGGAGTGTTAAGTATCCCACATCGAAAAAGGAATGGGTCCTTATATGGACCTGGGAAATCCTCCCCTCATGAGCTAGCTTTTGAGGTTGAGTTAGGACCAAGGTTCATTTCTTTATCATGGTATCAAAGTCAGGCCCACCCAGTTTATTGTTTTCGATGTTGGGCCCCCCGTCTTATATTGTCCACGCTCCAGATGTCCAGACCTGGGCGTGCGGGGGGTGTTGGAGTCCCACATCGGTGGGTTAAAGGGTCCTTGGTCTCCTTATATGGTCTTGGGCAATCCTCCTCTCATGAGCTAGCTTTTGAGGTTAAGTTAGTCCCAAGGTCCATTTCTTTATCATGAGGGTGGGCTTGACTTTGATACCATGATAAAGAAATAAACCTTGGGCCTAACTCAACCTCAAAAGCTAGCTCATGAGGGGAGGATTGCCCAAGATCATGTAAGGAGACCAAGGACCCTTTAACCCACCGATGTGGGACTCCAACACTCCTGCACGCCCAGGGCTGGACATCTGGAGCGTGAACAATATAAGACAGGGGGCCCAACATCGGAAACAATGAACTGGGTGGGTCTGGCTTTGATACCTTGATAAAGAAATGAACCTTGGGCCTAACTCAACCTCAAAAGCTAGCTCATGAGGGAGGATTTCCCAAGTTCATATAAGGACCCATTCTTTTTCCGATGTGGGATACTTAACAACAATCAAGAAGGGTATAGCCAGGTAGTGTTCCAAATAGATTCACTACTGCTGAAGAAAGTCATTACAGAGAAATAGGATTGTCCATGGTGTATAGATGATATAATTGCAGAGTTTAAGCAGAATATACAGGAAAAGCAAGCAGTAATACAACACGTATACAGGGAAGGCAATCAACTTGTTGACTATATAGTAAATCATGCACTTAATAATGGAAATTGCAGCTTTGATAACTTCCATAGTTTGGAATTAGTGGGGAGAAGGATTATCAATAGTGACAAACTAGACATCCCATATTTGCGAGTATCTCCTAGTAGGGTATAAAGGGGCAGGAATGGATACAACATATTGGTTTCACAATAATCAAATTTACAAAGACCTTAAAGGCAACAAAATCAGTGAAATGCTATCTAGCCTAGGCTACTACAACCTTCAAAAATCAGTGCGGTTAATACACACACATATATATATATACTAGTTTAGTCGCACGTGTAATTTTTAATCATTTAAAATTACACGATTTTATCTATTACGAAGGTTTTAAACAAAGTGCAAAAAGTTCAATATATATAGAGAGAGATTTTATTATAAGCACATATATATTTTACCATCAGATGTTTTAAGTAGTTAATGGATTTAATATATTGTAGATGTAGATTTATACATTTTTTAAATCTTTTTAAAATTAAATTTTGTAGATGTAGATTTATACACTTTTTTAGAATTCTTAAACTAATGAAAAAAGTATTAGTTGTGATTAATTTTGATGACTTCTAATAAGGAAAGGTTTTACCATAAATATGTTTAATTAATTTTCAACTCTTAAATATTAAAAAAAATAGTGAAATGACTATTTTGTCTAAGGCAATGACTTATAATAAAGGGCAAAAAGTTCAAATGATATTTCTAAGGGTCTTCACACTCTTAATATATTATAGATATAGATAAGATTATAGATTATGGATTATAGATTATAGATATAGATTATAGATTATAGATATAGTCTATAGATTATAAATTTAGATATAGATATAGATATAGATATAGATATAGATATAGATATAGATATAGATATAGATATAGATATAGATATAGATATAGATATCTCACTTTTATGAATCCAAATATTACATTAAATAGGATATTTATTTAAATTGATAAAGATGCGTATAATAATTAAATTCAACATCTTTTGAATATGTAAAGATGGAGAATTTATTTAATTAAAACTAACTTTTACCAAAAAAATTCTCAAAGCCGATTGACATTCATCTACCACCCATAAACTACAACAAAACAATATAATGATAGAGATATGAAACAATACAATTAAATCTTAGCTTTACACAAAAAATTTCTCAAAGCTGACGGACATTCATCTTCCACCTGCAAACTACAACAAAATAATATGATAATAGAGATATTAAAACAATACATCTAAATCTAACCTTTACACAAAAAATAATCTCAAATCAGAGATATCAAAATAATACAATTAAACCTAATTTTTACCTAAAAAAAATTTTAAAGCCAGTCGACATTTATCTATCACCTATAAACTATAACAAAATAATACGATAAATGAAATATCAAAACAATACAATTAAATCTAACATTTACACATAAAAATTCTTCAAAGCTGATCAACATTCATCTATGACCTGTAAACTACATCTACGACCCGTAAACTACTACAAAATAAAATTAGAGAAAAAAAGGTCAAATCAAACAACAACTTGTTTAGAGAAGGAAGCACGAACTTAGCAATAATGCTAAAATGTATAAAAATAATAATAATATAATAAAATTAAAAAAAAATTATTTAGATATAATAATATAATATAATAAAAAAAGACACTAACTGAAAAAAAAAAAAAAAGTATCCACTTAAAAATAGAAAAGCATCTATATAAAAAAAATATATGTGTAAGGTTTATGAAATTTGCAAAGAAAATAAAATTTGAGTGGCTTCCAGATGATTTCTCATATTATATCTATAATCTATAATCTATATCTATATCTATAATCTATAATATAATCTATAATTTATAATTAAAAGTATGAAGACCCTTAAAAAAATGATTGAAACTTTTTGTTCTTCGTTAAAAGACTTTACTCCTAAAATAGGACTCTATAAAGGAAATACTTTACAGGTCGTACATGAATGTCAATTTGCTTTGAAAATTTTCTTGTGTAAAAGTTAGGTTTAATTATATTGTTTTGATATCTTTATCATCTTATTGTATTATTTTAATTTACATATAGTAGATGAATGTCGGTTGGCTTTGATAATTTTTTTCTACATAAAGGTTAGGTTTAATTGAATTGTCTTAATATCTCTATTAGTTTATTATTTTGTGGTAGTTTACAGGTCATAGATGAATGTCGATCGGGTTTGAGGATTTTTTGTATGTAAAATTTAAGTTTAATTTTATTGTTTTGATAGCCCTTTTATTGTATTGTTTTGTTATAGTTTACAGGTGGTAGATAAATGTCGGTCGACTTTGAGAAATTTTTTAAAGGTAAAGGTGAGGTTTAATTATATTGTTTTGATATCTCTGCTTTGAGATTTTTTCTTTTTGTAAAGTTTAGATTTGATTGTATTATTTTGGTATCTGTATTATCATATTTTTTGTTATAGTTTAAGGTAGATGAGTGTCGAATGACTTTGAGAAAATTTGTGTATAAAGATTAGATTTAATTGTATTGTTTTAATGTCTCTATCATTGTATTATTGTGTTGCAGTTTACAGGTACCAGATGAATGTCGATCAACTTTGAGAATATTTTTTGTAAATGTTAGATTTAATTAAATAAATTCTCTATCTTTACATAATTAAAAGATGTTGAATTTAATTATTGTATTCATCTTTATTATTTAAATAAATATCCTATTAATGTAACGTCTAAACTCATTAAAGTGAGGTACACGCGCGAGGCGCGTCTTCTAATGAAAAATAATATGAATCCTTGTACATGTATATTTATGGATCCTAATTGAAACAAACTTCTATCAAATAATAGGAATCCTTGCACGTATATATTTATGGAATTCATTTGCCATTATTTTTAGTGGGGTGAAAAAGACATTTTTGAATTTTATTGGACCAAGCCTATTTTAATTGTAAAAGGTTTTTTTTTTTATCATAGTCAATATTTAATATCATAAAAATAATAGAAGAAAGGTGAAAAGACTTGTCAAATATAAGGTACTATAATTAGGACTCTTTTAATAATGGTAATTTTTTATTTTTCCAAAAATATATATTATTAGTATTTATGTATAATTATAATTTTAAAAAAATAGTAAAATGACGATTTTGTCTAAAGGAGAGTGTTTTAATGAAGGGTAAAAAGTTCAAATCACTTTTCTAAGGATCTTCACACTTTTAATATTCACTTTTCTAAGGGTTTTCATACTTTTAATAGATTATAGATATATAATATTAAAAGTGTGAAGGCCTTAGAAATATTGTTTAATCTTTTTGTCTTTCATTAAAAGTTTCTGCTTTAGATAAAGTTGTCTTTTAACTATTTTCATAATATTTAAAGATTTAAAAATTAATTAAATATTTATAGTAAAACTTTCCTTATTAGAATT
Source organism: Capsicum pubescens (assembly GCA_030864215.1). Lineage (NCBI taxonomy): Eukaryota > Viridiplantae > Streptophyta > Magnoliopsida > Solanales > Solanaceae > Capsicum > Capsicum pubescens. The sequence continues at coordinate 23,477,733 of CM061549.1, forward strand.
TCTTCAGAATTAATGACAATTAATACCTTTTTCATTAGTTTAAGAATTTTAAAAATCTATTTCATTACATAACTTAAATAAGTGGATAACAAAGTTCAACTAGAAAAGGTAACAACATTCATTAAGAAAAAGACAAATTCCATTTAGAAATGATAATAATTTCTTTTTAAAAAAAAATAACTCCCGAATAAAAATTTGACATTAAAAATTTATTTTTTTAATATTTACGGAAAGAAAAATAATTTTTTTAGTTATATTGTCCATCTATTTCAAATTTTCGGTTAGTACATTTTTCATATTTACCATGTATTTAATTCTTTGATTCTTTAGTTAGTACATATACTAGTACTAAAACAACACTCAACTATCTACTAACATTACTAATGGTATAAAAATTATTTATTCTCATAAGAGGAGAAATAGAGTGGCAAAGATTTGAAGAGTACTGAACCTTACAAATGGAATTGATGTCTATATTAATATATGAAAAGTGGCGGCTGAAATAAATAAAAATTGGAATTAGGGTTTCATTTTGGAGCTCATTATTTGGGCCTGAAGTTACAAAATCCTAAGGCCCATACTGTTTTTGTTTTCCTAAATTGAAGCATAAATTACATAATACCATACCATGCATTAATTTATCATTGTTATCTAAAATTTAAATTCCTTAAAATAATTACAAAAAATCTGAATTTTACTTTATCCCTCCAAATCGTCGGATACATCACATCTCAAAATGCTCCAATCGCCTAACACATGCAAACACGTGACCAATGCTCAACCTCCATACCGCTTTAATCTCCTCCATTAAAACAACCAAAAAGACCCCAACGTTGAACACATTAAGGTACATCACATATTAATTTTTGTGTACAGATATATAAGAAAGATATCTTTCATTAAAAATCTGATTAAAAAATTATGTATCGAAATGCTTTTTATGTTTCTGATACATAAGACTTGTGTATCTGAATGCATTTCTGTGATATTAATCCATATAAGAGTTATGTATCAGAAGAAAAGTCTATGAACCAGATGCGATTGTGATGTAATTTGAAAGTATAAAATCAGAGAATTTCTGTATTTATGAAAAGAGGGGGATATAATGTAATTAGCTACTAAACAGTTGAGATTTTTAAGAGTTTCCCTAAACTGAAATATATATATATACTATCTTCGTTCATTTTTATTTGCAATGATTCATTTTACAAGAATCAATTTGACTAGTTTTTAGAGCTAAATTGAATTAGATTAATTCAACATTTAAAATTTAGATATTTGCAACTATATGAAAAATACGATAAGTTGCAATTCTCCTCATATTAATATGATAACAAAACATCTTAAAATATTGATCAAACTTCATACAATTTGATTCTCGAAAAAAAAGAAATATGCCAAATAAAAATAAATAAATAAAATAAAATAAGAATAAAAAGTATTTCTGTCAAAAAGTAGGCCTCATGGGAACTTAAAAGAGGACTAACTAATATTGGGCTGTCCTAGTTTAATATGGAGATTTGCACGAAAATGATGCTCTTACGATATGATTTTAAATAGGCACAATACATAAATAAATACTTAAATTTAGTCTTAACTAACACCTGAATATCTAATTTTTATTTTGACCATTCAAATATCTTTGCTCGTCTTTTATAGGGGTGTCTAAAAACCGAATCGATCGATAAATCGAACCGATAAAAATGTTATTGGGTTATTATTATTGGGTTATTGGGTTAACGAATTTTTAATGGTTTTATAAAAAAATTATTGAGTTATTGGTTTGGTTCGATTTTTCTTATTGGGTTATTGGGTAAACCGATAACCCAATAAGAATATATATATATATATATATATATATATTTATTTTTACAAATTAGCAAATCTATTATTTCAATTATACAAACTCTTAATTTCTCCTAACAATATTTAGTTCAAACTTGAAGATTTTTGTAAATTTAAACACATCATGTAGAATTTTTTATTGCAACTAAGATTCGATTTTTTTTCATGTTAGTTACTACTATTTCTATTTTATGAATATTTTCTTATCGGTTAAATCGAAAATCGAATCGTTAAGGACTAAAAACTGATAAATCAAAAACCGAAAGCCGATAAAAAATATTTTATTGGTTTGGTTATTGGTTTAGCATATTTAAAAATCGAAAATCGATAAATCGAATCGATAATATGTGAAACCGAACCGAACCGATCGATGCACACCCTCAGTCTTTTATTAATTTGATGGGCACGTGACGCTGGCATGACATGCTATTTGTTTCATTTACTAGAGGTGGGGGTATCAACCACCACACCAACCCTCGTGGTTGTCTTGTTTTCACTTGATATTGAGTGTATCAACCATTTAATTTTATGCTTTAATTCTTTTTAAAAAAGAAAAAAATTATGTGGATCCCATATTTTCCCCCTTTTCCCTACACTTCGTCTTATTCATTTTTGCATCCACCATAAAAGGATGTTGATCAAACAGGAAACATTAATCCCTACAACTCTAAATTTAATTTATTTATTTTTTCGAAGTAATATTAACAATTCTCAATAAAAACCATTCAATTTTGATTTTAATTTTTTGATTTGAATAAATTCAAAAGATCATATTTTTCCTGTTCTAAAAAGAAAAACCTACTTTTTTTTTTAATTTATTTAAAGAAAAATGATCTCTTTTCTTTTTTGATATTTTTTTAATTTCAGTTTTCCACATGTTTAAGACCACAAGATTGAAAAATATTTTGATACATTTAACATATCTTTAATTTAAAATTATAAAATTTAAAATTCTTCTTTATTTTTTTAAACTTCTTGTCAAGTCAAACTTGATTATTCTTTTTTAAACGGAGGAAATACTGCAATGCTAGAAGTTTCAAATAGTTTCCAAATATTATAAATATTTATCAAGAAGAATCAAATTTTCTCTATAAAAATATATAACATTAGAAATTTCTTGGATGGATTTAAGTTAAAAGAAGCGGGTTACATTATTAGGGGCGGATTTGAATTATAAAAATATTGTGAATTTAATTTTTAAATTAAGCAATATATATGATCATTTTTTAAAATTTAATATGTATGATCAATCATAATGAGTTACGTGATTTTTTTAAATTAGAAAAAGTCAACAATTTTAGATGTAGTGTTAGTTTTAAAGTTATACTCCCTCAGTTTTGTATTAGTTGACTCCTAGTTGACCTCTATAGACTTGACATACTCATTAAGAAAAGTATTTATTAAGGGTCTATTTTATCAAATTAGTCTTATTAATTATGTTTTGAAAATATAAATTTAAATATATATAATTTGTTTAGTCATTTAATGATAGGGATATTATTAGAAGAATATATTAAAATCCTCTTGATTTCATCGATGAAACAATTAAATTGAAATAAATATTTATAGAAAAAGCGTCAACTAAAATGAAATAGAGGAAATATTTGATTGACGATATATTTGAAAACAAATTTATTGGGATGAATCTAGCCACAAAATGAAAAAAGAATCTACTAATTATTTTCTTTAAAGGTTCTAGAAAATACAAGGACATGTGATACGTTTTGATAACGACGAGAACTTTTTGTCATCAATTTCTAACGGTTGCTATAGCTCCGAAAAAAAAGTACTTTCAAAAAAAAATAGTATTTTGTTATAAAATATAAAAGAATAAAGAAAAAGAGCGGAGAGAATAAAGAGTAATTTTTATTTCTCTGAGAATTATTTATAGAAGAAAACTAATCTTGAGTTTCTAACTTTTTCATAAATAGACATATAGAATATATGGTAAAGTAGGTATTCACTATATATGATAAGTAGGCATTTACTATATATGGTACATTTATAACACTCACCTTGAATATTTATTTGATAGATAATGCGCATAAATGTTGGCTCATTAAAAATCTTACAAGGAAAACTCAGTGGGATAAAATCTCGTAAGTGAAAAAAAGTACAACGCGTATTAACTCTCCCTAATGAGAACATCTTTGAACCTGCATTCCGATCTTGTGCACTATCTTCTTAAAAGTTACAGTTGGAAGAGATTTAGTGAATAAATCAGTCACATTGTCACTTGAACGAATCTGTTGCACGTTAATATCGTCATTCCTTTGGAGCTCATGTGTATAGAAAATCTTTGACGAAATGTGTTTCGTTCTATCTCATTTTATGAATCCTTCCTTAAGTTGTGTTATGCAAGCTGTATTATCTCCGTATAAAACTATGGGTACATTGTCGCATTTCACACCACATTTTTCTCTAATGAGATGTATCATGAATCTCAACCATACTTATTCTTGGCTTTATTCATGAATAACTATTATCTCAGCATGGTTCAATGAAGTGGCTAGATAGACTGCTTTGTATATCTCCAAGATATGGCAGTATCCCACATGTGAACATAAAGCTTATTTGAGATCGAACTTTATACGGGTCAGATAAGTACTCAACATCAGCATAACTAAAAGATCTGGACTACGATCTTTAGAATAAAATAAGCTCATATATTTGATCTCATTTTCAATATCCCCTCGGAGGAGCAGGATTATATATACCTTGCTAACAAATTGACTGAATAAGGCTATGTCATGCCTTGTAGCATTTGCAAGATACATTAGTGCCCCAATTACACTAAAATATGGTACTTCATAACCAATTCAAATTGGTTAATTTCTCATTTCAGCAAATAATTTATTGCTTTTGAAAATTCTCCAAGAGTTTCAATAATTTTCAAGCTATAAGTCTTATACAATATAAGGATTATAAATAAATTTTCTAGAAACTTTTATATGCTTCAAACATTTTGAATCCTTAAAAATTTTCATATAAATTTTATCAAGTGACAAAATTCAACATTCCATGAAGACATCTTCAAGTGTTTGGATTGCAAATCAAATAAGTTTTATGCTTATCAAGATGCATCCTTTCATGTCACTTGATAAATATTTTTACGTCAGCATACTTAAATAAATGTAGAATTTAGATCTTCGTGATCTTTCACAATATTGCGCCAATATTGTATCAATAATATTGATGATATATCATTTCGTATCGGCTCAAAATGTGACATAACGTTTTGAGATCTCATCACATCATTATTTCAAGTACCTGGACATCTCATAAGGTTTCATGAAGTGTTGTGTTGTAGGATTTTCAAGAGCACATTGCCTTCTTGTTATGATTATTTGCTCCTTATTTTTTAAGGATTATTTTATTTGAAATCGATTAGTCTACCACGCTTCATGCATGCGTAGACTTTTTCCTTTAACAATGCAAAATAGGAGCACTTGTAGCTTAAATATGATACTAACTTTGAGTCAATAGATGCTTCCGACATCTGACTTGAATCATCTTTTGAATGAGGATCTGATGGTAATTCCTAACATATTCCATAGCTACTTATAATTTCCCCATTATGTTAGGAAAATTAACATTCATCCTCTATTTTTTTTTAGAAATTTATCTTTGTGCATCATGATATATTCATTAATCGTATATCGCACATTAAAACTATTAGATAAAATAGTTGGTTCCTGACCTTGAACCAATTGAGAGGGAATAAATAATCATAATTTATTGGTCCAATGCATACAAGTGCTATTGTATGGAACGTGTCATATTGCGGACCAACAGATAAAGTTTTGTTCTCATTAACAATGGCTTAGCTATTTATCGAATGCATTCAATATCAAACCATCATCATCAAGATGAATTGTCTTGATTACACAATCTGCAAACTATGCTCTTAACTCAATTTTATTGAGCAAACAACTTTATGAATGTCAAACTGCAGGTTGACAATAAACTCACATGTGATCATCTTATATCGATGCATCTTAGTAGATCACATAAAAGGTGAACGAGTCCATATTCACCTTTTATATTTTTCAGATTTTGAGAGATCAAATCCCAACATTAGTTGGTCCAACCAACTTATCATGAGGATAAGCACCATTCAAAGTAGATGAAAAATTTTCTAATTCTTCAATATATGTTTGATATATGCACATCTTTGGAATGTCGTAATCGTTCATGTCAACTTATGAACTTTTATACTAGTAAACTTCAAATTTACCATGACATGTATTTTTTTCTTTAGTAAATTTCAGATTTACTACTTGAAAAGTATATTTCAGAATAACTCATCTCAATTATTCTACCTCTTTCGGGTGTGAATTGTGATATCATCACAATCAAGTGCATGTTTATATTGATGAACTTTACTAAATATCATCACATTCACCCTAGGAAATGGATCTATGCTTATAACAACTAAAATTCCCATTCCCATGAATGAAATATAATCGTGTCTTAAGCCTATCAAATTGATAACTAGGGGTGTACAGACCAAACCGTCAAGTTAAACCAAACTGAGAAAAAAATCGACTTATGATTTAGTTTGGTTGGTTTGGCGTTTGAAAAAAAAAAATGACCATTCTTGGTTTGGTTTGGTGTTAACAAAAAAAAAGTCAAACCGAACCCAAATCAAACCGACAATATATATATATATATATATATATATATATATGTATATATATATGTATGTATATATGCATATATATAATTAAAATTTTTATCCATAAAATATTAATTATCATCAACTTTTAAAATACTTTTTCAATTACTTTTATTAACTTTTAATATTTAGAAAGCAGGTGTATGTATGTATATATATATATTATGTTGTAATATTTATCCATTAATTGCTAATAAAATGATCCAAAATCCAATATAAACTTAAAACCTAAACTTTTCACTCTTCATCTTACTTTTTAGTTTCAAGAAAAATTTTCGCTCCTCAATTTTTCATAATTGAGTTTTTTCATTAGCTAATGAGTGAAAACATACTTAATCTAGTCTTCAATCACAATACCTATATATATAATATATTAAAAGTGTGAAAACCCTTAAAAAAGTGATTTGAATTTTTTGTCCTTCATTAAGATAATCTTCTTTAAACAAAACTGTCTTTTCACTATTTTTTTAATTTATTATTTAATTATTTTTATTATATTAACTAGACTTCTAAAATAAATGGGACCCCTAAAATATATGAAAGGAGAATCAATTAATAGTTTTCTATGTACTGATCAATTAAAAAAATACTCCTAAAATAGAATAAAAAAATACTGCTAAAATAGGACTCTATTATGGAAATATTAAGAGTCCTAAAATATAATTTTAGATATAACTTTATTACTACCCTACGCTCTACGGACCGGACTACCTAACATGATGCTTGCTTTCTTTTCTTCTACTTAGGTACGTCCTCTTATTTTAGTATTTTTATTTCTTCTTCGTCTTGCTTTAACATGCATCTAATATCCTATAATAATTTACATACCTTCAATTTCTTCACTATTTTTATCAGTATAATAGAATTCAACGCATGTGTGTGTCTATATATATATATATCTTTTATTTTCATTCAAGTCATTCTTTAGCATTAAAATTTTTGTTCAGGCAAAAATTATTTTCATCAAAACTGAAGTTTTGTGATCACAATTGCATTATTTTATTGTAGTTTACAGGTCATAGATGAATTTATCGGTGGTAGATGTGTGTCGGTCGGCTTTGTGTAAAGGTAAAGTTTAGTTGTATTATTTTGATATCTCTATTGTCGTATTATTTTGTTATAGTTTACTGGTTGTAGATTAGTGACGGGCAGCTTTGAGGAAATTTTTGTGTAAAAGTTAGATTTAATTATATTGTTTTGATGTTTGTATTATCGTATTGTCTTGTTGCAGTTTACAGGTGGTAGATGAATGTCGATCGACTTTGATAAATTTTTTTTGTAATAGTTAGGTTTGATTAAATAAATTCTCCAAAAGATGTTGAATTTAATTATTGTATTCATATTTATTATTTAAAAAAATATCCTATTTAGTGTAACATTTGAACTCAATAAAATGAGGTACACGCGCGAGGCGCGTACACCTAAACTAGTAATTGTAAAAAATAAAGATTATAAAAAAAATTAAGAAAATTCAAAAAAATAAAAAAAATCGAAAGAACCGACTAAAACCTAAACGAAAAAAAATATGATTTTATGTTAGTTTGATTTGGTTTATAGTTTTAATAAACCAACATAATTGATTTGATTTTTATTCAATAAAAAAACAAACCAACCCGACCTATGTACACCCCTATTGATAACTTATAACCTCTTTCAAGATATTGCTATTACAAGAGAAAATCGAGACATACATATGATGTAGATAATTTTTTTCTCTAACATATCTTATGTGTGTGAAAATATCATCACTTTTGATGATCATATCATATTATTCTTTCACGCTTATATTTGTACATCCAATCGATTTGTCTTCTTTCAGACATATTATGCACTGCTACCACATTCACTTTAGGAAATGGAGCATATTTGATGGGACAAATTTCATATCTTTTCACCAAAGATATTATTTTACCTTAGTCATCATTATATCATAAATATGATGTATTGAGATTCAAACTCAACGCCTTATTCATTAGAGGCGTCTTAGGTAATAAATCGATGAGACTTAAACCCAACATATTTTCATCCCTTTTGATAATATTGTTCTTGGGGAATAAATTTAAAATATAAATGGTTTCAGACAAATTATTTTTTCTCAAATCCAACAATAATTATATCATTAATAGCAAAAGACAAATAACCATGAAATTACCTTTAAATTTATAATCTCATCTTGTTTGGTAGAGTCTCGTGCTGACAATGTGTTATAAAATATAAAAGAATAAAGAAGAAGAGTAGAGAGAACAAAGAGTAATTCTTATTTCTCTTGAGAGATTATTGAGAGATGAATTACAATGAACGAAAACCCTTTATTTATAGGGAAAAACTAACCTTGACGTTTGTAACTTTTCCATAAATAAACATACATAATATATGGTAAAGTTAGTATTCACTATATATGATAAATCAGACATTCAGTATATATATGGTACATTTATAAAAAAATTATATTATAGTAAATTCTGATTAAATTTGATTCGAATATTGCAAAATAACTTTTGGAGGAGACACTTTGAATACTCCCTTCATTTCAGAAAGAATGACCTACTTTTCTTTTTAATTTGTTTAAAAAAGAATGACCTCTTTCTTTTTTTGGCAATACTTTAATTTCAACTTTTTACATGATATGTTTAGGACCATAAGATTAAAGACATTTTGTTACATTTGACACAATTTTAATTTAAGACCACAAAATTCAAAAATCTTCTTTATTTTCTTAAATTTTATATCAAGTCAAAGTAGGTCATTTTTTTAAAAACGGAAGAAGTAGAATTCAATATCGGTTCAAGGGTCAAGCAGCTGAATCAAGGACTTGAATGGTCATAAATGATTAATTTACATTCAAATAATAATAATTCTTAATTACTATTTGGAAAATCAACAAAATTTTCGAAGCAATGTTAGCAATGCTCAATAAAAAACACTCAATTTTTACTTCGAATAAAAACCACTCATTTTTTATTTTGATTTTCAGATTTGCATAAATTCAAAAGCTCCAACTATAATATTGGAGGTTTCAAATGTTTCCTCCCATCATTTTTACTTATTTACTATATTTAAAATAAATATAAAATAATATTTATTTAATTTAAAAAAATCAATACTTTTTTTTGCTTACTTTTACTTGTCATGACATGATACATTGACATTTAATATATATATATATATTAAAAAAAACCCTCCTTTTCTTCTAGCCCCCACCCCATTACAACCCACCCTAATTCTCTTCCCAACACGTCACCCCTCACCCCCACAACCAAATACACCAACAGCAGTCCCCCTCCCCCAACCTTAACCTCAATTACCAAATCTGTTACCCTCACCTTCAATTTCTTCTTTTTCAACAACTTAGATTAATAAAAAAAAAGAATGAAATTAATTTTGAAAATAAAAAAATTGACATGATTTGAATGTTTGGTTGTTGATTTTGATAGAATTTATAAGGTGGGTTGAATTTTTAGTCACTAATTTATAATGTTAAAGTCAACAATTGAAAAATCTCCAATTCTTCGATCTTCTTTTCCTTTAAAAAAATAAAATTACGTGTTTGATTCAAATTTTGATGGGTGGAGAAATTGGTGGTGATGGATATATATATATATATTATGTGGTGGTGTGGTTGGTGGACGGCGGGGGAGGGGTGGCGGCAGTTTTTATATAGGGGGTGGGAGGAAGAGGATGGGTGGTTACGAAGAAGATGAAAAATGGAGGATGAGGTAATTTTCTTAATTTAATTTTATATATATTTAAAAATATGTATATATATTATGTGGTAATGGTGAGGTGATGTGGTGGTGTGGTTGGTGGACGGCGGGGGAGGGGTGGCGGCAGTTTTTATATACGGGGATGGGGGCGTTTGCAAGGGTTGGAAGGGCGAGGGGGGGAGAGGATGGGTGATTGTGAAGAAGATGAAAAATGGGGGGTGGGGGTAATTTTTTTAATTTAATTTTATATATATTTAAAAATATGTATATATATTATGTGGTAATGGTGAGGTGATGTGGTGGTGTGGTTGGTGGACGGCGGGGGAGGGGTGGCGGCAGTTTTTATATACGGGGATGGGGGCGTTTGCAAGGGTTGGAAGGGCGCGGGGAGAGAGGATGGGTGATTGTGAAGAAGATGAAAAATGGGGGGTGGGGGTAATTTTTTTAATTTAATTTTATATATATTTAAAAATATGTATATATATTATGTGGTGGTGTGGTTGGTGGACGGCGGGAGAGGGGTGGCGGTAGTTTTTATATACGGGGTGGGGGTGTTTGCAGGGGTTGGGGGAGGATGGGTGGTTGTGAAGAAGATGGAAAATGGGGGATGGGGGTAATTTTCTTAATTTAATTTTATACATATTTAAATATATATATATATATATATTATTATGTGGTGATGGTGAGGTGATGTGATGGTGTGGTTGGTGGACGACGGGGGAGGGATAGCGGCAGTTTTTATATACGGGATGGGGGCGTTTGCAGGGGTTGGGGGGGAGAGATGAAAAATGGGGTGGGGGAGGGGGGGTGATTTTTTGAATTTAATTTTATATATATTTAAAAAATATATATACATATATAAAATATTTTTAAAATATTTTATTTACGTGGCTCCGACATGGTGCTGATGTGTCAGCGAGTGTGATGTACTCTCTCTCATTAGAGTGATATTATATATTAAGGAGTGAAATTAATTCACTTTAAAAATATTAAGGGTATAAATAAATAAAATGTTAGTTTAAGTGATAAAGTAAGTCGTCGGAACAAGTTTAGGAGGTTTTAATGTATTATCTCAAATAATTATTGATATGATTATTTTACCATACTATATCTATTAATTGATGTTTAGATTTTAAAGTAATATATATCTTGAAAATGATTTGAAGAATAAACAATTAATGTTAAGAATAAAATAAGAAAAATTCTTTTGTCTTTTTCTTGATATATAAAAAGCGACAAATAAAAATAGAGATTTAATTCAAAAAATAGTGATAAGTAAAATCGAACGAGAAAGTACATAATATTTAGCCATTTGTACCTACTTTACCTTTAATATTAAATTACCCCATTTTTTATTTTTTTTTTAAAAAAATATGTGTCAAAACAATAAAGAACAAATATTATAAAGAGAGGAAGTACTACCCAATGTCTAGGCAAAGGAACTACAAGTCTACAACATGAGATTTGCTGCTCATTTCTTCCATTTTCTGGACTATAGTATTAGCTCTTAGCTGTCCTGTTCGGTTTTATATAGTCAGATCTTTTTATAAAATTATTATTTATTTGAATATATTTTAGTTAATATAATAAAATATTATTATAGAGAATATATAATACAGCATACTATTATGTGTCGATTTAAAAAAAATAAATTTAATCATTATAACGAAATATTATTACAGAAGATGGGGGTTATAGAAATATGTGATTGTAGTGTTGGAAAATTATGAAGAAGAACGCTAAAATGTAAGGATCAAAACACATGAAAGAAGAAAACATTTTCCTAAAATTGTTATTCACAATTCACTCTCCTCTACTATATTGTTGCGAGATTATGCACAAATAGCCTTAGTGAATATAACAAACGTCTGAATTCAACACCACGTATTTATTAGAGAAATTATTCATACAAGAAAAGGCAGTTTTTTTGGAGAATGATTATCGAGAAAAACTAAATTCTCTCTATAAAAATAATATAACATTAGAAATTCAGTGGGTGGATTTAAGTTAAAAGAAACAAGTTAGATTATTAGGAGTGGAGTTGAATTAAAGAAACATTGTCAATGGTTATCAATAAGAGTCAAATTTTCTCAATAAAAAAGTAACATTAAAAATTTCGTGAGTGAATTTAAGTTAAAAAAAAGCAGATTAGATTATTAAGGAAGGGTTTAAATTAAAGAAATATTGTGAATTTGATTTTAAATTAAATAATATATGTAGTCTTTTTATTCTTAATTACATGTGGTCAGTCATAAATCATAATAAGTCACGTTAATTTTTTAAAATTAGCAAAATTCATCAACTTTAGGTCTAGTGTTAGTTTTAAAGGTATTATTGCAGCACCCCCACTCCACCCCATTCCACCAACACACACAAAAAGAAAGATTGATGATATTTTTAGACTACAAAACAAATTTATTGGGATGAATTTAGCTTCACAAAAAAAGAAAAAAACAATTAATTATTTTCTTTAAAGCTTTAATAAAATATAATGTTGCAGGATATGTTTTTGAAGGCGATATTTTGAATAGAATTTAATGTCGAATCAAGGATCAAGCAATTGAATTAAAGGCTTGAATAGTCACTGATGGTTAATTAATATTTGGATAATAATTCTTCCAATTTAATTTATGTGTCTTAATTACTCTTTGGAGAATCAATAAATGTTTCTTTGAGTGTGATTTTATTTTATTTTTTTGGATATTTTAAATTGCTACCTATTGTGACTTATAACTTCTTTTAATGTAGTTTCTAAATATTTATTTCAAAAAAAATAAAAATTCAACGTTCAAATTCATATCTGACATTAGTTGAATTTGAATCCTCTTAATAAAGTTTGATTTTAGGCTCCCGACGTTCTTAAGCTGTCCCTGATAGGATCTTTTTCATTTCTATAAGCTCGAACTCATTACTTTGATCAAATTTCTTTATCATTAGTGGTTTTTTTTTTCTACTTCAACGATCACCATATATGTATTAAATGAATCTTGAAGTTGATCAGGACAACCCCTCATTGAGCTTTTTTCATTTCTATAAGCTTGAATTCATTAGTCTGATCAAATTTCTTTATCATTAATTATTTTTTTTTCTAGTTCAAATCTTCAACAATCATCATATATGTATTAAACAAATCTTGAAGTTGATTAAAGACAGCTATAAGTTGTCTCCTTTGCTTATATGGACTATCATCCAGCTATTCAACTTGATGTGTCTTAATACGTAGATGATGATAATTCGGATAGAAAAATAAAATAATTGATTACAGTTCAAATAGATAAAGACACCAATTGATAGTTAAAGTTTGAAACTCTCTCAACAAAAATAATTTAGCTACGTATTTGACCACTATGAATTAAAAAAAATATAAAAATACATCATTCTTTTTTAAAACCGATCAATAAAATGACCGGTCCCAATGAAAAAAACCTAAATCATTTGTTTTTGTTGGTCAAAAATCATTTGTTGTTATTGGTTGAGACAGACTTGATTGAAATGTGGTGGCAGCTACTGTTGGCATTCACGTGAACCACAAACAAATACAAATGTTTTCAACGTGTGTCCTATTCGATATTTATTTTGAGATTCGATTAGACTTAAAATCACACTAAAAAGTTTCACAGTAAGTCACTTTTTAATGGAAACAAATCACACATATTCAACATAATTTAAATTCGAGATATATAATTAAAAATAATTTATTTTGAATTGGAAGTTTATCGGAAATAACCTCTCTACATTTTCGGAGGTAACGGTATGAATTAGGTATATTTTATTCTTCCCAGATCCTATTATGTGAAAATACACTGAGTATGTTATTGTTATAATTAGAAATAAAAGAATACTTTCAACATGCCACTTTTTAATAAATTGAATGTTCAATACTTGTATTGAGATTCGCTTAAATTAAAATTCACATTGTGAGTAGGTAACTTTTTAATACAAATGTAATTTCATATTCAAACATAATTTAAATTTGAGACATGTGATTAAGAATGAATAATTTCTTTCGATCAAGGACGGAGCTAGTTTAAGGAGTTCATTTGAACCCTCTCTGATGAAAAAGCACACTATTTATATATATAGTGAAAATTATTTTTTTAATATATATAATAGAACCCCTTAAACTAGTTTATGTTTCTAATTTTTTATGTTTTGAAACTCCCATACACTAATTTTTGTATTTAATAAAATTCTTAATAAAAATTTTAACTCCTCCGTTACTTTTTAACTTGTGACACTTCCACCTACTCCTCTCCGACTAATTTGGAGTATGTGCTAGAGTTAGCTTTCCTACTAAATATGAGGCTTGCGTTTTTTCAAATTTTCAATTAATAATCATTTACTTAAAAGGATTTTTTTTTTTTTGTTTTTGGAAACTTGAAGTAAAGAATATAAATGTAAAAAGTTAAAATACATAAATAGAGGAAAGGACAAAAACGACACTTCAAATTAAACTATTTCCATGAAATTTAAATTTCACTTTTTAGTCATTTCAATTTGCTGGCTTGTTCTATACCGTTTCTACACACTTTCTATATATATCTGATGCATATAAATATTCTATACAAAAATTATACAGTTTCGATACACATCTATATAATAATTGTATATTTTTTTACACATTTTATACAACAATTATATAATTTTTATACACTTTCTATATAGATTTTATACATATACATATTTGATAGAACTATACAATTTTTATACATATATCTTATATAGATACATATTCTATATAACAATTATATCATTTTTATATAATTATATTTAATTATTGTTTTTAAATAATAAAAACACATAATATTTTTTCAGTTAAAAAATATTGAAATATTTTTAAAAGGGCCAAATGATCCAAGTTAGAAACTGTATCAGTATTGTATATGAACTGTATCAGTATTGTATATGGACTGTATCTAGACTACATGGACCAAAATGATCCAAATTAAGAAATGATTATAAAACGAAAATAGTATACCCGACACCAATTTTTAAAAAGATATCAAACTTGAATTATTTATTTTAAAAAATGTTATAGAGTGTTCTTTTTCCTAAATATATTATGTGTCCTTTAATGATCCACGTTGAAATTGTCCTTTATGTAGACCCAAACTGGCCCAACCACATTTTTATGATTGAATGGAAAAGAAATTGAGTTTTTCTCATTTGGGTTAGGTTTGGAGGAGTTAAAAAATGGGAAAGGTAATTTTTTAAAGTCACGTGATATTTTTGATATTAAAAAAATCAGTTTGAGAATTTTTAAAAATTCATTTGTTGATAAAAAAAGTTATATATACATTATTTGTTAGACAATGGTAGTATCTATATTTATTTTAAATGACAAAGTTGAGGGGTATATTTTTTCTTTTTTTGAGTGAAAAAGAGTAGCAACTTAAAAAAAAAGAAGATAAGCTTCATTAGTGGTGGATTAAAAATTTAAGGTCAAACACATATACGACCTTTTAAACTCATCCGAAACTTTCATTTAGACACTAAACTTTAGTCCTATGTGCAATTTTGTTTCTATCAGACATAAAAAGCTGAAAATCATTTAATAATAAAACGTGTTTAGTTAATCGTCTAAAGTGAAAAAAAATGTCACATATTAAACATAAAATACCATATATTTAAAATAATATGCCACATAGTTATATTCCACAATAAGGTAAAAGCTAAACCATATATGCTTCCAGTTAGGTATTTACCTTGTTGTGTTATTTAACTGTGGAAAATTAATCATATTCTTCTCCATGTCGGACGATTAGCTACATGTACTTTATTTATGGAATGAATTTTTAACTTCTTATGTTTTGTGGGAACAAAATTATATATATAATATTGTATTTAATTGAAACAAGTTTAAGTGTGGAAATGAAATTTCGGAGAGATCATCTATGTGTTTGGCCAAAATTTAACAATGGGATTAAAAAAAAGATACATAAAAGTTGAAAATTTGAGACATATTAAGTAATAGAAATGAAATTATTATATCCCAAAATTAAAGAAACAATACACTGAGTTTTCATTTTTACCTTCCTAGCTTACCATCACATTCCACCAAAGGCTCAAAATATAGATGGAGGATTGGTTTTGCAGGTCAATTACAATTTCTTTTTCAATTTTACTATTTTTTATAAGAATTTTTCATTTTTAGAGATTCGAAAAAAACTATTTTTCTCCATTCATTTTATAAGCGACCAACAACAATAACATACGTACGTAGTGAAATAGAGTTGTCACGAATTTAGAATTTAGCGATTGTGGGTACCTCAGGGAGGTTTGAACACATATTGACGTCTAAAGTTTTAAGATTCCGCTTGAAAATTAAAGTATCTAGTGACCCAACTATCTTATTGGTCTTTTGGGTGTTTTTCTGACTCTTATATCAATTTTTATATAACTATACCCAATCTGCGTTGGGTTTAGCGGGTGCTAAAAGTCTACAAAAGTGCACCTAGGTCTGACCTCGGGATAGAGTGTATGCAGACCTAGGGCGCTATCAGTCAACCACAGACTCTCAATTAACGAATCTAATCACACCACCTCGTGAATATAGAAAAACCATTTCCAAAAGATCATCAGCTTCAGTGTAGAAAATTCCAAATACAAAAGATCGATCATTTTATAAGTGATCAAGTAATCTTAATCTCTCCATAGAAGCTAAACATAAGCATCCAGTACCTTCTCGAACTATGACAAAAATTGTTGCGATACGCCCCAACTTTATGGGGGTCCTATTACCCCTGAACTTAATTTTAATATATTTTTGTCACCCTTTTGTGCTGACGTGACACCTTTGTTACATAAAATGGAGCCCATGTCAAAGGCGTTATATCAGCTAAAAAAATGGACAAAAAGCGTCACGTCAACTAAAAAAATTAATAAAAATTTAATTTAAGGATAATAAAATCTTCATAAAATTAAAATATATCGTAAAAAATTTAACCATAGCTCAGGGGATACTAGCTACTTCAAGAAGATAAGGAAACTACGGCCATAATCATGTCCAATATTTGTGTGGTTAAATGTAGCCTTTCCACTGCGGATTGTTTTTGCTCACATGTGAAAATAAACAAAGACAAGAAACTTCTTGTTTGTACTCTCCTGTTAAGTTTCTATCATACGAAATAAAGATTTTGAAATTTGTCATATCATATATTTCGTCACAATAATATTTAAGTGGTTATAAAAGTTTCTCATTAATTAATAAAATAATAGATTAAGATTCAATTATTCTTAAATATTAATAGGAATAATTAAGCTAGGGCAGAGGTGGACAAGGGAAGATGTGGTTAAATATTAAATATTCACCGGAGATGTTTTTAATTATTGTTGACTTATATTGATTCATTTAATTTTGACTGAAATAGCAAGTTTGGGGAGAAGAAGGGAGAGGGTTTGAGTTCTTTATATGTTACTAAGCTTGCTATTTTATTTTATTTTATTTTATTTTATTTTATTTTATTTTTAAAAAGAGATTAATTCTATTTTGATTTTAACGTCTGAGTCCTCACTCTATTTCTACCAAATTGTAAATTTTTAATATATAATGAATTTTAATTCTTAATTATTATAATAAAACTTTATACACAAAATTGAGGGCAAATTGCGAAAGTCATAATAATAATAAAAAATAGATAAAAAATTGAAGTATTCTTTCTTTTAATCACTCCCTATTGAGAGATAGCGGCGGAGCTAGAATTTTCATCAGAGAAGGTTTAAAATCTAAGGAAAAAAATGCACGAACTAGTCGAAGAAGAAGGTTAAGATGAACACTTTGGCCACAAGTTGGTCCTGGAGGTGAATCCAGGATTTGGAGTCTCCGATTGATTGAATCGACGAGTCTACTTGGCACCCTGAGACTCCGAATCCTAGATCCACCTCTGTGGATGAGAGTAGCACTAGAATGAGTGACTTCCTAGGGAGTCCTCGTGTTGCATCTTCCTTTGAAGGGGAATCTTGATGTAACTGGTAAAGTTGATGTCATATGACCAAGAAGTGATCAGGAGGTCACATGTTCAAGCCTTGGAAACAACTCCTCGTAAAAATGCAAGGTAAGACTGCCTAAAATTGATCCTCGTCTTCAGGCCCTTCTCTGAATCTGATGCATAACGGGAGCTTTAATACACCGAACTGCTCTTTTAGCAGCATCAATCAAACCATATACACGGGGTAAGAACTTCAACAAATATGTCTAAAATTTAAATTCAAAACCAAGTCACCAACCATTGAGGCCGTCGTCTTAGAATTCAAAAACTCATAAACTTTAAATTCTGAATCCATTTCCCATTGCAACATGAAATTAACTCATGTATATATGTTAAGAAATTTACTAAGAAAGATACCAACCCTTGAGATCGCTGTCTTAGAATTCAGAATACATAAAACTTTAAATTCTAAATCGGCATCTGATTATGACACGAAACTGACAAATATATCACATGTGTAAAGTTGTAACCAAGGTTCATTTTTGTATAAAAGAAGAACTAAGGTGCTAACAAAATTATCACCAAGAGAAAACAACCTAAAAGTTGGAGAGGGGAAAACAAAAGTGTGAGAAATGGAAGAAATCACCAACCAAAAAACTCATGTTCTAGTTTTCCCTTCTCCTGCCCAAGGCCACATAAATCCACTAGTCCAATTTGCCAAGATTTTGGCATCAAAAGGCAATAAGGTGACAATTCTCACTATTGATTTAGTTTGCAAGACCATGTTATTGGATTGTGGTCCATTAATCAGCATTGAGTGCATTCAACATGAGTACAAGCCATTTGCCTCTATGGATGACTTTCTTGAATGGTTCCAATGTTTTATGTTGGAAAAATTCACTTCAATTATTCACAAATTTGCAAATACTGAGTACCCTGTGAAGGTTCTTGTCATTGATTCACTAATCACTTGGATTATTGACTTGGCACATGAATTAGGCCTAAAAGTGGCTGCATTTCACACACAATCTGTTGCACTATCAGCCATATATTATCATATAGATCATGAAGATCCTAGTAAAATTCCATTTGATGGTGGTTCTGTTGTGAAATTGCCTTCAATTCCCTTGTTGGAAAATGAAGATTTGCCTACTTTCATCACTGAGAGTGATGCATATCCAACTATCAAGAGACTTGCGTTTGGCCAGAACTTCAATTTCAAGAAAGCAGATTGGCTTTTGTTCAACTCATTTGATGTGTTGGAAGAGGAGGTACTACTATCTATTTCTATCAACATGCCAAAATTTTATGCATTCAAGAAATACAATTATTCACTTCATTTCATTTTATGTGACAGTGTTTGATTCGCTTGGTCATGTAGTTTAATAAGGAGAAAGAAAGACTTTTATCACGTATAATACTCTCTTAGACTTTTATCATGTATAATACTCTCTTGTTTCGAAATAAATGAATTATTGGGGTATTTATTGGTGTTTCAAAATAAGTGAATCATTGAATTTCTTTTCAAATTTATCCTTATGATCAATTTTTTTTTTTTTTTTTTTTTTTGGGTAAAAATGGAAAGTTATGTTAAATTTATGTCTTTAATGTTTTTTCCTTAATCTGTGTGCTAAAATTCAATAATTTATTTATTATGAAACTTTTCTAGCCGCACAAATATTATAACATGTTAACCTCATAAGATTCAAAAGTCTTATAACCACGCTAATTTTATGTCATGTTTAATACCAAAATTTCAAAATTCATAATTTAGACTTAAATTTCGTGTCCAGACAAATAGATTCACATGAATTGAAACAAACAGAAAGATGTATTTTCTTGAGCATACAGATATGTGCAAATTGCTATACTCAGTATTTTGGTGCTGAATTTGTACAGGTGATCAACTGGTTAAGGACCCAATATACAATCAAAACCATAGGGCCACTTGTTCTGTCAACATATCTTGACAAAGTAAATGGTTCAAGTCTCATCAAGCCTAATTATGAAACTTGCAAAAATTGGCTAGACTCAAAGGAAGTTGGCTCTGTTGTTTATGTATCATTTGGAAGTTTAGCCTGCCTTGACGAACAACAAATGGAGGAACTAGCCTCGGGATTGATGATGAGCGATTGCTACTTCTTGTGGGTCGTCAGAGCTACCGAAGATAACAAACTCTCCGAAGAATTCATGTCCAAGGCAAAAGAAAAAGCACTAATAGTGAATTGGTGTCCTCAGCTTGATGTGTTGGATCATCCAGCCGTTGGATGTTTCTTTACTCACTGTGGATGGAATTCGACTCTCGAGGCACTGAGTCTAGGAGTGCCAATGATATGTATGCCCCAATGGGCGGACCAACCACCGAATGCAAAGTATATCAGTGATGTATGGCAAGTAGGCATTCGCGTTAAGGCGGGAAGAGATGGTAGAATTACAAAAGAAGAAGTTTCAAGTTGCATTAAGGAAGTTATGAAGGGAAAGAAAGGAGTAATTCTCAAGGAGAATGCAATTAAATGGAAAAAATTGGCAAGGGAAGCAGTAGATGAAGGAGGGAGTTCTAACAAGAACATTAAGGAATTTATTCAAGATTGCAATGCACTAAACTAAGTAAAATAGACTCAGCATTCTCAGAGCATGTCTTTGGTTTATTGTTTCTCGTCGTTTAATTAATCATGTATCGTCTTAATTACTCTGTTGACTGTATCTTTTCGTTATCATGTGATGGTATCACTTTACTTGTTTGGTTTGATTGTACTCATGTCTTGTACGGTAACTGATACATTTATTAAATTCTCATTTGCTAAGACTGTTTAAGACAAGTTTTCCTCTTAATATATTATCTTACCTTGTAAAGACATTAAGCTATTCAATCTTTGCTTTGATTACAGGTCTTTTGTGTTGAAGGTCTGTCCGAAACCACCTCTCCATCCTTAACGTGAATCCTTATTTTCTATACATCACTAATAAATTTCGCGTTAGTTGGTTGATCTGTCCATTGGAGCGTACCTACCATTGGAACTCCCAAACTCTGTGCCTCGAGGGTCAAGTTTCATCCACAATAAGTAAAGAAACATCCAATTGTTCGATGTGCCAACACAATCGAGCTCAGGGCACAAATTCACAATTAGTCCTTTCTTTTTTGCCTTGGACATGAACTTCTCTGAGAGTTTGTTCTCTTCAGCAGTTTGTTATGAACTACTCTGAGAGTTTGTTCTCTTCAGCAGTTCTAACAAACCACAAGAAATAATTGTTGCTCGTTCCTAATCCCCATGCTAGCTCCTCCATTTGTTGTCCTTCAAGACTAGCTAAACGTCCAAATGACACATACACGACTGAGCCAATTTCCCTTCGAGTT
Source organism: Capsicum pubescens (assembly GCA_030864215.1). NCBI lineage: Eukaryota > Viridiplantae > Streptophyta > Magnoliopsida > Solanales > Solanaceae > Capsicum > Capsicum pubescens. The sequence goes on from CM061549.1 coordinate 23,499,243, forward strand.
TACATAAACTGAGCCAATTTCCCTTGAGTTTACATAAACTTCATACATAACTGTTAGGCTTGAACAGACTTAAACCATATGAAAGTATATATGGAACTAAGAGAACAAGACTGAAAAATGCAGCCCCTTTAATTCCTAACTGATGTGCTAAAAGTCAATTGCCCAAGTTGTGGTTGAATCAAACACAAGAACTTCCACAGGGTATTCAGAATCAGCAAATTATTTTAGACATTAATGCGCGGAACCATTCAAGAAGACATTAACGCGTGCAACCAATCAAGAAGATCGTTATCTGGTGGTAATTCATCATGTGGGATTGACGCAACTCTGATTAAGGCAGAGTCTGATATCGGCATAGACTTGCAAACATACTCTATGATGAGTATGGTAACTTTAACTCCTCTCGATGCCAAACGTTTGGGAAAAAGGACCATTGGATTTATGTGGCCTTGTATAGGGAAAACGAGAACTACAACATGCGGGTTGCTGGTTATTTTTTCCCGTTCCTACGCTATACGATCTTAGCTCCTTATTCAGCTTTATAAAATCAAACCTCTCTATAACGACATTGTTTATCTAGATGCCTTTTGACTGTTATAGCTATATGCAGTTATAGAGAACATATAATATAACATGACATGAAACTCGGTTATTACAGTGAAATGTTGCTATAGAGAATGACTGCTTTAGAAATGTCTATAGTATCGGAAGAAGAAGAAGGAGACTATATCGAAGCACGTGAACGAAGATACAAACTAGAGGGTGTGAAACACTTACCTACAAACACATGAACTGTCAAATATATTTAGTACTCAGTCTAGTGCATTACAAGTTTGAGAAATTCTTCAATATTCTTATGAGAACTCCCTCCTTCATCTACTGCTTCCTTAGCTAATTGTTTCCATTTACTTGCATTCTCTTTAAGCGTTACACCTTTCTCTTCCTCCATCACTTGCCTTATGGAACGTGCTACTTCTTCTCTTGTAATTACACCATTTTCTCCGGCCTTAACACGAACTCCTGTTTGCCACACATCACAAATAAATTTCGCATTAGTTGGTTGATCTGACCACTGGGGCATGGCTACCATTGGCACTCCCAAACTCAATGCTTCGAGGGTCGAATTCCATCCACAATGAGTAAAGAAACAACCAACTGCTCGATGAGCCAAGACGTCAAGCTGCGGGCACCAATTCACAATTAGGCATTTCTCTTTTGCCTTGGACATAAATTCCTTTGGAAGTTTGTTCTCCTCAGTAGCTCTAACAACCCACAAGAAATAGCAATCGCTCATTAGCAATCCGAAAGCTAGTTCCTCCATTTGTTGTTCGCCAAGACTGGCTAAACTTCCGAATGATACATAAACAACAGAGCCAATTTCCCTCAAATCTAGCCACTTCATACAAGTTTCACTGTTAGGTTTGAAGAGACTCAAATCGTATTCTTTGTCATCTTTTAGTCGCTTGTCAAGATACATTGACGGAATAATTGGTCCGATGGTTTTGATTCGACATTGGGTCCTTAGCCAGTCGATCACCTGTAAAAATTAAGCAACAGCAACTTTAGATCAGTTATTAGGTATAACACTATGTATGGATGTGTGTCTCTTCATTTCCATCTGATGTATCGCTCCTCTTTAGTCCATCACAGAGAATTACAAACTCCAAATATGAAACTCTTTAAGTTTTAAACTTCAAAAGTAATTGTTTTACTTTCTAAAACTATGCACTCAATAAAATAGAACAAAGTGAGATTTCAGCACTTTGAGATGGTCGTGTTTGTGTGCAATCGCTAAATAACAATCGTAATAAAAAAGGATAGCCCGCTGCACTAAGCCCCCTTTATGAGTGGGCTTCGAAAAATGGCCGGACCACAAGTGTCTATTGCACACAACCTTACTTTGCATTTCTGCAAGAGGCTGTTTCTACAGCTCGAACTCGTGACCTCCTAATCACATGGCAACAACAATCTTAATAGTAACACTCACTCATTTAAAAAGGACAAAAGGCCTAAATTTAACTTTATACAATGTGAAATAGCTTAATATACTCTAATTCTTTGGCTTTAACTGAGCTCCCCGCAGTATAAATATCAAAATAATCCCTATACTTTTAAGTATTTTTTGAAAGGCAAAATACATAAACATGCCCTTCAACTTGGTCTCAGACACATATGTCCTACGCGGCCAATTCTTGTCTGCATGGCATCCTACGTGTATTACGCCACATAGAACGTGTGCGTCTACTTGTTCAACTTTATACAAGCTTAAGTGTCTACTCGTGCACACCCAAAGTTGGAGGTCATAGATGTGATCTAAGGCCAAGTTAAAGGACATGTCTCTAAAATTACCCTCCGATATACTTCAGGGCTGAGGGCTGAGTTCTATAAGAGTCACGGGGCCTGGGAAAGGATCGAACCAAAGGTCTATTGTAGACAAATCCTACATTTCTATTAAAGTTTGATTCTCACAATTTAAACCTATGACCTCCTAGTTACCTGAATACAATTTTACCGGTTACATCAAGACTCACTTCTCCTATCAAAGTCATAGCAAGACAATTTACTAACAACAAGAATATGAATGAACCCAAAATATAAGCAATAGTGAGACATCAAATGAGTTACCTCCTTCTCCAACACATCAAATGAGTTGAACAAAAGCCAATCTGCTTTCTTGAAATTAACATTCCTACTGAACACAAGTTTACTAAGAGATGGATACAAATAACTCTGACTCACAAACGAAGGCAAATCTTGTTTTTCCAACAAAGGAAGTGATGGCAAACACACATTCCCACATCCATCATAACAAACTTCACTTCTTTCAGGATCCATATGATAATATATCACACTAAGTGCACAAGATTGGGTAAAAAAAGCTGCCCCTTTAAGTCCTAACTCATGTGCAAGATCCATAGCCCATGTTGTAATCGAATCGAATACAATAACTTTCATAGGATACTCATGATCAGTCTCAACAATTGTTGTCAATGTTTTGCAAACCAATGAACGAAACCATTCAAGAAAATGATCATAACTTTCAGGAGGAGAGTCGTTATGTGGAATGGAATGAATCTTGATTGAACCATATTCCAACATTGGCATGGATTTGCTGATAGAGTCTGTGGTAATTAATGTTACCTTAATTGATCCTTTTGATGCTAATCTTTTGGAAAATTGTATCATTGGATTTATGTGACCTTGTACTGGAAATGGAAGAACTAAAACATGAGATTTGTTGGGTATTTCTTCCATTTTTTTTGCAGTAATTTACTCTTAGTTGCTTTGTAACTTTAGCAGAAGTTGTTTAATCAAGAAAAGAAGACGCGAAGTTTTTGGATAAGAATTGGGGGAAAAGATGCTCTTTGACTTAAGAGGGAGGTTGACCAAGTCTACCATAGAAAAGTGAAATCAAATTTGTCTTCTTTTCCGCTCACTTTGCCTTTGCCTTGTCACATTTGATTTAGTACATTTGTTAAGAAAATAAAAACACGACTTTTAATTATAGTACTTATTATGTCTTAGAGAATAAATAAAAAAAAATAATATACTTTTTTCGTCCTAAATTATACACAAAATTGCTGAGACACATACTCAAACTTTAGGAGGATCCTATTATCCCTAAACTAATTAAAATCGTATTTTGAGCAATCTTAGTGCCTACGTACATGGCATATACGTGTGCCTACGTGGACCTTCAGTGTGTTGACTCACTGATGTGACACGTATGTACCACGTAGACACTAAGGTTGTCAAAAATACGATTTTAATTAGTCCAAGGATAATAGAACCCTCCAAAAGTTCGGGTGTATCTCAACAATTTCGTGTATAGTTCAGGGTGGAAACAAAACATTTTTTCATAAATAATTAATGTTAAGATAAAAAAAAAATTATCTTTTCTTGATATGTCAAAAGTAATTCATTTTAAAAGTAAGGGATAAATAAAAGCGAACGAAGAGAGAGGCTATTTATTTATTTATTTATTTATTTATTTATTTTTTCAAGTATGTTGAAAAAAGATTTTTTCCATGAAGCAAGGATCTTTCAAAAACATACTTTCTACCCCCACAAAGGTAGGGGTAACGTCTGCTTACACTCCATTATGCTTGGCCCCACTTATGATTTTTTGTTGTTTGGATGTTATGGTGAAATGTTGTCATAAAGAACACGTAACATACATTAAATTAATACATAATACATAAATATGCCTTTTTAACTTGGCTTTCGTCAGGGACAGCTCTACCCTTTCGAAAAAAGGCGGCCGCCTTAGGCCCCCAAATTTGAGCGACCTTGTTTTTTATTTCTTTTAGTAATAATAGATTATAGATTTTAAGAAAATATTAAATAATATTTGTAGAAAAAATAAACTTTTTATATAAAATGAATTTAGAATGAGTTTGATATGTCTAGTTTGGAGTGTTATGTCTCAAAAAATTAATGCATTGATTATATTATTAATTAAAAAAAATATATTAGAAGAAATCTATTATATAATTTTAAAAGTAGACTTTATGAAAATAATTATTTTTTCTTAAAAGCTTAAGGCCTCTGTTTGATGTTGACTTTAGGCAACGAATTTGGTTGAGCCGCCCCTGGCCTCCGCTGACATATATGCCTCCAATTCTGGTTGTAAACAAGTAAACACTTGAACTTTTATACAGTTGAACAAAAGGACACACAAGTCCTACGTGGTAATTTTCATGGGATGCCATGTAGGACATGTGTCTATTTGTTCAACTTTATATAAGTTTAAACGTCTATTTGTACACCCAAAATCGAAGAACATGCATATCAGTTGAAGCTTTAAATGACACATTTATGTATTATACCTAAAATCAATTTCAAGAAAATTTTATTATTTTGTTGTGAAATGTTGTTATAGAGGAAAAAGAAAAAGGTCTATGTTGATTACAGTAAAACCACGCCTATATTTGTTGCCAAGATTTTTAGAAAATATGATACATTGACTTTGGAGTGATGCAGATTTTATAAGTGATTTTTTTTTTTGGTTACAAGAAAAAATAAAGATTTATAAATAATTTTCAATAGATGAATAACATATTGAGAAACAACCTCTTACATAATTTCAGGATAATACGATAGACTTTTGTCATATGGTCTTTTCTTGAACCCCGCATATAGTGAAAGCTTTTAGTATACCAGATTGTCCTTTTAGTTGAATAACCTAATGAACTCTTATTTATAATTGTGCTCCTATATAAATATAAGAGTATATACATAATTACCCATTGATGTTGGCCGAAATTTTTAAAAAGACACCTAAACTATACTTTCAACCTATTACCCCACGAATTTTACCTAAACCGTTGTAAATGCACCATTTTGATCAAAATTTTGACCCTACGTGTCTACACGCACCTGAAGCGCGTGAATGGAAAAAAATTTTTGAACCAGCGAATTAAAATGTTCCACGTATAATAAAAAGAACCCACTTTTAAATTTTGTATTTTAGATTTCTTTTTTTCTTCATTTTTCCATCTTCTTCCTTCATTTCATCTTACACACACTTTGTAAAATCAGTTGATTGTAAAAAAAAAATGTCAAAATGACACAGTTAATAGCTGATTGAGATGTCAAAAATGAACATGATCCAGTTAAGATGTCAAAGTAAAAGATCGTACCAAGTTAAGGGGCTGACGATGGGTTTGACCTTTATTCAAATTCATACACATATCTTAACATCCATGTGTATATTGGGCTACAACTGCTAGATTCTCTTGAACAGGAACCAAAAGATATGATGTCAGTCAATGTTTTCCCTAATCATTCAGTATTCAAAATTCACAAATCTTAACTAATTCAAATACATGCCGTATAAATTCATTAGAGGAGAAGCATTTCATATTAAGAACTCCTTCATATTCATGGCTTGAAATTAAAAACGCTGATTAAGGTTGAAGAGATCTCATTCATTCTACAGTACCATTGACAACTTTTCTTATCTATTTTTAATGAGAAAAGGCATCGTTTTTACCTTAAACTATACCCGAAAAGTCTAAGTCACACATAAATTATACTAGTGACCTATTACACAACTTAACTATAAAAAAGTGATATTATTACCTCCCCGCAACCCCCATTCTAAGGCGCGTGTGTTACACTTATTTTAGGCCCGTCCAGCCTATTAAATAACAAAAGTAAACGGCTAAAAACATTAAGGGAAAAGTCATCGTTTCCACCTCAAACTATAGTCGAAAAGTCGAATCCACACCTAAACTATATAAGTGACCTATTACACACCTTAACTATAAAAAAATGATGCTTTTTACTGACGTGGTGCTGACGTGACAGCGCGTGTAAAACACTACACCACATGCAAGTGGTGGTAGCCTAACAGGGTGTAAATAGTTTCACTTTTTTTATAGTTTAGGTGTGTAATAGATCACCAGTATAGTTTAGGTGTGGCTTCGACTTTTCGGGTATAGTTTAAGGTGAAAACGATGCCTTTTTTCATTTTTAATTGTTCACTATTTATTTGACATATATCTTAAGAAATAAGTAATAAATTATAGACACTATTTTAATAATCATTCTCTGAATAATTTTTTTTTTAATATTTTACAAAATGCATTGGTTAATGAATACTTGTGTTCCTTTCGGTTGGATACACCCTTTAACAAAGACAAAATGGTTTAGTGGGCCCCTGTACTAGGTCGATTTTGTAAGTTGGACACTTCTACTTACATGTTTATCATCTAGACCCCTGAACCCATTAAAAAACTATATTTTGCATCCTTTAATCGTTGACCGAGCCTACATGGCATTGAAATTGCTGAGTAGGACGAAGAGCGTGAAGGCACTCGCCTAAGGCGCGAGTAGGGATCAATTTTTGGTCAATTTTATATTAAAATAATTTTAAAAAAATAAAAAAGGCCACTCAACTTTTTTTTAATTTTTTTAATTCAGAAATATTTTTAAAAATTTAAAAATAATAAATTTAGAGAAAAAAATTAAAAAATCCCCCTTCCCCCCCACCCCCGTCCAGCCATCCCCCACCCCACTCCCTCCCCTATCTACCCAAGCCCTCTCTCCCTCATCCCCCCCCCCCCACCCCCCTCTGTCCCAACACCCCTGCCTTACCCCCAACCCCGTCCCAACACCCTCACCCCAGCCCCATTCCCAGCACCCGCCACCCCATCCCAACACCCCCACCCCACCCCAGCACCCTCATCTACCCCAGCCCCTTTCCCTGCACCCTACCCCACCTCAGCCCTATTCCCAGCACCTCCACCCCGCCCCGCCCCATCCCAACACCCCCACCCCAACCCCATTCCCAGTACCCCACCCCAACGCCATTCCCAACACCCCCACCCCACCCTAGCTCCATTCCCAGTACCCCCCAGCCCCTTCCCAACACCCCCACCCCAACTCCATTCCCAACACCCCCACCCCGTTTCCTGCCCCCCTCCCCCCCAATTCAAATTTTATTTTATTTTTTAAATTTTTTCTCTCAATTCAAAATTTTCATATTTTTTGGGGATTAAAATTTAAATTTGAATTTTTTAAATATTTTTTTAGGGATTAAAATTTAAATTTGACTTGAAAGTGAGTGATAGTGGATATTGAAAAATTAGTGAATTTAATGAATAAACTTGAAAAAACTTAAAGTTTTTGTGAATTTGTTAAAGATATTCAAATTTAAAAATCGAAAATTCATTATGTTTGTATATATGAATTTATAGTTAAAAATTTAAATTTGTTGGAGAAGAATTTTAATTATTTGAAATGAATTTGATGTTTAATTTGTGAGCAAAAACAAAAACATGATTATTCAAAAAAATTTACAATTTATAAATTTTTCTCATTTAATTAAATTAATTTTAATATTTAATTTGTTATGTACTCCCCCCGTCCCATTTTATGTGTCATCATTTCCTTTTTAGTTCGTTCCAAAAAGAATGTCATGTTTCCTTATTTGGTAAATATTTAAAAACACAATTACACTTTTACCCTTATTTTACCACTTAATAAAAAAAAAAGATAGTAGCACATTCTTTGATAAAGGACAATTTGGTAAATATTATCAAGTCTTCCCTTATTTCTTAAACTCCGTGCCCGGTTAAATAGCGACACATAAAATGGGACGGAGGGAGTAATATTTTTAAAATGACTTGAAATTTTATGAAATGCTTGAAAATGACGTGACAGATGACGTAACACACGTGACAACTGACGTGGGAGAGAGTGTTACACTCTACGAAAAAATGTTAAAAAGTTACTTATTAGTGGGTTCGGGGGTCCAGATGACAGACATGTAAGTAGAAGTGTCCAACTTACAAAACCGATTTAGTATAGGGGCCCACTGAGCCATTTTGCCTTTAACAAATGATTAACTCCTAGAAAATATAAGGTAAATTTATCAACCTACCCCTAATTAAATTTATCTCTTTTCAAGTTGATGTAGATTACTTTTTAGAAATAAGCATCCAGTACCCTCTCGAACTATGTTCAAAGTTGCTACGACACACTTCAACTTCACGTGGGTCTTATTACCATCTGAATTCAATTTTAACGTATTTTATCACCCTTTTATACTGACATGACACATTTATTATATAAAAATGAGGTTCATGCCAGATGTGTCACGTCAGCTAAAAAAGTGTCACATCAGCTAAAAAAGGTGACAAAAATACACTAAAATTAAATTTAGGTTAATAAGACTCCTGTGAAGTTGAAGTGTGTCGTAGCAAATTCGGTCATAGTTCAAAAGTATACTAGATGTTTTACTCTACTTTTTATTTACAGAAGGACAAATTTGAAAGAACATGACCATTTATTTTTGAATAAGTAAACAAACACTTTGTAGACGTCGAAAATTTGTAGGAATATACAAGTGAATCTAATCGTGTTAGAGTTCCTAAATATTCTATTTAAAAGTTGACATATTTTCTTGAATAGACATTTCGAATATCTCACATACTCATGGATATTCACGATCAGATCAACTCTCTCTCTCTTTCTTTTCGTAATAATCAAATAATTTAAGAAGATTCACAAACTCCCCCTTTCATGGAGACTAAATTCAAAATTTTTTAGGTTTTAGAAATACGCTATTAACTGCATTCGAATTACGAAAAAAATTAAGAGAGAAGAATCAAATGAGAAACAGAATTATACCCACATTGTTTGTCAATAAAAGTTCTTATTTCTTCATATTTATATTTGTAGTTGAAATTTATTTTTCATGAATTAAAATTTATTGTAGCCACACTTATTTAGCAGCAAAAACAAAAGGCAAAAGAAGCATTTATTTAGGAACGGAGGGAGTAGTTTTTAATAGAACTAGCAAAATGGACATAAATGCCACCCTTAACCAGAGGTCGGGGGGTTCGACCCCGGATATAGAGAAAACTCTGTTGGGAGCGCTGCCACCTTAATGGGCCCTGCAACGCGCGATCCGAATTAGTCAGGGCTCAAATACAAACACCAGACACCGAATGAAAAAAATAAAAAAAATAAAAAAAAATTATTCATTGATTTTCAAATTGGACAAGTATTATTGAACATACTTTTGGTATACTAGACAACTAAAGATGAATGGACGGATAAGAATATAAAAACGTGAAAAATATTTGAGTATTTTATGGACCAAAAAGAAAGAAAACAAATACCAATGTGATTGAAAAAGAAAGGAGCGCTGTCTTTATGTTTTGTGTTTCATCCTTTTGAGTGAATAATTTGGAATGATTCTTCTGCTGTTTTGGCTCGTGAGTTGGACTGTATAGTACTCGTCAAATATGACAAATCACTGCAAAAAATTTTAACACAAAAAAATTAACATGCAAGTACCTACTTACCCTCAACTTTATTGACTCAATGAAATGGTGCCTACACCTTTTTAGGTGGGGGCAGGCGATGTATTAAAGCTCCTACTATGAGTAGGGTCTGGGGGAAAGTCCAACCACAAGAGTCTACTGTAAGCAATTTCTTGTATTTCTGTCAGAGATTTTTTTCAAGACTTAAATTTGTGACCTCCTGACATAACTTTACCAGTTACTCCAATCCCGAGTGGTGGAGGCTCTACCAAAAGAGCATTCAACCACACAATCAACTAGATCCTTTGAACCACCCTTATTTCAAAGATCAAATCAAAGTAGCTAAAGATAATGATTCAGAAAATTACTCTTGTTTTATTTTATCTTGATACAAATTTTAATAAAGTAAAAAAGATCACTTTCGAATCTTGTGATTCTAAATTAAGGATATATAGAATCTATTAATATATCTTTTGATCTTATAGTCTTAAACAAGTCATGTGAAAATTTAGAACTAAAAGGTTGCCGAAAAAGGAAAACGACATTTTCTTTAAACGAACTAAAAAGAAAGTAAGAGAAACAAATTGAAACGAAGAAAGTAATAAACAAAAGAAACAGAAATAAGTGTTTTTAAGTAAAAGAAGTTCAAGCATTTAATTGCATTACAAGTTTGATAGAAATTCTTCAATATTCTTATCAGAACCTCCCCCTTCATCTACTGCTTCCTTAGCCAATTGTTTCCATTTAATTGCATTCTCTTTGAGCATTACACCTTTGTCTTCCTCCATGACTTCCCTTATGGAACGTGCGATTTCATCTCTATAAACAACACCATTTTCTCCAGCCTTAACACGAATTCCTGTTTGCCATACATCACTAATAAATTTCGCGTTAGGAGGTTGATCGGACCAATGGGGCATGGCAACCATTGGCACTCCCAAGCTCAACGCTTCCAGGGTTGAATTCCATCCACAATGAGTAAAGAAACATCCAACAGCTCGATGAGCCAACACATCGAGTTGAGGGCACCAATTCACAACTAGTCCTTTCTCTTTTGCCTTAGACATGAATTCTTCGGGGAGTTTGTTCTCTTCAGTACCTCTAACAACCCACAAGAAGTAGCAATTGCTCGTCATCAAGCCAGTAGCTAGTTCCTCCATTTGTTGTTCTCCAAGACTGGCTAAACTTCCAAATGATACATAAACAACAGACCCAATTTCCCTTGAGTCTAGCCAATTCATACAAACTTCATCATTAGGCTTGAAGAGACTCAAACCATATTCTCTGTCTTCTTTAAGTCTCTTATCAAGATACATTGATGGAATAGTTGGTCCAATGGTTTTGATGGAGCACTTACTTTTTATCCAGTCAACTACCTGGACAAATTCAGCAACAAAAAGTTCAAACTATTGGTCTAGATAAGGGTGTGTGTGTATATATTGAGCATGCTTAAGTAAGGCATAATAGATAAATAAACGCTAAAACTTGGCCTCAGCTGGCAAGTAAATACTCAAACTTTCCGTATGCACATCTAGACACCTCAACTTGTCTCCGTTGTGTCATTTGAACACACCAACTTACAAAATGATCATCTTGACACCTCCAAAAATTTTGTACCATGTCAGCATTGGATGTCCACGACACACAATCGGGACAAGTTTGAGTGTTTAGTTGCAAGTTGAGGTGTCTATATGTGCTCTCTTAAAAGTTGGATTGCTCACATGCCAGTAGAGGCCAGGTTTAAGTGTCTATATGTATATTATACACCCAAGTAATATCCTTTTTGTTTCATTTCTCTATCCTATCTAGTCTATTATAGAAAGAACTAGACACTTGTGGTATAACATAATTAAGATTACAAGTTACAATACTTTTTGCATATGTTAAAAGTTCTTTTTTTACTTTGTTAAATTCACCCAATAAAATAAATTGAAGTGAGTATATTACTCTAGCACTTTGGGATGATCAGTTGCTGTTGTAGTGGAGATAAGTAAGGAGTAATAATAATGTACTTATTCAAAAAAGACTGTCTAATTTCACCCTTACACAACCTGTGCACTAAAACTCTTGTTACGCCGGGTCCTGGATAGGGCCGAACCACAAGAGTTTATTGTACACAGCCTTACCCCACATTTTTGCAAGAGACCGTTTCCACGCCTTGACGCATGACCTCTAACCATGTGACAATAACTTTGCCAGTTACTCCTCTTCACTAGCGATAAGTATTACGAATAACAAAATTACAATATTCAGTGTATAGTAAAATATCTATGAGATACAATACCTCCTTCTCCAATGCATCAAATGTGTTGAAGAAAAGCCAATCTGCTTTCTTGAAATTGTTGTTCTGACTGAAAACAAGTGCTCTAAGAGCTGGATACGCATCAGTCTCGTAGATGAAAGTAGGCAGATCTTCCCTTTCTAGCAGTGGAAGTGAAGGCAATGATACAACAGATCCATCTAAAGGAATTTCACTTGTTTCAGGATCCATATGATAGTATATCGCACTAAGAGAACAAGATTGTGTGAAAAATGCAGCCCCTTTGAGTCCTAGCTGATGTGCAAGGTCAATTGCCCAAGAGGCGAAAGAATCGAAAACAAGAACTTTCACAGGATACTCAGTATCAGATAACTTCTCAACAATTGCTCCCAAGTTTTTGGACACCAGAGTAGAGAACCATTCAAGAGATTTATCAGTATTATCTGGTGCAGACTCATCATATGGAAAGGACACAATATTGATTGAACTAGACTCCTTTGGCAAATTCTTGCCAATAGAGTATATGGTGAGTAAGGTCACTTTAACTCCTCTTGATACCAATCTTTTGGAGAATTGAATCATTGGGTTTATGTGGCCTTGTACTGGGAATGGGAGAACTAAAACATGAGTCTTGTTGGTTATTTCTTCCATTTTCTACTACACTATACTCTGAGCTTCCCTATACTGAATAGTTTCTCCATATATAAATGTGCCCTTGTGCCCTTTTACTGTCATTTATGTCTTCCGACGTTAGACGTGCACAAGTAGACACTTAAATTTATAAAAATTTGAATAATTAGACACGCATCCTATGTGACAATCACGTGAGACTGTTATGTATATGTCACGTTGGACGTGTGTCTATTTGTTTAACGTTGTACAAGTTTAAGTGTCTACTTATACACACAAAAGTTGAAAGGCATAGATGCAAGCTAAGACCAAGTTAAAGAGCATGTTATTTATGTACTCATTTGTTTGCGCTTTATACAACAACAGTATACCTAGTATAGTCTCATCAAGTGGAGTTTAGATAGAGTGTACATTGATCTTAATCCAGCCTGAGGTAGAGAAACTATTTTCGATTTGAATTTTTTATTTTTGGATTGATGAAAAATCCAATCCGAATAAGTTCAGATTGGACTCAACTTTTAAATTCGATTTTGGATTAATCGATTTAGATATTTCAGATTTTCAATTGACTTTTGAGCCTTAAAGGCTAGTCATAATAACTACAACCTCAATATATGTTAAGTATGCCACATCGAAAAAGAAATGAATAATTAGTCTCCTTATATGGATTTGCGCAATCCTCTCATGAGCTAGTTTTTGAGGTTAAGTTATTCCCAAGATTCATTCTTTAAGTATCCCACATCGGAAATCTTTGTTCACCGATGTTGGACCCCCATATTATATTGTCCACGCTCAGTTAACGCCCGGACGTGCATGGGAGTGTTATGTATCCCACATCGGAAATCTTTGTTCACCGATTTTGGGCC